>CM060984.1:123462487-124809987 GCA_030765065.1 Deroplatys truncata | reverse complement strand
ACACATACACACATACACACATACACACATACACACATACACACATACATACATACATATGGACGGATCTTTTTCTAAACAAGCTTTTTTGAAGTCACGGAGTCTCATAAGATGTATTTCTGGTGAAATACACACATACACGCATACACACATACACACATACATACATATGGACGGATCTTTTTCTAAACAAGCTTTTTTGAAGTCACGGAGTCTCATAAGATGTATTTCTGGTGAAACCTTGGTTTCGAAATAATTTTGGGCGGAATACAATACTTGCTCTACTTCTATAATTAGAAAGTAAGTAGTTAAGAAACTAAAATGATCATAAATTTTACGAACTTAGATAGTAAATTAGACGTTTATCTCTCGATTCACCAGTGTAACAATCATTTTGACCCGATCGTTACATGTGACATAATATTCTTAAGTTGTTTAAATCATTTGTGGTCAAAATGCTGTTTTGAACTGTATAACGAACTACTATTAATCCAATAAGATTTACAGTTTAACAAAGCTTTGTAAAAAACTGAAATGGAAGTTGAAACAGGCTTTTATGAATTAAAATATGTTTTGAAAGTACTCACAGCACAAACAAAATGTTCCAGGGTACAATAACTAAAAAATTTATGTGTTATCAAATATAACCTATTAGCCAGCCAAGATGACTTAGATTCCATCCGTGTCAATAAAACTGAGAAATATTTACTTTTTAAAATTAAAGTATCAACACATCAACACATTTACTCTTATTAAAGCAACAAGAAAAAATAGTTTGGAAAATAATGTTCATTTGAATTTTCATTTTCTTGAAATGGTTGAAATAATGATGATGATAATATTAATTATTAATAATAATAATTATTAATAATAATAATAATAATGAGGGGGACTTGAAGAACATTAAGCGGATAATTCCTAAAGGGTGGTTCTGATTTTGTGTATTAGGTATTAAGTTTTAATCCCTTAGTGTGTTATGAATAGAAGATGATGCTTACTTAATTTTATTCCTGTATAATTCCTCAAAATGAATTAACTTCTTAAACAATTATTATGGCTGGTTTCGTTTCCGGCTCTCGTGCTGCGGGTCTAGGGTTCGATTCCAGGTTCTGGGGTGGCGATTTTAAGTCGGGTCTATCCACGCCTTCACTTCTGACTTGCTCTTCAAGGATACTCCGTGGTTCGGAGTTCACGGTAAAAGTTATAGATCCTCTCATTTCACCGCCATCCTCATCATCCCTCTACTATTGGAAGCAACGGATTCCGTCCGCTGGGCGCCTCCACTTCAGAAATGGGTCCACCCATTGCTTAGTGGAGTGAGCCATATGCGATATGGGGAGCATTAGGAACGACAGCGTATTATTACTATCATTATTATTCAGAACATGCAATTTCTCTTACAAGTTCTTAAGCTAATAATGTTCATATGCAAATTATTTTGTTTTCGCGGGATTGATTTTAAATATATAATTGTTTAGTTCTACAGTTACAGTAGTGCAACTTCAGGTTCATTAAAAATTGGCTATAATTATAAATAGATAGACTAATGCAGTAAGTAGACGAAGCTGTTTATTCCATTCTTGCTCCACGAGATAGATAATTAAATACTCTTGTGAACAAAATTAACCAAGAATAACTTTCGTACCAGAACTAAAATACATTAAGATGCACATATTTGATTTTCTGTACCCGCACTAGGAACCGTATGCGGTTATCGTTCTAAAGATAGAGAAATAACAGGGATTTCTGAATGCTCGGAAAGGATTTGACCTGGGCTTGGATCAGCATTTTCTCTCTCCCCTCCTTTCTTCATCTCCTGCCAGCATCCTTCACTGGAGTCGTTCCTTTACTTGGCCTGAATCCCACAGCTATTGCTCTTTCTAGTGCCCACTCATTGAAATGCTTTATATTGCTCCGCTCCATTTATACTTGAATTGTTCGGCATGCTGTTAATAGCGTGATTAATTTCACAGTACTGCACATTCTAATATTGTAGCTTTCATAATATTAAACGATATCCCTTTGTTTGTTAGTTTTGGATAACTTTCGTAAACACTCTGTTTTACTTCCAGGTATCTCTGCAACGATACAAATGTCTACTTTACCGTCTTTTAAATCTTTGTCAGTATGGTAAGTTTGTAATTTTCGTTTCTGTTTATGCAATTTGTCTAAAGGAACTTTCTCCGCACTCATCTCACAAGGGAATATTTTGATCTCCCTTTGTCCTAAGAATCCGTGGCTCATTTTAAGCTACGAGGGCTGATCAACAAAGACTGAAACTGATTTTTTTCACAGATGTTTATTACTCCAATTCAATGTTTACATGATCTTTTTCAAAGTAGTCCCCTCCTACTTCAATGCACTTTTTATAGCGTCTCTGCCAGTCCGTGAACACGTGCTGCAGACCATTCTTTGTCAGGTCCTTGAGAATCGCCTCACTTTTCTTAAGCACTGCTTCAGAGTTCTCAAATCGAATACCCCTAAGCTTTGCCTTTAGTGATGGGAATAAAAAAAAAAGTCACAGGGTGCAAGATCGGAGCTATAAGGTGGATGTGGTACACAGGTAATGTTGAATCGAGCCAGAAACTGCATGACTTGATTTGCGACGTGAGGCTGTGCATTGCCATGATGAAGTCGCCACCCAGTCCGAGAAAGCTCTGGTCGTTTCTTTGCAATATGCTTCCTCAGTGTAGCCAATACTGACGTGTAGTATGCTGCTGTAACAGTAGTGTGAGGGGGAACTGCATGCTGGTAAATCATTCCATTACAGTCAAAAAATGTGATCACCATCACTTTCCCTGCAGATGGAACAACTTTTGCCTTTTTTGGTGTTGGAGAACCTGGCGATTTCCACACTGTGCTGGCTTGTTTTCCTTTAGGATCATAATGATGCAGCCATGACTCATCACCGGTGATAATCGATTTAAAAAATGCATCACCTCCATTGTTGGTATGCGAAATGCACGTAAGGTCTACAAAATAGAGTATTACTACCAACCTACCAATACGAGAGTGCTGCCGCCTACCAACATTATACATAAAAACCCGCTCTTTTCAAATATTTATGTTACAGGTACGAAACTATCACGGAAGCTAAAGGAAAAAATCAGTCTGTCTTTGTTGACCAGCCCTCGTATATTAAAGATTTATTAAATGCCCTATTTAAACAGATTCAAGTTGTGTTAATGGAGTAAGAACGTTAATTATGTGTAAACCTAGGAAACGCACATAGGTACTTATAAATTCACATATAGCTCAAGTAATTGTTTTCGTTCTGTAGACTAGGCAATTGATTCTCAAACTGGAGGCTCCAATTCTATACTTGGAAAGAGTCTTTTTACTGTTTTTGTGTCTGTACTATACTAATTATCTACTTTTTATATCAAAGTTAGATAAAAAGAAAATATTCGCGCAGCCACTTGAAAACTTAGTCTAGATCTATTTTCGATACTTCCTTTGGATTAAAGTAAATCGAAACAAACTGTTTCCTCAACAACCGGTTAGTTTGTGTTTCAAATTCATATTTTTTTTCAAATCAAGGAGTGCATGCTGCATTCTACATTTCGATGTAGAGGGAAACGTTTATGAGAAACAGTTGGGGATTGAGTCTGGATCCCCTACATGAGAAATAGACTCCTTAGTGACAATGGATGGACCAAACGCAAAGTAGAAGCAATAAAGCATATAATGAGTATCAACTACACGCTGAATTACTGAGTTACATATTATTTGTTTCAGTAATATGCTTAGCATCTTAAATACTAATTCTTAATTTGTAGAGAGGCTTTTAGATGCTTATTTTAGCTAGAGTATTTAAATTCTTGACTACGAGTACGAGGACTGTAATATTGACCAATCTGAAGTACAGAGCATGTCGTGATTTGAGGCATTATCTTGTGATAATGTTAACTGTTGGATAAACAAATTGTTTTTAATATGATTTTCAAGAGGTCCATAAGCATCCTTAAACTATAAAAGAAACTTCAATGATTTTTGTTAATTCCAAGTATTGAATTAGAGACTGAATACATTTCGTAAAACAAATTCAACTAATGTTACATCTAGAAGAGAATATACGTAATGCAAGTATAAAGATGGGCTCGAGCGTGGGTCACTTCATTCTCCGACTAAAGTTCTATGTACATATGTAGGAGAGTGATGTCAAGCTCAATAGGATGGCTATTATCACGTGTGTATAGAAAATTTCGGAACATTTCTCTCCTCTCCCTGAATGATTTCTTTCGTTCATTCTTAAAACATACTCGAAAAAAACACAAAATCCTTGTGTTATGATATACATCGCGGGCAGTGGAACGAAGCTGGGAATTTTATTAATCGCTACACCTAACCGCACACTCCACGGAGATCTGCTAAGGTAAAAGTATAGATAAATTAAATAGGTAACAGCAATATTTAAGACCCTGTAAGTACTTTCTCTTGTTTAGTGGATAGCAACGAGCCTGCCAAATATACTAAGCGTTTTCTGAACAATGAACTTGTGGAAGATACAGGTAAGGGAATTCTGTTATTTAGGGAGGCAACATATATTTTTCAAAATGCAAGATGTAACGGTAGATAGATCTCGATTTGTTTTTAAAAATACTGCAATACCAAAAGACTCAAAGTATCAAGCCAAGAGACCCTCAATATCAAAATCATTCCCAATGAAATTTCTAAGAAATGTTATTGCAATTCTTTACAAGAAACTGTTATGAAATACATTTTAGGACTTGTTTTTGTTTGCAAAATATGTAGCACTCTTGCTTCAGAATCATAACATTACTTTGTTCATCATTATTATTATCATCCACACGGTTTGAGCCTCACGCCCGTCCCGTCCTATTAGAAACTGCTCACTCCATCTTAGTTTCGACGGCCTTTATTTCGTTTTCCGCATGGTTTATAATTAAGTGTTTTGTTAAGTAACCGATTGTCATCCATTCTGTCTGAATGTTGCTTCCAATTCTTGAGGTATTGTCTATACCAAGGGTGGCGAAAACGACTTCCTTCCGCGAGTCACCAAATATGCAACACGCACTGCATGACTCACAGCACGTGTAAAACAAAGGGACGGTTGTAGAGAGGGAACGGCGCCTGCGAGTCAAAATAACTCGCGAAGCACTTTTTCGCCACCTCTGGTCTATACGATCTAGCACATCTTATATTCCTAGCTCTCTTCTTATTTATTCGCTATTTTTGTGTTCAATTGGAGACATTTCAGCCATTGATCTTAGGAACCTTATTTCTGACGCTTCTACTCTCCTTTTACCTCTTTGAGTAGCTACCCAAGTCTCCGCTTTATAAAGTTATATTAGAAGTGTCACTCATTTATAAAATTGTAACTGTGTTTCCTTCTTATAGTTCCACAAACATATTGATACTTATTGCTTAGTTAAGGGATGCACATTTTTGTAACGTACCTGCAAGTGTATTCTGAGGAAACCTTGAGAAAGCGTTTTTATATTATGTATTATTATTTTGTTTTTAAATTATTAGAGAAGCACTTATTTATTTTTATATGTTGGACTGTAACATTCATCATGATTTTATTCGCCCCTGTTTCCTAGTATTCACTGGCAGGCTGTTTGCGTCTTATCTAATAAGAAATGTAATTTTCAAGGTAAGACTGTTACGTACATCGGCATTATTTCCTTTCAAGGGAAATGTTATTCTCAAGATGTAGTTTGCCATTCAAGAAACTTCCTTATATAAAGTTTCTTAGAATCTTGGAATAAAGGATTCACTCTGGTTTTAGTGGAAGCGAAAAAACTCGAGCGATAAAAAGCACAACTTAAACTCTTTCTCTCTCTGTCGCGGAATATGGTTTAATGTTGCGGAAATCTCCTAACAGAGCTGCTACTTTTGTACCATCGTTGCACACCCTAAAAACCGTGATCTAGGAGGGTAAGGCATAGAAGCTGGTAACTGCTCTTGTACTGCCAAGCAAACAAAATATATGAACATATCTTTATAATAAAGTATAATATTGATGAGAGTATTATAAAGTACATGTCTTACATAAAGAAAGTTTATTTTTGCATCCCTTCTACACAATAATCGTAAAAGTTTCTTTTTTACTTTCTCTACTACGTATATTAAGTAGGGGAAGTATTGTATTCCACCCAAAAATTCAATACCGAGATTTCACCGGAAATACATGTTTTGAGACCCCCTGAATCAAAAAAAAAAGCATTTGTGGAAACATGTCCGTGTGTGTGTCTGTGAACAGCATAATTCAAAAACGAACAGTCGGATAAACACCAAACTTGATATTTAGGTTTAGTATCTTCCAGAGATACGACACGAAGGTTTTCAAGAAAATCCCCCCACCCCAGACTACTCTTTACATGGAGCATTTTTCGAAAATTTTAATTTTCTCAAAAATGGCTCTAACGATTTTGATTAAAATATCATATGTTTAAGATATTTTCATGACAAATGAAATGTATATCTCGAATTTTCTGGGAATGTCTCCAAAAGTATTCTTCATTGTGAACGACTTTTGCATAACTGGTAAACCATAAGAGATAGACAAAATATTACTACACAAAAAATGTAGATCGCGTTAAAATACACAATTTAGTCATACACATTTTTGTTGTTGAGTGAACCATTTTCGAGGTATTGCTTGTTATTCCCTTAAATTTTCCAATACTTATACCTTTTCTCGAATTCGTTATTCATTTTTTATGTCCTGGATATGCAAAGAGAATGGAATGCGCACATAGCAACCAACGCTTAAAAGATTTGACTATCCCTTAAAACCTACCATATTTCCTTTGCATCTACAAGAAAATTAGCAATAAGATTAACATCTCGATTAACATGAAGCATATGGAGAATAATCGTTTGTAAAATAGTTTGTACAAGAGTAGAGAAAGTCATGTAAGTGTAACACATCATATTTTTTTTCTATTTCATGTTAATTGAGGTAAACATTTCTAGAAATAGTTTCACTAAATATTTTGTTGTAGGCACACGGGGGATACAGGAAGCTGTTTAAAAAATAGGTCGTTGTATTCTCTTTTTGGGATAATATAGCAGTGATCATATTTTCAACGCATTAAGTACAAATCTGCAGTATTTGACCGATCTATTTATAGGTTACTTTACAAATGTGAAGAATTACTCCTATTCTCATTTTCAATCCCTTACCCAAATCTACACCGTTTAGCGTATATGATGAAAGTTTTGTGCAGTTGTGTCATTGTTCCTTGCAAACGTTATCTCTCGGTGCTTTCAGTCCTTCATACACAAACCGGAATCGGTTATAACTCTAGAGAAATGTTCCAAAAGTCACATGTTTTTGACGACTCAGAGATCTGATTTAATATTGTGATTTTATCCAATTTTTCAACTGTCACTGTTTTGATCTTGTTCAACTTTCACTAGGACTTCATTTAGTTCACATTGTCATTTTACTAATGTGAGCTACTTCAATTTCCCCCGTCACTTACTTTCTTCGACGTGTAGCCTCTTCTTCTGGAGGGTTCATTCACTGGGGAGTCGAACACAAGATTTCCACAATCTCTTGTTCCGTGGTAACACTCGCAGCACGTCACAGCAGTCACCAACAGTCACCAACTCGCTCGGAGAGCCGGGCTTGATGTAACCGAAACACAATCACCATTTCGTTCATTCACTCACTGACGAGTCGTCCTCCGTGGTCTAGCCTCTGGTTCCCAAGGTCGCATGTTCAAACCCGGTGAAGGGGATGGACGTTTTAGGAGTAAAAATCCTGAGCATGGCCTTCGGAAGGGAAGTAAAGCCGGTGGTCCCGTGTTGTAGATTTGCGGCCCGTAAAAGAACCTCAATCCTGATAAAGAGGCCTCTGAGCAAACTTACCGGTGTTTCATGCCCAATATAGAATGGGGCGCTAAGAATCACAGTAGGAGCGTCTGTAAAAAAAACACTATTTAATTTTACTCTCTGACTGACTCCTCTAGCGAGAACGCTCGCTTATATAGCCAGTGGAAGCTTCCACAGAACATTAGGACTATCTGGATACACGTTCCGGAGGAGGGGAGAAAGAAACTTCCAAAACTTCCATCTGCGGATCTGCTTCTGGCGTTTATCCCCGGTGAAAGTGCGACTTATCTTTGTTTTTTTCCTACTGTCTGGCACCGACCTTCCGATAACCCCTTGGGTCATAGCCAGTGTGTCACAATATATTGGTTACAGTATTTATAGACGTGTTACTAATGAAGTTATTCAAGGAAGGTAATAAAATAATGGAATATCAAACTGTGTAGTTTTATAACACTTTGTTTTCAACTAGCAGATATCACAGCTCTACTCACTTATTGTGCTTATTGTGTTAAATGTGGAAATTCTCCTTTTTTCTCCCTGTCTTAGTTTCTTACTGTCTCTTATTCCCTCATCTTCTCCTTTAATCTCCATATTTCTCTCACTCTGTTTCCCATTCTCTATCCCCCCTCTTTCTTACTCTCTCTCACTTTCTTTCCGCATTCTACCCACCTCTCTCTCCCCTTCCCTCTGTTATACTTAAATATAATATTTTGAAAACCATTAAAGAAGCTTCTTTTTCTATTAATAAAAATTAAACCGCAAGGGTGGGTGTATACCCGCTGCGCACACACACCAACACACACAATATAGCCCATTATATAGGTTAGTACTAATTATTGGTCCAAAATAAAAAATTAGCAAAAACGTTTCAATCACGGTTTTATTATAAAGATTTAAATTGTATTTCACTAAACGCATTATCTTGAGATTTCACAATTTACCTATCTAGCTCGTTAAATTGGTTTATGTTTTCAGTAGTGGATTTCAGAGTAAATGCCCTCTACTTCTGCCATATCAAGGATTGGGTATTTGTCCAGTTTCGCATCAAATATTAGCAAAATTGGTTTCTCCATCTCGTCCTTGTCCGTCAATCTTTTGGTTGATATAAAAAGCCTTACTTTGGTAGTCTTTGGTACTTTGGAGCATCCCTCCAATATTGTTGTACCACTTTTCTGGATATTGCGTAACATATGCTACCTTTTTCTTATATCTCGTAGCGTTATTCCCATCAACGATCCCAGAAATATCATTTCCGAAGTGTTGTCCTTCATAGTAAATTGGTTTTGCTATCATATTATGTAGTCTCAATTTAATTTCCTTCCTCATTGATTTCCCAAGTTGTCTATTTGTTGAATTACATCCTATAAACTGATATTTCACGTCCTAGGTATTATTATTATTATTATTATTATTATTATTATTATTATTATTTTTACTCTTCTCACAGCTTGCCCTTCCACAGTCATAGCTTTAGTTTGTGTAGTTGGTAGTTTTATATTACATATTTGCAATATCTTGGAGGAAATGTTATTTTTAACGCTCCTCATATGGCCTATGACCTTCGGGATTACATCGTTCCACCAAGCGATAACTGGGCCCATTTCTGAGATGGAGGCACCCAGCGGGAGGAATCCGTTGCCTCCGTTGAACATTGGGGATACTTAAAATGAGCAAGTCAGAGGTGATAAGGCCGACTTAAAATCGCCACCCTCAGTACGAAAGCCGGAATCGAAACCACTGCGCTACCCCGGCGTCCTACTGGGACTACATGTGAAATATAATATAAATTAATTATTTCACTTTAGTTTCCTTCATGCTTTCTGTAAATGGACATCATATTGAATTAAGAATTGCCTGTAACTTCGTACTGAGGGGTTCTCAGTGTCGTAGTGGGAAATCAGGGATGTACAAATATTACGCTGTTGTTTGATCTGTTACGAGAATTAAAAAACAGATTACTATTTTATAAAAGGAGCACGTTTCAAACCACGCCGCACTTGTGTTTGACATCATCTCATCTTCTAGGCCTGTTATGTGATCTTGCATGGTGCAAACCTTCATCGTCATAGATGGTACATAGATCAGAATAAATGCAGATTTAAGTGCCGAGAGAGAGCGCATCGTCCAGAAACATCTGGAAGTTCATTGTTGACCTTGAAAGAGCAATATCGAACCTTAAACACCTTTAAAGATCCTGACAATATCAACAGAGTTAATGACTTACTCTTGAAAAATGCCTGGATGACCCTGTTAGCCATCTGAAAATAAAACATTAGTAGCAACTGGATTAGATGACTGACTGAACAGCTTTCACTCCCTTCCTCCTTTCTCCTTCAGCACATCCAAGCAAGGGTCTTCCTCACGCATCAGCCAGCTTACATACCCCTGAAGAGGAAGCACGAGATACACTCGAAACGTTGGTTTGTATTTTATTAATCGTTAACATGCAACTTAACCTGTAATTATTGCAACTGTTGTTATGCGATCTTTTAATGTTGTAAAGCACATTATTTTGTCTCCACATAAATGAGGCTTCAAATATTACTGTCGAATGTGTGTGATCGATACATAAGGTAGTTTATCCTTTTGAATACTTCTGCGTGCTTGTTTTCTGAGGTTTTAAATACTTTGTTATTTACATTATACAATGGGTCTCCTACGGCTGCGCTCATGAACTCGCTTGTTATTATTTATAATTGAGTTGTACTTCATGCCGTGTGTCTCATCACATGTATTTATTTATCATGTCCATAATTCTGCATAGTGGAAGTATGACGCGATTTTATTCTTTAACCTCTCCTTTTAAGACAATCATACAGTTTTGGTCACTGCGCTGTTGGGTAGCACAAATCACGAGTATTATTTTGTTTTTCCACCCTGTGATTTTTTAATCTTTTTGACATAATACGGTTTCAAAAAACGCTTATCTTTCTAAATAATATGATGGGTTATGGAAAAATTTAACCAGAAAGCGCGGTAATTCAAGAAATATTTTATTTAACAAAATTCCATCATTGAAATACCTTAATTATAATTCCTATTTTAATAAAAGTTGCATGTGCACATTTTCATTGATGATTACCCGCTGTAATAGAAGGATTATTTTGAATAAATTGTTTTTATTATTTTAGCAATCCAAATTCTTAGGATAATTAATAGTGTCAAAGTTTATCAGAAACCCATTCGCTTGAAAAATGTATTTTAGTTTTGTAATAAATAATAAGCACGAACGGAATAGCTAAGCGGTACCGTCTGTAGCCCACCAGAAGATTCCTGGTTTAAATCCCCGGAGACGACCAATTTCACTGAAGGTTTCTTCGCGCTTTTCCTCGGTCGCTTGGCGAACGTGATCCACGAATTTCCCTGTTATCCTTTTCATCACTAAATTTAATTTCCTTCTTCTCCGCCATACCAAGTATTGGGCTGATCACCCATCCTGTATATGTTATGACCCAAATTTGCTTGTTCCTCGACAGGCTACTGACGAAGGCATAGACTTGTAAGTCCTTGGGGGTGTAAATCCTACAAAGAAGAGGGTAATTTGAAGAAGAAGAATAAATAAGAAGGTCTGACGGTGAGAAGAAGTTAGTCCTATATTTCTGAAAGCTTTACGTTCCAAACAAAGTGTGCAAGACAACGCTTTGGAAGCATAGGACATCCCTGTCTTAATGCTTCTGTCTTGGCAATCAGATTATTGGCTAATTAGCTGCTGGGGTGAATCTCTACCATGTTGCCGAAGTTTTATGAAACCTAAAATTATTTGTGCTTGTGACCGATACTTTTGTTACTCTGGGTGGATTTATCATACTGCTTTCTTGTTCCTCCTGTTAGGTTACATCACGCCCAAGCTGTGATTCATCTATTTATATCTTGTTAACTGGCTTACTTATGCTAAATGAATATATTTTATGTCCACAAGTTATACTCCCATTCAGTTACCCTCTCGGCGGGTCGTTTACTCGTATCTTCGGTTTTTGTAGGCTTTAATACCAAATGTGTTCTTCTTTGACGCCATCCTTAATATTTTATTATGAAAGCTTAAACTACACAAAGAAGTGTTCATAAAACAGTGTTTAAATATAGAATATACATATTTACTTTTTCTATTACTTACGCATAATAAATAGAAAAAGTATTGCATTTCACCGAAAAACTTTATACCGAGATTTCACTGGAAATACATGTTTTGAGACACACTAAATAAAAAAATAAAAACAAAAACTATAAATGTTTAGATAAAATTTCGGTGTGTGTGCGTGCGTGCATGCGCATGCGCGTGCGTGTGCGTGTGAGACAAATGAAACGTACGTATTGAAGTTTCTGGGAAGAGCTTGTAAAGTCCTTTTCATTCTGAACAACTTTTGTATAATTGGTAAACCGTAAGAGATAGACAAAATCTTACTGCTAAAAATAATGTAGATATCGTTAAAGCGCACTGTTTATATTAAATACGTTTTTTGTGGAATTAACCACTTCCGATATATTCCTTGTTATTGGTTAGAATTTTTAAATAGTTATACTTTTCTCGAATTGGAAGTCATTATTCGCTTTTATCTCATAGTCATGCAAAGAGCATGGAATTTCAAAGCCGATACATGCGACACGCTCTTTAAAAATCAGAGCACCTATCACTTTACCTATTGCATCGTACAAGGAAAATATAAATTTAAATTTTATCTGTATTAAGAAGAAGTAGCTAGAATAATAACATTTTGTAAGAATAGTTCGTAGAAGACTGAGTAGGGAAAGTCATATGAATACAACACCTCAGACTTTTTTCACTTTCTTGTCCAAAACCTTAGTGAGAAACTAAGCTTTAAAAATACCTTTTGTTATCTGTTTCCTAAACAATTTCCTCTTGAAATTGATGCAGCATATGTACAGAATTGATTTGTTAATGTAATACTTGCGGAAATACAGGGTTATTCAAAAAATGGAGCAGAGTTTAAATATTTATTTCCAGTGAACGACAAGATAGACACTTACGATGAGGGAGAAGAAAGTTCAGTTTTATTTTTTGCATTCAACATGAGCACCATTTGTTATGCGAGGACGACCAGTGATGGTAGCATATCCCTTTGCGTATGCTACCATCTTATACGAATTTCTTGTACCAATAATACAATTATTGTAAGTCAATTTATGACGAGGCGAGTATTTCTTGAACTTAGGACGAATTGCACGCTGCACTGAAACAATGGTTGCACTCTGCATAACGCAGTTCTGTGGCGTCGCCATTTTCTCGTAAATAAAGAACAGCGCCCTGTAGGCATTGAATGGAACTAGGTGGTGACTTAAACTTTAAATTTTCCTCTATCCAGTGTAATGTTGTATGTTTCGCTATTCTATTGTCGTTCATTAGAAAGTAATATTTAAAGCATGGTCCTTTTTGAATAACCTTGTATGAGAGGTTTAGAGGCAGCACAGTATTTTTTTTGTGCGAGTTCATTTTACAGTCCCCTTTAGGGTAAGACATCTATGACATTTGAGAAATTGACAGTATGAAAGATATCTTAATGCAATTTATACCAGTTATTACACATAATTACAACAATGTTTTTGCCTTGTTTCAAAATGCCAACTTGCATGTATATTTAAATATTAATTTGTATTGTGAATTTAATTTTTCTAATAAGTATATCTTATATAAATATTTTAAAGATATTCGTATCAAAATCTCTATACAGATTACAAAAAGTTCTATCATGTCAGACTTCCTTATTAATCGCTAATTCATGTAGAAAAATTAATACTCTTTGCAATCCCCAAAATCTTGATTTTTCAAAAGTTAATATTTATTTCTCAAAATTGAAGCATTATTTTAAAAAAGTCTACAGTAATTTTCCTGAATGTACATTTGAAAGGCAATACAAAAATTTTCAGAAAAATCAGTAACAAATTGCATCGCATGGGGCATTTCCTAGTATAGAAAAATGTTGAAAAAAAAGTTTGCAAGAAATCAAGGTTTAAAGTTGGTCAGATATGTTAATAAGTAGCCTATATATTGACGCAGTAATTTGTATCACAACTTATAAATGTAAAGAGTGATTATAGTGTGAATATGCATTATTGTGTGACATTGATTTGAGATGTTTGATGATTGTAAGCATTGTTGAGAAGTGGGTTTATACGGCCTTACTGAAACTGACAATAATAGCGTGCAATAATGTAGCGAGGGGGTGAGCTGTTTATCATTATTAGAGACGAGCAAATGACGTAATATTGGCGCGTTTTTCTTAGGAATTTGCTGGAACATTTTCCCCAGAGCATATGTTTTCGTAATTTTCATTGGATATAAAAATAGACGCTAATGTTGGCGCGTTTTATTAACCAATTGCAGCTCGGTTATAATCTTTAGGCATATCGGGGTGTGGGAGTATAAAAAGGGCTAAGTCAGAGGTAGATCCCTCCAGTCCATCGGAAACATTTGTATATTACACGTAGTCTCTAGTCCATCGGAAACATTTGTACATTACACGTCGGCTCCAGTCCATCGGAAACATTTGTGCATTACACGTCGTCGAGTTCAACAGAAACAGTCATGGTGAATACATAGCATAGTTTATCGATTCGCAGGTTACGCGTAGCAAAGTTATGAAAAATCTCAAGTGTCGTAAAGTTAATTACACAAAAAGTTGAAGTACGCGAATTAATAATGTGCAGTAAATAAGTTATTATAACAGTTTCAGTTTGGCGAGTGTCACGATTAATAGGTGAAAGTGAATAATGTGTTAAGACAATAAAAAGTGTAAAACAAATTCTTTCATCAGTGTTATCTTTGGATAAAAACTCCTTTCCGTTTACACACCTGTATAAGATAAGTGCTTGACCGAGAGATCATAGCTAGCCGGAGGACAGTGAACCCAAAATTAAATACAATAATAGGCACTCAGTAAAAGATAACACAAAATGACCGCGACAAATTGTCTTTCATTCGTGCGGCAAATGAACAGTAGCATTTTTCAAACAAACCTAACAAAGAATACCATCGCAAATTGGCTACCACAACGTGGGTTCGACAAACAAATGAATAATACCACTTCAATATTTATTGTTAGTTTAAATGCGTCGCTTGGAAAAAATTATATATTTTCTTAGAGGTTGAAATTAATTTTATGATTTTGTTTTAATTATTCCCATTTTGGGCCAAATTTCAGACATACATTACCTTAACTGATATGGTTGTATCGACGGCGATGGCTGAAATATGTGATGGTGGTTTTACTTTGTGCACTTTTAGGTTAAGCTACTGTAGGTTTTCATCGCACATTTTCAAACATACATTCACTCTAACATCAACACTTCTAGCGCTATGGAGGGAAGAGAATAATCCTAACTAAAACTTCCCATCCTCGGTCGGGGGACCTCCAGGTGAGAAGTCAGCTTGCTGACTCCACGGAGAAAGTCGTGCACAGTACCTATACTTCTGCCCTAGAAATGTTTATCGCAAAATGAAGCCTATATCGTTAGTGTAGTTGCGGTAGTGTCTCGTATGTTTGTTCGTAATAAAGTTTTGTATGTAGTGATTTGTGACTTTTAATTAATTATGATTTAATTTAAAATTATGCCTCGCCTGCGTCGGTTATATATCTGGTAGAGCAACTATCTCTTAACAAGAGTAATACGAGTTTAGAATAGTTTCACACACTTCACACACGTTATAGTTTAAATTCTCACTTCTTTATTAATTTTTGAAGGCAGCTGAATAATATATCAAATAACAAATTACTGAAGTATTTACGTAAGGAGCAGTAAGATATTAAGGTCTATATCTGTGCTAACGAACTGCAGTTTACAGAGAATTTCTTAAGTTCTTTACTCGCGTTAAAAAAAATTATAAATCACACACACAAATCTCTGCGAATATTAAATGAAATGTATTTTACAGTTGTAGTAATTATCTGTTCCTAACTACACTTTTAGAGGTCAAAACTTATCTTCTCCGCACTGCACTAATATTTCACATCTGCACACTCTGAGCATCATTTACTGAATTGATTTGGCTTGGGTACGCTATCTCTTAGCGTCCACAGCTTAAACATTTTAAACTTAATGTTCCTACTTTCTGATTGGCTAAGCCTAGTTTAACAGAGCACTATTGGTTTGGCTTCCATTGGCTCTTTTTGCACCTTCATGATTATTTACAAACTTTTCTACGTTACATCAGTATTTTTCCATCGACTGTTGGTAGCCTTCCTTAGCTTTCTAACTTATTGTTCTGGTTACAACTTATTATTAGCCACCCTCTGCTTCACACTTTATGACACTGTTTGCTTTTACCCTCACAGCTCCTACGTTTTTAAACTAAGAAATACGTTCACATAATATTTTACACATATATGCTTAATACAATGGCTGTAATATACACTTTATAGAATTACTGATCGCTTATAGGCAGGCTATTACTTTTATATCATATAATTAAATTGATAGAAGTTAAGGAATAATTAATACCGCCTCATAGTATATAAATGCACTTTATGCAAGGTTCCCAATCTGCAAATTATATGGTAAACTAAGTAAAACATTCATTCTCTATTAAAAAGAATTCTTAAGATATTCAAATAAGGCTCTGTTAGGAGATTTGCGCCATGTGTCATCATAATTTAACGGATCAGTACCACTCAATTCTACGGGCCCATAAAGAAAAGCATTGAGAGAGCAGCGGTAAATAATATTTTATTGCGTAGGAAGGGAACCCTTCCCAACATCTGGCTACTTTTCTTATGAGACAAACAAAACACATAAAAAGGAAACAGTTAAAGAAACGTTTTCCATGGACACCGGAAGGAAGAATTCAGTCGTTTTCTTTCTTGTTCTTCCTTCTCATTCCTCGCTACATAAAAAGGAAAGAGATGGGCAAATAACGACACGAGGAGGCAAAGTTTCGGGAAAGGAATTCTCTTTAAAAATGGCCTATCATAGTGCTGTTTTCGTACGGAGAAAAAAAATGAAACGTAAACACAACCCCCCAAAAAAGTACAAGAATCCTTGAAATAATGACACAAGTCTATAATTATTTTGTTTATTGTTTTCAGCCAATATGTATTATTATCCAAAGGCATTTTAATAAATGTGGCACATAAATAATCAATCACTATAGATTTCAATTCAAGGGCAGATCCCTCATAGAAAACGAGGCCTCCTCCACTTCTCTCACATTTTCGCTTTGCTCTTAGAATTCGCATTTGAACCATTCATTGTTTATCATATATAACCATCTTCTGCACCGAATCTTTTTCCCACTCAACACACCTTCTATTGCATGCATTGGCAAGCAATTTCTCCTCGTTCATTGTACCAAACAACTTATTATTGTCCTCATAAAATAATAATAATAATAATAATACTATTATAACAATAATAATAATCCCGTAGCGCTAGAGCAATGATGGGCCTTGATCTGCCAAACCGACTGATGGCCTCACGCCCACATACACACGGTAGAGGTGGGTGATCATTCAACCGATATGAGGAGGTGATGTGGTCTATATGACCTACCAGCCAGAATGTTTGGCCTCCGTACCTAGGATCGCTGCCTATCGCAGATCATTAGCTTCCTCATCTGTCCCATTACATCCGAGACTTAAAATCCACACCCCCATGGGTGGGACCGAATCCGGTGCATTCCATGGCCGAGAACCGGAACTCTACGCTCTAACCCACAGCGCTATGGTGCTGAACATTCTTCATTTACCCACTCTAACCGAGCAGGAAGGTTCAATCGGTAACGTTTGTGCTCGCATTTGGGAACTCGTGGGTTCGATTCCCGCGGCCGATCTTCCTGAACAAAGGGGTTTTTTCGGGGGTTTCTCCGGGTCGCTAGGCGAATGCTGGAAAGGAATCATTACATCCCCTGAATTTCCTATTCCTCCATTCTCATTTCACTTCACCTTTCATCTGCTTGGTCTCTTTCTCGGTCGTAAATGTCGGTGGGAGGTCTCGGCGTATACATGGTAAGGGAAAATATGCTCTGAATAAACCTTCGCCCCGGTCTCCGGCTCCCGGACTCACAGGGGGGTGTGTGAGCCCACAGGGGGAGAGGAGCCGGCTATACCAGCTACCATCCCGGGAGTTTCAATCTGTAAAATGTAGGTATCCTGCTCTCTGCTTTTTTATTTTTTTTTTTATTTAGAACGCCCTTAACTGCAGTGGTCCTTAGCGTCCCATTCTATATTGGGTGTGAAAGATCGGCAATTTTGCTCAGAGGGCTCTTTATCAGGCTTGAGGTTCTTTTACTTGCCACGGGACCACCGGCTTTACTTCCCTTCCGAAGGAAGCCATGCTAAGGATTTTTACGCCAGAAAAAATGCATCGCCCTCCGCCGGGTTTGAACCCGCGATCTCGGGAACTAGAGGCTAGTATGGTAACCACCACACCACGGAGGACGACACTCTCATGCCTCCTGGTCCAGCCGTCTCCTCTCATCTCACCCCTCCCTCAGGGGAGGGACACAGGGCTTTAAACACAAAATATCTTGTAGGTCGTGGTGCTAAGACCCCCTCCGTACCTCACCCTACTCCTACTCCTACTAGTATGGTACAATATGTACGCCAGTGCGAAAAATTATTCAAAATCTCCCTTCAAAAATTTTCAGTGGAAGGAAATTCATACAACCTGAAATCCCATCCGCAATGTAATTGAAATTTTCTGACTGAGCCTGCTGTTTCTGTTTGTGAATCTAGCATGAAGTGTTCAACTGCATGCATTACAAGCAATTTTGGTTCACTTACAGAGCAGGCCTTAAATTCCAAATTTTAATTATTTTTTTTTTCGATTTTTCCTGCTAGATTACCTGGATGTGCAATAAAAACGCTTCTGCGTAAAAGAAAAAGTTCAAAATAATGAAAAAATGGTAATTTATTTACTATTCACCACTAGTATGTAGGGGAATTATTGTATTCCAACAATGCATTACCGAAATTACAAGTTTTGAGGTACTCTGAACTCAAAAAAGGATTTTAGAAAAGGATGTATATGAGAGGGAGAACAGCATAAATCAAAAACGAAATTCGGATACCCAGCCTGGATATTTTCAAGAAAATAACACCACCTCAAGCTACCCTTACATGGAAATGTTTTTCTTATTCTTAATTTTCTCAAAAATGATTCTAACGATTTTGATTAATATACAATGTGTTTACGATATGGCTTATAAAACGTATACCTTTAATTTTCTGCCAAGTTCGCTTCGTTTTGAACTAGCTTGGTAAACCATGAGTGCTTGGCCATGATTCGTTTGTTTCTGGTCATATCGTGCAAACAGTATGGGATTTCAAAGCCAGCACATGCCGACCTGTTATTTAAAGATTTGCATTATCTATCCTCCTTGTACCTGCAACGACATGTATAATGAACCAATTTTTGCAGTTTATCTCGATTAAGATGAAGTAGGTGCAGAAATAAGTTTTTGCAAGTATAGTTTGTAGGAGAGCGAAAATCAAACTATAATGGGTAGAGAAATTGATGAGTATACTGCATCAAATTTTTACTTTCTTTACACTTACCTAGCAAGTAAAGCAAAGTATTTCACCCAAAAATTCGATACGGAGGTTTCACCGGAAATGGTACTGAGGTTTTACATGTTTTGAGGCCGCTGAATAAAAAGAAATGTATTTTTTAAAAAATGCACGGGCGCGCACCTGGTATGTGTGTGTGTGTGTGTGTGTGTGTGAGAGAGAGAGAGAGAGAGAGTGAGAAACATATTTAGTTATTTATTTATTTACGTTGTTTGCACCACGCTTTGGGCGCCAATTTGAAGTAGTTTGTATTGAAGGAGTTGTATTATATATCAACTGTTGGGGAGCCGAACTTGTAGTAGTTGCAACCGCACGTATAGTGAACAGTTTCCGGTAGCCTTCGCCCCAAAAAATGTACTTTCAGGTGGCCTTTGCCCCAACTTTAAAAAAAAATATTAACTTTGTAATTTAACTGTTTCTTTAAATAGTTAATATTTATGTTTGCCTCGGCTGCGTCAGTATTTATTTTAGAGACATGAATATATTGGCAGGGTTGTGATGCAACAAGAATGTAGGCTTACAAGGATTATAATTTTTACTTCACTCCTTTCATTAATACTTGATACGATTAGAATAGCACTTCACTGATATAGAGAGCTGTGAGATTCTTTTTATTAATTAATTACACTTTTTAATACGTAAACTATTTTCGTCTCACACGAATACGTATTAAATCTCTCGAGGATGTGTCTCGCGTCTGATTAGTAACACTGTTTGCAGGCAACTGACTTCTGAATTTGTAAATGTTTCTCCTTTTCAGTTTCTGATTGGCTAATCCTAATGCAATAGAATACCTTCATTTAGCTAAAGCTTTTTATAGTTGTTGATTGGCTATTTTTATAAACTGTCACAAAAATTACATTATTGTTGCTCCAATAATGACTAATAGCATTATTAAACCATCTTACTCATTATTGCCTCAAGGTTACCTCAATGTTACCTCATTGTTAGCAACTTTTAACTTATTATTCTCACAGCTCCTAAATTATTAAATTACGTAATACATTCACATAACATTATTGAACATGTATACAATAATATAAACATATGCAATAACTGTTACATACATTTTACAAATTATTATATACATATATTGCTTCAAGGCGGGCTCTTATTGAATTTGCATATTATATAATTAGACTGAAATTATTTAAGTGTTAAAACTACTGCCTCAAGAGAGAGAGAGAACATCATAATTGAAAAACGAAAGTCGGATAAATATCTAACTTCGAATTTAAGTTAGGTACCTTCCAAACATAGAACACGAAGATGTTCAAGAAAATCTCCTTACTCCAAACTACCATTTACATGGAAATTTTTCAATATTTTTATTTTATCCAAAATGACTATAAGGTTTAAATATTTACATGACAATAAAATGTGTAACTTAAATTTTATGTCATAGACTGTGAAGTCTTCGTTCGGAAGGAATTTTGTATACTTTTGTATAATGAATAAACCATAGGAGATAGACAAAAACCTAGTGCATAAAAACTGTAGGTCTCATTAAAATGTGCAATTTATGTCAATAATATTCCTTATTGTTGGTTTGAATTTTCAGTACCTTTGTACTGTCGCTATTCAGTTGTTTCTCAGATGACACGAAAAGAGAGTGGAATTTCAAGGCTACATTGAAGCAGTTTTAAACATTTGATTATTGACTCGGTTTCCTCTTTCTCTCTTGTACCTCCTACGAAATGTATAATGAAGGTACTTCTGCAGAGCTTTATCTGGATTAACATGAAGTAGGTAAATAGAAAAATAAACCTTTGAAGTATGGTTTGTAGAAGCTATATACAGATAATCTATAGTGGGTAGAGAAAGTCATGTAAACGAAACAAATCGGATTTCTTTTAAGGTGCTGTATAGTTATTCGGTTGTTTCTCATATTGTAGCGTATGTGTGTATTGCCGCGTCGGACACATTATTGCTGTGTATAATATTGTTGAGCTAATTGTTGTGTTTGTGTATTAAGTTCTTGTCCGGCGCGGCAATTTCATCTTTCTAGTTGGGGGATGAAGGCAAGTCAAGGGAATAGCCTTTTTGTGTGGTGGCTTGGCTTGGCATCAGTTGTAGCCAGAGAGATGTGAGTCTTCCATGTGTTAGCATGTGTGTAAGAGTGCGTGTTTCCATGTGTGTGCGTGGGGCATCTCTCCCGGTGTTTTAACTATAACCTTTTCGTGTACAATGTAGGCCACCTTAATTTATAATAAACCTGAGCAAAATGTTAATTCAAATATAATTATTTATAAATATTCCACGCCCGCTTTAGTTTTGTGCAGCATGTTCTTGGTACCTTCCCTTGCCTCTGGAGCTACGTCCCTCAATGTTTATGCCGGTGTAACTAAATTTAATATTTTTAGCTGCAAACCCTTCGGCCACACCCCGGTGTATAACAATATGTCATAGAAATAGTTTGGAATTTTAATACTGGTGTGTAGTAAACAGTTTTTAAAATTTTGATAATCCTTTGTGTCTATAATAAAGTGTAATGTGAAGAAGTTGTTTTGTTAATGTTAGCCGCACGTTTGGGACCAAGTTTGAAGAAGGGGTTTTCTTTACGTTGTTTATTTATTTAGCTCCACGTATGGACGTCAATTTGAAGTAGTTGGTTTGTTACGTTGTTTGCACCACGCTTTGGACGTCAATTTGAAGTAGGTCGTATTGAAGGAGTTGTATTATATTTCAACTGTTGGGAACCGAACACTTGAAGTAGTTACAACCACACGTATAGTAAACAGTTTCCGGTAGCCTTCGTCCCAAATGTACTTTCAGGTGGTCTTTGTCCCAGGTTTAAAAACTTATTAACTATGTAATTAAACTGTTTTTTAAATACTTAATATTTATGTTTGCCTCGTCTGTGTCAGTATTATTGTTTGAGACATGGAAGTCTTGGCAGGGCGTGATGCGACAAGAATGTAGGCTTACACAGATTTTAAGTTTTAATTCACTCCTTTTTATTAATCCTTGACACAAATTAAATAGCACTTCACTGATATGGAGAGCTGTGAGATTCTTTTATTTAATACTTGCACTTTTTAATACGTATATTGTTTTCGTTTCACACGAATTTATATTTCTCATCTTGCATCCGGTTACTATCACTGTCTGCAGGCACTGACTAGATTTCAACCGTCTAAACATGTAAATTTCTGTATTTCAAGTCTTTGATTGGCTAGTTTTACTTCAATAGAATACCTGCGTTTAACTAAAGCTTTTTCTGGTTGTTGATTGGCTATTTTTTATAAACTGTCACTAAAATTACATTACTGCTTCCAAGAATCACAAATAACATTTAAACTCTCAAACTTATTATTGCCTCATTGTTACCTCATTGTTAGCAACGTTTAAACTCGTTATTCTCACAGCTCCCACATTATTAAATTACGTAATATATTCACATAACATTATTACTCATGGATACAATAATATAAGCATATGCAATGACTGTTACATACATTTTACAAACTATTACATACACTATTGCTTCAAGGCGGGCTGTTATTGAATTTACACATTATATAACCGGACTGAAATCATTCAAGTGATAAAAATACTGCCTCAAATGAAACTAATTGCAATCGTTTATCTGAATTAACTTGAAGCATACAGAAGAATAAGCTTTGCAATAAAAATTTGTAGCAGGCATATAAAATAAACGATAGTGGGTAGAGAAAGCCATGTGAATGTAACGCACTATAAATTTTTTTATGGAAGACGAGCAGAAATCACAACTCTGTTCAGTTATTGCGTTAAATTTGGATATTCTTCTCCATTCACTCCCTTGCTTACTCACTGTTTGTCTCGTTTCTCCCCTCTGTCTCTCACTCTCCTACGCCTCCGACACATTTCCTCTTTCTACACACTATTTCTTCCTTTATCATCCTCTTGCTCTTCTTCTCCTCTCCATCTCTCTAACTGCTCTCTCTCTCTCTTCTGTGTGCAACTTACATCGTGTGATATTTTAAAAACTAGTAGTAAAACTTTATTTTTCTGCTACCTACCTAAAAAGTGTATCACACTGGAACTTATTTGAGTTACGAAAATTTGTCATTTTTGCACGCTGTTTCGAAAATAAAATAAAGAAGTTACAAACATTTTATTCGACATAACATAGATGCAAAAGAATTTTCTTTTATTTAACAAACTGATTGTTATTGTACTGCTGTCGTATATGTCATGTGGAATAATACTTTCGACACTTTCCTAGCCCATTTTATTTTAATAATTTTATTAAATTTTAATTTAATAAACTACTTAATACTACTGTACTTATGTTTAGGAATTACTATTACATGAAGTCATCACAGATTATTAGCAAATAATTATAATCAAGCTACACAAGGGTTAATTGTTAGCACCATCTTGTGTGTTACAATAACTGTAAAATGACAACCACACAGAACTTCGTTTATTTACGAGTATTTCCACGGCAACGTTGTTGCTACATAAATAATTTCTTACTCTCCACCGCTAAGTTTCAGAAGATCTAATTCGTATTGCATCTGCTGCACTTAAATAACGACATTTAGGGTCACAATACCATATTTTTGAGGTAGGCAAGGGAAAATTATGTATGCAACTTTCTAGAAAGCTTCTTCTTTGAATTTGTGAGTTCAAAAATTTGTCAATTTCTATATTTGTTGCATAAATAACTGTTTCTGGGATGATAGTAAAACTTAAAAACATAAGTTTGACTGCAGATGTTTCCAAATTCATGAGCAATCCCTGCCGAGCTCATAAATTATCACAAATGTTATTAATAGCTTCCTTTTGCTTTCATAATGCCTCTAGGTATACTCAAGTTAACACAAATAATTTTTATTTACATATTTTTACGAAAAGGGAACCTTCCATAGAAGGTGATATTTAAATATGGAGGATATCTCAAAGAAATGTCGCTTTTTAAGCAAAACTTTATTTGGAAGGTTTACTGACAAGAAATTAAACTGCTGTTCAATGTAGAGACCATCAGATTCTATGGTCTTTAGCCACCTTTCACTGAGATTTTTACTTTCTCTACTACGTATAGTAATTAGGGGAAGTATTGCATTCCACCCAAAAATTCGATACCGAGATTTCACCGGAAATACATGTTTTGAGACCTCCTGAATCCAAAAAAAGCATTTTTGGAAACATGTCCGTGTGTGTGTCTGTGTGTGTGTGTGTGTGTGTGTGTGTCTGTGTGTCTGTGAACAGCATAACTCAAAAACGAACAGTCGGATAACCACCAAACTTGGTATTTAGGTTCAGTATCTTCCAGAGATGCGACACGAAACTTTTCAAGAAAATCCCCCCTCCCCAGGTTACCCTTTACATGGGACATTTTCGAAAATTTTAATTTTCTCAAAAACGGCTCTAACGATTTTGATTAAAATATCATATGTTTAAGATATTTTCATGACAAATGAAATGTATATCTCGAATTTTCTGGGAATGTCTCCAAAAGTATTCTTCATTTGAACACTTTTGCATAACTGGTAAACCATAAGAGATAGACAAAATTTTACTACACAAAAAATGTAGATCGCGTTAAAATACACAACTTATGTCATATACATTTCTTTTGTTGAGTGAACCGTTTTCGAGATATTGCTTGTTATTTCCTTAAATTTTCCAATACTTATACTTTTCTCAAATTCGTTATTCATTTTTTTTATGTCCTGGACATGCAAAGAGAATGGAATGCGCCACATAGCAACCAGCGTTAAAATATTTGACTATCGCTTAAAAGCTACCATATTTCCCTTGCATCTACAAGAAAATTACCAATAAGATTGACATCCCGATATCTCGATTAACATGAAGCATTTGGAGAATAGGCGTTTGTAAAATTAGATTGTACAAGAGTAGAGAAAGTCATGTGAGTGTAACACATCAGATTTTTTATCCCGCGACGGTACCAGTCTCAGGCTTTTGACTGGTTCGGTGAGACCCACTTCCACAGCTTTAATGTTTTCGAAATTTCTTCCACACAAGAAATGGGCCATGGATAAAAAAAATGGTAATCTGAAGGCGCAAGATCAGGACTGTATGCTGGATGTGGTAGCAGTTCTACTCCTTCCAATTCCTGAGTTTTTGTCATGATTGCCCGTGCAGTATGGGTGTAGCATTCTCCTGCTGCAAGAGAACTCTATTTCGGCCAACTAATGCTGGGTATCTCTGTCTCTGAACTCGTTCCAGTAGTTGAGAATAAAGATCCGTATTGACTGCAGGCCCGTTTGGAAAAAACTCCCAGTGAATCACTCCTTCAAAATTCCACTAGACATACATTACTTTGGGGCCGAACTGATTTCTTTTAACGTTTACTTTGGCAGGTTGACGGGGACTGAGCCACTGTTTCGAGGCTACAGGGTTGCGGTAATAGACCCATTTTTCATCACATTTGACAATTCTCCTGATAAATCTATCATCCATGAGATTGCTGATAAGCTGATGACAGATATCTATGTTGAGCCTGTTGAGGTGTCAATTCATGAGGTGCAGATCTACAACTTCTGTTTGATTTTCCAAGTTTCTTAATCTGGCGATGTATGGTATCTTTTCGTGAATGAAGTACTTCTGACAAATTACAAGTACTTTTTTGCGGATTTTCTTCCAAAATTCTGCAAGTATTGGCAATATCCCATAATTTAGGTCTTCCAGAATGTGGTAAATCTTTAGTGTTTTCTTCTCCAGTGTTGAAACGTGCAACCATTGTATGCCACACTTTCACTAACGACCCTAGTCCTTCCACTTCACATATTTTTCGAGCCGCGGCAGCATCGTTATAAGCTTGTTTCCAGTAGTGCTTTAGAAGGACTCTAATCTCAAACCTTGTAACTTCCATTTTGTGATTGTGTATTAACAACTGACGACTGACACATTCTGGCAATATGCACACTAGCTATGGCAACTTGTAAATAGCATCGGCGAACCAAAGAAAACCAATTCTATCATATAAAGCGCCAAACTTAAAAACCGACATTACTATGAGACAATCTAATAAATTTCCGGTAGTACTAGCTTTGCTTAAGAGATACCTTGAAAAACTTTTCAATAAATATGTGCGTGTGTGTGATATCTACTCTCAATAAAAGGCGAGGAATAGGAGTGTGCTTAATGAACAGCAGAGAAACTATATAAGGCTGAAAACAACTCCTCGCATTACAAGAACGGAAGAAAACATTAGGCAAAAAGCTGACACAATTCCAGGAGATAAATGATGTAAATAAATACTCTCTAAAACAAGTCAGGTCAACATTTATAATGTTTTTCTTTCTTCACAAACTACGTGATTATATTAATTCCATTTGTAGTTGCAATTCTGAGAGTTATATGCATTAATGCTACGGATATTTCGTCCGACACAGCGTTAGTTGACCTCTGACTGCTAATATTCGGACTGTCATGAAATTGTGGACAAACTTTCAAAGACTTGCATACCAATCACTCGTGCAAAAGAGCCTTCTTAGTGCGGCGACCAGCTTTGCTGTTAGAATAAGAGGCAGGTTGACCTCGCCCGCTGGTAATGCTGGCTTTAAAAGGTACATTCTAAGTATATTCATATTTCACGAGCGAGATGGCTCCGCTGTAACGTGCGAGGCTCACATTCGAGAGTTCCATTCTCGCCGACCGTCCACTCTGACCTTGGATTTTCGCGGTTTTCCCTGGGCAGTAGACGAATGCTGAGGTGGTTTCTCATATATCACGATTTCCTTTCCCTCATTTCCCTTTCATTCCGTTTCCTTCTCATGTTTCAGGTTTCGTGGTGTTGGCGATCCCGGACAGATGGAACGGATGCTTGCTCCAAGGAAAGAATATTCCCCGTGGATACCAGAGCGCTGCCTGGTTGGGCGGGTCGTTCATCGCTTCCTCTGGGCAGCTCCAGCAGTGAGACAGATCTTCAAGCTAGGAACTGTTAGGGACTCGCGCGCGTCTCTGTGGTTTTCTACCTATGGCCTGTAGCTCCTGCGATTCCTTCACTCCATCCCTTCCTCCTAAGGATAGCCGCAATAGACCTCAGTATGTCTGAGTGCGCTAGGTATTCCCCTGCGTTGTATATCCTATACCCTATATTCATGTCTCAGATTTCGATATTGTAGGGGTATGCATTCCCCTTATAAGAAAAGCTACTCTGATTGCTTTGTCAATTAATTTGGGTGTGCTCTAAGAAGCTGATAACCTATGGACCAACGAATCAGATGAGGGTTGTAAATTATGTGACTTCGTGTTTCTGGGAGACAAATGATGCATCAAGTTTCCTCTCTTATAAACAGGAGATCTGAGGCTTTGAAGGAGCGGCCTATATAAGTTGATCAGTAATTTTCTTGTAAGTCTCGCCATGACAAATTTTTTGGTAGCTAATCCTAGTTTCCTGCCATTAACCTCTCTGTCTCTCTTCTGCTACTGCGAAGGCCCCTCCCTCGCTCGAAACTTTATACCGGGCACGTTCATCTATAAAAGTTAGGAGCCCCTTGCATTTTCGACGTTATGCCCGTATGTATGTATCAAGCTATTGAGATTCTGAAACTGGTCGCGCGTGTATGTGTGCAGACGGAGAGCAGGAGAGAAAAACGTAATACGTATGCATATTCCGAACATGTCTGCAGGCTGCTACGGTTAGGATCCCACCACGTAATCCGTTCTCCCTAAAAAGGTCGCGCAGGACGCCGTGATGTGTATGTATATTTTTATATTTATATGTGTTACAACGCACAACTTTTGTATTCAATTAGTCTCCTGTAATTTTGTTCTGTTCTAAAGTAAATGTTGACATGTAATCATTGCGAAAAAACAAAATTTGCATAAATACCCGTAAGCTTTGTATTGCTGGACTTTCTAGTTTTTGTACTGAAAAATATTAAACGTAAGTTCAATCGAAAGTGTCATGCCTCAAATCAATTAGTTTTCGAAAATAAATTTTAAGCGCTGGCTAAAATGGCTATTTAGTGTTCATCTTATGAAAATTCCGTATCCAAGAAATGTAATCAATCGGAGCCTAAAACTCGTAATCGTTTGGTTGTCAACATTGCCTTATTAGCCGGTAACATACAACAAATTACATTTACTTATCCACATCATTATATAGGGTGGACCATTTAAGTTGAGACTGTACAATAACTTCAAAATTAAGCGTTGTAGAAAGAAATATTTTAATAAAAGTTGCTTTATATCATGGGGAAAGTAAATGCCATTAGTCGTGTTTTATTTGGAGGACGTTGGGATGCTCATTTTAGGGTCAATTTAATTTTTTAAATGGAAACCTACCTTTTTTATGTTTGTTTCTCACTCCTCATAAAAAACTAAACCACTTTGTATAAAGCACTTTGCAATTGTTCTTACATCAACGTAAATAACAACGAAAAATCTGAATGGCTATGTACGAAGAGCGCAATGAATGGTTGGACAATTCAT
Source organism: Deroplatys truncata (assembly GCA_030765065.1). Classification (NCBI taxonomy): domain Eukaryota; kingdom Metazoa; phylum Arthropoda; class Insecta; order Mantodea; family Mantidae; genus Deroplatys; species Deroplatys truncata. The sequence continues at coordinate 124,781,263 of CM060984.1, read as the reverse complement.
GGGTGGTCATTTCAGAGTCAAGTTACGTTCCGTAATTGGGAACCAACATTTTTTATTTTGTTTCCTTATTCATCACAAAATAAACAGCTTTTTGTAACTATTTTCTAATGAGAAAACAACATACAAAATGTAGGTTCCCATTAAAAAAATTATTAATTTAACCTAAAATGACCATCATAACGTCCTCCAAACAAAACACGTCTAATGGCATTTACTTTCCCCCATAATATCAAGCAGGGTTTATTAAAGACATTTCTTTCTACAATTCTTAGTGTTGGAGATATTGTACAGGCTGAAATTAAATGGTCCACCCTGTATATAACTATATCATCAAGTCGTTTCCTAGCTTCTAGGCCGTGGTACAATATATGAAAGTTCACCCGAGGTTTTATCTGTTGGACCACGGCCTAAAAGCCCGGAATGTACATGTTAATGTATTAACGACGGCCGTGATAGCCTTGGTGATTATAGTTGTTAGTTCAGCTATGATAATTGTATTTTATAGGATTAAGCTTTCCACACCTGTTAATTCAACATTCCAAGTTCAAATCAAAAGGCAACACTCTCTGCTTATCTAAGCACAATCCCCTCTGCCTTTTCCCTTCTACTTTGTGCGCGCTTATGTGTCAGAGGTGGCTAATGAAAACCTGAGGGAAGCAATTTCACTACTCTTTCATGAACTTCATCTTAAAATCTACACTGCAGACCGCCACTGTTCCACTTTGGAAAAAATCGCTACACTACTTCTACTGACTGGATAAGTGAAAGATGGGATGAAGGGGAGGACTACATGTCAGTCTTCAGGACCTGCTTTCACAAACGTCATTTGATCCTGCGAGTGCTTAATTGTCCAGTTCTTTCAAAATTGCAGGCATTCTCGATCATTCGCAGCAGCGTCCAGAATAGGGATCCTGTTCACTGGGTCTTTAGTAGGAAATGCATAGGGTCAGGTCTCATGATAAGTGGTCCCTATAATCACACACCTATATGCATACCATACAACCTTGATGAAAAAATCTGATGTGCGACACACATCACTTTTTCTACTCTTGGACAAACTATTTTTACAAACGCTTATTCTCTATATGCTTCATGTTAATCAAGATATCATGTTAATCTTATTGCGAATTTTCTTGTAGATGCAAGGGGAATTGGTAGGCTTTAAGCGATAGTCAAATATTTTAAGAGCTGGTTGCTAGGTGGAGTATTCCATTCTCTTTGCATTACCAGGACCAAAAAAATCTTATGTGTTACACTCGCATGACTTTCTCTACTCTTGTACAAGCTATTTTTACAAACGCTTATTCTCCATATGCTTCATGTTAATTGAGATATCGAGATGTCAATCTTATTGCTAATTTTCTTGTAGATGCAAGGGGAGTATGGCAGGTTATAAGGGATAGTCAAATATTTTAAGCGCTGGTTGCTATGTGGCGCATTCCATTCTCTTTGCATGACTAGGACATACAAAAATGAATAACGAATTTGAGAAAAAGTATAAGTATTGGAAAATTTAAGGGAATAATCAGCAATATCTCGAAAATGGTTCACTCAGGGAAAAAAATGTAAATGACATAAATTGTGTATTTTAATGCGATCTACATTTTTTGTGTAGTAAACCTTTGTCTATCTCTTATGGTTTACCAGTTATGCAAAAGTCGTTCACAATGAAGAATACTTTTGGAGACATTCCCAGAAAATTCAAGATACACATTGTATTTGTCATGAAAGCATATTAAACATATGATATTTTAATCAAAATTGTTAGAGCCATTTTTGAGAAAATTAAAATCTTCGAAAAATCTTCTATGTAAAGGGTACTTTGGGGTGGAGGTATTTTCTTGAAAACCTTCGTGTCGCATCCTTGGAAGATACTGAACCTAAATACCAAGTTTGGTGTTTATCCGACTGTTCGTTTCTGAGTTATGCTGTTCACAGACAGACACACACACAGACACACACACACGGACATGTTTCCAAAAATGCTTTTTTTGGATTCAGGGGCTCTCAAAACATGTATTTCTGGTGAAATCTCGGTATCGAGTTTTTGGGTGGAACACAATACTTCCCCTACTTACTATACGTATTAGAGAAAGTAAAAAATCTGATGTGTTACACTCACATAACTTGCTCTACTCTTGTACAACCTATTTTTACAAACGCTTATTCTCCATATGCTTCAATTTAATCGAGATATCGAGATGTTAATCTTATTGCTAATTTTCTTGTAGATGCAAGGGGAATTGCTAAGCTTTAAGCGTTTAAGAGCTGGTTGCTATGTGGAGTATTCCATTCTATTTGTATTACCAGGACAAAAAAATGATTTTTTTGGCTTCAGGGGGTCTCAAAACATGTATTTCCGGTGAAATCTCGGTATGGAATTTTTGGGTGGAATACAATACTTCCCCTACTTACTATACGTAGTAGAGAAAGTAAAAATGAATAACGAATTTGAGAAAAAGTATAAGTATTGGAAAATTTAAGGCAATAACAAGCAATATCTCGAAAATGGCTCACTCAACAACAAAAATGTATATGACATAAATTGTGTATTTTAACGCGATCTACATTTTTTGTGTAGTAAAATTTTGTCTATCTCTTATGGTTTACCAGTTATGCAAAAGTCGTTCACAATGAAGAACACTTTTGGAGACATTCCCAGAAAATTCGAGATATACATTTCATTTGTCATGAAAATATCTTAAAATATGATATTTTAATCAAAATTGTTAGAGCCATTTTTGAGAAAATTAAACTTTTCGAAAAATGTTTCATGTAAAGGATAATCTGGGGTGGGGGGATTTTTTTGAAAACCTTCGTGTCACATCTCTGAAAGCTACTGAAGCTAAATACCAAGTTTGGTGTTTATCCGACTGTTTGTTTCGAGTTATGCTGTTCACAGACACACACACGGATATGTTTCCAAAAATTCTTTTTTTGGATTCAGGGGGTCTCAAAACATGTATTTCCGGTGAAATCTCGGTATTGAATTTTTGGGTGGAATACAATACATCCCCCACCTACTATACGTAGTAGAGAAAGTAAAAAGCATAATTAGAAGTTCCTAACGTGAACATAGCCGATTACTGTAGGGACACAGCATTGGGCTTTAAAAGTGAAGAGGTGAATGTAATAGCCATGAAGTTCCGTTCCATAGTAAACAAATGTGGCCACAGCACAAACCTCAGAAAACCGCACATTGTTATAGCGGATAACGCGCAACATTTATGACTTAAGTTCACCTGCATTGCATATTTCTGTGACAAAAAGTTGTATATTCATTATTTGTTGTTAGGGCATTTACAGACATATCTATACTTCCTTCAGACGACTGTTTAGGATAGAATAGGATATCATAGGGTAAGATAGGTTAGGATAGGACTAGGAGCGGAGGGTGACTTAGCACCTCGACCTATAAAATATCTGTTTAGTTTTAATGTTTACTTTTTGAATAACTACATAAATTATGAAAGTGTTTCTCTTAAATAATCGAACCTAAGGCATAACAAATGATACAATAAGTACTACAGAAGGTTTTCATAACAAATAATATAGAGCTAATCGTTTTTATGTAGCAATTAGTGCTGCATTCCTATGTTATAACCCAGATTGAAAGAGAGCTTGAAATGAAATCAAAGGACAAATGTCGAGACAGTCTGCAGAAAGGAACAAACAAAAACTTCTAATTCAAGCGAATGCTTGCTAAAAGTTAGACATTTATGGAGGCTTCAGTTTTAAGTAAATACTATTACTTTTGTTATTCCTTGTCTTACTGTCCCCTTTAAGAATGCGGTTTCTTTTATATATTTGCAGAATAAATTTGAACACTGGGGCAAGTGCATAGTAAAACTAACCAAAAATATTTTCTTAGTGTTTTATTTTGGATAAATAATTGGCACCAACGTGTATAAGAGGCTAATTGAAGTGAAAATAGTAATTTTAAAATATGTGTATGTGTGTGAAAGCTTTTTCTATTTGCTAGACACGCAAAAGAATGACAAAATCAGTTGTTACGAAATTTAGTATATGGCATACATTAGATCACACAGAAAACAAAACATACGGTAGAATTAAGGTGCAAACTAATATTCCAAGTATTCAACTGAAAGGAAAACTATAATTGTTTTTGGATAGTATTTAGGATAAATTGAAGTGATTCAATTAATTTCCCATCACTCCCCTGTAATTCTTATCCTTGATTGTCAAAAAGCAGCGGCGCCTTCCTCCAAGCGCATTTATATCGTGCCCGACTAGTACATTACTAGCCATTGTTTCTAGGTGTGTCTGATGTTCAACAGTGACCACGATATTAGTGCCTTCGGTTGGAAAAGTAACTAAACAGTTACGGAACAAGTGGGCGGGCCATCGGAAGGACAGTTAGATAAAGAAAACATCCGCAGTTCCGAGTTACATTTACTAGCGAGGCTGATACCTGCAAATGCACTACTGTTTTCATTGTACGGCTGTACAGTCATTTCCCTATCGCCTTTCCCATCACTCCCCTCTGGTACCTAGCCTTGTATTTTCAACAAAAACAGTGACGGCCCCTCCAAACGCACTCTCATTGTGGGGCGAGTTTAACACCGTGTGAAATAACAAAGTCCAAGTACCTCGCTTATTAAAGCTTTAAGTTGTAACTATAATACTTATGACACATTTCGTTATTTACATTTTGACTGGATAAATATTTATTAAATTAATCAAAATTGTATTACTATTATTTGTGTGGTTAAACCGTTACAGTTTGCATAACAAGCAGAATCTGATGTTTTACATTCACATGATTTTCTCTACCCTCTAGCTATTATTAGTCGATATACAATTTAACCTTAAGAAATTCTATTTTCCTATCTTCTTCATTTTAATCGAGATAAGCCTTTCCGAATATAGCCACATTACTCATATCGTTATAGAAACAAAGAGAATATCGATAGTCAAATATTTAGAAGTGGACGCTATAGCTGGCCTTAAAATTCCATAATCATTCCATGACATCGCGAGAAACAGCTGAAATTCGACAGGACTTAAAAAGAATGACATCATATTGAACAATACCTAATAATGGATATCTCAGAAATGGCTTATGCCACAAACAAGTTATTTGAAATAAATTGTGTGTTTTAAAGATATCTGCATTTTTTGAAATGCACGTTTTGGTCTATCGTCTAACGTTTACCAGTTACAGACGATTATACAAAATTTCTTCCGAATGAAGAGGACTTCACGGACTATTCCCACAAAATTCAAGATATACATTTTATTTGTCATGTAAATATTTTCAGTATATGGTATTTTAATCAAAATCGTTACAGCCATCTTTTAGAAAATAAAAATATTTAGAAAAGTATTGCATATAAAAGTTGGTATTGGGTGGGAGAATTTCGTTGAAAATCTTTGCGTCGCATTTTTAGAAGTTACTGAACCTAAATACCAAGTTTGGTGTTTATCCGGCTTTTCATTTTTGAGTAATACAGGCACGCACACACACAAGCACGATCCTTTTTCTAAAAATGCATTTTTTGGGTTCAAAGGAACTTCAAAACATGTGTTTCCAGTGAAATCTCGGTATCGGATTTTTTAGTAGAATGCGATACCTTAACCTATGTATGTGGTAGAGAAATTAATAAAAATGGAATATAATTTTAGTAACTGTTAAGTCCTTTACTTACATTAGCATCCCAGAAGAAACGTAATCCAGCGTTCTAAACCTCACATGACACGTACATTGCACAGAAAGGGAGAAGGATGTAGATAAGGAAGCGGTGTGGGATAGAGTGAAAGAACGGGAGAGGGGGAGAGAGTGGGCAATATATTGAGAGAGAGTGGGAGAGGGAGAAAAGGGGAAGGGAGAGATAGTAAAAATGTATGTAAGTCATTGTATGTGTTTGTATTATTGTATCCATGTGTAATAATGTTATGTGAATATATTACGTAATTTAATAATGTAGCAGCTGTGAGAATAATAGGTTAAAAGTTGCTAACAATGAGGTAATAATGAGGTAACTTGAGGCAATAATGAATTTGAAAGTTTAAATGCTACTAGTCATTATTGGAGCAACAATAATGTAGATTTTGAGACAGTTTAGAAATAGCCAATCAACAACCAGAAAAAGCTTTAGTTAAAAGAAGGTATTCTATTGGATTAGGAATAGCCAATCAGAGACTTGAAATACAGAAATTTACAAGTTTAGGCGGTTGAAGTCAGTTCAGTTCCCTGCAAACAGTGTTCCTAGTCGGACGCGAGACACATCATCGATAGATTTAATACGTATTCGTGTGAGACGAAAAATAGTTTACGTGTTAAAAAGTGCAAGTAATTCATAAAAGAATCTCACAGCTCTCTATATCAGTGGTGTTATTTTAAATCGTATCAAGTATTAATAAAAGGAGTGAAGTAAAATTATAATCTGTGTAAGCCCACATTCTTGTCGCACCACAACCCTGCTAAGAGAAACGTGTGTCTAACAAATACTGACGCAACCGAGGCAGACATAAATATATAATATTTAAAGAAACAGTTAAATTACAAAGTTAATATTTTTTTTTTAAACTTGGGGCAAAGGCCACCTGAAAGTACATTTGGGGCAAAGGCTACCGGAAACTGTTTACTATACGTGCGGTTGCAAGCTACTACAAGATCGGTTTCCTAACAGTCGAAATACGATACAACTCCTAAAATACTTCTTTCTCAGAACTGAACCTAGTATGCCAACTCCGGAGGAGGCAATTGCCACAGAGTTACCCCGACGTGGGCACGAATCAGAAAACACACAAATACGCTGATACGTAACATCGGCAGCGGCGAGCCCGAGCACCGTAAGCATGCTCGGGCTTGCTGAGGTAGGGTGAAGGCTCGCCGCTGCTCACTACCCGCCCATTCCGGAGCTAATCAACCATACGCGTCCTGGCAGGAACCCTTGTAAATAATGATAACATTATACTGCTCTTCATTGTTTAATTTTTCGTGGGTTGTACATACATGTGTACGTAGCGTAATCTTCCTGTGCGTATGTTGGTGTGTGTATCTGTGTGTGCGCATATGGAGGATGCATATGATTTGTAAATATGTGTACATGCATGCATTTAACAACAAAAAACAACAAACAAACAGGATGTCAATTGCGAATTCCCAATTACGCAAATTGAATAACGAAACAACAAAAACCAGCTCTTCTCGCAGACCCCAAGAAGGGGACTTCGTTTGACTGGTCTAAAAGCCTCAATTATATTTGTACAACCTGTACATAATACCAATATTTGTTTGTAAGCCGGCCCAATTCACCAAGCCTCATTAACAAATCCTAAAATCCTTCCCTTAGCATGTGTGCAGTTCTTAACATTTTGAAATTCCCTTAATCTGACGCAACAACGCAAGCAGAGATACGGATTCTGCTGTTCAGAACATAAATATCGTACGGACAAAGGTGGCTGAGGTCAGTAAGGCACAGATTGGTGAGCGGATCCAAGGTTCAAATCCTGACAGAATTGTCCTACCTCGCTGAGGTTTTCTTCCAGAAGTTTTTTCTTCAATCGCCATAAATAGCAAATGCCGTGGAGATCCCCTATACTTACACCAGGAACGTTTGATTCCCAATTCTTCTTTCCCAATTATCCTTTAATTTTGTATATCATGAGTGTGCACCACCTCTGCGAACTATAACACCGAGCATTAAACACTATTAAAACGGAAAAGAAATAAATATATGTCCAAGTGTACGGTTTAGTTTCGATAAATGTAATCGATTTGAATTATTAAAATGCCTCTGATTATAGTAATGAATAACATCGCATCTGAGGCACTACTTGGAAAAAAATGAAGTGACAAATTTTATAAGAGATAAAACTAAAGTGAACGAAGGAATAAGAGAAAGGCACCAGGAAGAATTGTGGGGAAACAATTGAAAAGGCTAAAGTAGATACAATGGGAATAAAAACCACAAATTCAAGAGCTTAAAGCCACAGGCGAGAAAAAGATAAAAGAAGTAACAAATTAAGAAGAGGATGAATGTGGTAAACTCAAGCATCAAGGAAAGCAAGAAACATGGGGAAAGAGGAAGAGAAGTTATCTGGAGCCTAAAGTAATCCATCACTCTATTCGTCTCCCTGAGGTGAAGGACAGCGATGGATAAGGTGACAACACGTTGATTGCCTCTTATTGGTTAGTTAACATGGCGTTGAAGCGCAAGCGACAAGCGTATGCCATCCGGCTGACACTGTCAACGTCATTCCTTTGTTACAGCTCTTGCCGATGATGTGATACTTTGCCGAAAGTACGATCAATGCCCAGTCACAGAGATAGGTTTGTTCTAGTAACTTGGGAGTTATCTCCGTTGCAGGTCGCAATTTTGTACCATCTCTTCTGAAACCTGCTCTTTTCTGCAATATAAAGCGTGGAGGAAGAATGATATCAAGGCAACATAACATTGCATTACAGGCGAGTGGAAGCGTCATAAAACAGAATGGTAAATGAGATGGGGTGTAATCTTCAAAGGAATAAAGTGTAAATCAACCACATTCCATCATTAAAATAGTAATAATAATAAGTATAGATTAACTATACTCAGGGATAACTTTGCAATACGAATTTCTATAAATAATCCTTCATTGAGAAGCAATCAATTCTTTCACAGATATTTATTATTTATTAATGATGTTATGAAATAATTTTATGCGTGTTATTGTCCATTTAAATTCAGGCACAGGATTTAAAATGACTCAGATAATTTGGGCGGAGTTGGCGTGTAGTGGGCGTGGTAAACATGGACTCCAGGTGAAGAGTTTTCGCTTACTACACTTCTTTCTCCATCCTTAAGATAAAGAGGAGTTTTAATAATAATTATTATTATTTCCTGGCTCTACAGCCCATAAAGGCCTTGGCCTGCCAACCCAACTGCCGGCCTCGCGCCCATGTACGCACGGCAGAGTGGGCGATCATCGAACCGGTACGGGGAGGTGTTGTGGTCAGCATCACGCATCTACCTACCAGAATGTTGCCTCCGTGGCGGGATTGCTGTCTATCGCAGTTCCTCACTTTCCATACAATGCTGAGTGGACACCGGTGCTATACACGGACTTAAAATCCGCAACCCGATAGTTGGGATCGAACCCCGGGGCATTCCGTGGCCAGTAACCAGAGCTCCATGCTCCTGCCCGCAGCGCCACACTTGAGATAAGCAAAGGCGAGAGACATACCGAAGAAGGTGGCCACAGTAAATGCTCACATTGGTCCCTGACCGCAATACACAGCCTAATGGTAGAAAATAGACCTCATCTTTTCTTTATGCTATTACTTTTAAAATGCGCTAATGGATACGTTTAATGATTTCATTGCAGCATGCTACATTTTCGCTGTTATTTGGATATAGTTTACTTAAAATAGGCGGCGCCGTGGCCGAGCGGTTAGACCGCTCGCCTCCCACCGAGGCAGCCCGGGTTCAATCCCAGGGACCTGCATGTGGGATTTGTGGTGGACGAAGCGGCGTCTGGGCGGGTTTTCTCCGGGTTCTCCGGTTTCTCCCGCCATTCATTCCACCAACTGCTCCATCATCACCTTTCCTTTCATCCATTTCACCGACATTTCGTTTCATCTACTTCCTTCATCCCATACCATTGCATTGGGCTGATCACCCATCCTGGATGCTCTGTCTGATCCATGAGTGTCTGCTCCTCGACGGGCCTCTGACCCCAGGCACCCGCTTGTAAGTCCTGGGGGGTGTAAGTCCTACATAAGAGGAGGGTAAACAGATAATGAATGAATGAATTACTTAAAATAAGAAGTTATCGCGAAACGATTGTATATGCTGTGCAAATATTGCGCGGAGTAATTAAAACAAAGGCGTGTTTGTTAGAGCGAATCCAGTATAGATCAGCGGAAGAATTCTTAATACAGAACTTTACATAATAGATCTAAAATTCCCTTCTTTTGATAAGGAGGGTTGTCCATTGATACCTCAATACCGCTTACCAAAAATTCCACGTCGAGATTTGAACAGAATGTCATGTTTTGAAGTCCTCAGAGTGAACGCTACAACTCAAAAACGAAAAGCCCCATAGATAACAAACTTAGTATTTAAGTGAGCGTCCTCCACGAATGCAATATGAGCGTTTTCAAGAAATTTCCCACACCCCACTCAAAATGTCTTAACGATTTTGATTAAAATATGTTTAATATATTGACATGAGGATTAAAATCATATCTTGAATCTTTTATGAAAACCCCTGCATTGTGACAGAATTGTGCATAATTTTGTATAACTATAAAAATATAAGATACAAACATTTAAGACTAAAGTGTAGAGTTAATTAAAAATTCAATTTTTATTACATCAATTAGATAAAACGCATCTTTAGTATTAATTTTGTAACTTCAATAGTTTATGAAATTGTTCCGATCGTTCAGAATTTTCGAGTATTTCAAGCTACACAATTTTTACATCAGGTCATGCAAAGAATATTCAAACTATCAAGCCTAGCATTATATAGTGAACTGGTTTTAAATATTTGACCGTCCCATTAGTGTCCTGTATGCTTCTCTGTAGCATAATATATGTTATGATACAGAAATATAAATGTAAGAGGGTGATTTGACAAGTTCTCGGAATGGAATAGAAAAAAAGTACTTACATCACTGAAACTTTTTTTATTTTTCAATGTAGACGCTTTGTAGATTAATGCACTTGGTCTAACGATGTTCCAGTGCCTTGATCCCATCTCGAAAATGAGATTCCTCCAGGCCTGCAAAATAGTTATCAACTCCGGCTATCAATTCTTCATTTGAAGTGAATCATCGTCCACCAAGAAACCTTTTCAGTTGTGGGAAGAGAGGCAAGTCTGACGGAGCCATAACAGGTAAATAAGGCGGATGTGCAACAATTCATACCTTATTTCGTGTAATTTTGCCATGGCGACGGCACATGTGTGCGGACGCGCATTGTCTTGATGGAAGATGACTTTCTTGCTAAACCTGGCCTTTTTTCGCGTATCTTTTGTTGAAATTTGTCCAGGAGGTTAGCATGGTATTCTCCAGTAATTGTTTACCCAGTGGGGAGATAATCTACAAACGGAATCACCTTCACATCCCAGAATACTGATGCCATGACCTTTCCAGCCGAATGAATTGTCTTTCCTTTCTTTGGTGGCGGAGAATCAGCATGTTTCCACTGCTTTGACTGTTGTTTTGTCTCTGGAGTATAGTAGTGCACCCAAGATTCATCTGTGGTCACAAACCGGCGCAAAAAAATCTTGTTCGTTTCTCCTAAACCGGGCCAAACGTTGTTCCGATATTTCCATTCTCATGCGTTTTTGATCCAGCGTGAAGAGTCGCGGCACCCATCTCGCAGATAATTTTTTCATCTTTAACTCTTCAGTTAAAATGTGATATACCCTTTCAGATGACATCTGGTAAGCATGAGAAATTTCACGCACTTTCAATCGGCCATCCTCCATGACCATTTTATGCACTTTTGCAATGATTTCTGGAGTAGTGACACATATTGGCGGACCACTGCGCGGATCATCATCTAAGCTCTCCCGACCAAATTTAAATTCATTTGTCCACTTAGCAACAGTTGAATATGAAGGAGCAGAGTCCCCCAGTGTATTCTGGAAGTCGACATGAATGTCCTTTGCTTTCATACCTTTCTTTACGAAGTACTTAATCACTGTTAATCTCGATATTTCCATCTTCGCAAATCACTACGCGGGAACAACAACAGAGCCACGTCATCACCAGCTTTCTTCCAAGAGCACTGACGTGGCACGTATTCACAGGCAATAGTCCAATGAATATCACGTGAACAACTCGCGCTAGTGCTGACCCGTCGTGGTGATTCCGAGAACTTATCTAACCACCTCGTATTTTGCAATAATATCGTAGTCATTGTGACTAAGAAAAGTAGAAGAATAAAATGTTAATAAGAATTTGTAGAGGTATATAAAGTAATTATTGTGGCTGTAACTTCAGATTTTTTCAATAATTGTGCATGGGTTTTCCAATGTTCCCTTTCTAATTCCGGAAAATGTTATTTACAATATTTTTTTTCAATATTCCAACCTCTGAAGTTGCAACTTCTCTTTTTACATGGTGAAATGGGTATCCGTAAGGGAAGATTTGTATTTTTATTTGATTTAACTCGCCTTAACTAAGTGCCAGACATATTGCCTTAATGACATAGTTAGCGTCCGAGGGCGGCGAACGAACCCCAGGCATCGTACTGAAGCAACTCTCGCGGAAATGTTGAAAACAGTACTCGTGAATCTAGAGTAACAGAACGCTGACCCTCACAGTTTGAGATATTTAAGCTGACCAAATGGAAGTCACGGAGAGAGCCGATAGTCAGGACCCGATACGGAACATCTCTGCGCTGGTGAATTCGCGACGCGTCTGCATGCTACCTAGGTGGTCTTGGGTCGGCATTCCTAAGCCGCCTATTTTAGTGACATTGTTTTACTCCGAAGGCAGACTTTTGGAAACCTGGAATTACTATGATGTGGATTTGGTACACTACCCAGTGTGATATTAGAATATTCCCTTAGTTCTCTTACTGCACCATCTGCTTAAACGAGCAATTCGATACATCATGTCAGATTGAAAAGGAAGGCTTGGACTAAATAAATATATCGAGAGACCCAATGAACTATGAACCAGCTGTATGTTGTTTTTTCCACTAGGAGTGTGGACACTGTTTCCCGCCGCTGTTACAATCAAGGTCACGCTACTGACACTGGCCTTGCTCTGCTCTGCAGATTACCCATGCAACCCATACTGCAAATATTTGAAAGTGTGTTTTAGAAGGAAAAATTATTAGTATAGATTTTTAGCCTCCTCAGTCCCCCAACCTAACTCCCTACCACTTTTATATCTGGAGCAAATTAAAACATTATGTACACACACCCTGGAAGAATTAAAACAAAATACCCGCAGGTAATAGGCAGAATTTTGCAAACTAAACTACGGCGAGTTTTTAAAGAGGTGCCAAAATGATGTATTAGCAATGATGACCAGCTTCAGCACCTTCTTTCATAACGTTGGTAAGTAAAGTGTTTAAGCATAGTTAAGGAATTGTTGCATGGTTGCAGCGTTGCATTAGCGCCACTCTATGATAGCCACAGACGGAACGAGCGCTGCCATCGCGAACCAGAAAAACAGATGGCAGCCATTTAATAGTTCATTGGGTCTCCCTGTAGTAGCGTTTTTAGCTTTAAATCTGAGCACACCTTTGAGATACGCAGCTTAGACTTGAACGTTGTAATGTCATTTTTATTATTTGCACGGTTTGCTAGTCTAGCGCCAACGTTGTACGCAGTGGTATTAGTGTAGCTCTTGAAACTCATACCAGAGCGCTGTGTGGCTGGTAATTGTGGTAATTTCACTTCTTTTCGTCACTTTGCCAACAGTGAGAATTCAACAGAACTATTCAAATCTTGGAAACTTAGAACTGCCAGAAAGAAGCTTAAATAAATATTAAAAGCATTTAAACCCAATTATACTTCAATATACACTACGTGATCAAAAGTATCCGGACACCTGGCTGGAAATGACGTACAACTTTGTGGCGCCCTCCATCGGTAATGCTGAAAGTAAATATGGTGTTGGCCCACCCTTATCCTTGATGACAGCGTTCACTCTCGCAGACATACCTTCAATCAGGTGCTGGAACGTTTCTTGGGGAATTGCAGCCCATTCTTCACGGAGTGCGGAACTGAGAAGATGTATCGATGTAGGCGGTGATGACTGGCACGAAGTCAGCGTTCCAAAACATCCCAAAGGTGTTCTATAGGATTCAAGTCAGGACTCTGTGCAGGTCAGTCCATTACAGGGATGTTATTGTCGTGTAACCACTCCACCACAGCCCGTGCAGTATGAACAGGTGCTCGATCGTATTGAAAGATGCAATCGCCATCCCCGAATTGCTCTTCAACAGTGGGAAGCAAGAAGGTGCTTAAAATATCAATGCAATTGATCGTGCCACGCAAAACAACAAGAAAGCCCCCTCCAGGAAAAACACGTCCACACCATAACACCAGCACCTCCGAATTTCACTGTTAGGACTACCCCGCTGCCAGATGATGTTCACCGGGCATTCGCCATACCCACACCCTGCCATCGGAACGCACACAACGTTTTGCCACTGTTCAATCGTATAGTGTTGACACTCGTTACACCAGCGAGGTGTCGTTTGGAATTTTCCTGCGTGATGTGTGGCTTATGAGCAGCCGCTCGACCATGGAATCCAAGGTTTCTCACCTCACGCCTAACTGTCATAGTACTTGGAGTGAATCCTGATGCAGTTTGGAATTCCTGTGTGATGGTCTGGATAGATGTCTGCCTATTACTCTGTACGACACTCTTCAAATGTCGGCGGTTTCTGTCAGTCAACAGACGAGGTCGGCCTGTACGCTTTTGTGCTGTACATGTCCCTTCACGTTTCCACTCCACTATCACATCAGAAACAGTGGATTTAGGGATGTTTAGGAGTGTGGAAATCTCGCGTACAGACTTCTGACACAAGTGACACCCAATCATCTGACCACGTTCGAAGTTCGTGAGTTCCACGGAGCGTCCATTCTGCTGTTTCACGATGTCTAATGACTACTGCGGTCGCGGATAATGAGTGCCAGGCAGTAGGTGGCAGCAGAACGCACCTAAGCGAAAAACGTATGTTTGTGGGGGTGTCCGGATACTTTTGATCACATAGTGTAGCAAAGTGAATAAAGGACTGTCAATGCCTCAATGAAAACACCTAAAGGGAAGCCTGCAACGTTTTTTTAAATATAAAGGTAGTATTAATGCTTGAGGGAAGGGGGAAATAAACCCACTGTTGCCAAGGGAAGTGACTGGTAGATGTAAAGACAACCTTAAGTCTATTCTGGATATAGGAGAGACTACTTTTAAGTATATGGAAAACAATAAATAAATTCACTCTAAGATGACTGGAGGAGAAGTTTTGCTTTAGGTATAGGAAACCACTAAAGGTGATGCCTTCTGGGTGTAAACCCTGTCCAATGTAACTTTGCCCTGTATATCTAAATTTCATATGCACTAGTAACCTCTCATTGGCTGCTGTCATGAATAAGATTGTTGTGCGATACAAAATAGTTCGTTATTTAACATGATTTATCTTAATGTATACGAAGATAATTATTGTCAGATTTACATTTTCATAACCTTATGATACAAATAGCAACGGAGTTAGTGTTCTGGAATGCATGTAAATTCCAATCAAGAAATAGGTAGGATAATCCTTCCGTTTAAATGTGCCTCTCAGGTTGACGAAAGCACATGTATCTATCATAACAGAGGGTTTATATAGTTTTTATCGCCTGACCTTGCATTGCACAGCGCTTGTACTGTTTTTTACAAAAGTAAATGAACTTCAGTGAGAACTGAGCGAAGGGTGGCCTAATTCAAGGCGTTATAGCATAGATGGTATGAGGATAGCATTTGTCATATGCTTCCCTTGCTATGCAGAGTTGTATGATCATGACAGCCAATGGCTTACCTCGCAGTTTTCAAAAACAATATTTTAGCAATCATTGTAAGCTAACGGATAAACATTGCAAATTAAACTTCAGTACATCTATGGAAATATGTTGTTATTGTGTTTCGATTAACTAGTGGACAGAAGTAGAAACTATTTCAGTGTTTGACCATCTATGGACCTTCTATGTAGGAACGCCTGAGAATTAGGTGACCCTTCGTGCAGTTCTCACTGAGGTTAACCATTTACTTTTGTGAAAACTAGTGCATTGCCTTTCAAAGGTGTACGTTAGCCAATGTGAGATAAGTCAGTGCGAAAGAGTAAATGTCAGCGGAGCAAGATTATAAGAGACAGGGTTTGGCGAACAAAATCGAACAACAATAGACAATAATAAATTCACAAAGGCATTTCCTTCGCAAGCGTTATTCCCTCTAGCTGCTTCAGCTGTCTGTTATATTAACGCAGCTTATATGTTTTCTTGGTGTTTGCAACAACAACCTATAGAATTATAACCAAAGCTAGCTCCTGGAAAATCAATATAAATGTGAATGAATTAAAGCTGTATTTTTTTTCGAACCAGAGACAAAGCTCCACAGAGTCAGGCAATTATGAGAAATTGTCATTCCGTAAATAAATTTCTGTATAAGTAGAAATGTGGAAATCGTGTAAATATGTAAATTATTATGTCAGAAGATGTGCAAACCCTATGCTGGTATGTATTCCAAAATATAAACAAAATAAAATGTTATACAAATTGTGTAACTTTTGTTTATTCATGATACAGAGACGTTTATTGTAATATTACATTTCTCACCGGTGAAAATATCAACACTACAAAGTGTGATTTACCTCGGAATGTGTGAAAACCCGGAACATGGAAAATCATGGATATAAACAGTTAATAAGCTGTATTAATTTCTGGATATGAGTCTAAAAATCGTGCTTTTTCACAATCGTGTGCAGTGAATAAGATAAACAGCTTCCTATATCACGGATATAGGACTACCAAAGAGCTTCCTACCTGTCTTAATGCGCTGTTTATTTTAAAAAATGCGAATAAATAATTTACGCATTTATTAGCGCAGCTGTTCTTAACATGTCCCTACAATGTCTGTGGCTGATATAGAAATAGCATTCTACATCTTGTGTTTAAAGCTCCGTATTTTTGCTCTTAACATAAATGCACCGATTTTTGCCATAAACAGCATTCTTATAACATTTCCTCTCGTTTTTCTAAATATTCATCCTGACAAATCATTCTACAAGAAACTGTGCCATGTATAACTTGCTGGCTGCTGCATACAAACTGTTTTATTTATATTTCTTTGCACTCTATTTTCTGATATTGAAATATCAAATCATGACACGAAGCAAGCAATTTCTTTAAGGTAATAAAGCGATATAAAGCATTTGTTGTCGTTGACCAAGTTATATCTGAAAAACCGAGCGAGGTGCTTCCACGGTGCTTGCGACTCACATTCGGGCGATTCCAGGTTTGATCCCCGGCGACTGCCTACTCTGGCCGATGGGTTTTTTGTGGTTTCCTCGGGTCGGCAGGCGAACTCTGGAGTGGTTCATCTTCTACCACGACTCTCCTGACCCCATGATATTCTGTGTCATATGTTTCAGGACTATAGGACTAGGCGACGGTTTTGGCGGGTTGCGCTGGACGGTAGCTGTACGCTCTATGGAAGTTTCATTCTGACGTTGTCAAGGGACTGCTCGGCTGGAACTCGCCTCTGATGCTTTCGGGCGGGAGCTCCTTTGGGAGACCCCCAGGGGCTCCGGGTTCAATAAAGTGGGCTCAGGTGGTGTTGGAGGTGTACATCTAGTAATATTAGAGACCTCGCCCGTGGTCATTCGGATCTGGTCGCCCTTCGGGTCTCTCCTCTCATTCCTCCCTACAGGGGTCACGGTAGAAACACAAGGGCCCGCCTGGTTTACGTACGATGTTCTGCCCCGGCCTCAGGACCCCCTCCGTACCTTTACCGTACCTTTCTAGCTGAAAAGCAAAATAAATGAATAAATAAATTGAAATAAAAAAATATGTATCGTATTCATATGGCTTTTATACTCATTCTTCTACAAACTATTCTTACAAACGCTTACTTTTCTACCTACTTCTTTAATACAGATGCATCTTTATTACTCATTCACTTCGTTGTAGGTACAAGGAGAATATACTATTCTAAAGCGACAGTCAAATCTTTTCAAAGCCGGTAGCTATGTGATGATTTTGAAATTCTGTTCTTTCTGCATGAACAGAAAAAGAACGAAAGAAAGAAAGACAATGGCATTTACAGTAATGAAAAGTATAATGTGTATTAAAATTCAAACCAATAGCAAATAATATCTCGGAAATGTTTAACGCCACAAAAAAGTTTATTTGACATACATGGTGTGCTTTAATTAGATCTAGATCTTTTGTGTAGTAAGATTTTGTTCTATCTCTTGCGGTTTACCAATGATACAAAAGTAATTCAAAATAAAGAAAACCTCACAGGTATTCCCAGATACCTAAATATATTCTTTCATTAAAACAGCTTAAACATACGGTATTTTAATCAAAATCTTTAGAGCTACATTTGAGAATTTGAAAAGTTTTCGATGTAAAGAGTAGTTTGGGACGGGGAAATTTCCTTGAAAATCTTCGTGTCGTATGCATTATGAACCTAAATACCAGGTTTCGTATTTAAGCCACTTTTCGTATTTGAGGTATACCCTTCGCAGACACGCACGCACACGCACATGGGCCGTTTACTAAAAATCATTTTTTGGACTCGGAGGCCTATAAACATGTATTTACAGTGAAATCTCGATAACGATTTTGGTGTAATAAAATACTTCCTGGTGGTGGTGGTGGTGGTGGCGGCGGTGGTGGCGGTGGCGGCGGCGGCGGTGGTGAAAGAAAAAAATGTGTTGAATATTTAAACCCCAGCAACAAAAGAAGCTTCTGAATACTTTAAAAATTTTATAACGAAGTATTAAAGGGAGTATCATACATAACCAAACATTACCAGGCCAGGTTGCGTAAAATATCGTGTTTATGAAGGATGAATTTTAAATCCACCGACAAACTTCAGGAGGTGATTCCTGACTGGAAATGGAGCACTAAAGTTCCCATCACCTATGCATAGTTTCCACGATAGATGGCACTGAAGAACAACATCAAACAGAGCCCTAGCACTCAATACATGGCCTGAATCCCATCCATGTCACAACAGATGTTCAAAGTGGCCTCCATTGGATGCGATGCTCCCGTTTACACGTCGCACCATAGATTGGCTCACTCGTTCGAATGTTCTGGGCTGTGTCCGAATATCATCACAGGCTTCGTGGAAACGCTATTGAAAGGTCTGAACATCAGGAAGGGCTCACCGTACACGATGCTTTTCAGATGCCCCCACAAGTAAACCTCCAGGATGTTTATTATTCGGTGATCGAGTAGGCCATGCAACAGGTCTCCGCGTCCTATCCAACGTCTAGGGAAGATTAATATAGAAATGGGCTGGCGCTCCATTGTGCTGCAGCCACATTGCTTGTCGTATTGTTAAATTCTCCAGCTACGGAGGCAGGGTGTTTCGCAGGAAGTCCAGATACGTTTCTCCGTTTAGGCGTTGTGGAAGAACAGGTCCAAGCAGGCGATCGCCAATAATTCCTGCCCAAACATTGATGCTGAACTGCTACTGATGAGAGGTCTCAACCATGCCGTGAGGATTTTTTGTAGCCTACAGATGAGGATTATGCAGGTAATTTATGTCATCTCTACCAAAGGTCACTTAATCGGTTAAGAGGACTGAAGAAGAAATCCAATAATGGTGATGGGCTGTTGCACAAACCAGCGACAGAATCCAGAGGAAAATCTGGAGGTGTCTGCACACGTTGGAGGTGTTAGGGATAAGAGCGGTTGCCGTATAGGACACAGATAACCGTCCCTTGGCGTACACCATGTTGGCGGGTCAATTACCTGGAGTTTGTACCAGGGTTGTTCTGAATATCGTGGAGATATGTTCCTCCACATCTGGTGTACGCACACTCCGCGACCGCCCTGAACGTCCATCCATCTCAAAGGACTCATCCTCACACAAACGCCGAAAAATGGCTCTAAATGTTGTGTGATGTGGGTGGTACTGTACATCAGGATAGGTGGTTGGGTACATCCGTACTGCCTCTCGACCGACTCCACCTACTTGGCCATACACGTACACCATCTCGGTTTGTTCCTGGGATGAATACCGGACCACTGTGCTTCTACGTTGTTTAAATCACACTATCTGCAACATACAAAACGCACACTGCAAGTTATAAGAGAATGTCATCAGTGCATTTCCGGACACAAGATGATATCAGCTTTTGTGCTCCATTTTCAGTAAAGAATCACCCTCTGAAGTTTGTGTGTGAACTTAAAACTCGTCCTCTATTCTATGAGTAGTAACACATTTTATTACGGATAAGGAAACAGTTGCTCTTTTTTTTAATAACTTAATGCCATAAGGAACTACAGCATTTTTAACAATGTTGGGGATAAAAGAAGCCAAATCCTACATGAAGTATTTAAGAGGTCCGGTTACTGTTTAGGTAGAGAACTAAGAAATAATAAAACTGAGAAAACCACAAGAACTGCACTAAAACTCATGTTCCAGTACACAGGAAAGGAGGAAGCGGAACTTTTAAAATGCACAAATTTTGTTTTGAAAGTAACGAAAAAAATTATCATCAGCATCATTAAACTCCTTTTAGAAAAAGTAAGCAACCATGTATAACATAACGCAAACTCGTGTATAACATGGCGTTCGTGTAGTGTCTGTGCCGGTTCTCCTGTATTGCAATCTGTAATTCTCTTTCGCTGTAGTGTTTAACCTTGCTTTGTTTTCACCCTAGTTTTATCTCATTTCAGTGTTGAAGTCAAGAACCTCCCCATGCGGTATTATCTAAATAACGTACTATTTTCTTTCCATTTCCACCCTGTACCTTCCTCTCTTGCTAATAGTTTCCTCTGCGTGTCTTCGTACCCAGTGTTTAGAGGTTTTTAATAACTGTCAGACTTCTCCTGAAGGGCGAGTGAGGAAAAGAAACGCCTCAACATGTCAGTAATTTCTTAACGTTCTCATGCACCCCATTTTTTTTTCTGCTACTCGCTACCTTAGTAGCAACTTTACATTCTTGTAAATGCTTAAAAAATTAAGAAATTGTGCTATAACTAAGATGTATAACACGACTTTCAGAATGAAATCTATTTTATATGTATAACGATGTGTTTTAAATAATAAAATTTAATATTAGCTGCCCTTGTCATCCTTAACTTCATAATGACTGCGCATTGTTCGCTTATTTCGATCTGAACGAATTTGTAATTGGTTTTCACGTTGGTGATATAAATTATTATATGAATATAAGAATATACCCATATAGCATCATTTATTGTATCTTTAGCTATACGTTGTACACACCGACATTGTTAAATAAGTTCCATAAATATAGAATGGCTATGTTTGTAAAAATTCTTTAAAAGTTTAAAATGTTTTGTTATACAAATTATATTTAATATTCGATGTAAAACAACTGAGATTTTTTGCATTTAATATCTTAGCTGGAGAATTAATAATAACTTGGATCACTTGTTGTGATCATGTAATTCTGAATTACAAATGAATATCTCTTTATTATTAAAATAAAACAGTTCAGCCATGTATATTAAAATTCTTATTACCCTATAAATCATATTAGTTTTAATATATTCTTAAGCACCTCTTGGTTTCAAGTTAATAATAAGCCTCAAAATTTTAATTTTAGTACTGAACAACACTTGTATATTCGTTGCTCTAAGCCAGATTAAAATAATGTAATAAATAACACCATGTTTAAAACAAAAATATACATTAAGCAGAGTTCTATCTATTCAGAAACGTAAAGGAAAACAAAGCTTACTGAGTCGTCCACAAATATAATCTTAACTATGATTCCCAGTTCAACTCGGAATCCACATAAACACCTAAGAATTTGGCGGTGTTAGTAGCATTAAAAATATTAAATCCAAAAAAAAGAAAAACAAGAGAAACAAAATAAAAACAAGAAAAAACTAATGTAAAGTGTGTGTTTTATAGGGGTTCACAAACTCATTCTAACGACCCTGTCTAAAACATATAAATAATAGCATTAAACCCGCTAACCAGTAACCAAATGTTTGCTGGTAATTTTTGACTTTGGATGAATAATTAATTGACACTAACATTTATATTGGGCTTACAGGAAGCCAAAAGTCACATTTCAACGGGTGTGTGTGTGTGTGGGGGGGGATATGGCTAATAAACAAACTTTCAGATAGTTATCAAACTTGATATTTCAGTTCAGTATCTCCTGAGAGTGCATCACGAATACTTTCAGCATATCCCCCACCCCGAACTTACCCTTATGTATTATTATCTTTTATTTTGTTCAAAAACGGCTCTTAACGATTTGGTTAAAATATCGCATGTTTGACAAATTTATATGAGAAATAAAATGCAAGTACCTATCTTAAACTTTCTTTCTGTGAATGCCTTTCATGTCCCGTACATTTCGTTCAATATTGTATAGTTTTGTAAAAAAATGAGATGAAACTTAGAACAGCAAAACTAAAGAGCTTATTGATATACACAGTTTGTGTCCAATACATTTGTTGGTAGTGTTAGCGTTTTCAAAATATTTCATGTTGCAACTTTACACCCTCCCAAGCTTCTAACGGACATGCCAGACATGCTTGAAAGCTTGGGAATTTTTACTTTTTTTCTTTCTTTTCATTGTTAGACCTTCTTTAGCAAGAATAAACTTTTAAATGCTGCTTGTGCATGTTTTGCGTAATTAAAGTCTTGCTTGATTTGAAATTATTCCTGGGTAAAAGAATATAACGAATAAATTAACCTGGATATAAGAATCACTTTTAATATGAGTAGTACAATTTATGACGGATATATGTGAATTTGTCATTGGTAGAGAATTATATGATAGTATCGCATCCCATTTTTTTTCACGCAGCTTGCTGTTAAGATGCAAATAGCTGAGTACTCTTCCCATATCTTCCAAGTAACTGTATACAATTGGAAACCATTTGTAGGGAAATGCTTATCACAAACAGTTAAGTGGATAGAAGAACATAACGGGTGTATCATAGTTAATAGCGCAAACCGAAACCGTTAAAAGTATACGATAACAGAAGCAAAAAAGTTCCAGTAAACATATGTCTGCAAAAAAATCGTGTGCGAGATTTATTATTTCAAATGTGTGGTTATGACTTCGTTTGTTGTGCTTCACTCGTTGCGCACTTAGAAGCGGTCCGCGGTGTGCTCTTGTCTACAAAACTGAACATTGCCGCCAGACAATGGGCACAATACACAGTGGAAGCACAGTGGATCACTTGTCTGAACAATGTGTGTTGTGCTGAATTCTACTCAGTCAAAATGGAACCATACAGCAACGAAGAGTATGCTGGCATGCAACTCATGTTGGTTTGGCTAACGCAATGCACGGGCGGCTGCACGTTTGTGCAATGAAAAATATCCTGATCGAAGACACCCGGAAAGTTGCACATTTACAAGTATCCATCAGCGCCTAAGAGAACAGGGCAGGGCAGCTGCAAGACTTGCACGCACTACCCTGCAGTTGAGAAGAAGGTGTTGGATGCAGTACAAATCTCTCCAGGAACTTTAACGAGAAGATTGCCACACATGTGTCTGTACTAAACCACAGTACTGTATGGAGAATTTTAAATCGCATTGCACTGTACCCTTACCACCCTCAAAGAGTTCAATGTCTCAGTGATCAGGATTTTGGTCCTAGACTGAATGTTTGTCAGTGGATGCAACAACAGGCTGTGGTAAACCCTGGTTTTACAAATAACATTTTATTTACCGACGAAGCGAGGATCACACGCGATGGTATTTTTTACCATCATAATACACATGTTTGGTGCGAAGTAAACCCAAATGCTGTTCATGAGTCACCATATCAGCAATGTCCCTCATTGAATGCCTGGTTAGGGGCACTAAGTGATCGTCTCATAAGGTCATTCATTCTTCCAACAAAACTCAATGGACAGAGCTACCTTCGGTTTCTGTAGCGGAATCTTCCAAAATTCCTTGAGGATGTTCCACCTGAGCAATGTTGGAGTATGCGATACATGTATGATGGATCAACGGCACTTTTTGCTGCTACTGTAAGAAAACATCTAACGTGGAGATATGGTCCAAAATGTCGAGGAGTTTCCTCGATCACCTGATCTCATTCCTTTGGATTTTGCTGTATGGGGGGTCACCTCAGAAGTGCAGTGTGCAGCACTCCCGTTGACACCGTTGGAGCAAATAATTGTACAAGAATTCCGAGAGGATCCGGGGGTGTTTGAAAGAATTCAAAACTCACTGCAGAGATGAGTGCAGTATTGCATCCAGATCCAAGGACGACACTTTGAACACCTCTTTAAGTGTGTACGGTTTTAATTACATGCAACATACTAAAGTATAATTGTATTCCTTGTTAAGTTCAGCTTTGAGTGAATTTTGAGACGAGTTAAAATGGCAAATAAACGAAAGGCCTACTTTTCAAATTAATTTGTACTTATTAGTGTGATGTTTTTTAATGAAGTCAGTAGCGCTTCAGAACCACACATTCTCAATAATAAATCTCGCACACGGTTTACCGTCCATGTTTACTGAAACGTTTTTCCTTCTGTTATCGTGTACTTTCAAGTGTTTTGGTTTGCGCTATTAACTATTATACACTCTATATGTTTCTAGGAATAGTATAACATACATGATATCTGCGAAATGGTTATGCAGAAGGTCGTTGACTGTTAAACTTCAGGGTAACTGTCAATATCTCACAGCGGATTTTTTCAGTTAATTAATACCGTATTTTCTCTGATTTGTTGTTTACCGCTTATTACCACAATTACTGTCACATAACACACAGACACAGACATAAACACTATGCCCATGTCGGACTCGAACCCGCGACACTCAGCTTGGAGGAGCGCCGAAGCTATGCGCTGCAACGACCACGGCTATAAGGGCAGTCAGATAATAGTAGAGTATGCAATGTTATTACTTTATCAACTACGTACAATGAGTAGAAGTAGTATTGTATTCCACTAACAAATTCGATGTGAACATTTCACCAGAAATAAATGTTTTGAGGTCCCCAAGACAAAAGGCACTTTTAGAAGGTCTATGTGTGTGTGTGCGCGCGCGTGCGCGCGCGTGTTTCTTTGAACAGCATAATCTACCCGATAAATACCAAAGATGTGACATGCAGAGTTTCAGAGTTTCAAGAAAATCCTCCGATTCCAAGCTATGTTCTACGTGAGAGATGCTTCAAAACAATGACAGTAACATTTTTGATTAAAATACCGGTTGTTTAAGATGTATTCTCATGATAAGCAAAGTGTACATCTAGAATTTCCTGGAAATAGCCTATAAAGCCCTCTCCATTCGAAGGAATTAGCTGGTAGCCATAAAATACCGATAAAAATGTACTTCTCGAAATAACTAAAACACACAATATAATTCAGATAACTTTTTTGACATTAGTACTTTCCGAGATTCCATGTTAAATTTTCATTACTTTCTCATTTTTATTTTCTCTACCACGCATTAATACGTAGAGAAGGTATTGCCAAAAATACGATCCAGAGATTACACCGGAAGTACTTGTTTTGAGGCTCCCTGAATAAAAACAAATTTTAGAAAAGGTCCATGTGTGTGTGTGTGAACAGCATAACTCAAAAACGAAAAGTCAGATAAATACTAAACTTGGCGTTTAAGTTCATATCTACCAAATATGCGACACGAGAATTTGCAAGAAAATCCCTCCACACCCGACTATTTTTACATGGAACATTTTTCGATTTTTTTATTTCCTCAAAAACAGTTTTAACAATTTTGATTAAAATGCCATATTATAAAGATATTTATATGACAAATAAAATATATATCTTGAATTTTCTGGGAATAGTCTGTGAAGTCCTCTTCATTCGGAATGAATTTGGTATAATTTTGTAAACAGTTAAGCGTTAAGCGATAGACGAAGACGTACTACACAAAAACTTACATATATTTAAAGCTCACAATTTACTTCAAATAACTTCTTGTGGCATAAGCAATTTCCAAGATATCCGTTGTTAGTGGTTCGAATTGTTCAATATAGGTCATTCTTTATACGAACTGCCATTTTCAGTATCTCTAGTGATTACATGGAAACAGTATGGAAGTTTAAGTCCAGCTTACAGCCTCCAATTCTTAAACATTTTCCTATCGCTGTTCCCTTCATATCTATAACGAAATATGTAAAAAAGCTATTTCTTCAAAGGTTTATTTCGATTGAAATGAAGTAGAGAGACAGAAAAATACATTATTGTAAGAATAATTTGTATACCCACTAATAAAATATAGAGGGTAGAAAAAGTTATGTGAATTTATCACATCAGAGTTTTTTAAAATAGCTGTCGCTGTTCAGTTCTTTCTCGCAATATCATGGAAAGTGTATGGGATTTCTGGACCAGCATTTTTAAAGTACTTCATTATAATCTAGATAAACCTTGGTAGAAATAGTTTCACTATGGGTACAATGGGTATAGAGGAAGTCAAACTGATAGGTTTATTCTTCTTCGACTACTTCCCTGGAGTTTCCAAGACATCTTCAATGAATGGCACTATTTACTTCTGCTGTTGGTTGTACCACATTCCATATTCAATGAATTTTTCTCCCTCGCCGTCTCATTCTCTTCTTTAATTTCGCCGTCGGACAGAGCCGAGAGAGGCTATTACAGCAACATGCAGAGGACCCTGTTGGGTCATTTGTCCAGATACCCAGGTTACTTATTAGCGTCTGACATTCGATTTGTCTTGTGTCTCACCTGAGCAGGCCCCAGTCCTACCTGGCGTCAGCTTCGGTGCTGCCTAGCGGCAACCAACGGTACTTCGGGTAAACATATCTGTAATGTCTCCAGGTAAATGTAGTGGTGACTTGCAGTGTACATCCACCTCTAATTTTAAAGAAACGGTAGTCCGTACTGAAAATGCGCATATGTACAACATAATTATGGCAGAAAATTGCCATGATTATATTATGACCTTCCTAACTTCCAAAGAAAATAACTTTCAAAAGATAAAAAAACGAGTGTCATGTAAAATGTTCCACGCGAAGAAAATCTAAAATTTGAAAGTGGCCATAAACACAGGCAGGTAAACTGTATTTCAGTTTCTAAATCACGCTTTCTGTCATTATGAGAACAAGTATTTTTATTTTCTCTACCACATACATAGTAGGTAGTGAAGGCATTGCATTCCACCCAAAAATTTTATACCAAGATTTCATGGAAATACATGTTTTGAGAGCCCCTAATCCAAAATAAACAACAATTTTAGAAAAAGGTACGTGTGTGTGTCTGTGCACAGTATAACTCAAAAACGAGAAGTTGGGTAAACGCCAAACGTGGTATTTAGGTTCAGTATTTTCGAAAGATGCCTCAGGAAGATTTTAAAGAAACTTTCCCACCCCCAACTACCCTTACATGGAACATTTTTCGAAATTTTTTATTTTCTAAATAATGGTTCTAACGATTTTGATAACAATGCTATATATTAATGACATTTACATGAAAATAAAATGTATATCTTGAATTTTCTGAGAATAGTCTTTCAAGTCCCCTTCATTCGGAAGAAGTTTTGTATAATCTTGTAAAACTGGTAAACATTAAGCGATAGAAGTGAACGTACTACAAAGAAATGTAGATTTCTTTAAAACACACATTTTATTTCAAATAACTTTTTTGTGCCACCAGCCATTTCCGAGATATTCGCTATTAATTTTTCGAATTGTTCATTACTTGGTCATTTTTTAAGTCCTTTCAACATTCAGTTGTTTCTCGCGATTGCATGGAAACAGTATGGAATTTTAAGGCCAGCATATAGCGTCCAGTTCTTAAACATTTGACTATCGCTGATCCCTTTGTATCTATAATGAGTGTCTAATGTAGCTATTTATGCAAAGATTTATTTGGATTAAAATGAAATAGAAAAATAAGCTTTAGTTTGTACACCCACTAATAAGCGATACAGGGTAGAGAAAGTCATGTAAATGTATCACATCAGGTAGTGTGTAGAATTTAATGCATCTGACAAAAAAATCCATATTTTAAATTTGGTAAGATTTACGATTTTTCATTTTTTAAATAATTTCCGTTAGCAATGAACCGGGCTTTCCAGATATTCTGTCCGGGCAGTTTTCTTTGAAAGACTTTCAGGAATCCCAGGCCACTCTTTCTAGGAAACCCTTCTCGAAAAACGTGCACCACCCTTTTCAACAAATCAAGTATAGTTGAGAAAATGCAACACTTGCTCTATGTATCTTCAGGTGGGATATAAAACGTCCTCTATTCTTGAAGGGTTTTTATTTTCCCGAGGCGGTTCTTTTAGTACTATATTGTAATCAGTATTAAGCAGGACAAATCAACCCAGAAACTTCTTTTTGTTTGTTTGTTTCTAAATTTAACGGTTTCACAAGATTAAATCAGGTCACCAGAGCAGGCCATCCCATTCGAATATCTAAGGTGATGACAATTTCGGTGAATGTGAGGACTTTAACTATGTTGTTCCAACAGTAAAATATCCTTCTGCCGTTTCATAGTAATACATTTTTCTAAGAAAAAATGTATCTTTGCTATTTGGATCCTTTTCGGAGTAGCAACTTAGTTTACGTATGGAAACAAAGATGTACAAAAATTAAATATCTATGGAAAATTAATATAACTTAGCAACTTTGCTTCGGAATATTATGTGCTTAAGCAGTATCAATCTAATAAAACAATCTAAAAAATAAGTGCTTGCCATTCACGTTATCAAGATAAATCTATGCATAAATAGTTTGCTTACACATTTTGTTGTAGATACTTAGAATTCCGTACTCTTTCCATTACATCACGCGACACAATTGAATAGCGACAATATTTAAAAATTACGAGTTATTGAATCATTCGAAACAATAACAACGTATATCTCGGAAATGGTAATGCCACAAAAAGTATTTGAAATACGAGTATATTGTGTCTATAAAGGGGATCTGCATTTTTTGTGAAGTGCATGTTTGTCTATTTCTTATATTTTGCCAGTTATACAAAATCCTACGAAATTCCTTCCGAATGAAGAGGGCTTCACAGACTATTTCCAGAAAATTCGAGATCTACATTTAATCATATTGTACTCTAATGAACGTGTAATAGCCATTTTTGAGAAAATCGAGAATTTCGAAAAATCTTCCACGTAAAGCGTGAAATTTTCTTTTAAAGCTATGTGTCGCATCTTTGTGAACCTATATACCATATTTAATATTTATAGAACATTTCGTTTTGGGGTTGTGCTGTTCATACACACACAAATGCGCGCGCGCGCGTGCATGCGGATCTTTTACTAAAAATAATGTTTATTTTTGTTATTCAGGGGGCCTTAAAAATATATATTTCCGTTCAAATTACGATATAGAATTTTTGGGTGGAATGCAATATCTTCTCTGCTACCCCTTAGGTACGTGGTACAGAATGAAAAAAATATTAAAATTGTTTTCTTATAGTTTAGAAAAGTTTATATTTCATGTACAGAACGTAACTACAACTATATGAAACCAATATTTCAGTAGTTTATCTTTACATTATTAGCACCACGCTTTGGGCGCCAAACTTGATGTAGTTGTTGACGCCCCACCGTTGGTAGCCACTTGCAGTAGTTGTAGTCCCACTGTTGGGAGCCAAATTGAAGGGGTTTTATTGTTGCTTGTTGCGGTTACACCACGTTATGCATGCCAATTTTGTGGGAGATTGTTTGTAGTTTTCGCCCCACGTTTACTTTTCCGGTGGCCTACGCCCCACGTTCACTTTTCCGGTGGCCTTTGCCCCCACGTTTAAAAAAATCAACGTTGTATTTTAATGTTTATTTAAATATTATATATGTATGTCTTGGCTGCGTCAGTAGTAATTTTAAGAACACGTATATCTTAGCAGGACTGGTACGGCTAAAGAACAAGGCTTACACAAATTATAATTGTATTGTACTGTGTTTATTAATCCATCATACGATTAAATAACACTTCACTGATATATCCCACTGTAGAACTGTGTGATTATTGTTATTTGCACTTTTAACAGGTAAACTTTATATTATTCTCACCGCATTGAATTTTTTGTCTCACACTGAACCTGTACCGATTGGGTACGCAATCTTGTAGCGTCTACCGCTTGAATTTATAGAATTTCTCTATTTCAAGTCTCTGATTGGCTAAGCCTACTCGAATAAAACACTTTTATTTAACTTAAGCTTTGTTTAGTTTTTGATTGGCTATTTATAAGCTGTTTTAAATATTACATTATTATTATTGTTCCAAGAATTCTTAGAATTTCTTATTTATTGTTGTCTCAAGGTTACCTGATTATTAGCAACTTTCGGTTTTTACTTTGTAATTATGTTTGCTACGGAAAGCAGCTTGCTTCTATTCTCACAGCTCCTACATTGTTAAATACATAATACATTCAAATAACATGATTATACATGTGCATGATAATATAAATATAATACGATGACTGTTACATACACATATTGCTTTAAGGCGGCCTGTTATTATTTTTAATACTATATAATTAGACAGATATCATTTAGGTGTTAAAAACTACTGCCTCAATATTTAGGTTTAATACTACGATAGCATTACTATAAACATGGTGGTTTTCTTATACAACTAACAATAAATAAAGTCTTTTCGTGGATAGTAATGATGGGAACATTTTCTACCATGTAGTGATTTATGTAGGTGTAATTCGTAGAAGTGACTAGAGTACAGCTAAAAAGTTCAGTAATACGTTATTGCCAACAGTTGTTGAAATTTCTGAGAGGTCAAGAAATGGCGGTGGAAGGAAGCTGAAAACGGGAAAAAGGAGGGGTATCAAGACATTGTTTGGTCCCTTTGGGACATCGTGGCTCCTTCCTACTTTTGTTCGAGACGCAGAAATTAATTAGAAGTCTTCCGGAAAGACAATTAAACGAACAGAAAGAACAGAGAACGAGGGAAAAGTATGGAGAGAATCTGACCAGGGAGAAAACGAAACAAAGAAAATTCTTTAGGCATAGAATCGGAGTTATGACGTCAAATCAAGTAAGCAGTTGAAATAACAAATAAAAAGTGCCCGTGTCCGAACAAATAAAGGAGCCTGAACATGTTAACTGTGAATACTAGATTTTCTTCGCTAAGGTAGAGAAAATGTTGCATTCTATAAAAAAACAAACAAACAAGTCGACTATGATATAAATATACATTTGAGGCTTATACAATATACGGAATAGTGTATATGTGAGTGTAACACATAGCGTTTTATTCATAAAGCGTTTTGCTAACTACTAGCACAAAGAAAAAACTTCAAAGCGGAGAAGAAAAGAATTAGAAATCTGGTGTGCTGAAATTACAAATTATTCATATAAAAGCTTGTTCTTCTGTTATTTCCTGTTAAGCATGGTAAATTTGGGCAAAAAGGGTTTCAATGCTCATTTTGTAGCATATATCCAAGCAAATATTCTTTATACGCCTTCCTTGATGTGGCATACTGTTTGCAATTCAGACGAAGCAAAAGAACGACATAGGAAAATTCAAACGAGGAACACCGAGTATTTCGCAAAAACCTACTCGTATTTAACACGTATTGTATATTTTAACGAGCTATTCATTGTGCCTAAACTAAAATGTCTACTTTTCAGGTTTCCTACTTGGGTAACTCAATAAAGGGACTTTGCAGGTTAAACAAATAAAACGCAAGCTATATATTTTACTAGTTGACTTACGCGACGTTCCACCGTTAGCTTTTTAAACTCCAGTGACGAATTAATCAATCTCATTTACCTCTCCCTTCTTTATGAAATTGTAATTTCTTACAATTCCGACTATTACAAATAACGGATGAAAAATTCCCTGATATTCACACAAAAGGATATGAAACATCGGAACATCTGACCTCCTTAACCTGTCCCCCACCCTGACAGTCTTACAAGTTCTGGAAATGCTGCATAGAGTGTAAGTACCCTTGGGCGGTGTGAGAATCCTCGGTAGAAATGATCGAGTAATTTTTACTTTCTCTACTATGTATAGTAAGTAGGAAAAGTATTGCATTCAGGCCAAAAATTCAATACCGAGATTTCAAGGAAATACATGTTTTGAAGCCCCCGAAATCCTAAAAAAGCATTTTTAGAAAAAGTACCACACGTGTGTCTGTGTGTCTTTGAACAGCACAACTCAAAAATGAAAAATCGAGTAAATACCAAAATGCGACACAAATATTTTCAAGACAATCTCCCCACCTCTGACTATACTTTACATGGAACATTTTTCGAGAATTTTGATTTTCTCAAAAATAGCTATAATGATTTTGTTTAAAATATCATATATTTAAGACATTTTTATGACAAATGAAATGTTTATCTTGAATTTTCTGGGAATGTCCCCAAAAGTCCACTTCATTCTGAATAACTTTTGCGTAACTGGTAAACCGTAAGAGATAGACAAAATGTTAACGCATAATAAATGTAGCTCTTGTTGAAACAAAACATTTATGCTTTACGCTTTTTTTTTGTGGAGCGAACCATTTACGAGATACTCCTTGTTATTTATTTGAATTTTCCAATACTTATACTTTTTCATTCGTTTTTTTTGGAGGGGGGTTGTCCTGAGCATGCAAAGAGAATGGAATGCTACACATAGTAACCAAATCTTAAAAGATTTGACTATCGCGTAAAGCCCACCATATCCCCTTGCACCTATAAGAAAATGAGCAATAAGATTAACATGAAGTAGACGGAGAATAGGCGTTTGTAAAAATAGTTTGTACAAAAGTAGAGAAAGTCATGTGAGTGTAACACATCAGATTTTTAAAATAATTATAGTACATTAAATGTTTAACCCCTGTAGGTTATTTATGCTCTAATTGTTTTTAATAACATATATGCTACATCACTTTCACATAATGCCGAAGCCCTTAACATATACAACGAAATAAGATTCCGCACTCCCAGGACATACACTTCACCGCTTTGGAAAAAACACACAGTCTGCGAACATTCAGAAAAATAATCTTCTTAATTAATACAGAATATCGGTTCACTGATTTCTAATGTTAGCAGTTTTCTCTCTTTACACAATTATTTAGCGTACCCTGATAACGAACTTGATTACAACATAAATACAAAGGAAATGCGACATTCTAACAAGCTTATTAGAAGATTTTGGCATCCAGAAACCTCGGTTGAAGAAACTCTTTGATTGTATTAGAGGAGTTGAATTGTATTTCGACTGTTGGGGAGCCGAACTTGAAGTAATTACAACCGCACGAATGGTAAAAATCTGATGTGTTACACTCACATGACTTCCTCTACTTTTGTACAAACTATTTATACAAACGCTTATTCTCCATCTACTTCATGTTAATCGAGATAAACATTTGCAGAGTTTATCTTATTGCTAATTTTCTTGTAGATGTAAGGGGAATATATACTTACAAGGGAACTTGGAAATACAGTAGCCTTTAAGCACATACATATCTCTTAATAGCTGGTTGCTAGGTGCAGCACCATTCCCTTTCCCACAGATTAATACTCTTTGCATATCCAAGACAAAAAAATGAATAACGAATTCCCATTTGAGAAAATAAGTATTGAAAAATTTAAGGGAAGAATAAGTAATATCTCGATAATGGTTCACTCAACAAAAATGTATATGACATAAATTGTGTACTTTAACGCGATCTACATTTTTTGTGTAGTAAAATTTTGTCTATCTCTTATGGTTTACCAGTTATGCAAAAGTCGTTCACAATGAAGAACACTTTTGGAGACATTCCCAGAAAATTCAGCATATACATTTTATTTGTCATGAAAATATCTTAAACACATGATATTTAATCAAAATCGTTAGAGGCATTTTTGAGAAAATTAAAACTTTCGAAATATCTTCCATGTAAAGGGTAATCTGGGGTGGAGGGATTTTCTTGAAAACCTTCGTGTCGCATCCTTGGAAGATACTGAACCTAAATACCAAGTTTGGTGTTTATCCGACTGTTCGTTTCTGAGTTATGCTGTTCACACACACACACACACACACACACACACACACACACACACACGGACATGTTTCCAAAAATGCTTTCTTTGGATTCAGGGTGTCTCAAAATATGTATTTCCGGTGAAATCTCGGTATCGAATTTTTGGGTGGAATACAATATTTCCCCTACTTACTATACGTGGTAGAGAAATTAAAAAGATTCCGGTTGTCTTCGCCCCAAGTTTAAAAAATATTAACTTTGTAATTTGGCTGTTTCTTTAAATATTATATATTTATGTTTGCCTCGGCTGCGTCAGTATTTATTTTTAGAGACATGAATGTGTTAACAGGGAATGGTGCGACTGAAGAATGTAGGCTTACACATATTATAATTTTACTTCACTCCATTTATTAATGCTTGACACGATTTAAATAACACTTCACTGATATAGAGAGAGAGCTGTGAGATTTTTATTATTAATTACTTGCACTTTTTAACACGTAAACTATTTTTGTCTCGTACAAAATATGTATTAAATTTCTTGAGGGCACATCTCGCGTCCGGTTAGTTAAACTGTCTGCTAGCAAACGACGCGTCCAGTTATGAGCGCTGTCTACAAGCGACTGACTTGATTTCTACCGCCTAAATTTGTAACTTTTTGTATTTCAATTTCTGATTGGCTAATCCTACTCCAATAGAATACTTTTATTTAACTTAAGCTTTTTTCTGGTTGTTGATTGGCTATTTTATAAACTGTTTCAAAATTTACATAATTGTTGCTCCAATAATGACTAGTAGTATTGTTAAAATTTGAAATTCATTATTATTTCCTCAAGGTTACCTCATTGTTAGCAACTTTTAACCTATTATTCTCACAGCTCCTACATCAGTAAATTACGTAATACATTCACATAACATTATTGAACATGTATACAATAATATAAACATATACAATGACTGTAATATACACTTTTTATATCTTGTTACATACACATATTGCTTTAAGGTGGGCTGTTATTGAATTTATATATTATATAACTAGACTGAAATCATTTAAGTGTTAAAAATACTGCCTCACGGTGCATACATTTGTGGATTAGAATAAGGGTTTCTCAGAGGTGTTGGCACCGTTTCATTACATACATTTCCGCAGTATTTGATAAATGGCAAATAAAGAAACATAAGATCGATTGTCGGTTTTTAAACCTTTTCTTCTGTTTGTGTTATATAACA
Source organism: Deroplatys truncata (assembly GCA_030765065.1). Lineage (NCBI taxonomy): Eukaryota > Metazoa > Arthropoda > Insecta > Mantodea > Mantidae > Deroplatys > Deroplatys truncata. The sequence continues at coordinate 124,746,454 of CM060984.1, read as the reverse complement.
AGTGTTATATCATGGTCATTTATGTGGGAACTACTCTACTAAAACTCAAGACCTCCTTAAATTAAATTAAACTGAGTTTTATTTATGGACGCCCGTTAACTGCTACGGTTCTTAGCGGCCCATTCTACCTATATATTGGGCGTGAAAGAACGGTAATTTTGCTCAGAGGCCTCTTTATCAGGCTTGAAGTTCTTTTACGTGCCATAAATCTACGACACGGTACCACCGGTTTTACTTCCATTCCAAAGGAAGCCATGTTAAGGATTTTTACGCCTGAAAAAATCCATCGTCCTCCGCCGGGTTTGAACCCGCGACCTAGGAAACTAGAAGCTAGCATAGTAACCACTACACCACGGATGACGAGAAGACCTTCTTTGTAGGCATGCTCTTTTATAACTCCAACATGCTCGTATTCAAGCGCAAGTGCTCTGTAATTCCTTTTTAATATTTTAGTAATTTATGAAATTATAAGGTACTTTGTAGCAGAACGAATTGAGACTTTTCAATTGTGAAAAAATTATCAAAATCGGTTGAATGGTTTTTGAGATTACCCTATATACACAAACACACACACATACAATTTTTTTCCTTTTATAAAATCAGTATAGCTTTGCCATGTTAATATCTCAAATATTTTTAAAAATGGTTAAATAATTTTAAGAAAATATATAACAGAAATTGTTGTATGTTAAATGTATTTTGGAAAGGAGAATTCCTTGAACATCGCCTGGCAAGTTTAAAAGGTATCTGACTCAAGTATGAAATTTCACATTATTCCAACCTTTTGTTTCTGAGTTTCTTTTCACAAACTAATCCATAGAGTACGATTTCTAAAAATCTGGTGTGTTACATTCACACGACTTTCTCTACCCTCTATCTCTTATTAATGGGTATAAAAATTATGCTTTCAAAAGCTTATTTTCCTATCTGCTTCATTTTAACGGAGATAAATCTTTGCAGAAATAGCTACGTTACATATTTATTTACAAATGCAAAAGGAACAGCGATAGCCACATCATAAGCTGGCCTTAAAATTACATAGCCTTTCCATAACATCGCGAGAAGCAAATTAAAATCCACAGGACTTAAAATAATGATAAAAGTATAAAACAAATCAAACCATTAATAACGGATATCTCAAAAATGGCTTATGACACAAAAAAGTCATTTGATATAAATTATGTTTTTTAAAGAGATCTAAAATTTTTGTATTGTATGTTTTCGTCTATCGCTTAATGTTCACCAGTTATACAAGATTATACAAAATTCCTTCCGAATGAAGAGGAATTCACAAGCTATTAACAGAAAGTTCAAGATATACATTTTATTTGACATGTAAACATGGTATATGGTATTTAAAATATGGTATTGCAATCCAAATGGTTACAGCCAATTTTTACAAAATCAAAAATGTAGAAAAATGTTTCATGCCAAGTGTAGTTCGGGTGAGGGAACTGTCTTTCAAATCTTTGTATTGCATATTTGAAAGGTACTGAACCTAAATACCAACTCTGCTGTTTATTCGACTTTTCGTTTTTGAGTTAATCTTTCACAGACACACACACATACACGGACCTTTTTATAGAATGCTTTGTTTTGGGTTCAGGGGGCCTCAAAACATGTATTTCCGGTGAAATCTCGGTAAATAATTTTTGGGTAAAATGCAGTACCTTCTCTACCTACTATGTATGTGGTAGAGAAAGTAAAAACGGATACCGGGAACCTACAATTGCATATTACTGATGAACTCACGATATCTAGTTTTTAAAGCAATAAATGAGACTGGTGCGGTGAAATTAATGTCTAGGGAGGTTTACGACCAAGATGTTTCATGCGGTAGTCTGAGGATCGCATTCGGAGGTTCAGAGTTCGATTTCCCTGTGTTTTTCAGTCCAGAAGGCGAATGCAATGTGTACGTTACATACTACAATGAATTTCCCTGTCCCTTATTTAATCTCATTTCATTTCTCTCTTCACATTTCGGGGTTACAGGACCAAGAAGACGGTTAGTGATGTGCGGCGTATGTGATGAGTGTGCTTTTAGTAGAGAACTGTTTCTTCCCTGGCATGGAACTCTCGGCCCGAATGTCGTCCTCCGTGGTCTAGAAGTACCATGCTAGCTTCTAGTTCCCGAGGTCACGGGTTCAAACCCGGCGGCGGGCGATAGATTTTTTTCGGGCGTAAAAATCGTTAGCATGGCTTCCTTCGGAAGGGAAGTAAAGCCGGTGGTCCCGTGGCGTAGATTTACGGATAAAATAACCTCAAGCCTGATAAAAGAAAAAAATCCGGTCTTTCACGCCAAATATAGAATGGGACTCTAAGAACCATAGAAGTTAAAGAGCGTCCATAAAGAAAACTCAATTTAATTTCTGCCAGAACCTCTCTGTTAGGATAGGGGGTGTATCGAAGCCGGCGCTGGAGATTTTAAATCTGGAATCGTTAAGGACCTACTATGCACCTGCGGCTATCAGTTCTGGTTAACCTTCATCTTTTGCCTCATCCATTCCACCAAGAGGTTTAGTAGGCTCCTAACCTTCACCGCAGTGTTGAAGGTTTTCATTTCTATTTCTTATGTGTGCTGACCATTAAACCAACAGTTCTATACATACTCGTACACAAATTGCCACCATGCATTCAGCCTTAGCAATACATTACTCAGCACACATTAAGTTAGCATTTTCTAGTGTAACACATATTTGCCAAGGCGTAAATTATGGATGATTTTTACGTACCGATAAATGTAAGAACAATTTTTTTCTTTAAAATAAGGGCCAGTGATACAAACCCTTTGATAGTTATCTTTGTATTTTTGACGTAGACAAACCTTCGAAAGCTGGAACAAAATCGGCGACCTGTGACAAGCTGAAATAGATGGTCCCTACAACACTTCGGTGTTGGCCTATACTCTTAGCTTTTCTCTATGGCGTGGTAACAGGGGACGAAATAAAATTCAGGTTCCTTTAATGGAATTTATCAACACTTGTTGCCATGATAACCAATATTAAAGGTTTGTGGGGCCTATCTTTTAAGCTGTACCTCCCACCACTGTCCAAGCCTCTCGCTCTCCCTTTCTAGCTTATAGAGTCTCTCACTCTAACGTCTCTGTAAGTCATGTTTAGCCTAGGTCCTGTGCTTTATACTACCCCAATGGTGTCACTTGGCGTCTTGTACCTGACTTTCCCTGTACGGCTAGCTAGCCCCCCATTAACATTTAACATACTGGTATTTACAGTTTTATAACATTATTTCCGCTAATATTTACATTGATGTGCTCTTGTTCCCGCTACACTGCCATGTCCCTGCTACGTTCTGTCTAAGAGGACTATAGTTGTTCTAGTTGTCTTGGTTCTGTCGTGATCACTTCCACAAATGCAATAAACACAGCGAAGAGAGCATTGTTTTAACATGTAGGGACACTCTGAGGTGAATCAAACTGCACTCGTTCATTTACTTCGCGGTACAACTATCACGGTCACTGCCGTAAAATAATTCTCAGAAGTAATAACTGACAGCACAGTTTGTCATGTAGAAAATATATAAATATGATCCCTTCATAAGCTATATTGAACGTGTTCTACAGTGGCCCCAAATCGCAACACATAACAGAAAGAAACCTATGTGCAAACCTACCTCCTTTGCGTATTTCGAGTACATGCAAAAATATGTTGGAGAAACCTGAATGGAATACCTGTAAGAAGTTTTATATTTACCAGCATTATAACATAAACTGAATACAGAGTGAATCATCTAAAACGTGCACCGCAATTTTTTTGGAAATGAAAAGTGCTATTGATGTGCAGTTTTCACAGCATTGATTGGTAGTCAGGGGTTCGTACATCTATAAACAGATTTTAATAATACTGAGAAAGTGTATTTTTGAGCAAACATACAATTTTTAAATGGAACAATGCTTAGTTACATCAACAGAATAAAGGTAGGCTAAATAAGAATGTCAATGGTCTTTGTTGCAGGATTCTAGTGCAAGCGGTTTACAAGAAATCGTATTTTTTAAAAGTTTCCACCCGGACAATTGTTCGTCCCATTCAACCTGCTTAGTTGCTAGGTACAATGTTATTCTGTTTGTTTGCATTGTGTTTTCTGTTCATTGATTGCATTGCGACTTTCTGGTCAGTTAGTTTGTGACAGTTCAAGTAGTAAGTCGTGAGTGGAAGATGGGGTTTACTAATGCAGAAAAAGCCGACATGCTCATGGTGTATGGAGAGTGTAGGAAGAATGCAGTTCGTTCTTGTACGGTGTATGCGGAAAAGTATCCCAATAGACGTCAACCATCTCGGTAATTATTTATCAACCTTTTCAACCAATTACGTGAAAGTGGTACTGTAACGCCTAGAAAACGTAACAGAAAGAAACAAGTAACTGGAGAAGAGGCAGAAATTAATGTTTTGGCTGCCGTTGCAGTAGATCTGCAAATTAGTTCCCGCACAATCGCACGTGGAAGTGGCATAAGTCAGGCAAGTGTACTGCGCATTCTCCATCGACATAGGTTCCATCCCTATCACATCTCTCTCCATCAAGAGCTGCATGGAAACGATTTTGAGAAGCGTGTTAACTTTTGTACATTGGCATTAAGACATGCTACTCCAGATTCATCTTGTAGGTATCTTGTTTAGTGATGAGGCAACATTTACTAGTCATTGCCAGGTAAATCGCAGAAACGTGCACTATTGGTCTGTTGACAATCCCCGTTGGCTTCGTCAGGTGGAACGTCAGCGTTCATGGAGTTTAAACGTGTGGTGTGGGATAGTGAACCATCAGCTCGTAGGCCCTTTGTTCATAGAAGGAACAATGAACTCGCACAAGTATCGCAGTCTCCTGACAGACCATCTGCTATAGATGTTAGAAGATGTTTCTTTGCAGACTAGGAGGAATCTATGGTACCAACATGATGGCTGTCCAGCCCATATGCACGAATTACTACAGCTTATCTTAACGGATTGTTTCTAAATCGTTGGATTGGACGAACAGGACCTACACCTTGGCTGGCCCGTTCACCGGATCTGACACCTTTAGACTTTTTTTCTTTGGGGAAGGCTGAAAGACACTGTCTACAAGGATGTATCAACTACACCAGACGATATGACACGTCGTATTACTGCTGCCTGCTCTGAAATTTCCGCTGAAATGCTAGAACGTGTGCAGCAGTCTTTCCATAGCAGACTCGAAGCGAGTATTGAAGTTGCCGGTAGTCATTTTGAACACAACCTTTGAAGGTCTATGTACTCTCTACTTGTAAGAATCCACAAAAGTATTGTAATTCCCTCTTGTTTTTCTTTAGTTTGTGCTACCACAAATTGTACAAGTGTCGGAGCGTAAAAATTTCAAAATAAGATTTCTCTTAAACCACTTGCACTAGAATCTTGCAACATACAACACTGGCATTCCAATTTACCCTACCTTTATTCTGTTGATGTAACTAGGCATTGTTCTGTTTAAAAAATTCTATGTTTGCTCAAAAAATGCACTTTCTCAGTATTGTTAAAATCTGTTTATAGAGACCCTGTATGAGACCCTGACTACCAATCAATGCTGTGAAAACTGCACATGAATAGCACTCTCCGTTTCCGAAATATTTGCGGTTCACGTTTTAGGTGATTCACCCTGTATAGTATGAGTCGTATTAGAGATAGGGATTAGAAACGTAACACTGCAGCTTTGTACCTAATAAACCTTTGGGAGGAAGGAATGAGGTCATAGAGTGCGAAGAGCAGCCAGATGTGATGGCGGCAGGAGCAGCGTAGTGGCATGCATGGTGTGACGTTTAGCGTATGTCTAGGGGTTTAATTTACAATACTTGGGGGGATTGTACATTCTGAAGTTGGCAATATTGGCCAGTTGTGGTGAAGTGTATGGGTGGAGCTATCAGATAGATACTAACACGTAGTGAGTTGTCCACCTCTTTCCGTGTTCTGTCGGCAGTCAACATGGGGTTGACAGCACATCTTCCGACCACCAGGTACTTATGTTTAATTTCTCTTTTTATAATAAATTAGCTTAATTGTTCTCTTTGAATATGGGTTGAGTTATTGAAGGTATTTTCCTTTCCCTTTGTTGTTATGATTGTACTAATAATGCAGCCATAGTTAAGCTATACTCCTATTCTATGTCCGATTCTGTAATTAATGTAATGTTCCCGGTAATCCCTTCTGTATCGTCTGAATTTGTTTGAGATCGTGATAATATTACTTTCTTACTTCCCCTAACAGACTTCCAAATTCTTGAAATACTACATATCCTAGAAATACTATTTGGCGGCGGAACAATTATCGGTCATAATGTTCGCATAAATTTTGTGATAATCACAGTAGTTGAATACTTAAACCTTTGTACCTTCTCTTTGGAACCATAGTTATTTAATAACATAAACGATTACACAGTTTTTCACATAATACATATCCTTAACACCAGTGATGGGACGATACCACTATTTGTGGATACTTGATACCGATACTCAATACTCACTTTATAAACATCTGTAAAGGCGATTGTTTATTGTATCATGCTCTTAATAGTAGTTTTTTGTGTAAAAACGAATGTAATCAATTTTGTATTCTATGCTAATTCAGAAATTGACATTCTTTGTTGACATTCTTCAATTGACAGCAATTCTTTTATCTTGATAATGCCACAGATTATATATCCCCTATTGTTAGTAAGGCGAATAATGATAATAATAATGATAGTAATAATTCCTTTGCTTACCTTTTTATGTAACTATATTTTGTGCCGAAAACTTTCTCTTAAAGGATTTTCTATCCATAGAAAAACAAATATTAGCGATTCTTCTTTATTCTGTAATCTAGAAAATATAAATTAACGATATATATTTTACAGGAAACTCAAATAACTAAAAATATTTCTATGCCCTGTAATGTTTCATATATTGAGTTGTAATTTATTCTCTGCTGGATTCACAGATTTTGATCAACGGAGTAGGTAAATGTAGTGGCTGAGAGTGAGTCACCAAGCCAGGCTATTGCAGAAACGTGATTTAGTGCGTCAGCTAAATCAGCTTCATTCACAACTCGGCTAATGCTGCATGTCACATGAGCACCTCTACTCCTTCCCTATTGTTTTGCATGTTTTCATTTAGCCAAGAGTTTACGGAATGTTACATTCACCTACAGAAAACTAAGTCAAGGTCTATCAGGAACTATAGTCCAGCAACTCTTTGGGGATACGTGCGAGGCAATAACGTTAAGTCTCTCATTCTTTATCTGGCATAAAATTAAACGCAACAGCTTTCAATAATGTAAACTTAAATTTTTTAAACTATCGAAAAAGTATCGAAGGTTTATCTCAAAGTATTAGACATACTTCGATACCATCTAGTATCGAGGTATTGACGTTATCGAAGCCCCATCCCTACTTAATATACACAACAAAATAGAGGTGAAGCTGATGAATGTGAAGATTCCTCACTCCTAGGCCTCCAAGTTAACCCCTTTGGAAAAGACACACAGCATGCAATCATCGAGAAAAATAACCTTCTCAGTTTTAATAATAAAATATTGATTGACTAAGTTGTAATGTTAGCTGGGCACAATTTTTTCTCTTTATACAATTATTATTTGGCATACCCTGCTAATGATCTTGATTAAAAAATACAAAGGAAATAAAGCAAAACTTGCTTACTTGAGGGTTCTTAAAATATGTTGGCATTGGCAGGTTCGATTCTCTTTTGTTTTGCTCTATCTTAGTTGCTAAATCATGACCGTCTACATACGAATATATACCCCTTGCTTTGAATAAACTATCCACGTCATTTATCTTATTCTACATCCATATTGTGATGCAGCTAAGGGCCGCGTCAACGGTAGAAGGCACCAACCGACCGACCGACTGGCCGGATGACAAGCATAAACACTAGAAGCGCTATTGAAAGATACCAGAATCTTCTAGAAGTTAGCCTTTACCCCGCCTCTCAGAGTTCTGGAAGATCCAGTAAATGTTATTGAAGGAGATGTTTATAATAGTGTTAGTAGGCTTAATTTTAATTATTTTTGAACTGCTACATAAGCCAGTATTCTCGCGAGTGAGCCAGTTAGTAGTAAGCTGGTGAGAGCGTTCCTAATGCGACATCGGGTGCAGTTCTACGAGTGAGTTTGTGATGACAGTTGTGAAGTACATTCAGTACTGCTTTGCAAGAGATTGCAGATGTCAAATTGGATTCCGCAGCGAGTGAATCATCCGAAGAAAGAGCCTATTTCATGCGTATTTCATTACGCGGCTACGTTACGTAGAAAGGTGAGGTGACAGGAAAACTTATCTGGCTCACATTAGTGAAGTGACAGTGTGAACTATGTGAAGTCACAATAAAAGTTGAATTAGATCGCATTAGTAAAGTGACAGTGAAAAGTGGACAAAGTCGCAATATTCTGTGTAATAACAACTATTATCTATTCCATTGCATTTCAACTATGTCAAGTAAGTTCTTTTATAACACCAACGTGTTCGTATTCAAGTACAAAGGCTTTGTAAACTCTATTTTGTTTTTAGTAATTTATGAAACTAAATTAAATGTTTTATAGCCTATGTCTCTCAGAAATAATTAGGCTTTTCAATTGTGAAAGAATTATCAAAATCGATTAAATGGTTTTTAACATTACCCTACATACATACAATTTTTCTCTCTCTTTATAATATTAATAAAGATAAGGCTTAGGTGTATGTAAATGTTTCATGGGAAGGGAGACCGTGTGGACGCCACTGCAGTCCGACTATACAGCTGTAAGCGAATGTAGGGTATTGTGTTGTACTGTACTGCGTCTAGCCACTGCAAAGTGCAATAGGAGCAGAAACAAATAACAGTAACATCGGCAGCATTTGCGTATGTGCGCCATAAAGGCGCCCTTCTCGTAAATACTGCATTCCCTTTCCATTCTCGTTCTAAACAAATGCTTTTCCTCTCGGAGCGCAAACACTCCCCCCTCCCCACCAGCCAAGCGGTGGCTCATATATTTAATATTCGACATCTCAGAATCGCGATGACAATTCTCTTTTCGCCAAGATTAATGATCTCGTTCACCCTCTCGCTGAAAACTTGAGGGGCCTGCAACTTGCTTGCCTTGTTTCTTTCACTCTTCTTTTCAGTGTCACACAATGAGCAAAATTGCAGCTTCAAGAAAGGGTACATAATCTTTACTTGCCCTAACACACATATGGATCACACCGAGTGTGAAATCGCCGTTTGGAATTATATGCACAAAAAATAGAAAATATACTTGCACACAAAATGCACTAGAATAAACACTTATTTGTTAACATGTGCTGCTAAAATTGTACCGAAATATTTCTGATAATTTTAGATTTTGGACAAATATTTGAGATTACACGTCTAGGCATATAATCAAACGGTTATCCTGTAGCCAAAATTCGCATTTTTAAAATACGAGTGTGTTTTTTTAAATTGTCTTAATATTAAAAATAATGAAATGATTGTTACGACACTAAAATACCTAAGTTTAGGAATAAGCATGGCATTACCTTTTCCAAGAGTAGATTCTGATGAAGCACGAGTGAAAAATTCGAAATATCTCCCTGACTATTGAAACTTTTTAAAGAATTATAAAAACGTATAAAATATAATGTTTCTGTCAAGTGTTATTTTAAAAAATCGAAATAAAGAAGCATTTAAGAATTTATAGAAGTTATTTAGTGTCACTTCTATGCGTAATCTATGGGAAACAGTATAACTCCAATTGTATGACAAACATAAGAAACAGACACAATTCTGTGTGGTATGAAACCCTTCGTTTATGTTTTAATTCTTATTAATCCCACAGAAAGTAGTTTCTTGTTAGTTTTCAAAATATCTTATGAAACATAGACTGCAAAAGCAGAGTGAGAAAGGGAGTTGGAGGTACTGAGGGTGGAAGAGAAAGCTGGAGAGGGAAAGATCATGGGAGAGAGAGTGAGAGGGATGGTGAGCTTTTTAAAATAAAGATAATGAAATCGTTCAGCTCTAAACGACGCTTATCCGGTATAAGATATACAAGGGGAGAGAGAGAGAGAGAGAGAGAGAGGGAGAGGGAGGGAGAATAAGAGAGAGAGACGACTAGAGTAGATATACGTTTTATGCTAGTAGGACGCACTAACGAGCTTAACGTAAAATATGATGCTGTGAAAAAACAGTGTTAGCTGACCATTCCTTGCTGCTTTAAAGGTTTAAATCAAAAGCACCACTTAATTATTACCAAGGGTCGGAGGTTGAAGATCTATAAATTACTTTAGAAATACCTATAAAAAGGACCTAAAACACCCTTAAAAGACCTAGGACATTTTATGGCTTACAGTGATCCCAAAATGCACATATTTTATGTTGAACCTCGTCTTTAGACACTCAAAAGAAAATGATTTTGTCTCAACTTCCGAGCCTTAATTATTTATTACCGTTTGAGAATTGCACATACAAAGATGACTCACTCTGGTTGATTACCAATGATGTTCAGCAACAGCAACATGTAAGAGTCCATGGTGAGTTTCCCACACACAGAATGTCACCGTTTTGATTTCCATAGGAAAAAGTACAACATTCCAAATTATATTAATAGTATATTATACACTAAGGGAGAGAAACATATGATTTTGCACGAGGTATAATTGTGTCCTGGGCTCGTGAGCCCTGCGGGTTGAGGTGTGGGGAGAGGGGACACTGCAATTTGAGTTACACAGGAAGCTACTATGTAGCTAACAATAGGGTCTTAGTCAGCATTCACCTGCAGTATTCACATAGTCTACTTTGTTCAGTGAATCCCAGTGTATCACATACAGAATTAGCACGACCACTAATATAAGGTAGGCTGCATGTTATTTTTAACACCGTGTCTAACTGTGCGCAGTTCGAAAATACATAGAACATTTTATTACATATATATATATACATATATATGTAATAAAATATTATATTTATATATATATATATTGTAAAAATATATAATATTTTTTCTATGACCAGAATTGAATTGAATTTTACTTATTTGTATTTAATTCCGGCGGCGCCGTGGCCGAGTGGTTAGACCGCTCGCCTCCCACCGAGGCGGCCCGAGTTCAATCCCAGAGAGCTGCATGTGGGATTTGTGGTGGACGAAGCGGCGTCTGGGCGGGTTTTATCCGGGTTCTCCGGTTTCCCCCGCCATTCATTCCACGAACTGCTCCATATTTACCTTTCCTTTCATCCATTTCACCAACATTTCGTTTCATCTACTTCCCTCATCCCATACCAGGCATCGGGCTGATCACCCATCCTGGATGCTCTGTCTGCTGCTCGACGGGCCTCTGACCCCAGGCACCCGCTTGTAAGTCCTGGGGGGTATAAGTCCTACATAAGAGGAGGGTAAACAGATAATGAATGAGTGTATTTAATTCCGCTGGAATTATTTCATTGAGGTACTTTGGAATTATTGACAAGGAATAAGGGTCTTTGGAGTGATTGAATGGATATGCGTAACACCTTGTTTTTAATATTAATTGCATTGTTTATATTTTTAATTTAAATGCATAATTTTCAAGAACCAAAATATATAACATATACATTGTGGGATAGTAAGTTGTTTGTTACGAAAAAAATCCAGAAGATTACAAGAAGGAGTGCACACTCCTTTTAAAAAATGGTGTTTATTGAAGAATGACCAAATATCTTCAGGAAATATCTTGTTGGTTTATTTCACGGAAATAGGGAAGGAATACATGTCTTCTACAATATCAGCGAATGACGACGTATATTTGTTGATTAAGGTAATTAGTAAATTATTATTCAAGGTTAGATCGCTGTAAATCATGTAGAAGTAAAGTTGTTAAATTTCTCTCCTTCGATTCCCGGTACCGGCGTGGAATTTTCTCACTTGGGAAAACTTGCTCGGAGTACACTCAGCCTCGTTAGGTCCCTCAGGGGCCAATTGAGGAGATATTTGATTGAAAAGTAGCGGCTGCAAGTTGAGGAGACCCATATACCGTCCGGGATCCATATACCTACACCCCACTCATGAATACTGTTGTAGGCAGAGGTGGGAATTCAGCGGCAACGGGCTGTTGTACTACGGGGTTTAGTTTAGTTTTAGCTTTTTAGGAAGAAGATGTGTTTCTCTCCCGTTTTTAGGTAACCTATATACCGAAATGTAGCTCCGATCGTGCAAAATATTATTTACGACCTATGATGTAAAACATAATGCGTTTTTAAAAGAGAGGCATTTTTACTTTTATTGGTTCAGTCCAATAGTCTCTTTCAAAAAACGTTCGACTTCCAAAGTAAATGCCTGTAACTGTCAAAGTCCTTATTATCTCTGTCCTTTTCCTTCTATGTTTCTTATTCGTACTCTACAAGTGGTATAGTGCCAGGTTGAACGTGTGATCAGGTGTTCCACTTGCTTCCTGCATTCTGCAGTTTCTGAAAATATCCGTAAAACAGATATTTAGATTGCAAACGCAAAGAATAAATAAATAAATAAATAAAAGACTATACTTTGAAAATAAATTTTAACTTTTTATGTTTTAGATGTTTACCTTTATTTTAAACAGATTAACGACATAAAATCAAACTATTTTCCTTTTGATTTGAATTTTTGGGAATTATTTTACTCGGCACTTTAGTGCATTCAAAATCTTCCATACGATGTAGTTTTCATTCAGTTCATCGTATTTTTGGAATATTGCAATAATTAAAACGAATAGATCTTTCATGTATATTCTCTGTGTTTTGAAGGGTTTTTGAAATATTTTATTTTAATGACAAAAGGAAATGTAAATGCTATTTTTTAAAAACTATTTTATATTTATCTAAAACTACTAAGATGTTAAAGCTTTTTTGTTCTATGATTAGCTAAATAAGATGGATGTTTTAAAGAAGGATTATTTTAAACTTTTATGTTGAGAAAAACTTAGCATAGGACATTTTTAAGCTATTTGAAGTGAAGGACACTTTTAAAATAAAATAGATGCCGAAACAAAATTTGAAACCTTTGGATGGTTAATAAGACACATTTAAGATTAGAATGTTGGCCAAATTCAGTAAAGCATCGTCAGAAGCATGAAATCTGTATTTATCAGTTATTTCTTTTGATTTATACTGTCCAAAGGCACACGTACACATACACAAACACACACATACACGAATTTTTGTTTTCTAAATGGTTTATGGATTCCAGGGACATCAAATATTCCGGTGAATATTTGGGCCTATTTCAACGTTTTCTCTGCCTTAGTTAATTAAGCGGTAAATAGAGTAAACAGGAACTTCCTGCAATATGAGAATCGATTACATAATCTGCGTCATCACCACTTGCAGTAAATAATAGGTACTGATTAAAATCTAGCCCAAACATTACTTTTATCTCCCATTTTTCCTTTCAGTTTATAATTACTTTGTTCGGCATCTGTCGATATGTCGCTGCGACTCGTATAGTACACAGCCCTCTATTCACTAAAGTCGACCCAGTCTTAGAACCAGACTTGATGTCAACAAAACTTTTTGTATTCCTTGTGTTAGCCTTGTGTTCGTATCAGTTGTGAGGAGCAAACATAAATAAATGACATGTGGACTCATGTCTTGTGTTTATAATGCAAAACAACGGTGAACTAGTCGGCCACGATATGAATGCGCTTGGTGGAGGGCGCCACTGTGTTTTGTTGACAACCAAGACTAGGGTTCAGAGCGGAGTGAGGGACAAGGCGATAGGGAAAAATGCAGCTGCACAATGAAAAGAGTGCTACCTTTGCAGGCCTCAGCCTCGCTAGTAAGTGTAACTCGGAACTGCGGTTGGTTTCTTCATCGACTGTCCTTCCGATGCCCCGCCCATTTGATTTGTAACCGTTTACTTCCTCTTTCACACGCACTCATATCGTGGCCGACTAATACTTTTATAACAATAATAATAATAAACCCCGAAATAAACGCTGAGTTAAAATTAAATACAGGACAATTAAAATAAAGCTCACGTTAATCTGTAGCTGCATCACTATCGGAAAGAGGTGTAAAATCTGGTCCTCCATCATACAATAACCTCTCCGTTCAATAATTACATTCGCTTTATTTCTCTTCACAAACTTAAATCCAACTTTTAGCAATAATCTATGTAGGCGGATCGCTTAAAAGAATGCAACGTTGGATCATTGTTGATAGAATTAAGACCTTGTCTAACGTTGGCAGTTCGTTATTAAAGAGAAACTCATACACCTTCCTATGAATGGCACATTTGGCATTTTCCAATTGTGACATGTGTGTTTCTTTTCTCCCTTAGTGTCCACAATACTCCCGTTTCCTTTAGTTCTTTACACGCACCTGCTAACGCCAGACTTGGAAACACCGGTAAAATGTTATTCACAACAATGGTATCTCCTGCATTAGTTTGTTAAACACATTCAACACAATTCGTATCTCGTCGCTTTTAACGGCTTAGCTTCAGAATGCTGCACTATTCCGCCTTTATAGTTACTCGCCAAGATACACAGCATTTGTCAGCCATGTTTACGGCCTTGCTGACTTCTCATCATTATCTTATGAATGCAGAGGAAGGGTAAACAGAACAAAACAAAAACTACAATCTTTATTTACCATTTCATATTAACCAAAAGTTTTTATGTTGGATTAACATACTTCTCGTAAACTCACAGATAGTCTTGCCTATTATTTCGAGGTACTATGTGTTATGGTGTACTTTGGTTTCCCGCGATAGGCTGGTTAGTGACGTCATGTGTTTACATCAAGTTGTGTTCTAAGAGTGGAGTGATTATAGTTATGGGAATAAGCTACTGTTCATGATATAAGAACAGTGGCGGTTCCTGGCTATTCGCCATGAACCCGCGCACACCCTGCTAATATATGATGTTTAATAACAAATTACATTGGGAATGAAGCACCTATACTAATTTTCTGAAATATGTTCATAAAGACTGCGCTCAGAAGCAGTGTGCTTAGTAATTAATGAATCAAAATAACGCCGTTCGCTAGTTGAGCTTGTCTGGAGGATTTCAAGAGGACAAGGGAGGGAAGAGGAAGAAAGGAAAGTTTATGCGTGAAAGGGGCCAGTAACTTATTTGGCGAATGCCATTACGCATGCTCGGTTCATATTTTCTCTCTTTCACTCATTACACCTGTTATCGTCCATGGAGATTGGATAGAGTACGCTATCGATCAGGCAAGTCGATCCTACCAATTTATACATTTTAAATTATTTCCTAAGACATATTTTTATTAATAATCGAAATTACACAAATCGAAACTTAAGTTTTCAACTTTTTCATATATATATATATATATTATATATATATATATATATATATATTCACTAGGTTGAAAATTTGTACATATTCTAGCCTTCAGATACTTCATTAGTGTTTCTGTAAACTGCAATCTGTTACACAGATGGATTATTTAAACAATCGTAAATTACATTCATATTGATTTATCTTAAAAAGAGTTCTATTTCCCTTAGTGATCATTTATAATACAGTAGATGTTTCTGATAAACATTAGAAGGTAACTGCATTGGGAGATGAAACTTCAGATTAGATGCCATGGTGAGTTTTTAAGTTTTAATAATGATGCTTTACATTGGTTGTAGTCAAGCTTGTGTGAGTGCACGCTGAGGCAGTATTTTTAACACTTAAATGATTTCAGTCTAATTATATAATATAAAAAAATAACAGCCCGCCCTAAAGCAATATGTGTATAATATAATATATAAAATGTACGTAACAGTCACTGTATTATGCTTATATTATTGTGTACTTGTATAATAATTTTATGTGAATGTATTACGTAATTTAATAATGTAGGAGCTGTGAGAATAGAAGCTGAAAGTTACTAACAATGAGGTAACCTTGAGACAACAATAAATTAGAAAGTTTAATAATGCTACTAGTAATTCTTAGAACAATAATGTAATATTTAAAACAGTTTATAAATAGCCAATCTACAATTAGAAAAAGCTTAAGTTTAATAAAAGTATTCTATTGGAGTAGGATTAGCCAATCAGAGACTTGAAATACAGAAATTTACAAATTTAAGCGGTAGAAGCCATATGCTAGAAAGCAACGTTCCTGAGCAGTTTGCTCGGTACGTATTCAGTGTGAGACATATAAAATTCATTACGGCGAGAATATTATAAAGTTTACGTGTTAAAAAGTGCAAGTAATTAATAAATAATCTCACAGCTCTCTATATCAGTGAAGTGTTATTTAATCGTGTGAAGGATTAATAAAGGAATGAAGTAAAAATTATAATTTGTGTAAGCCTACATTCTTTAGCCGCATCACCCCCTGCTAAGAGATACGTGCTTCTACAAATTAATACTGACGCAGTCGAGGCAAACATAAATATATACCTAATATTTAAAGAAACATTTAAATACAAAGTTGATTCCTAAACATTGGGGCGAAGGCCACCGGAAAGTGAACCTTGGGGCAAAGGCCACCGGAAAGTGAACGTTGGGGCGAAGGCCATCGGCAACTTTGTACCATACGTGGGACAGTTACTTAATCAAGTTTGGCTCCCCAACAGTGGAACTATAATACACCTTCTTCAAATTGGCGCCCCAAACGTGGGGCTAATAACGTAAAGATTATACCCCTTCAACGCTCACATGCTTTCACTACCAACCGCCACGTTTCAGAGCGAATACTCAGTCCAAAATGCAGGATTCGCTGTGCAATTCTTGCACCTAGATATCAAGTGTGCATGTCGACTCATTTATCGTTATTAGCTATAATCCAGAGTTTTGTCTCCATTAAGCTTTCAGATTCTACATATTCTGTACTCGTACCTACTTATTAGGACCATGCATTTCTTCGGATGCTTCAGTTCGTTATACTATACGTTCGATTTATAGCCGGGACACAGATCGCATATGTGTGTAGCAATATGTTTTGCTAGTGCACTAGCGGTGAATGAACCGCTTAAGGCCACGTTTATCAGCTGTGTTATACTGTGTCAGTTTTTGCCTTCTGTTCGAGTTGTAAAGGTTAGTTTGTTCATTGTGCATCGCAAAAGTGAAAGTTTATTTAAGACATTTGATTTGAGTGTGAATTACATTAGATTATTCTTATTATTCTACTGAAATACCCACGAAAAATGCACGCTTGAACCAAGAATTTTTATGTACAATAAGAAGTAAAACTCGCATCATGTAGACAAGTGTGTAAAAATTTTCAGTTGAAATTTCCTGGTATTCCAGTTCCAGGTAGAGAAACTGTTAGATATATGGTCAATAAGTTTAGGACAATGGGATTCTAAGCGCTAAGCCTAAGGAGCGAAAAAGAAAATATGTTCTAACGAGGATAAAAAGTGATGAAATTGGTGCATCATACGAAGAGACGTGTTGCACAGCAGTAGATGTTTCAAAAACCTATGTTCATAGAGCTGCTAGAATTTTAAAATTGAAACACTACAGAGTGACTATAGTTCATGAATTACAACCTGGGAGTTAATTGTGCTTTAGTTAAATACCTGTTAATCCCCTCGTATTCAGTCATACCAGAATGAAAGATTGATCGGGCTGCAATAGCAGCCATGTTATGGGTTGATTATGTACTAAACAAAATCCTTGTCCCGCATTTCCTCTCATTTCCCCTGCTTTCGGCTTACAGAATAGCAGTGTTATGCGTGGTGTGCGGCGTGTACGGCGGATGTACTTTGGGGAAAAAACAATTTCTTCTTCTGAAATATAGCATCCTGCCTGAATGTGCCCTTTAAGAATAGATGACGCGTAGAAGGGGCACTGGGAATGTTCAGTCTGAAATACTTAGGGACTCCTGAGCTGCGCCAGCCTCTATCAGACATGGCCGCCCTTGTACCGTTTCGCCTCAATCCAACAGTAATCTAATCCGATCATGGTATCATTCTATTCTTCACAGCTAGCAGGTTCTAAAGAAGGTTACGAAAATATGGAAGCTGAAACAACAAGCTCAATAAGGAAATGATCTACAACATACTAATTATTTAAATGATCCCGATTCTAAATTGTAGCAATAAGAATGTAAATTAGCGTGTACATGACATTTATTATCGTCTCTCCCAAACAATTCCTTCCTCACTGTGAAGTCAATCATTCTGCGTTAAACGTCTACTATAGTCTTAACCGCTGTAATAAATCCTCAACTCATAGGAGAAAGACATAAAATCGCTGAAGATGGCGGCCCTCGTAGCCGTGGTCGCTGGAGTGTATAGCTCCGGCGCTCCGCCAAGCTGAGGGTCGCGGGTTCGAGTCCCGCCATGGGCATGGGTGTTCGTGTGTGTATGTGTGTTGTGTAATTGCAGTGGTAAAGAAAACAGTATCATAAACTGGGTTAAACAAGGGGACTTTAAAAATAATAATAACAAAGAAAAAAGATTGGCAAACATGGGTATTCGCTGCTAATTCGCTCTATTACGATCATGGAATTATTTTGTGAAATTATTTTGACAAAATTTAACAGTATCTTAAAGTAATATGCATTAAATTGTATTGTTGCAAACTTCAGTTTTCTGAAAAGACCTACTTGTCAAAGCGACAGCAAAGTTTCTATGTTTAAATGTAACAGTCACGCGAATTTCTCTGTCCATTACCCGATCGCATACCTATATCCAATTTGAACCCCTCATATAAAGCAATAATTCTTGTATTTACTTTATGTTAATCATAATAAGTATCTGTCTATAAATGTTTTCAGACTAAGCAATGCACTTTATGCTGGATTTGGACGCTTTTTTGTTAGTTTGTATCACTGACTCTTTGTTATGACCGGGCTTAGGAATTCTTAAGCAGTTGGCTTCAAGTTATCTACATTTAAACCATATGAGAACAAAAATAACGCAAACAATAGCGGCCAAGTGTCACTGACGGCAGGTAAACGCGGTGAGTGCTGTCTGCAAACACCATCTGATTTTACGAGGGATGGAGGGTGATTTGTTACCTTGATGTCCCTACCTAAAGCCCAGCAACACTTGAACTTTATTTCTTTTCGTCCTGGCTTTAAGCTTAGAAATTCCTATACCTGGTTATTAGAGTGCACAAAAATAAAGAATTGAAAATAAAAATAAAGGAACCGAAACATTTTCCTCTTCCAAAATGTTAAACATGTATCGGCATATGCTGAGACATTTATTTATGCCACGTAGAACCCATTTGGAATGGTTTCTACGTTCTTTCTGCAATTTAGTGCTTATTTTTTATGGGGAAAAATACTTCATTAAGAACAGAGTTGGCTTCACTATTATAAATATAAAATTCAAAATATGTATTTTACACGTAGATATATAATCAAAATTGTTAGGACAAGTTTTTAGAAAACAAAAAATTACAATAGGGTGTGATGATTCTGGTATTATTTCGACTTAAATGTTGAGATTATTTTGCTGACAGGTGTCCTAAAACAAAAGAATGTGTTTCTATCTTTTTCTTTTTCTTCTTTTCTTTTAGATTGTATATTTCCAATACAATGTCAACACCGACTTTTTGGTAGAGTATAATAGTTTTTTTGTCTTGTGTAAATTGTTTTAGAAGTACAAATCATAATTCTAAATATGTATGTCTTATACTCTGTGTAGCTTTGGAATTGAATAGAGTGCACCTTTACCTCAAGCTATTATAGCCATATTAAACAAATTGTCTCTACAACAACGTTTTTTGAAAGAAGTTATGAAAAATCAATATTGTGGCAAGTATCCCAGATACCTGTAAGGGAGTCAATCAGCCAAGACGTTGTTGAAAACTATCGGAAGCGCCAGCAAAACAAAAACACAGCACAAAATTTCATGAAATTCTTCCAGACCATATCAGCTCCCATTTTCATCATCAGTGTTTCCTAGTCATTCTTCCCGTTGTAAAGTACATAAATACACACTCTCTCTCGCACACACACGCAGTCTTCAAGATAAAAATTGAAAAATATCTCCATTTTAAGCGACATCGCTCGGTGACAAAGTGGGACAGGGGGGGGGAGTTGGACAAGGGAAAGAAGTAAAAGTGAAAGAATAGTCCACACTTTTCCCTACCCCCCTTCTATATCATCTGTAAAATACAACAAAAAAAGAACAGATAAAAAATCCTAAGAAGAAGGAAGAAGAGTTGAAGGAGGAGTAAAAGATGGATGAAAAATGACGCATTATTCGCAGCGACCTGGAAAAAGAGGAGGAGGGGGGGCGTAAAGAGCGCTAGGCTGGAGCCCCCTCGTGCTTTGGCGACAGCGAGATTTTGAAGAATGAGGAATCTTGAAAAGCTGAAATGAACATTTCCCTTGACATTCGCAGTCCTCTCGCACATTTACACACACTCACTCAACTACATCGCGTCTATCAGCTGTGTATTCCTCTATATTCTTCTCAAAGGAAGCACTAAATAGGAACATAAGCTGTGGAATTTCTAAACTTCTGTCATACCGGCCATTTGTCACCTCTCTGACACTGAACTGCTCTACATCTATTTCCACCCATGTCAGCAACACACGCTGGTTAGGTTAAAATTCATTTAGTTTTATGAAAACGTCGAAACACTAACACCAGCTTTTATTTCGTCCAGCCAAAGGAAATGAGCCAACCAAGACTTAAACAAAAATTCTGTGTTGCACTCACATGACTTTCCCTACTCTTATACAAACTATTTTTACAAACGCTTTTTCTCCATCTACTTCATGATAATCGAGATAAAGATTTGCAGAAACTATTTTACGGATAATTTTCTTGTAGGTGCAAGGGAAATATGGTAGGCTTTAAGCGATAGTCAAATCTTTTAACAGCTGGTTGCTATGTGGAGCATTCCGTTCTCTTTGCTTGTCCAGGACATAAAAAAACGAATAACGAATTCCCATTTGAGAAAAAGTACAATGATTGGAAAATTCAAACAACTAACAAGGAATATCTCAGAAATGGTTCATTCCACAAAAATTTACATGTCATAAATTGTGTGTTTTAACGAGATCTACATGTTCTATGTAGAATATATTTGTCTATCTCTTACGGTTTACTCGTTATACGAAAGCCATTCAGAATGAAGAGGAATTTTGGGGACATTCTCAAAAAATTTAAGATATTCATTTTATTTGTAATGAAAATATCTTAAATATATGATATTTTAATCAAAATCGTTAGAGCCATTTTTGAGAAAATCAAAATTTTCGAAAATTGTTCCATGTAAAGATAGACTGGGGTGGGGGGATTTTCTTGAAAATTTTCATGTCACATCTTTGAGACATATTGAATCTTAATACCAAGTTTGCTATTTATTTAAATTTTTGTTTTTGAGTTATGCTGTTTGCAGACACACATGCACACAGACAAACACACGGACGTTTTACTAAAAATGCTTTTTTTGGATTTAGGAGGCCTCAAAACATATATTCCTGG
This sequence comes from Deroplatys truncata, assembly GCA_030765065.1. Lineage (NCBI taxonomy): Eukaryota > Metazoa > Arthropoda > Insecta > Mantodea > Mantidae > Deroplatys > Deroplatys truncata. Next base: position 124,725,123 of record CM060984.1, on the reverse strand, counting down.
TGAAACCCCGATATCAGGTACTCGTTGTGTTACAAATAATAAACAAAGCTCACATGCGAAAATCGTTTCAATCTGTCACAGGCAATAATTCGCAACTGTGCAGATAATATAATGCATACCCAGCTTCCCCCTTATTTACTCCGCATGTCCATACAAGCACCTGTATCCAGCCTTATTGTTTGCTGGATGCAAAACCATTTATTGCAATATGCATTAATTTGCTTAAAATAGTAGTTTGCCATCATAACCCGAAAAATCGCAAGTAAATGCAAATACATGCATGAAATTATAATTTGTCTCAACCTTAAAAGACAGTGTGGTGGTAAATGGGATATTTCTATTTAACGCATTCATGTTGTAACAGCTTCGTACTTTTCTGCTGTCGCCAAGTTGCTAATTACATGGTGTAAATATTCAGTTATTATAATTTTAAACGTTGAACACACTAACCTATGCAGAACATCTTTAGCTATCAGATTATATAATTTTTAGATAGTTTATAGATTACTGTGGATCCATATTTCTACGGGAAAGGTTTTTCAATAAAAGTCTATATCTACACTTTCAATGCTTATCATACAATAGCTAAAATAGACTAAAAGTCTTATATGTTGCACTCACATGAGTTTCTCTACTCTTTTAAAAACAATTTTTACCAGCGCTTATTCTCCATCTACTTCATGTTAATCGAGATATTAAGAATGTTATTCTTATTGCTAATTTTCTTGTAAGTGCAAGGGGAATATGCTAGGCTTTAAGCGATAGTCAGATCTTTTAAGAGCTGGTTGCTATGTGGAGTTATGTTGTTCATAGACACACAGACACTCATACGGACCTTTTTCTAAAAATGCATTTAATGGATTCAGGGGGCCTCAAAGCATGTATTTCCGGTAAAATCTCGATATCTTCCCTGCTTACTATACGTAAATAGTGAATTCATTATATCCTGAATCCCCCCCCCAAAAAAGAATTTTCAGAAAAAGGTCCGCGTGTGTCTGTGTGGATGTGTGTCTGTGACAGCATAACTCAAAACCGAAAAGTCGGATAAATACCAAATTTGATTATTTAGATTCACTATCTTTCAAAAGACGCGACACAAAAATTTTCAAGAAAATCCCCAGCCCAGATTATCCTTTACATGGAACATTTTTCGAAAATGTTGATTTTCTCAAAAATGGCTCCAGCGATTTTAATTAAAATATCATATATTGAAGATATTTTCATGACAAATAAAATGTATAGCTTGAATTCTCTGGGAATGTCCCCAAAAGTCCTCTTCTTACTGAATGGCTTTCGTATAACTGGTAAACCGTAGGAGATGACAAAGTTTTCTACACAAAAAAGTGTAGATGTCGTTAAAACGCAGTTTATGTCATATACATTTTTTTAGGAGAGCCATTTCCGAGATATTCCTTGTTATTTATTTGAATTTTCAAATACCTATAATTTTTCTCAAATGGGATTTCGTTATTCGTTTTTACTTTCTCTACTACATATAGTAAGTAGAGGAAGTATTGCATTCCACCTCAAAATTCGATGTCAATATTTCACAGAAATACACGTTTTGAGGTGCCCTGAATCTAAATAAGGCATTTTTGGAAACATGTTCGTATGCGTGTCTGTCTGTCGTCTGTGAACGGCATAACTTCAAAAACGAGAAGTCGAATAAATACCAAACTTGCTACTTGAGTTTACTATCCTCCAAGGATGTGACAGGAATATTTTCAAGAAAATCCCCACCCCAGACTACCCTTTTTTCCCCAATGCCTAGACCTGTTTTAATGTGGGAAGTCGTTATTCGTTTTTCTATGTCCTGGGCATACAAAGATAATGAAATGCTCCACATAGCAACAGCTCTTAAAATATTTGACTATCGCTTAAAGCCTACCATATTCTCCTACAAGAAAATTAGCAAAAGATAGTTTCAGCAAATGTTTATCTCATTAACATGAAGTAGATGGAGAATAAGCGTTTGTAAAAATAGTTTTTACAGGTGTTGAGAAAGTCATGTAAGTGCAACACATCAGATTATAACAACTGTTATAACTGGTTGGATTGTAACAACTCACACTACAATGCTGACATCACACGGAATAATTAAGTCATACTATTACAGATTTCACATCACAGAAGACTGTCCGTGTAATTGGGGTGAACTAACAACCGAGCACATCATATACGACTGCACCAAACTGGAGGAGGAAAGGAAAATACTTAGAAGAAAGATAATTCTAAGAGAAGGAGCATGGGCACCAAGCAAAACAGAAATAGTACAACAATACTTCAAATAATATGCTCAATGCGTAAATACTATTGAGCTAGGGAAAACATAATTCAGGAATTTTACAATGTAAATTTCATATTTGATATGAAATTAGAATGTAAAAGGTTCTATAGAATAGAAAGGCAAGCAAAATATGTAGTATTACTCAATGTAATGGAACATGTGGAATAAAATAAGGTTACAAAAAGTGCACACACACATCCTCGGATGCGCAGAGGGTAAGAGAGAGACATAAGGAGGGAAAGAGAGCCCATCAGATTAGTGTCTTCATTTATACACCGCAGAAAAGAGGCGGACAAAGTGCCTGCTGTGGGATTCGGAAGCAGCTTGTGCACTGGTTTCGGGAAATATCGACCACAGAAGTCCCTTAGTTTCTGAATGTATTCGGATTTTAAACGCTCAATGTTCTGAGAGTTTCTGCTATAAAATGGATATACAAACAAACTTTCTGTGTGTTTAATTTATTTGTTATCCAAAATAGCGAACATTGTCCATTATTTTGAATGGTATTTGTGCTCTTGCTCATCTCTATTACGTATGACTATAGCCTTAAAACAGTATTGTAACTTTCTTTTGATGTTAATATCGCCCCTAATGTGATGCTGTTAATGGAAAAAATATACTTAAGTATCGCAATCCTACACTTAATTCTGTGTACGTAAATCAAAACATAAAATACTAAATGAATCGCAAGTGGTAACACTTCCTTCACCGTAAATATATCCCCACATAGTATATTGAAAGCAGTTGAAGAATACAATTTAGTTTCACATGTATTCAACGGAGGGGGGCACCTCGGGCATTGCGACTAGTGAGATTGCGGCTAGCATCACCCAGGAGGAATGAATGAAGTGAAGGGAACACAGCAGGCTACGAGTCGCAGTTAGACAGGTCGTAGAGATGCGCGGAAGACCTATCCCACTACTGAACTGCCCAGAGAGGGCGACGAACGACCCATCCAACCAGGCAGCCCTCTACAGTCCACGGGGAATATTCTTTTCTTAGAGCAAGCTTCCGCTCCATCTCTTCAGCAGTACCTCACACAACTAGACGTAGAAGCGCGCCTGGAACATGAAATAGAAACGGAATGAAAGGAAAATGAGGAAAAGAAAATCATGATAGATGAGAAAACTTCAGCATTCGCCTAGCGATAAGCGAAAACTACGAAACACCCAAGGTCAGACTGGGCGGTCGACGGGAATCGAACCCGCGAGCTCCCGAATTCAAGCCTCGCGCGTTACCGCGGAGCCAACTCCCGCATGTAACCTTCTTCCTCTTTCTTTCTTTTCCCTCCTCGTATTTATGACTTACAAGTGGGTGCCTGGAGTCAGATAGGTGATCAGCCAAATGCTGGGATGAGAACGAGGAAGTAGAGGATAGAAATGAGAGTGAAATGGATGAAAGGAAAGGTGGCGATGGAGTAATGTAGAATGAATGGCGGGGTAAGCTGGAGAACCCGGAGAAAACCCGCCCAGACGCCGCTTTGTCCATCAAAAGTCCTACATGCCCATTCTTGGGATCGAACCCTGGCCGCGTTTGTGAGAGGCGAGTGGTCTAACCACACGGCCATCCTTATATAACTAATATATTAAACACTAAATGTTTATTTTATACTATAAATTTGTTTTACCTATAGGAACATTTATTTCCTCCTTTATTTTATGCCAAACTTAATTCATTCGGCCAAAACGAAGTTGTCTTCTTTTCCGTATATTTTGCTTATGAATTAAGCATATGGTTGTAAGGTACACCTTTAGCGCCTCTGGACTACTTCAGCATTTATGTACATTTCTATCTGTAAATTAGCTATGTTATGACAACCTGTTCATCACGTGTTACCAGCATTACTTTAGTAGTAGAGTGGTGAACTTATTGGTCTTTAACATTTGCTTGTTCGAATTCATACATCGCACGGTTCAAATAGACCGTACGTGTTTATACAGTACACTCTAGTTCATATTTTTCAGACTATATTCATCACACTGAACTTTAAAGTTAATAATATTTACAAGAAATGAAAAGGAAAAAAAACTAACAACAAAAATCACACAAGCAAAACTGAAGAAGAGAAAAAACATGTTCACAAACACACGCTATTGTTTACAAAACAAAGAAATACCCACCCCTAAACCACTAACCATCCCCCTCCCTCCCTCGACCCTCTTCCTTATACTCCGATCTGAGCTGCATAATCTTTTGTGAAAGTGTACTAATTGTTCGGACCCCCCGTAAGGACCAACCCTCTCCTTGAGTTAACATAGGAACCTGATAGATACTTTCTCCTCAAATGTCTTATATAGTACAATGTCCCAGAATATGATTCCAAGTTTCTTCCTCTCTACAACAGGGACAGATTCTTATGCCTTCTTCGTTAATGAATTTGGTCGCTCGTCATGATCCCAGTCTCAGCCAAGCCTTGCTTGCTGGCTTTATTTATGGACAATATACGTATATTAGTTTCATTTACACTTGCCTTTAACTGCAATGGTCTTATCGGCGGCCTTTACTTTGGAACATATGGTTTTCATTCATATTCCAGACTCTGCGGAGGTTGGAAATAATCTTGGTTAGAGAAACATTCCATTCTCCCAGCTGGGAATCGAACCCGGAACCCCTCGCACAGCAAGCAGGTGCTCTACCGACTGAGCTACGAGGTCAGTCTACAAAATATATTGTTCTATACCCCATTCTGCTTTTAGTTTCGACTGTACCCTTAGTGATAGTTCCCCATCACATTGTGACAGCGTCTGCTGTCGATTTGTATGCATTACTTAAGTAATGACAGAAGGGACCGATGCATAACAATTTGTACATCACTGTGTCCGTAACCACATACATTAAAATAGTAGGTAATAGTTATCACTTTACAACAGGAAGAAAAACATTGTTTGAGGAAGGGATTTTAACTACCACGTGTCTCTTGAATCTTCGGAAAGGGAACTAAAAAATCCCTTAGTGAAATAATGCATTTCAAAATTAACTATGGAGCGGAACCTATAAGATCTGCAATGAACAAAGTTGGCGCAATATTGTACATAAGTAACATAATCTTGTAAAGAAATTGAGCACATGCGTTGTATCTGAATATACACAGTGAGTCATTTAAGTTGAGACTGTACACCATTTCCAAAACTAAACATTGTAGGAAGAAATGTCTTTAATAAGAGTTGCTTGATATTATGGGGGAAAGTAAATGCCATTAGTAGTGTTTTGTTTGGAGGACGTTATGATAGTCATTTTAGGGTCAATTTTAATGTTTTTAATTGGAAACCTGCATTTTCTCATTAGAAAATGGCTTACAAAAAGCGTTTATTTTTTGATGAGGAACAAGGAAACAAAATAATAACCATGAACCTCAAATGACCATCCGTGGATGATCTAATCATTCATTCCATTGAGAATTTTCGTTGTTATTTACGTAGGTGTAAGAACAACTGCAAAGTGCTTTATACAAATGTTTGTTTGTTTTTTGTTTATTTTTTATGAGGAGTCAGAAAGCAACATAAAATAGGTAAGTTTCCATTTAAAAAATTGATTGACCCTAAAATGACCATCACAATGTCCTCTAAATAAAACACGACTAATGGCATTTACTTCCCCCATAATAACAAGCAACTTTCATTTAAGACATTTCTTTCTACAGCGCTTAGTTTCGGAGATAGTGTAGTCTCAACTTAAATGGTCCACCCTGTATATAAAAAGGTAGATAAAGATGTGACAAAATATCGACTGGGAGATTTTCCAATCTAGGGTTCTGTAATATCCCATGAAATGAGTAAGTACTGAAAATGGCATTACATTGCTAAAATGTTTCGTTTGCGTGAATTCGTTCGTTCTTTGAGTCCTTTCTTGAAATCGGAGTAACAAAACGTCTTTTGCCTGGTTTAGCTTGGAAAGGATGTTACAAGAAAAAAATGTAATGGAGAGGGATAGGGAAGGAGAGGAAATGACAAATGGCTGGCAAATCTGAACCAGAAACGGTCTCTGACAACCCAGTTAGATGGACAAGAATATATTTGCTACTTCCAGAGTAGTTGGTGGAGGGGAGAGGGGAGTTTGTGCTTCTCAAAATGCTTTCTTAAAAGGACACAAAAAGGACGATACGTCTCATAATTTCTGTTTGTCCTGTGTGCTTTAAAGAACGTGTTTTCACATGTTTTTATTGCCCTAGAAAATTATAGCATTACACTGGGTTCCATTCTCTAGATAAACAATAAAATACATATGTGTATTTAAAATAAAATAATTCTATTCATTGTAATTTTAATATTCTAATAAAATGAGTTCATTTTCTTTGCTTCAATATGTGATGCTTTCGCGTCATCTGCGAAAGATCAATAAGTACGGCATGGATTCAAAAAGTACTGCCATCGGTTGTACTGCTCGCAAACACACTCAAGTTCCTGCCATCTGAAGAGCAGTAAGAACGTTTTATAAAAATTCAAAGTTTAGAAATTATGTTGTGGTTGGGCAGAAACAGTACTATGCATCGTTAATATAATGATAATTAGGACGCTCCTATGAAAATTATAAAATGAGCTAGCCCTCGTTTCATAAACATACTCGCATCCTAATTACTACCATTATAGTCTCGTTGCATAATATACTATTCTACAAATGGGGAGGTTATAACATACGCAAAATAAAAATAATCTAAATATCTCTTATATTACTATCCTTTCCTTTCTCTATTACTCAGTTATATTAAGTACAGATCAAGTATTGTATCCATCCAAAACTTCGATACCGAAATTTCAACAGAAGTACACTTCTGAGGCTCCCTAAAACAAAAAATTGATGCATCATGTGACTTTCGTTTATTAGTGGGTATACAAACTATTCCTAGTAAAGCTTATTTTATTGTTCACTATATTTTAACCAAATAAACTTTTGCAGAAAGAGCTACATTATACATTTCGATATACATTCAAAGAGAACAGCGATAGTCAAATGTTCAAGAACCGGGTGCTATACACTGGCCTTAAAATTCCATACACTTCCATGCAATCAGGAGAAATAACTGAAAGTTGACAGGTCTTTAAGAGAATCACCAAGTAATGAAAAATTTGTACACTTAATAACGGATATCTCAGAAATAGCTTATAGCACAAAAAAACTTATTTGAAATAAATTATGTGTTTTAAAGAGAACCACGTTTTTTATGTAGTACGTTTTCGTCTATCACCAGTTACACCGGATTATATACAATTGCTTCTGAATGAAGAGGATTTCAAAGGCTATTCCCAGAAAATTCAAAGTGTACATTTTGTCATGTAAATATCTATAATATCTGATATTTTAATCAAAAGCCATTTTTTAGAAAAAAAATCCTTTCGAAAATTTTCCAGTAAAGGGTAGTTGAGCTTAGGGGGATATTCTTGAAAATCTTGTGTCGCATCCTTGGAAGATACTGAACTTAAATACCAAGTTTGGTACTTATCCGATTTTCGTTTTTGAGTTATGCTTTTCCTGTGAAAAGACACATACACGGATGATTTTCCTAAAATGATTTGTCTACCTGCTATGTACGTGGTAGAGCAAGTAAAAAGCGTGGTAGGAAAGGTCTCTGGGCATGTGTGTGTGTGTGTGTGTGAACAGCAGAACCCAAAAACTAAAAAATGCTTTAATACCAAAGTTGCTTTTAAATTAAACATCTTCTAAGAATGCAATACGAAGAATTTCAGGAAAATCTTACCACCTCAAGCTACACTTTTTTGGAAACCTTTTCGTTGTTTTTCTTTATAAAAAATGGCAGTAACGATTTTGATTAAAATACCACATGTTTAAGATAATAACTTGATAAATAAAATGTATATCTTAAATATTCTGCAAATAGTCTGTGAAATCCTCTTCTTTCTGAATGACGTTCTTATAATTTAAAAACAGTAAGAAGTATGCAAATCTTACAATACAAAAAAAAAGAATGTAAATCTTGTTAAAACACACAATTTATGTGAGGTAATTTTTTTGTGGCATTAACATTTTCGAGATACTCATTGTTACTGGTTTGAATTTTCAAATAATTTCACTTGTGTCAAGTAGTAATTCGCTTTTCGTTATTTTTCGTGGTCATGCATAGAGCATGGAATTTCAAAGCCATCACACATAACGGACCGCTTTTTAAAATCCTGACTATCTCTTTAAACTACTGTAGTCTCCTCATACCCACTGATAAGTGTAAAGAATGTTTATCTCGATTAAATAGAGATACATTGAAAAAAGAGGTTTTTGCACGATTAAAGAAGAGTGAGTAGAGAAAATCATATGAAAGTAACATAAGGAGTTTTGCTTAGTGCACAGTTGTTTTTGAAAACGACAAGGAAGCAAATCAATGACAGGAAACTCCTAATTTATTTTTAAAGAGATTGTTGATATACAATATAATGCTTCTTAAATAATTAATTGGCAAAGTAAAGGAAAAGTTAACTGGGTCAATGTCTCCCCAGAACATGACAGGCGAAACATCACGTTCATTTTGGTCCAAACTCAAGAAGTTAAAATAACTTCTTATATAGCTGTATCCACTGAAACAAACCCCATTTACTAACAAATGACTTCCATGTGACTTGAATGGTTGAAATTTAAACAAAACTTAGCAACTCTCTCTCTCTCTCTGTATGTATATATATATATTCATATCACAATGGATCTCGTGGTTCTGTGTGTGGTGCAGACTTGGTCTTCAAAGCCGCATCCCCGTACCATACAATCTTGCTTCGCCAGTTTTCCACAGAAGTGTTAGCGCTAGGCAACTGTACCTGTCCTTCTATGACTAGCAGATGGCAGCTCCGACATGTGTTCACAGAGACCTTAGTGCTAGGCAACTGTATCTCTGCTTCTAACATGTCGAGCAGTGGCATTAGGGTGCGTCCAGTCTACCTGCTGTCATTATATGCAGATAGATGTGTTAATAGTTCTTTTCAATTGTGGCCCCTTCCCACTATTACTCTTGTAACAATAAGTGAAGACAAGGTGTTAGGTAGTGGATCGAAGGGGAAAACCAAACTTACATTAATCATAAATCAAATAGGCTAGCAAGAAGATTCCTTATTAATTAACTCTCAAAATATTTCCCAACATCCAAAACAGAATACACCAAAAATGTAAAAATACTCTTACCAAATTTCTAAACCATAAAGGTTTTTTTATTAATAATTCCTTTTATCATTCTTTTAATAGTAAAAAAATCCTGACTTTACTAAATAAAACCTTAGGTATGTTTTGCTTTACAAACGGTTAAGAATTACTTATGCTCTAAAACGAGCATGATTTAAACAATATTAACAAACACGAGTAAAACTTTAAGTTTAAGGCAAATCTTCAAAAAGTCATATTTTGTATATGCCCGTTTGGTGTTAATCTTTAATTTAGGTGCATCCTAGCATTCATGATATTACTAATTTATTAAAATTTTGAAAATGGTAACAATTACTTTAAGAAAAGTGCACCTGACCAAGAAAATGCAACTGCCACATATTACACCGTGACTTTGTTTATGTCCCTCATTCATTTACGGTGGTGTTCAAGTTCCCCATGTACATGAGTGGTTCTCTCCATTTGGGCGCTGCTTGGCAAGAAAAATTGCACATATTAATATTCTTATAAATAAAATTCTTGAATATTTACTTTAAAAAATAAGAACTTATTTATGTGTAGTATGCTGTTCTCCGAATTCCTCCTGCATCCCGCTGAGTACTGCCTTCCCAATATATATATCCACCGGTGGGAGTGAAGTGAACGCAGGAGAGAGTTGGCCAGCAGCCAAATAACCCAGTTGCTGCCATCATAGAGCAGGAACATCATGCACCGCCATATCCAGAGTGTGTAGTAGCTGCGGCGATGACGCCATGTTGGATGGATACCGGGTCATCACGATGGCCACACTGCGCTAACAACTGTTGATCAGTAGCGGTGATTCCAAACAACCACTACAATAGCAGAGCGATCGCTGTTGCTATCTATTTTCACTTGTACTATAGATTTAGACTTAAGGTGGAACTTTGGGTAGTGGTATTAAATATACAGTCCGGTATTTGCCTTGGCGACTGAGGGTGAAATAGATGTTGTTCTACAACTGTTGTAGTTTATTGTTGTTGAAGGTTTGCCTCACGTTTGGGATCTAATTTGAAGCAGTTATTGTCTTTAGGAGTTTGTTAATGTTTATTTAGCTCCACGTATGGACGTCAATTTGAAGTTGTTGTTTACGTAATATGCTGTTACGTATGAGAAGCCGATTTGAAGATGTATTTTTGTTGTTACACTCCAAGTTTAAAAATATTATATTAACTTTGTTAATAAACTGCTTCTATAGGTATTATTTATGTTTATATTTGCCTCGGCTGCATCAGTATTGTTTTAGAGACACGTTTCTCTTAGGCAGGGTGTGATGCGACAAGATTTTAAGTTTAAATTCACTTCTTTTTTTATTAATCCTTGACACAAATTAAATAGCACTACACTGATATTAAGAGCTGTGAGATTCTTTAATTTAATACTTGCACTTAGTTAACGCGTATACTTAATTTACGATTCACACGAATACGTAATATTTCTTTAGAGAACACATATTCCATCCGTTTGCTATCAAGGTCTGCAGGCAACTGAACATATTTCAACCGTCCAAACCCGTAAACGTTTGTATTTCAAGTCTCGGATTGGCTAATCTTAGTCCAATAAAATACCTGCATTTAATTAAAGCTTTCTCTGGCTATTGATTGGCTAATTTTAAACTGTCACAAAATTTACATTATTGCTGCCCTAATCATGACTAGTAGCATTCAAACTCTCAAACTCATTATTGCCACAAGGTTACCTCATTGTTAGCAACGTTAAACAGTTCTCACAGCTCTTACATTATTAAATTACGTAATGCATTCACATAGCATTATTAAACATGTTTACAATAATATAAGCATTTGCAATGACTGTTACATACTTTTTTATAAATTATTACATACATATTGCTTCAAGGTGGGCTGTTATTAAATTTACATATTATATAACTTAATTTAAATTATTCGAGTATTAAAAATACTGCCTTCAAGGGGAAACCATGAAAAAAACCCAGCCACTTTGGTGGGCCTATGGGATTTAAACCCACCAGGACCTACCGAATGCAGGCCATAGACGTTACCATTTCACCTATACCGCTGCTCCGTACGTGAACTGTTGTGCTGCAGCTCAGGTCTTGAAAGCTACTTAAATGTCTGAACTTTTAACTGCAGTTGCTGAATATGCACCACAAACACGAGAATTGGAAGAATGTGAATAGCATCGCACTAAGTTTCTTTCTTTCTTTCTTTCTTTCTTTCTTTCTTTCTTTCTTTCTTTCTTTCTTTCTTTCTTTCTTTCTTTCTTTCTTTCTTTCTTTCCATAGGAGCAAAGTTACCCGTTATCCCAATTGTTGGCACCACAAGCTGAGATGAGTGGATATAACCATGCTTATTAGCGAAGCCATTGTAATAAACCATAGTTTTCTTTGTGATTATTATTTTCTCTGCTATGTAGATAGTAGGTAGAGAAGATATTGCATTCCACACAAAAATTTGATACCGAGGTTTCACCGAAAATACATATTTTGAGGCACCCTGAAAACAAGTTTTAGAAAATGTGTCTATGTGTGTGTGTGTGTGTGTGTCAACAGCATAAATCAAAAACGAAAAGTCGGATAAATACCAGATTTGGTTTTAGGTTCAGTAACTTCCAAAGATGGACAAGAAGATATTCAAGAAAATCCCCCCACCCCAAACTACCGTTTACATGGAAGATTTTGCAAATTAGCTTTTAAAAGTGGCTCTAAGGATTTTTACTGAAATTCTCTGTATTAAAGATATTTACATGACAAAAAAAATGTGTATCTTGAATTTTCTAGGAATAGCCTGTGAAGTTCTCTTCATTCGGAAGGGATTTGTATAATCTTGCATAACTGTTAAACTTTAAGCGATAGAGGAAGCGTACTACGTAAAGTGATTACCTTTAAATTTATTAATTTTAAAAAGAGATTATGCATTAGTTTGGTTTTAAATAAGTATTTTACTTAAGTAGTTTATAATAAAATTGATATTTGTGATGTCATAGATGTAATAAATTAAATTATCTTCGGGAAAAATGTTAAATTAACTCCAACAAATATTGTGAAAAACATGTTCATCTCTTTAAAACACATACACACACACACTTTATTTCAAATAAGGTTTCTTTGTGTCATAAGCCATTTGTGAGATACCAGTTGTATATCAGAACCATTAATGGTTCAAATTGCTCATTACTTGGCCATTCTCTTGAAGTCCTGTCAACATTCAGTTGTTTCTCGCGATTGCATGGAAACAGTATGGAATTTTAAGGCCAGCATATAGCGTCCAGTTCTTAAACATTTGGCCATCGCTGTTCCCTCTGTGTTCTAACGAAGAGTGTAATGTAGGTATTTCTGCAAAGGTTATTTGGATTAAAATGTAGTATATAGAAAATAAACTTTAATAAGAATAGTTTGTATAACCACAAATAAACCATAGAGGGCAGAGAAAGGCGTGTGAATGTATCACATGTAGAATTTTTTTTGCTTTATGTACCACGTATCTAGTAGGTAGAGGAAGGATTGCCTTCCACCAAGAAAATTTGATATCCAGGTTTCACCGGATATACATGTTTTGAAGTCCATTGAATTAAAAACGGCACTTTTAGTAAAAGCTCTGTATGTTGAAAGAGAGAGAGAGAAATAGCATACTGAAAAACGAAAGGTTGGTTGATACAAAACTTGGTATTTAAGTTCTATGATATCTTCCAAAGATGCGTCAAGAAACTCCCCCAGCCCAAACTACCCTTTGTATGGAAAATTTTTCGAGATTTTAATTTTTTCAAAATGGATCTAACAAGATATATACATGAGAAATACAATGTACATCTTCACTTTTCTGGGAATAACCTTCATTCGGAAGGAATTTTATGTAACTTTGTATAACGGTTAAAGCATAAGAGATAGACAAGTGCGTTCTGTACAAAAGGTGTATCTCCCCTTAAAACATGCAGTTTATTTCAGTTCAATTAACTTTTGTTGCATGAGCCATTTCCGAGATATCAGCTATCATTGGTTTGAAGTTTTCAATGCTTCAAAATTTGCTAAAAGTGCTGGCAGTGTTCAGTTGTTTCTAGCGATGTTGTTGAAATGGTATAGAATTTCAAGGCCAGTATATAGCAACTTCCTTTTAAACATCCGAATATTGATTTGGTTTCCTCTATCCCTCTTGTACTATTATGAAATCTGTAGTGGAACTGTTTCTACAAAGGTTTATTTCGATTAACATGAAATAGAACAAAAAATAAACTTTCCCAATAGTTGTAGAAAAATGGGTAGAGAAACTCTTTGAATGTAGCTAATAATAAGCCCTTTATGTGAATAAGAGCAAGAGAATGGTAAATATTAAATCTTTAGGTGCATATAAGAGATTTACCAAAATCATTCCTGGAAACTTTCAATTTTGGATAACCGGCATCAAAGTGTATTACGATCAACCCTGAAGCCAGAAATAGCACTTTTAATACTTTTCTAAATATATTTGCTTGTTTTCAATCATCGATCAACCCATCGCTTTGAAAATCAATAATATAATAACAAACATTAGAACGCACTTAGACAATTGGTTATATTCTTTCCCCTAAAAGGGGGGTTGTTAAGGGGCATGAAGTAAAAAATTTAGTTATTTCGGTTAACATGAAACATGATACATTAACCAAAGTTTATAAGCATAATATTTCTGACATGTTTTGTTATTTACACTATTTCAATAGGAAGAATATTTTAGAAATTGTACCAATTGTTCCTTAATACTATTCGTGTTATTCTGCCAGCTAGAGACACACTAATTTTGGATGTTTTGTTGTTGTTTTATAGTTACCCCGGGAAAGCGTCTAGTTGAGTGATATTGCATGTGACATATCACAGTCGGGTAACGTAACACCGATTAAGTGGCTACCAAGTGTTGCGGAGGGAAAGGAAGGAAACTTCCACGCTAGTCCTTCCCATTTCCATTTGCCTCGCCTGCCCTCCACTTTTCGCTTATTTCTTAACTGAGCGCTAGAAACAAGAAGAGACCCGTTTGCCGGCGTCACAGAGCATTCTGATAGCTCATCAGAAGGTAAAAGTAAAGAACTGACGAACGGAGGGTCCTCCGAAACCGGGTCAGATCACCGCACGCAGGCCATCCGGCACTTTGTGCTTCTACCGTGACCCCTGGGAGGAAAGGAGGGAGGGATGAGGGGTAAGACCCGAAGGACGATCAGATCCGGATGGCAATGGGCACGAGCATGGACGGTGTCCCTAATGTTTCCAGATTGAATTCACCTAACGCCGCCCGGGTCTACCTATAGCTCTGGAGCTTCCGCAGGGCCCCCGAAGGAGCATCTACTCCAAAGCACCCTGAGGTGGGTCCTAAACGAGCTGTCCCTGAAAATACGTCAGGAAGAAACCTCCATAGAACACAAAGCCACCTTCCAGCCGTAACCCGCTAACACCTCGCCTGGTCTTACAACACTGAAACAGATGACAAGGAATATGATGGTACAGGAAATGAGGGGCAAGTGAGTCATGGTAGAAGATGAACACCCCAGCATTCGCCTGTCGACCCGGAAAACCCACGAAAAACCCATGGGTCAGAGTGGACGGTCGCGGAGAATCGAACCCAGGACCCCGAATGGGAGTTGCACACGTTATCATGGCACCACTTGGCTCGGTACATAAGAAGAATAAGGAAAATTTGTGTAATATTAAGACATGGCATGTCCCATCACAGAGATGGAGGGAGAGAAGGAAAGAGAGAAGAAGCAGCCCAGCAGTTAGCGCAATAACGCAGTCGAAGCTCTGTATTCTGCCAGTATCTATAGGCGATAATCATCCTCAGTTTTTTCTTATTTCACTGCTTATGAAACTCCCTGTACGCAATTTTCTCACCCATTTAAGGCTCCCTTAAGAAATGAAGTCAAACGAAAAAAAAAATTAACCAAACCTTTTTCATATTGATTCCTGTCCACGGCAGCAGGGTGGAGCAGGTTCCTATGAACCCCATTCGAGTGCGTAATTAATTCAAAACTTCTTTTTATAAATCGTTGGTAATTAAAATACGTGGCAGCGTTGGTGGCGGCGGGAGGGAGGGTTTGCGGTCTGATTATGGAGCCCACTGCCCCTCTCTCCCTCCGCCCACCATTCCTCATGCAGCCAGCGAAACTCTTGGGAGAGGAAAAGAAGGGTGGAACGGTTCGTTAAGTCTTCCACTCTGATAAAGGGGTGACTAAAGGGGTGCGTTTCTTTAAGAAAATGACAAACTCAGAATATGGTATTACCGTTGTAAAAAAATTCGCTTACTGTCCTTAATTTTTAAATCCCATAAAATTAAGGATTTTTCCCGAGCTAAATCTTTTTCCTGCAGAAGGCAATGGCTTTGTGGTACTTAAAAACTGTGATTTATTAAAACGTTTTATTACGATAAATGATTCTCATACTGGGATATTTCTTCAAAGAGTAAGTTAGGGGAATCGGACCGCAACGATAAGTCCACAATTACACTGCAATAATTATGAAGTGCTTTTGCATTATGTATAACTTGTTCTTTGGTTAGTATATAGAGATGCTGACACACTTTAGTTACAAAGCCATAACTATTTGCCCAAAGTGACCGTGGTATGATCCGCTGTCCGTCTTATGAGAGTGTAAGGGTACATCTTAAAAAGTTATTCGACCTTCTTCCCCGTGCCTTTAATATTTAAATCTTTGAGATTTGTTAGAATTAAACATGAAATGCACAATTGTGTGATGATTATACAATACTAGATTCTGAGATTAAACATTTTAATGTTATATACATGAGTTTCACTACCCACAATCGTTTATTTTTATAAACCTCCTGCAAACTATTCTTGAAAAAGCTTATTCCTCTATGAACTTAAAGTTAATTACTATAAATGTTTATATAAATAGCTTCATTAAACATTTCGTTATAGGTAAAAAGGGAACAGCGATAATTTAATGTTTAAAAACTGAACCTACATGCTGGCCTTAACATTCCATGCTCCTACGGGAAAGCGGGAGAAACAGACGAGTGTTGGTATTACTTCAAAAAACGGCAAAGTATTGAAAAATTCAAACCAATAACAACGGATACCTGTTGTTAAATGGGTGACGCCACAAAAAATTATTTGAAATAAGTTGTGTACTTTAAAGAAATACCTATTTTTCTGTAGTACATTTTTTCTACCTTTTATGGTTTACTAGTTAAACAAAATTATATAAAATTCATTCCGAAAGAAAAAGTTTTCACAGCTGTTCCCAAAAATTCAAGATATACATTTCTTCTTCTTATTTAAATCCATTAAATACAAATTATTTTAATTAAAACTGTTAGAATCATTTTTGAGGAAGCAAAAAGTTTAGAAAATGTTTCGTGTAAAGGATACTTTGGAGTGGAGGGATTTTCTTTAAAATCTTCGTGATGTATCTTAGGACCTGAATACCAACTTTGATATTTATTGGATATTTTTCTTTTGGATTTTGCTGATCACAGACACACACATGGTCATTTTTACATAAAAATGAAGGCCTTTTGGATTCAGGTGCCCCAAAACAAGTATTTCAGGTGAAAGCTCGATATCGAATTTTTGGGTGGAGTGGTAGAGAAAGTTAATAAAATATAGTATGGAACAGTCACACAACTTCCTCTACCTACCCATTACAAAAACAAATACATACCTACCTCATATACAGAATGTTAAAAAAAAAGTATTGCATATTTTTGAGAGGTGTTAGTATGGATTAAAACAAGAAAAAATGTCCAGTAAACCTGGGCTCTAATATACATACCTTAAGAACTATGAGCACTTGTTTATCTTCGCTACTGAGAAACATTTCTACAGCAAGCCCTTGGCTATTACCTGTGACCTACATAATGCAATAAACAAATGAGGACACATTACTCTGTTACTGTTAAACAGCATAGCTTCTAATGTAATCTGCTTGCGATTACCTACGACCTGCACTTGTGAACCATCGCTAAATGAGGTGCTCAATGTGATACCCATTCACAGTAAGGCATGCTTCTGTCCGACGTCTTAGGGAATCACACACTCTCACCACGCCAGATTGGTCATGGATGCACTGGCAGGCAATGATGACGCCTTCCTGCAGTGTTTGTACATCATTAATGGTGGTTATATACACCAAAGATTTCAAGATAACACTACAATATAAAAGCATTTGACAAACTTATCAAAACACAAACTGATTCCATTAGAACCAATAAGAATAGACGTTGCATTTACCCACAACTGTGAATACGGTTTAGAGTAACAGCCCTAACAGATGTTTACTGAATACTGTATCCAGGGGCAATGATAGAATAATGTGTTCTCATTTGTTTACTGCCTGCTGTAGGTCGTACGTAATAGCAAAGCGCTTGCAGTAGAAGAGATGTTTCACAGTAGCAAAGATCAACAAGTGTTCATAGCTCTTTGAGGTATGCATTTTAGAACCCATGTTTACTGGGCATTTGTTTTCTTGTTTTGGTCCACACTACAACCTCTCAAAATATGGAATCCTTTTTTTTAAACACCTGGTGTATTATAGTCTTCACCGAAGTTCCCTAACCGTGTTATGTTATATACGACACCTTTATTCTTGTCCAAATAACTTCACCTAAGTGATGCTTGGGGAAGCGTTAAACCAAAAGTATGGAGGAACAAATTCTTTAGACGAAATAACGAGCTCTTTCTAACAAAAAGAGAAAAGAAGAATCTCAAACTTACAAGCATACTCCATCAGATGATGCAGTTAAATTTGAAACCTACAGCTTAATAGGCTAATGCCACAAATTATTTTAATAAGCTCCCCATTTTTCCTGCAGTAAACTTTGTCTATCTTCCTAGTTAAATAAAATTCACTCAGTATGTAGGGGATGTCACACTATTCACTGGAAATTCAAGAAAAATATTTTATTTATCTTGCCAGTGTGTCAAACATATATTTTAATTGATTCGTTGAGTTGTTCTTCAGAAAAGAAAAAAACGAAAAGGTTAGTTTGGGATGGAAGAATTTCGTGAAAATTGTTGTGTTGCGTTCTTGTAAGACGCTGCTTATGCAGTTTATAGACAGGCGCGTAGGAAAATATTTTTCAAAAATTGCACTTGAGGTCCAAGGGACCTCAAAAAACGTATTACTGATATAGAATTTTTGGGTGGAATTTAACATTTTCTCTTCAAGTATTTTATACATTTAATGCGCAAATTAACTATAAAAATAAAATGTTATATGCAACTTGTTTTGAGTGCAATAAATTCGTGAAAATAAGTTTACATTAAAAAGACTGCGCTTTGTAAGGCTCAATATAATATTTTGTTCGTTTCAATATGTTTTAATTCAGTTTTTTTAAGTCTTAATTTTAAAGTAGTCTAGATTTTGCAACATACCTTCATAAAACTGATTTCTTGAACATATGTGGATTATCTGAATTTAAGATTTGGATATCTGAAATGTTTTTAAAATGTATTATTCTGTAATGATACACACAGTACCATAGAGGTTGGCGTAAATTTTAAATTCTAGTTCCTAGTTCCAGACCCCAGGGTATAAAAATGAAGGGACAGATGATTCTTAACAATACAAGGAACATACCTAATTATTCAAAGAACCAAAAAATCGCACTTCTTTACCAGTTTTATTTGAAAAGTCAGTCCTATTTTCCCTTGTTGCAGGTTAATAGAAGCCGCAGCCTCGCTCTCCATCTCTCTCCCTCTCTCCTAATTCTTTCTCACACTCTTACACTCTATCCCACCCTTCTCCCTCTCTCACTCCAGGACAACAGCATGATAGGCAAAACTCTTGTGAACAACCTACACTCAATATTTATTCGTACATATCCATTATAAATGCCTTCCTCCATTGAGGCAGAACGCAGAAGCTAGAATGACAATCTGGTATGCTGATCCATTATCGACTTAAACCATTATTGCCAGCAGCGTCCTATCTTCAGTCTGTCTTAATCATGTTAGTGGTTCTACTCTGCACAAACTGACAGCTATTCTGCCAGCAGTAGAAACGGATACTTTAACATCTAGTGATGTTCTCGGTAGGAGCTCTGTACATGGAAGTACCATAACTATGTTTTCGTGTGCAACCTGGGAAAATATAAGGCAATAGGAAGAAAAGGAGGGAAAGGCAAAGAAAGACCTATTAATTTTTGTACGTGTATGCCCATATATCCCCTTCCTCTTAATTCTTTTTCCAGGTCCTTACTTTCCCCTTTGCTGCAATCCCCTTCCTTTTAAAACTAATAATTTCTTCTTCATTCATTTATTTCTCCACTGCCTCTTTCCTCTTTTCCTCGTATCCTACACCACAAACCACTGCCAGAACAAGTCTCGCTTGAATTTACATTAAAAAAGAAAAAGAAAAAGGGAGAAAAAATTATAAGGAAAATTTTCTCCTAGAAATCGTTAATTTTCTTTCTACTTTATATGTGCAAAATCATAAATGTACACTCCGTTCCACAGATTGGGGTAAGTAACTTAAAAGTTATGAGCCTTTTCTTTTTCTGTAAAACAAATGGCATCTATTGTGGAGGTGTCGGTACGGTTACGGAATTGCAGTTACTTTTGATTTTTCTCAATGATTGCTCAAGCAGTACCAGGTTTACTTCTTGCTTACATACAGTTAGAGTCCAAAATATAACATTTCTATAGCCTTCTTCTTCTTAATTATCAAGGATTAGGCTTAGAGCCTCTTCCGTCTTCACTACACCTATCTTTTCCTTGGTCTTCCTATTTCTCGTCTTGCTTCTGGTTTGTATTTTATTATAAGTTTCAAATTTTTTTATTTCCCATTCTTTTCATAGGTGGTATCCACTGTTTATTTTCTTGAATACGTTAATTAATGGAAAATATGTTTAATTCTGCTCTTGTTTCTTCGTTTCGTATTTGATCCAGTATGGTATAACCTTTTATTTTTCACCTCTGCAGTCCATGTACTTTGTTGGTTTTTTTGGGTGGGGGAGTTTACTGTCAACGATTCACTTCTATACTTCAACTGGTATGGCCATTACCTTACAGAATTTTAATTTAGTCTCTTGCCTTAGTTTGTGTTTTTAGAGTTCTTTGTATTGCGCCACACATCATTTGAAATTTCTTAAGTTTACTGTTTATGTCATCTTCTCTTTCGTAGCTTATGTCGCAGCCTAAAAATTTTAAATGAGATGTTTATTATATTGTCATTTATTATAATCTTGTACGTACAGGGTATTTTCCTCTGAATACCATAACTTTAGTTTTCTTACATGATATTTTTAAATTATATTTATCACATAATTGGCTTAAGCAATATATTGCTTATTCCAGGTTATTTTCGGTATTTTGTATAATGACCTGGTCATCTGCAAAATTAGAGTGTTTACATATATTTTCCGGGTATAGTATTATTCCTGGAATTACATATATTTTCCATTGTCTTACAATGTTTCTATATACATTAAATGATGTGGGTGATAAAGTCCACCCATGTCTAACACCTCTTATTTTTTATGCTTTCTGTCTTTACTTTACCAATATTAATTAAATTTCTGGTTTATATAAACTTTGTATTACTTTTATTATATGTAGAGGATAACCTGTTTTCTTCATAATATTCCATAACATATTTTTTATCTATCCGTAATATCAATAACAATGTCTGGAACATTTTGACCATTTACATAAATATTGGATCACTTTTTGTTATAATTTATAATTATGTATTTTTATTGTCTCTACCACCTGGTAGGTAGAGAAGATACGTTTTCCCTGTTATTTTACGTTGCTTTAACTGCATGGTGATATTGCGACGGATCTGTTAGGAAATACCTCTTGACTCGTTGTGTGGCCTACATCTCATCCCTTTACTATATCATCTTACTTCGTCAAGGGTCCTTAGAGCCTTAGTGCTAGGCAACTGTACCCCTGCTTCTCTGACAGGCAGATGACAGCTTCGATACGTGTCCACAGAGACCTCACGGTTAGGCAACTGTATCTCCATTGTTAGTCAACTTGTATCTCCGCTTTTACACTTGGACAGATGGCATTAAGGTGCCGTCCAGTTTGCTTGCTTTCATTGTTTGTGGATAGATGGCAGAACATTTGTTATTACCATCTATTTTTGTTTTTACTATTGTTTTAGATTTAAGGTGGAACTTTAGATCGTGGTATAAAATATCCAATCCGTTACTTACCTTGTTGACTGAGGGAACCACGAAAAATCTCTAGTCAAATCGGTCAGCCCACGGGATTTGAACACGAGATCTCTCGATTGCGGGTCACAGACGTTACCGCCTGAGCCGTCCTCTCGGCGAGAAGGTATTGTGTTTCACCCAAAAATTCTGCATCGAAATTTCATTGGAAGTACATGTTTTGAGGTCCCTGAATCCAAAAAAAAGTTAGAAAAAGTTCCGCGTGTGTGTGTCTGGGAACAGCGTAAATCAAAAACCAAAACTCGGATAAATTCCAAACTTGGTATTTAGATTTAGTATCTTCCAAAAGATACGTCACAAAGATTTGCAAGAAAATTTCTGATCACCAAACTATCGTTTACCTGACACATTCTTCCAAGTTTTAATTTTCTCCAAATGCCTTTAACGATTTTAAATAAAAGACCCATATCTTTAAGATATATACCTACTTGACAAATAAAATGTTTTGTCTTGAATTTTTTGAAATAACATGTTAAGTCATCATTCAGAAGGAATTTTGTATAACTAGTAAACGATAAGAGATTTTGTGTACTACGCAAAAGTAAGTCATTCGCTTTTAAATATCTGATTATCGATTCGGTTTCCGCTATCCTTCTTGTACCTACAATGAAATGTGTAATGAAACTGTTTTGCAAAGGTTTATGTAAATTAACATGATATACATATAAAAACAAGCTTTCGTAATATAGTTTGTAGAAGCTATATAAAATAAAACGACAGTGGGTAGAGAAAGTCGTGAGATTGTAACACATGCAATTGTTTATAATGAATAATTCTTCGAAACCTAGGGTGTACATTAGGGTTATAACTGCATCATAACTTATATTTTTCATTCATTCATTAACCTAGTTGATAGATTCCTTATTTATAAAAAGAATCACATTCACAATATTAGAACTAATTTCACATTTAAAATTTATAAATAAAATCTAATGAGACTAAATGAATTAGTATATAATTTCTCAATAGCTACAATTCAAAAGATGTAATCCATAATTTGGGTTATCTGACGTATAATTTAAAATATATTGCTCTAATTTAAATAAATAACAAAATAAAATCATAAAAATGAAAGCAGCAATATATTTTACTAAAACTCCAAATAAGGTTACCTGGAAACACATGTTTCCATTTGAACACTTAGAAGTTCAAATGACCAGGACAAATGGTAACTTCTTTCAAAAATAGGACATTTAAAATAAAAATATTCTACAGTTTTTTATTCGTGAAATAGATTTCCGTTCCTTTGCTGTAACTCAAAGTGGAAACCCAATATTCCATAAACCGACGAATTGTGTAAACAAGTAATTGGGCCTAACCTTCTTCACTTCAAGGATTAGGCATTCCACCTGTTCCTTCTTCGCATTTTCACTACTCCCATCTTTATCGGGACGTCCGATGACTCTTTTTCCTGACGGTTCATATTTATTAAGTACTAGTGATATCTTTCTTCACTCATGCGGTTCACGTGCTCTATACAGTTATGTTTATTTTTTCAATTTTATCATATAATTTATAAATATTCAGTTTTTCTCTAATTGTTTCATTTCTTATTAGGTATCCTTTAGTTCCCCGTAAAATCTCATTTCCCTTTTCTTTTATTATCCCGCCATACATAAGCACAGAGACCGTTATGATCCTGTAGAACTTCAGTTTAGTTTCTTTTCTTCTTTTGTAGAGTTCTTGTTGCGGTTCCACATGTTTGTTGAAATTTATTTATCTGATTTTCTATATTTCTATCGTCGTCCTCCGTGGTGTAGTGGTTACCCTGCTAGCAGTTCCCGAGGTTGCGGGTTCAAACCCGGCGGAGGGTGATGGATTTTTTCGGGTGTAAAAATCCTTAGCATGGCTTCCCTCGGAAGGAAAGTAAAACCGGTGGTCCCGTGTCGTAAATTTACGGCACGTAGAAGAAAGCCTGATAAAGAGGACATTTTAGGGACAATTTAATTTTTTTATATGGGAACCTACAATTAGGGTCAAATTAAATTGACTCTAAAATGACCATCACAGCGTGCTCCAAACAAAACATGACTAACGGCATTTACTTTCCCCCATAATATCAAGCAACTTTTATTCAAGACATTTCTTTCTACAACGCTTAGTTTTGGAGATATTGTACAGTCTCAACTTAAATGATCCACCCTGTATATAGGGCCTAATCTTGATATTTTTAAACGAATTTTGACTGTAGGAAAGCAGATTATCCTTGTAAATACTCCTTAGTTTATATATGAGATGGTATTATTATTATTATTATTATTATTATTATTATTATAAAACGCATTTAATACAAATATTGCAGAAACTTTCAGAATAGGAAGCAAATTCTTGGCTATGTCAGCGCATATACCTTAGATTTCGCCACTGTAAAGTCGAGTCCCATTTAAATCAAGTATTTATTCTTCCTAAGCATTTAAAATTCATTAAATTTAATTTCATTTTACATACCTATACCTAGTCGTATAGTTTTAGCTTGCTACATCCATACTTTAAATGGCCAAAAATCTAAATTAGAGAATACTAAATAAACAAGGTAAAACTACGTCTTCCTCTCCTTAGGGATATAATTCTCGATGTAAATCATGAGGATACACTATTTCCGGTCTGTTGGACATGTGCTCCCGAAATTTTGTCAATGGTCTGATATATTGACCGCGAAGAGCGATACGATCTAGTACATTTTCGTTTTCCAAGTTACGAATGCGCAATAGAGATTGAAACTAAAATAAGTTGGAAATGAATAGATCTAGAACATTGTAAGCAACCTCATTTAAAACGTAATTTTTCTGGTTTACACTTAAAAATAAAATTTGTACTGCAATTGATTCTTCTTTATTGCTGATACGTAATTTTTCTGCGTTTACATTTAAAAATTAAAATGTTATTGCAATTGATTTTTCTTTATTACTGAGTTATTTGATTCCTACAGTATCGTGAGAGATTGTGCACAGCTTATTTCTATAGCATTTTGGCGTTTGTTGTTTAGAGCTATCTACATTAGTAGTGTTTTTGCTTATACTTAGAATTCCAGGTTCGCTTGAATACGCATTAATCACATCGTCAGCTCATTCATCGCCTTCTGTAGATGTAGCCACTCGGACTTTCTTGTTCAGTAGGTTGATAGTTCAGCCTTGGGAAGCCTGTTTATTCAGTTATTTCTTCTTAATACATTTATTGAAGAAACAGTGTACAGTTTACTCTCTTTCATCAGCTATTGGAATCGTTTGACGTAAATATCTCGTTATAGCGCATGCTTCACATCTACACAATACTGTTTTAACAGCCGTGGTTTTTTAAAATGTAAGATTTTTCTGTTTTTAATTTTCTTTTGAATCGTTTGGCTGACACTGCGTATTTATGCAGAAACTTAATGTGTTCTTAAAATCCTTATTCTTATGATAGTGCATACGCACTACCCAAAATCGTGGTAATTTGTAGCTGTGTCACAACTTTTCCTGGATGATTTCTCAGCCAACTCTTCACTTCTCGGCTGTAGTATTTACTTAACGGTCCCATAAACCCCACATCTAATGGCTGCAATTTGTGAGTGCAGTGAGGAGAAAAACAAAGCATGACAATTCCTTTCTCACGGGCAAGGTCAATAGCTTCAATGTGTGGCCATCAAGCAGCAACAGAACAGGATAATCTTTGGATGGTTTCACACAATGTATGAAATGCTTCAACCGGTTGTCAACGAATATTTCGGATTGCATCTAACCTGAGGGAAGGCATGTTACTGCCTTTTCAGGAGGAGCGCCTTCAAGAAGACTACCTTTCTTTCGTTGCCTCGGAAATATCAGATAAGGAGGCACATATTGCCCTGCTGCTGAAAAACAGATGACTGCAGTAATCTAAATTAAATTAAATTGAGTTTTATTTACGGACGCTCTTTAACTACTATGGTCCTTAGCGTCCCATTCTATATTGGGCGTGAAAGACCGTAATTTTGCTCAGTGTCCTCTTTATCTGGTTTGAGGTTCTTTCACGTGCCGTAAATCTATGACATGGGACCACCGGCTTTACTTCCCTTCCGAAGGAAGCCATGCTATGGATTTTTACGCCCGAAAAAAATTCATCGCCCTCTGACCTTGGCTGTAATAATCGTTTGGTCTCTTTCGGCTGAAGTTAAGCAGCCCATCTGGCGTCTACCACGTAGGGATACAACTCTGCTGTGAGACTTCGGAACAGAAGTTACTCCAGTCTCATCTACGTTGTAAACACGTGTAGGCTCAAAACGGTACTTTTCTATTTGTTCACAGAGTATCTTAAAGAACTGAGCTACAGCTACTCTGTTGAAGCCCATGGCTCTAGCTGTAAATGTTGGTTCAGGTTTACGCAGAGATAGCTGCTCACGATGGCGCTTGAGGAAATTCTTCACCCAATCCAAGCCTCCCATCTTCTCTTCGGTGTTAGAATTGTGATTCAATTTGTTCCTTACAGCACGTTGGTAGGTTATAATCCTTAAGTCTCTGGTTGACAGTCCAAATAATCTAGACTCCATTAATTGAGAATATTCCACTATCTCTAGCTCCTGAGCTCTACTGAAGCAATTTCCCATTCCTGAAAAAAAAGATAATACAAATGTAATAAATTAATGTGGAATAAGTAGAAAAGATATATTAAGACATGTTGTGAATGATTGAAAGAATACTAGAATAGCAAGGCATTTATTTGATTAGTAGAATTATTTATATTAAACTAAATTAATAATTTAAAAATATTTAAGATATTTAAATATGTTAAAGAGCAAAATATGGACAAACAATGAAGAAACAAACAAACAAACAAATAAGAGTTCGCTGTCGAGGTAGTAGATCTAATAATTAAGGATTGAACTCAAATAATACAGAAAATAATAAATAAAGCTCTGTTTGTTTTCCAAAACAATAAATATAAAATAAAACCACGTAATGGAAAATCCTTTTAATGTGCAAGGTAAGTTAATCAATTAATTTTAAAAAATGGAGATAGCTTGCAAATGAAAAGTTACCTCTCTAAAGGAATATGCTTCTACCTAAATAACAAATAAATTAGTTTACGAGCTTACCTTTCATTGAAGCTTATTCTATTTTTGCCCCACTTTTTACTTTTTTAATTCTGTCCTCCAATGTTGACTGAGGAATGCTAAAATGTTAGCAGCTTTTTGATATCCCATCATGTCCACTTAACACTTCCACAAAGACATTTTTCATATCATCTTCCTCCCATTGTCTATTAGACTTTCTTTTATAATTTCTCACCATACTTAAATACCTAACATTAAACGACAAAACCAAAATATGTAATATAACGACACAAAGAAGAAAAGGAGCAGAACCGGGTAACGCAGCGTAGGATCGGTAGGACCCGGTTATATGTCACTCGCTTCTGCCCCCACACATCATTTTGTTTTTCTAAAGGCACACCACAATGACCACTTGCTTCCCGAATTGCAACGACATTGAAAACAACACTTAAATCATTGCAATTTAATATAGTAAAATATGTTACTGTATATACTTACCTCTTAAACTGCGATTTCAAATTTCACTTAAATTACTTCAAAATGCGGAAATTTCTAATCATAAAGATTACAGACCCAATGGCGCGACTATCCTTGGAACTCCTGCTTCTGACTGTTGTGAGAATAAAATGAGCTATGAGAATAAAAGTAAGCTGCCTTCCGTAGCAAACAGAATTATAAAGTAGAAGCCGAAATTTGCTAACAATGAGGTAACCTTGAGGCATTAATGAATTGGAAAGTTTAATAAAGACTACTAATAATTCTTGGAACAATAATGTAATATATAAAACAGTTAATAAACAGCCAATCAACAACTAGAAAGGCTAAAAGTTAAATAAAAGTATTGTATTGGAGTAGGATTAGACAATCAGAAATTGAAATAGTGGAAATATACAATTTAGACGGTAGACGCCAGACGCTACAAGGCAGCGTTCCCGAGCAGTTAGATTGGTACGTGTTCAATGTGAGACATAAGACTTCATTGCGGTGAGAATAATATAACGTTTTCGTCTTAAAAGTGCAATTAAACAATAATCTCACAGCTCTACAGTAGGATAATCAGTGAAGTGTTATTTAATCGTGTGAAGGATTCTTTCCTGGTTCAACAGCAATGAAGATAATTTGATAAGGTAAGGCAATCGCAAACATTTTAGCTAAAAATCTATCCAGATCTTTCCAGAGGAAAGTTTTTTTTTTCAGAAAAGAAATCTGTATTGTTTTCAAAGGCAACATGTTTAAGACAATGTGACATTACGGGAAGCTTCAAAGATATGACTTCTTTGGTTGTGCTTGTTCTTCTCCAGATAGTAACCATTTTGTCAGCTTCCGTGTGTCTGATGATGGAGTTGTGGATAACTTTGTTAGTGTTCCAAGAAGACTAGATTTTGTACTATGAATATGTTTGTACTTTCAAATAGTTTAATTTTAAATTGAAAATATGTTAACTCTTGTAACATTTTGTGTAATATCCACTTTGTAGGAATCAGTACACTAATAGGTATATAGACACGCCATACAGAAAGTTATTTCTGCCTCAGAATCCAAAGAGTGTACTTGTTTGAAATAATAACTCTTGACAGGTATGTGATTATCAGTGTATTATGGTTGTGTCTTATTTACAAGTGTTGAAATGTTTTAATCTTATGGAGGATAGTCACTTTCAACCTCTCCACCCCCCCCAAAAAAATTATTCTATGTACATTCGTGTCTTGAGCTGCTGAACGCAGGAAGTAACGGTGATCCTTCGCTAGTGAAGGTTTTGGCTTCCGTGATGCTCCAGGTGGCAGGCAATGGAACCCACATTCTACTACTCGTACAGGGGACAACCTATAGATGTCGACGGTGGCAACTGACCCGGTCCTATACGCAGCTTTTCCTTTTCAGCACGAGTTTTGCCAATCTTTATTACAAATGTCGTTACAAATACCATAGTAGTCACCCAATTCAGTGACGTCACTCCGCTTTGTATTCTCTTTGGATTATTTCTTAGCTTTAATAAATTGCGCAAAGCAACATTGGAACTGAAAATTATGATACAGCATTGTGCTCAGCTATACATAACTTTGGAAAAAAACCACATCATCCAAAAAATATGTAACAAATTTTCCTGCGCAGTGGGAGAGGGCAGTCTCAAATAAACACTAGATGCCAATAAAAAGGAAGACTTCCAAGGTGCTAATTTATAAAAATCTATTTTTTAATTATTATTTATTTACAGCAGAACATGGGCATGCTTCTAGAAAAGTTAAACTTTAAGCTACCCATTCAATATTTGAATGTATTTTAAGATTCCATTGGTAACATTATACCGTTTTCCTTCATTATTCATAAAAAAACATGTGCCAGGTTAGCAACTTTGTGTATTTTGGTATGTTACTAGTTGTATAAAGTAGTGTTATTTATTACTTCGTATGGCTTGGAATAAACCTGGATTAACCAAGCCATAAAACACCTTAAAGAACTTAGTACAAATAAACAAATGTTATAATGGTATGGTATTAGCAATTAAGTTTTCCACTGCTAAAGAGATGGTGGTATGGAGAACAGAACACTTCTGAATTAACAATGTAATTTACTTGATTTCATGAGAATATTTTATTTTTCAAGGATTGCCATTTTTACTTTCTCTACTACATATAGTGAGCACGAAAGTATTCAATAAATAAATTTCACCGGAAATACACGTTTTGAGGCCCCTGAATCCAAAAAAGATAATATTTAGAAAAAGGTCCGTATGTGTGTCTGTGTGGATGTGAACAGCGTAACTGAAAAACGAAAAGTCTGATAAATGCCAAACTTGGCATTTAGGCTCAGTATCTTTCAAAGATGCGACACGAAGATTTTTAAAGAAAATCCTCCTACCCCAGGCTACTCTTTACATGCAACATTGTTCGAAAATTTTTATTTTCTCAAAAATGGCTCTAACGATTTTGATTAAAATATCATAAGTTTAAAATATTTTTATGGGAAATGAAATGTATATCATGAATTTTCTGGGAAAGTCCTGTTTATTCTGAATGACTTTTGCATAACTGGAAAACGGTAACACATAGACAAAATTTTACTACACAAAAACTGTAGATCTCGTTGCCGAATGAACTATTTCCGAGATATTCTTCGTTATTTGTTTCAATTTTCCAATACTTATACTTTTCCTCAAATGGGAATTCCTTATTCCTTTGTTTGCTTTGTTTTTTATGTCCTGGACATGCAAAGAAAATGGAAGGCTCCGCATAGCAACCAGCTCCTAAAAGATTTGACTATCGCTTAAGGCCTACCATATTTCCCTTGCATCTCCAAGAAAATTAGGAATAAGATTAACACATCGATACCTTGATTAACTGCAAAGGTTCATTTTGATTAAAATGAAGCAGATGGAGAATAAGCGTTTGTAAAAATAGTTTGTACAAGAGTTCAAAGTAAAGAGCATAGAAAGTCATCAGATTTTTTATGTCCTAGACATGCAAAGAGAAGAAATGCTCCACATAGCAACCAGCTCCTAAAAGATTTGACTATCGCTTAAAGCCTACCATATTCCCCTTGCATCTACAAGAAAATTAGCAATACGATTAACGTATCGATACCTCGATTAACTGCAAATGTTTGTCTCAATTAACATAAGATATATGGAGAATAAGCCTTTGTAAAAATAGTTCGTTCCAGAGTAGAGAAAGTCATGTGAGTGCAACACATCAGATTTTTAAATCTTTGCTTAATGCACTAAGTTTAATCTGAAATCAGCAAAATTTGTTAGTTACAGTGCAAATGTTTCTTTTGAAAATACAGATGCAATAACACTTTATGAACGTTTATATCATTTTGCCATACCCATTTTCAGTTAAATCATTCTGCGTAACTCACAGGGCTATTTCGTTATTTCTTAACTTTAGCACTACCACGCTTGTGTTTCTTTTATGTTTCTTTCCATTTCCTATTCTTTCTGTTGGTCGCCAGCCACCACAGAATAACAAAATGTGTTGCTTATATCGCTTTGTTGAGTTCGGACACGGATAGTCAACTGGCAAATATGGCAAAACCTCGTGCTGAATACGAAAAACTGTGTCCGCGTAACGATTTGCAATGACGCTGTTCCAATCTAGTGGAATGGTTGACAACTATAAAGATGTCGGCTCCGTGTACCACCACCACCAGTAGTAGTATTCAAAACCTTCCAAGGATACGACACGAACATTTTTAAGAAAATGCCCTCACCTCAAACTACCTTTAAATGAAAAAAAGGTGTTAGAGATTATTTTAGTGAAAACTGCTCTAACGATTTTGATTAAAATGGCATTTGTTTAACATATTGACATGAAAAGTAAAATACATATCTTGAATTTTCCGTGAAGATCCCGTAAACATCCCTTCATTTGACTGAATTTTGTATAATGTTTTGTAACAAACAAGTCTTAAAATCTAATATCTACAGGAAAAACGAGGTTTTATAATAGCATTACCTATTTTCAGAAGATTCCAGGTTGCAAGCTTACACCTTTCCTAAGAACATTTAATGGAAATGCTTGAAAGTTTGCGAATTTTGTTTTTCACGCATACCACCTACTTACGCATACTTAGTAAGTAGAGAAAGCATTACTCCACCCAAAAATTATAAAACAATTTTAGAAAAAGTTTCTTCCGCGCGCACGCGTGTCTGTGAACAGCTTAACTAAAAAAGGAAATGCACAATAAATACCAAACGTGGTATTTAATTTCAGTATTTTCCAAAGATGCGACACGAAGATGTAAAAAAGGAAGAAGAGCTACCATATATATGGAATATTTTCACTTTTTCTACTTTCTTAAAAATGGCTCTTCATAAATTTTGATTAAAATAGCATACATTTAAGGTATTTATATGGCAAATAAAAATTTAATTCTGAATTTTCTGGGAATAGCCTGTGATGCCCTGTTCTTTGGGTAGGAATTTTATATAATGGCTAAATCTATAAGAAATATGCAATGCTACTAGACAAAAAAATAGAGATCTCTTTAAAACACATAATTTATTTAAATAATCTTTTAGTTCCATTATCCTTTCCCGAGATATTCCGTAGTTGTTGCGTTGAATTTTTCAATACTTCTTTCATTTTTTTTATTAGTTTGTCAACATGTGGTTTCTGATGATGACATGGAAACAGATGCACTTCAAGGCCAGAATATAATGATTCGCTTTTAAACATGTATCTATCACTTCGGTTTTCCATATCCACTTACATTTATAGTGAATTGTGCAATGGAACTATTTGTGGAAAGGTTAACTGTTAACCTGGTGGATAATTTGTAAAAACTACTTAAAAAGAAACGGTGAGTAGAGGAAATCATATGAGATTTCTCTCTATTGCAAGAGCTTCTTACCACGAATAAACATTTGAATGTCGCTTCTTGCTTAATTTCAAATAATTCCTAGCTAAAAATATATCGTGAATAAAGTAACATGGATAGAAGAGAAACATCTTTATATCAATAGCATAATTTACAGCAATAAATATATATTATGTGAAGTTATCATTGGAAGATAATGTATCACTTCAGACTATTTCAGTTAATGATAAAATGGAAGATGCAGATCTCCCAAAAATCGCTTTAAGGCACTATCCTGAGGGAAAAAGAGATAGGCGGAGATAAGGACTTGAAACGGAACGAATTCAAATTAGGCGGAAGAAGAGGAAGTGGAAAAACAAATATATTCTGAGTAAAGCAACATGATGTATTCTTCTAAGTGTTTTTATGCATTCAGAACCTTATTAGCGCTCACGCACGCTTTGTTTAAAATATCCATATTTGAGTAAGTTTTCACAGAGAACAATTCAAAAGCTGGTTGAGCACTTCTCCCTAAGTTTCTAGTGGCAATGATGTAATTTATTTTTATTAACGCATAGCACTTAGTTTATCGTATAAGTTTCACAAAAACCAGTTCCCCTGGATCACATATAGTGTATATAAAAATCACTTGCCTCCTGTGAGGATCGAACTCACGACCCCTGGTTTACAAGACCAGTGCTCTGCCACTGAGCTAAAGAGGCAGACAGATTTTTGGGGCTCATACCATAGTATTTTTGAGTGTGCTATGGCATCTCATTTATATTATCTATCTTGGCGACTGTAGTGGCTTGTCGGTTTATGATACTGGAAATTGCATTTGATCCGCGAGCTCCGAAAATACTTTAAAAGACGTAACATGGGAAGATAAAGAAGTATTCCCTCCTTTTTAAAATATAAGGTTACATCTATAGAAGGTATAACTTATTCATTATTGTGGGCAGTTGGTCGGGTTCCGAGTGTGCATCTTATGTAACTAGGTTCCTATTCCACAATCTCCACTAGATGGTGGCATATATTTGGGAGAATAGACTCTTAATTAATTACTGCCTTAAAGAAGAGAATTAGCAGCTTAAACATGACGAGATTATTTCTGAGTGTAAACACATGAAATCCTCGATTTTATAATATGGTTAGTAGTAAGTTCACAGATGAGAAGAACTGCTACCCGGGATGAGGGACCACGGTTTGTTTACACAGTGCGCCATATTGGGATCCGTTACGGAATTCTGTTGAGCCAAATACATTTTTTGGATAAACTTTGATATTGGATTATGACTGGTATCACTATACAAACGTAACACAGGCATACATTGCACAACTTTTATTGTTTTCAAAACATCATTCATGTAATAAAGAAGAAATAACATGGTGCTTTAGTTATTTTCATGAATATGTGGCATATTTTGTCACTTTTATTCCATATTACTGACACTCAGAAGTCGCATCGTAGGCATCTCACCCGTGGCATCATGGGAACTTTAGTTGCGTTGTCTTTCCGCTGCCAACATTTGAAATCCCAACATAGTTGAAAACACGACTGAGGACCCTCAGTCTCAAAGCGTAGCCGAGGAATCTGCACGTCTAAAACTCGAATGATTCACGTTGGCAGCAATTCCTTCCAAAAGTCGCCAAAAACAACTATATAAGAATGGCCGAATAAAAGCGAGGTGGGTAGTCAATATATTACCCCGGAGCAACATCTACTACACTAAAACATTCCTCATTAACCAAGAATTACTGTGAATAGCAAAAAATCCTGATTTCGTAAGTTAAAGGCTTCTATTTTCACCATAATCCAATATCAAAGCAGTACGCATTTTTGTCTCTTGTTCGACAACATTCATTCTTTCTGCAGCACCATGCTCTGCTTTCTATCATTCTTTCTTTCTTTCTTTGTTTCTTTCTTTCTTCCTTCCTTTCTTCCATTACTAATTTAATTTTATTTTATGTCCACAGCCCAGTGGCAAGAACAAGCATTAAACAGTATAAATAAGCTGTTTGTTGTGGACAGTGTCTTGGATTATTTGCAGTTTCTTGCAAGATAACATTTTTAGTTGCAGTGGGTTTTACCTCATTAAGGTAATCCCACAACCAAAAGTCGGCCAGACTGAAATCTGCTGATCACGGAGGCCATAGTCAAGATCGCGAAATATCTGTTCATCAAACTTCCTATTAAAGGTAGTTAAGAATTTAACATGCGCCTCGCCTTAAACTAATATCCATTTGCCCAGACCTCGAGATTATAATATGACTGCACCACCTCTAGTATATACGCAGAACATTTAATGTTTACATTTATTGTAGTTATGGCTTGCAAGTATAACCCGGTTTTACTCAACAGAAAGGTAACTATAGTAACTATGGAATGCAAAATAAACAAACAAGAACCAAATGCCCTTGTTTGCCCAACACAATAAGTTTCATATTTTTCATAACTCCGGTATTTGAAACGCTTTAAAGTTTGAAGTGACTTCTGATACACACCACATAGCGTGTGTGAGTAATAATAGAAAACACGGTCTCACGACCAATGATTACATTCTCTGCTTCGGAGGTAGGGGCTTGGGGAAGGAATGAAGTCAGAATGTATTCTAGGCAAGCTGCGACAAGAGCATTGTTTAAAACTTCTAGAGGTAAAATATAACTGGTACGCAGATATGCATCACATCAGATATGAAAATCCGGTACATAATTTTCCAGGAACGGAAACGAGAACCAGAGCGAGAAAAGGATAAAACACTGGTTTCTAAATGTAAGCTAGGGAACGCTAAAGGGAATATTGGCGAATGTTTTACGTTCCCGTTCCTGATCATAGCTACGTAAAGTCATGGAGGTCAAGACCAATAACAGCCGCTAGAGCTCTTTAGTAGCAGGCTTAGAGAAATTAAACCGAGATGACTCACGGCAGTTGGGCGTTTTTCCATTCTCACTTTCATTTCTGTTGTCGACACCGACACAAACTGTAACTCTATTACTTTTTAAGGATGCTTAACATTGAATTTCAACATTGGCTAAGCTGCAATTGAATAAAAAAGAATTATTGTAGGTTTTAAAATGAAGTAATGCAATGCACAAAATCAGTTATGCATCCTATTGTCGATATCATAATCCTCGTGCTTTCCAGTCAGTTTACATTCCTGGTTCATTATGAATTATTAAAACACCACAACGTTTCAAGTCTTACGCTTTCTCTTCCAGTTCTGTTTCCCAATCCCGATTATTGTGCAATATCCACGAATTATTATCGAAGCGAGATTAGGATTACTGCTTCCTGTCCCCTTCATGACTGACACCGACATGAGTGACCGATGTTGTTAAGGCACGGACTCGTGAATGAGACGTCTCGGTTCAAATCCCGCCTGGATTGTCTTCCCTGACTAAGGTTTTTTTCCAGGTTTTCGTCAGTCCTCATAGTTGGAAAATAACTAGGAGGCATCCTAAGCTTAGGCCTGGAACGTTTCCTTTCTGGATTTCCTTTACCAATCACCATTTCATGTCATGTATCGTCAATGTCTACCGCCTGTGGTGCTGCATGCAATATGAACGGACGTTAACTAAGACTAAAAAATCACACTGACTGTGCATGACGTATTCAACTTAATGTTCAGTTCTCGTTATGGTTGTGGGTTATTTTCGTAGGCATTTGTGCACCAGACTTAAAGAGAGGACTACAAGCGACCTGACTTGAGTTCGTGGTGCTGACACCTACAGAAATCATGCACAGCAACGCCATCTCACGCCGAAGTTCCGCTATAAGACAAAACCAATAAAGTGATATGAATAAGCCCCAATTATGTTTCATCTAAGGGAAACCACGAAAAAGCCGTAGTCAGAATAATCGCTCCTCGGGATGCAAACTGATCCTAATGTTGCGCCATCTGCTTATGTAGTGTGTATGACCGGTTCTGTTTCCCTCCACTACACGACAGATCCGAGACATTGACAGGTGGAGCGAGAAATGGAGTATGGCCATCAGCCCGAGGAAGAGCTCTGCGCTTCACCTGGCGAAGGTCCGTCGCTGGAGGCCCTATCGGTCTCTGAGGCTGCGGCGGAGGAGAATCCCTTGGTTTACCTCGGCGAAATACATTGGAGTCACCCTCAGTCTTTAGTTCCTGAGGTCGCGGGTTCAAACCCGGCGTAGGGCGATGGATTTTTTTCGGGCGTAAAAATCCTTAGCATGGCTTCCTTCGGAAGGGAAGTAAAGCCGATGGTCCCGTGTCGTAGATTTACGGCACGTAAAAGAATCTCAAGCCTGATAAAGAGGCCTCTTAGCAACATTACCGGTCTTTCACACCCAATATAGAATGGGACGCTAAGGACCACAGCAGTTAAAGAGCGTCCATGAATAAAACTCAATTTTGGAGTCACCGTCGACTGCGGGCTCACTTTCGTTCCACATGTCAGGGCAAAGGTCGGCCCCAGCCACGCCGCTCTCGGGCAGCTGCACCGTGATTTCCGCTCAACCATGCCTGCACACCTCAAACTACGCCTATATCAGGCGATTATCCCGCCCCTGATTCTGTATGGGTGTGAGGTCTGGGGATCGAGGGCAGCGACCACCATCCTTAGACTACAGACCGTCCAGATCAGGGCGCTTCGGATAATCGATGATACCGGGTGTAGATTCCCGTCACACATCCTATACACCCACTCCGGTCTCCCATACATCGTGGACGTGGTGCGGGAGAGAGCCTGTATCATGTACACGAAACTTACTTAACATACTAACCAGCTGGTGCATTCCCTGGGTCGGTATGACTACTGGGCACCAAGACGACGAAAGAGTTACCGGTTACCAAAGGAGCCTTGGGTCCCCGGAGTTAATGGCTATCACACCTACCCATCACAAGTTCCCCCAAGTTTAGCAGTATCGGGCTTGGTCACTAGCTGGATGACCGTCTAGCGGTGACCCGCCCGCCTTGGATATTCCTCAAACCGTAACCCAAATTCCATTCTGCTTCGCTGCCATCTCGGCTTGCTTAACTTGAAGACCTCGCAAACGGCCGCCAAAGTTAAGCAGTATTGGGCTTGGTCACCACTGGACGCATGACCACTCAGGTGGCACTAACATAAAAGCTTGCGAAAATCTTAATTTACCTAATGTATCGCACAAGTAAAGCCGCATTTGCGGCTAGGCACTGTGGCGATTTACATTCCGCCCAGGTAAACCTGGGCGACCTGCTCTCTATTACTGGATTGCCGGAGGTTACAGGGTACACGCCGGAGAGGAACATCTCGCATATTGCAACCTCTGAGAAATTTATTTCGGTTATACTCCCAGGAGAATAGGATGATGTTAAGGAACCACTGGAGGTTACAGGCCGCAGGCAGACGGCCAGAGGGAAGCGCGAAGGTTTCTAACAGTTCCTGATCGAAAACGCTGCTGGAGTTGCCAGCACCAATTAACCAAGCAGACCTCTAGTGTCCACAGTGTGCCGTAGAGTACTCATTTCTCTGAGCCAGCAACCACGTCATCTCTCCAGCACTGCTATACGCCACGAAACCTAGAAACACTCTTGAAACATGCGAAGGAAATATAATGAAGCACAAATGATAGAAACAAATCGTGGTAGATGAAAAAAAGAAAAAATCTCTCCAACATTCGCCTACTGAGCAGAAAAGACCACGAAAAACTCCATGTCAGAGTGAGCAGTGGAGGGGTATCGAGCCTTGAACCTCCAGAATGCGAGCCTTATACGTTACCGCAGAGCCATCTTTCTCGGTCATATAGTATATAAGTATCAAATATACTGAACCGCTTACATAAGCTTTCTGTAGCTTTGCAAGACGCCTGACTCGTACATATGCAGTTTTTGAACCAAGTACACCTGTGTATTTATGCAACCTTTTCGCTATGGTGATCTGAGTTTTCCCCTCCTCTCTTTCCCTTTTCCGCCCATTATTTTCTTCTCGCATCTGCTTCGAAGACGCCTTCATCACGTAAAGCTGTTAGGTTTGTAAGGATGGGATGTTAGGCAGGTGATAAAGAACGTGATGGGGAGAGGAACATCGCGCGATACCTAATTAAGATCGCTGCGGTTCGTATTCGATATAGCGTTTGTCGGCAAAGAGAGGGGAATGTTATCAACTTTCGCTGTAGAGGTCACGAGGTTCGTGATTAGCTGTCTGAATATATGCAACCCACATTTCCATTGAAGTATTAGGCTAGGGATGCCAACCCGATGTCATTCGTGGTAAAATGTTTGAAGGGTTTACCAAAGTCATAGGTATTCCTTTCGAGGTGAAGAGCAAAGGAAGGAAAGAACGAAAGAAAGAATAAATGAAAGAAAAGAAATGTTTAATTCCGTAAACGGTTTTAGAAAAAAAGACCATGTGTGAGTTTGTACAACTTAGCATAAAAACTGAAATATCGTATTTAAATGCAATGTATCTAGCGATAACACCAGATTTACTTTCTGTATACTTAACTATAGTACCAGGGCGGATCGAAAAGTAACGCACAATAATTTTTTTACAAAAAAGTTTAATAGTTAAAACAACAATAACAACAAAAATCAGAAATGAACTCGCATCTTTTACCTACTTTTCGATATAGTCAACCAAGTTTCTCAACGCATTTCTCCCATCGTGATAGCGATTTCAATATGCCCTGTTCGAAGAAGTCCGTTCCCTTGGAGTAAAGACATTTGCGGACTGCTGATTTCACTTCCGCATCTGCCGCAAAGCGTTGGCCGACCAGGAATTTTTTCATAGACCAAACAGATGAAAGTCCGAAGGTGCAATGTCCGGACTGTATGGTGGATGCTGAAGCACCTCCCAACCAAATTTGGTGATTTTCTGACGAACAGCAGCAGCAATATGGGGGCGAGCATTGTCATGAAGAATTTTGACATCGTCAGGATTCATGTTGTGGAGTTTGTCACAAAGGGCACGATGCAACTTCACCAAGGATTTCATGTAAGCTGCAGCATTCACAGTGGTCCGGTTCAGCAAAGTCCACAAATACAACACCATGCATATTCCAGAATACCGCCACAAGCACTTTCCTAGCAGATTGAGTCACTTTGAATTTTTTCTTCACTGGGGAACCAGCATGTTTTCACTCCATACTTGCCTGCTTGATTTCGGGCGTGTAGTGATATGCCCACGACTCCTCACCAGTGACGATTCCTTTCAGAAAGTTACGCCTTCTGCGGTGTACCGCGTTAGATGATCCAAGCTCGTCATCATTCGCTGGTTCATGTGGTTGTCTATCAGGTTCTTGGGCACCCAGCGAGCACTAACTTTACGAAATTTCAACGTGTCATGAGCAATATTGTACAATGCACCATAGGAAATGTTGAAATGTTGTGATAAGATTCGCAGTTGCACACGGCGGTCGTTCAAAATTGCGGCCTCAATATCTCTGGCATTCTGCGGGGTTGCAGCTGTTACCGGCCTCCCGGAGCGTGGCGAATCACTAAGGTTCACACAGCCCTCTGGGAAGAATGTACACCACCTAGAGACATTGCTACGGTCCATACATTCATCTCCATACACGCCAAGCAAGCCTCTGTGGATATACCTCGGTTTATGCCCTTTGGCCCACAAATATCGAACATACTTCTCTGCTCTTTACATGTGGACGACAGTTACATGCGCGCCATCTTTGTTGTGTAGTTCACGAGTCTCTCTCGCAAGAGCTATGCATGAAACAAAAAATACACTCTTTAGTGAAAACTTCAAACTATATCTGTGTGAAATTGCAACATTCCAGCTGCAAACCAAGGCAGAAAAGGATTAAAATGCAAAATGTAAAGCATCTATACCGAGCTCCACACCATCCACATTCTAATAAAGACATTAAAATGACTGCTTGATGAGGTTTTGGAGTGGTTGCACAGTTTTGAGTGACTTGTATTGTGTTTGTAATACATCGTTAAAGAATTTAAAGCCCTGTTGTGTGTGTGTGTGTGTGTGTGTGTGTGTGTGTGTGTGTGTGTGTGTGTGTGTGTGTGTGTGTCTTTATGGAGTATGCCACTCCTCAAGTCATTCATTTTATAAACGTATAAAGCAAACGTTTTATGACATAATCCAACACCAAACAGCGCTTTACAGTGGAAATTTTGTTATTCTTTTTTATGAAAAACTGACGATAATGAGTTTGATTAAAAACGTACCCAACATAAGGTTGAACTGTTGGCATGACGAATAACTTGTGGATCCCCAATTTTATGTAAACAGCCGGTGGCATTCTCTTCTTCTTACGACAACAGAAAGGTTTTAACCCATTTACTTGATCTCTTTGTATACAGAAGCAAATGTAAACAATTTCAGAATGAAGGTAATTTATCGTGATTCACTATATTCCGGCTTGTCTCTGCAATCAAACCTTCCAATTCATCACTTTCATCAAAGCAGATGATGACATCTTGTCAAGCTTGGTTTCCCAGATTTCGATCGTATGCTTTTTTGGTCTTGGTCTACACGTGTGATTTATAGTCGTATTCCTTAGTGACTGTGGGAATACTGATTGATAACGTCCTAATTTCTGCTTCCTTTGCAACACTTCAACCTAAGTGAAGAGTGTATGTTATGGTTCATTTCTTGATTACCGTATTTTTGTATTGTGCGTGAAAAAGCAATATGCAAAAAATTGTAGAGTAGATAGGTGTACCAAAATAAGAATTTTGAGGATAGAAACAAGGTTTTGCATACGCTTTTTTACTGTGCTACATGCGTCAACACTAAATCCGTCTCCAATTATGAAACCTGTTGGTGGCATGTCAGATGTAAACAAAATGCACTCTTGTACAGTAGTGGTCTCTGTCACTAGGTGTGTCTGATGTCAATGCCGCATTTTTGTTGTGTGGCCTACTGTATGATACGATAACACCCTTGTTCAGTACAAGGTGTACAAGCACAGAACTCTCATGTAACTGTAAATCATTAAGTTGAGACAGTACGTTCACAATTGTGAGAGTTACATTTTATTTTGACTGGCAAATGAAGATATTTCATAAAGCCACATTTCAATGTGTGTGTCAGTGTGAAGTCGCAATATTTAAATATCAAACTTAATGTGTGTATGGATGTATCACTGAAACGTTCCAAAGGGATTAAAGCATAACGTTAACAAAGAAACAATACGAAGTTTGTATACAATTGCCGTGACTTCTGTATGATTGTGAAAACTGAACAGAGCTTGGATTTATTGCAGGTTACGCAGTTTGACAAAACTAAATGTAATTGTGTCAAACATAATTATTATTAAACATATGAGAGTAGATAAAACAGACAAACTTGGGAAGAACCGCTCAGTATATGTCTAATACGACACAGCTAAACCTGCATTACCATAAAATTCTATATTATAATAAAAACAAACGCAGTAATAACAAAACCGAACTTCCAAAAGTACGCGACACTCCAATTAATAAGAAGTGGCCAGATTAAATTAACAAGACCAAGAATAAAATTGGACACAAAGTTAACCCATTCCTACCTACTTTCAAGAGAGGAATCACTTGAATATGAAATATGAAAATGTCTTCTAACAATAAAACATGCTCTCATACAATGCCCAAAGTATACACCAGATAGACGCAATTACAAAATACTGAGTAACATATTTACAGTACTAAAGAACAAGAGGTATATTTCTGTAGCTAAAAACTTCCAAGTCTTACTAAGTACTTCATTGTACAGTGCCTTCGTTGTATGCCAAGCTACAGCCGCTTTATATGCGTATCGACCGAGACGGCAGTGACCTCGGTATTATTTCACTGCGCAGCAGCGGCACAGGACGGTCAAGGGTATCTTTATCAGCTGAGAACTGTATCAGTCGTTGCTTTGTCTTCGTGTTGTGAAGTGTTTTGACAATGCGTGTGCTGTGTGCGATTTCCTTAGGAATGTTATTCTCTTATTAGTCCACGGAAATGCTTGCCAATAAATTCACGCTTGAACAGCGTATTTTTTTGTACGATACATACGTGAAAACTGAATCATGTAGACAAGTGTGTAGATAATTTCAGTAACAATTTTCTGGTTATCTAGTTCCGGGTAAAGATACTGTGAGATGTTTGTTCGATAAATTTAGAACAACGGGATTGCTAAACGCTAAAAAAATAAAGTTTATAGGAACAACTCCCACACCATAGACGATATTAGGGCAATATAAAAGCAGGAATTATGGACATTACGCAAGAACTTATGCATGTGAATAGTTATTTCATCCGACGATGTCAAGAATGTCTTCGCGCAGATGGACACCACTTTGAACAATACTTGTATCAAGTTTAGTACTAATTACATATATGTTACTAACACTCTGAGTAAGTAACGCGGGGGTTACGGAACGGAAAACCCCGTAGTGTAATAGACTGTATGTGGAGAGAGCATTCGCGCGAATTTCGGCCTTGGCATAAAACGAAGGCATTGCATGAGCTACTGTGATTTAACTTCTCCATTTAAAGAGAAGTTAAATTCACAACAGGTCTCGTAGTTTCACACTCTTACTTATTCTCCAATGATATGCCTGCCACATTTGTATCGCAATGTACTAATTAATACGTACAAAACATGTGTAATAATATTAAAAACTCATAATCTTTAGCGTGTTGATATTAACAAAATGACGAGGAATTTTAGAATATGACTGACGTGCTGTGTTCTTAGGGAATCAAAAAAATAAGGGAATTAACTGCCCTTGAGATCAAGGGAACAGTGTGCTGGCTTCACGTGGTAAAGCGGAAGTTATCTTTTATTGTAACTACTCCGATGCGGGGATGCGAGAGTATGGAGTGTGTTTCGAAGGAGTGATTAATAAACAAAAATAATAACTCAAAGTAAACTAGTTAACGCCAAGGGTTTTTTTATATAAAGTCAAATCTGTTGTAAATTAAAAAATTAAATTGAGTTTTATTTATGGACGCTCTTTAACTGCTGTGGTTCTTAGCGTCCCTTATATAGGGTTATTCAAAAAGAAGGAACATACTTTTATGTTTATTTCTAATGAACGACAATAGATGGCGACAGATGTGATGCATCACTGAATAGAGGAGAGTTAAAAATGTTATTTTATGTGTTCAAAATAAGCACCATTTGTTATGCGAGGACGACTAATGCTTTTCTGTTTGCATACGCAACCATCTTCTACGAATTTATTGTATCAATTGTAAATTTTTTATGATGAGGTGCTCGTTGTGGAACTTGCAACGAAATGCACGCTGCAATGAAACAATGAATTCACTCTTTGCATAATGCAGCACACAAAATGACTTTTCCTGTGGCGTCGCCATTTTCTCGTAAACAAACACAGCGCCGCTGTAGGCACTGAATGGAACTAATAGGTGGGACTTAACTTTGAACTTTCCTTTATTCAATGATGTGTCGTTCGTTAAAAATGAATACTTAAAATCTGTTCCTTCTTTTTGAATAACACTGTATATTGGGCGTGAAAGACCGGAAATTTTGCTCAGAGACCTCTTTATCAGGCTTGAGGTTCTTTTAGTTGCCGTAAATCTACGACACGAGACTTCTCTTCCGAAGGAAACCTTACTAAGGATCTTTACGCCCGAAAGAAATCCATCGCCCTCCGTCGGGTTTGAGCCCGCGACCTCGGAATTAGAGGCTGGCATGGTAACCACTACACCACGGAGGACGAAAACTCTGTTGTATTGTCTAGAGTGGTAATAATTCAGTTCTCAACTGGAAATTCCTGCCAAAGAAGTCATACATGTAACTTACACCCACTCTCTCCAAGAAAGGAAGAAGCGTTGTCAATTTTCGGCTCCTGCAAACATTGGCTAAAGAGTCATTACAAGAAGTGGGAAGAAAGGGAGGGAGGAGCCGCAGCTTTGCACTTAGATAATAGCTGGAAATGTTTACCTCAAAGATTTTTATAACTGTGGTTGTGGGTTAATTCAGGATAATGACAAGGTTTCTTACTAAGAAACGAGCAGTAAAGACGAACGTGTAAAGGAACTGATATTTTGTTAAATCAATTAAATACCTCCACGAGTAAACAGCTACAAAAATAAATTTATGATAAGCTTACAGAAGAAAGGAGCGAGACAAAAGCGTAGCTTTCTACCCACTCCTTTAATATATACCCAGGTACATTGACGATTTAATAAAACAAACCTGTTTTTTAAATAGGGAAATTGCCAATTCTCATGTACATACTTAACACACTGATATATTGTCGGAAACCTCCTTTATTTTCACTCCATTACGGGGGTAGAGCACAGGACCGGGGTCTAAAGCAACACATTTTCCTAACACGAGGTCCGACGGGGGCAAGCTAACAAAGTACTTTTAACACCTGAACACTACAAAATATTAATAAATCATCATGGACTAGGAAGGAAGGGGCCACCTACATAAATAATTCACATAGTATAAAGTTAGATGCCAAATATATAATATCAATTAAAAGTGATATAATTTACCTTCCTGATCGGCAAAGCGCCATGCCTAACAACGTCTTGCTAGTCCCAAGGGCAAGGCTCTAAGAGAGCGTGCTACACGCTAACACAAGATAAAACCAGTTTAACTCCTCCCGTTCTACTACGTCACTACCTGTATGCATTGCCAACCTAAGCGTTAACCATACAATGTTGCCACAACCACATATTCTTACAATGTTACCAACCTCACATGCCACAATATGTTAACGATCAAATAGTAATCCAGAATAATGAAATTGATTCGCAGTATCAGTACACAATTTGTAAGAAATTGAACCATGTAGTATAGGAATTTCTATTGAAAGAAGCAAAGGTTATGTATGGCGTTTAAAGAAAAATGGTCAGTAATTTTAATAAATATCCATATCCTAGAATAAATTATTGAACTTCGGTATTTAAGATGTAATTTTGTATCAATGTAGTCTTATGTAAATACACTGAACGAAAGCTAAATAAATCCCAAGCATAATATGGTATAATAAAGCATTTTACAAAGAATACATTGAAGAAACACAAGTGAATTTCTATAAAATAATGGAAATTCCAGTTTTGCTTTGTTGCTCAGAAACTTGGATATTAACAAACGTAAAGTTTAATAATATCTAGTACACAGAAATGAAAATTTTAAGATACATCATAGATTGTACTGTAATACTTTACATAAAGAACATTACATTTAATGTTCTATTTATCAGATTTAAATTTTAGCTCATTAACAGA
Organism: Deroplatys truncata; assembly: GCA_030765065.1. NCBI lineage: Eukaryota > Metazoa > Arthropoda > Insecta > Mantodea > Mantidae > Deroplatys > Deroplatys truncata. The sequence goes on along the minus strand of CM060984.1, from coordinate 124,680,132 downwards.
TAAATAAATACATTATAGCAATAACCGAAAACTAGAAAACTGGAATATATGAACGGCTATTAAGGCGGTGGAAGAGCACATAAAAGATGGCTCTACCAGTGAAATCGGAATAGACCTCATATGTAATCCTTGAATGGACATTGTGAATAAAATAGGTGGATTACGCGCCCAACGACAGAGTTGACCATATTGGCTATCCATAAACTTCTATATTAACCAGTTGGATGATTGGAATGCCATCAGTTCAAGACGCTAGAGACGCTTCTGTAGCAGGCTGCTAATTCTTCTTCTTCAGGGTTTAGGCTATGCAGCCTGTTTCAGGGAAGTGATTTGTGGAGTCCATCTTGTTCGGGGTCGACCAACTTCTCTCGTTCCTCTCGGGTTATATAGGAAGACCCTTTCATTCCTCATTCTCATTAAGTTCTTTTTCGACTTTCTTTTGTATCATGCAATTTGAGTTTTGTGTCTTTCGGCCCGGAACTTTCATATTTCGTTTTCTATATCTTCACCATATGTTATTTCACATCCAAAGTAATGAAAATGTGCTACTTATTTTATTATTCTACCTTCTAGGACAATTTTAGATCTTGCAGCATACTTTCCTCTAAACGCCATTGGAAGAAACCAATTTTTCTACGAGGAATTTCATATATTGTCATTGATAATATTGTAGCTTCCCGGAGCTGAGAATGAACGCCGGGCATCGGAAACGCTCAGGAAAATATTGAAATTAAGGTACTGGTGAGTTTAGATTAACAGAACGCTGACGCCTCACAGCGTAGAATGTTTAAGCTGATTGTATTGAGGCTACAGGTGCAGAGTACCTCGACAATCGATAGACAATATCTCGACGCCGTTTGGTATCGGCGGGTCTCTTTACAATTTGTGAATAAGAAACAACTTCACCATCAGCCAGATATGCGCTAAGCTGTAGTACTTACAGATTGGGCCGTAGGCTTTATGTAGAATCAAGGGCTCAAACATGGGTAGGAACATTACTCGGAGTTTTATTGTCACCGGAACCCCCTTCCCCTCCCAAGAGCTGTACGCCCCCTAGGCGAGTGATCTCCCACTGAGTTACGTCAACTGTGAAGCAACCAGGTCGTTAATATATTTGCCTAATCAGTGAAGAGGATGGTGATAGTGCTGATTTCACTCATTGGGCATTGACTTTTGATTCATCCTGTAGAATGTTGAACACGAAGATGGGAATGAGGACGCGTATGTGAAAGAGATGGCTGGATGGATAGAGTGGGATGTTTCTCACTAAAAGAAGACCTCATCCTTTTCAAGTCCCCATGCTCTTGCAAGGCCCCTAACTCAGTCAGCTTTTCTCCCAACTCTTTGCACCATTTTGCATCGAAGGAACACACACGCACACTTCATTTATTATGGTGTCCCAGTACTCCCGCCCTGCTTCCAAAACTTATCGCGCCTTTTCGTTTGATTTCCCTCTGCCAACAATGTCGTCATCATCAGCAGAAGAAACCACCCCCTCCCATCTTCACACCACCTTTAACAAGAGCGTGGAAAGACGGGCGAGTGAAACAGAGATATTCGCATGTATCCATGTGAGGGAATGAGAGAGTGAGAAAATTCTCGCTTCCTTGCGACTATCGATTCCAAACCCCCTTCCAGTTCTGCTCGAAAACTGCGAGATAATGTTGTAATGTGCTTGCTTGCTTGCTGTGTTGAAGTGTTTAGGGGGATACAGCGGGTGGGGGAGGTACGGGAAGTCCGTGTGTCTCTTTGGGAAGCTGAGTGGTGAAGTTTTCTCCGTCGACCCATTCTTCTTCACTCCCAGCTCAGTTTTGCTGCTATCAGCGCAGCGAAACGCGTCGAGCCTTCTCCGAGGTAGACGTGTTGATGACGGTGATGAAAACTGTTAATAGTGCTCGGTTATAAAGCAGGGATTCTGCTGATATGACAACCTCAGCCCAGCCCCTGAATGTCAGCGTTGGTAGTGGTAATAATACACTAATAACAAATGAACACAAATAATTGATGTTTTACATTCTACTAGCACCAATGACATAAAGCCTCTTAAGTTTTTAAATCATGTTTACTCAATGAGGCACATTTAAAACCAAATCACCAAATGTCTTAAACAGTGCTACTCCACGCTGCTAGTGGTTAAAAGAATGGGACGAAGAAACGTAAACTGCAGCTGAATTTCTTTTCCCACTGTATAAGAAAAAATTAAGTTATGTACTTTTTAAACAAGGGACAAGAGAAATAATTATATACTGGCGACGTTACAATGCTTATTAGCGAAGGCTGATAATAGATGCAGCTTATACAACCGAGGAGGACACCTCGCACACTGCAACCTACAGATCTATTGAGACACCGCCCCCCAGGAGGAAGAGATGAAGTAATGGAAGCACAAGAGGCTACAGACCGCAGATAGACAGGCCACTGAGACACGTGAAAGCACCTAACATTTCCTGGCTGGAAGAACCCATACACTACTGCAGCTGCCTAGAAAAGCCGATGAAGACGCACACAACCAGGCAACCCTTGGTGTCCACGGGCAATACTCTTTGCTTGGAGCAAGCATCCACGCCATCCATCCGGCACCGCTTCACGCCACGAAATCTGGAAGCACACTTGAAACATGAAAAGAAAACGAATTAAAGCGAAATGAGGGGAAGGGATCATGGTGGAAAAGAAACCATCCCCAACATTGGCCTACCAACCAGAGAAAACTACGAATAACCTGAGGTCAGAGTGGGCGGTGAACGGGAACCGAATCCGGTACCTCCAGAATGCGAGCCTCATACGTTACCGCGGAGCCAACTCTCTCCGAAGGCTAACAAGAATTCTAAATGATGGATGGCACCCTCTGAGCGAGAGAACCAGCTGGTATGAGGGGAAATTGTGAAGAGCAAGATGATCTAATTTCGGCAGAAAATAGAACGAGGAATGCCAATAAATTTCTGACAAAACATGGTTTTTTAAAGGAGCACATCTGCAATAAAAGTAGCTAATGAGTAGTGAGAAAGGGCTTATGTGCGACACAAGCATTGTAACTCCCTGTTTCTTCGCAAAGCATAAAACTGTCGCATTGGAACACGAAAGTTATTTCTGCGTCGGTGCCATCACTTTGGAGCCCATGTACACCGAACTATAAAGCTAAAATCATTAGTTTTAGCTGATGTAACTTGAGTTTCAAAAGGCTGCAATACATTAATCTTATATAACTAGGAAGGATTATGTTCCTTTTCCAATTTCAAACCCTTCATGTCTTATTTTTCTCCTACAAACAATTGTTTTAGGCTGATTTGTGATATTTTTTTTAAAAGTTCCCTTGTTTTACCAGTTTATGATACTGTGTTTTTACTGTTTTCGTTACCGCTTATAACCGCAAATACGCAACAGACATACATACACAAACACCCATGCCCATAGCGGGACTCGAACCCGCGACCCTCAGCTTGGCGGAGCGCCGGAGCTATACACTCCAGCGACCACGGCTACGAGGGCCGGCAAAGGTTAATTAAGATTCTTATAGTGTGGATAAGATTGAAGTAAAACCTCCTAATACAGCTTTATAATTGGTCCTGCGCCGTAGTGCAGTAGACTGGAGCGTGGTGCTCTGGTTCCCGGCCACGGAAGCCACCCGGCTTCGATCCCACCCATGAGGTTGCGGATTTAAAGTCTCGGGTAGTACAGAACCGGTGCCAACTCAGCATCGTGAGGAAAGTGAGGGGCTGCGATAGGCAGCGACCCCGTCTTGAGAGCTAACATTCCGACTGGGGGATGTGTGATGCTGGCCACATCTCCTCCCGTATCGGTTGAACGATTGCCCTCCCTCTGCTGTGCGTATGTGGACATGAGGCTGGCAGTCGTGTTGGCAGGCCAACGCCCTGCAAAGGTCGTAGGGATTTAGCTTTTTATTTATATAATTTAATCAGAGTTTGTATTAAAAGTTATTTAGAAACCCTTGAACTATCTCTTGGAACCCTTGGAACTATCAATTTAATACACGATAGACCAAGGCCTACCCGATGGTCGCTGCATACTCAGCCTCCGTGCAAAAAGAAGCTCATGGGCAGTGTACTGTCATGGGGTAGTATGTTGTAAGAATGCCACCTCCCTTGTGCCGTTTTAGTGCGGCAGAAACCGTATACGCGCGCGCGTGTGTGCGTGAGTGAGAGCCAGAACAGCATAGCTCATAACGAAGAACTAAATAAAATACCAAACTTTCTGTTTGCCTGTAAGTTCAGTATCTCCTAGGGATGCGACACGAACATTTTTCAAGAAAATTCCTCTGCCACAAACTACTCTTTACATTATCAAAAGTGGCTATTAAAGGTTTTGATTAAAATACTGCATGTTTAAGACTAATGACTTATTAAGTGTATATCTTGAATTTTCTGTGAATAGCCTTAAAGTTCTCTTCATTTGAATGAATTATGCACACTTCTGCATTTATAAAAACTGGTAAACTATAAGAAATGTAGGAAAAAACTTACTTTACGAAAACTGTAGAGTTCGCCGAAATACACAATTTATATAAAATAATTTTTTTTTTAACCAAGCCGGATATTTCAGGCGGTAATTTCTGTGGTTCGCATTCGGGAGATTTCAAGTTTTATATCCCATGGGCCGACCTCAGTCCCCAAGGTAAATACCGGATAGGATATTTAATACCACGATCAAAATTTCCACATCAAGTCTAAAACAATACTTAGAATGAAAATAGATGACAATAGCGAATGCTCTGCTATCTATCTGCGGATAATGAAAGCAGGAAGACTATATGACGCCATAATGCCATCTGTCCTGCACATGAGAAAGCAGAGATATAGTTGCCTGACACTACTCTGTGATCACATGTCGAAGCTGGCATCCGACCGTCACGTAAAGAAGCAGAGGTACAGTTGTCTAGCAGTAAGGTCTTTGTGGACGCGTGGCAAAGCAAGATGGTATAGTACAGGGATGAGACCTAGAAGGCTAACTGTCCCCCTCACACCGAGGCAAGGGGTATCTCCTAACAGATCCGTCGCGTATGACCACTTAGTTAAGGTACACAAAGTAAAATAAAGACAAAAACCCGTTTTGTAGCATTAACCATCTTCCAAATATTCGTTGTTACATATTTAACTTTTTCAGGTTGGTCTGTAATGCGGGATCTATAAAACATCTTACGCGGCTGTATCCCCCCAAAGTCATTCACTTGACAGCAATTACGAATGGCTTTTGTTTTCCGTATTGTGTATGCAGCCAAATTCCTATTGTTTAATTTGAGATCATTTATAATAAAACGTATTGTGAGCAAGGTAACATGAGTAAAAGAATCACTTTCTTACAAATATCATACTATATAGCGGGTTATGTGAAATTGTAAAGGATAGAGAATGTCGTGCGAGTGTGACGTATGCTTCTCCTTTAATTTCATTCCATTCAGAGTATTGGAAGGGAGTATCCCAAACTATATTAAGTTTGTAGTGGATAGATTTGAAAAGACTAAGCCATGAGACAGGCAAGATATGCAGAAAAAGTTTCCAAAATATGAAGAAAAATCCCAAAATACAGGTTTATTCAAAAAAGGGGGGAACAGAATTTAAATATTTATTTCTAATGAACGACAATAGATGGTGACATATGCGATACAACACTGAATAGAGGAAGGTTCAAAATTTTATTTTATGTGTTCAAAATGAGCACCATTTGTTATGCGAGGACGACCAGTGCTTACGCAACCATCTTCTACGAATTTATTGTATTAATTGTAAATTTTTTATGACGAGGTGGCTCTTTGTTGAACTTACAACGAAATGCACGTGGCAATGAAACAATGGATTCACTCTTTGCATACTGCAGCACACAAAACTACTTTTCCTATGGCATTGCCATTTTCTCGTAAACAAACTGATTGGAACTAATAGGTGGGGGCTTAAAGCTTTGAACTTTTTTCTCTATTCAATGTGTTGTATGTGCTGCTATCTATTGTCGTTCATTAAAAATAAATATTTAAAATATGTTCATTCTTTTTTAATAACCTTGTATTATCAAATACATATTTTAAAGCTAAAACACCTTACACTTTAATGGTATGGAGAAGGTTCACTTCAGCTTAAAAAAATCTGACTTGACTTGACATGACTTTCCCTCTATCGTTTATTAGTGAGTATACAAACTTTTCTTACTAAAGCTTATTTTTCTAGGTACTACATTTTAATCCAAATAAGCCTTTGCAGAAAGAGCTACTTACACATTTCGTCATGGATACAAAGGAAACAGCGACAGTCAAATGTTTAAGAACTGGACGCTATATGCTGGCCTTAAAATTCAATACTGTTTCCATGCAATCGCGAGAAACAACTGAATGTTGATAGGACTTTTAAGAGAATGACCAGGAAGTGAACACTTCGAACCTTTAATAACGGATATCTCAGAAATGATTTATACCACAAAAAAAAATCTATTTCAAATAAATTGTGTATTTTAAAGAGATCCACATGTTTTGTGTGGTGCATTTTGGTCTATTGCTTAACGTTTACCACGATAACGTTTATCGCTTAATTTAACTGCAAGGTTTTATCTCGATTACAATGAAGTAGGTACAAAAAAATCTTTCATAAGAATAATTTTTATACCTCTTAATACCTATACGACAGGGGGTATAGGAAGACATGTGAATGTAACATATATCTTTCTCCTGGTAGGGCAAAGAGGATGGAATTTCAAAGCCATCGCATAGCAACCAGCTCTCAGAAGGTTAGACTATCACTTGAGCCTACAAGTAACCCGTATATAACAAACACATTTATGCACATGTTTATCTCGGTTAATCATGAAGTAGATAGAGGAATAAGCTTTTTAAAGACTAGGTTTTTGAAGAATGGGTAGAGAAGTCCATGTGAGTGTAACACATCAGCATTTTTTCTCTTTGTATAGAAATTTATTGTCTCTGCTCTTGTTTTGCAAAGCAAAGCATTACGTGATCAATGTACTTTCTGCGTACTTCTTAATGTACGCTATTTCTGTTTCTTCTTTCTGTTTTCTAAACATCAATAAAGGATACGATTTTGAATGTGGAGGTGTTTTTGTAAAGTTTGTTACTTAAGTAAGCAACAGTAGGAACTTGAGCCCCTTGCACCGCAAGAATATGTTTTTCTTCGCGAGAGCAGCGTTCTGCCTATAAATCTTTGTCATTATAATTGTGCACAACGGTTTCCCGCCCCCCCCCCCATTTCAATAGCATTTGGTTAATGACAGTACAGTGCCAGTTGGTGCAGGATGGCAGGACGGCAGATTAGTCGCTCGTTAGCCCTCTGACCTTACTCTGATCGCCATCCCTACGTCATCCTGCACATTTCATTCTATCGGGCTGCCCCTCGACCGCTTGGCTCAAATGTTAAATATGTAATGTTTTTATTCCATTCGAAATGCTAATTTTGGATGGCAGTCTTCCATTTGGAAACATCACGACCCCAAGACCTGAAGGCTATGCTTTCTAATACAGGTAATAAAACAGGAAAGAAACTAATCAATCAATTAGTAATGTTAATGTTAAAAATGCGACGGTATTTATGTTATATTTATTTATTTATTGAGCCCCACGTTTGGGAGCCAATTTGCGACGGTATTACTTATAATGTTTGTGTATGTGTGTTTACTTCACGTGGTGAAGCCATTTTGTGATGTGATTCTTTGTTAGGTTTGTAGCTCCATCTGGTGTTAGCAATTTGCGGTAGTATTAGTGTTTGTTTGAAAGAATGCTACTGTTATTTTATTTAATTTTGGTTTACTGTCCTCCGGCTAGCTATTATCCTTTTGGGTCGAGCACTTCTCTTTATACAGGTTGTGCAAACGGAAAGGAATCTTTTATCCAAAGATAACACTGATGAAAGAATTTCTTTTATACTTTTATTGTCGAACACTTTCACTATCCCATTTACACATTGATCTAGACACTCGCCAAACTGAAACTGTTATAACAACTTATTTACTGATCATTCTTAATTCGCGTACTTCAACTTTTTGTATAATTAACTTTACAAAACTTTAGATTTTTCATAATTCTGCTACGCGTAACTTGTGAATCGATAGCCGACGTGTAATATTTCTGCTGAACTGACGGACTGAAGGCGACGTGTATCATACAAATATTTTCGACGAACTGACGGACTCTACCTCTAACCTAGCTCTTTTATACTCATACACCCCGATATGCCTAAAGATTATAACTGAGCTGCAATTGGCTAATAAAACGCGCCAACATTAGCGTCTATTTGTATATCCAATGAAAATTATGAATACATATGCTCTAGGGACAATGTTCCAGCAAATTCTACAGAAAAACGCGCCAACATTACGTAACTTCCTCGTCTCTAATAATGATAAACAGCTCACCCCCTCGCTGCATTATTGCACGCTATTATTGACAGTTTCAGTAAGGCAGTATAAACTTACTTCCCAACAATAATTACAATCAACAAACATCTCAAATCAATGTCACATAATAATGCATATTCATAATATAATCATTCTTTACATTTAAATAATTTATGATACAAATTACTGCATCAAAAACAAACCTAAATTGTGTGGCTGCGTGGTGATTCAACATGATGCTGATTTTTCCTCACTAATGAAATTCAAACATAGCTAATTTATTAACAAAAAGTTACTAATACTTGAAAAAGCTTAAAATACCAATACGGTTTATTTTTATGTGAAGAAGCTTTTATTGGCTATTATCAGTTTTGGTAATAATGTTGTAAATATATTATTGTGGCGTATTGATAATTTGGGAGTTCCATTGTCATTACCAGACATATTATTGTTTTCGTCTCTCAGTCACTTTCGGCCGCAGACACCCCTTCCTCCTGGCCAATGCTCACGCCAGCCGGAAGATTTGATGTTGACTGGGATGACTTCACTCCTGGCTGGTAGTTTTGCTAGCCACGAGTGGTAGAGATATAGCCTCTTTCTCACTGAGTATTCCGTTAGGAGCGGATCGCGTGTGCAAGCCAGCCTTTGCATCGGTGAATATTTCCCCTCACCTTTCATTTTCAATAATGTAGAAACTCCAAACGTTTGAGAAATAAATCTAGGAATGTGTAAGTAGATTTGTGTGTTATGGATTTTGCACAGTAAAAACCTTCGCCTGCCTCTTAAACTCCACGCCACGTTTTGGTCCTCCGCAGCCAAGTAAGTATACGTCCCCTCAATGTACGTGCTGGGTATTATAAATTAGTTTAATTTTTCACGTGAACTTTAAGGCCTCTACCCAGCATGTAACAGTATAGATCGTGTAATTCAAGAATTATGTATCAAACTAAACATAAAAGAATGCACAAATAATCTTAGTTGTTAATACCTTTTATTTTTGGCAATATTTAGCAGTCTTTTCCTTATCTTCATTTTCTGACAAGCCTATCCTTTGTTTTTTTCAGGAAGAAAACGTTCCAGGACTTAAGAAAATGCATATTTCTGTTAGAACGTTTATGCAATTTTCATTATTTTAGTGGTATATAATTCGCTCTTGAGTAAGGGAAACGTGTACTGTTGGAGTAATAGAACAAGGCTTTCATAGCTCATTATACTTAAATGCAAATGTTTAGTATTTCCTCGCCTTGTGCTTCTGATTATTCTTGTTTACAGCTCTTAAAATAATCACCTGATAATTACGCTTCCACACTAGTCATGTATAGGTAGTAAGGTGAAAAATTGAATCAGGCTCGAGAAATTCAATACCATGAACGGGAATTCATGTTCGAACCCTACTACTACAGCGAGTTGCAGAGGACCTACAGAGGAACTCAGAGGTGACTTGCAGAGTTACAAGTGCTCTTGCAAGTTATTTTTACCTTCTCTGCCACATACATAGTAGGTATAGAAGGTATTGCACTCCACCCAAAATTCAATACCGAGTTTTTACCGGAAATACATGTTTTGAGGTCCCGAATAAAAAAAGAATTTCAGAAAAAGGTTCGCGCGTGTGTATGTGTGAGTGTGTGTGTGTGTGTGCGCGCGCCTGTGCCTGTAAACAGCATAACTAAAAAAAAGTCGGATAGACACCAAACTTGTATTTAGGTTCGGTACCCTCCAAAGATGCCATACAAAGATTTTCAAGAAAACATCCCCACCCCAACTACCCTTTACAAAGAAATTTTTCGAAATTTTTTATTTTCCAAAATGTGGCTCTGGCGATTTTGATTAAAAGACAATATAGCTATGAAGATAATTACATGAAAAATAAAATTTTCTGGGAATAGCCTTTGAAGTCTATTCATTCGGAAGGAATTTTGTATAATCTTGTATAACTTGTAAACGTTAAGCGATAGACGAAAATGTACTTCACAAGAAATGTAGACCTCTTTAGGATAGACAGTTTATTTCAAATAACTTTTTTGTGGAATCTGCCATTTTCAAGATATCCGTTATTAATGTTGAAATTGTTCAATACTTAGTCATTAAAGTCCTTTCAACATTAAGGTGTTTCTCGCGATTGCATGAAAAGAATATGGAATTTTAAGGTCAGTGTACAGTGTCCAGTTCTAAAACATTTGACTCTCACTATTCCCTTTGTATCTACCTATATAAGGATATATGTAATGCAGCTATTTCCGGAAAGGTTTATGTGGATTAAAATGAAGTAGATAGGAAAATCAACTTTCGTAAGAATAATTTGTATACCTACCAATAAGCGATTAAGGGTAGAGAAAATCATGTGAATGTAACAAATATTTTTAAGTCATAGAATCACATATTCTGTCAAAATGAGTACATTAAGCTTTATTTCAACAAGCTGCATTCAAATTTAGGATCTTTGTTTTCTATCATTCGATTCAGTTCCTCAATGTCTTCAAATTTCTGACCACACGGCCTCCCTCATAGGTATCTTTTAAACAATATTAGTGAATCTACGTAAACACTAGGGTATATAAAGCGTAAATATTTAATTACTCTTGTGTCTAGCCTTCCATTGGAACACTTTCAATTACACACACAATTAAATATGATCTTACTACTCTGTTCACTAAGTGTTGGGACGTATTATGCATATAAAATATACATAACTACCTCTGTGGTCTGGTGGTTAGCAAATCTAAATCCAGAGGTTCCGGTTGGAAGATGGGATTTTGTTTTTACCCAGGATTATTCCCCATTCTCCCTAGAGCATAGAAATATGAGTTTGAGAATAAATGTGTGTGTGTGTGTACGCGCGCGTATATGTGTGTGTGAATTTAATATTATAACGCTAAACCCAAAGTAAACAAACCAGAATATTAAAACAATAGTAAAGCGAGTGAACATTATTGTTTATGAGCAGTTATTGTTCCAAAGGCAAAGCCGCTGATATAGATATTGAAGGCGGCATATAAATGGGGGTAAAAATTTCTGATGTATTGCATTCACTGACGTCCTCTACCTTCTATCGTTTTTAGTGGGTATACAAATTATTCTTACGAAAGTTTATTTTTCTATCTACTTCATTTTAATCGAGATAAACCTTTGCAGAAATAGCTTTATTGCACTTTCCGTATAGATATCCTGGGAACAGCGATAGTCAAATGTTTAAGAACAGGATGCTATATGCTGGCCTTAAAATTTCATACTGTTTCCATGCAAACGTGCCAACAGGATTCGATTTAAAAGAATGACAGAATCCTGAACACTCCAACCATTAACAGGTATATCACGGTGTAGAGGGAGTGGGCTCTGGGGCCTTGTTTGCCCTTATATACCTGAGTCTAGTGACGCTCACCTCTGCTTTTCAAAATGTAACGACGTTTCTGATTGGTCCTCTGACCGCGTTACCTTAACATGTATGAGAATATGTTACTCCAAATTCGTGCGCTTACGCGTCATCCTGGCGCGTTGTGAAACTAGTTCAATATCTCCGTCTCTTTCTTTTCTCTTTCTGTCTCTTTCTATTTCTCCTGACCGTTACTTGTTCCCTGCTCGTTGGCTTGGTGAAAGGTGTGCTCTACTTAAAATTCTGTTTTACCTGAAACTTTGCTAGCTCGCCCGTTTCTTACAATTTGCTCTGTACAAATGTTGGATGTTGAATATTTTAACATGTTTCTTGGTGACTTATATTATTACTGTACAATTCTTATATATGTATAGTATATCCCCTTTCAACGGAATGGCTCATGCCGCGAAAAAAGTTATTTGAAATGAATTTTGCGTTTTAAAGAGATCTACATTTTTTGTGTAGTACGTTTTTTCCTGTCGCTCAACGTTCCAGTTGAACAAGATTGTATCACATTCCTTGCCAATGGAGAGGACTTCACAGGCAATTCCCAGAAAATTCAAGATGTACATGTTATTTGTCATTTAAATGTACTCGTATATAATAAATGGCATTTTAATCAAAATCATTAGAGCTTCTACTTAAATGAGGTGGGGGATTTTCTTGAAAACCTTAGTGTCGCATCTTTGGAAGATACTAGCTTTAAATACCAAGTTTTGTATTTATGCGTTTTTGAGTTATGCGTTCAGAGACACACAGACAGACACACATACACGGACCTTTTTATAAAAATCTGATGTGATACATTCACATCACGTTCTCCCTCTCATTTATCAGTGGGTATACAAACTATTCTTACTAAAGCTTATTTTATATCCACTTTAATTTTAATCCGAATTAACTTTTGCAGAAATAGCTACATTTCACATTTCGTTATAGATACAAAGGGAACAGCGATAGTCAAATGTTTTACAACTGGATGCCATATGATGGCCTTAAAATTCCATATTGGTCCAATGGAATCGCTAGAAACAACTGAGTGTTGACAGGATTAAAAGAATGACTAAGTATTGAACAATTCGAACCATTAATAACGGATATCTCGGAAATGGCTTGTGGCACAAAAAAGTTAATTTAAATAATTTTAAAGAGGTCTGCATATCTAGTGTAAGTAGTATGTTTTCGCCTATCGCTTACCGTTTATCAATTATAAAAGATTACACTAAAATATTTCAAAATGTAAAGGACTTCAATGGCTATTCATAGAAAATTAAGGATATACATTTTATTTTTATGCATATATGTTTAATATACAAGATTTTAATAAAAATCCTTAGTCTTTTTTAGAAAATCAAAATTTCGAAAAGTGTTCTGTGTAAAGGGTACTTTGAGATGGGAATTTTCTTGAAAATCTTCTTATCGCATGTTTGGAAGATACTGGATTTAAATATAAAGTTTTGTAATTATCCTACATTTCTATTTTGAGTATGCTGTTCACAGACACAGGCAAACACGTACATGGACATTTTTCTAACAATGCCCATTTTTTGGATTCAGAGGGCCTCAAAACATATATTTCCCGTGAAATATCGACATCTAATTGCAATAGGTACCTTCTCTACTGACAGGTACGCGGTAAAGAAAGTAAAAATACACATTAATTATAATATTGCTGTATACAGGCAGTTAATTAAAAAAACGTCATGCATTACAATTACACGCCTTTCTCCTGTTAAACGTAGTACATGATGATCGCAATTGTTTCAATAGGATTTTTGTTGTAGCTTCACAGGAGCACGCAGTTAAATGTTTAAAAAGTAGGTCGTTTATAAGCTGGCATTAATACTGACTCTCTTTACATAACCCCACGAGAAGCAACAGTAAGGTGAATGAGCATTTGAAATAATCTATCGCGGTTAATGCAGTACTAATTATAAATTTAATGTCCTTTAATCTGGCGGTCATGTTGGAATTTTAATAAGTGAAACGGCTACAATGAGCTTACAGTTATGCAATATTTTTCTTCGACAAAGCAATAATTTTTTTAAATCATATTCAAAATTTGCTCCTAATGATAATAAGGAAAAAGCCCGTTGACCAAAAACCTCAGCCTAACCGAGATTCAGAATGCGAGGCGTACACGCCACACCAATATCATGGCGAGCCAGCAATTTGTTATGTGGCAGAAATTTGTATATTTAAACATGATTTGTATGTTTCCTGCTAGTAGGTTTTATTTACCCTTACCCAGTTGTACAAAATTATATAAAATTCAATAAAAAATAAACAGGGCTTCACAATCTAGACAGAAAATTCAAGAAAAATATTTCATTTTTCATGTTGAGTAACTTAGACATACGTTATTTTAATCAAAATCGTTAAAGACATCTTTGAACACAGGGAGGCAATTTGTCCAAACAAAGGGGTATTTAAGTTCGGAAAATGTCGTGAAAATGTTCATGTTCATATTTGAAATATTCTGAACCACAGTACGCAGCTTTGTGTGCAACCGACTATACATTTTTGTTATGCTGTTCACAAACATACGGATCTTTCCTAAAAATACCTTTTTGGGTTCAGAGGACCTCAAAACATATGTATCCAATGAAATGTCGGCATCGAATCTATAACTGCTTGTGTAACTGTCACTGGAATGCTGAATAGGCTGTTAAAACAACAGATAAAACCCTCATGATCCGCTGCCTAGCTAGTGAACTTCAAATACAAATAAAACGTGTAAAGAATATGTGAGATTCGTTGCCTAAACTCAAACATACTCTTTAAAATGCAGTTAGCATGTATTGTTCGTATTCAAAACATTTCTACTCTAAGATGCATGTTTTCAAATATTACGGAAGTAAATAATTTAAGCAATAGGAGAAAAATATAAAGATCGTTTCTATAAATATTTCCTAGTGGATTAAAAAATCAAAGTCGACGCCCCTTTACATGACAGTCTGTCAAATACGTCCTGCACGTTTCTAGAGCTTTATCTTCTCCAGCTCAGCCCAAAATAAAACAAGCGCATGTCATATTAGCTTGGAGAATGTCTCCTTTCCTTCCTCCCCATGTTTGTCGTCGTCTTGCGGAGCGACGTGCGTCTCAGTTCGACGTCACCGTTGATGGACAGATGGCAGGCGTCTACGAGATGAACTTCCTCTCGCTTTTCTCGTGCTCCAGGCTTTCGCTTCTAGGGGTATGTAGAGGCGTCTTTACGTCATTCTTTACAGACAGTTGTTAAAAGTTTTCCTGCTTTAGAGAAGACTTGTCCTGTAAGTAGAGTAAAGTAAAAGAACTAAGGTCTAATCTTAGGAACACTATTGGATGCGTTTTCACCTATTTTCGCCCTAACTTAAAATTCTAACACTGTGATCTAAATTAGCAATAATAATACGTTTTGCACAAGTAAAGCATAGTCTATATACAGACATGAGAATAAAAGCAAATAAAGGAATAAGCCTGGGTAGTAGAAATATTAATGGAAACGTACACTGTACACTGTCACAGATTTTATTATACACGATCCTTTTTTTTCCCACACTGCTGCAATCGCCAGGCTGCTCGAGCGCCGGCCGCCGCAGCCCGGAACTTCCACCAAAACTGTTACACTAACTCCGCAGCCGCCTCACGTTTTCATAGTGACAATTACAATTACAATGATAGTAAGCACCTTAATATAACTGATGTTGGAAATGTTGTCCTTCTTACCCACATATTTCTGGCATCTTTCCAGGAAATTTGTATTCACATTCGAGTGTTCAACATACGAAAACACACGTTATTTTTCATGTATTATCAGTATCTGGCAAATTCCTAATTGGATTTTGCGAACTGATCAAGTAATTGGCCCATGTTTAATATTCTTCTCTGACGAAGAATGGTTCCATTTACATGACTACGTTTCGTCGCAAAATAACATATATTGGAGTACAGAGAAACCCAATTTTACACACAAGATTCCCTTTCATGATGCGAAAATTGCTGCACACAGAATAATAGACCTATATGTTTCGAACAAAAGCAAATGCACAGAGATACAGGAATGTCATACTCACCCCGTTTTTTGAACAGCTAAACGGCATTGAATGTTAATCTGGATTTTTCCAGCAAGACTCTGCTACCGCGCATACGGCTGATGAGTCGTTAAATTTAATTCAAGACCTTTTTGAAGAGAGGGTAATTAGTAAAAGGATTACGTCGCTCATGATCTCCTGATGTAACTCTATACGATTTTTGTCTATGGAAGAGCTTGAAAATAAGTAAAAAAATATATGTATATATAAAATATTGACAATACTACCAGAATATGACAGTCAGAACTATCTTTTAATTTTGTAGCAAACAACGCACCTCTAAATACTGTATTTTTTGCTGATCACCAAGTTTTACTTGCAATATCAGAGGATAACTTACAGAGATCTGCGTTTAAACTAATTTATATAGTGGAAAACATTATTTAAAAAGTCTAAAAAATACAAAAGCAATAGAATTTCGGGAAGACCTCCACTGAGAACAAAAAATCATTAACAATAATAATATACTAATGGAACAAGTAAATAAATTAATTCTTAGACTGGAAAATAACTTATGGCTGTACAAATGATACAGACGTTAAAATACCCACATTCTAGCAGCTAGGCACAATTAAAAGAACACTTATTTTAAGAGAGAAGAGCCACTGTTTTGAAATTTTAAGAAGTCCTAATCATATCGCCATACTCTATGGTCTTGGTATCCAACAAAAAGATAAAAATAAAGGATAGAGGCAGCAGAAATGAGATTATTGAGACCATTAGCTAGATATAGAATGTTGGACCATAAACAAAATCCGGATATCTGCAATGAATTTGGATTACAAGTATTATAGAAAAAATCTGATGTGTTACACTCACATGACTTTCTCTATTCTTGTAAGAACTATTGTTACAAAGGCTTATTCTCCATATGCTTCATGTTAATCGAGATGTTAATCTTATTGCTAATTTTCTTGTAAGTACAAGGGGAATATGCTAGGCTTTAAGCGATAGTCAAATCTTTTAAGATCTGGTTGCTATGTGGAGTATTCCATTTTCTTTGCATTACCAGGACAAAAAAAAATGAATAACGAATTTCAGAAAACTTATAAGTATTGGCAAATTTAAGGGAATAACAAGCAATATCTCGAAAATGGTTCACTCAATAAAAAAAATGTATATGATATAAATTGTTTATTTTAAGGCGATCTACATTTTTTGTGTAGTAAAATTTTGTCTCTCTTTTATGGTTTATCAGTTATGCAAAAGTCGTTCACAATGAAGAATACTTTTGGAGACATTCCCAGAAAATTAAAGATATACATCTTATTTTGTGGCGGTATTACTTATCGTTTGTATTTAACATTTTTGTAGCCCCACGTTGTGGTAGCCAATTTGACGTGGTATTTATGTTGTATTTATTAGCCCCACGTTTGGGAGCCAATTTGCGATGGTAAATTTATAATGTTATTTGTGTGTGTTTACTCAACATGCTGAAGCCATCTTGTGACGTGATTCATTTGTTAGGCTTGTTAGCTCCATCTGGTGTTAGCAATTTGCGGCAGTATTAGTGTTCGTTTGAAAGAATACTACTGTTATTTTATTTAATTTTGGTTCTCTGTCCTCCGGCTAGCTATGATCTTTTTGGTCAAGCACTTCTCTTTATACAGGTTGTGTAAACGGAAAGGAGTCTCTTATCCAAAGATAACACTGATGAAAGAATTTGTTTTACACTTTTTATTGTCGAACACTTTCACTATCACATTTACACATTGATCTTGACACTCGCCAAACTGAAACTGTTATAATAACATATTTACTGATCATTCTTAATTCACGTACTTCAACTTTTTGTATAATTAACTTTACCATACTTGAGATTTTTCATAACTCTGATATGCGTAACTTGCGAACCGATAGCCGACGTGTAATATTTCTGCCGGACTGAAGGCGACGTGTATCATACAAAATATTTTCGACGAACTGACTGACTTAAGGCGACGTGTACTTTACAAATATTTTAGATGAACTGCCTGACTGAAGACGACGTGTAGTGTACAAAGATTTTTGATGAACTGACGGGGTCTTTACCTCTAACCTACCTTTTATACTCATACACCCCAATATGCCTAAAGATTATAACTGAGTTGCAATTGGCTAATAAAACGCGCCAACATTAGCGTCTATTTTTATATCCAATGAAAATTATGAATACATATGCTCTAGGGAAATGTTCCAGAAGATTCTAAAAGAAAACGCGCCAACATTACGTAACTTCCTCGTTTCCAATAATGATAAACAGCTCACCCCCTCGCTGCATTATTGCACGCTATTATTGTCAGTTTCAGTAAGGCAGTATAAACTTACTTCCCAACAATAATTACAATCAACAAACATCTCAAATCAATGTCACATAAAAATGCATATTCATACTATAATCATTCTTTACATTTAAATAATTTGTGATACAAATTGCTGCATCAATTTGTCATAAAAGTATCTAAAATATATGATATTTTAATCAAAATCGTTAGAGCCATTTTTGAGAAAATTAAAATTTTCGAAAAATGTTCCATGTAAAGGGTAATCTGGGGTGGGGGAATTTTCTTGAAAATCTTTGGTGTCGCATCTTTGAAAGATACTGAACCTAAATACCAAGTTTGGTGTTTATCCGACTGTTCATTTCTGAGTTATGCTGGTCACAGACAGACACACACATAGACACACACACACACACACACACACACATACACACACACACAGAGAGAGAGAGAGCGAGAGAGAGAGATACACACGGACATGTTTCCAAAAATGCTCTTTTTGGATTCAGGGGGCCTCAAAACATATATTTCGATGAAATCTCGGTATCGAATTTTTGGGTGGAATACAATACTTCCCCTACTTACTATACGTAGTAGAGAAAGTAAAAATTGACAAATACATATTAGAATGGCATGGTCAAGTAATAATAATGTATCCCAATCGCATCTCCAAATTGGTAAAGACTATAAACCTTATAGGACGACGAAATATTGGACGCTCCCGGAATATTTGAAAAGACCAATTTCAATTAGAATTGTCAATTATGCGGAGTGGGAACAGACCCTATTATCTAAACCGTAATAGTATATAATGATGACAAGTAATATATTACTGATACTTATAGTGATATTCATTTATTATCAGATAAAAACAGTAAACGCCATTGGAATGTAAATATAACACAATAACGCAGAAGAAAAAAATGATATTAATTTTCAAACAGTATCCTATTCATTATGAACATAATTTGATTAACATTGGTTTCGGTGAGTGGCCGAAAGGAGCCGTCATGTAATTGTTTATGTTTAATTATATTTCGGCTTCGTGTTAGTGTTAATGAACGTGTAAGTATTAATCCTATTATTCACTATCTTCGAAAAAAAATAGTACGCAATACACATGCATTAACTGACTGGAAACTCTCGGAAGTAGGAAATGCTCGACTTCGTCGGGTAGGTATTCTCAAATTCTTCCTCGTTCTGCTATGATGCACTTCACTGTTGCTGTATCGCAATATACTACTACGACACGATATCTTGGAGTAATTGAAAGTGCCTTGGCACGCATGAATCAAACCATAGACGTCCATTGTGCATTTGGGGATCTCATCATGGTAAAACGGCGGAGTATCGCAATTGAAAGCCGAAGATCCGTGGTTCGAGTTGCACGGGGTTTTTCAAATCGGATTCAAATTTCTAATCTTAGCTTACAGCCAATGTTGAAGGAAAAGTTTAATAACCATTTGTTGCAAAATGTGTCCCTTCGTAATTTTACGTTCTTCGTGTTTATTTTTCACTGTCATCTAGTATTTTCAAAATATTCGTCTTCTTTAACCGTAATTTAGTTGGGAATAAAGGTTCTTCAAATTAGCCGTTTCTTATTTTCCCTATTAAGACTTGTATTAGTGCTGACCCGTTCCGAGAGTAACAGGTGTTCTGGAAATCCTTAGTCGACCCATGTCAGAGGACATTATTTCCAAATTATCAATTGTCTTCGGTGTTAATAATTTTCTGAATTGAAATTATTTTTCATTTCCATTTATTACATGGTTTGGGGTTTAACATAACCATTAACAGAATACGCAGCTCTTCTCGCGTTATTGCGTTCTCTCTGCTCTCAATTTCTTACTGCCTCTCTCCTATTTCTCTCTCTCGATCTTCCTCTCTTTCTCCTTCCTCTCCCTTTCCCCTTTCTACTTTCTTACTCTCTCTGCCTTCATTACTCTCACCATCTCTTTCCCTCTTTTTATGCATATTATATGTCATATGATGTTTTGAAGGACGGTAATAACCCCTTTTTTCTGTATTATTAATCAAAATAAAAACATAAGTAAAAGGTTCAACACTCCACAAACTTGTGCTTCTTCCTTATCCTTGCTGTGGCATTTCACTATGTTTCTCATGGTAATCGGCTTACGTATATTTATGAAAATGTTGTATAACTTCTTAAATACTTATTCTTTTGAAATTCCGTAAACAACAAAACTTTTCAGGAATATTATGTGTATAAACTTATTGAATAACACTTTTCAAAAAGCTGAGTAATAAACGAGATACTTAATTTGTATTTTAGTCCCATTAGAACCTCCCTATGGGGGCTGTAATTAAGGTAACAACATAATCTAGTTCTTACGTGAGACCACGTTAGATAATAATCAATTTAGCAGTTCTTGTTTTATAGCGTAACCTTACACATATGAAAACAAAATTTTTCAAAATGCTACTTTTGGCTTGAATATTGCTTATTACGTATGTTAGTGTGAATAATTCATCCAAAATAAAAAAGCCAGAAAAAATCGGTTACAATTGTCTTTTATGTATGTTCTCTTTCAAGTGTTTTTATGTTCGCTACTGCCCAAAAACAGATATTCATTTGTCTTGTAGAAAAAAAAACAAAGACTTCCGGGTTTATAAGGTAACATTTTGCTATAATTACACCTTGTTTGGTCTTAAATGACATTGAAAATGCGAATGCTAGGTATATGATAAGTTAAAACCTATGGAACAGTGCCTTAAAAAAGACCGAAATTGGTATTGCGGCTTTTAGAAGCAAGCCGATGAGGTAGTTTTTATAACATTTCTGCGTTTGGTCCAATCAAATCTCAAAAGTGCGAAAGCATTCCTTTGAAGAGGGAAATGTGCAGGCAAGAAACTTGCTACGGGTAGAGTATAATTTAGAAGTTTCCTCCACCTTCTTCTAGTTCAGTTATCTTTACTCTGTATAAATAGTTGGAATCTCATCAATATGGAGATTAACCAATCAGGGATGCAAATTCATGCAAAAGAATTTAATTTTCCCCTACCATACACAGAGCTCCAACCCCTTTCCAGTTCTGAATGTTTTTTATTCGCTAGAAAACCCCTTATTTCATCCACCTCCACACCCTTGTACCCACCCTTTCCTCCTTTCCTTCGTCTTTCGAAGCCTCCATTTTTTGGGCACTTGCATTGCCTCAGCTTTTCTTCAGATTTCTCTTTACGTTTCTTCAGGCAAACATTTCGAGGGAAATTTCGAAAGCTTAGTAAAAAGCAATACTTGAAGTTGACTAAAAGTTTTTTCTTTGACATGGTTCGTTTCCGTTTAACTTCCTTGGAGTAGAAAAGTAAAACTGAAATTAAAATTTAACATCTGTGCAGATATGAGTATTTAGGAACGTGCACCAATAATTCCTTACAATTTCCTCCCTCTCGTTAAGCAAATGATTTTCTATCGGTCAAAATTATCTCAAAGCTCGTCGTTTTACTTTTACACTACATTTTTGCGAATAATAATTTCTGCAGTGTATATAGAAATAAATAATTACTTCTTGCCTATCGACGTTTACGGCAGTTTTACTTTAAAATGCTCGAAAAAATTGTGAATAGGTATTATACAGAATGAAAGGGGAAACAATTCTGCATAGCATTTGCTTTATCTCTGTTTGACTTCGTCGCAAAAAAAAAAAAACATTTTCAAAACACAATGTTATCAGCAAAGCACTGAAACACTTGCCTTCAGTAAAGAGCCAGGTAACAAGATCAGCTATAAATGAAGCAAACAACACTTCAAGTTCTTAAAGGCAAATACTGAAGTTTATTTGTTTCCAGCGTTATTTTATCGGTATCAAAATATATTTTTTTGACCTAAAAATGTTTTGGTCCTCTTTCTTGGCGTAACGATTCACATATCGTGTGCCTGTATTGAACTCGTAGAAGTAGTATAATGACCTAGAGAACCTTTGGTTACACAATTTAATCTGATAAATTTTAGCTTATTCTTATCTCAGTTGAGCAAACATTAAGATATAAGTACCACCGATTTGCGAAAGACTTCATAGCTGACATTTTTACACTCCACTCTCTGACCAGTTTTCACCTCAGTGTAAAGTATAACTTCGTTGCTCTGTTGTAATTCCAAACTCCGGCAGCTTTATGTAGGCCATTATTGGTCGCGAATGACAGCTTTAACCTCCGTTGCAAAATTGAGAAAGTTTATTGTTTTTACGTTATTTGCCTCACGTATGGGCTCCAATTTGAGAATTAATTTATTAGCTCCACGTATGGAAGCCAATTTGAAGTTGTTTGTTTATTTAGCTCCACGTATGGACACCAATTTGAAGTACGTATTTTGTTGTAGGTGTTTGCACCACGCTTTGGGCGCCAATTTGAGAAGATGGTTTGTTTAATTTGTATTATATTTCAACTGTTGGGGAGTCGAACTTGTAGTAGTTGCAACCGCACGTATAGTAAACAGTTTCCGGTAGCCTTCGCCCCAAAAGTACTTTCAGGCGGCCTTTGCCCCAAGTTTAAAAAAAATATTAACTTTGTAATTTGACTGTTTCTTTAAGTTTTAAATATTTATGTTTGCCACGGCTGCGTCAGTATTATTGTTAGAGACACGTTTCTCTTAGCAGGGTTGTGATGTAACAAGAATGTTGGCTTACACAGATTATAATTTTACTTCACTGCTTTTATTAATGATTGACACGATTTAAATAACACTTCACTGATATAGAGAGCTGTGAGATTCTTTTATGAATTACTTGCACTTTTTTAACACGTAAACTATTTTCTTCTCACACGAATACGTATTATACTGCTCGAGGACGTGTCTCGCATCCTGTTACAAACACTGTCTGCAGGCAACTGAACTCTAAATTTGTAAAATTTTCTCCTTTTCAGTTTCTGATTGGCTAATCCTACTCCAATAGAATATTTTCATTTAACTAAAGCTTTTTCTGGTTGTTGATTGGTTATTTTATGAACTGCCACAAAAATTACATTATTGTTGCTCCAAGAATCAGAAGTAGTATTGTTAAACTCTCTTACTCATTATTGCCTCAAGGTTACCTCATTGTTACCTCATTGTTAGCAACGTTTAACCTATTATTCTCACAGTTCCTACATTAATAAATTACATAATACATTCACATAACGTTATTACACATGGGTACAATAATATAAACATATACAATGACTGTAATATGCATTTTTTATATATTGTTACATACACATGTTGCTTTAAGGCGGGCTGTTATTGAATTTATATTTTATATAATTAGACTGAAATCATTTAAGTGTTAAAAATACTGCCTCAAAATGTACACAATGAAATTACTACTCTGAGAAAATTGCTACGGCGAATTGTGGGAAACGTATTAATTCTACAAAACAGAATGTTCGGGAAAAATGTGTTAAAATTATTTTTTAATTATCCATGAGCGCACACCGCTGTTGTAACAAAACGCATCACAGACTACTAAATGAAAGTACAAATAATGGCATGGCAAATATAAAGCTTAAGGAGAAAATCTGATGTCATATACTCACATGACTTTCCCTACCCTCTATCATTTATTAATAGGTATATAAATTACTCTTACGGAAGTTTATTTTTCTGTCTACTTCATTTTAATCCAGATAAAACTTTGCAGAAATAGCTACATTACACATTTCGTTATAGATACAAAGAGAACAGTGATGATGTTAAAGATCTGGACGCTATACGCTGCCCTTAATCTCCACACTGTTCCCATGCAATCGCGAGAAGCAACTTAAATCGACGGGAATGACTTAAATATTGAATACAACGAACTATTAATAACGAATATCTCGGAAATTTCCGATGCTACAAAAAAGCCATTTGAAATAAATTGTGTGTTTAAAGAGATTTACAATTTTTGTGTGATACGTTTTCATCTACCGCTTAACATTACCAGTTACATAAGATTATAACAAATTCCTTCCAAATGCAGAGGACTTCACAAGCTATTCACAGAAAACACATGATATCTGGCACGTAAAAATCTTTAATGTATGGTATTTTAATCAAAACCGTCAGAGCCATTTTTTAGAAAATAAAAAATTTCGAAAAAATGTTCCATGTAAACATAGTTTGAGGTAGGGTTTTCTGGAAAATCTTCATGTTGCATCTTTGAAAGGTACTGAACGTAATACCAAGTTTGTATTTATCCGACTTTTTGTTTTTAGTTGTGTTCACACACTCATACATACACACAGAGAGACACATACACACAGATCTTTTTCTAAAAATGCCTTTTATGGATTCAAGAAGCCTCAAAACATGTATTTCCGGTGAAATATCAGTATTGAATTTTTGGACGGAATGCAATACCTTCTCTACCTACTATGTAGTGCTAGAGAAAGTAAAAAAGAGATATAATATGAAAGGGGATATATTATACATATATTAAGGAATTGTACGTATGAAAGGGGAACCATGCATATAAGAATTGTACAGTAATAATTTAATTCACTAGCATGTTAAAATATTCAACATCTAACATTTGTACAGAGCTGATTGTAAGACACGGGTGAGCTAGCAAGAATTCCAAGAAATCATAAAGACCGTACCTGTCACCGAGCGGTACAACGCTACATGATGGCGCCTAAGCGCACGGACCTGAAGCCACACATTCTCATACATGTCAGGGTAACACGGCCTGAGGGTCAATAGGAAACGTCGTTACATTTTCAAACGCAGAAGTGAGCGTCACTAGGCTCCCGTATATAAGGGCAGGCAAAGCCTCAGAGCCCGCTCTTATTCTGATTCTAACTCATCGAGAAGTCACGTCGACACGAGGTGCTACAGATGCACGTGGGTGCACAAGGTTGGGGGTGCATGTGAATATAGCTAGGCTCCTAATAATTTAAAGTGGTGGGATTATTATAATAATGGGAAAAGCTAGCCGCCCATAATTATTCAAACTGTGAAATAAACTTCATTGATTAAGGGAAACTTTTAGCTTACCTCACCCACTAGAACCTGAGAGTTAATTATTAGATATAGTTAGGAATAGAATCCGCAACGACCGACGAGCACCAATAGCCGAGGAAGAAGAACACTGCAAAAGGCAACAACGACCCAAGGATCATCGATTTCCCACTACAAATATTTCATTCAGTGCACCACAAATTTAAAATATAAATAGTTACACCCTTATATTCTGTTTATTTATATCAATTCAAAACATGGTAAATAGCCTTTCGGAACTGCAGGTTCAAGGAGATGCACAAGGAATCAGGTATGGTATCCCCGAAAACACCTACACTGGTGGCCTTAGTGTTAAGGAATGGAGTCGTGAAGGAAACGGTGATTCAAATCAGACCAGATAGTCGCCCAGAGAGTTTTTTCTAATCCTCATTCACAACTGGCAAATGTTGAGGAACTACCCTAAGCCTAGCATGGAACGTTTCCTTCCAAAATTTGTTTTCCTAATTATCATTTCATGTATGGTATCATCAGTGTCCAGCGCGTGTAGTGCTCTATGTGGTAAAATTGGGCGTTAAGCAATATACGAAATGAATATTTAACCCTACAAATAATTGTAAAATATTATATATATATATATATTATCGGGAACATTACATTATAATCAGCACACTATAGTTAGAACCTACAATATCGGCGTCTCGTTTAAACTAAATGTTTCGTTTACTTTGGAATTGCTATGCTGAGACTTGGTCAATTTTATACCTTCAATTCAAATAGAACAACGCACATTTCTTACATTCGGGCAGTAAGAGATAAAGGTACGGACGGGCTCCCATAAACGGTGCAGAGCAAAACAAGTAGTCCGTTGCTGCTTTCCTTGTGTGTGTGTGTGTGTGTGTGTGTGTGTGTGTGTGTGTGTTTGCCGTTACCGCTGGGAGGGAGGTATGAGGGGAGAAATCCGAAAGGCGAGCAAATCGACGGACGCAACCATGCACGGGGTCCCGAACGTTTCCAGATCGAACGCATCCGCCGCCGCCCGGGTCAACTCACAAGCCACCGAACCCCCGGCGGCCCACCTGACGGAGCACACACGGAGGCGAGACCTAATTGAGCAGTCCCTCAACGACGCCAGTGAAGAGGCCTCTACAGAGAGCACAGCCACCACCCAGCCCAAACCGCTGAACACCGTCGCCTGGTTATACAATACTGAACAGATGACGGGAGATGATGGGTGCAGAAAATGAGGGGCAGGAAAGTCGTGGTGGAAAATGAACCACCCCAAGCATTTGCCTACCGACATGGAGAAATTATGAGAAACTAATGCGTCAGAGGGTGATCGAACCCGGGATCTCACGAATGCCCCATGAACGTTACCGCGGCGTCACCTCGCTCGGGCATTCGGGTAGTACATTTAAACAGATTTTTAAAAGCATGGGGTATTTGTCACCTTCACCGAATAATTTTTATGTATCGAGTACTTGAAAACTGGTACCTGCAAGTACCGAAACACTTGTACTAAAGCAGGATAAGGCAGATCTACTTCTCTTTGACCATAGACCACTTTATTTTAAATGGAACATGCCAAGCTGTATCTCGTTATCTCGTTTCAGACCGTAGATGAAACCTGCATTTTCGAAAGTATTGAAGACCCATTTACTTTTATATAAAAGTTTTTTGAATAAAGTCATACGCTTCTTTACCTATAAATTCAAATGTATATACCTGATAAATCATTAAATTCCTATAAATAATTCTGCTAATCACATTACGTTATACATTTGTATCCTGAAGTGATATAAATTTGCTACATAAGTACTTAATTACATTCAATAACGGATACAGCGTTCAAGTATTAATATCACAAGCATGGAGGATTAAATTTGGAACTTAGCAATGAGCTCTTACGAAGGAAAAGATAAAATAATAATCTCAAAATTTCAAGTTTGGTGTCAGATGATGCACTTAACGTGAGAAAATAAAAGTATACATAGAGTATTTAGAAAAGCCTAACAATAAAAAAATATTTAACACCAACTGTGTGTTTTAACGTCTATGCATTTCTTGATTTAAGCTTATCTCTCTTATCGTTTCCTAGATGTGCAACGTTACGCAGAAATCAATCAGTATGTAGGTGACTTCATGCGGCATTTACAAGAAGTTCAAGAAACACATTTTATTCATGTCAGTATCTGGACATATTAAATCTAATCAAAAGCCTTTTAGCAGTTTCAGAAAAATGAAGAATAACGGAAAATATTCCATATAAATATTAGTGTGAAGTAGAGGGATTTTGTAAAAATCTTTGTGTGGCTTACCTAAAAAACACCGGATTTGAATACGAAGTTTTGTATTCATTGGATTTACCCCCACATACATTGCCTTTTCCTAGACATCTGGGTAGCAGAAAGAGTAAAACTTAAGTACACTTAATACTGCTATTACTACTACTAGGAGGAATTTTATAGAAAATTATATGTATTTGTGTGTCTAAGAACAAAACATAACTGAAAACAAAACTTCTAATACACTACGGGATCAAAAGTATCCCGATACCTGGCTGAAAATTACGTACAAGTTCGTGACGTCCTCCATCGGTAATGCTGGAAGTCAATATGGTGTTGACCCACCCTTAGCCTTGATGACAGCGTTCACTCTCGCAGGCATACTTTCAATCAAGTGCTGGAAGGTTTGTTGGGGAATGGCAGCCCATTCTTCACGGAGTGCGGAACTGAGAAGAGGTATCGATGTAGGTCGTTGAGGTTTGGCACGAAGTCAGCGTTCCAAAACATCCCAAAGGTATTCTATAGGATTCCAGTCAGGACTTTGTGCAGGCCAGTCCATTACAGGAATGTTATTGTCATGTAACCTCTCCGCCGCAGCCCGTGTAGTATGAACAGGTGCTCGATCGTGTTGAAAGATGCAATCGCCATCCCCGAATTGCTTCTCAACAGTGGGAAGCAAGAAGGTGCTTAAAATGTCAATGTAGGTCTGCGCTGTGATCGTGCCACGCAAAACAACAAGGGGTGCAAGCCCCCTCCAGGAAAACCACTACCATAACACCACCACCTCCGAATTTCACTGTTGGCACTACACACGCTGGCAGATGACGTTCACCGGACATTCGCCATACCCACACCCTGCCTTCGGATCGCCACATTGTGTACCGTGATTCGTCACTCCACACAACGTTTTGCCACTGTTCAATCGTGTAATGTTGACGCTCCTTACACCAAGCGAGGCGTCGTTTGGCATTTTACTGCGTGATGTGTGGCTTATGAGCAGCCGCTCGACTATGGAATCCTAGGTTTCTCACCTCACGCCTGTCATAGTACTTGGAGTGGATGCTGATGCAGTTTGGAATTCCTGTGTGACGGTCTGGATAGACGTCTGCCTATTACTTTTACGACCCTCTTCAAATGTCAGCGGTCTCTGTCAGTCAGCAGACGCGGTCGGTCTGTACGCTTTTGTGCTGTACATGTCCCATCACATTTCCACTTCACTATCACATTAGAAACAGTTGACCTAGGGATGTTTAGGAGAATGGAAATGTCGCGTACAGACACGAGTGACACCCAATCACCTGATCAAATTCGAAGTCCGTGAGTTCCACGGAGCATCCTATTCTGCTGTTTCACGATGTCTAATGACTACTGAGGTCGCGGATAATGAGTACCAGGCAGTAGATGACAGCACAATGCACCTAAGATGAAAAAGGTATGTTTGTGTGGGTGTCCGGATACTTTTGATCACATAGTGTATATACCTACTAAGTTTCATACTGAAGTATTTCAAAGTTATGAGGCAAAGAGATTTTTATATAATACCTAACAATGTCAGGGTTGTATGATTCAGACAGAGAAATAAATTTGTGAGCTCACAAAAACTGAGGCGTCAGTAAGGAACTTCAGTAAGCTTTGACACTTATTTCCTTCCTGAGATCAATACTTATTTTCACAGTAATTTCAGCGTTACGTAACAAATTTGCTTTAATAAAGGCATATAAAATAATGTTTTAACGCCACACTCTAAAAATATAAAAATAGGTAGAGTTTACAAACATTGTTCATATTTTTTTCAATGAAATGAAAAAATCTGGAATAACGCCAGTATATCTTAACTGTAATATCATTTGTTTTTCTTGCTTGGGCTATTAAAAATGAGAACTTTTCTCCATTACTGGCTACTAGTATTTTTTAAAGCCTCCATTCTGGAGTCATTGAGATATTTTGAAAATTTGATTTATAAATATTAAATTGATTACCTTTAAATGTATTAATTTTGAAAAGGTATTTTGTATTGGTTTGATTTATATAATTATTTACTAAAGTACTTTGAAATAAAATTATGATTTATGGTGTTATAGATATAATGCATTTATCTTAGGTTATGAAATATTTGTCATATTATCACTGTAAGATGTATGTAGGTAAACCCATGCTCCGGGTATTTTACTCAGATATAGGCTTTTAAACCTTTAAAATGAATTGCTTATGTACATGCCGCATTCAGATATTTGAGAGAATAGGCAGCATGTTTCTGGCTTAAAATTTTGGCATACACAGTGAAGATTGCTAGAGCAACTTTTTCCTACGTTTTGGAGGCGTTCACAGCCTATTAATCTTAACTTGGTTTTCAACGTGACTCTAGAAACGCTGTTTTTCAATGTTCATATTGTGTGATACACATTTAAATTGCATTTTAATAAATTGTTCCGCTTTGTTGTGAAAGGTATCTGGCACCCTACAAACCTTGAATAAGAGAAGGGAAACCTCCAGATATTGATATGAGATGTTTAGCATACAGCGTAGAGAAGGAGAAAGCTGTTACGTTTTGGAGGCGTTCACAGCCTATTAATCTTAACTTGGTTTTCAACGTGACTCTAGAAACGCTGTTTTTCAATGTTCATATTGTGTGATACACATTTAAATTGCATTTTAATAAATTGTTCCGCTTTGTTGTGAAAGGTATCTGGCACCCTACAAACCTTGAATAAGAGAAGGGAAACCTCCAGATATTGATATGAGATGTTTAGCATACAGCGTAGAGAAGGAGAAAGCTGTTTCAGGAAACGAACCTGAAGAACGATATGCAAAGAAACTGCGTGTCTACGAAAGGAAAAGATGGGACTGGAAAAGAAATGTTAGTTTTTGGGGCCAGTGGTTTCTCCTTGTTAGGGCGTAACTTCATGGTCGTTATGAACAGCTGCACTTGAGCTAAGGGAACAAGTTAGAACAATGAATAACATTGCCCGGTAAAGGGAAGGAAATAGATGGGGTAGGGGGTGGGAAGGTAAGGGAGAGTGCGAGTTTTCTGCAAACGTTTCTTTATATTCCAACTTTTCTTGTTGTTCATTCCTACACGCCGCTGTTATTTCTCTTAAGGATAACACATTCTGTTGCTCTTATTCCAAGGTAGGTAGACACTCAGACCAACTGATGGTAGCTGCACCTGTTACTAATGAAAAACAATGTTCTTGGCTTTACCTCTGTTTTTTTGCATTTCAAATAAAATGCTGAAGAACCAGAAACAGTCCTGTAGAGATTCGGCTTCTGAACTAGAAACATCCAGCTTTGTGGAATCTTTTTCTTTTGCTTTCTTCCTTCTGGTGTTTTACCTCCTCTAATGCTTACCTATAGTAAGTAGAGGAAGTATTGCATTAAACTCAAAAATACGATACCGAGATTCCACCGAAAATGCGCATTTTCAGACTTCCTTGATTAAAAAAAAAATAAGAAAATTTCGCCTATATACAGGGTAGACCATTTAAGTTGTGACTTAATTTAATTCTTTTACATAGTAATCTGCAACTAGGGTCAATTTAAATGAACCTAAAATGACCATAATAACATCTTTCAAACAAAACACGACTAATGGCATTTACTTCCCCCCATAATATCAAGCAACTTTTATTAAAGACATTTCTTTCTACATCTCTTAGTTTTGGAGATATTGTGCAGCCTCAACTTAAATTGTCCACCCAGTATGTGTGTGTGTGTGTGTCTTGTCTGTGAACAGCATAATTCAAAGAGGAAAAGGCGGTAAAATTCAGCGTCTTCCAAGGATGCGACATGAAGATTTTAAAGAGAATCCTCCCATCCTAATCTTCCCTTTACATGGAAACATTTTCATCATTCCTGATTTTCTCAAAAATGGCTCTAACGATTTTGATCAAAAAATGTTTAAGATAGGTATTTGCACGACGAATGAAATGCATATCTTGAATTTTCTGGGAATAGTCTGTGAAGTGCTCTTCATTTTGAATTACTTTTGTAAACTTGGTAAACAAAATCCTACTGCATAAAAAATTTAGATCTCTTAACGCACACGATTTATATCCAATATCATTTTTATGAGTTAACCATTTCCGAGGTGTTCTTCGTCATTGAATGAATTTTTAAATGCCTTTTTTTAGTTTAACATCCTTTAATCGGCCTTTAATCGGAGAGTGAATGAAGGAACTGGTTGAAATGATGTTCAAAAGGACCCGGGGTCCCTAAGGCTTAACGTTAACCACATTCGTCTTCCCAGGATAAGGGAAAACCCCGAAAAAATCTTACCCGGAATTCACCCTAACCAAGGCAGACACGCCACCCCACACCACAGAGAGGAGGGTAATTTATTCTTTCCTTAACTCAAATCGTTATTTTTCCCCCGTTTTCATGAAAAGACAACGAAATATCAAGGCATCACCTCGATGGCTTTGAAATTCCGCTAGCCACCGGCCTTGAAAGCATTTGACTATGGTTTTAGTTCACTGTATTGTTTTTACACTTAGAACGAGGTGTGTAAAATTAACAAGAAGTAGATAGAAGAATAAGCTCTTGTAAGAATAACTTGTGAAAGGGTGAGAGATAATGTGATTTGAATGCTCTATTTACTTACTAAAACCCCTCTGCCTGGTGATGACTAGGACTTACAAGCTGAACACCTTTAAATCGTCTAGAGAAGACCTATAAACAGACCTAAAATACCATATAACTGGAAAAAGAACGTAAAAATATGATGTAAATTAATTTTTAATGACTTTTTTGTTTTAATTAAGTATTTAAATAATGAATATAATGCTCGACATTGGGCATCATCATCATTAGATCAGCCAGTTTTAAAAGAGAATGTGTGTCATTTGCCCCCAAATTGTGTTACTTATCTTGCAGTGAGAGATTGGTGCACTTAAATTGTTATGCAACACACAAATGTTATTTTCAGAAATAGAGTTGAGCATTTTTGCTTAAAACATACAACATTCTGGTGCTATGAAACATGCATTGCGAAAAACTGAACAAAATGTTGCTACTTTCAGTCATAACTTTTAGATTATGTATAAATCACTGTAGTCTGTTCGAATTAAAAAATAACAGTACAAATGTAATCAAAGAAAATGAAGCTGCAAAAAAAAAAAAAAAAAAAACTGTTAAGATCTAAAACATTCTAAAACCCAATAAGCAACACAATGTCGATATAGGCGAAAAAGAACAATTAAAACTCACATTTTCTAACCTGTGGTGAACCAAAATGAACATTATACTTGCAGTATTCATTCTTCGGACATTCGAAAATAAAATAATTTTTCAGCTTTCGAACCTTGGTGATAAGTAGTGCCTGCAAATGAGGGAGATGGCGCCGCATTAACGTATGCGACTTACATTCTGGAGGTCCCGGGTTCGATCCCCGGCGACCGTCCAGTGTGACTCATAGGCTTTTGTGGTTTCCCCAGGTCGGCAGGCAAATGTTGGAGGGGTTTCTTCTCTAAGGCGATTTCTTTCCCATCATAACCCTTTTAGTCCTTTTCCTTCTTATCTTTCAGGTGTGCTTATAGGTTTCGGTGTAAGTAAGGCGGTGGCGGACGGATGGCATAGATGCATGCTCAGTGGAAAGTATTCCCCGTGAACACCAAAGGACTGCTTGATCGGTGGGTGGTTCGTCGCCCTCTCTCGGCGGCTACAGCAGTGGAACTGGTCTGCGAGCTTGGAAATGTTATGGACTTCCGCGCGTCTCTCTTGCCTATCTGCCTACGGCCTGTAGCCTCCTAGATTCTTTCACCTTCTCCCTTCCTCCTGGGGGTGGTAACCACAATAAATCTCTGTAGGTTGCAGTCGCGAGGTGTACCCCCTCCGTTGAATTACCTATACCTATTGGGCCTACAGGTGGTGATGATCCTTGCAATATAATGAAATTTGTGGTAGTGGTTGACGCAGGTAATTCTTTCTCCCCCACGTTTAGACGCAATATGACGCAGCCACACTACGTCCTTCAACCACAGAAGCAATACCTTTGCCTCACGGTTGCTGCTTGTCTCCTCCCAGTAGGTTCTTCTTTTGCCACGGCTGCTCCAGCATGAAACCTTAACCTCAGGGTATGCGTGGGTGTGTACAGAGTAACACACAAACGCTGGCCTGGAACACTTTTATTCACTATTTAAAATAATACTGCGGTTTGCCGATCACTATTAAATGCATACGAAGTTACTTTGTCTTTACCAAGACCGAAGAATACTAACTACGGCTAAGCGTTCTACCCTCTAGCATGTTCGCCGCCAATCTTCTCCACGGGACGAGAATGGCGTCCCGTCCTCCGCAGGCACTCAGGACAGAACTGATCTACCCACGCTGAATAAGGAAAACCAACGCCTAAACTTCCCCTACTCTCCCATCAAATTTAGCGTCATGATGCCTAGTGCAGCTGTACTCGGCTGTTACCAGGAAAAACTTGCTTCAATGGTATTTACCCTTTCTACCTGAGGCTGGTCCCCAATTAACAAAACTGGGCCTGTCTTGTCTTTCTGTCGCTTTTACAATCAACAATTTTCACAATGCTTCTCCTTTTTATACATACACTGATTTTAAATATATGATTACTTATTTTATATCACTATCCTTCTCAGATTATTATGATAATTATTGCCTTTATAATTCCGGCTTCATGGTGGTGGTGTGATGGCGGCGACGGCGAATGATGTTAGAGCTAGTAATATGTTGTGTTGGAGCGAATTGGTGATGCTAGTGGTGACAGTGGTGATGGTGGTGATGCTAAAAGACCTAAGATAATTACGAAACACACTCAACATTATATCCTACACAGTCCTCTTGAACGACGTTCATCTAACCTTCCATTGCTAATTAACAGCGGAACGTTTCTCGTTTAAGCAACGGAGAGACAGTATTGCAAAAGAATGGCAAGCGCTCCATCCATGCTAACGCAATACAGTTTAGCAAAACCATTCTATCGGTAGGTGATTATTTCTCAGTTTCCCTAGACTTTCCAAATCTTTGCACAGTATTCGAAAGTAGAGCAACCTTTCCAAAGTTCCCCCAATAATATAAATCTTCAGCCATAAAAGATGGCGGGGAGTTCTATAGATAGAAAAAAAAGGAATAACAGTTGGAGAAGGGATCGCGGAGGAGGGGACTAAAGGAGAGCTAAAACGGAAGAGGAAGATAAAAGAAAATTAGCATAATCAGAATAATTCCCTCCAGCTGACAGAATCATGATTCTTTCTGTTCTCTTCTTACCCATTTTATCTTCTCCCTTCACTCCCCTGCTACTTCACCGAGTTCTCCAGTGTTTTGAAAATGCACCCCCTTGGTTTACTCTTGGTCACCCTCTCTTTATTTTAAGACGCCCATTTTAGGGTAAGAAAGAAGCTATATACATGTTAGCTGTGCTACCACTATACATGCATGGCGTGCTTTTATCACCACACTGCGTGTAATAAACAGAAGGGCCAAAAATTTCAAGATATTGAAAATAAAAGTTCATTTTCACGAAGCTTCCTCATTCACAGCACCTGCTGTTTCTTGCCTTTCTTCTCTCCTTTAAAAGGCTCGTACATTCTTGAAAATTATGATGTGAGGACACGCGCTTTCCCCAAAATGCCTGAAAGTTAACGCTCCATAAGAGTGTGAGAGTAGTTCAAGTAGAACCCAGAAAGTAAGCACGTTAATACTACTTGTGGACCTTTAACATACACTACGTGATCAAAAGTATCCGGACACCTGGCTGAAAATGACGTACAAATTCCTGGCGCCCTCCATCGGTAATGCTGGAAGTCAATATGGTGTTGGCCCACCCTTAGCTTTGATGACAGCGTTCACTCTCGCAGGGATACTTTCTGCCTATTACTCTTTACGACCCTCTTCAAATGTCGGCGGTCTCTGTCAGACAACAGACGAGGTCGGTCTGTGCTGTACATGTCCCTTCACGTTTTCACTTCACTATCACGTCAGAAACAGTGGACCTAGCGATGTTTAGGAGTGCGGAAATCTCGCGTACGGACTTCTGGCACAAGTGACACCCAATCACCTGACCACGTTCGAAGTCCGTGAGTTCCACGGAGCGTCCCATTCTGCTGTTTCACTATGTCTAATGAGTACCAGGCAGTATGGTGTTCATTATAATCCTATAGCTGTATGGAGATGGCATACAAATGAGCGTGTGTTGGAATGCTATCATAGCTTTGCTCCAACAAATTTGTTGGAAGATGTATTATTAATTTAAAAAGTTGAGAAAATTAAATTTAAAATGTTAGACAAATACTAGGGTATATATCCTTGCGAAGTTAATCATAATGCATGTTTTATAAATCCCACTAGTAAGAGGTTATTATGACTTTTTGACTCCCCGTTCCAATCTATTGCATCTCCTCTTGTTTGGAGAAACTAATTTAGATGTCAAATAGCCTATTCGGCAAGAGGGATTAAAGTACCGGGCTTCTCTAGAATGACGCGTCTGGCAACCCACCGCCCCCACGGCACTATTGTACTACGAATACGTAGAATTTGCCGAATGCTTTATTGAACACTCGACGAATTTCTGCAACCGAAAATTGGAAAATACAGTTCGGACACTATTTTTACTTTCTCTACTACGTATAGTAAGTAGGGGGGGTTGCATTCCACCCAAAAATTCGATACAGAGATTTCACTGTAAATACATGTTTTGAGGTGCCCTGAATCCAAATAATTTTTTTTTAAACATGCCGTGTGTGTATGTGTATATGTGAGTCTGTCAGTAAGTCTGCCTGTGTGTCTGTCTGTCCGTGAACAACATAACTCAAAAACGAAAGATCGGATAAATACCAAACTTGCTATTTGAGTTTAGTATCTTGCAAGGATGCGACATGTAGATTTTCAATAAGATTCTACCACTCAAGACTATCCCTTACATGGAACATTTTTCGAAAATTATGATTTTCTCAAAAATACCTCTAACGATTTTGATTAAAATATCATATGCTTAAGATATTTTTATGGCAAATGAAATATACAGGTATATCTTGAATTTTCTGAGATTGTCCCTAAAAATTCTCTTCATTCTGAATGACTTTTGCATATCTGGTAGACGTATGAGATATACAAAGTTGCTCTACACAAAATATGTAGATCTCGTAAAATACGCAGTTTGTCATATGCATTTTTTTTTTCGAGTGACAAAATTTTGAGATATTCCTTGTTATTTGTTTGAATTTTGCAATACTTACACCTTCTCCCAAATGGGAATAATATATATATATATACATATATATACATATATTTTTAATGTCCTGGACATGCAGTGAGAATGGAATGCTCTACGTAGCAACCAGCTGTTAAAATATTTGACTATCGCTTAACATATTCCCCTTGCACACCAAAGAAAATTAGCAATAAGATTAACATCTCGATATCTCGATTAACATGAACTATATGCTTAATAAGCATTTGTAAAAATAGTTTGTACAATAGTAGAAGAAGTCAGGTGAGTGCAACACATTAGATTTTTAATTCGTCGATCCATATGTTGCATAAACTTTATGTATTCGCCGCATACAATAACCAAGGCATTTAGATCAGAGCGATACAGTCACTAAATTATTCTGTCACCAAAACCTCGTTGTAATGCGAGGCAGAGATTTTCATGGAATCCTCCTCCGTGGACTAGTGGTACCGTGCTAGGCTCTAGTTCCCAAGGTCGCGGATTCAAACCCGGCGGAGGGCAATGGATTTTTTCGGGCGTAAAAATCCTTGGCATGGATTCCTTCGGAAGGGGAGTAATGCCGGTGGTCCCGTGTCGTAGATTTACGACACGTAAAAGAACCTCAAGCCTGATAAAGAGGCCTCTGAGAAAAATTACCGGTCTTTCACGCCCAATGTAGAACTATAGTAGTTAAAGAGCGTCCATAAATAAAACTCAATTTAATTTTTTCCATGATAGACCCTAATAGACGCTCTCTCATAATTTTTACTCGGTTACAGCTGTTAGCTGTCTATGTATATTGTTGTCTAACGGGAACCAAATGTGTTTAAATTTTTCTAAAAATTGTGGATTGGTTGGGAATGTTAACACCACAAAATTTCTGTATAAATTCAAGTTGACAGTCTGTATGGGAATCACTTCGAGCCAAAGTTAACGCAAAATCACACGATATTACATGATAGTTTCACAAGTTAATAAACCAACAGACAGCTTCACATTTTTTATTCCCACACTACACCATGACAAACAACATTAGACTTAACTCCAAATGCCGTTGCCCTCCATAGGCATTTGAGCTAGGCTGCGCAGATAGATGCCATTCAATCCATTACCTGCTTACGACTCAGACCTATCGGTCGATAGCGTGCCATTCAAGATAAACTCGGTATTTTGTGCATAAAGTATTATGGCCGTCGATGCAGTCGTTCTTAAGGTAATCAACAACTAGGGAGACAGCCTTAAAATATCTACATGTGGTGCTTGTATCCTTAAAATAATATATTTTCAATTTAATGTTTTATTTCCTAGATTTTTAGTTGATTAAAGAGTTATAATTGGCTTAGTATTTCGTGGAAAGAAAATATTTTTTATTTGAGTCAAAATAAATAGCTTGAAATTATAAGACTTAAAAACTGAGCGAGATGGCTACGCGGTAACGTGTGAGGCTCACATTCAGGAGGTCCCGGCTTCGATTCCCGTCCACCGCCCATTCTTATCTTGGTTTTTCATGGTTTTCCACCTTCTTGTGGTGGTTTTTTCCATCTATCACGATTTCCTTTCTATCATTCCCTTTCATTCCATTTCCTTCTCAGGCTTCTAAGTATCCCGGAAAGCGGATGCTTGCTCAAAGGAAATAATACTCCCCGTGGGCACAAGGGGGCCGTTTGGTCGACGGGTCGTTCAGCGCCCTCTTTAGGTAGCTCCAGCAGTGGGAGGGTCTTCGACTGCGGACTCTTCTGGCTCCTTCACTTTATCCTTTCCTCCCGGGGGGTGGTAGTCACAATAGATCTATGCAGGTCGCAGTAAGCGTGTTATCCCCTTCCGTTGTATAGCCTAACCTACGCTAATAAACTTGAAAATTGCAAGCTAATATCCGTTATGGTTCCTCAGATAATGTATCTTACTTAAGTGAACATAACAATACAGGAATCATTGACTCCGCTTAAAAAGTATATACACATAAAAATCTTGTGTTACATTCGCATGACATTCTCTACTCTCTTATCGCTTATTAATGGGTATACAAACTATTCTTACTAAGGCTTATTACTTTCCCTACCACGTACACAGTAGGTAAAGAAGGTTTTGTATTCCACCCAAAAATTCTATAAGTGATTTCACCGGGAATACAATTTTTAAGATCCTATGAATAAAAACAAAAGCATTTTTACAAAAAAATGTTCGTGATGTGTGTGTTTGTGACAAGCATAACTCAAAAATGAAAAGTCAGATAAATACCAAAATTGTTAAATAGTTTCAATACTTTCCAAAAATACTATATGAAGATTTTCATAAAAAATGCTCCACCCAAAACTACTTTTTGCATGGAAGATTTTTTTAATTTTTTTATTTCATAAAAATTGCTCCAATACCATATATTAAATATATTTACATGACAAATAAAATGCAAATCTGGAATTTTTTTGGAATAGCCTGTGAAGTCCTCTTCATTCGGAAGGAATATTATGTAATCTTACATAATTAATAAACATGAGGCAACAGAGGCAACCTAAAGTCTAAACTATTCAAACAATTTCTTGTGGCATAAGCCATTTCGGAGATATCTATCATTAAACGTTCGAATAGCTCATTTCTTGGTTATTCTCTTAAAGTCCTGTCAACATTCAGTTGTTTCTTGCGGTTATATGGAAACAATATCGAATTCTAAGGCCAGCGTATAGCGTCCAGTTCTTACACATTTGACTATCGCTGTTCCCTTTGTATTTATAAAAAATTTGTAATGTAGCTATTTCTACAAAGTTTATTTGGATTTAAATGTAGTAGATAGAAAAATAAGCTTTAGTAAGAATAGCTTGTATATCCACTATTAAGCGATAGAGAGTGTCATGTGAATGTATCACATCAGGGGTCTTTTTTATCTATTTCATTTTAATCCAAATAAACCTTTGGATCCTCATTTTAGGATCCATTGCTCTGGCGGCCAGCTGGCTTGACGGGAGAACTTCGCTACAACGTTCCAGACTTCAAAACTTTATGTACTCAGTAGCCTCTGTAAGCTGGAGTCTTTCTTATTTTTCTTTTTCTTCCTCACCACATGGAATAGGTAATTAACTGCTCCGGTTCCACATTTTCTCCTTCCATCATGCTTTCGGTCTTCGTATATCTTTTCTTCCAATCGGTGTATAGTTAAATACAATTTTTGGGAGTCTGATGCCCTCCATTCTATTATATGCTAGAACCATTTGTCGATATTATTTCATTCACGCCGAAAATCCGTAATTCCGTTCCATTTTGGAAGCGATCAGATCTTGGCATTTCTTTTTTCTCCTTGAGAATGTCATTTTGGCACATTGCACTTTATTCTGAATCATTTTTGTTTTCCCATGTCTCGGATCCATATATACGAAAAGGAATAACCATATATTTCCCTGTTTTATTCTTTAGCGTCCGATGTACAGTACCACACATCATTTGAAATTTTACTAGTTTATTAGTTTATTATTATTATGATTATGATTATTATTATTGTTATTATTATTATTATTATTAATTTCCTCCTCAGATTCGTTACACGTGTTATCACAAACCAGGTAATTAAACTGTTTAATTTGTTTCAACAGTTTTCCTTATAAAGAAATCTTTGAGCGTATTTGTGTCTTTCCCCAGTGTGCTAGGATCTTAGTTTTCTTCATACAACCCTGTGCATCTATACAAAAGGCTTGGTTTGCTTGGCGAGTTATTGCGCGACGTATTGCTATGAACCAAGCCAGAGTTCCAAACTTTATTCCCCAGTTAAACCATCTGTTACATTGCGTTATAAGCAAGTCAGATTTTTGCTTAGTTTGAATCCCATAGAACTGCATCACCACAAATTCGCTATGCAGGCGCTATAAAAGACAGAAACAACGGGCAGAAACGAAAATTTACCGCGCCTGGAACTGAACTTGTTCACAGCACCTTGGCTGATTTTCACAAATCAGTATCCCCAATACATCTACGAGTGTTTAGAATAACCGCGTAGGATATTAGCAGTTCTTTCCTGCATAGAGCTACAAAAATAATATTGTTTGATCTTAATGTGTAAAACTTAACCTTTTTTATCTCGCATGTAGATTTCCAAAATCTGCTATGTATTCATGTACTATTATATCACATAATAAACAATATTTTTTCAATTATTAATGTATTTATGAGTATATATACGAAATAACACCGAAATATCCTCACTTTTATAATGAAATTTAAAATTTTTACTCTCCATAAATTTGCCATTTTCTCAAAATAGGAAATTATCAAGAAAATGTTACTGTGACATAGATGCGGAGTAGGCACGTGAATGGAAGAGTAATTTAATAATAAGTAGGAAAATACTTACAAAAGTATGTTGCAACAATGGTGCCTGTAAAAGAGGAAATTTGGTGAAGAAAGAACAAGGAATACGGAATATGCAAAAGGTGAGACGAGAGCGAAGGAGGTGAGGAGTGTAGGAAGGAGAG
This sequence comes from Deroplatys truncata, assembly GCA_030765065.1. Classification (NCBI taxonomy): domain Eukaryota; kingdom Metazoa; phylum Arthropoda; class Insecta; order Mantodea; family Mantidae; genus Deroplatys; species Deroplatys truncata. The sequence goes on along the minus strand of CM060984.1, from coordinate 124,639,240 downwards.
AAGAAAAAAGTGTTCATGCACATGAAGTATCCTACAGGTCACGTCTACTTGCCGGTACTTCCCGCAAGATGGTGCCACCTGCCTGTTTCTGTACTACCGTGTTCTCCACTCTTGTCCTTCCCCCCTCCCCGAATGCGTTCGTGTCTTTGCTACCTATTAATCTCTCCATCTCGCTTCCTCCTATTCCATCTCACTCTTTCTGCTGTAGGGTAAGTGTTTCGGGAACATAGTGTGGCAAATATTCCAGGTACAGGTAAGAAACAGCATTTCATAAAATTCTTCAAAGGAAGTTGCTCAACCTAGACTTTCTGTCATCTAAGCAGGACTCCGATCGAATCCCAGTCCCCAAAATTGATTGAGTTTCTAGGCCAACATAGCTAACAATATAATAATAAGCATAATAATTATAGTTTTATTTCCAAGGATGTCTTGCACCCAAACCAGTTTCCTCCATTCTTTCTTCTTTTACCCTTTCCTCCACGTTTCTGTATACACACGTATAAGCAGCCTGCAATAATTTTCCGCTAAGTTATGGTTTTAGATAAGCAATAGTTTTTGTTTTAGATACATTATTGTTGTTAACTTCAATTGAGCTATGTAATACTTCGCGACTGACATGACACACACATTGTATTTATTTCTCCCGTACATTGCGAAATTATTCCTGTATTTATATTCAAACACCAACGAGACGTGATTTTGTGCAGGAAGATCTTTACCACTGAACTACATATGCTTCGATACACCTTTGAATGTTTTTAAACTTTTAACTCCATGTGGTAGGAGAATGTAGATAAAAAATGTTATTTTCTTAGTCTTGTACAACGTTTGTAATTAATAAAAATACATATTTTTACTTTTTTATTTCGTATTTAACCTTAACCAGGTGCTTTTTTAATGTTTTATTTTATGCACTTTATATTGTATATTAACAGGATGAATCACCTAAAACTTGCAGTGCAAATATTTCGGAAAATGGAAAGTGCTATTTTAGCCCATAAACAGATTTAATAATAATGAGAAAGTGTATATTTTGAGAAAACATACAATTTTTAAATGGAACAATGCCTAGTTACATCAGCAGAATAAGGGTAGGGTAAATTAGAATGTCAGTGGCGTTTGTTGCAAGATTCTAGTGCAAGTGATTTACGAGAAATCTTATTTTGAAACTTTTACGCACCGACACTTGTACAACCGTGGTAGCACAAACTAAAGAAAAACAAAAGGGAATTACAATACTTCTGTGGATTCTTATAAGTAAAGAGAACATAGCCCTTCAAATGTTGTTTTTAAAATGACCACCGGCAGCTTCAATACACAATTCCAGTCTGCTATGGAAAGACTGCTGCACACGTTCTAGCATTTCAGCGGAAATGTCAGAGCAGGTTGCAGTAATACGTCGTTTTATATCGTCTGGTGTAGTTGGTACATCCTTGTAGATAGTGTCTTTCAGCCTTTCCCACAGAAAAAAGTCTAAAGTGGTCAGATTCGGTGAAGGGGCTGCTCAAAGTACAGGTCCTCTTCGTCCAATCCAACGATTTGGAAACAATCCGTTAAAACAAGCTGTAGTACTTCGTGCACTATGGGCTGGATAGTCATCATGTAGGTACCACAGATTCCTCCTAGTCTGCAAAGGAACGTCTTCTAGCACCTGTGGCAGATGGCTACGATACTTGTGCGAGTTCACTGTTCCTTCTATGAACAAAGGGCCTATGAGCTGATGGTTCATTATTCCACAACACACGTTTAAACTCCATGGACACTGACGTTCCACCTGACGAAGCCAACGGGGATTGTCAACAGACCAATAGTGCATGTTCCTGCGGTTTACCTGGCCATGATTAGTAAATGTTGCCTCATCACTAAACAAGATACATGATGAATCTGGAGTATCATGTCTTAATGCCCATGTACAAAAGTTAACACGATTCTCAACATCGTTTCCATGCAGCTCTTGATGGAGAGAGAGGTGATATAGATGGAACCTATGGATTGAGAATGCGCAGTACACTTGCCTGACTTATACCACTTCCACGTGTGATTGTGGGGGAACTTATTTGCGAATCTACTGCAACGGCAGTCAAAACATTAATTTCTGCCTCTTCTCCAGTCACTTGTTTGTTTCTGTTACGTTTTCTAGGTGTTACAGTACCACTTTCACGTAATTGGTTGAAGAGGTTGATAAATAATTTCCGAGATGGTTGACGTCTGTCTGTTGGGATGAATTTCCGCATACACCCTACAACAGGAACGAACTGCATTCTTCCTACACTCTACATACACCATGAGCATGTTGAGGCAGTATTTTATATCACAACACTGTGAATGCCAGAGTGATTGTAGTGTAAATTAACATTATTCTATGACAATGATTTTGTATGTTTGTTAGCCATAAGCATTGTTAGGAAATGTTTACACGGTCTCACTGAAACTGACAATAGGAGTGGGTAACAATGAAGCAAGGGGGTGAGTTGTTTATCAAATAGAAGAGACAAACAAATGACGTCAGGGTAGCGTGCCTTTCTTTAGAAACGGAGGGAATATCTTTCCTAGAGCATATGTTTAGTAATTATGATTGGCTTATAAAATGGACGCTAATGTTGGCGCGATTTATTAACCAATAGCAGCTCTATTATATGTTTAGCCATATCGGGGTGAGCGAGTATAAGTTCTTGAGCCAAATGCAAGTATCGCGCAGTTCTAAAAAATCATTCACAAGGTAAACGTCGCGCAGTTCTAAGAAATCTCTCTCGCGAGTTACACGTCAGGCAGTTCTAAGGAAGCATTCATGAGGTACACATTACGCAATTCTACAGAATCTCTCGCGTCGTAAAGTTAGTTACAAAATGTGAAATACGCGAATTAATAGTGCGCGGCAAATAAGTGGTTGTAGTTACATTCGAAAATATAACAGTTTCAGGCAGGTGTGTATCAAGATTAAATATGTGAAATTAATTAATGTGACGGCAATAAAAGTGTAAAAACAAATTCTTTTATCAGTGTTATCCTTTAGTAACAACACCTTTCCGTTTACACGACCTGATCAGAGATATTTGCTCGACTGAGTAATAATAGCTAGCCGGATGACAAAGAATCCAAAATTCAAAATAGTAAAACAATAACAGGCGCCAAGTAATTAAGATAACAGGAACAGATTACCGCGACAATGTCGGTTTTTTCTGCATTAGTAAACCCCATCTTCCATTCACGACTTACTGCTTGAACCGTCACAAACTAAATGACCAGAAAGTCGCAATGCAATCAATGCACAGAAAGCATAATGCAAACAAACATATCAACATCGTACCTAACAACTAAGCAGGTTGAATGGGACAAGCAATTGTCGGGGTGGAAACTTTTAAAAAAAATCTGATGCGTTACACTCACATGACTTTCTCTTCCCTTGTACAAACTATTTTTACAAACGCTTATTCTCCATATGCTTTCCCACAGATTAATACTCTTTGCATATCCAAGACAAAAAAATTAATAACGAATTCCTATTTGAGAAAATAAGTATTGAAAAATTTAAGGGAATAACAATCAATATCTCGAAAGTGGTTCACTCAACAAAAAAAATGTATATGACATAAGTTGTGTATTTTAATGCGATCTACATTTTTTGTGCAGCAAAATTTTGTCTATCTCTTATGGTTTACCAGTTATGGAAAATTCAAGATATACATTTTATTTGCCATAACAATATCTTAAACATATGATATTTTAATCAAAATCGTTAGAGCCATTTTTCAGAAAATTAAAATTTTCGAAAAATCTTCCATGTAAAGGGTAATCTGGGGTGGGGGATTTTCTTGAAAACCTTCGTGTCGCATCTTTGGAAGATACTGAACCTAAATTCCAAGTTCGGTGTTTATCCGACTGTTCGTTTCTGACTTATGCTGTTCACAGACAGACACACACACAGGGACATGGTTCCAAAAATGCTTTTTTTGGATTCAGGGGATCTCAAAACATGTATTTCCGGTGAAATCTCGGTTTCGAATTTTTGGGTGGAATATAATGCTTCCCCTACTTACTATACGTAGTAGAGAAAGTAATAAGGAACTTGAGAAAAAGTATAAGTATTGGAAAATTTAAGGGAATAACAAACAATATCTCGAAAACGGTTCACTCAACAAAAGAAATGTATATGACATAAATTGTGTATTTTAACGCGATCTACATTTTTGTGTAGTAAAATTTTTGTCTATCTCCTATATTTTACCAGTTATGCAAAAGTCGTTCACAATGAAGAATACTTTTGGAGACATTCCCAGAAAATTCGAGATATACATTGCATTTGTCATGAAAATATCTTAAACATATGTTATTTTAATCCAAATCGTTAGAGCCGTCTTTGAGAAAATTAAAATTTTCGAAAAATGTTCCTTGTGAGGGGTAATCTAGGGTGGGGGGATTTTCTTGCGAACCTTCATGTCACATCTCTGGAAGATACTGAATCTAAATATCAAGTTTGGTGTTTATCCGACTGTTCGTTTCTGAGTTATGCTGCTCACAGACACACACACACACACACACACACACACACACACACACACACGGAGGACATATTTCCAAAAATGCTTTTTTTATTCAGGGGGCCTCAAAACATGTATTTCCGGTGAAATCTCGGTATTGAATTTTTGGGTGGAATACAATACTTCCCCTACTTACTCTGTGAACCACTTGCACTAGAATCCTGCAACAAAGACCATTGCCATTCTAATTTACCCTACCTTTATTCTGTTGATGTAACTAGGCATTGTTCTATTTAAAAATGGCATGTTTGCTCAAAAAATATACTTTTTCAGTATTACTAAATCTGTTTATAGGCTAAATGTACGAGCCCCTGTCTACCAATCAATGCTGTGAAAACTGCACATTAATAGCACTTTCCATTTCCGAAATATTTGCGGTGCAAGTTTTAGGTGATTCACCCTGTATATAGGTATATTTATATGTTAGAATGTAACAAAAATGCACGGTACAAATTACAGGTCACATTCCCCACAAGTAGACGAAGAAATTATGTTATATGAACATGGGTCTGGAAACGCTTTGTTATATGTTACAACTCATTTTCTCACAGGAGATGTTCAATATGCCCTCCGTGAGCATTGATACATGCATCAACTCGCCGTCGTAGTGAATCCCGAATGCGCTGATGTATCCCTGGAGTATTGCGTATGGTTTCGCAATACGGGCACAGAGACTCTTGAACATCTGGTACTGGAGTTCGATACACAAGAGCTTTCAAATGCCCCCATAAATAAAATTCCAGTGAGTTTAGGTTCGGGGAGCGTGAAGACAGGCAATTGGTCCACCTCTACCCATCCATTTGTCACCGAATCTGTTATTTAGAAGCCGACGGACATTAACACTAAAACGAGGAGGTTCTCCATCGTGCATGAAGTACATATTTTGTCGCACAGCTAAAGGCACTTCTGCTAACAGATCAGGTGGAACATACTCTACGAAATTATGGTAAGTTTGTCCGTCGAGCATGAGTGGAGGAACGTGAGGCCCTACCAATGCCCTGCCGGCCCAAAACATTGCCAGAAAATCTTTGTTGATGACTTGCTTCAACAGTTGCGGGAGGATTGACGTCAACCCATACATCTCAATTGTGATAATTTACAAAATGATCTCGTTGAAACGACAGGAAGTCGGCAATAAGTATAGTAAATATAGTACGGTTTGTCGCGTAAGTAATAACATAAACACTTCAAAAGAAAAGTAAATTACTCACGTATATCAAGCAAATAGATGTTGGAACTGCTTCCCTTCGTTGTTTAAGCATTTCTGGCACCTGCTTAGGAAATTGCTAATTACACTTTGCAACTCCCTTTGAGAAATGGCGGTAATTTCTTAACGAGTGTGTTTTTAAGTTCATCTGAAGTGTGTGGATTTGCTTTTAAACATTCTCTCTTAATGTCCCTCGTTCCCCTCATTTAATATCCTGCTTTTTTTATCTTGCTTTGATGCTCCCATGATTCTATTGAACATTATTTAGCGTTGCCTGCGCCGCGTCGTAGTGAGTTGCAGCGTAGTGTTCCAAATCCCAGCCACGGAATGCTGTGGGTTCTGCCCCGCGGGGTGCGTGGTTTTAGCCCGCGTATCGGACCTGTGTCCACTCAACATTGTGAGGAAACTACGATAGTACATTCCGACTGATGAAGCATGGCGCCGATCACATCATCCACAGCATCCGGGCGTAAGTCCGGCAGTCAGGTGGTAGACCCAGGTCTGACAGGACTACTGTGCCACACATTATTATTATTATTATTATTATTATTATTTATTATTATATTTATGAACTATGATACATTGTGAATCTTAATAAGTTAAATGCGTTTACCTCTTCCGTAACTTAATTTTCAAGGACCAGTATATGAATCATTCATTCTAATAACATGACATCTGAGATCTACCTCGAAACATTGTTGCAGTCACCATTATTTTCTCTCTTCTCTCTCTCTCTTCTGATGTACTAGTCAATTTATTTTTCTCTTCCTGATCAGTTTTACTGTTGTTCTTCATTTGCCAAATCGTTTTAAAACAGCTTCATTATTTATTTTCTCTATAAATTTAACACGCATTTAAACATTGGTAAAACCCACAATGCATTTTACTACACTCTTAAGTTTTTTCTTCAAGTGAATATTTCTTTCTCATTAAAACCTTCTTTTGCTATTGATATCCTCTAATTTCTTGACAACAGCCCTTGCTGTTACTGCTCCTTAAGACATTACTGCTGCTTTCATCGATGACAGGCAGTTTCCTTTGCTTTCAGATGTACGAGGTACGTCCAGAAAGTAAGTTCCGTTTCAATTTCTCTCCGCTGCAGCGCTGCGATCGAATTTCCGCACATGCGCGGTAGACGCTCTGTATCAAGGAGAAGAAACATGCGCCATTTTGAGATCGCTGTCAGCCACGTACGCTTTGTTGTGTTTGTTGCAATGTCGGTGTTGATTGAAAATCCCGCCGCTTATGAAATCAGATCTGTGATTCGTTTTCTGAATGCTAGGAAAGTGAAACCAATTGAAATTTATCGGCAGATTTGCGAAGTTTACGGACAAAATGCGATGAGTGATTCAATGGTAAGAAGATGGGTCCGACAGTTCAATGAAGGAGTAGTGAAGTGCACGATGAAGAACGAAGTGGGCGTCCATCTTTGGTTACAGAAGAACTGGTTCACGCGATTGATGACAAGATCCAGGAAAACCGCAAGTTTACAATTAGTGCTCTCGCTATAAAATTTCCCCAAATCTTACGATCACTAATTCATGAAATTGTTACCGAAAAACTGAAATTTCGTAAACTTTGCTCTCGTTGGGTACCAAAGATTCTTACTGAGCAACACAAAACAAACCGGAGGGGTAATGCACTTCAGTTATTGATCCGTTATGATGAAGGCGGCGAAGAATTTCTGACACAGATAGTCACAGGAGATGAAACTTGGGTTTCTTACGACACCCCTAAAGTAAGCGGCAATCAATGGAATGGAGGCACACTTCATCCCCAGCAAAGGTTAAGCCGAAACAAATCTTGACACCTCGAAAAATGATGTGCACAGTGTTCTGGGACTGGAAAGGCATCTTACTCATTGATTTCTTACCGCGTGGTCAAACAATCAACGCAGATGTTTATTGCGAGACACTTAGGAAATTGCGCCGCGCAATACAGAATAAGCGCCGAGGATTGCTGTCAAAAGGTGTTGTTTTTCTTCACGACAACGCACGACCACACACTGCAAATGTGACGCAAAACCTCCCACAGGGATTTGACTGGGACGTGTTTGACCATCCTCCGTACAGCCCTGACCTCGCTCCTAGCGACTTTCATCTGTTCTTACATCTCAAGTCTTTCCTTGGCGGTCAACACTTCAACAATGACGAAGAGCTGAAAGAAAATGTTTCCAACTGGTTGAAGATACAGGCGGCAAACTTCTATGAAGAAGGTATACAAAAACCTGTGCCACGCTATGACAAATGCCTGCAAAATTTCGGCAGTTATGTGGAAAAGTAGTTTAAGAGTGGTAGAATTTTGTGCAATAAATAATTTTTCTGTATCTGTACACAATTTAATTTTATTACCAAACGGAACTTACTTTCTGGACATACCTCGTATTACTTTTCCACACAGTGGGCTCGTTTTGTGGACAATTTGTAGTCTAAACCAACTCATAAAAGAAAGTTTTAGCTGGGAAATTTGTGATCTAATACAAAGCATTATTACGGTCTATTTTCGGCACCATCATTGAGTCCAGTTATCGCCAATCATAGCCAGCGCTTGGGTAATACACTGCAAGTATCTGAAATTATCTAGTTGTTAAACAACTTCTTAAATTTGTAATTCATTCAATAACAATATCTGTATTTATCCCGTTTTCCATACCGATGGCATTTATTCGCATCGTTTTCTCCTTTACTGGCATGACATGTTATCAGCAAATACTTTGGATTTCACCTCTTCTTCCTCCTACTACCACTCCTCCCGTTTCGAAAATCCATAACTAATGTAAGTAAGAATAATTCATGTTTTTGACGATTTTACCTTTCAGTGGCTCACATGAAGCATTAAAACATCTGATGTGATACATTCATTTGGATTTTTCTGTCAATGACAATCTCATACGTATCCGGTATATTCATATAAAACGTGAGTTTTAAATCCACGTTATTATTCACGAAATACATATTTTTTGCTAGGAATTTCAAATGAAGCGGAGAGTACTTATTTACAACATACGTAAAGAGCATTCAAATATCCCTGGTAACAAACTCTTAACGTTGAGTGGAAGAATACAAAAGAATCGCAAATTTTCAAGCATGTTCGTTAGATGCACTCTCACTTACGAAAGGTGTAAAGTTGTAAAACCGAATATTTCGTACACGCCTACGACAAAATTTATTTAATACCAATTGTGAATTTTAAGCCCATCTTCGTGGTGGGGGGGTAGTGTGTCTGCCTCATATTCAAGAGATCCCTAGTTCGTATCTCGGTTAAGTTGAATCATCTGGATAATGTTTTTTTCCGGGGTTTTGCCTTATCCTCAGAAGGCGAATGTTGGGTAAGGTCACGAATGTCACGGTTCTAAGGGCCGCGGGACGATTTGAGCAACTTTTCAACTATTTCCGCATTTACCGTCGGATATGGTTAAACAACGTAACCTAAAGCCAAAAAAGGTGTATTTTAATGACCTATATATATTTTTTCTATAGTAAGTTCCATCTATCTCTTAGGCTTCCAGTAATAATTCAGAAGTATATATAATTCAATCAAATAAAGGCAAATTTTACAAGTTATTCACAAAAAAGTTCAAGATATACATTTTATTAGTCGAGGAAATATTTTAAAATATTTTATTTAGTAGTTTTTGAAAAAGATAAAAATAGCGAAAACCTTTACTTTAAGGCTAGTTTGGGGAAAGAGGATGTTCGTGACAAATCTTGAAGGATTATTGCACTTGAATTCTAAATTTGGTGCATACCCGACGTTTGTTTTTGAGTTAATTGTTCGTAAATACATGGAGCTGTATCTAAAAGTAGTTCTATTTTATGCAGTAGATCTCAGAATGTGTGAAATTTCTATTTCTATTTTTTTTTGTAAAACACAATACTTCCTATACAGATATTGGAGAGAAAGTAAAAATGTATAAATAAAATAACCACGTTGAAAGGATTGAATAAAATTCATATGCCCAAGGATAAATTTCTGATTGTTGTTCTTTTTATTGCTCCAAGATATAATACCATGAGACCATCGTTTAGATAAATGTAAAAAACACAAAGCATCTATTAGCCATGTTGGGAGTGCTGTATGCACAGTGTGTGAGTGTGTGCATATCCCCCACCTCACCCCACTGCCTCTGATCTGTCAAGCCCCTGTCAGTCTGTGAGGCTGCCGCCCCAAACAAGATGGATCACTGGCGAATGGAAATCATGGTCCAGGGAAAACTCTTCCTGCTCTGAAAAAACCACCCCTCCTTTTATTCTTTCCCTTTCGCTTCATCCTCCCCCCTCTTCCGGAAAGTGAGAAGGGGAAAGAGGCAACGGTTTTCTTTCTGTAATCCTGCATAGATACCGGGCAAAGAGGTGGATGTTGCATACTTCTACCCTTAGGCCTAGATACGACTCCCCTCTCGGGATCCTATACTCTATTTTTTCTGGGAATGGGAATACATAGAATAAAATACAATAGAACTTAACGGGGTTTTTGTGTGGATGTTGCTCTTTTTCCCGCCACCTACACACCCTTTCTAAATCTTTCCCCACCGCCGCCTCCGCCGCCGCCGACTCATCTCACCCCTTGAGCCTCGTCATTGCTAACCAAAGAATAGAGAGGCGGTAGTTGGTGTCTGCGGAGAAGCTCGATTTTTGAAGTCGACAACAATGGGATGGTTGGTTTAGGGGGTGAAAAAAGAGGAAAATGGGAGGGGGATGAAATGTTTGCAGGGAATACGATAGTCCGTCAACACTTTATTACGGCATGGTGACCGAAGGACGATCACCGAAAGAGAAGAAGAGGGAGAAAAAAGTAAAAGACCGGGAGTGATGAGAGATGATGAAAAAACGGTGACGCAATCAACATAAAACGCTTTTCATATCTTCATTCATTCGAGTTTGAATCGCGGAAGAACAGGATAGTGACTGAAAGACCCGCAGGCTGAGAACTAGCAGTTTTGACAGAGATCCTCGCGTATGAATGGATTTAACTTGCTATTGATAACAACTAACAACATAGTACATAACAAGGACAAAGGTTTTTAGTCATTTATAAACACACTTTTAGCATATTACCTTTTCTAAAGCTTTTAAACAACGCCATTAGCCTACTGATCTTTAGTGTAGTATAATCTCTCTTTTCTAATGCCCAATAATTCGATTAAATCCTCTTTTTATTGACTTTAATTGGTACAACCTGATATACCAAGGATTAAACTGGAGAGAGAAAATATTATTATATTTAGGTAGAACTATTGATTCCAAACCGAAGAATAATAATATGAAATTTCATTATTAATAAACTTCACGAAGAATTTAAATTGACTAAGGTTGGAAATAGTAGGTAGAGAATAGATAAAGTCGTGTGAATGTAACAGATTAGATTTCTTGAAGGTTGTCCCGCACTGTTTTGTATTACGTCACTGCTAGCAGTCCCTACAAAAAAGTAGTATATCATGCAACAAGACTATAATGGTTGGCTCCTAGCTCAGTCCGTAGATCACCTGCCTGGGTTCGATTCCCGGCTGGCGGGGTGGGAATTTTTCTCTAACCAAGATTATTCCTTATCCTCCCCAGAGTCTGGAAGTATGAATGAGAGTGTGAATGTGTGTATGATTAAAAACCAAAGTGCAAGAAACCCCAAGACAAGAGTTACACGAGTTAACCCCACTGCCAATAGGCAATAAATTTCAAAGGAAAGGCCGCCAATAAGATTAATGCAGTTAAAGATGGGTATAAATGGAACAAAAAATAAAGACTATAATGGTAGGAATTAAGGCGCGAATATGTTTATGAAACGAGCGATAGTTTAGTTACATACGACTGTTTCTGTCTACTATACTATAATTTTAAAACTTTGAGCTTTTAGAGAAAGACCTTACCTTGTTAATTGTGTGTAATTAAATGCTGATCGGATTCCAGCATTGATGACAGACTTTGAGATGGCAGCACTGTTGAGTCCATGTATTTATTGATTTTTGCAAGTAACGTGAAAGCAACACATATTGAAACAAAGGAAATGAACTCAATTTATTAGAATATTAAAGTTATAATGAGCAGAATTTATTTTATTTTGAAATACACATGTTTCATGGTTTCCCCGGGGAATAGATCCCAGTGACTGATGTTTTGAAGGTGTTAAAAGGTGTGGGGGGGGGGGACTGCGCGCGCCACCGAGTAAGATCATAATGCGTCTCTGAAGTATTATGGATACCATAACAGTTCGGTTATGTCAAATGCAATCAGCGTATTATAGTGCGGTCGACCAAAATACTGTTATCTGTTCACGTAAACATCTTTGAAGCAGAATTTGTTTTTAAAAGCGAAATGCTAAAAATGTCTATCTTGGATCTTATGAGACAGCTATCACATTTTAAGAAGGTGTGTTAGCCTCGAATACCTATGGAAAAGAATCTCAAGTCATAGACATAGACATTCTGGAGCAAAAATATCTAATGTGTTCCAATTATATCACTTTCTCCACCGACTATTATAGCTTCTGCAAATTATTTTTACGAAAGCTTACTTTATTCCTACTTAGTGTTGATCCTCACTAACCTGTGCTAAAATAGTTTCAATACACATTTTGTTGCAGCTTAAAGGGAAATGCAGGAAACCGAATCGATATTCAAAAATTTAAAAACCGGGTCGCCATACGTTATCCTAGAAATTCTATACTCCTTCCATGAATCGCGAAAAACATTCGAATAGCGACATAACTTCATATTACTTTTCTACCCTCTATCTCCTATTAGTGGGTATACAAATTAATCTTACGAAAGTTAATTTTCCTATCTAATTCAATTTAATCCGGATAAACCTTTCCAGAAATAGCTACATTACACATTTCGTTATAAATACAAAGGGAATAGCAATAGTCAAATGTTTAATAACTGGACGCTATATGTTGGCCTTAAAATCCCGTACTGTTCTTTCCATACAATTGCGAGAAACAACTCAATGTCAACAGGATTTTAAAAGAACTATGAAATGCCTAAGTACTGAACTATTCAAATAATTACTAATGGATATTCGGAAATGGCTGATGCAAGAAAAAAGAGTTATTTCAAATAAATTGTGCGTTTTAAAGAGATCTACATTTTTAGTAATACGTTTTCGTTCATCGCTTAATGTTTACCAGTTATATAAGATTATACCAAATTCCTTCCGAGTTAAAAGGGCTTCATAGGCTATCCCTTATGCAAATATCTTTTATAGAAACAATTTTCAGAAATACAAACATTTTGACAAATGTTCCATGTAAATAATTTGGAGTTGGAGGATTTTCCTGAAAAATTTTTGTGTCCCATCTTTGGAAGATATTGAGCTCAAATGTGATGTTTGTTATTTATCCAACCTTTCGTTTTTGAGTCATCCTACACAGACACTCACACACAATGACCTTTGTTCTAAAAAATACCTTTTTTTAATTCAGGAGGCGCGAAGTCATACATTTCCGGTGAATTCTCGATGTGGAATTTTTGGGTTGGAATGCAATGCCTTATACTACGTACTATGTACGTGGTAGAGAAAGTAAAAACTGACAGTTCCAACCAATAATAACGCATGTCTCGGAAATGTTTAATGCCACAAAAATATTATTTTAAATAAGTTGTGTATTTTAAAGAGATATACAGACTTTTATAGTATGTTTTTGTATATCTCTTATAGTTTACTGGTTATGCAAAATGAAGAGGACTTCACAGGTTATTCACAGAAAATTCAAATTTGACAAGTAAATATTTTACACGTAGGTCATTTTAATCGAAGTTGCTTTAACCATTTTTGAAAAATCAAAAAATTTTAAGAAGTTTACAAATAAAGAGTACTTGGAAAGGGTTGACTTTATTTAAAATCTTCGTGTCGCAACTTTAGAAGATACTGAACTTTCAGATTTTTTATTTTTCGTTTTGCTGTACACAGACACAAACACAATGACATTTTTCTAAAAATACTTTTATTGAATTCAGGGTCTCAAAACATGTATCGCCGGTGAAATCTCGGTAATGAATTTTTGGGTAGAATACAATACCACCTCTAGTTTTGAAACTGAAAATAAATTGTCATATAAAATTAGCAGCACGAGTGCTACTCGACTAGATAATCGCACGAAAAACTTATTATTGAACTTTGCCTCCTTTAGCGCCAACTATGTTTGTTAGTCACTGCAGTGTAGATTATGATACATGTTTGTCAAAATGAAACAAATGCTACATGATTTCATTCACTGCATTCATACAAATTAAAAACAAGTGCACCACCATGAATTATTATCAGCGTAGTAATCGAAGGTGAATTACTATCAGTGTAGTATGGCTTTGATTGGTAAACTGACTAGTATAGTCTACCTGTCATTGTCTAATGTCTTATTGAGTACGATTACCAGAGTAAAGTGTACTGCTAAAGAACTCTAACGAAACAATACCAATTTAAGACAAGATTGTTGCCCCTTTTACGATTAATGTCACGTTTGTCAAATTTGCATAGTTCTTTCCTCAAATATCATTCCGAATATAAACATAAAATTTGGTAGTATTATGAAATCAATTTATTTTGCAGTTACCGAAAACTAAAAGCTTTATTTATACATCTGAAAAAGGGGACAACCTATATAGCATTTATAATACTTTAGGTACTTCCAAAAGCAAGATAAGCATAAAATAACTATACATCCTGAAAATATATGAAAAAAATTAATAAAAATACCTTCAAATCGAAAATGTTGACCATATTACAGCAACCTGCTCATGACGTTCCCGCATTGTCCAAAACGATAAGCAGGGTCCTGAACTAGACCAGAATTTATTCAGTGTAGTACCATAATTTCACTGAATGCGTGACCTGTAGCTTTAGTTCACCAAGTTTTAATTAATCTTATATTTATTTTTATTTATGTAACAACAAAATTTTATACAAGGATTCAGGAATATTTCTAGCATTCTCCACCTTTTAGCTGAAAATGTTGATTGAACAGATACCTATCCTTTAAACATAAATGACTCTGTAAAACAAGGTTACGCTCATTGCATCCTTTCCATTTGACTAATGCAAACTTTTCGCCATACAATTCATTTAGATAATGGCGTAGACCATGGTATGCTCATCCGTTCCTAACTATTGAGTTATCTGTAATTCACTTTTGGATGGCAAATGATTGTTCTGAAACAACAAATTCTCTCATGTAATTCTACATTAGTTCCTTTCTTAGTAATATATGTTCCAGAGCTAGTTAATTCTTAAGTGCACGATACTAAATGTATCTCTGTATTACTTACTTTGATTTTAATTTCCTATCAATAAATTGTTTGGGTACATACTTCAGCACATTTTAAATTAATTTTCTTTAAAAATACCTTAAGAGAATAGGGCAGAGTCAGCACTCCAATTATATGTGACGCGTCACTGTCGTGTGACGTAACACATTTTCGAGGAATCATAGGTAGGGATGGAAAGGATGGGCAGGCTCTATGTCTTACAAACACCTGGTTTGCAGAGGCGCACGCAGAGTTCATTTGGAAGGGACTAAAACAGGAATAGTTGAAACACACGAAGTCAGCCATAACCTTTATTCCGTGGTCACTTTTAGAGATTTATCAATGAAAGGGGGCTATAAATTGGATCACTAAACAGGGTAAACTGATTAAATAAAGGATTTGACAGGTCAGCATGACCAACACATTTTTAAGCATTTGTAGGACCAAAAGACGAACAGATGTATGTACGAGAGCTGATCAATAAAGACTAAGACTGATTTTTTCCTGTAGTTTTCTTGGGAGTTTCCTGTCTCTACCATGAATATTTGAAAATAGCGGGATTTCATGTATAATGTCCATAGACGGCAGCACTCTTGTATCGGTAGGTTGAGTGTAATGCTGTATATTATTGACCCTACTTGAATTTCGCATACCACTCGACACGAGAGGAGCAATAAAATTTTGTTTTCGTTTAAATCATACAGCCTCTGAAACTTTGGAAAAGCTGAAGCAAGCTTACGGTGAAGATGCACTATCTCGTGCAACAGTGTTTAGGTGGTTCAAGGACTTCAAAGAAGGGCGAGTCCTTCGTGCTAAGCAAGGTGGGCCTGGTGCTTCGGCTTCTGCTATGACTGACGTCAACATCAACACAGCTGCTGTGATTGTTGTTCTTCCTCATACTACTGCTACAGCAGCGAACTACACGCCAGTATTGGCTACACTGAGGAAGCACATTGCAAGGAAACATCCAGAACTTCATCAGAATGGGTGGCGACTTCATCACAACAACGCATGGCCTCACGTCGCAAATCAAGTCCAGGAATTCAACATCACCTGCGTACTGCATCCGCTTCATAACCCCAATCTTGTCCCCTGTGATTTATTTGTTATTCCCATCACTAAAGGCAAAGCTCCGGGGCATTCGATTTGAGAGCACTGAAGCGTGCTGAGGAAAAGTGAGTCGATTCTCAAAGACCTGACAAAGAATAGCCTGCACCAAGTGTTCGAGGACTGGCAGAGACGCTATAAAAAGTGCATTCAAGTAGGAGGGGACTCCTTTAAAAAATATCATGTCAACATTGAAATGCAGTAATAAATACTGTGAAAAAAATCAGTCTTAGTCTTTATTGATCAGCCCTCGTACATAAAGACCAAACCCATCAGCCAGAACCCATACTAGTCAGATGTTTTAACCACTAGACCCTTTCACTTCACTGCAACTACACGAAATGCAACCATAGGTAACTATCTTGTGCTACTCTAACTTCCGATGACTAAGCAATGGTAAAATGAGTAGAGCGATCCAACTAACCAATTTATGGAGTGATAATTTTACAAAATACCGGACTAAATTCCCTCTCATTCTCCAATTGGCATTTACCCATGTTTTAATGTGTATAGTATTTTATTTACTCGTTTATTAACAAATACAATGTAGTATACCAAACCTGTAAATATACAAGTTTCAGAAAACAAAAATGAGACCGTAGTATATTCGATATTATGGGTTTGGACATTTGGGAGAAGGGTTTGGACCCCTGAACCCTCTCTCCGGGTACGCCCCAAGGTAAAATGTACAGCACATCTTCTGCTTGTGCTGCTGGTCCTTTGTTAAGAATAATTTTGCCTCACCTTGCATCATCTGCACTACATTTCTCACTGAGGTCCTAGCTGAGAGTCGGAAACAAGAGGAGACTAGCTCGCTGATATCACAGAGCATTCAGTTGGCTTGTTGGACTATTCTCTGTAACCCGGCCTCGAGCAGCAACGTTTAATATGGAGAGATGCGGTTGTTAAGACCTGTATTAACACCATTACTTGTCACCAAAAGATGTCAACAGTTTTACTTTAAACTTAAAACGGTGAATAATATCACTGTGGCAAGTCCTTTCCCTAACATATGCAGCACTGTTCAATTCTGTAAACACCCTTCAAAATATTATGTTAATATTTTTTCATGCTCTTGTCCGCCAAATCAATTGCCAATCCTATTAATTTGTATTTAAAAGCCATCAACCTAAACGATATGAAACCAAATAATTTGGCAATATTGATTTACAATGCCGATATTTACGTTATTTCTAACCGTTTAAATTATACTTATATGTGCCCTAATCATTTTCCAAATATCTACCCATAGTATTTGGTTCAATTAATGTTATATGCTCAGTCTAACATCCGTCATAATACAATCTTAAAATTAAGAAATCAATATTTTTTTGAGATTTGACTTCTTCTTGTAACATCCTTTATTCTCTTTAGTTCGTAAATTCCTTAACCACGTGACCAAAATAGACAATTATAGCATAGTATGCGACCCAACAGATCTGCTTTAATATTTTGATTTTGTGTTTTGAAAACGCAATTCCCTGAATGTGACTGAATTTAGACTAATTGTTATTTACCTTAGTGTACAATGAAGGTATTAAGGAATAGGACATGTTTTATGTATGCTAACATCAAGTAAAATTGTATCGAAATGGTTTATTTTTGTATAATTTTGAAACTCCAGATATGCAGTGTACAAAAATTTTGAAAATTCCGTATTTACAGAAGTGTACTAAAATCTCGTTATACTACAGCATTATTTTGTGCTAAATTATTCTGTTAATATCAACTAGTTTTTAGATATTTTATGAGAAATATAACATTTGTATCAGAATAATATGGTTCATAATTACTTGCATTTCCTTACTCGTAAGTTTAGCATAAATACATCATTTAACATTTCAAATTAATTTAAGAAGCTATAGTTAAAATTTACCTTGGACTATTAATTTTCAGGTATTCTTTAGTCTTGACTAGCTGTAAGTTTATGTAAAGTAATGTACAGGTTATATACAAATCAAAATAATGAAACAATTCTGAATCATTAAAAATAGTCCTACATATGAAAATTCTACGGTAAAAATATACAGATTAAGCAACACAAAAGTGAATAAATAGTTTAAAATGCTTAATTCAGAAAACAATAAATAGAAAGCTAGTCTAAAGATGTATACAAAGGTTTAAAGTTTAAGAAATTCGTAAGTACATATATTTGGTAATCAAGCTCTCATTACATAAGTGAAGAATTTTTAATCAAGTTTTATTGAACTGAGCGTGGTGATTAACTTTTCTATCTCGTCTACCTCATCCTAAAGCTGCTCTCTGAAGATGTATGTGCAGGAATGATTACAACTGCATCAGATTGTGAGAAGCTTCCATAATCTGCCGATCGGTCTCTTCGGAAGCTGATGGAGAACTCCAATACTCTGATGACAAATCCATGTTGTTTCCTTCGTAGGGTTCTTCGTATGAATTTGCTGATGATGGTGATGACTGCAGCGTGTATTGGGGTTCCTGTTTTGGCACGGGAGGTGGCTGTATAAACTGAACGTCTGAAGAAGGGGATGAAGATGGAGCTCCGTTTTTCCAGTAGACATTAACCTGAGGTGCTTCAATACCTGGTAATGCTTGTGGTGTGGATTGGTTTTGCTGTTGACCAAGGTCCTCTTGCGCCGCGTAGCGTGGTGGTTCCATCGAGTTCCAGCTGGAGATCTCCGTTGACAAGGGCATGTTTATATAGTTATTGTAGTGGCCGTAGTTTTGATAGTAACTCACAACAGGATCCACACTATTTCGGTTCTCTTCCGAATATGACGATCTCAAGAAATCGACTTGAGTGGTGGGGACATTCATGACGGGGTTTTGTGTTCCCAAGTACTGTTGAGGCTGTTGCTGGAGACCTGACCTGAGAGCCTGCGCACTGTGTTGATACAGTTGCATTTGCTGGAAGTGATTAGCGGTGCTCCGATAACACGTGTTCTTCAATTGTGCATCAAGGTAGCCGAAAGGTGAGGAACCATCTGCAAAGGAGTATAGGTGTACATTAGGTGGTGCTTGCTGAGGACTCAAGTGACCGTGCAAACCCAGGTTTGCTGGTGACTGCTGCGGATAAAAAGAGCCTGGTTGTACCATCCGTGCTGCAACAGCGGAAGCACTCAGCGGTGAAGACCGCCGACTGTTGCTGGAAGAGTTTGAAGCATTGGAGCTTGCTGAAGGAGTCGGACTAAGCACAGATGGGGATAGTCCATCGTCTGTCTTCTTTACTTGGTGCTCTTTCTTCTTCTTCATGCGCCTATTCTGGAACCATATCTTTATCTGTCTCTCGGAGAGGTCCAACATGGTAGCAAGGGCAATTCTACTGGGTCTGCAGAGATAGTTGTTGACTTGGAATTCCCTCTCGAGTTCCATTAGCTGCGTACTGCTATATGCTGTCCTGTTCCTTTTAGTGGTACGGCGGCTAATTCTCTTCGAAGATGATGTTGATGAGGGTTGATCAGCAACGTCTATAACAAACATAAAATTTGGACATTAGAAAATATAGCAGAGAATAGAGTAAAGGGGGAGAGGACTCGTTTTCTTAAAAACCTTAGGAGAATGTTTCTAAAGTTACAACTTGGTTACCCTAGGTTTATTCTAAATATAACATATCACGGTTAAACACACCCCTGTTCAAACATACATTACAAATATGTAGTAAACGATAGTTTTAGGCAATGCAGTGATTGTGTCGTGGAAAATGGGGCATATTTAATGAAAGCATCATAATTAAATATTAAAAGAGATTATAACAGATGTTATGCTATATATAATCCTGAATTCACTCAGCAACTGAGGGAAATTAGGAAAAAATGCTAGCACACGGCGTTTGAACCCCCTGACCTCCCAAATGAAAGACAAGAAGCTACAGCCTAAACCATCTCGTTATAAAATCACTTAGCCCAGCACGCATAAAAAGAATGTTTACAGGCAGAATTTTGTGCAAATTCAGACTTATAATTAAATCCAATAAGGTTTAAACTACATTCAAGTAAAAAAACATTCATTTCATGATGCGCTTACACTACTGTTAGATTTTATTTAAATGAATGCCGTTATTAACAGATTTTAGAGAACTGCACAAAAGTATGCACGAAATAATCGTATAATCTCATTTTTATTATAAACGTGCTTGATCGCCCCTTAATTCCATATTTTAGAGTGAAAATATGTGTAATAGGAATCATTTTTTGAACATTTATAGTCGCTTTAACATTTTAGTCATAACGCGACTACAAGTTTTAAAATGCATATTTAACAATAAAATAGTTATTGTTATGAGGTTATTTAACATACTGTCAGTTTTGAACGATTATAATGAACTAGTATAAAATTGTGACACTATAATTAATCAAACTGATTGAACATTATATACTTTTAAAAAATTCAACTATCTTAGGGTATATCGAATAGTTGAGAGCTGTTTGTAAATCATTGAGTATCTCGTAGTGTTGCCACCATTGATCGTATTGTGGACATTCCACGATTATGTTTTTCGTCGTTAACAGTATGTTACACTGGTGGCAGATGGGTGGTTGGTCCATTGAAAGAAGATAACGGTGCGTGATCTTGGTATGGTCCATTCTCAATAGGGATATTAAAACCTGATCTTGTCTGGAAAGATAATTGCTGGGAAGATGTGTCGAAAAACTCGATGTTATATCATGGAGACTTATTACCTTAGAATGGAATGACACTTGTCTATGTGCGTAGTGTAGGGTAGATGCTTAGCTCAATAAGTAATTGGATGGGAAAATGCTTTACATGTACTTTGCTTTAATGTTTATTAATGCTTAAGAAATAGCTGTTTTAGTACCGAGTTTCAAAATATCGTATGACATATAAGTTGTACAGACAGGAGAAAGAGGCAATGAGGGCGATGGAGGGGAAGCTAATGAAAAGGAAAGGGAAAGCAAGAGATGCAGGTAGAACAGAGAGGAGGCGAGAGAGACATTCGCATTTAATGCAATAGCTAATGCTAGTAAAACTGGGGTTTATGCTAATTTGTGATAAAACTAGAACCTAAATAAGAACACAATCAGTTTTGTGAATTAATGGACACAATAAATTGTACCCATTGTGCGGAAATATAGTTACAAATGTCATTGCTTAGTATAACAACCTAAAATTACAAAAGTACGAAGCGAGGATGTCTGGAACAAGAAGCAGGAAATTTAGGCTTTTGAAATTTTTGGAAACAGCAAGAAAGAGTTTCTTAACCGGTTGGTCATTGTTTAGTGAAGGAAAAAATCGAATGCGTTACATTCTTATACTTTCTCTATCCTCTATCGCTTATTAGTGGGTATAAAAACTATTCTTACGAAAGTTCATTTACTTTCCTATCTACTTCATTTTAATCCAGAAAACCTTTCCGGAAATAGCTGCATTACACATTTCGTTGTTATGCAAAGGGAATAGGGATAGGCAAATGTTTTAGAACTGGACGCTTTACGCTAGCCTTAAAATTCCATACTGTTTCCACGATATCATAGAGAAACAACCGAAAATCGACAGTACCATAATGGCTTTGAACCATTAAAAACAGATATCTCGGAAATTGCTTTTGCCACAAACAGTTTTTGAAGTGAATTGTGTATTTTGAAGAATCCACATGTTTTGTAGTAGAGTTTCGTTTATTGCTTAAGCTAAACGAGTTATGCAAGATTATACAAAATCCTTCCGAATTAATAGGACTTCACAGGCTATTTTCAGAAAATTCAAGATATACCTACATTTTATTTGTCATCAAAATATCTTCAACAATGGTATTTCAATCAAACCGTTAGAGCCATTTTTTTAGAAAATAAAAAATTTCGAAAAATGTTCCATTTAAATGGTAGTGGGGGTAGGGGGATTTTCTTGAAAGTCTTCCTTTCGTATCTTTGGAAGATGTTGAACTTAAATACCAAGTTTGGCACTTATCATACTTATCGTTTTGGGTGCGTGGATGTTCTTCCAAATATTCCTTTTTTCTTTTGGATTCAGGAGCCTCCAAACATGCATTTCCGGAAATCTCGGTAGCGAATTTTTGGGTAGAATTCAATCCTTCTCTACCTACTATGCACGTGGCAGACAAAGAAAACGTCGGCGGAAGATTGGTAAGTACGGATTAAAATGGGGATGAGAGCTGGGAGGTATAAATGTTGTTAAGAAATGATAGATATAATATAGGAGGGCGGATTGTTAATTCACAGACTTTTTAAAGAAAATAATTTCTTCCAAAAAATCAATTTTATTTCTCAACATACTGTTCTTTCAATTCAATACACGTTGTCCAACGTTTCTCGAACTTTTTAACCCTTTCAAAAAATATGATTTTTCGAACTCTGCAAAATATGAGGTTGTTTCTGCCATGATGTGTTCACTAGATGCGAATTTCTTCCCAGCGAGCCAATTTTTCAGGTTTGCGAAGAGGAAGAAGTCGCTCGGAGCCAAATCTGGAGAATGTGATGAGTGAGGTAGCAGTTCGTAGCCCAATTCTAATAATTTTGCGATGGCAGTGGCTGACGTCTGTGCGGGTGCATTATCCTCGTGAAAGAGAACCTTTTTCTTCACCAAATGGGGTTCCTTCTTTAACAGTTCCTTGTGAAACTGATCCAGCATTGTGGCATAATATGAACCTGTGATCGTTTTACCCTTTTCCAGGTAGTGGATGTCTATCATCCCTTATGAATCCCAAAAGACAGCTGCCATGATTTTTCCTGCCGACAGAATGGTTTTCGCCTTTCTTTGGAGCAGGTTCACCGAAGACTGCTTTGATTGTTATTTGGTTTCAGGTTGATAGTAATGGATCCAAGCTTCATCAACCGTGATATAACGCCGCAAAAACTCATTTGGGTTGCATTGAAACATGTTCAAACATGAAATAATCACACAATTCCGCTTGTTCTCAACTGTGAGCAGTCGCGGCACCCATCCAGCGGACAGTTTTCTCATACCCAAAAATTCGTGCAGAATGTTATACACCCGTTCACTCGAGATGTTTACGAATGTCTCACGGATTTTCACTCGGCGGTCTTCCAACACAATATCATGAACTTTGTTCACCATATCTTCTGTTGTGACCTCAACCGGCCGCCCTGTGTGCATCTCTTGTGCTCGAACGACCACATCTAAATTCTGTGAACCATGCTGTGTAATGGAGCAGAGTCTCTATAATAGTTGTTCAGCTTTTCTTCCGTTTCCTTCACCGACTTACCATGTAAAAAGTAGTGTTTTATCAGAACACGAAATTACTTTTCTCTATTTTCTACGAAGCGACACACATCTGCTTATTTTGGACGCTCTCAACAATGCTCTAAGAAACAAATAACGAAAAATTTCTGCGATTAAACCCAAAATAAATGTAAGACTTGGGTGCAAACAAGAAACCTGTGATTAGAACGCTCTCTCTGTCAAAGTCATGGACTTATCAATCCGCCCTCGTACACCCACAAACAGATAGGGATATTCAAGTGCGTACGATTCTTCAATTTCATCCAGTATCAAGTACATTAAAACTCATAATTTTATATTTTTTCATTTACGTATATGTAAATAGTGTGTTATTCAAATGCCTTTAGCAAGTATACCTACTATTTGTTTCTGGCTGGACACCCAGGCCTAAGAGAAAAATAAAAATATCATTTAACGGCAACAAATTTTCACACCCTCCAGCAGTAGATTAATATACTTTATTTTTTATCTTCGCTTTAATCTCGCGTTTAGTGTGTACTCCTCCCCTTGCTAGGGACCAGAAAAGTCCCTCACTTTACTGGCATATTGAGCTACAGTCAAGTGAGGAGAACAGATCGAAATCGATGGCAAAATATGAGAGTTTGGGTGACTATTCCTCCTGTAGATAGATAGATGGGAGTAGGAGGTTTATGAATAAAACAAAAGAGACTAAACAGTGGAGACAAGAAGGGAAAGAAACGGAATTGTAAGGCTGGGTGGTGCTGCACTTTGAAGGGGAACAAAAAGAGAATATTTTATAGTTTTGCTACAGACGACGAGAAAGTACGAAGAAAAAAATGACAAAATGACGCATATACTTTGGAAGTAAATGGAAAAGAATTTTTCTTCCTTCTCTAACCATCTTTCCTTAAAACATCAACGGTTTCCATATCCGATACAAATTTAACAAAACTTATACTAAATTTTTGACATCGCCACTCTACAATAGATGTACTTACTTTATATTTAGTAAAGCCATTTTATAAGAATTAATTGTTTGTTTTAAAGAAACTCGTTTCCGGCTTTCTAGATAAAATACTATTATAATTTGTTAATTGCTCATAATTTATGTCTTCAAGATGTCGGAATAACAAAACTTGAGTATACTTCCGGGTTTCAGTTTGGGAGTTGAGCAGCATTTAAGGGTCCCAGAAGGTGAAAATGCATTATTATAATTGAATTTGTCTGTTGAAATTCAGAAGACAATGAAGAAGAATTTTATCGAATGGAACATTTTGAACCCGGATTAACCATAAAATATTGAATGCCCATGAAATCCCCACTTCTCCATTTTGAAAATGATGATATTATTAAAATAGTTTGCGGTCTACCTTTGCTTCTGTTCGATTCCATTAACTTGAATTGTGATTTTTTTTTCAAAAAATGCCTAATATAAAAATAATTTTTGTTCGTTCTCTTTTAATCACTTTTACTAATTTTGCTGAGCTGTTGGTCAATAACAGTGTTATGCTTGGTACCTAATTTTAGAAGCAATTACACCGGTGTTCTTATCGTTTCTCTGTTTCTTTTAACAGATCTTTTAATGATTCCAAAATAATACCTTAAAATAAAATATAAATAACAAAAATATGTGATACATTTGCACTGCACATGGAAGTTTAAATATCGTGTGATGTAGTTCCTTACGCGAAACTAATTCCCTTTCGCGACTTGCCAGATAAGCCGAAGCTGTAAACAGGTATGAAGATACTAAAAATAGTGCGGGCAGCTCCAAGGTTAAGTTCCTTTCATTTTGCCTTGCGTCCTTGACAATATGCTCTTACATTCTATATGGTAATTCATCTTCTTTGAATTCTCTAGTCCGAGATGTTTTTTTGAAATTCATGTGTCCCAATTTTTACTTCCTCTACTATAGTAAGTAGGGGAAGCATTGCACCCAACCAAAATTTCGATACCGAGATTTCACCAGAAATATATGTTTTGGGGCCTCCTGAATCCAGAAAAAAGCAGTTTCAGAAAAAGGTCTGAATGTGTGTCTGTGAACAGCATAACTCAAAAACGAAACGTCGGATAAATACCAAACTTGGTATTTGGGTTCAGTATCTCTCAAAGATGCGACATGAAGATTTTCAAGAAGATACTCCCACCTAAAACTACCCTTTACATGGAACATTTTTCGAAAATTTTTATTTCCTCAAAAACGGCTCTAACAATTGTGATTAAGATATCATATATTTAAGATATTTTAATGACAAATAAAATGTACATTTTGAATTTTCTGGGAATGTCCCCAAAAATCCTGTTCTTTCTGAATTGCTTTTCCATAACTGGTAAACCGTAAGAAATAGACAACATTTTTCTACACAAAGGATGTAGATATCATTAAAAAACACAATTTACGTTGTATACATTTTCTCAAATGGGAATTCGTTATTCGTTTTTTATGTCCTGGACATACAAAGAGAACGGAATGCGCCACATAGCAACCAGCCTTTAAAAAATTTGACTATCGCTTAAAGCCTACCATATTCCCCTTGCGCCTACAAGAAAATTAGCAATAAGATTAACGTCTCGATATCTCAATTAACATGAAGTAGATGGAAAATAAACGTTTGTAAAAATAGTTTTACAAGAGTAGAGAAAATCATGTGAGTGTAACACATCAGATTTATTTAATATTGAATTCTTTAATCCGCTAGTAATTCTTCAGTATACTATACATTCCACTGATCAATTTCATCATAGGGTTCTCTGATTAGGTCCTGATAAGCCTCCCAGCTCCATTTAAAAATGGTTGGGCCACTCCTTTCTTCGCTTTCGAGGTCTCTCTTTCAGTATTATCATCTTAATTTAGCACCTGCTTTACGTATGGCTGATCATTCTTTTTTCTAATGTGAAAGATATGGTTACCTTTATTTGTGTCAGTGTTTTCATTTAATGCATATATTCTCAAAATATTTCGTTATTAACTCAATCGGATAGCTTTATGGGCCGATTTCTCCTCAAAATCCTCGTTTATGAATCTTATAATCTTTGATTTTCTTTCATGTAGTCGGAGGCAACATTCTTCTATAATTTAAAAAGCTCTTGATTTGGACAATTGTTAAATTTTTATTAATTTCAAACCATGATTCCCTTTGAATGCAAGCATCGTCAATGGATACACCTTCCAATAGGACTAAATAGTTCATTTGTTTATAGGCAATTCAGTAGGCATAGGCCTTGAAGGGTTTATGAATACTAAACTGAGATATCTCATCACATGTTAGGCCTTAGAAACCATAGTTATTTTACCCATAGCAAGTGAATTAAGTGCTTGTAGGTACCTGATATGCGAATAAAACAGAAATCTATGTTTTATACTAAAATGCATATTACAGAAGCTTTTTGAAACAAACAGACCAAATGAGTAGGTATAATCAAACTCTACAAGGGTAACACAGTAGAAATGTGCAGAATTGGCTTAAGGTGTACTCGTAAACTAGATAATGAGTTTGAATTTCTAGGTTTTTTCCGGATAAATTGTTACTTTCTCAAGGTTTTATAATTCGTATATTTTTTGACAAATCAGTGTAGCTAGCTGCTTTCTCTAGCAAAACAGTCGCATTTTTGTCAAGTATATTAGATTCATATGAAAGATAGCAAGCCCGCAATTGCGCTCTAGTCATCTCGCACCGATGTCCTTTCTTTCCCTATACCCTTTCTCAAATTGTGCGATGTGTCTTGGGGCCTGTGAGCAGCTGTACACGTACTTTGTTTACTATATTGCGCAAACAACATTTTCTTTGTTTATCTTACTTGTATGCTGAAAGGGCAGCAGCTGTAAAAACAATACTTTAGTTAGAAGGATTTTCCCCTTAACTAAAATGTATGCTCAAATGTGCGCACGTTTGTACTATTCAGAACTTTGTAATTATAGCAGCTGCAGAAGTAGTCATTTTTAGCATGAATAATAATGAAAAACTACTACGACTATCCCTGAAACATTCATTAAAACACAATATTGCAGATAAAAGAACCTGAAAAATGTACAAGTAAATTTCAGTCATAAGAAGTTATTTAAAGTTATGCAAAAGACTAAACAAGAGTTTATTATTTAATTTATGGTACAAAGCAAATGCCTTTCCTATTATGCCACCCCAAAATAACTTTTCATATCATTTTACCCAGTTTATATGTTGTGTGTATCATCTAGATCATATAGGCGGGTTGCCTTTGGAACAATTATGAGCAAATGGTGTTCCACTCCTATACCTTGGTATTAATCTTTCGGTTGCCTTTAAATTCGCACACGTACATACACACCACACACATGTATTCACACTTCAGATTCTAGGGAGGATAGGGAATAATCCTGACTAAAGAAAAATTTTGAGCTCCAGCCCAAAATCAAACATGGGACCTCTAGATTTGGAGGTTAGCATGCTAATCAGCAGACCACAGAAGCATTCCGCATTATTTTTGGTTTCATAATGTTTAATAATACATACTAATTTAGGTTATTTTCCAAAAATGTATAACTTCTGAAAATATGTTACATATGTAGTTTTTCAAGAAGCAGCCCTCGCTTATAATTTCATAAATTACTTGAGACAAAGAAAAACGATATCACGGAACATATTTTATAATTCCCAGATTTTGAGGATATTTGCAATGACTGACAATGATGAAGAGAAATCTAAATGTAAACACTGTGTTGCTAAACAAAGGCCTTACTAGAACATCCCCTATTGAGATAAGCGTTCTTTCTCTATCGGCTTTCCTCATTATAAAACTATTTTAACAGGATATACAAGCGTCGCATCGACCTGGATGAGGCAGTTATTCGAGCATTGACTCTCTGCGATCATGGTTGTGGGTTCTTTCCCGGGTGAGGACATATTTAAGGGTGCACATTGCAATATTTTCATGTAGAATAGCTCCGGCAGATGATGTCCCGGTAATTGTAACCGGCATTGAATAAGCTAATAATTAATAAACAGTACATAAACGAAATGAAAACAGCAAAATGATGGCCGCATGCAATACCAAAACCTCTCAAGTGTTTGCAGAATGCAGCGATGGTCATTGAACCTTCCTGATTTAGAATACAAACTTCTGTGAAAGGAGTGTGCAGAATTTACAGTTAGGTCCACAAAACAGCTGTCAGTTTTGGGGCGGGAACACCTACTTTTGACATGTTATTTCGTACTTTGACAAGAAAGCAACTTCCGTTAAAGATGCACCAGATAGCTTTCTAGGGAGGGGTTAGGAAAACACCCGCTGCTTTCTAAGGTCATTGCCTGGACAAATGTCTACATAAAAGTGGCTCCTAGATGCACCACAAGTTGTTATGAACAAATATAGAGTTACTAACCACAAAGTTTTGGCCCTTTATAGGATTTAATACCACAAATGCATAATATTAAGACAAAAAAACTTACATTGTGAAATGATACTACAAATTTCTGGCAAAATTTACAAAACATAAGTTTTTATTAATGATATTTCTAATACAGCCATTAATACTTTATAGAATCTTTGCTATTCTAATTTCACCTCGGGTAGAAACATATTAAGAAACACTAATTTCATACCCTCAACCAAGTAACATATAAATAACAATACTTGATAAAAAGTAAATATTCGAAAATAAAATAACTTAAAATTAGGACCATTCTGTCATTATTATTTAATAATGGGTACAGCGCACACTACCTTACAGATTAAAATGTTTTGGCTCAAGGAATTAGGAAGCAGAACATTTCAATTGGGTAATTATTGAACATGATATAAACGACGTGATCCATTAACATTCATTTTTACTTTCTCTACTACGTACCTACAGAAAGTAGAGAAAGTATTGTATTCCACCTAAAAATGCTATGTGGGAAATACATATTTTAGGCACCTGAACTCCAAAAAATGCATTTTTAGAAAAAGGTCCACGTGCGTCTGTGAAAACTTGGTATTTACGTTCAGAATCTTCCACAGATGTGACACGAAGATTTTCAAGAAAATGCCTCACCTCAAACTACCCTTTACATAGGTGTTACCAAATTTTAGTTTTATTCGAAGATTTTGATTAAAATGTCAGATGTTTAAGATATTTATTTGACAAATAAGATGTATATCTTGATTTTTCTGAGGATAGCTTGTGACGTCCTCTTCATTCGGAAGAAATTTTGGGTTAATTTTGTATAACCGACAAACCATAGGAGATAGACAAACATGTACTCATTGAAAAAATGTATATATATATATATGTATTTAAATGCACAATATGTTTCAAATAACTTTTTAGGGACATTAATCGTTCGAAGATATGGTTGTTATTGGTTTGGTGTTATACGCACTTTTCATTTCTACTTTCTCTACCATGTAGATTAGAGAAGGTATGCCATTCTACTCAAAAATTCGATATCAAGATTTTATCACAAATGCATATTTTGAGGCCTCTTCAATAAAAAGAATTATTTTTGGAAAACGTTCTGTGGTGTGTGTGAGCAATTTCGGGTAAATACCAAACTTGGTTTTAGATTCAGTACCTTCCAAAGATGCGACATGAAGTTTAAAAAAAATCCTTCCGTTCTCAGCTACCCTTTACAATGACAATTTTTCTAAAATTTTGATTCTATAAAATATCGTTAACGGTTTTGTTTAAAATACCACATATTAAAATATCTCATAAAAATTAAATGTACACACATATCTCAAGTTTTATGGGAATATAAGTCCCCTTCGTTCGGAAGGAATTTTGCATAATCTTGTATATCTGGTAAACGATTAACTACACAACAAATGTAGATCTCTTCAAAACGCACAATTTATTTTAAATATGCTTTTTTATGGCAAAAGCCATTTCTGAGATGTCCGTTGTTAATGGTTCGAATTATTACTTAGTCATTCTCTTAAGGTCCTGTCAATATTCAGTTGTTTTTCGCGATTGCACGGAAACAATATGGAATTTTAAGGACAGTGAATAGCGTCCAATTCTTAAACATTTGACTATCGCTGTTCTCTTTGTAAGTACCTTTAACGAAATGTGTAATGTAGCTATTTTTGCAAAGGTTAATTTGGATTAAAACCATAGACAGAAAAATAAGCTTTAGTTAAGAATATTTTGTATACTTACTAACAGACGATAGAAGGTAGAGAAAGTCATGTAAACGTGTCACATCAGATATCTTGATTTGCGGTCAACATTCAGTTGTTTCTCCCTATGTCTTAGAAAGGTGTGTTATTTCATAGTCAGCATTTAGCCCTTTTAAACATGATTATCGCTTCAGTTTTCTGTATCCACCCTTGCAGCTACAAGAAATGTGTAATGAAACTATTTCTGTTAATTGTTAGCATGAAGAACAGTTTGTAGAAGCTAGATAAAAATAAACAACCGTAGGTGTATAAAGTCAGATTAAGTACAACGTAAGGGGTTTTTTTTCACGAAGAATTCTGATCTTAAAGGTTTGCTTCCAAGCGTCGTTTTGTTCATCTTATCAAAAGCTGTATGAAATCCACCATTTGGATTCTGTTAAAATAAGAAATAGGTTCAGTAGTTGTTCTACTTTTTAAAATATGTCAAAAAGACAGCGCAGAAACTTACGGAGAGATACGTGGAAAAGGATATTTATTCAAAGTATGGAATTATGTACTGAGTAAAGTAATATAAATAAAACTGAATCTATCTTTGATAGCTTGCTTTTTTGTTTCTCAACAAAATGTGTTCCTGGTGTATCCTGGGTGGTTAGGTAGTGTCTAACGCCCGTTCATACTGTATACGGCAGCACAGGCGGTGATCACTGATACTTGAAATGATAATTGGGTAAGAAAATTTAGAAATAAAACATTCTAGGCTAGAATAGGATACCTCCCGGGAATTTTCCAGTTATGACAACTGAAGAAAACTTTAAAAAAAGAAAAACCAATCACGTTCACGAGTCCGTGCTTTAACGAGCTCGGCCAACCGTGTCGGTAATCTTAGTGGAGTACCGGAATATTGCCATGGTAACTCAGTGATTAGAGCAACCGGATGGAAACCGGGAGATCCGTGGTTCAAATACCGGCAATGGCATTGAATGTTTCAGTCGTCTGGTTCTACCTTTCCAACCTTGTCCAACACACGGCTTGTGTGGAACAACGATTAATTCCATTAATTGACCTAATAGCGGTCGTAACTATGAAGCCCGAGACTTACAGAATTGTAAGTTGCCATTGGGGTATGCCATTTCAATACAATCTGAGATCTCCTTGCGGTTTACCGGGAAAAATGAGAATCAGTTGGAGAATTTAATGTAGTACCGACATGTTGCCATGGTAGCTCGGTAGTTAAGAGTAACCGGACGGAGAACGGGTGATCCGTGGTTCAAATCCCGGCTATGGCATTGAATTCTTCAGTCGTCTGATTCTACCTTTCCAACCTTGTCCAACATACCGCCTGTGTGGAAGAACAATTAATTCCCTTAGTGGAGTAGCTTTATAAGCATTTATTTTAATTCTTTTTTCAGGATCAAAAACTCTTCAAGACCTTAGCAATGTGGTAAATTTAGTTGATACTAAAATCAACATTAAATGTGTATACATAGATGTAACTAAATCTGCAAAGTTCAAATGTTACTGCATTAGTATTGCTAAAATATATACTGCTCTGCTACTTCTGCATATCAAAGCGTAATTTCGTTAAAATATGCATCAAACGTACACCTAAATATGGTTTAAATGGTTAAATATTAAATGAGTAAGATAAGTTAACACAAAGATCACTTACGATAAATCCATTCTCATTTTCACCTCCGAATTTATGTTACTAACAAATTTTTCATCTTTAGCATTTTTAAAACAACACGGACACGCACATCCTGGTTCCCTTGTTTTCGTGACAAAAGCTACCACGCGATGTCTTGGCTCTGACCGTTGGAAACCTATCTCTTCCTCTCCATAGATACTTCTAAGTGCAGCAGCTTAAAAAATAAAAGGAATTCTAGGAAGTACGTTTCTCCCAAGAACTGTAATCCATTGGTGTTTTCGTGAGGGAACGTAAAACAGTTTTACAGTCTACCAGCGCAGGTATTTCAGTTACTCGAGAAGTGAAAAACAGATTTTTCAGCCGCAGAAAAACAACTGTGAACCACAATCTTATCTCATTTTTCTTGTTGTTCCTCCACTTCTTGTCCTAACACAATGAGTTAAGATCTTACTAGAAAAGTTTCACCTTAGGATATTCTACTTGCTCAACGTTTTTCCAAAAGGTAGACCACAAGAAGATTACTGAAAATGTTAACGGCATTGGGATTTAACATGAAATTCTAGGAAATTATGTGAGCATTTCCTAAGAGATAGTAGCAAAGGAAGTAATCTGAAATTTCTGAAGCTTTGACATTCCTTTTCAGTAACTATATCACATGCTACCTTCATAATTTTAAATGACATATTAAACGTTGAAGAATACAATATTTCGCGATTTCAAAAATATCTCCATGTTACAAAGAGCAGGAATAGTACTTTACTAAATGTCTGTTATTGGATGTTATAAAGATTAAAAAGTTCAAAATTCTCTTGCTCTACCTATTTCACAAAGTATAAAATTGAACAATTTAATAATGCTACGTCGGAAACTAGGTTTCTTCTTCTTACTATTATTGTTATTACTATTATTCCATCAACTACAACTTAAAGCCGTATCAAAGATCCGCACTGATTACACAGGGTCTATTAAATCGTCCTGCATATCCTTCTAGGGCATCCAAAAGCTCAATGTCAAAATGCTCTATAATCCAAAGCTGCCTATACCAGTCTCTTATTTTGGATCCAATAAACATACCTATAGTTGGCTAGAGGAAGTATTGTATTGCATCAAAAAATTCGATGTCAAGATTTCTCTGGAAATACATGCTTTGAAGCCCCTGGATAAAATAAAAGCATTCTTGGAGAGAAGTCTGCGTATGTCTGTAAACAGCATAATTCAAAAAAAGGAAAGTCAGGTAAATACCTTGATATTTAGGTACAGAATCTTCCAAGAATGCGACACGAAGGTTTCAACAGTCTTCCCACCTCAAAAAACATGGAAATTGTTTCTAAATTCTCGGTTTTCTCAAAAATGGCTCTATTTTAATTAAAATTCCATATGTTTAATATATTTACATAACAATAAAATGTATACCTATATTTAAATTATATGGGAATAGACTGTAAATTCCTCCCCATTCTAAATTCATTGTTATAACTTGTAAACCGTAAGAGAGAGAGAGAGAGAGAGAGACAGAGAGAGAGAAAGCTTACTAAACAAAAATGTAGATCTCGTTCAATTACACAATTTAAGTCAAATAAAAATGTTTGCAGCAATAACACTTCCGAGATATTCTTTTTATTATTGACTTGAATTTTCAAATGCCAAGCAAACATACAAGAAGTGGAAGGTTCCTTGAGTAACAATATTACAATATGCAGTGTAATAATTTATAATATTATGTGTTTCTAAACAAACAAAACAATTTTACTTCGTTTGTTTTCCTTAATAAAAATAACAGTTGAAAACTCGTTACCCTAAGGTGTGCCTTGAAAGGGGGTGTAACCTTTATTTTTAAAAGCACATCCTTATTAATAACAGCAATATTTCAATCGTGTATTGGGAGCCACTCTTTCAATAGTTAGAGAAGACTAACAATTTCAGAGTTACGCCCTTAGTTGTACTTTCGTATTATATGGCATTCAGTTAAATTCTTACATATTCATATCAATACCCATATTTCCCACTGTAGAATGAATAGTTCTTTATACCTCATACCTATTTGCATATTTACTCACTTTTTGTTAGTAGATTTATAAAAACTTTAATGCATATTCCCTACTTAGGCATTCTGTTACTTATTTTCGTTTTCTCAGCAAGCATCAACAGTAGAGCTATGAAATATTTACCGAATATAACCTACGAGGCTAGATTCTGGATTAGGTTCCGACACCTCCGACCTTGGATTTCTCGTGGTTTTCCCTGGTTGCTAAGGCGAATTATGGGGTGTTTTTTCTTCTACCATGAATTTCCTTTAATTCGTTTCCTATCATTTTGCATCCCCTATCAAGTTTCAGGTAGGCTTAGGGGATGTGCAGTTCGATCGTGTTGGACAGATGGCACGGATGCTGGCTAGTCGGAAATTTCTTCTCGGCCTTCTCTGAGTCACCTCAGGTAGGTTCATAGGTTGAGTTCTTCGCGGTTGTTCCGCCAGAGGTAGGTAGGCGGCAGCCTACCGGTGTGGCCGAATCATCAACATTAGGGACTTTGCGGGTCCCTAGGCCCGCCTGCCCGGTTCCTTCTGAGGGTTGTAAGCACATAAGATTCCGTTGGATCCAGGTGCGACGTGTCCTCTCCCCCATTCCCTGATCATAGTCAATCACAAGAAATATTTAGGATATCCTTGTAATTTATTATTGAACGTGTCCTCTAAGCAAGTTAAATGGATTAAGAGTTATTTTACGGCACCTGAGATTAAGCCACGAATTAAGAAAGAGGATTAAATTAAATGAATTCGTATTTATGAGAATATCTAACTCGCACCAAAACCTTCAGAGGTGGGAAGTCATCAGTAGTTGATAATTCAACTGAAACACAGAAATATTCCTTCAAAAATTAAACGATAAACAAATATGATTTCATTTGATTTTGATTATGTTGTGTGTTGATCAATTCTCAGTCATTTGTGAAATAGCTGTTGTAAAATCCTTAAAAACAAATAACGAACTACAGTTATTTTACTGAACTATGAATTACATCAAGCCTTAAAGGTGAGTTGCATTGTTATAACCAATCCCATAGGCCCAATAAGTCCTAACTCATAATATTAGATTTTTTGAACCTGATTCAGCTAAATCTAATGCTAAACTCTAATATTCTACAAGAAAGGATGTTATATAAAGCCTGCCTCTGGTGTGTAGGGGTAGAGTGTCTGCCTTACTTTAAGAGGTCCGGAGTTCGAATCTCGACTTGGGGAGTTACTTGAATAAGGCCTTTTTTCCGGGCTTTCCCTTATACCAAGAAGAATGTCAGGTAAGTCCAAGCTCTAGAAACCCCGGGCACATTTGAGCATCATTTCAACTAGTTCGTCCATTTAACGCACCTTAAGCTTAAGGAAAAGGGCTGCTATGACTTTTCAAATGCGCTGTATAAAATTGTAAAGCTTATCTAGTTAAGAATACTTTCCGCATAAAAGAAAAACATGAAAAGAGAGTAAGCTTAAGGAGTAATAAATGGCTTTCATACAGGAATAGCAGCATATTATAATTATGGAAGAGAACACGAATAAACAGTATTCTTTCCGCCCCCGCCCCATCCTTTCTTGTACGGGGGTACAACTCTGCTCATTCAACTTTCATTGTGGGAATCTCACAATATGGCAGTTATCTGTCTTCACTGGTTAATTCATGATGACATTATGGGCTTAACCTCAAAACTGATGTAGGATAATGTATTTTATTCCAAGAGTCATGGAAGAAACCACTTTATATTTTATCAGGCCATCATTTTTAAACCCTCAGCCTACTTACTTTCTATATTTCTACTTTTTCTGTGTTTCTGGACTGAATTACTTTCAGTAGCCAAAAATGGTAAACGACAGAGGAAAACGACTTTATTCAAGTAGTTTTCAAAATCCATTGAAACCGAGAAACTGAACTACAACTCATGATAGCCTTTTTTGAAACGAATATACCAACCATTGTTTGTTATTGGAAGTTAGTCATACATGGTAATAATCATTATATCTTGTTATAATTAATAAGAATGATCAATATGAATTGACATTATTGATTTAATTCTCTAGAACAAAATGTACTTAATACTGCAAAAACATATAACAAAGGATATTTCGAAAAAGGTTAATGCTACGAAAAAAATTAACACTAATTTTATGGTTTAATGAGATCTTCAATTTTCCTGCAGCAGCTTTTTTTCTCTTCTATGTTTCCCGATTATATAGATCGAGGACAACTCTATCACGGGTAACTAACTACTCGTAAGAAAAAATTCTGATGCGTTCATTTTACATGACTTTCCCTACTGACTCTTCTGCAAGCTATTCTTACAAAAGCATTTCTTACTTGTTAATGGAACTTTATTACACAATTTGAAGTATCAGAAGCATACAGTATGATAAACGATAGTCAGACTTTTAATAAGCTATCGATAATGTGATGGCTTTGAAATTCTATGCTATTTCTATGGCCACGAGAAAAAAAAACTAGCAAATTACACTTGAAACCAAAATATGTGTTTGAAAATTCAAATCAATAATAGAAAATATTTCGGCAATATTTATATGGCACAAAAATTGTTTCACTTAAATTCTGTGCTTTAACGATATGTGCCCTTTCTGTGTACGATTTTGTTTCTCTCTTACGGCTTACCAATCATAAAAATCTGATGTGTTACACTCACATGACTTTCTCTACTCTTGTACAAACTATTTTTACAAACGCTTATTCTCCACATGCTTCATGTTAATCGAGATGTTAATCTTATTGCTAATTTTCTTGTAGGTGAAAGGCTTTAAGCGATAATCAAATCTTTTAAGAGCTGGTTGCTATGTGGCGCATTCCATTCTCTTTGCATGTCCAGGACATAAAAAAATCTGATGTGTTACACTCACATGACTTTCTCTACTCTTGTACAAACTATTTTTACAAACGCTTATTCTCCATATGCTTCATGTTAATCGAGATGTTAATCTTACTGCTAACTTTCTTGTAGGTGAAAGGCTTTAAGCGATAATCAAATCTTTTAAGAGCTGGTTGCTATGTGGCGCATTCCATTCTCTTTGCATGTCCAGGACATAAAAAAATCTGATGTGTTACACTCACATGACTTTCTCTACTCTTGTACAATCTAATTTTACAAACGCCTATTATCCATATGCTTCATGTTTATCGAGATGTCAATCTTATTGGTAATTTTCTTGTAGATGCAAGGGAAATATGGTAGGTTTTAAGCGATAGTCAAATATTTTAAGCCCTGGTTGCTATGTGGCGCATTCCATTCTCTTTGCACGTCCAGGACATACAAAAATGAATAACGAATAGGAGAAAAAGTATTGGAGAATTTAAGGAAATAACAAGCAATATCTCGAAAACGGTTCACTCAACAAAAGAAATGTATATGACATAAGTTGTGTATTTTAACGCGATCTACATTTTTTGTGTAGTAAAATTTTGTCTATCTCTTATGGTTTACCAGTTATGCAAAAGTCGTTCACAATGAAGAATACTTTTGGAGACATTCCCAGAAAATTCGAGATATACATTTCATTTCTGATGACATTATCTTAAACATATGATATTTTCATCAAAATCGTTAGAGCCATTTTTGAGAAAATTAAAATTTTCGAAAAATCTTCCATGTAAAGGGTAGTCTGGGGTGGGAGATTTTCTTGAAAACCTTCGTGTCGCATCTCTGGAAGATACTGAACCTAAATACCAAGTTTGGTGCTTATCCGACTGTTCGTTTTTGAGTTATGCTGTTCACAGACACAGACACACACACACACACGGACATGTTTCCAAAAATGCTTTTTTTGGATTCAGGAGCTCTCAAAACATGTATTTCCTGTGAAATCTCAGTATCGAATTTTTGGGTGGAATGCAATACTTCCCCTACTTACTATATGTAGTAGAGAAAGTAAAAATGAATAACGAATTCCCATTTGAGAAAAAGTATAAGTATTGGAAAATTTAAGGGAATAACAAACAGTATCTGGAACATGGCTCACTCAATAAAAAAATGTATATGACATAAATTGTGTATTTTAACGCGATATAATTTTTGTGTAGTAAAACTTTGTCTCTCTTATGGTTTACTAGTTACGCAAAAGTCGTTCACAACGAAGAATACTTTTGGAGACATTCCCAGAAAATTCAAGATATACATTTTATTTATCATAAAAGTATCTTAAATATATGATATTTTAATCAAAATCGTTAGAGCCACTTCTGAAAAAATTAAACTTTTCGAAAAATTTTCCTTGTAAAGGGTAATCTGGGCGGGGAAATTTTCTTGAAAACCTTCGTGTCGCATCTCTGGAAGATACTGAACCTAAATACCAAGTTTGGTGTTTATCCGATTGTTCGTTTCTGAGTTATGCTGTTAACAGACAGACACACACAGGGACATGTTTCCAAAAATACTTTTTTTTGTATTCAGGATGCCTCAAAACATATATTTCCGGTGAAATCTTGTTATCGAAATTTTGGGTGGAATACAATACTTCCCCTACTTATTATATGTAGTAGAGAAAGTAAAAAGTCCTTCAGGGTGAAGAGGTCTTCCCAGGCTATTTACAGAAATTTCAAGGCATCCTATTTGCTACGTAAATATTAAAACATATAGTATTTCAATCAAAATCGTCAGAGCCATTTTTCAGAAACTAAAATTACGAAAATTTTTCCGTGTCAAGGATAGTTTGGGGTGGGGTATTTTCTTTAAAATGTATGTGTCACATGCTTGGAATACGGTGAACTTAATACCGGTATTTATGCTGCATTTCGTATTGGAGTTATGCCGCTCAAACACACACACACACACACACACTTTCAAATTTTGGAAGATGAAACTATATTTTATTTGGATTGTGTAATTAATAAATAAATATGAATTATATTTAATTTCATTTTAATATTAATCCAATTAAAGTTCTTAATTAATTGATACATTTATGAAATTTGAGGAAGGCTCCAAAACTTTTTTATTTTTTAATTTTCTCTATAAAGACGCTCCTTTCGGATTCAGGGAACCTGGAAACATCTATTTCCGGCGGAATACCAACATAGAATTTTTGGATGGAATACAATACTTTCTCTACTTGCTGTTAAATACGGAATAGAAAAAGTAAAAAGGTCTACACGTGCGTGCGTATCTGACCGTCAACGGCATAACTCAAAAACCAAAAGTCGGGCCACAGACGCAACCGCCTGAGCCATCCCGCTCGGTCACATTGTGATACACTCTTTAAAAATCTGCGTATCGCTTTACCTACCGTATCTTACAATGCAATGTGTAGATGCGAATTTAAAGTTTATCTGGAATAACAAGAAGTAGAATAACAAACTTTTGAAAGAACAGCTGTAGAAGAGTGAGTAGGAAAAGACGTGTGGACACAACACGTCAAATTGTTTTAATCGTTTCATTTGTACAGCCACCTTTAGCTTCTACGATCATATCAGGAGATTTGACTTGAGAAACAATGGATAGTGTCATTTATGTTAAATTGTAGGTTATCTTAATGTTGGATATTAATACATTTGCTATTAAACATTCGTGCTTTCAGACTCTGCGGAGGTTAAGGAATGTTTCTGATTAAGGAAAATTTCACCTCCTCAGTCGTGAATCGTATCCGGGACTTCTGTGTTGAGAAGCCAGAACCTCCCGACCACAGAGGCGGTCAATGATGTTTTTATTCTTCTCCAAACCAGAATGTTATATTCGTAATGCTTTGAAGTTTGAAGTGAGTACTTGTAACATAAGAAAACTTAATTAGGCTTCTTGAAGCGAAGAACGTAAGCTCCTATCGGAAGTCCAATAAGACAACAGTAATTAGAACAGCGCACCCTAGATATCTCCTACTGTTATGTGCATTAAATGCGTAAAAATCTAACATGCGCCCCGCCATAGCGTCGCAAAATTATCGGACTACATTTAAACCCCTTCCCTTATATCATCCCCTAAACGTTCTGTCGCTGCTTGTATACCAACATCTATAACATTGGCGAACTTCGTCCTTCGCTGCCACGTCATAAGGACCTCAGACAACGCAAATATGTACGTAATGTCGCCACATAAGTGAATCAACAGCAACCCTGGGTTGCCAGAATTGCTCGCTTTACGATGGTAGATAAGATAAGCAAAGACGCCAATTCTTCACCCATCACTCACAAAAGTTTCCAAAATTCCACATACTACCGTTTCCTGGAATATTGCCCCTCCAAGAAAGCCAGAAACCTTCCTCTTCTGACAGGTTAAGCATTAAAAGGGAATATACTAGGGATGATTTTAAAGTAGGGTCCGCTATGCAATAAAATAAGGACCGAGTAACTTGGCTAATTTTCATTCCATTCTGTATAAGCTTTCCTTCCGTGCAGTGTTCACAATCAATTAAAGTCTCATTCTGGTGTAATATAAGTAGCCTCTAATAGCCTCTTCATTCTATACCACAGTTGCATAGCTGGTAAACTGCAAGAGAGACAAAATCTTACATCAAAAACGTAGATCTCATTAAAGCACGCTATTTATGTCGCAACATTTTGTAGCGTTAACTATTTCCGAGATATTCTTTATTATTAGTGTGAATTTTGAAATACTTACACTTTTCTCAAGAAAAAACTAGCTATTCCTTTTTTTGGCCCTTCTTGACAATGCAAAAAGAACGGAATTTCAAAGCCATTACATAGCGAACCGCTCTTAAAAGATTTGACTATCGCTTAACGCCTACTGCATTCCCCTAACCCCCTGCAAATCATAAGATAATTTCTGCAAATGTTCATCTCGATTTAAAAGTAAAAGATGGAAGAATAAGCGCTTGTAAAAACTGTCTGTACAAGACTGAGTCATGTTAGACGACACATCAGATTTTTTAAAAATATAATGGAATATATAGCATTTTAGTCAAATCTTAGCCGCCCTTCTAGAGACTGGCATACTCAGAATTCCCAGAAAATTAAAAATAAATTCCCATTCTAAAATGCCCAGGGCCAAGGGTGATGGAGAAATCGATATCACTGTGGTCTTGCACGTATGCTTGTGTGACGTAATAACATTCCTAGTGAGTGACTGCCCTGTGGCGAAGCACAGGGTGAGTGACTGATGGAAAATGCGTCTTCCAAGTGATAAA
Source organism: Deroplatys truncata (assembly GCA_030765065.1). NCBI lineage: Eukaryota > Metazoa > Arthropoda > Insecta > Mantodea > Mantidae > Deroplatys > Deroplatys truncata. The sequence goes on along the minus strand of CM060984.1, from coordinate 124,598,161 downwards.
AGCCAAAGCACTCCTGTGACACTGAAATACGTCCGCTTCTCCTTCATTAAAAAGAGTTCGATACCACATAAAGTAACACGTGACTGAAACTTTCAGTATCTTCATTCCTCAAAGTTATAATAATTATGAAACATTAACCAAATGCCAATGTGCTTTAACAGAATTGGTGAAAAAAACGTAGAAGTGTATTAGTCATAAAATTAATTTTAATTAGTTCTAATTATCAGTGGATATAAAAAGCCCTTTGCTTCAGAGATTTATCCTGGCTACCTTAAACATTTGTATAAATTAGCCTCAGATTCGTATAAACAACTATTATCCTGGTTGTTAATATCAGGCGAAGAGTTTCTTCTGCACTGAACATAACTTCAACTTTCGTTTTTATCGCTATGTAAAAGAGGTCATTCAATTGCAGCTTGCAACTGAATGCATTTAAACACCTGCATATATTAAAAAGTCATAGCTCATAAAAAATCAACGATAGCATTCGATTCTTGCACTGCTTAATACACTTTATAAAAGTTGTCCCTGGTATACACAAAAACTATTTTGCCAAACATATGGCATTGAATTTTTCAGTATAATTCTACTTGCCCGATACCGTACACGTTTCAAAAATTGCCGCTACTCTCATTCAACCCCTAAAATACAAACGACTATTATTTGGTCCTCTAGACAAAACCTTTTAAACTTATAGAACCCAACAAAATTATTAACTACCTTACAGCTCCCCAAAGCTATCCCTACAATATATTCAACATCTTGTATAGAAATCTGCACTGTTTAGCCCATCTGGTCAAAATACTGCGCAGTTGTACTATTAGAACCTCGAAAAAATATAGGTTTTCTATTTTATAATTTCTAAAAACTGCCCAATGTTTACTTCAGTTACATAATACTTTGAAACTTTTAAAAACTACCCTTACAATTTATGTTAATCCCTATAGACAAATGTTACCCAATCATAGTATAAACTTGTGCACTTTAGGTATAATACTTAGCAAAATTTATAGGATCCCTTACAACTTCAAAAAAAAACTAGCCCTTTGGACACCTATACTTTAGGTTCGAGTGAAAACTGTAGACTAATCGTCACTATCCCTCTCTTTAATTTATGCCCTCACTCACAGATGCATCCTTACAAAGGCAGAAAATACAGCCATTTGTAAAATATACTATAGAATAAAAGTACTCCCTATCTAGGCTTTGTTTACAAACAGATCAAGCCATCGCGGCATACTCTACCATTAGTAAGTACTTATAAATATTGCCGGCCCTCGTAGCCTGGTCGCTGGAGCGTATAGCTTCGGCGCTCCGTCAAGCTGAGGGTCGCGGGTTGGAGTCCCAATATGGGCATGGGTGTTTGTGTGTGTTGTATGTGTAATTGGGCCAATAAGCGGTAAAGTAAAACAGTACTCATAAACTGGGTAAACAAGGGAAAAGAATATTGATGCATTATAAAACAATGCTTCAGAGCAAAAGTTAAGCGTGTTCTCAACAGAATAGAAATGAAAGAATAAAATTTACTTTAAACAATTCTGACGTGTTGCATTCACATGACTTTCTAAAGCTATTCTTCAGCATACTATTATTAAAAAAAAAGCGTATTCTTCTATTTACTTCATGTTAATCGATATAAACATTTACAGAATTGGCTTTATTGCATAATTCCCTGTGACACAAGGGGATTAGAAAAATACAGTAGGGTTAAAAAATATGTGAGGAACGGGTTGCTATGTGATGGTTTTGAAACTCCGTTCTCTCTGCATGCCACGGATAATATAACAGTAGAGATTTTGTAGTTGAAAACGTATAAATTATTTGACAATTTAAACCTACACTAAAGAACATTACGTAAATGGCAAACGATACAAAAAACATTATTTGACCTAAATTGTATGGTTTAATGAGATATAGGGCATTTAATATGTCATGCAAATATCCTAAACATATGGTATTTTAACCAAAATTGTGTTTTTGGAGAATCAAAAATAACGAAAATTTGTCCACGTAAAGGGCAGTTTGTGATCGGGCTATTTCTTGAAAATCTCGTCGCACTTTTGGAGGACCTTGAACTTTAATACCAAGTTCCGTATTTAAACAACGTTTCGTTTTGAGTTATGCTGTTCACAGATTAATGAATTTCTTTAATTCTGGGGACCTCAAAACATGTATTTCCAGTGAAATCTCGATATCGAATTTTTGGGTGGAGCGCAACACCTCCACTGCTTGCGCATTAAATCTATGATATCTCGCCAAATCTTAATTATGTGTGTTTGTTTGCATCTCCCAGTCTGAAACAAATGAAGGAGAACTCTCGCATAAACATACAAGATCGGATAAAAGCAGAAATCCAATGCGTTCTTAAAATTATTCGTCCTTAGCTTGCTCACGTCATAAGTGAAATAGTCGTTGCAAACTGTGAATGAGATGTCTTGTGTTTTGCTATTCCTATACTTAACAAAGGAAATCCATTGGGATGCTACAGGTGGTGTTATAACACTTTAAATAACCGGGGGCTCGTTACTGCCGCTTTAAAGAGAAGTGGTTTCGCATGTCATTTTAACGACACATTAAACGGATTCTCTGGTCCAAACGATCAGCGGTATTTCATGAATCAGCGCATACAAACATTACCCGCCGACCTTTACGAGTGATTCGGAACAATGAAATGACATCCTTATGAAGTCGTAACCCCAGCAGTCAGTCACTCAGCAGACTTAATGACCAGCAAGCGTAACGACCTAGGGTGAATGATCCAATAACAGGATTTTCGTTGTTTGTTGCTTACCTACAGAGATTTTTAAAAGGCGATATGAATATTTAGCGTTAGCGATAACGCAACAATCTTCCATCACGAGTATGCGCTATCTAAAATGGAAAAAGAAAGCTTTCTGAAGCGACTAATCCGTCTACCATGTGCGCGATAAATAAATTCAATTTTTTTTTAAATTCTACATGAACCAGAACTAGCCATTTGTCCGAAAACGCTAAATAAGCAGAAACAATTCCTCAGATGAAGCAGTGAAGCTTCAGCTTTTTGTGGCTGGATGCATTGGAATACTTTTATCTCTATTTTAAACATTTTACTTTAAATATTCCACTACTCACATAGAGGAACATAATTTTACGAATCACCAGTTTAAGAGCAAAAATCGTCCATCTCGAAGTGCTATCGCGACAGTACGCCTGCGAAATAGCAAAGTCGCATTGTCCACGAGCAGGTATAGAGAGGGTTGGTGCTGCTACTCTCGGCTCTGGAACGTTCAGCTGCACTGTCTATGCCTGGTTGTCATGACAACCAACTCAAGCTTAGATTGTATTAGTGCAGTGTACCCCCACTAACTACCTTCTACTTATCTATAATGAAACTAAAATCCTGAATTTTTTGGAATAGAAAGACCCATTGTAGAGGCTATTCGATGGTTACTGACACACCGCGAGATCTTTTGGAAACTTGCAAACATCCCTTCCCTTCGGTAACAGAAGGTTTTCCCTCTCAAATCACATTTCAAACTTCAAGTTCTCGCATTGGTCCTTCAGTTCAATTTTGTTCATGTACGAAAACAATCTGCAGGTAGCGATTATTATCGTATGTATGGATTTGTAAGTTCGTTAGTATGAATTAAACTATAAGCAATAAGTTTATGTCTTAAAACACTTAAACCATCGGTGATTTGGAATAAATCCGCAAAATGAAGTAGCGTGTTGCGCGTTAAACTCTCTTTACTTTCTCTAGTACGTAAGTAGGGGAAGTATTGTATTCCATCCAAAACTTCGATACCGAGATTTCACCGGTAATATATGTTTTGAGACCCCCTGAATCCAAAAAAAGCATTTTTGGAAACATCTCCGTGTGTGTGTCTGTGAACAGCATAACTCAGAAATGAACAGTCGGATAAACTCCAAACTTGGTATTTAGGTTCAGTATCTTCCAGAGATGCGACACGAAAGTTTCAAGAAAATCCCCCCACCCCAGATACCCTTTACATAGCACATTTTTCGAAAATTTTAATTTTCTCAAAAATGGCTCTAACGGTTTTGATTAAAATATCATATGTTTAAGATAAAATGTATATCTTGAATTTTCTGGGAATGTCCCCAAAAGTATTCTTCGTTGTGAACGACTTTTACATAACTGGTAAACCATAAGAGATAGGCAAAAGTTTAGTACACAAAAAATGTAGATCGCGTTAAAATACGCAATTTATGTCATATACATTTTTTTGTTGAGTGAACCATTTTTAAAAAAATTGCTTGCTTTTCCCTTAAATTTTTCAATACTTATTTTCTCAAATGGGAATTCGTTACTCATTTTTTGTCCTAAATATGCAAAGAGTATTAATCTGTGGCAAAGAGAATGGTGCTGCACCTAGCAACCAGCTATTAAGAGATATGTCTGTGCTTATATTGCCCTTGCAAATACAAAACAAGGGGAACATAGTAGGCCTTAAGCCATAGTCAAATATTTTTAGACCTGGTCGCTATGTGTAAAATGTAATTCTCTTTGCATGTCAAAAGATCGTTCCTGCAAATGTTTATCTCGATTAATATGAAATAGGTGGAGAATAAGAGTTTGTAAAAATAGTTTGTACAAGAGTAGAGAAAGTCATGTGAGTGTAACACATACGATTTTTTCGCGGTAGACTGAGCATGATATCCACGGGTAGGCCTAACCCAATATAATATTTCGGCACATAAGGTGGAAACGAAAGGTACGAAATGTTGCATCAGGCATTTTAAAAGCCCATGGTAGGTATAGTGAGTACGCCAACCGAAAGGATATAAATCAATTTAATATACAACAAATAGATAAGTTACATGTCTTGTTTTCTTTGAAAAGAGCTTCACCTATCGTTTATGCCACGAGCCATCACTGTGCCTACAGTTTGCCAAACAAAACCCGCGAATATCACACCAACGCAATCACTCGTCAGGAAGACCACTGAGAAGGCAGAGTCAGCGTGTTCCTAGCGAGGCTGGTGCTAGATGCCGCGGAAATAAGGGAGAAGCTGAGCATGCTAATTAGAGATCATCAGAACATGAGATGTGTGGGTTGCGCACTGGTAGGCATATCGAACACTGCATTTGCCAATTATGAAGACCGAAGAAGACATAGAAAAGTAAACCTGGCGGCATTTAAACCCCGGACCTTCTGTCACAAGTCCATGCCTTAACGACCCCGCCATCAGTATCGGTAAAAGTCGTTCTCCCCTGGTGGAATGCCAAGTCTACACAAGTTAACCGACTTTTTCCAAAGTGCAAATATCAAAACTTCCATAAATCAGTTTAAAATAGAAAAATAAATTTAATAGGCTCAGATCTAATATCTAAACATATAATGAATCTTAAAATAACATCACTCTTTTCACCAGACTCGAAACCCAAAGCCCATAATAAAAGTGTTTATTAGGTTAGTTCAGTAACTGCACCACATTTTGAGAAAGTTAAGCCAAATTTAGGCCTTTTTATGCTGATAAGTTACATTTAGCAGCGCTCCTATATTTTAAGTCCCAAAGTATGGAAATTTATGAAAACGGATTGGGTTAGAACGTCATAGCTGAAATGAGACATTTAAGGCTAGTCAAACGAGGTACAATAATTTGATATCAAGGTCATAAAGATACCCTAACTCCAAATTTCAAATGCATTCGTTATGTGGCGAAAATAATGTTAAAATAATTCATATAAGGCAAAAATCTACAGTTTTCTTCTGATTGCTTTGACTTTATCATAAATTCAGAACATAAACCATACAGTACACACAACATTTTAACATGCTGTGTCAAACTGTTGCTCGGATTTTAATGCTATATTCATAATTAATAAGTCTTTGATATGGCAATAGAAATAGTCCTTGGATCATGCGGTTTATGCTATTACTCCCAAACTTTTAAGTAGGGCTTTTAGGCAAAGTAGTTTGTGTAGGCATTTATTAAAATAAATCAGCGTAAAAGAAAAATAATTTTGTATACATGTTATTGAAATTTTCAAGCTTTTTCAATTTGAGTTATACAAAATAATTTCAACTGAACTGTTTTAGAGCGCAACAATTTTTAAATCCAAAATTCCTGAAGCCCTCCTGAAAATTTCAAGCTAATAAGCAATAAACTGCGGTTCAATGAAAATTTTGAATAGTAAAAAAATGCTGAAAAAAAGGAATTGAGATAAATTGATATTAAGATTCAAAAAGTGCTTTAGCTAAATGACACAGGAGCGATTAAATAATAATTTGTGGGTTTAAAAGAGCGTACATTAAAAAAAACAATTGTGTTGAATGAAAGCAGAAGTTAAGCATAATCAAATGCAAAAAAAAAATCTAAAATTTTCACATACACTACCTCAAGGAGAATGTATTATTCTATAAACTAACCTTAATTATGTACTATCGGCTTCATTTAAATGCGTTGACAAATTGTATTTAAGTCTGTACGTGTACAAACAGATCCACAGTAGTCAACGTAAAATATAGATGTAAGAAAATAATTAAGTACCTCCTCAGTAAATGGAAAAATATATCAGCATAAGTGATTGCTCGGCTTTTAAAATACTCAGCTATTTATAAACCAATTGAAACAAAGATTACCAAAATACTTACTAATTTGTAAATAGCGGGATGTTATGGCTTGTTGCCATGGTAGCACAGTAGTTAAAGCAATCTCACGAAAAGCGGGAGATCCGTGCTCAAATCCCGTCTATGACATTGCGTTTTTAAGTCTGATTCTACCTTAAAATAAAAAGCCTACAAATGATACCAATGAGATATTGGGGCGGCGGGAGAAATATTAATCCACGAAGAGACGATGAGTTGACAAAAGAAAAAGTTAGCGATTATCAAATTTAAAAAGCAAAAGTACCTTTGAACTAGAACAAAGAAAGTTCAAATAGGAAGCGTACCCCACGCTTATTGCATTTAGGCACACGTCACCCTTCCTGCGAAGGCTCATTGTCCTTTTGCATGCAAACCGTCACAAGGGCGCCTCTACCCTTTCTGGGCTGTCCGGTTTATGAATACTTCTCAGGCGCCAGTCGCACGTGATGCACATCATACAGCATTCCACCCGATTACCTCTAAAATTCCATTTGCACTTGTGGTCCCATTCAAGCAAAAACAAACCTTTCGTTACACATTCAAATTGACAACATATTTTATCTTCATTGTATCTCAAAATGCTTCCTGCAGATAGGAAGTTTACTCGGTCTGTTGCACAACTCTCGAAAAACAAACCATTCACTTTCTTAAAGAAACTTAGTTCTGACCGTCCGCTTTTTGTCTTCTTCATATAAACTTAGAACTATCCTTCATACCTGCACACAGTTTTCCCCTTTATCACGGGAGATACCGACATAGCGGGATGGCTCAGAGGGTAACGTCCGTGGCCTGCATACGGGAGGTCATAAGTTCGACTCCCTTTGCCGTCCTTCCTGATCCATGGTCTTTTCGGGGTTTCCCCAGGCCATCAGGCGAATGCAGGGAAGGATCACTACATCCGTCGAATTTCCTGTCCCTCCATTTCATCTCCATTCTCATTTCACTTCACCTCTCATCTGCTTGATTTCGTACAGGGTTGCAAGTGTCGGCGGGAGGTCTCGGTGTGTGCATGGCATGATCTGAGGAAACCTTCGTCCCCAGGACTGCGAGCTGTCTCGGGGTCCCAGGGATGTGTAAGCCCTAAAGGGGGAGAGGGCCGGCTGCACCTGTCAGCACCCGAGGAACTAAAATCTGTAAATCGTAGGGACCCTGCCCTCTGCCTGACGTGCTTCCTGGTACGGCCACCCTCTGTCTTCTCTCACCTCATCCCTCCTTTCCGGGGGCGCCCCGCCAGGGAACTAGGTACAAAATATGGGCGTAGGTGGAGGTCCTAAGTGCCCTTCCTCATCTAGCCATATCCTATTACGAGAGTTAAGGTAACGCATCTATGAAATTCAGAAATTCACAGTAAGATATTCTTTTGAGATGTATGCCAGATATTACACACAATGTCTTGTTGCCATATTTCAAAATTCTACTTTGCATAGTTATTTAAATATTAGTTTGTAGTTGTAACTGTATTGTTCTAATAAAAATGCTCCACATTATGCACTTTTATATTCACATAGGAATTTCTGATTTTACAGTAAATACGTATACAAAAAGATATATCATATCAGAACTTTTACATTAATCCTTAGTAATTGTACAAAACTATTACTTTTCGTACCCTCAAAAGCTCTTAAGTTTCCAAAAGTTAATAATTTGTTCCGCAAAGTTGGAGCATTATTTAAAAAAAGCATTTTGTCATTCTCTTTAATGCACTTTTGAGGGTCAGCATAAAGTTTATGGAACAAATAACTAAATAATGACATTTTGAATATGGAAAAATTCCGAAAAAAGAAAACAAGGTTTAAAGTTAGGCGTGGCTATAAGTAAACATACAACTGCCCATTTATAGCCCAACTGAATTGACACTTTAAAGCGTTAAGATGGCTACTTAAAGTTTAAACTGCATATTATGTTATTATAAAAATATTTTTCGCAATTTTGGCCAAATTCTGCAGATAATTACCTTAAGAGAAAGAATCTCACGTTTGGAGATAAAAGATCCTTAAAACTAAATAAAATGTTGTTCATAGTAATAATTTTTGTCGAGATTAGGGTGATTTGAAACCAATATCTTGAACAACAGCCCTTCCTCGTTTCTTACTGAGTACATAACATCTGTAAAACAATAAACATAAGGGTAACAGATAGCGCACTCATTTATCTACGGTGGTACGTAAACATTGCAGGTCATCTAGGGCTCCTTATCAAGATTTCGTAGCAAGCGAGTTGTCTGTCTCCTTGGAGATAATACATGCAATGAAATGCTAAAAATAGGATCCGTAGGTTCCTTCAAACTTTTAACATAAATTTGGTAATACTTGGTTTCGGAAAGCAAAGGTCAAATAATGGAGTTCGCCTTTAATAAACCATTCAGAGCATTCAGAATTAGGATATGCACTATGTACGATTCTTTTTCTAACTGTGCAAAGCAATTTTCAATCAAGATTGCTCCAGGCAATACTCTTACCGAAAGGGTGGTGGAAAACGTCACCATAATCCGTTCTTAAGTACAACTCAGCAACCGAAAACAGGTTGAAGGTATCCGCCTGTCACTGACATGTAAGGTTGAGGTGTATAAATGTAACGGAACCACTGCTTAAAGCGCTAATGCTTTTATTTTTCTAACCCAATGAGAAAGACTCCTTTCACTTTATAACTTCATAGAGGGAATGTACCCTAATATTTAAAACTAGAACCGTGACTTATATGTTAATACATCTAAATGCGATAGTTAAAACGCTCTGTATACTATACATGGACTATATAATGCGATGTTTCGCTTTACTTCTGTTTATCTATGACAAACAAAAAAAGGATCTTTACAAAAACGTTAATGTGTGTGTGAACAGCACAACTCAAAAGCAAAATGTCAGGTAAATACCACAGATACTGATGTTTAAGCATAATAAAAAATAATCCCGCGATGCTACATCCATGACTTCCGGTCTCACGCCCGCACGGCGGAGGTGGATGATCATCCAACTCATACGGGGAGATAATGTGGCCAGCATCACAATCTCCCAGACATAATGCTGGCCTCCATGGCCAGGATTGCTGCCTATCTGAGCTCCTCACTTTCCTCACGATGTTCAGTGGGCACCGGTCCTATTACCCAGGACCTAAAATTCGCTCTCCCATGAGTGAGATCTAACCCAGGCGCATTCTGTGCTCTAGCCCACAGCGTCTCGGCATCGGACACTGCTTTAAATATGCCAGGCGTAAATTTGCAATAAAATTACTCCACCCGAAACTACGTTTTACATAGAAAATGTTTTATTTGCCTATGAATGACTGATGATTTTAATTAAAGGCCTTAATTTAAAGATGTAAAGATTTAAATTTATATTTCTAACTGTAAACCAAAAAACACAGACAATATCTTACTACACGTAAAGAATTCATTGTCACGCTTTTAAGTTTCTCCAGGATAAAATCCCATGCGGCAACTATAATATCTTACGCGATTATTCATTAGTAACAAAAACCGAGATGCAATGTGCAAACCACTATTCTTGTATTCAGTATCGTATATGTAGCCAAGTCCAGGTTGCTTAGTTTGAAATAATTTCTAGACAAGCATGTATCTTGAACAATATTACTAGAATCATATAAACACTACAATATATAGGAATTATGTGAAACTGCAATAGGATGAGAAACTGATACGTCAGAAGTTTTCCTATTGCATCTATTGCAACAAAATTTAGATACTGTGTATTTTCGTATTGCATACGAAAATATAAACAAACCAAAGTCCTGGACGTTTTAGAATCATTTTTTTAAAAATTGATTAAATATGTTTTAGGACTAAAATCTAGAATTTATCTTTTACTGTCAGTATTTAAAGCTGTCATAAAGCATGTTGCAGCAGTTGTATGGGCCTAGCTTGTGGAAAACTTGTTTATCTATTTATTATATATTTTATAAAGCTCCAAATTTCCTTCTGCCCTACTTAAAGTATAAAAATTAGGCAAAATGTTGCATCAACGCATTTATAATATTGGTATAACTGAGTTCAAAACGGTCCCGGAATTGGTTAATAACACAGAAGTCAGTTAACATAATGCAAATTACTCAGCATTTGCTTCAAAATAGTCCCCTTCCGCAATGATGCATCTCTCAGTGCGTATTAAGTGACTGGAAGCATTGCCGGAAACCACAAGTCGTAGTGCTCTAATCGCATTACAGAACTTCACCAGCGTTCGCGGATTTCAGTCGCGTAAAGACAAATCTAGCTGGTGACAGATCTATCTGTGGGTATGCAGATACTTCAAAGCTGGAAGTTGTGCTTAGCAAAGTAATTTTTACCAATACTGATCGGTGTGAAGGTGCGTAGTCGCACAAAACATCTGCGGCGACATAGGATTTCTCCACAAGATCTTTCGCTACAGTATGACGCGGAATAAGTTCATAGCGGAAAACAACGCGTACACGTTCAATGCTTAATTCATTTATTGCAGTTGACCGACCGCTCCGCGCGTCGTCTTTGGTGCTCCGAGGCCTTTACTGAAATGTTTATCAGATACAAACATATTTGTTTCCATTGCTGTTTCACCATAAGCCTCTTGGAGCAGTCTGATTATTTCTGAAGTAGATTTGTGTAAGAAAACACAAAACTTCATGTTCAAGTGTTGCTCTGTAGCCGACATAATCAAATACGATAAACGAACATGCACAAACAACAAACACTGTTTGCTATGCAAAGACAGAAATTGTTATGATCATAAAAACTGTGTGGATGCGACATAATGGACGTTACAACTAATAAAATAGCACCCGTTAAAAAGAAATAACTATATTTCCAGACTTTTTAAGCTACTATGACGTACAAGATCATACAAGTATACCAAAATTTCCTCTGGATTAATGCGAAGAACGAGTTTAATAAAATTGTGCCAAACTCCTGCAAACCTGCCTTGGCGGCTTACATGTCACATTTTTAATATAGCAAAGATATATGTTTAACTCCTAAACAAAAGTACTTTTGCTCGCTCTAAGAAAACTTTTAAAGAGAACTGAAATCTCTGACTAAAAAATCTGATGTGTTACACTCACATGACTTTCTCTGCTCTTGTACAAACTACTTTTACAAACGCTTATTCTCCATCTACTTCATGTTAATCGAGATAAACATTTGCAGACTATCTTATTGCTAATTTTCTTATAGATGCAAGGGGAATATATATTTACAAGGGCAGTATCGAAATACAGTAGCCTTTAAGCACATACATCTCTCTTAATAGCTGGTTGCTAGGTGCAGCACTATTCCCTTTTCCACAGATTAATACTCTTTGCATATCCAAGACAAAAAAATGAATAACGAATTCCCATTTGAGAAAATAAGTATTGAAAAATTTAAGGCAATAACAAGCAATATCTCGGAAATGGTTCACCCAACAACAAAAATGTATATGATATAAATTGTGTATTTTAACGCGATCTACATCTTTTGTGTAGTAAAATTTTGTCTATCTCTTATGGTTTACCAGTTTACCAAAAGTCGTTCACAATGAAGAATACTTTTGGAGACATTCCCAGAAAATTCAAGATATACATTTTATTTGTCATGAAAATATCTTAAACATGATATTTTAATCAAAATCGTTAGAGCCATTTTTGAGAAAATTAAAATTTTCGAAAAATGTTCCATGTAAAGGGTAATCTGCGGTGGAGGGATTCTCTTGAAAACCTTCGTGTCGCATCCCTGGAAGATTTTGAACCTAAATACCAAGTTTGGTGTTTATCCGACTGTTCGTTTCTGAGATATGCTGTTCACAGACACACACACGGACATGTTTCCCAAAACGCCTTTTTTGGATTCAGGGGGTCTCAAAACATATATTTCAGGTGAAATCTCGATATCGAATTTTTGGGTGGAATACAATACTTCCCCTACTTACTATACGTGGTAGAGAAAGTAAAAAAGGAAGGAAGAAATCAAATTGTCCGTTGCATCAAAAGATAGTTTACAAAATGCTTACCCATTATAACATTTCTTCACAGTTATGTTGTTTCCGGTGCCACTTACCTAAGTTAGACGAAACCCAATTTTTGACTTTAAATCATATCACTCGCTATCTGCCATAGGCTCTAGAAAAACGGATTTTTGTTTTTATACTGTCATGACCTGATCACTTGAATGCTTCAGAGTATCAGTTTACACTGACAACTCAACTTTTATCTTCACTCAGCTCTTCCATTATGCCAGATTAGTTTTGCATTTCATCTTTCATGTTATTAAATATATTCCAGGGAAAATGTTGTGCAAAGCGAATTGCAGAATCTCAGAGTAAATAAAAAAATAAGAAAAGCAAATAAATATCTCACTTTGCTCGTTGCTTAAAATTCCGCTTCGTAATTACTTTCTGGAACGTATTGTTATATTACAAATTGGTATTTTGTAATAGTACAAAATCCTTCAATAAATACTTCGCCGTCCACACTCGCTTACTGATTTCCTGTTTAAAAAGCAATGGGTCACAAAATAGGCAATAATCGGTAGAGAATTACAACATCCTTCGCAATTAACAAGAAACACTCGACTCATTCGAAAGTAATGTGGTTCTATTTTCAGAAACAGTGTTGACCCTGACGATTATGATTGTCTTCCACCGCAAAAATTTCGATCGGTTCGCTTTGTGCTTGGCGCGTGAGTCACTGTTCCGAGCACCATCTCTATAAGTCGACGGGTTCGGCTCTTTACGTTGGTTCCACGCGCTAAACAAAGGTGGCCGCTTTACTAAACCGTTTTCAGTTTCTGAGAAGCACACATATCACTCAGGCAACACTGTTTTGAAAGAGTGGAGTATTGCTTGTAAGCATTTCGAGAGTTTCATCCAGGCACTGGGCCCAGCACCCTAAATGTACGCCCACCATTCCACAACTCCACACAGAAGTATTCAATCAGAAGAGCAACAAACATTTAGCGGTTACGTCTCTTTTAAATTAATTACCTTCCACTCTGACGAAGTTCGTCATTATTATGACCCATTAAGAGTTTAAATTCCAATCTATCAATATCGAGAGTCGTATTGTCGGTGCTGAATGGTTTCGAAAGAGCTGATACGTGCTCCGCATTTGTTAAATATGAACCAATCAAGGCTACTGTATTCTTGAAAGCGGTAACATACTTTTTTTTCGTACTTGTCGGAAAATTTCTTAATAGTCACTATACAGTTCATCCAAGTCCTCTATACCAACCAGACTTCTCGTACACATAGCTTTTCTGTTATATGATTTTAAAATTTCTTTGTAGGGTTAGGCACGCTCTCATTTCCATACTGTCGCGATCTCGCGTCTACAGCAGAAGCACTATAGCAAAGACGTACCTTACAGCGTTCATAGATTTTATAAAACTATAGCTGGAAAATTAGTGATACGATATTTTTTTCAACAACTTAAAAATGTATTTAAATGAAAGCAGTGCCAGAGCTTAAAGCGCTTTATCATAGGGCTTATATACTTCACTTCTTTTAAATTACCAGTTCATACTTACTATATATACTAATCCAAAGATTACGCTAATAAATTTTGGTTAGGTGACACGTTTCACAGAGCTATAATAAACTATATTCGATTTTCCGACTACTTATGGTTGGGATACAATTATTAACGAAAATGCAGTCTAAATTCTCTTCAGCATTCTCTAATATCTCCTTAGGAATTATAGGACAAAGCATAGAAAACCAGCTAAATGTGTAATGAATTATATAAATAGGTATATAAACCCAGATAATAAATAAGCGAGAAAAATAGACAATGTTCATACTAAAATAGTTTTGTGGCTGAAAACCACTACAATAAGCTTTCTAAAAAGTGTTTGTTTAGAATAAAAGCTTATCCAGTTTCGAATATCAAGATGAGTGATCGATTATTATCATTATCCAAAAAGGGCCTCTTTTGTCTTTAGGTGTATTATGGAAACCTGTGAATTTGCAATGAGCAGAGAGAGCTATATGTACGCTAAGCAAAATCATAAATTACTTTCCAGAAACCGTAATACTTTGGCTTGCCACACATTCACAAAAGGCTCGTTGGAGAGAATTCGCGTTTAAAAAATAAAATAACCGTATATGTGTATAGAGTCTTTCTGTACACTGTCATATATTTTCCTTTCTATTTACACATGAGATAAGCATTGCAAAAATTGTTACCTTGCACATATTGTTGTAGATACGTGCAAGGGGGATCCAGGAAGCTGGGCGATAGTCACTGCTATAAAATGTGGTTCACTCTATGCTGGCTTTGAAGTTCCATACTCTCTGCATTATATTATCACGAGAAACAAAAGAGTGCTGACTTAGGACTTCCGAGTATGGAAATGGTTTATGCCACCAAAAATTTTAATTCCAAATGAATTGTGTGTTATAATAAGATCTGCAGTTTTCGACTATTACTTATGGTTTCCCGGTTATATAAAATTACCCAGGACTCAATCAGAAATAAAGGCTGGTTCACAACCGCCCGAGAACGGTAACCAGAACGGAAACGAGAAGCAATGCACCATGCAACATATTGGTTCACAACAACCCGGTAACGAGAACGGGAATGCATAACGATCACAAAGTGAAAGTCGATTTTGCGCATTGGGATTTCATTTGCTTTTAACTGACGAATGACATTTTTTCGCCTACTTCCAATTTAGCCAAGCCAACGTCAAAATTCGATAGAGTAAACATTATCTAAATGTATATCCATTACATTTCCGATCCCTCTGCTTATGCCAAGCTTTCATTCCTTTATTTAATGGCATACATTAAAATTGTTTATCGTTCCTTTTTTCATTTCCACCGGTTTTAGCTGTTCTTTGTAGCTTTTGTCATTGTAATAGCCAGTTTTGAGACATATAAACAAACTACAAGCACCAGAGGAACCACGGATTTTCGGATGTCGGGATGAGGCTAGGAAGCACATTTACTACCAATTCCTTCCACATTCATGTTTCCAGCTTGCGACTATAGAGAGCACTAGTGGCTGTTTCATTTCACGGCCGCCTAAAACAACCTCTAGAGTGAAGAGTCTAATATGCACAATAGGGATCTAATATGCCGTGCCCGAGAACGAGAAAGTTAAAGGTTGGGCAACTCTTCTTTCCCGTTCCCGGGGCCCTGGAAGGTTTCTCGTCAGTTGTGAACCAGCCTTAAGAGGACTTCAATTCTAATTTAATGACATATTCAAAATCCAGAAACTGCTTTTGAAAAAAATTAAAAATAACGAAACATTTTTTGCAAGTGAAGTGTAACTTTTGTGGGGGGGGGGGGAGAATTTCGTGAAAACCTTCGATTCGCACCTTTGGAAGATTATGGGCTTATTACATCGATTTTTCGTTTCTGAGTTTTGCTGTTAAAGACGCGTGCCCAGATCCTTTTCTCAAAACACGTATTTCCGATGAAAGGGGATATTGAATTTTTGGGGAGTACAATAGTGCCTTTACCTACCATGGGTAAACGATAGAATGTAAAAATGTGAGCAGAAATGCCAGTATTTAAGAGGGATGTGAATAGAGAATATCCGCTGGGACCCAATGAACCGGGAGCTTGTAAAACGCCCACGCCACTTGACAAGCCCTAACTATTTAGCAAAGGGAGTGTGACGACGTTTATGACGGTGCAAATCCCTTCTCACGTCACGTCGCCAGCTTGTTCTTCGGTGACCAGGAGGCTTAGAAATTTATAGCCTTACAGTTGTGAAGCCCATAAATACGTCAGACCTTCTCTGAGAGTCCATCATTATGTAATAGCAGCTGAACCCCTCCTCTTGCACCCCTGTGAGATGCTTCTAAGGGCGCCGGGCAAGGTGACATATTTATTATGAGACCTGGACCAAAGGGGGCGTGTGTAGAGGTGCTGGAGTAAACGATTTGATCGTTAATCAAACTTATGTATAGGAGATGAAGATACTGTTAACAGGCTGTACCACAGGAAGGATATTATGCTTCACTGGGCATTACATCAACTATTTTACATCGCAGTAGCTCATGTATTTTTGCTTTCTCTGCCGCTCATTCTCACTAAATAGCATTGCACTCCACCCAAAAATTCAATATCGAGATTTCACCGGAAATAATGCATGCTTAGATGTTCTGGACAAAAAGACTGATCACACTTTCCCTGCCAATGACCTTTAAGTATTATATTCATTACATAGTATACCATTCATAAAAAGTGCTTATTCCATCTTCGCTACGTTACTCCGATAAATTGTACCTAGCAACTATCACTAATAAATAACTTAATAATCAACTTGAGAAAGCATTACTAAATCGAATTAGCAAATAAACCCCAGCCGCGACTAAAGTTGAAGAATGAACCAAAGCCGAGACAAGGTTTCAACATGTGAAACAGCATTCAAATGTTTATTCTTGCGGTAATATGATGGGGGGGAGAAAAGCGGAAAAAAGAGAATGGCAAACGTTCAAGCAATGTATTTATTAGGTGATGGTCTAAAGTTGCAACATGAAATGTTTCGGAAAGGTTAACGCTATGAAGAAAGTTGGACAGAAACCGCATATTTCAATGAACTTTACAATTTTACTGTAGTAAGCTGTTATATTTTATCCGTCAATACTTCCTTGATGCGTAAAATTCGATCAAATAAAGGAAATTTCACAGGATATTCATAGAAAACTCAATATATACATATTATTAAATATAAATATAATATTTGAATCCAAATCGTTAAAGCCGTTTTTAAGAAAGAAAGAGAGAGAGAAAAAGGAAAGAACATTTAGAACATAAAGAGTAATGTGGGGAGGAAGGAATTTTCCTCAAAATGTTCATGTCATGTTCCAATAGGTCGGTCAGGTTCACCTGGATGGAATGGTAACCGTCACAGCATCTAGCTGCTTAACGCGGCTTTACCTGTGTGATAAAGAAGGTTTAATGAATATTTGCAAGATTTTGCTTTGTAAATGGGCGGGATTAAGCTTCTTGCGCTATCATTGGCCTGGGCGCAATTGAGTGGTCATCTGTCCAAGTGGTGATCATGCCCAATGCTGCTCAACTCAGGCCAAGGGCCCAGGCGTCCTTAGGCAGTCGGTAGCTGTTCCTCCTTCTTGGGGCCTGTGGTGTAGTGGCCCAGGTTATGCACCAGCTGTTGGTATGGATGGCCAACTTCGGTACAGTTTCTCTCTCGCACCATGACCACGATGTAAGGGAGACCGGAGTAGGTATGGAAGATGTGAACCGGAAATCTACGGCCGGTATCATAGACCATCCTTAACGCCCTGTTCGGTTTGGTCTGCTGTCATGTTCTTGGAAGATACTGCACTTATATACTATCACGTTTGGTATTTACCGATGTTTGTTTTTAATTTATCCTGTTCAGATACAAATAAACCCAGGATTTAAAAAAGATGCTGTTTTGGGGTTCAGGAGATTCCAAAGCACATATTTCTAGTGAAATTTCGATAACAAAGTTTTGGGTGGAATATAATACCTACTTCCTCTTATCCTATCTAGGCAGGTGTAGACAAAATAAAAAGTTGAAAAAAAAACTCGGCATGTGCGTGTTTGTGTTTAAACTGAAAAAATGAAATTTCGGACATATTCCAAGCTTGGTATTAAGTTTATCATCCTCCAAGGATACGACAGGATGATTTTAGTAAAATTCCACCTACGCCAAACTACCCCTTACATGGAAAAGTTTTCGTTGTCTATAATCTCAGAAATGGCCCTAGCGATTTTGACTAAAATATCATACGTTTAAGATATTATTAAGAATGATATACTGAATTTTCTCCAAATAGCATGTGAGGCGTACTACTTATTCTGATTGATTTTTTATCTTTTTTGGCTCGAAGTTCAAAGTCCGTTAACCTCATAGGTCATATCGGACGATGCAAGAAATTATGCACAAACGGCCCAGAGTCCTTGAACCTTAAGAGTTACTGGACATTCGTCTTCACAGGATAAGAGACGGTAGATCAGTCTAACCGAGATTTAAATTCGGGACCTCTTGAATGCGGGATATACACGCTACCTCCACGCTACGGAGGTGGGCTTGATTGAGTTTTGTGTACCTAGGAAATCGCGTCAACGGACAGAAGATAGTTGAAGGCTTCAGTTTCTTTTCTATTCTTTCGCAAGACTTGCAACTATGACGATGTAGCAGCAACTTTTTCCCTCCATTACAGCAGATTCTGAATTTATTTTTCCATGCTTTGTGTAAACATTTAAGATTTTTCCCGCATGTTGTAGCTAGGTAGTAATTGCTCAGCTTGAAAACATCTGTATGCAACAATACAGCGCGAACAGCGTAACGGGGCTAGAAGAATCGTCACATCGTATCCCAGAGTTTATATAGAAATTTCATCGAAAAAAACCACTTTACCTTTTAGATCTTTACTTCCAGATTTTAGTGAGCATAGGAATAATCTTGGTTAAACAAAAATTATCGCGCTCCAATGGGGAATCGAACCCGGGACCTCTGGATTGATGCCCCCAACAAAAAGCGGGATATTAGATAAGGTGAGCCCATGTTTTTGAAATCGAATACTATAAGTGCCTAATTTCATACTAAGTCCGCAATAATTTAGGGATATAATGAGGAAAGTTCGGTTGTCTCTCACTCTAAACAACTGATTATAGACTGTCTCTTTGGTCTGAGTGGTTAGCATACTAGTCTCCAAATCTAGAGGTCCCGGCTTCGATTTGCGCCTGAATATGGGAATTTTTCTTCAGCCAGGATTATTCCCAAACCCTCCCCTAAAGTCTGGAAGTATGAAGAGTATGAAACAACCCACAGTAACATCCAAGCATCAACACAAAATGTATAACGAGAGAACGGCATTACCAATGAGCAAATGCTTCAAAGCAAAGCCGCCATATAAATGGAACAAACAAACAAAGTTTATAAGGAAAAAGCGTAATGCTTTATTTGCTTAAACTGACCAAAGATTGCAAAGAAAGAATGATGATAATACGAGAAATGAAATCTAGCAGCGGCTTAAAAACACAAGAACACGTGACCGGCACGGGGAGCCGAGGTCGTTAAGATACAGACTGGAGATATGTTTCAGGACCATGGAGAATTTGCACATGCTTAGTGGGAGAGAACGGAGATCACCATCATCCAATACAGCGACTGTCACGAATTGATTCAGAAGAAGCCCAATAATACTACCAGCATAACATTGTATCAAGAAAATTGTCTTTTAAGGCTATGAGGAAATGCTCGTCGACGTACGTAATTCACTGTCATTTTGAAGCAGTTATTTGCAGCCTAATACTTTTTGGTACCGAAACTGTTACTGAAAGGAAATAATTTCTCCTCTAGTACTAAGGATCTAGGTACACAAGGATATAAATGGTTTCGCGAACAATCTACTTTCATAATTTATACCAATAATAATAATAATAATAATAATAATAATAATAATAATAATAATAATAATATAACCATTAAAAGAAACTGCAGATCAGCAGATATCCTACGAAAAAACTTAATACATTTTGTGCAATAAATAAGCGTCAAAGTACATGAAAACCAAATATGGAAAAATTAAACGAGCTTCACGGTTTAAATACCTTGATAAAATAATTCAGGAAAACAGAATCCAAGCTAAAGCTAAGTATATGCCAAAAAATGAAAACGGTATATCGGCTTACTAAAAACATCTATAATAAACTGGTATATTCACAATATTTACTATCTCAATGTTTATGCCACTATTCAATTCTTCTACAATTAACAATGTTTCTTTGAAATTATTGCAAAGCCAGAATATAACTTGAGCCAAAGCGTCAATATAATCTTTTTTCTAATTTGAAGAGCACAAAAATCTATACAAATTATAACGAATAAGTGTACCAAGAATGCACACATAAGACAAGTTAATTAGAAGGGCATGACGCCATATTGAGTCATTCTTGTGAACATGAAACGTAACCACCAACATTGCCGTCTTTTAACTAAAAACACTAAATATGAAAAGAAATGCCGAAAAGTAATTTCTTCACGAAAATAGACAAAATTTTATGAAATATATAATTTAAAGTCAAAACATATTATACTTTAAGAATATAGATCAATTCACTTCATTAGTACTGGTTCGCGAAATTAAAAACTAAGTAGAGGGCGTTTAATTTCGCACGTGACGTCACATAGAGGAAATTACATTTACTACGTTTCCATGGGGAATTGAAATCGATTTGAGCCCAATTCTATACTGAATACGATCTACGTTTCCATGTTAAATTCAATAGGCACTGAGATCAATTTGGATACACAAAGTTCGAGAATAAATAATTCAAGCTTTAATGTTGGTCAAATTGTACTTACGTTGGCGAACCTGTTAAACATGTGTTTATTTTAAGCAGGTTTTGAGGTTAGTGAATGTTTTTGAGAAGAATAAGTTGCAAATTATGAAAGCGACAAAAGTGACAGTGTATGTTTTATTACACATCCATTAACAACAAAATGACGAGCGTGCAGCGTGTTACGAGTGCAGGATAAGACAGTATTGGACAGTATCTTTGGCGTATTCAATACGATGTGAATATAGCAGACATTTCCATGCAACAAATTTGGATCCGATCCCACTTTTTAAGAGGATCCGATCCAAGTTCAATACGGTCTCATTGTGATCCAGATCCCTGTTTCCATGCGGTATTCAATACGGAAAGTGTACTCAAATCGATTTCAGTTTCCCATGGAAACGTAGTTATTGTCTCAAGTGTAACTGACTTTTGGAAACAGTAGCTTGGGTTTTCTAAACGTGTTTGAAAAACCTGCCAGAACAGAATATTTGGAAAACCCGGCTCATTACTAATGGAAATTATTTTAAAAGCAAAAAATCTTACAAATTATGAAGATTTTGCCAAAATATTATGAAATTCTTTGCCATGTGCATTTAATTCTACTCACTGCAAAACGTAAAAATGCTTGTTCCATAATGGCAGCAAGCATGGTTTAGAATATGAAATTTAATATTTTACTTGTATCTTCTCATAATATACTGCTACAGACCCCTGCTGTTTGTTTTTCTTAAGACATTAGTATATGTTCAACATAAAATTATTAAAAGTAAACGAAGCATCTAAACCAGAAACCACAAATGTCGGTACATCAAAGCATTCCTGATAAAACCACTCGACAAAGAAGAAATAATTGCCGGCCGCATTGTAGGGACGTCTCTTTTCCCTAGCCCACAACCGCTAAACTCAACTCAATGTGCACGACTATTGTTAGAATTGAATTTGGCACTTCTGTTTACTAGGACACCGCAGTATTTAATTCATCCATAAAATACGTAAAAATATGAATTCGCGACATTACAGTCTCAATGTCATAGGTATAACTCAAACTTTTCAGATTAATTAAATATTACACGCGATCATTATGAAAGAATAAGCGTTTCTTACCGAGCATTTAGGTAACCCATCGGTGGAATTTTGTCCAAATACGGTCAAAAAAAAGTTAATTTTTAGACTATTGGCGATTTATTCTAATTACACTTTTTAGTTTCATATTATATTTTGAGCAGTCCAATAGCTGTGCTATTTATGGAATATTGCAGATTGGTGCGCAT
The DNA here is from genome assembly GCA_030765065.1 of Deroplatys truncata. Taxonomy (NCBI): domain Eukaryota; kingdom Metazoa; phylum Arthropoda; class Insecta; order Mantodea; family Mantidae; genus Deroplatys; species Deroplatys truncata. Next base: position 124,576,049 of record CM060984.1, on the reverse strand, counting down.
GTATTTCACTAGATACTTAAAGTTTCTAAAGTATTTTTCTCCAATACATTTCTCAAAATCTTGTGGAATTCAAATTGATCCACGTGATGCAAATCTCACCAATCTTGCTGAAATGTTTAGTATTTGTGGAGAACTGTTGAGCAAGCAAAGAAAGTGATTGAATTTTTTAATATAATGTATATTGATTATGAAATTAAATTTTATATATAATACTTAGTGAAAATGGCGAAAAGTCGGACATATCTTAAAATAAAATAAAGAATATTTTCCAAAAACCCAATTCAAATATTTTATTATGGTACAGTGGTTCAGAAATTAAATTTTGAGCCAAAATCGTTCAGTGCGAGGAGCATCTTGAAAAAGTGATAAATTATAGCCTAAAATTTTAGTAAATATTAATTTATTAATAATGGTTCAACTCAGAGATTCGAAATTAGGTATTTTATTAGTAGAACACATGCCAACTATCACATAAAACTTTGAAATCCGTAAGTCAAGAATTAGGCACTTCAGTATACCGATGGTATACACCGAAAATTTAAAGAAAAAAATCTGTATATATCAAATTATTGTATGAAATATGATAATTCGGTACTCACCAGTGTTGTTTACGGCCGTTGTCGAGGTTACCGGATTCTGCGGCGAAGACAGGGATGCTGGCACCGACATACTCTCACGTTTTGACGTTGTCTTCCGCGTTCTGTTGCACGCCTCTTGCTGCATTTGATGTTGATGACTGTTGCAGGACTGCGACTTTCTGTAGCTTTCCAAAGTGCCCTGCAGGAGTTGTGCCATTTGTGGATACCGTTGAGCGTATGAGCACTGCAGCGAAGAGTTTCTGACTGGCGTGGAATAAAACGACTGAAGCCCCAATGAATCGCCTTTCAACTGGTATTCGTCTAATGGGTAAGTGGCATTCAGATCGGAATAACATGACATCATAGCCGTCGCCGTCGTTGCACCTTCCTTGTTGCCGTTGTTGTTGACATCCTCGACGAAGCTTAAGCAACCTTCTTCCTTCACGTGGGTAAAGGTTTCGAGCATTTCTGGTTCTATGTGGATGTTTTCTGCTGTCTGCTCAGGATCTAATGCGGAACTGACTTCTGGAGTGTGTTGCACCAGTGTACAAACAAGGTCCTGATTGTTCCGCCCCTCTGTCCTCCCCACTTCCGTTGTCATTTTTCCAGGAAAAAATCCTTTACTTACCACTCCCAAACCGGCTCCGACTTAACCTCCCCTCTTGACCACCGCGGGTCTCCGGATTTTGGGACGGCTTTGCCCTGGCACCATCCCTTTCACCACCAGGTAAGTGGTTGACCCCTCCCAGATTCTCACGTATTCATTCCTGCAAAATTGATATGTACTTTAGAAACGTTTTTAAGGAAACTTTAACACACTTTCACAATGACTATATTGGGTTTCAGATTACATTAAAATAATAATAATTATAACGTAACAATTTTCTCAGACATACTACGCTAGAAGGAAAAGGGAAGTCTTGCAAGCAATTGTACATTGCAACACAGTTATCTACTTAAATGATAAAGGAAATAACCTATTTCCTTACTAGTGAGATATCTATACACGGACGTAAGCGAGTTTAGAATTTCATTACGTATAAGGAAATGACAGTAAAAGAAGTTCATTGAACCATTTTCTTATACAACCTGTGAAAATTACTTTATTTTGATTAAATACTGGAATGTACTGAATATATATGTATGTTTTGCTGTTCTGATTGCTATGCTGCTTTTAAAACGTAAAAGCTCATACACAGTACAGAAAAAATGACAAATATTGCACTGTATTACATTATTTCAAAGCATTATTCTATTAAGATTTTCAATATTAGAAATTTTCCCGGAGTATGTTGGTAAAAAACGTATGAAAAATAGTGTTGAAAACCCCTGATTCAATTTTACTTACAGCTTTAAGGTCAAAAACAAAATTTTTTATACTAAAAAAATATTACCATTCCCATACACAGTAAAATGTGTAATGAAACCATTTATGCAATTGTTAATCTAGATTAACGTGAAATAGACAGAAAACTGCACTTCTGTTAGATTATTTGCAGAAGAGATATATAAATAGTGGTTAAGGAATCTCATGTGAATGTAACATTTCAGTCTTTTGTTTTCCTAATACATATAGGAAGTAAGGGAAGTCTGTGTTCCACCCAAAAATTCGATACTGAGATCTCATCGGAAATGCATGTTTTGAAGCCCATGAATACAAAAAAAGACATTTTTATAAAAAGGTCCGTGTGTGTGTGTGTGTGTGTGTGTGTCTGTGAACATCGTAACTAAATATTCAATAAATTATATTCTCTAAATTAAATCTATTTATTAAAAAACTAGATATCATTGAAAAAAATGATGTCAGATAAATACCAAACTTAGTATTTAAGTTCAATATCTTCCAAAGGTGCAACACAAATATTTTCAAGAAAATCTCCCACTCCAAACTAACCTTTACATGGAATACCTTTAGAAACTGCTGATTTGCAAAAAATAGCTCTAACGATTAAAATATGATATAATAAAGATATTTACACGAAAAATCAAATGTATATTTCTGGGAATAACCTGCGAAGTCTTCTTCATTTGAACGGAATTTTGTATAACTGGTAAGCGTTAAGCGTTAGACGAACAAGTACTACACATAAAATGTAGATCTCTTTAAAACATACAATTTATTTCAAGCAACCCTTTGTGCCATCAATCATTTCCGACTTATCCATTATTAATGGTTCGAATTGTTCAATACTTAGCCATTCTTTTAAAGTCCTGTCGATTTTCAGTTGTTTCTCGCGAAGTTATGAAAAGAGTATGGAATTTTAAGGCCAGTCTGTAGCGCCCAGTTCTAAAATATTTTACTATCCCTATTCCCTTTGTATCTCTAACGAACTCGATTAAGATAAAGTAGATGGGAAAAAAACTTTCATAAGAATAATTTGTACCCGCTAACAAGCGATAGAGGTAATGTAAATGTAACACATGACATTTTTTTATGTGTGAGACACTTAATTGTACTTTTACTTGAGTTTGCCAATATCGCTTTCCAACCATTTAGACTACCAGGTAAATATGCTTTAAGAACATTAGAGCCTTAAAAACTTGGAGGTTATAAATATTGTGTTAAAACAGCAGATATTTTATCTGTAGTAGCTGTCCGATGTCCAGTAAATAGCCGAAGAACAAAATATTATTCTGTGCCTGCTAGCGTTTGGGTGCAAGAGAAAGTTGACTACCAGACTTACTCTTTGATACTAGTCGCTTAGAGCAGTCGGTGTTTTCGTCAGGCATTAGTGCTGTTTCACACGTGGTAATTTATTACTGGCTTTAATACCGCCTTGAAAAGGTAATTCGGATCAGCAAGGATCGGCACATTTTACTCACGAATTGAGAAGAAAAGCCATTCTCTCGCTCTCAATCTCTCTCTCTCTCTGAGCAACACACTGTTCTTGTTCCAGTTTTAACTACATATATTGACCTCAGAAAACATTCATCCCTACCTTAAAAAATCTGTAGGTTGCACTGACTTTCTCTGCCACTCTGCAACGTGCTATATGATGGTTTTTAAATTGAATTCTCTTTGGCTAATCACGTAAAACAACGAATAGCAACATATCATTTCGAAAAACAAATATTTGAAAATTCAAACAAATAACGAAAAATATCTCGGAAACTGTTAATGACACAAAAAATGTTATTTGATGCAAAGTGTGTACTTTAACGAAATGTACATTTTTTATACAGTAGCATTTCGTCGATCTCGTCTCTCTCGTTACCAATTAGACAAAAATTATTCAAAATGAAAATAGCTTTACAAGCTATCCCCATAAAAATCAGCATATACATTTTATTCCTCATGCAACTACTCATATCTTAAACATATGGTATTTTAATCAAAATCATTACAGCCATTTTGGATAATATAAAAATTAACGACAAATTCTCTATATAAGCGGTAGTTTGGAGGGGGAAGGTTTTCTTGAAAATCTTATTATCGCATCCTTTGAAGATACCAAGTTTCGTATTTAGCTTACACCTGCTGGGTGCCTCCAGCGAAAAAATGGGTCCAGTCAACGCTTGGTGGAATGAGGTAATCCCCGAAGGTCATAGACTATATGTGAGGAGCCCCACAGACGACATATTTAACTTGGTTTTCGTTTTTGAATTATGCTGATCACAGACACACACACACACACACAGACACACACAAACAGACACAGCCTTTTTCTAAAAATACTCCTATCACTCTCCTTAAAAAGTAGACCATAGACAGTGTTTGAAAAACAGCTTTGATTTTACATCCTCACGACATGTACGATAAAGTTTTAAAAATTCAAACAGTATCGATATCTTCAAAATTCAATTTATGGGCTTTTCGTATAACGTTCGAGATACGAAACATGCTTTTAAAATAAGTATCGATAAAAGTTTTTTTTAAACAAAATAACAGAACAATATTTTCCAAATAGTTCATTATCATTCATTACCTTACAACTTACACTACTTCTTCACATAGTCATCGCCATTGTTTAGGCACTTTTCGAAATGGGAAACCAGTTTTATATGCCTTCGTTAAAGAATGATGCCGCATGTGAAAGCCAAGTTTGCACTTCCTGTTTCACATCATCATCGTATGTTGAAATGTTTTCCATCAAGGAATTTCTTCAGATGAAGGAACCAATGAAAATCGCTTGGTGCCAAATCTAGACTGTTGTAAGACAAGAATGCAGACTTGGCTTTCATCACAGGCGGCATCATTCTTTGACTGGTTTACCGTTACGACAAGTGCCTGAATAACGCCGGTGACTATATGAAGACGTAGTGTAAGGTGTAAGGTAATGAGTATAATAAAATATTTGCAAAATAATGTTCTATTATTTTTTACTTTCTCTACTACGTATAGTAAGTAGGGGAAGTATTGTATTCCACCCAAAATTTCGATACCAGATTTCACCAGAAATACATGTTTTGAGACCCCCTGAATCCAAAAAAAGCATTTTTGGAAACATGTTCCTGTGTGTGTCTGTGTGTGCGTGTGTGTGTGTGTGTGTGTGTGTGTGTCTGTGTGTGTCTGTGAACAGCATAACTCAGAAACAAACAGTCGGATAAACACCAAACTTGGTATTTAGGTTCAGTATCTTCCAGAGATGCGACACGAAGGGTTTCAAGAAAATCCCGCCATCCCAAATTACCCTTTACACGGCACATTTTTCGAAAATTTTAATTTTCTCAAAAATGGCTCTAACGGTTTTGATTAAAAATCATATGTTTAATTTATTTTCATGACAAATGAAATTTATATCTCGAATTTTCTGGGAATGTCTCCAAAAGTATTCTTCATTGTGAGCAACTTTTGCATAACTAGTAAACCATAAGAGATAGACAAAATTTTACTGCACAAAAAATGTAGATCGCGTTAAAATACACAATTTATGTCATATACATTTTTGTTGTTGAGTGAACCATTTTCGAGATATTGCTTGTTATTCCCTTAAATTTTCCAATATTTATACATTTTCTCAAATTCGTTATTCATTTTTATGTCCTGGATATGCAAGGAGAATGGAATGCGCCACATAGCAACCAGCAACATCTCGATTAACATGAAGCATATGGAGAATAAGCGTTTGTAAAAATTGTTTGTACAAGAGTAGAGAAAGTCATGTGAATGTAACACATCAGATTTTTTAAAAAGATTATCGGTACTTCCTTTAAAAACACGCCTCGTACATATTTCATTCTACATATCACTATCTCAGTCGTATAATATTTCGATCAAAATCGTTAGTCATCTTTTTAAAAAAATAATAATAAAAACAATTCTTAGACGTCAACATAGTTTGGCAATATGTACCTTCACGTCTCATAAGATGCTGGACTTTAAATGCAAAGTTTGGTATTCATTCAACATTTTGATTTTCAATCATGTTGTTCATAGACAGGCATTTCGGATATTCCATCTATGTCTCCTTACAAGAGCAGAGAAAATAGAAAGGTCATGATAAAATTACTCGTTTAGAGTGTTTTCAAAATCTTTATAAGGAATCAAAATCTCACATGTCTTGTGACCCCAGCTTTAAAAATACGTAATTTGGACAGCAGTTAACTTTTAATCTAACTCAAGCTGCATACCGACATTGGTAATAATAATAATAATAATAATAATAATAATAATAATAATAATAATAATAATAATAATAATAGCTTTATTGTCATAAAATGCGTATACAGAAGTGAGCATAAGCTCGCAAATGCTGACTCGTCAAGGTAATAGTTGGTTCTGCAATGCTTGAGTATTAGTGTAAGAAACATGTGCATATATAAATGCATTTCTGTTTATTACTAGCATGAAAAATTTATGTTTAGTTGATTAGCTTTTGTTGCAGGACTTTCCTGCTCAGTTTCATTCCGAAAATTCTGCAAGAGACGTGACCTACTTTTTTCCTGGTTTCAGACAGGTTTGCGCAGGATGTTTACAAGGTCCGTCCAAAGTACAGATCAGGTACAAGGGTAGAACAACCCTCCCTGGTGATCTGGTAAACAAAACAACTAGATGATATCACCCAACCGCAACGCTGTCTACCTGGTAAAAATTTGTTTTTGATAAAAGATAAACTTCAACTATCATTTGCAGGAGACAATGTTAAGAACTGGATTTGTAATGTTAGGAAGAAAAGTTACTTCTGGTACACGGATTTACTAAATTTCTCTACTCACTCTTCTACAAAATATTCTTATAAAAACTTATTCTCACAGCTACTTCTTGTTAATCCAAATAAACTTTCAATTTACATTCATAGATTTCGTTGCACCACACTAGGTAAAGCAATAGTCAGGTTTTTAAGGACCGTGTCGGTTTTGAGATTCCATGCTCTTTGCATGACCACGAGAAAAAACAAACAAAACGAATGACAGCTCATTTCAGAAAAGTATTTATTTGAAAATTAAAACCAATAACAAGGGATACAAATATAATTATTTGTTACAAATTGTGTGCTTTAAGGGATCTATATTTTCTGTTTCGTAATATTTTGTCTTTCTCTTACGCTTTACCAGTTTGCAAAAGTCATTCAGAATAAAGAGAATATCTAAAGCGTTAATGGTTTTCACACTTAATTGTAATTGTTACAACCAAAGTATTTATTACACTCAAATTCTCATCTGGACTGTTATGATACAGCATACTCTCGTTATATTCTGCTTTTGGATTTGAAGGACACAAAACTTATAAAATGTTAAGGAATTAAATGTTATTATTTGCAATCTCACAGTGAGAAAAGTTGCTTTTAAACCACTTTATATAATATATTGTATGTCAGATACAAATAAAACATACATGCTTTGAAAGAAGAATAAAATACACTAATAATTATGACAAACAAAAGAAAATTACATTTCTCCTTGAAGTGAAGAAAGAACCAGGACCACCTTCGTTGCGTCACGTGTACATATGAGCGAAGGCTGTGGTAATGAAATACTTATGACATATATGATTTTTTTTTGCATGTTCATTGTTTTGTTTGATTAAAAAATGTAGGTATGTGACGATTACGTAAACTGCAATTTCAATGATTTTAAAAGCAAAAGTCGCATGGAAAATGAACTCATTGCATCTAAAGTAGGGTTTTTTTTAATAGAAAATATTTGAGATTTATTACAAAAAAAAATCTGATATGTTACACACACATGACTTTCTCTACTCTTGTATAAACTATTTTTACGAACTCTTATGATCCATCTATTTCATATTAATCGAGATAAGCATTTGCAGAAACGATTTTTTGACATGCAATATAGAAATACAGTAGCCTTTAAGCATAGACATATCTCTTAATAGCTGGTTGCTATGTGCAGCATCATTCTCTTTGCCACAGATTAATACTGTTTGCATATCCAAGACAAAAAATGAATAACGAATTCCCTTTTGAGAAAATAAGTATTGAAAAATTTAAGGGAATAACAAGCAATTTCTCGAAAATGGTTCACTCAACAACAAAAAATGTATATGACATAAATTGTGTATTTTAACGCGATCTACATTTTTGTGTAGTAAATTTTTGTCTATCTCTTATGGTTTACCAGTTATGCAAAAGTCATTCACAATGAACAATACTTTTGGAGACATTCCCAGAAAATTCAAGATATACATTTTATTCGTCATAAAAGTATCTTAAACATATGATACTTTAATCAAAGTTGTTAGAGCCATTTTTGAAAAAATTAAAATTTTCGAAACATGTTCCATGTAAAGGGTAATCTGGGGTGGAGGGATTTTCTTGAAAACCTTAGTGTCGTATCTCTGGAAGATACTGAACCTAAATACCTAGTTCATTTCCGACTGTTCGTTTCTGAGTTATGCTGTTCACAGACACACACACACACGGACATGTTTCCAAAAATGCTTTTTTTTGGATTCAGCGAGTCTCAAAAATATATTTCCGGTGAAATCTCGGTATCGAATTTTTGGGTGGAATACAATACTTCCCCTACTTACTACACTTAGTAGAAAAAGTAAAAATGTGTTGATAGATTATTTAAATTTCCTTCTGAATCACAAGTTTGTGGAAGAAAAATGCACTACCTGTTAGGTACCTGAATTAGGAGGCTAAATGCTTGTATCAGAAACTGAAAATTCTGTGTGATAATTAAAATATAACATTTACTCAGTCATCTATGTGTATACGCAATTAATTTAGACAGAGCTAAACGTAGGCTAGAGTTTAAAAATTAAAGCACACAGAACCCACAGAAACCACATGAATTTGAAAGGTACACGGAATATCTACAGTTATATATAATATATAAAAGTTGCATGGATATCTGAGCATATGAAAAAAACCGTCAGCAAGATAAACCGTCTAAAGGAATGTTGCGAAATAAGCCGTTCTTTGGTGCCCGGTTATGACTGGTTTGTTCTCAAGGAATCCAGGTATAGCACACTGCAGGTAGCAGGGGTGTGAAATCACATGCCATTGCTGTTTTGCCCACATAATTGTCTGCTTGTGTCACTGATGGCCATGTGCACCATTCTCGATCAAGATTTTACCGTGGTAAAGTATGGACTTTTACCGTGGTGAACAGTCAGTTAATGCCCAAGTGCACCATTCTCGATCAAGATTTTACCGTGGTAAAATATGGACTTTACCGCGGTGAACTGTCATTTGTGGTGCATCGACGCCGGTAGAAGTTGATCGAGGTTTTTACCGCGGTTAAATCTGACCGGCCATGAACGGCCGGTTTTCTTCGATTATTTCCGATGTTATTTGTGCTGAAATGTTAAAATGGCGGAACGGTATAGGTTAGAATTCCCAAAGAATGGATACACTCCATTTTCGGCAATGAATGCATCCTGATAGAGCTACTTTAATGTACTTTGTAATGCTTTAAGGCCTATTTGTGTGACAGGTGCCTTAAATATCCTGATCTAAGACGTAACGAAAATTCACACACTCACGGCGTTACATATCACAATTATATCAGTTGAAGCATAGCTCCAAGAACAAGGCAGAAATAAGGAGAGTAATGAATGGATTTGGTGCAATTACTACATTTTCAGGAATATTAAATACTTGATGACACAGGTATAAGAACAGGGTAACCTGAAGAGATCAGTGCCGAAATCTAAAGCCTAAAGTCGTTATCGTGGTGTCGGGGTAGCGTTTGTGCCGCTTATTCAAGAGGTTCCGAGTTCAAACCTCATTCGGAAATAATGTATTCTTTTTTTTCTTTTTTCTGCCTGTCTTTCAGTGAATATCGGCTAAGCTAACTGGAATTTAGCCAGTGTGGAAAGGAAGAAAGAAAGAACATCTATAATAGTTGAGCATATTTTTCCAATCATTTGTAAGGTCAGCTTTTCCCGCGTGTCTATCTTAAAGTTATTGCTTCTATCTCTGTACTGTCTATCTTTTCTTAAGAATTGATGTTAAATTTAATAGCATAATAGAGAAACTTGTGTCTGCTTTTGCTTTCCTCCATTGCACGCTGAACTACATGCATGCGCTTCAGCAATAGAACAAGTGAAAAACAGACGACGCGATGTACATCCGGGTGCGTTCAGTATAGAGTTTACCTGCAATGAACTGTGCGCTCAACTAAGGGGAGCGCCTGCCAGATAACCCCGGTCACCTAAACTGCGGTGAACATTGGCGTACCGCTGTGTGATGATTACCCCAGTCAAATTCTTACCGCGGTAAGCTGAAGGTCCCTGAAGGATTTGTTTAACGAGGATGGTGCACGCGGCCATTGGTGCATCGACGCCGGTAGAAGTTTATCAGGATTTTAGCGCGGTTAAATCTGACCGGCCATGAACAGCCGGTTTTCTTTGATTATTTAATACTTTACTTGTGCTGAAATGTTAAAATGGCGGAACGGTATAGGTTCGAACTCGTGAAGAATAGATATACTCCATTTTCGCCAATGAATACATCCTGATAGAACTACTTTAATGTATTTTATAATTTTTAATGCTTAAGACCTATTTGTGCGACAGGTGCCTTAAATATCCTGACCCAAGACGTAACGAAAATCCACACAATCACGGCGCTACATATCATAATTATATCAGTTGAAACAGAGTTCCAAGACAAGGCAAAAATAAGGAGAGGGATGAATGGATTTATTTCAATTACTGCATTTTCAAAAGTATTAAGTATATTAATTGCACAGATATAGGAATCCGGTAACCTGAAGAAAGCAGCACCAAAGTCTTAAATCTGAAGTCGTCGTCGCGGTGTCGTGGTAACGTGTGTGCCTTTTATTCACGTGGTTCCGCGTTCAAACCTTTTTGTTTGGGAATAATGTATTTTTACTTTCTCTACTACGTATAGTAAGTAGGGAAAGTATTGCATTCCACCCAAAAATTCGATACCGAGAATTCACCGGAAATACATGTTTTGAGACCTCCTGAATCCAAAAAAAGCATTTTTGGAAACATGTCCGTGTGTGTGTCTGTGTGTCTGTCTGTGTGTCTGTGAACAGCATAACTCAAAAACGAACAGTCGGATAAGCACCAAACTTGGTATTTAGGTTCAGTATCTTTCAGAGATGCGACACGAAGGTTTTCAAGAAAATCCCCCCACTCCAGACTACCCTTTACATGGAAGATTTTTCGAAAATTTCAATTTTCTCAAAATTGGCTCTAACGATTTTGATTAAAATATCATATGTTTAAGATAATGTCATGAGAAATGAAATGTATATCTCGAATTTTCTGGGAATGTCTCCAAAAGTATTCTTCATTGTGAACGACGTTTGCATAACTGGTAAACCATAAGAGATAGACAAAATTTTACTACACAAAAAATGTAGATCGCGTTAAAATACACAACTTATGTCATATACATTTCTTTTGTTGAGTGAACCGTTTTCGAGATATTGCTTGTTATTTCCTTAAATTTTCCAATACTTATACTTTTTCTCAAATTCGTTATTCATTTTTTTATATCCTGGACATGCAAAGAGAATGGAATGCGCCACATAGCAACCAGCGTTAAAATATTTGACTATCGCTTAAAAGCTACCATATTTCCCTTGCATCTACAAGAAAATTACCAATAAGATTGACATCTCGATATCTCGATTAACATGAAGCATATGGAGAATAGGCGTTTGTAAAAATAGTGTGTACAAGAGTAGAGAAAGTCATGTGAGTGTAACACATCAGATTTTTTTCTTTCTTTTTTCTGCCTGTCTTTCAGTGAATATCGGCTAAGCTAACTGGAATTTAGTCAGTGTGTAAAGAAAAAATCTGATGTGTTACACTCATGACTTTCTCTACTCTTGTACAAACTATTTTACCAACGTTTATTCTCCATATGCTTCATGTTAATCGAGATATCGAGATGTTAATCTTATTGCTAATTTTCTTGTAGGTGCAAGGGGAATTGGTAGTATTTAAGCGATATTCAAATCTTTTAAGCGCTGGTTGCTATGTGGCGCATTCCAATCTCTTTGCATGTCCAGGACATAAAAAAATCTGATGTGTTACACTCACATGACTTTCTCTACTCTTGTACAATCTAATTTTACAAACGCCTATTCTCCATATGCTTCATGTTAATCGAGATATCGAGATGTCAATCTTATTGGTAATTTTCTTGTAGATGCAAGGGGAATATGGTAGCTTTTAAGCGATAGTCAAATATTTTAACGCTGGTTGCTATGTGGCGCATTTCATTCTCTTTGCATGTCCAGGACATAAAAAAAATGAATAACGAATTTGAGAAAAAGTATAAGTATTGAAAAATTTAAGAAAATCCCAAGCAATATCTCGAAAACGGTTCACTCAACAAAAAAAATGTATATGACATAAGTTGTGTATTTTAACGTGATCTACATTTTTTGTGAAGTAAAATTCTGTCTATCTCTTACGGTTTACCAGTTATGCAAAAGTCGTTCACAATAAAGAATACTTTTGGAGACATTCCCAGAAAATTCGAGATATACATTTCATTTCTCATGACATTATCTTAAACATATGATATTTTCATCAAAATCGTTAGAGCCATTTTTGAGAAAATTAAAATTTACGAAAAATGTTCCATGTAAAGGGTAGTCTGGGGTGGGGGGATTTTCTTGAAAACCTTCGTGTCGCATCTCTGGAAGATACTGAACCTAAATACCAAGTTTGGTGTTTATCCGACTGTTCGTTTTTAAGTTATGCTGTTCACAGACACACAGACACACACACACACAGACACACACACACACACAGACTCACACACGGACATGTTTCCAAAAATGCTTTTTTTGGATTCAGTGGGTCTCAAAACATGTATTTCCAGTGAAATCTCGGTATCGAATTTTTGGGTGGAATGCAATACTTCCCCTACTTACTATACGTAGTAGAGAAAGTAAAAAATGAATAACGAATTTGAGAAAAAGTACAAGTATTGGAAAATTTAAGGGAATAACAAGCAATATCTCGAAAACGGTTCACTCAACAAAAAAATGTATATGACATAAATTGTGTACTTTAACGCGATCTACATTTTTTATGTAGTAAAATTTTGTCTATCTCTTATGGTTTACCAGTTATGCAAAAGTCGTTCTCAATGAATAATACTTTATGAGACATTCCCAGAAAATTGGAGATATACATTTCATTTCTCATGACAATATCTTAAACATATGATATTTTAATCAAAATCGTTAGAGCCATTTTTGAGAAAATTAAAATTTACGAAATATGTTCCATGTAAAGGGTAGTCTGGGGTGGGAGGATTTCCTTGAAAACCTTCGTGTCGCATCTCTGGAAGATACTGAACCTAAATACCAAGTTTGGTGTTTATCCGACTGTTCGTTTCTGAGTTATGCTGTTCACAGACACACACACGGACATGTTTTTAAAAATGCTTTTTTTGGAATCAGGGCGTCTCAAAACATGTATTTCCGGTGAAATCTCGGTATCGAATTTTTGGGTGGAATACAATACTTCCCCTACTTACTGTACGTAGTAGAGAAAGTAATAAAAACGTCTATAGCAGTTCAGCGTTTCCCACGTCTCCATCTAAAAGTTATTGCTTCTATCTCTGTACTTTCTATGTTATCTTAAGAATTGATGTTAAATTTAATAACGTAATAGAGAAACTTGGGTCTGCGTTTGCTTTCCTTCATTGCACGCTGAACTACATGCATGAGCTTCAGCAAATTAATAGAACAAGCGAAAAACAGACGACATGATGTACATCCGGGTGCGTTCAGTAGAGTTTACCCGCTATGAACGGTGAGCTCAATCAAGGTGAGCGCCTGCCAGGTAACCACGGTCAGTTAAACTGCGATGAACATTGGTGCACCGCTGTGTGATCATTATCTCAGTCAAATTCTTACCGCGGTAAGCTGAAGGTTCCTGAAGGGTTTGTTTAACGAGGATGGTGCACACGGCTATGAGAATGATCGAGTAGTTGTGATGGAAGTGACCGCTACAAAATAAGGGGAAGGGAAGTGTTTCGCAATGGTTACCCATACAAAAGTAGAGCGAAACATTAGGCGGTGCTATAACATGGGTGTCTGTGTATGAAAGAAAGGTTCATGAAATATGGCGAAAGATTAACAAGTAAGAGCAATGATATTTTGAGAGTATCAGCGCATCACTATGGAGCACACGATGAAGCCTATTTAGAGGTGAAGAAGCGTACATATCAGACGAAGAAGAGAGCTCGGGAGGAGGAGAATACTTAAATATAATTCTTAAAAAATAATAACAAAACTTATTAAGCTGCTTTTAAACAGACCTAAATCATCGGTAATATAATTTTGTCAGTCCAAACCCTGGGAAATGTGTGATGGGAATCGGTATTTTTAATCCAGACACTTTTCTATTAAATTTAAGGATAAGGCTATCTTTCAGTATTCATTACAATTCCCAACATACAGAAGAAGGCTAAAGCAAATGAGACTGGCTGCTTATTTCACATATTGAAATTTCTAAACCACACCACATCCCTCTTCGTTAATCTGCTCTAAAAGGTTGGCCGCTTTTATCACAGACCGTATTTATCACTAACAGCTGTTTTCGTCACACGGAATATCCATGGTGCGTACAGTTAACGCTGGTGTAACTTTGGATGTAAATTTGTTAATACAAACATAACACACAATAAAAAAGAAAATTTACATACATCTTTACATCTATTATTATTATTATTATTATTATTATTATTATTATTATTATTATTATTATTGTGTTGTTGTTACTGCAATTAAGGCAATATAAACGCAGCCAAAATGGCACAGTTACGAGTAACTGAAAACGTATGATTGAAAACTGCAAAAGTAGCCACGCCTTATTTTAATTCAGTACATGCATTTCTAATACAAAATGCATTATTGTAATTCAATAAATACTATTTTAGTCTGTGCATATTTATAATAATTCATACATTTAAACATTCTTTAAAGATAAAATAGCATAGCTATGGAGGGAATAAATGATTATGTCAAGGCACAAGACTTGCATGTAAATAAAACACGTGTACGTTTTTACCTAGTACATATACCAACAAGCATGACTGCAACAAGAACTCAAAGAGTGCATACTCGTATTAAAGCGAAAATAGACACGGTTGGACATGCTCTAAATGTATTAACATAAGACAATTTTAACCTTTATATATTTTTACTCGATGAATTTACGTGATAGATAAAAAAGTGCACATACGATCTGGTCAGCACTGCCTAATATTTTATTATTCATACGTTTTACAATTTTCTAACTACATGTCCAGGAAATCCACTGTGACCGAATTACATGGTTTGCATGCTTTAAAACCAATTGAACGTGGTTGTTCCGTCTGGAATCGAATATTCAGCGTTCTGTAAACTACGAACAGTTATAAAGCATAAACTATTATAAAGTCTAACGCATTAGATTTGGTGTATTATAGAACACTTTGGCGAGGTATCAGCTCACCGTATAACCCTCTCCCCGAAACATGAAACGTTTTCAATTTGTGAATGAAATCTAATTTATTTCTCTTTGCATAAGCAATGACACTCGTTGTTGAGAATGCCAGGAATCACCGAGTGAATAAATTGCTTTATTATAATTCTTCTTTCTTCGCTGTTACAACTCAGCAGAACGGTTTGATGGATAGGCTCAATAGGACTCAATAGGACAATATGTACCCAAATGGATATTCAACAGTACGACCCAAAGTTTCACCTAATAATAATAATAATAATAATAGTAATAATAATAATATAATAATATAATCCCGTGGCGCTACAGTCCATGAAAGGCCTGGAGACCTACGAACCCCAGTACCGACCTCACGCCCACGTACGCACGGCAGAGGTGGGCTATCATCCAACCGATATGGGGAGATGATGTAGCCAGCATCACGCATCGCCATAATGTTGATCTCCTCACTGTCGCAGCTCTTCACTTTTCCTACGTTGCTGAGTGGGCACCGGTTCTATACCCGGGACTTAAAACCTGACCCCCATAGGTGAGATCGAACACGGGCGCATTCCGTGTCCGGGAACCAGAACACCACGCTCTAGCGCACAGCGCCACGGCAAAGGACAAAGTTCTACCTACGGAACGAAAATAAATATATAAATATATATATATAATATGTATGAGAATGTGCCTATGCAACTAAGGCCATCTATCAGTGTTCATCAGTTCAGTAGCACTTTGACCACGTGTAGACATGTAACCGCAAACACCGACATCACAAATCACAAAAGTCCACCTTCCGATTAAATCAACAGCAACAAACTAGATGTCGCACGAAGGCAACTATGTAACCAAAGCCATCTAACTAGCACGTTACTCAAGCAGATGCTACAGGAAGGTGACTGTGCAACTGGGGTTATCTTCCGCCACACACTGAATTATGCTTAACAAAGAATGAAAGAGACTGCAGCTGTATGATCTAAGGCTCCGATGTGAGGTTAAACATACCAAAAGAGGTACCACTTACCTGAAATAGAATTTGTTAGTTTCATGATGGGGGTATTATACACTATAATTTCATTTCTTGAATCCTCCCCCCAAATGTCATCTCGTTTGGCAGTAAAGCTGACATTAAAAATGATACTGCTATTGTTATTTTGAGCGATACCACTTCGATCTTAATGAACACCAACATAAGCAATTATCGAAACTAACAAATAAAGTGAACAATTAAAGAAAGAAAACTAAAAATATTTGCTTTAAACTTTAGGATACCCATATGTGAAAAAAAGACCAAAAGTTGCCAAAATTCATAAATATGGATTTTAATGTCATTAAGCACTACAAATCTTATACTTTACTTCTATATAGTTTTATATAAGTATACGAGCTTATAAAGCATGCCAATATCCGCCTGTAAGCTTAGATTGCTATAAAATTGTAGCAAAAATATAGGTGTTACAATATAAAAGGGAACAAAACATTCAAGGGAGGCTTCAAGGGTTTTCAAATACTGAATTAGCTGCAGAGGATTAGAGAAAAGACGAAGTAGGGCATATACTTGCTTAATGTTTTTTAAGCAGCATAAAATCAGAAAGTGTTATTTTAGCGTTATAACTTTTAAATTCCCTTTTATCTTCGACACATTCAGATTTCCAAATTGTTTCTCACCATGTGCTTTTCGGTATAAATCAATGGAATTTTGTATACCTCCTTGTTATTAACAGGATTTAAAAATAAAGAGATAAGATTTTATTAACATGCTTAGTTGTGATGTTATGAAACAATAATATTTATGTTTTGTAAATTTTTAAGGAAAAAAAAAAGATGTACAATATTTAATGTTCACGTATATCCTTTCAAACTAGTAGGATAATTAAAAATTCCACTCTACAATTTATTAATGTAGAATTAATTTTAAAATAACATGTTTTTCAAAAAAATTCGTTATGTAAAGGAAGTTTTTAAAACAGTAAAAATATTACAATAAAATTAATATCCCTGGAGAGATTAAAAAAATATACATGACATGTGGTCTTCATATTACACATTATAGGTATTTTTGTATTTAAGTTTCAAATAAATTTACATGAAAATATGAATTTTTGGAATTTCGGAATTTCACAGTTAGGAATCCTTAAGTACTTACCTTTTAAATGTGTATAATTATTTAAATTCTAGGTATTTGTATTTAATTTTGTTAAATAGATTTGTTAGTAGTAGAATAAATGTTATAAAACTATTACAGTATTTGATAAATACCTATTTTATATGAAACTAGCCAGTATTACCAGAAACAAATCTTTCGACTCATGCATAAAAACTTCGTTAAGTGCGAGTAAATTTACTATTATACTCATAATAAATTGCAACGACGAGAAAAAGCAGATGTGTCCTTTTTAGAACAGCCAGAGAATCAACATCTGTACCTAGGGCAATCTTAAAGTCAAGGCCGCAAGAAAATAAATGTACACATTCTGTCTGTTCAACGACGTTTTAGCTAAGGGGTGGGGGTGTCATTCCAAGTAGGTAGGGGTTTAACTACTGGAACGAAGAAGTGTTTACATGAACTGAGACAAGAGAGGGGTAGACTTGTGACAGAGGAAAGACTGTTGGCTGTTTTCCACTGTACTCGTCACGCGTGGCAGAGATCAGCAATCCTGTACACCCGAAAGCTTTACCTGAGAGATAAGCCACCCCATTCCCCTAGCTAAAACGTTGCTGAACAGGCATTAAAACAATGTTCTAAAAACGAGAGGCTCATGTTTTCCGTTATATGTATACACATTTATTTTAATGTATAAATTGTTTCCCCCTTATTTAAACTGTAGACTGAATTATGGTGCAATGAACCTGGATCAAAACGAAGCATCTTTAATTGACACTCGAAATATTTTTTTTATTTTCACGCATTCATACCGCAGATGAATGTTTAATTATTATTTAAGTATCTAATAGAAAAAAAAGTCCTGTGTTACATTCAACGGCTTTCTCTACTTACTATCGTTTGTTTTTGTATTCCTTCCACAAACTATTCTTACAAAAGCTTATTTTTCTATCTATTTCACATTAATAGTTTCATTACACATTTCGTTGTAGGTGCAAGGAGAATAGAAGAAATCGAATCGATAGTCAGACGTTTAAGAGCCAGCTGCTATATGCTGGCCTTGAAATTTCATACTCCTTTCACGACATCGCCAGAAACAGCTGAATAGCGACAAAATTTTTAAAATGATAAAAATATTGTAAAATTTAAACCAATAACAACATATATCTAAGAAATAGCTAATTCCACAAAAAAAGGTTATTGAAAATAGGTTGTGTGTTTTAAAGACATCTACATTTTTTGGGTAGTAAGTTTTTGACTATCTCTTATGGTTTACCTTCCGAATGATGGTATTTTAATCAAAATCGTTAGAGGAATTTTTCAGAAAATCAGAAGTTCCAAAAATGTTTCACGCATAGGGTAGTTTGAAAATCTTGGAAAGTACTGAATTTAAATACGAAGTTTGGTATTTATCCGACATTTCGTTTTGCTGTTCACAGGATCTCTCTCTCTCTCTCTCTCTCTCTCACTCTCTCTCTCACACACACACACACACATACTCGCACGGAAATTTTTCGAATAAAAATACCTTTTTGGATTCAGTGGTACTCAACACAAGTATTTCCGGTGAAATCTTGATATCACATTTTTGGGTGGAGTGCAATACTATCTACTATGTACGTGCTGGAGAAAGTAAACATTTTTGTTTGAATTCAGGGCCTCAAAACATGTATTTCCGGGAAAATCTCGACGTCAAATTTTGGGTGAGATGCAATACCTTCTCTACCTATTAGGTACATGGTTGAAAAAGTAAAAATGCTTAGACGTTACAGCTGTTTAAATATACTGTTTATGTATGAAGCACATGTAGATATAACTTAATAACAGTGCATTACAACTGTTATCCAGTCAATGTCATTTAAAGATATCAGTAGCATTAAGTCATTTGATTAGCATTTTCGTTTCTGCATGCATTAATAGGGATTATTGTAATCCGATCTTTAAGATGATGTCACAGTATGCTCAAAACTTATTCTTATTCATCCAAAAGTAAATTATTCAAGAAGAAACGGTAATAGAAAGCTGACGAGCTTTCGTTTAAACACAACAATATCACACTGTAAAGAGTGTTTCAAAGGTATCATCAGGATGCAGAAAGGCAATGACCATGCTTCCGTTGACATATTAACGTGTAGGATAATGGATACTTACTATGACCGGAGTTGCGGTTTGCCTTGTCTTGTTCCAGACGTCCTCTACAAGATGGATAGCCGTTTTGGTCAGCACTGAGTGAAGATGAGTATTGTGTCTGGGAGGAAATACACGGGGATGATGACACAGACCCCCCTCCAACACCAGTCTCTTCTCTTCGACCTCTTCTTGGCTTCCTATCTCACACGCACACGTTTATCTCTGGGAAAAACACGGTAGTCAAACTCCGTGTAGCGATACCAAAGACTAAAACCTATCCTTTCAATATCACAGAGAAGTCGAGGAAAATAAATATCTCTAAAGACACAACAATGTGACAATAATCCAGTTTTCACTGAAAAAGAAGTCTGGTGTGCAAGATTTACATTTGTTTCTCTGTTCATAATTATTTATTTATGTAGCTATTCTAAAGCCATCTATTAAAGAGTTTATTACTTTCTCTAAAATCTACCCATAGTAAGTAATAATAGTATTGCATTCCACCCAAAAATTCGATACTGGAATTTCAACGAAAATACACATTTGAGAGTCCTCGAATCCCCCCCCAAGAAAAAAAACACACCACATAGTGAACGCATTTGCCATACTGTTATATCTGTGAACAGAATAACTCAAAATGTAAAGTCAGTTAAATATCAAACTTGCTATTTAATTTCGGCATCTTCCAAGGATGCGATGCAAAGATATTCAAGAAAATCCCCCCTCCCTAAACTACCCTTTACGTGGAAACATTTTCGTTACTTTTTATTTTCTCAAAAATTGCTTTGGCGATTTTCATTAAAATTCTCTGTTTTAAGACATTTTCATGACAAATGAAATGTGTATCTTGAATTTTATTAGAATAGCCTCTGAAGTTCTTTTCATTCTGAATGACTTTTGTATAATTAGTAAACTGTAAGAGAGATACAAAATCGTACTACACAAACAAATATGACACACACCTTATGTCAAAGCTTTTTTTCTCTTTCCTTTCTTTTCTTTGGTTTTCTTTTCTTTTTTTTTTGAGTTAATCATTTGCGAGATGTTCCTTGATATTTGTTTGAATTTTTCAAATACTTATACTTTGGTCAACTGGGAAGTTGCTATTAGTTTTTCTTTTCATGGTCATGCAAAGGGCACTGTTTCAAAGCCATCACGTAGCAACATGCTCTTTAAGGTCTGCTTTATTTATTGCATCCTACAGCGAAATGTTTGGATTTGATTTGAAATTTTATATGGATTAAAAAGAGATAGAATAATAAACTTTTATAAGAACAGTCTGTAGAGGAGTGAGTAGAGAAAGTAATATGAATGGACATATCACATCTTTTTTTCTATCTGCTTCCTGTTAATGATGATAAATATCTGTGAAAATAGCTTAAACTAAATAATACATACCTTTAGGTTAAGATAACATTCAAGAGGTTAAAAAGTAAGCGATAATATACTAGACGTAATAATACTTGCACACTCCTTGAAAAAACTCATGAGAAACCAATGTACATTCAAGGATGATTTGTGTAGAAAGATAGAAGAAACTGTTGTCAATAAGCATTTTTGAGTTTTTTCGTGCGACACGGAGAGAAAGAGAGAGGCAGGGAGACAGACAGAAACTGAAAAAAGAAAGAACGAAAGAAAGAAAGAATTAAGCACCTCGAATAATTGCTTTAGAGATACACATTGCAACGTGTACCGGTGCAATGAATTACTTCAGATTTCACTGCCATGCGATATCAAATAAGGAATTTTCCAGCTTGTTCTTTCAATTTTAGCACGAATGGTTCTACAAAGTCTGTGTAAGGAAACGCCGAGGAGCTTAAATGTATAATTTCGATTTTGCATCTTGCAACAAAATGTAGTAGAGCTGAATCGATATAACGTGAAGGCACATTCCTCAGGTGTGACCATGCTTGTGGCTATCTACTGAATATGACAAACAAGCGGACTTTCCCCCTCTCCTTTCACATTCACTGCCCACCTTTGTCTTCCAGAGTGACCTTTATCTGAGGCATAGACTTCCAGTATCAAAACAAGGAAACTCGACTTCGCTCAGCCTTTAAGGGTTTTATAACAAAGAATAATCTGTGGACAACTTCGGAACAAAAGCGAATTTTGAACACAGAGACCAGGGGTTATAAATATAATAAATACCTAATAACTAACAGTGTATACTTTTCATTTTCTTCAAAATATGAATTTAAATATGAACTTCGGATTACGGAAAGTACAATTTCCTGTGGTTATTACAACTATTTGTTTCTCAGAAACAGTTATATTTGAAAATAGCATAAAATAAACCATTGGGTTTCAAAATCTAAGAATACAACAAGTAATTAATTTTAACCGAACGAGATAGCTCTGCATTCGAGAGGTCCCGAGTTCGATTCCCGTCAACCGCCCACTCTCTTGGATTTTTTCTCTGGTTGGTAGGCGAATGCTGGGCTAGTTTCTCTATACAATGCTTTCCTTTCCACCATTTCCCTTTCATTCCGTTTGCCTCTCAACTTTCAGGTTTGCTTCTAGGTTTTGTGGCGTATGGCGGTACCGAACAGATGACGTGAAGGCTTGCTCAAAGGAAAGTACTCCCCGTGGACACTAGAGGGCTGCTTGGTCGACGGGTCGTGCATCGCCCTCTCTAAGCAGCTTCAGCAGTGGGAAGGGTCTTCGAGTCTGCAATTGCTAGGGACTTCCGCGCCTCTCTGTGGCCTGTAGCCTACTGGATCCCTTCCTCCTGGATCAGGTCGAAGTGCGCGAGGTGTCCCCCTCCGAGTTTATTTATTTATTTATTATGGACGCTTCTTAACTGCTGTGATTCTTAGCGTCCCATTCTATATTGGGCGTGAAAGACCGGTATTTTTGCTCAGAGGCTCCTTATCAGTGTTGCGATTCTTTTATGTGCCGTAAATCTACAACACGGGACCACTGGGTTTACTTCTCTTCCGAAGGAAGCCATGCTAAGGATTTTTACGCCCGAAAAAATCCATCACCCTCCGTCGGGAACTAGAGGCTAGCATGATAACCACTACATTACGGAGGACGACATGTGTGTCTCCCTCCATTGTGTAACCTACATATACCTATAACTAATTTTAATAAACACTATGCATAAATGACTGAATTGTGAAATGAAATATTAGAAATAATCAGAACCATCGAATCCGAAAAGTAATGGATGATGCTTCAAATCCAAATGTTTCTCTTGAAGAGAGTTTTAAATAGGACTATAAATAAACAAATAAATAGCTTCCATTCACATGCATTCGCCTGAAAAGGTGTAAACTTTATTCGACTAAAAATGTACACAAATAACTCCTATCATTCTTAGCAGGCATTGAACTTAAATTATAATATTTAATTTCTCTACAGCTAAACTATGATAGGTAGAGGAAGTGTTGTTATCTACTAAAACAAAACAGTTTCAGAAAAGGGACCGCGCATACCTATTTTTAAAATTCAAGCGAATATATCTATACCTCAGAGCCAACTGCCAAACACTAAATTTTACAGGAGGAGAGACAAACAAAATTATGAACATAAGTAATAGTTATTCTCAGAAACTACGGCCTTTAATATATTCAAATATCAACCTTATATATTTTATGTTGTAATCTGCTTGTAATCATCAATATTAATTGGCTTTTGTAAGCAGAATATTTATAAAACGGACTTACAAATGCATGGCTCTAAGTGGAATTCAATGATTGTTAGTCTTACCCCTTTCAACCAGACAACCGTAAATTCATGGCACTGTATATTCTTATAATGACAATTTGCTACGCGATTTAAAGTTACAAACATATTTTATACATGACAGCAGGTAAGCACAATCCTTAAAATATGATATACCTAATATGAAAATGTAATACTTGAGGCAGTATTTTAACACTTATTTTTCAGTCAAATTATGTAATATGTAAATTCAATAACAGCCCGCCTTGAAGCAATATGTGTATGTAACAATTTGTAAACTGCATGTAACAGTCATTGCATATGCTTATATTATTGTATCCATGTGCAATAATGTTATGTGAATATATTACGTAACTTAATAATGTAGGAGCTGTGAGAATAATAAGTTAAACATTGCTAACAATGAGGTAACAATAAGGTAACCTTGAGGCAATAATGAGTTTGAGAGCTTAAATGCTATTTGTGATTCTTGGAAGCATTAATGTAATTTTAGTGACAGTTTATAAAAAAAACAGCCAATCAACAACCAGAAAAAGCTTTAGTTAAATGCAGGTATTCTATTGGAGTAAAAATAGCCAATCAGAGACTTGAAATACAGAAATTTACAAGTTTAGGCGGTTAAAATCTAGTCAGTTGCCTGCGGACAGTGTTTGTAACCGGATGCATGATGAGTCCTCGAGAAATTAAATACGTATTCGTGTGAGACAAAAATAGTATACGTATTAAAAGGTGTAAGTATTAAATAAAAGAATCTCACAGCTCTCGATATCAGTAAATTGCTATTTAATTTGTGTCAAGGATTAATAAAACGGAGTGCATTAATACTTAAAATCTGTGTAAGTCTACATTCTTGTTACATCACGCCCTGCCAAGACTTCCATGTCTCTAACAATAATACTGACGCAGCCGAGGTATACGTAAATATTTAATACTTAAAGAAACAGTCAAATTACAAAGTTAATATTTTTTTTAAACTTGGGGCAAAGGCCACCTAAAAATACATTTGGGGCGAAGGCTACCGGAAACTATTTACTATACGTGCGGTTGCAACTACTACAAGTTCGGCTCGCCAACAGTTGAAATATAATACAACTCCTTCAATACAAACTACTTCAAATCGGCTTTTCATACGTAGCAGCAAACAACGTAAATACAATATCTACTTCATACTCCAACTTTTTCAGTTCAATCTATTTTTTAAAACCTATTTATTAGGAACACGTATAAACCTGCACTAAAATGAAAATTAAGACATTTTTATGGAAATAATGAACTTTAAATAAAATTCTTTTGATAGCACCATACTGTATTAAGAAAACTTCAGAAATTATTATTTTTAAGTCACTCACTCAAATTCTGGATAATCTGGCTCATTGTCGCCATGGGAAAATTCAGTGAAGAATGGTCTGTATTCTTCAGCTATCCATGGCAATAATTGCATGAGATCTCGATATTTAACATTGCTGATTCTCTTCTTTTGTTTCCGCCAGATGGGTAGGTGTTCAGGAAATGTAATTAATTATCTTCTCACTGCTAAGCCTCAAATCACCTGATCTAAAATCTTCTTCAAATGTATTCTTATAGTACAGTATACCCAGTTCACTTTTCTTCACTTGTAGCCATACTGCAAACGAAATCAGAAAGTTCTGTCCTTCTTTTTCGTTTTTCCTTTCTACAAAAGCCCAGATTCAGATGTCAAACAACTGAAATGTAGAAAGTTCTTCAGTCCATTCGGTATACTCTTATGGGTTCCTTAGTTCTACATTTTAGAATTAAGTTCATCCAGTCATTGCAAGTATAAATTGGATGGTCTTCAGAAATTTCATTTCTGGACCTTTCAATGATACAATGCACACCATCAACTTCCATGTGTGTGTGGCCTCATAACAGAAGCTTGTGGTTTATCTGTTGCAGACTTGTGCACCACCATGATATTATTATTTTGCCCAGCACATTATCAGTCCAGATGGTCAGTGATTCAACCTCACAAGCGTTATACAACTGGCATTGAATGATACATGAAAATAGACAAGATGTCATTTCGTTTCCTCCGCGCCTCCTGTTGTCTCTTCCCAAATCATGCACATGATACCGGATTGTGAATGGTACAATTTAATGTCCATAATTTACGCAAATAGAAAGTTTGTGCATTCTTGAGATTTGGTGTAGGCAGACATTTCTGTGAATCAGCCATTACCAAGTTATGTTTCTTATTCTCCTTTGCAAGAGTTTGTCTGCCCTTTTAATGTCATATTGCCTCGCCACCCCATCATAATGTTCTTTTTCACAGTTTCTTATCTGTGTCCTTTCGGCCTCAGTTTTAGCATCCTCAAGCTAGCGAATAAGTAAGTCGCATGTGTAACATGTGTCAACGGCAGGTTCACGAAAAGATAAATTTAACTCTTCATTAAATACCTTATAGAATAACAAATCCTTTGGCTGTATCCTACCAGTTATTTCGCACTCATCACAACAGCATTTGTACAGTTTCTTCATATTCAGATGCTTAACGAGGTATTTTTGGAAGTCTGTTCTCGTGTATAATGACCTTCACAAGCTGGATATTTTGATATGTGCTGGTTTATCTGCTCGATCTCATCTGAATGTGTCTTATTTTCTGGAGCGTGACGACCTCGTAATTATTCATTCAATATTCTCACTTCTGTTGATTTGTTCAATGTACTTCGCACAAATGTTTTGGAAACTGAAAGAGTTTTAAGAAAAAATGGCTTACAGACAGACAATGGAACATGAGTATGAATAGAGTTTCATTCTTCTGTCTTTTCAAGACCCATCTTAAGATCTTGAGTGACATATTGGCCTGGTTTTTATACAATGGATATAAACTGTTGTTTACACTCCCATGGTCGCCCTTCGCTCCAAAACTCACTGTGAATTTCCCTTCGAATGTCGATGGAGATTTTCTTGTCACATTGTAGTTTAAGGTATCTTTACATGGAGCCTCTAGTACCTTTTCCTTTTGAATTTCTCCCTTAATTCCCATGTAGGTTGAGATTGTTATTGTTTCACGTATGGAAAAGCCGATTTGAAGTAGTTGTATTGTATTTCAACTGTTGAGGAGCTGAACTTGTAGTAGTTGCAACCGCACGTATAGTAAACACTTTCCGATAGCCTTCGCCCCAAATGTACTTTCAGGTGGCCTTTGCCCCAAGTTTAAAAAAAAATAATAACTTTGTAATTTGACTGTTTCTTTAAATATTATATATTTGTGTTTGCCTCGGCTGCGTCAGTATTATTGTTTGAGACATGTTTCTCTTAGCAGGGTTGTGGTGCGACAAGAACGTAGGCTTACACAGATTATAATTTTAATTCACTCCTCTTATTAATGCTTGATATGATTTATATAACACTTCACTGATGGAGAGCTGTGAGATTCTTTTATGAATTAATTGCACTTTTTAACACGTAAAATTATTTTCGTCTCACACGAAGACGTATTAGTTTTCTTGAGGACACTTTTTGCGTCTGGTTAGTAACGCTGTCTGCAACCAACTGAACTGATTTCAACCGCCTAAACATGTAAATTTCTGAATGTCAAGTATCTGATTGGCTATTTCTAATCCAATGGAATACCTTCATTTAACTAAAGCTTTTCTGGTTGTTGATTGGCTATTTTTAAACTGTCTCATAACTTACATTATTGTTGCTCCAATAATGACTAGTAGCATTTAAACTTTCAAATTCATTATTGTCTCAAGTTTACCTCATTGTTAGCAACTTTTAATCTATTATCCTCACAGCTCCTACATTATTAAATTACTTAATATATTCACATAACATTATTACACATTGATACAATAATATAAACATATACAATGACTGTTACATACATTTGTTATATATTGTTACATACGCATATTGCTTTAAGGCGGGCTGTTATTTGATTTATATATTATATAATTTGACTGAAATCATTTAAGTGTTAAAAATACTGCCTCAAGGTATTTCCATCCAGCCGTTTCCGTTTACGTACATACATTCTTTTTCCACAGCCTTTTATTTCTCACCCTTTTCTTACTTCTAACTTTGGAGTTAATTGTTTGTGAAATTATCTCTTGTTCTAAGTCAGATTCGACATCACTGTACTAAACTCATCGTTACTAAAGAATTTTACTTCTAAGTCTTCTAAGTCTTCATTAGTGACTTTTAAAGTACAACAAAACAACAACAATGCAACAAAAAGCAAAATTGGGGTTACGTTCCTTTGGTTCTGAGGTTCAGATTTACCTTTTGCTGCTAGTTTACTCCCATAAATACACATACAACTAAGCTTTCACAAATTTATTTTAATCAGAACCTGATCAACTTCCGAAAGTATATGTGCACCAGTAATCGGTTTATACATGTGTAAAAATGAGTCATGAAAATCCACAGTGGCAATGTCGCAAGTAAGAGTAATTTTATGTAATAGACACGGAAGGGTAAATTTCAGCCTGAAAAAACTTATACACAAAACAAATAATAGAAAATGGTTAGCGTTACAAAAATTATTTGATAAAAAATAATTTTTATGAGCACTACATTTTTTCCTACAGTTAACTTTTGTACACTCCTTAGGATTTCCTATTTACCTATACATAATTCAATAATAATACAAATTTGGCTATTTACAAAAATATTAATATATGCATTTTATTTGCAACATCAGAATTTCGTGCATATATAAATTTTGTGTGCTATTTGCGTCGGTATTACTTATAATGTTTGTGTATTTGTGTTTACTCCACGTGGTGAAGCCATTTTGTGACGTGATCTTTGTTAGGTTTATTAGCTCCATCTGGTGTTAGCAATTTGCAGCAGTATTAGTGTTTGTTTGAAAGAATGCTACTGTTATTTTATTTAATTTTGGTTCACTGTCCTCCGGCTAGCTATTATCCTTTTGGTCGAGCACATCTCTTTATACAGGTTGTGTAAACGGAAAGGAGTCTTTTATCCAAAGATAACACTGATGAAAGAATTTGTTTTACACTTTTTATTGTCGAACACATTCACTATCACATTTACACATTGATCTTGACACTCGCCGAACTGAAACTGTTATAATAACTTCATTACTGATCACTCTTAATTCGCATACTTCAACTTTTTTGTATAATTAACTTTACAACACCTGAGATTTTTCATAACTCTGATACGCGTAACCTGCGAATTGATAGCCGACGTGTACTGTACAAATATTTCTGCTGTCTGAAGGCGACGTGTAACGTAGAAATGTTTTCGACGAACTGACGGACTGAAGGACTTTACCTCTAACCTAGCCCTTTTTATACTCCTACACCCCGATATGCCTAAATATTATAACTGAGCTGCTATTGGCTAATAAAACGCGCCAACATTAGCGTCTATTTTTATATCCAATGAAAATTATGAATACATATGCTCTAGGGAAAATGTTCTAGCAAATTCTAAAGAAAAACGCGCCAACATTACGTAACTTCCTCGTCTCTAATAATGATAAACAGCTCATCCCCTCGCTGCATTATTGCACGCTATTATTGTCAGTTTCAGTAAGGCAGTATAAACTTACTTCTCAACAATAATTACAATCAACAAACATTTCAAATCAATGTCACACAAAAATGCATATTCATACTATAATCATTCTTTACATTTAAATAATTTATGATACAAATTACTGCATCATATTTTAATCAAAATCGTGTAAAAATACAAAGAATCGTCTTCCATGAAAGGCTGTTTGGGATGCACAAATTTCATGAACAATCTTCTTCTTGCATTCTTAAACAATGGGGAATCAAAATATTAAGTTTGTGTTTATCCTTTTCGTATATATATATCATAGAAACCACACACGTTTTTCTCAATAAAACAGGATCTTTTAATTTACGAAAGTAGGAAACGTGTAGATATTTCCAATGAACTCGTAATATGGGAATTTTGGGCCGAATCCAATACTATTACTGTCTTAAGGTAAGCAGTGCCGAAGAAAAAGTAAAAACCAAGGCACTGTATGCATGTTTGCTAATCAAAATTCCTAAATTTAACTTTGGCTTCGCTTTGACCATCCCTCTTTGCTCTAAGCGGGAATTTTCTCAAGGTGAAAATGATTGCTGACGAAAAGATAAGGCTGTCATGCACTAGGAACTCACAACAGTGCAGTGAAAAAAGTTAGGACATTAATTTCAAGACAAAGAAGAAATTATCTTGGGCTACAGGGATATGTTCAGCAAAGCCTCATTACCGCAGCAGCAAGTAGCAGCAGAGATATAGGAACATCGGCAGTGGCTAAGTTTGGATGATACGAGTGTATTTTTATGGAAAGGGATCCACATGAATGAACGGTCAATATCTTCTGACTCGCTTGTGATCTGCACGTCCCGAACTTAGAAGAGAACATCATGGCGAGAACCTGGATATTTAACTTTTTTAGGTAATACCATAGATAAATTTATATAAAATAGACATTCCACTCCGTAGAAAATGAGAGGGAACGCATCGAGCGCTACTTTAGTCCAAAGTGGCGAATTTCATAAACTTTCTCGATAATGCAGTTAGTAGACATAGTTTGTCGGTGGAGTTCAGAAGCTCATACTCATTGATAATGCAGACTCTTCCGATAAATTTTTGTTAATTTATATATTATTATTATACTATTTATTTTCCGCGCTTCAACTCCCTGGTCATATCGCGGCGGATCTGTTAGCGGATAACTCTTAGAACGATGTGTGATGGACAGTTAGCCTTCTAGGTCTCATCCCTGTAACCACCCGCTCTGTCATTTGTTACAGAGACTCTAGCGCATAGCTACCAGATCTTCTGCTTCGTGCCGTGCAAGATGGCATTAGGGTGCCGTCCAGTCCAACTGTCGCTCTCATATAGAAAGGTGAACAGCCTTATAGGTCTCATCCCTGTAACCACCTGCTTCGTGTCGTGCAGACGACATTAGGATGCCGTCCAGTCTAACCGCCGTCTTCACGCAGAAAGGCAGGCAGTTATTCTTCTAGGTCTCATTCCTGGAAATGCCACCTTGCTTTGTCACGTGCCCACAGAGACCCCAGCGCATGGCAACCGGATCTTCTGCTTCGTGCGGTGCAGATGGCCTAGGGTGCCGTCCAGTCTAACTGCTTACATTTTCTGTGGATAGATGGCATAGTATTCACTATCACCATTTTTGTTTTAGACTTAAGATGAACTTTGGGTCGTGGTATTAAATATCCAATTCGATATTTACCTTGGCGACTGAGGGAAACCACGAAAAAACCTCAGACAGATTGGTCGGCCCACGGGATTTGAACCCGGGACCTCCCGAATGCGGGCCACATAGTTACTGCATATAAATTATTTGCTATTCCTCAGTATGTATAATACCGTTAAGAAAGAAATTCATTTCAAGGATGAAGAATAAATCATTAGAAATAACATTTGCACACGTTATATTTCGTAAGAGACATACATTTACAACTCATTATCTCAGGGTAACAGAATAGCACATTCTTCTGTTATAAACACACATAATAAACAACAGTTGCAAAATTAGCTAAGATGAAAGTTCATTGTTTAGATTAATACTGATTCTAATATTTCGTAAATGGAAGCTTATACAGGATTGTTGTACTAACATAACATTTCCGACTGCCACATGTTTTCTCTTCAGAAGATCTGCCAGGTTAATGTTAAACTAACATACACAAATCATTTTCGAACACTGGCTATTATATACACATGAATCGCATAATAAAAGTCTAAATTAAAAGGCTTGGTTTGATATGAAACGTAGACACAAGTAAACAATACCTAGGATGAAGACAGTTGACAACATTAAACATCTCGGAAAGGAAAGCGGGAGGTCAGTAATGCTAGTTACCATCGTTACCACAGAAGTTTTAGTTCTTTTTCTAGGCCACCATTGGGTTTCTAACGCTGCAATCGGATTTTACAGTACTCAACGTGCACCAATCTGAGAAAAACACCGCTAAAGTACACGGAGGCATCTTGGAGAGTCTTGTTGAATTACTTCCATAGCTGTGTTTTGATATCAGGAATGCATATGTCACAGCTTTTGCTATAACCCGTCATTTCAAGAAGTTATAGGCAGATCGTGAAAAACCGGTGAATGCTGAAACAACGCCGAAGTACTCGTGCTGCGCGGTTCTTCATGAGATGACGGAACTTGTTAGGCATATATTTAACCTAACCCTAGTTAAACTAAACCAGTCCAGCCCAACCAAACCCAATCCAACCTAATCTTACCTTTCGCTATCTGCCGGTTTTTAGAGGCTCCGTCAGATGGTATATAGTCTGTAGAATGAAGCTAAGCCGGCTTTTCATGTTTTGCCGAGGATCTTTCGAAATGACGGATTACGACACATAAATTTTACTTACATTTGGTTATTTATGCTTTGGGTTTCTTGGAGTAGTTTAGGTGTTTGTGCTATCTACTAGGCACAAAATAGGTTGCAAGAATGCATTTATTGAGACCATAATCGTTATCGGCCGTATTATACATCCACAGCGTCGGCTAGTGTTGTAAAACCGATCTACACCCTTTTTTTATTATGATCCTTAAATTTGTTGGTCAAAAATTGGACTTCCAAACTACTAAAATTCGATTATAATACTGCTTCTAGTCATCTTGTCCCAAATAATTTCGCAAGTATCCAAATAGAAGCGCTATATGTTATCCGTTAAACCAGAAACCTCAACGAGTATACTGAAGTACTTTATGAAACTTTTCTCTCTTTGCCACATATTTATATAAAATCGTTTTTAAATGCTGAGAAGTTTGGTAACAGAGCACTTTCGCTCACAGCGGGTAGGAAAATTACATTTGATGGGTAAGGTCAAGCCCGCCGCAGAATAAAATGAGCGTTCATTTTTGCCGCTGCGAAGCTGCTACTGATTTATAGGAACGATATTAACTTTGCTAGTGATGTTTAACTCCAGAGCCACGTGAAGCGTAAATTAATTAATTAAGCTGATATTTATTTATGGACGCTCTTTAACTACTATGGTTCTTAGCGTCCTATACATGTTGGACGTGAAAGTCCAGAAATTTTGCTCAGAGACTTCTTTATCAGTCTTGAGGTTCTTGTATGTGCCGTAAATCTACGACACAGGACCACCGACTTTACTTCCCTTCCGAAGGAAGACATGCTAAGGATTTTTACGCCCGAAAATATCCATCGCCCTCCTCCGGGTTTGAACCCGCGGTCTCGGTAACCAGAGGCTATCATGGCGCCCCTAGACCACAGAGGACGATGCTATGTGAAGCGTGTATGAGTGGTATCCGCTTTTGCAACGTCATAATTTCGGTGTAAATTACGAATAATACAAAACAAAAACGCTAAACTGCGTTTTTTACCTTCCATTTGTAACAAATTTTGGTAAGCTAGTAGAGTGTATGAACCTTTTAATGGCATTAATTTGCTTTACCAACTATACCTTTTCATTATTCTAAATTATTGCATTAATATGAACCTTTATATAATGCCAAATAAGTTTAAAATGCATATTTAATGCGAGTGAAGACAATTCTCCACGCCTCTTTGTTCTGGTGGTTACCATGCTAAACTCCAAATCTAGAGGTCCCAGGTTCGATTCCTGGTTGCAGTGAGGGAATTTTACTTTTCTAGGAATATTGTCTACCCTCCCTAGAGTCTGGAAGCATGCAGTGAGTGTGTGTGTAAATTTAATGTAATAACCAAAGAACTACCAACCCAATGATCAAAACCACAGTAAAGCAAATGAGCATCATTGCCGATGAGCAATTGTTCCTAAGCCGCCAATATGATCCGAGATGTTAAAGGCGGCACATAAATTCAACAAAAAGAATTCCCATAAAGAAACAGAATGCAGGATTGTGTAGTGCCATTGAAGTATTTTCGTGTACGCCAAGGCTACTTATTGTAGAATAAGTAGGACGCGTGTTAAGACTTCGGTATAGGATTAATAAAAATGACAGATTTCACAACTTTGAGCAAATTTTTAACCAAGCCGATGCAGACTGCTATATTCTATTAAAAGTTCTTTGAAAATTAATAAAACAATATGGGGACTTCCAAAATCAGAAACTTTTAAAGTATGTTTTTGACTACAGGTCCCTTGGCGCTCTTAAATGTTATTAACCCAAAGTAAGAGAAAGAACATAGAATAATATGGAAAGAAAGTTGGCAAGAAGAAATGTTCAAAACTGACATAGTAGTTTTGCGAGAATCTCGCGGAAGAGCATGTATATTGGACAAGGGGAGGGAATCTGTAATTACGTCGAAAGCTGATAGGGGATGAAAGGGAGGGATGGGAATGTAGTTGCTGTCGATTTTTCATAGGCTGATGCGGAGTGGCACCACATGCTTGTGACAGACACGCGGGCTAGCGGGGAGAACGCCTGGAGAGCAGCAATCTGCATAGCAAAACCATTTCTCCTGTTGCCTTTATTAAAACGATCCGAGGATCTTCTCCTTTCTCACTCTTATTAAACAGAAACCTTAGGTGATATGGCCCAGATCGGTCTTGAAGCAGAAGATTCCTCCCTTCCTCTTTTGCTATATGTGACTTTTTCTCTTTCGCAAATCGTTTTCCTCGTTGTTATTGTGAGTATACTATGGCGTATTTCCTCTCGAGTGTAACATATCTGCAGTTAATAACGAATTCTGTCCTTTTCAGTGACTATTTCAGTTTAGAGAAAATAAAAGTTTCATTGGAATGCTGCGCCCTTCTAGTTTACTTATTCTATAGTAGAACCCCAGCTTTGCTCCCGTTATTGCGTTAATTGTAGAGATTCATATATCCTTTCCTCTCCTATTATTTCATTATCTTAGTTTTATATCTCCTCCTCTTTACCGCAATCACTCTTCCACTCGCTTTCCCTCTCCTCACTCCATAAGATGCATAGTCGAGTGCACGGAAAGGTGTCGATGCTTTTGGTTAACTATAATGTTTTTCTTTATTTAATGTTGATAGAAGCTCCTTATTGTTTGTGTTCCATACCACCCCTGGTTTGGTCAATCTCTTATTGATTTGAATTCAAGTCCGACACGCACGCATTAGCCTACGAATAAAGTGAGGCCAAGGTGAGCGGCAAAAGGGGAGGAGTATGGAAAGCCTAAGGGTTATTCACCTACGGGCTGGTAGGCATGTTTCGTAACGACGGTCCACACCAGCAGCTGACTGGTTTGATATCAAAAGTCTGGTACTCAAACATTAACACATGAAGACAGGTCTCTTTCAGGCTCAGAAGCGAAGGAAAAAAGTTATGGGGAGTAAGATAAACATCATGTGGAGCGGTAAATAATTAATTGTTCTTTCACACAAGCCATGTGTAGCACAAGTTTGGGAAGGTAGTGGAGTGTTAGTATTAGAATGATGTTACTGCAATCTGGTAACGTCGGTTTGCTGCAGCCGTTGAGATCTCTTCTTATTCCACGTGTGGTCTCGAGTAGGCGTATCGGGTTAAACATATAGTAACATAGCTCCGAATATATAACCTTTACTATTAGTTTTATTACTAAAACTTAATCGCAAACGTGTGCTTAATACCGCCATGTAAGACAAAGCCAGTTGTAAAAGACGAAATTAAAACAGGCCATTTTGGCTTCTCTTTTCCCTGTTGAATATTTATTCACCATGACAACGCAATTTTGCTGGTATGAACATTATACTTATAATCCAAATATTTGAGAATCGCTCTTTTTATTTTCTTTTTAACAAATTATACATTTATATCATTTAACGATGTTTAACATAAGCACTGACTTCAATTCTATAAAACACAGTAATTAAACATTTTAAACTAAAATTAGGTGTTTGAAAATTCAGATACTTAATGTAACATTTCAAAACAAAGTAACTAGTATATGAATCATTATACAGTTTTTAAAAATATTTCTTTTCATTGTATTTCTTATATTATCCGTATCATTTGAATCAGACTAAAAAAAATTCAAATGTCATATCCGAAATATGAACCACAGATCTTTGCTTTCCGTGCCGTTGCTCCAACCAACTGAGCTACCATGGCAACATACCGTCATTAAATTAAATTCCTCAAAATGACTCGCATTTTTTCCGGTAAACCACAAGGAGATCTCAAATTCATTTTGAGATGACATATCCCAATGTTAGAATATGGTTGGAAACATAGAATCAGACTCAGAAATTCAATGCCATAATTCAATGCAAATAAAGTGGAGTGCTAGAATCAGATAAAGCGAGAGGTCTGGAAGAGGCAATGGCGTTTTAGCATTTCCTCACCAACATAAACTACTGCGCATTGTATCGGCACGAAACCATGCTCTCGATTGTACGTGTCGTGGTATTCTGAAACGTTAACTACTTTTTCTGGATTGTTGATAAAGATTAAATTTTTACTTTCTCTACTACGTATAGTAAGTAGGGGAAGTATTGTATTCCACCCAAAAATTCGATACCGAGATTTCACCGGAAATACTTGTTTTGAGACACCCTGAATCCAAAAAAAGCATTTTTAGAAACATGTCCATGTATGTATGTGTGTGTGTGTGTCTGTGAACAGTATAACTCAAAAACGTACAGTCTGATAAACATCAAACTTGGTATTTAGGTTCAGTATCTTCCAGAGATGCGACACGAAGGTTTTCAAGAAAATGCCCCCATCCCAGATTACCCTTTACATGGAACATTTTTCGAAAATTTTAATTTTCTCAAAAATGGCTCTAACGATTTTGATTAAAATATCATATGTTTAAGATATTGTCATGAGAAATGAAATATATATCTAGAATTTCTTGGGAACATCTCCAAAAGTGTTCTTCATTATGAACGACTTTTGCATAACTGGTAAACCATAAGAGATAGACAAAATTTTACTTAACAAAAAATGTAGATCGCGTTGAAATACACATTTTATGTCATATACATTTTTTTGTTGAGTGAACCATTTTCGAAATATTGCTTGTTATTCCTTTAATTTTTTCATAATTATTTTCTCAAATGGGAATTCGTTATTCATTTTTTTGTCTTGGATATGCAAAGAGTATTAATCTGTGGCAAAGGGAATGGTGCTGCACATAGCAACCAGCTATTAAGAGATATGTATGTGCTTAAAGGCTACTGTATTTCTATATTGCCCCTGTAAATATATATTCCCTTTACATCTACAAGAAACTTAGCGGTAAGATAGAGTCTGCAAATGTCTATCTCGATTAACATGAAGTATATGGAGAATAAGCGTTTGTAAAAATAGTTTGTACAAGAGTAGAGAAAGTCATGTGAGTGTAACACATCAGATTGTTTTTATTAAAAGCTGTAAATATTTCTTATATACTTACGCAATCAGGACGTGCTCTATTGTGTGATAATGAGAAAACGTTAATAAAGAAGTGGAATTACAGAATGGAAAGGGCATAGCGATTGTAAATTTTATCTGTAGATGCCAACACTGCATACAAGCGAAGGGACAAAATCTCCAGCACTTTATGCAAGGGCTACTTTCTTTCATACTTGCCCATAGCCGGTTGCGCTTGGCAAGCAGCTGGACTATAGTAGTCTCGGCTGTCGGCCGACTAACCGTCTCTGTAATGTTCGGGGCGCTTGCCAAAATTGATTCTGTATACAGAGTGAATTACCTAAACTTTGCACCGCAAATATTTCGGAAATGGAAAGTGCTATTGATATGCACTTTTCATAGCATTGATTGGCAGTCAGGGGCTCGTACATTTAGCCTATAAATAGATTTTAATAATACTGAGAAAGTGTATTTTTTTAGTAAATACACACTTTTTTAAATGGAACAATCCCTAGTTACAGCAACAGAATACATGTAGGGTAAAATTACAATGTCAGTGGCGTTAGTTGCAAGATTCTGGTGCAAGAGGTTTACGAGAAATCTTATTTTGAAACTTTTAGGCACCGACACTTGTACAACTTGTGGTAGCACAAACTAAAGAAAAACAAAGGGAACTACAATACTTCTGTGGATTTTTACAAGTAAATAGAACATACCCCTTCAAAGGTTGTGTTCAAAATGACCACCGGGACCTTCAATACACGCTTTCAGTGTGCTATGGAAAGACTACTGCACACGTTCTAGCATTTCAGCGGAAATGTCAGAGCAGGCAGCAGTAATACGTCATTTCATATCGTCTAGTGTAGTTGATACATCCTTTCAGACAGTATCTTTCAGCCTTCCCCGCAGAAAAAAGTCTAAAGGGGTCAGATCAGGTGAACGGGCCAAGGTACAGGTCCTCTTCGTCCAATCCAACGATTTGGAAACAATGCATTAAGTCAAGCTGTAATACTTCGTGCGCTATGCGCTGGACAGCCATCATGTTGGTACCACAGGTTCCTCCTAGTCTGCAAAGGAACGTCTTCTAGCATCTGTGGCAGATATCTGACAGGAAGCTGCAATACTTGTGCGAGTTCATTGTTCCTTCTATGAACAAAGGGCCTATTAGCTGATGATTCACTATCCCACACCACAGGTTTAAACTCCATGGATGTTGACGTTCCACCTGACGAAGCCAACGGGGATTTTCAATAGACCAATAGTGCATGTTTCTGCGGTTTACCTGGCCATGATTAGTAAATGTTGCCTCATCACTAAACAAGATACATGATGAATCTGGAGTATCATGTCTTAATGCCCATGTCCAAAAGTTAACACGATTCTCAAAATCGTTTCCATGCAGTTCTTGATAGAGAGAGATGTGATAGGGATGGAACCTATGTCGATGGAGAATGCGCATTACACTTGCCTGATTTATGCTACTTCCATGTGCGATTGTGCGCGAACTAATTTGCGGATCTACTGCAACGGCAGCCAAAACATTAATTTCTGCCTCTTCTCCAGTCACTTGTTTGTTTCTGTATCATTTTCTAGGTGTTACAGTACCACTTTCACGTAATTGGTTGAAGAGGTTGATAAATAATTGCCGAGATGGTTGACGTCTATTGGGATACGTTTTTGCATACATTACAGGAATGAACTGCATTCTTCCTACACTCTCCATACACCATGAGCATGTCGGCTTTTTCTGCATTAGTAAACCCCATGTTCCACTCACGACTTACTGCTTGAACTGTCACAAACTAACTGACCAGAAAGTCACAATACAATCAATGAACAGAAAACATAATGCAAACGAACAAAAACAGCGTACCTAGCAACTAAGCAGGTTGGATAGGACAAACAATTGCCGAGGTGGAAACTTTTCAAACTACGATCTCTCGTAAACCACTTGCACTAGAATCCTGCAACAAAGACCATTGACATTCTAATGTATCCTACCTTTATTCTGTTGATGTAACTAGGCATTGTTCCATTTGAAACATTGTACGTTTGCTAAAAAAATACGCTTTCTCCGTATTATTAAAATCTTTTTATAGGCTAAATGTGCGAGCCCCTGACTACCAATCAGTGCTGTGAAAACTGCACATCAATAGCACTTTCCATTTTCGAAATATTTGCGGTGCAAGTTTTAGGTGATTCACCCTGTATTCTCGTACATTATAAACACTAAACATATAGCTATCCTGCAGATGGTGTTTAACAATAGACCTTTATGATGGTATATAATTCTAAATCCAATGGTTATCAGTTTTGTGGATTTTCTTTAGGTTTGTAGGAAAGCACGTCAAATAATGAAATTTACAATTAACTTAACCAATATTTCCTCTAATGAAACTTATAATACCTCTACAGTTCTATGCGATTCCTTCTTTGCAATATTCCTTTATGTTTTATTAAATATTTGTATTTAAATTCTGACTTTGTGTGAGAAAGAGAGAGACAAAACAGTATAAAATAAACACACGCCGGCGTGCACAGGGGGACATTTTTCCAAGCAGTTCATTTTTCCTTGCTTATTTTCATAGGATCTCGAAACATTATTTTAGGTAAAATCTCGTTATCAGTGTTTACTTTTTCAACCACTTACCTATGGTAGGTAAAGAAAGTATTGTATTTCATCTAAAAATTCAATATTGAGGTTTTATTAGAATTACTCCCATTGTAATTTTTTAAACCCCTCCACAAAAAAAAAAACCTTTCTATAGAAACTTTCTGCGATCTCAGCTACCCTTTCATGGAATTTTTTTGTTAATTTTTATTTTCTCGAAAATTACTATACCGATTTTAATTAGTCTGCGAAGTCCTCCTCTTTTTAAATGAATGTTTCATAGTTTTACATAACTAGTAAATCATAAGAGATAAAACACGAAAAATACGATTTGGTTGAATTTAAAGGTATTCCAAAAAGGAGTTTGCTACAATGGCATAGTATTGTTTAATTCACTTCCATCATATATAAAGGAACTGAAAACGAATAAAAATAAATTTGAGTTAGCGTTAGAGATAGCTTATCACCCACACCTTCTATACAGAGGAGCATTTCATTCATTCAAAAAAATAACTTTGCTGCTAATTTTACTCCAAAAAATAATACAATATTGTAAATGCTAAGTATAAATATCTTTAGTTACCATTATAAATATTTTAATAAACATTTTAAATGTAACTAACATTGATTTGTAAGTTTTAGTTCTGACATACTCTGCACAAGAGTTAACATTTCTTTTCACAAATGTGCACAAAGTATGTAGTTTTGACATAATCTACATCATAGATTAGACTAGGTCTCTTAAGCAGGCCTAACTCACTATAGGATCTACAGATTGATATGATTTGATATATTATGCATAATATGCAGGATGAGTAATAAATCCACCGACAAACTCCAGGGGGTGATTCCTTACTGGAAAAGTTCGCATCACTTTGTGTCCGGAAATGCATAGTTTCTACGGTAGATGGCACTGACGACATTCTCGCATAACTTCAGTGTGCGTTTTGTGTACTGCAGGTAGTGCGATTTAAGCAACGTAGGAGCACAGTGGTCCGGTATTCATTCCAGGAACAAGCTGAGATGGTGTACGTGTATGGCCAAGCAGGTGGAAACGGTCGAGAGGCAGCACGGATGTACCGAGCCATGTACTTTGACAGACCTCACTACTCGCTTCACACAACATTTGGAGCCATGTTTCGGTTTTGTGTGATCATGGGTCCTTTGAGGCACAGAATGTTCTGGGTAGCCGGGGACTGTACGTACAGCAGATGTGGAGGAATATGTTCTCTATGATATTGAGAACAACTCTGGTACAAGCTTCAGGAAATTTGCCCGCCAACATCCCTATTATCTCAAATGTGTGCAGCGATTCTATCGCTAGTTTGTGCAACAGGCCATCACCATTATGGGATTTCTGTCTTTAGTCCTCTTCACTGATGGAGTGACCTTTCGTAGAGATGGCAACATTAACCTACATAATCGTCATCTGTAGGCTATGGAAAATCTTCACGGAATGGTTGAAGCGTCCCATTAGCGCGATTCAACATCAAAGTTTAGGCAGGGAATGTTGGCGACCGTCTACTTGGACAGTTCTTCTTCCACGACGCCTGAATGGAGAAACGTGTTTGGACTTCCTGAAAAACACTCTGCCTCCATTGCTGGAGAATGTGCCTTTGGCAATAGATGATCAATGTGGCTGCAGCACAATGGAACACCACTTCACTTCCGCATTAATGTTCTTCGACACCTCAACAACATCTTCCCCAGACGTTGGATAGGACCTGGAGGGCCTGTTGCTTGTCCTCCTCGATCACCCCCTGGATGTTTACTTGTGGGGGCATCTAAAAAGCATTGTATACGGTGAGCCTGCTCCTGATGTTTAGACTCTTAACAGCTTGTCCACATGGCGTGTGACAATATTCCGTCACAGCCCAGAACAATTCAAACGAGTGAGGCAATCCATGATGCGACGTGTGAACGCATGCATTGCGTGCATGGAGGCCACTTTGAACATCTGTTGTGACATGGATGGGATTCAGGCCTTGTACTGTGTGCCAGGCTCTTTGTTTGTTGTCGTTCTTCAGTGCCATCTACTATGGAAACTATATATTTCCAGACACAAGTTGATATGAACTTTGTGCTCCATTTCCAATAAAGAATCATCTCCTGAAGTTTGTCGGTGGACTTCAAACCCATCCTGTATTTTCTTTTGACATTATCCATTTCCGAAACATTCGTATTGAATTTTGAAATATATTATTATCTGCTTTGTGGTGCTAAGTCAAGTATATTTTGCTTGTAGTGAGACATGCAAAGAGTACGGAATTTCAAAGCCAGGAATTAGTGACCCACTTTTTAAACAGTTGACTATCTCTTCAGTCTCCTGAAATCCATCTTGTGACTAATACGAAATATATGACGAAACAGTTTGTGCAAACGCTTATCTCTATTAGCACGAAGTAGACAAAATAATACGATTTTATAAGAATAGTCTGTAGTAATAATATAAGAATAATTGATATTGTATACAGATAGTCACATAAAAGTATAGATTTTCTTGAGTGGAGTGCTATATTTCTTGGACTATTTAGGTAAGCGGTAAAGTAATTGGAATTGTTTGTTAGTTTCTTTAAGCACAAGCTATAAATGTTGTGTTGTAGTGCCTAATACCTCTAGTCTTGACCATTGGAACAACTGTTAGTATTCATTACTCACTACTCATTACTATTGTTCATTACTCAGTGTTTATCATGGTTTACTAACATTGGAGCATTTTGAACTTGCTTTCATATTTATATCTCTCCGAACGCATTTAGAGGTATATAATTACATTACTAATTATTGAAGAATTGTTTTAGGTAGTAGCTAGTACACTAACGATTAAGTGGCGGTGATTTAAAATAATTTCTCCTGTTTTACGTTGTACACGTGTTTTTTTACGTGGCTTGTTGCATTTAGCCACAAAAATACAAAATGCTTCTTAGGGGAAATTGCGTAAAAAATGAAAGACAAGAAAGAGGAAGTGGTATACAATGAAGTTAATGGGATTCGGAGTTAAGAAAAAGAAAAAGCTTGAAGGAGAAAGTGAATCCAGAGGAGGAAAATGAGAGTAAAAGAATGGAGCTGTCGAAGACTAACCCAGTGCAACCCCCTTGCTGAGGGTTGGTTGACGTTGATCAATACGTGTTGTGCTGAAGAACCATCCAAACGGGTACTGCTTCATCACACGTAGAGAAAATGTCTCCGCGGTCTATGTGATGTCAGCAGTGTGGCAGCGACAATTATTCTCCGTTCCTCAGACAAGCAACACGTCTTATTGATCATTAGACAAGAATAATGGCCGTGGTGTGATCTCCGATGACTCTTTTAACAGGTGGTCTGCAGGAAAAAGTGAAACATATGACCGTCCGTGACTTAGAATTGATTGAGAACTCCACATTTGGCTTTTTTATTGTACACTGTTCTTCTAATTTCGTTTCAGTGATGATGCGGTACTGTGTGAAAGGATTACAATCCAGACACCAGACACGTGGTCCGTATCGGCGTTTTATAAATGTCTTTTGTAAAACCTTCGACTTCGCTGAAAAGAACATCTATCTTTATCCCGGGATATTAAACATTTGAACTCATTTGAATAAACACTTATTTCCTTAGTCGGAACTATTTTTCAAATTTTGAATTTAGTAAATACATATTATTTGAGATTTCGTACAGCTCATTTATTTTTTCTGGAAAATATAGTTAGTACATCTACATTACAATGAATTAACTCTCACAGATTGCAGCAACATACTAAAAGCGTACTGGAAGCTTTTACCGAGAGTTCAACGTCCCCAATCCATCTCGGTCCGCAGAGACGATGAACCAAATGATGATTAGTGTTTTCACAGTAGCCTGGTGACCAACGAGATGAGCGTTACTCCATATTTGTATTTTCAGGATAAAGATAAAACTTGAAAAAAGAAGCCTATTGAGGCAACTCGTTCGCAAAGAAATGAGAGATGGTGTCCCCTGAGTTAGAACAAAACAGATAGAGAGGGCCCCCACACACTGGAGATCAGCAGCGCACGTAGACCCGTTGTGTCTTATATGGTCCCTGGGAAGAAGGGATGAAGGGGAGTCCTGAAGGGCGATAAGATCCGAATAACGATGCGCGCCAGCGCTAGTAAGCATGGGGCCCCTAACGATTACAGGGTGACACCAAACTTGTCGCCGGCGCGAGTCTGCCTGTGCCATAGTCAATCCTGACCATGTGCACTATTCTCGATCAAGATTTTACCGTGGTAAAATATGGACTTTACCGCGGTGAACCATCATTCGTGGTGCATCGACGACGAAAATGTTTATCCAGGATTTTCCTGCGGCTACATCTGACCGGCCATGAAGACCGGATTTTGCCGATTATCTCCAACTTCAGTTCTGTTGAAATGTTAAAATGGTGGAACGGTATAGGTTAGAATTTCCAACCAAAGAAACATTCCATTTTCGTCAATGAATGCATATTGATAGAGTTACTTTGATGTGCTTTGTAATTTTAAGTGCCTTAAGGCTTTTTGTGCGATAGGTGCCTTAAATATCCTCACCCAAGATGTGACGAAAATCCACACAATCATGGCGTTACATATAATAATTATATTAGTTGAAGCACAGTTCCAAGAACAAGGCAGAAACAAGGAGAGCAATAGATGGATTTAGTGCAATTAGTACATTTTCAGGAATATTAGATAGTTTAATTGCGGATATAAGATCCGGTAAACTTAAGCAGGTCAGTGCCAAAGCCTGGGATTTGAAGTGGTCTTCGTAGTGTGGGGGTAACGTGTAAGACGGATTTACGAGATTCCGAGTTCAAATCTTGTCTGAGATTAATATTTTTTTCTTTCTTTTTCCGATTCTCTTTCAGTAGGTGAATGTTGACTAAGCTAAATGATTTGAGTCAGTGTGGAAAGAAAGACAAAAATATATCATGTTTCAGTATAGTTTCTAATCAATTGTAAATCCAGCTTTTCCCACGTGTCCTTAAAGTTATTGCTTCTATCTCTGTGCATTCTATCCTTTCTTAAGAATTGCATGTTAAATTTAATAACATATTAGAAAAACCTGGGTCTGCTTTTGCTTTCCTCTATTGCAAAATTTCACTATTTCCGCTTAACAAGTGCATACATGCGCTTCAGCAAAGAGGCAGAAAGAGACGACGTGATGTGCATCCGAGTACGTTCAGTAGGGTTTACCTGCCAAGGTGAGCG
Organism: Deroplatys truncata; assembly: GCA_030765065.1. Taxonomy (NCBI): domain Eukaryota; kingdom Metazoa; phylum Arthropoda; class Insecta; order Mantodea; family Mantidae; genus Deroplatys; species Deroplatys truncata. The sequence goes on along the minus strand of CM060984.1, from coordinate 124,531,665 downwards.
TGTGCCAGGTAACCATGGTCACCTACACTGCGGTGAACATTGGTGCACCCCTATGTGATGATTACCCCGGTCAAATTCCTACGGCGGTAAGCTGAAGGTCACTGAAGGGTTTGTTTAACGAGATTGGTGACACGGCCACCGGTGTTTCCGGGAATGAGTCTCCGAAGAAGGGCCCCAGCCGGCCATACAGGCGGCAGGGAGAAATTCTTTGCACAGCACAAACTCCACTGACACGCCGACACGCAGCAATCGCCTTGCCCTGAACCTGCAGTCCCGAAACACACGTAGGTAAAACAGATGAAGGGAAATGGACCATAAATTCGAGGGGAAACACTAATCACGAAAACACCCAAGGTCAGGGTGGACAGCCCAACAGGATTCGAACCCGGACCTCCCGAATAGGAGCTTTACACGTTACCGCGGAGCCATTTCGCTCGGTTTTCCCCCGAGTTACTAGGCAGACTAATAATGGCCATGTGCACAATTCTCGATCAAGATTTTACCGTGGTAAACTATGCATTTTACCGCGGTGAACGGTCATTTGTGGTGCATCGACGCTGGTAAACGTTTATCGAGGATTTTACCGAGGTTAAATCTGACCGACCATGATCAACCGTTTTCGCTGATTATTTCCAACCCTTGTGCTGAAATGTTAAAATGGCGGAATGATATAGGTTAGAATTCCCAACAAATAGGTACATTCCATTTTCGCCAATGAATACAACCCGATAAAGTTACTTTAATGTACTTTGTAATATTTAATGCTTAAGGCCTTTTTTTTCTTGTGACAGGTGGCTTAAATATCCTGACCCAAGACGTAACGAAAATCCACACAATCACGTTACATATAATAATTATATGAGTTGAAGCAGGTTGTCATCGTGGTGTAGGGGAAGCGTGTGCACCTGCCATTCAAGAGGTTTCGGGTTCAAACCTTCTATTGGGAATATATGTTTTTTCTTTATTTTTTCTGCCTATCTTTCAGTAAGTGAATACCGACTAAGCTAACTAGAATGTAGTCAGTGTGGAAAGAAAGAAAAGAAGAGTCTGTAAAGTTCGGCATTCTTTTCTAATCAGTTGTGAGGCCAGCTTTTTCCACGTGTCCGTCTTAAAGTTATTGCTTCTAACTCTATACTTTCTATCTTTTCTTAAGAATTTCACGTTAAATTTAATAAATAGCAGGGAAACTTTGATCTACTTTTCCTTTCCGTCTTTGCATGCTGAACTACATGCATGCGTTTCAGCAAAGAGGTAGAACAAGTGAAAAACAGACGTCATCCGGCTGCGTTGAGTAGATAGAGTTTACCTGCATTGAACTATGCGCTCAACCAAGGTGAGCGCCTGCCAGGTACCCACGGTCACCTACACTGCGGTGAACATTGATGCACCGCTGTTTGATGATTATCCCGATTAAATTCCAACCGCGGTAAGCTAAAGGTCACTGAAGGGTTTATTTAACGACAATGGCGACACGGCCACCGGTGTTTCGGGAAGGAGTCTCCGAAGAAGGGGCACCAGTCGGCTATGCAGGCGGAAGGGAGAAGTTTTTGCACAGTACAAACTCCACTGGCACGCCGACAAGCAGCAATCGCCTTGCCCTGTGTAGGTAAAGCAGATGAAGGTAAATGGGCACAGGAAATTCAAGGAGAAACCATAATCACGAAAAAACCCAAGGTCAGGGTAGCCAGCCCAACAGGATTCGAACCCGGGACCTCCCGAATGTGAGACTCACACGTTGCCGCGGAACCAGCTCGCTTGGTTTTTCCCTAGGTTACTAGGCAGACTGAGATGTAAAGGAAAGTAAGTTCAAGGAAGCGTATTACGTGGATTAGATTCTTTCGCAATCAGCCTTTTTAGTGAAAAATAGTTCGGGAATGAGTCGTCCGAAATGAACGCTCATTCCTACCAGCTGTGAACTAAACACTAATTTTTAATAAATTCATGGTTAAAACAATCCAAAGTTTTCACAATTTATATAGCATTCACAACTCATTCAACTCAATTGTCTTCGCTTCTTTTCCCTTCCTTTCTACGCTTCTTTGGTGTAATATCTAGGCGTTTTAAAACAACATCTCTCACTGCAGGAATGAACTTAGCTGTGAGTTAAGCATTGCGCATGCGTGAAAACCAAGTAGAAGGCGAGCATAGGTGTTAGAAAGTAGCAAGCCTCAATGAAACCAAAGGGTTTCCAGGTGTAACTGAGGTTAGCCATTTAGTACGCGTTTGTGTATGTGTATGTATGCATAAAGTGCGTGTGAATAAAATGATGTTACTGTAGTTACATATCACAGCTAAGCTGACAGCTGTTAGCGTAATGCGTTTCTCATGCACGCGCAATGTTAAACTCGCAGCCGGTTCATTCCTGTGACGAGTAACTTTTGTTGTAGGCTAATGATTACATGAAGCAGTGTCAACTGTTAGTAATATTATTAAGTATTATTAATGTGCATAATGTATATTATGGAGTTTAGTGTCTCACGTCATTTGAGCTACCAATAAAGGATGTGAAGGAGTGAAATATTTCATAGGAATAAATTGGTTTTAGCCATTACAATAGGCCAGTGTTTCGTAAAAACGGGGGCGCGAGTGACTTTTAGAGGACGAGAAACTATTTATGCAAAAGAAAGTATAACATGTAATTTAACAGAGATAATGAGATGATACACTGTCTATGATAACTTTGATGCAAGTTTTTGAACACTGCCACTCCAATAGCATATCACATGCTCCAGACCTCAAGAGATGGTCTAAAGAATTTATGTATTCGAGTTCTTTCTTACATTGACAAAATACCTTAAGTCTCTTACATATTCCATTTCCAGACTGAAGTTGGTCGCTTCAACGGTTTTAGGTCTATGCATATTCCTTGACTTCTTCGGCCAGCATTGCAATACTCCTGAGCTTATTGAATGTGTTTAGTTTTAGTACTTCCTGTATCTTTTTAGTGCATATTATGGTACAGGTTATACAATGGATGAAGACTGAAGTAGATTTATTGCTGCCCCACGTATGGTACAAAGTTCCCGGTGGCCTTCGCCCCAATGTTCACTTTCCGGTGGTGTTCGCCCCAACTTTACTTTCAACTTTGTAATTTGCTGTTTCTTTAAATATTATATATTTATGTTTGCCTCGGCTGCATCAGTATTAATTTGTAGAGACATGTATCTCTGAACAAGGTGTGATGTGCCTAAAGAATGTAGGCTTACACAAATTATAATTTTTACTTCACTCCATTTATTAATCCTTTACACGATTGAATAACACTTCACTGATATAGAGAGCTGTGAGATTATTTATTAATTACTTGCACTTTTTAAACCCGTAAACTTTATAATATTCGCCGTAATGAATTTTCGTCTCACACTGAATACGCATTAAACTTCTCAAGGACGTGTCTCGCATCCAGTTAGGAACGCTGTCTACTAGCAACTGTCTTCTGAATTTGTACAATTTGCTCTATTTCAGTTTCTGATTGGCTAATCCTACTCCAATAGAATACTTTTATTTTACTTTCAGGTTTTCTGGTTATTGATTGTCTCAAAAATTACATTATTGTTGCTCCAGGAATGACTAGTAGCATTATTAAACTTTCTAATTCATTATTGCCTCAAGGTTACCTCATTGTTAGTAACTTTTGACCTATATTCTCACAGCTCCTACATTATTAAATTAATATAAACTACATTATTAGTAGATTATTGAACATGTACATAATAGTATAAACATTAATACAATGACTGTTATATACACTTTTTATATATTATTTATACACATATTGCTTTAAGGCGGGCTGTTATTGAATTTATATATTATATAATTGGACTGAAATCAGTTAAGTGTTAAAAATACTGCCTCAAGACACCTCGCACACTGCGACCTATGAGAGATCTATAGCGGCTACTACCTCCAGGAGGAAGGATGACGTAAAGGAACCACAGGAGGCTAGAGGCCGCAGGCAGACAGGTTACACAGACGCGCGGACGTCCGTAACAGTTCCTGGCTCGAAGATCCATCCCACTGTTGGAGCTGCCCAGAGAGGGCGATGAACCCGTCAACTAAGCAGCCCTCTTAGTGTTCACAGGGAATACTCTTCCGTTACCACAAGCACCCGCGGCATCCGTCCGGCTGTCATACGCCAGAACCTAGAAGCACACCTGAAGCATGAGAAAGAAATGGAATTAAAGGGAAGGAAATCGTTGTAGATAAGAAACAAGCCCAGTATTCTCCTACCGACCAGGGAAACCCACAAGCGGTCTACGGGAATCGAACCTAGAACCTTCAAAATGGGAGCCTCAAGTTACCGCGGAGCCAGTTAGCAATAACTACAACACATGCTATATTCAAATCATCCCGAATGTCTTCTTTGCTTCTATGATGTAGTAAGTAATGATCTTTGTTAAAGCGTCCTCACTTGCATAACTCAAAACTAGTCCCAGGTACCTCCCCCCCCAAAACTGCTGGTATTTAATTTAGGTGTTAATAACATTTTTGAATAGAACTGGTTCGTCACAATACAACTTTTTTACTTTTCATTCGTAATATCGCTAGATATCCAGTAAATTATTTATAGCTACCACTGCAAATATTTCTGAAACAAAACGTTTCAATAGTCACACTGCTTTTATTGAACTTGTATTCAGACAGGGGTTTATAAATAAAGTCCTGCACGGTTTCAAAGCGTATTTCAGTAAAAAGTTGTTTCTTTCAAAGTAAAATGTTTACTGAGTTTTAGAAAGTGAAATTAGATGAAATTAGTGTGCCAGTTAACCAATTTTATTTACCAAATACCAGTGCTTCATCACAAATGCAGCCTTCTCGTTTATTTGATCGTTGTCGCTCTCTTCATTCTTGCACACTACACATTTAACTTTGTTGCCTATTACTTGATATCTTTTTCGTTCCTGAACATTTTCCCCATTCACTATTCGTTTTAACAAACATTTCTTTCTCATCCAATGTTTTCCTGCTCAGTTTTTATACTGCGCATCCATCCTTCACTTAATCCTAAACAACTACATTACTTATTTTCTCTTTATATTTCACTTGCTTCCCCATATCCACATTTAAAATGCTTTTGATATATTCCTTACGTCATCGCAACGTAAAGGTTTCCACATTTTAAAGTGCCACACCCCGCACAAAACATTATGCTAGCTTCTTTCTGCATTCTTTCTTAAGGATTTATAAACGTTTTTCTTGCTTTGTTTGCTTATTTGTTTTTTGTTTTATTATTATTGTTATTATTTTTTACTTTCACTACTACGTGCAGTAAGTAGGGGAAGTAGAGTATTCCATCCAAAATTTGATGTGGAGATTTCACCAAAAGCATATGTTTTGAGCCCCCGAATTCTAGAAAAAGCATTTTTGGAAAAAGTTCTTGTGTGAGTGTGTTTCTGCAAACAGTGTAACTCAAAAATAGATAAATTCCAAACACGACGAGTTTTCGCGAAATGCCATTTAAAGATATTTACATGACAAATAAAATGTATATCTTGAATTTTCCTCTAAAGTCCACTTCATTCGAAAGGAATTCTATACAATCTTGTATAACTGGTAAACGTTAAGCGATAGATGAAAACGTACTACACAGAAAATACAGACTTCTTTAAAGCATACAGTGTATTTGAAATAACTTTCATTGTGGCATAAGCGATTTCTGAGATATCCGTTAATAATGGTTCGAATTGTTCATTACTTGGTAAACTTTTCAAGTCCTGTCGACATTCAGTTGTTTCTCGTGATTGCATGGAAGCAGTATGCAGCTTTAAGGCCTGCGTATAGCGTCCAGTTCTTAAACATTTGACTATCTATTGACAAACTGTTCCCTATAATGAAACGTATAATGTAGCTATTTCTGCAAAGGTTTATTTGAATTAAAGTGAAGTAATTAGCAAAGAAAGCTTTAATAAGAACAATTTGTATACCACTAATAAACGATAGAGGTTAGAGAAAGTCATGCGAATGTAATATATCAGATTTTTTCATTAAAAGCTGCGTTTGTCATTTCTATCCTCTATTTCGAATTCCTCATAACAGTTCTTGCTGCTGTACGTATCTAAAGCTATCTACTTGTTTGATTATCTCATCTCAAGATTAGAATGACAATGATGGTATTGTTTTATTTATTAGTTTATTCATTTATTTTGCAAAATTCTGGCTCAGTTGTAACAAGATGTCACATGAAAGTCTTATCTAAAGAATGTACGCTATATTAGAAAGTATAGCAGATTCCTACATGCCGCGCCAAAGGGGTCTGTGGATAGTTCTGGACCAAAGACCTTATAACAAAATAAAGTTTACCATTTCATTACAGTTGAAATTTACAGTTGCAGATTCATACAAACGAAATGACTCAGGCGGTAACGTATGTGGTCCACATTCGGGGATCCCGAGTTCAAATCCCAGGACCGACCAATCCGACTGTGGGTTTTTCGCGGTTTTCCTCGGTCGCAGGCGAATGCTGGTTTGGATAATTTGATCCGCGAATTTTCCTGTCATCCCTTTCATCACTGCATTTCATTTCCTTCTTCTTCATCGCCACACCAGGCGTTGAGTTGATCACCCATCCTGAATATGCCATGATCCAGAGTTTGCTTGTTCCTCGATAGGCTACTGATACAAGGCATTGGCTTGTAGGTCCTTGGGGGTGTAAGTCCTACATAGAGGAGTCTAATCAGTTAAAGAAGAAGAGTTATACTATAGCGGAAAGCCGAAACGTGTTTTAATATAAATTTAAGGATCTTCATGTGTGTCATTTCTTAGATGAAACTACATTAATTCTAATCTAGTATAGCTTTGAGCGCAATTTTTACTTGAAAATTTCACATCACATTAAAGGTTTTTGCTCAGCTTAATCCGAGTTACCTTATGTGCTAGAATTACGTGATCGGTGTTCTGCGCATGCGTCGCGTTACGGTAAGGAAAACACCAATAACACAACACGAGTTTTAGTTGATTTAGCGTAAAATTTTACGTAAATATAACGGCGCAAAATACTTGAGTAAGGCGGCATCCCAACATAAATGATGATCTAATTTTCTTCTAGAGGTTATTGCCGCAAACCCTTGCGAGGTTATAAGCTTGTGGAAGAAAATTCATAGAAGTGCAGGACACACAAATCAGAGTTCGTACGACCATGAACTCAAAAGTATCAGACTTCTGTAGATCACAATTGGCAGTCCGGGTCTCTTAAATTATTTAAATCCAATCTATAACTCTCCAAACCTGTTTCCTGAATACAGTGTATAATCATATCTCGCAACAAATCTTTTCAATACCTTAAAATATGGCGATGTGAAATAAGTCCTCCATTTTACATATTCCAGGTTGACAATATCGTATTCAGTGATGGAGGAAGGGGTGACATTACTCTATCGTGGTAAAATATATTATTAATTTATTGTATTGGGTAACATAATGAAAGAAATGCCTTATCCGAAAACACACTATTGCAAAACGCTCTAATACATCATTTCACTACGATTAGAGTCTTACAAAACGTAATTAGAATATCTTCCGATAGCGTCTGTGATTCGTATATGACATGTTGCGTGTTCATATCCCCTGTAGCAGCCAATGTGAGTGGCTTGCTTTTTCAATCCCCTAATCGATAAGTAAACGCCGAATTGCATATTCTAGTATCCAAAGTTTCACTGAACGAAGAAAATAAAATAAATAGATGATGCTGTTGGGTACATGTGTGTAACACACAACCACCTTATGAATAAATCGATAGCAACAGAACTAAATAAGAATGATGACTACGCAGCTGAGTCCATCTAACAGCAGGTGACAAAACAAGGTATGTATATTTCGGTTGTTAGCCACGCTGTCGATTGCCAGTCCATATCAGCGCCGCCTGTATGCCGGAATTTCGTCCCGCAGTTCTTTTACATACTAGTAAATCTACTAACATGGGGCTGTCACTTTTGAACACGCTTAAAAACCTCGGTCTGTGCCGGGTTTGTACCCACGACCTTGGCCAGGCCAAGGCCAGCGCCTAACCAACTGAGCCACCCAGACGGACCAGCAGAAGTAGATGACTACTCAAATTGGCCTATTTTTCCAGCACACGCTATATCCTGCGTAACAACTAACCTGCATGTTGCTGTCGCGATATGACCTTAAGGTGTTAAAGCGACGTTAAATCAAGAAAAACGTAAACATAGAACGACATTGTTGTAGTCTTATGTAACTCTATTTCTTGAAATCAGTAGGTTTAATTTGCATATAATTTTATGTCAGATGTACACGTTGTGATAATTACTAAATTATTGCATGGTTTATGTTTAGATACCCTTGTATGAAACAGAATATCAAAAGCATTTCTTGTTCCATAAATATTCACGACGACAATTTTACACTGTTCAAGCTATTGTACTAAATGTGGACATTCTTTTCTGTTTCTTCTCTCCCTTCTCTTTCTCACTGTTTCTCCCACCTCTCTTCTTTCTTTCCCTCCCTATATTTTCGTCTCTCTGCCGCTCTTTCCCCTCAATTTCTCTTTCTACTTCCCTCTCTCTTCTATCTCTGCACCTTACATGCCATGTGAAGTTTTTAAAACTGGAATAAAACTGCGTTTCTTGACTTATTAATAGAAATTTAAATATAAGTAAGAGATTTAAAACTACACAAACTTGTGCTACTTCAATATGCGTGCAATTTGATTAGAATTGTACTATTTTTCATGGTAACCGATTTAGGAACACGAATAATAGCAACGAAAAATTATAATAAATCCTTAAATATTAATATTATGGAAATTTTAAAATAAAGCTAATTATAAATATAACGCTTACCAACATTTGTTATATAACAACTTTCAAAATACTTAATTATAAGCAAGATATTTCAACCTTTTTATTTTGAACCCCTTAAAACCTCTTTTCCCAGAAGAATTCCGGTTGCAAATTCATTAATTATATATAGATAGATGAACTAGTGGAACGACGAAAAGAAGATACGAAACAAGAGAGGTGAAAGATGGAATTAATTGTTCTTCCACATAAGCTGTGTGTTGAACAGGGTTGGAAAGGTGGAATTAGATGACTGAAAAATTCAATGCCATAACCGGGATTTGAACCACGGGTCTCCCGTTCTCCGTTCGGTTACTTTAACCGCTGAGCTACCATGACAACATTTTAGGTCGCCATTGGGGCATGTCATCTCAATACAATTTGAGATCTCCTTGTGGTTTATCGGGAAAAATGAATCATTTGGGGAATTTAATGTCGTACTCGCAAGTTGCCATGGTAGCCCAATGGTTAGAGCAACCGGACGGAGGCCGGGAGACCCGTGGTTCAAATCCTAGCTATGGCATTGAATTTTTCAGTGGTCTGAGGTGAATGATGTAACGTTCTTTCCTTCCTTGAATTTTCTTATTCTTACATTTTCAATTATCTTCTTTGATTTGCTTTCCTTTTGAGCTTTATTTTTATATTCTTGCTGTCATTTTCCGCTTTCACTTCCTCTCCACCTTAGCGTTTTCTTGAAATTATTTCTTTTTCTCACATGTTTATTTTGCTTAATCTACTTACTACCTTTTTCTTATTCTCCTGAAGAAATGGCACATCCATATAAATAATAAATTGAGATATTTATGCAATATATTGTTTTTTAAACCCAGTTTTAAAACTCTCTCTTTATATACAGTGCGCACAAAGGGTACAATAATTTTTTCTGAAGCACTGTGTATAGAAACAGCAATCGCCTCCCTTGGCATCCTGGCCTCTGATGCACACACAACGCCGCCAAGAGTCATTTAGTCCTGATAGGTATACAGTCCCGCCAGACGACTTGCTATTAGCTCCCACTATGCTGCTGATAAGGATATCGTGACTCCAGCAGGTCATCAGCATGCTGTGCGGGGTTGGAGGGGGGAGAGGCGAGGGCGTCATCAACACAACACCTGACCTCAAACTGTTTTATAGCTGAGCATTCCACAATAACAAGCAAAGAAATACGAAACTTCCCTGCAAAGTAGCTCTTTGTGAGCTTTTACTGATTTGTGAAAATGTATACCTTTCTGAACATAACTTAACGTTTTCAGAACATTAAATATTAGTATGTAAATACTAAATATCGAAGATTTCATTTAGTTGCGTAAATAATATATTCTCCCTCTCATGCAAGATTTCAGAGGGGATATATTTGCCGACGTGTTATCTTTCGTTTACGATTGGTGAAAGATCGACATAAATCGACATTTGGAGAGTGTGTATGAAGATTTTAGTTTTATTTTTTCAAATTTCTGCCCTAGATCTGCAAAAGGTTTGATTTTTACTTACATCTGCAGTGACTACTACAAATATGACGTACCTTCCAAGCATAAATTCGATACTGACTTATACATAACATAAGACTTAATCTGGTTTGTTAATCATGCTACCTTTTGATGAAAACAAAAATGAGCATCCAAGTTTAAATTGCGATGTTTTAACTGCTGTTACGTCTTGATTCATTTAATAAAATCACCGTACTTATCGGTGAAAATTTAGTCGTCTATACTGGTTTAAAAATGGGTGTACTCTTTGGTATCTATTTCTGGAAAAATAAATACAAAAATCTGGCATAAGCAAAAGCATAATAACAAGGTTTTAAAGATAGGGGAGACAAGGAGGCAGTACCAGGATTACATTGGATTAAATTACAGGATTTTATTACATTAAATTACAGGGAGATAGTACCAGAATCACATTGGATTAAATTACAGGGGGCACTACCAGAACTACATTGGATTAAATTACAGGGAGACAGTACCAGGATTACATTGGATTAAATTACAGGGAGACAGCACCGATATTACATTGGATTAAATTACAGGGAGGCACTACAGAATTATATTGGATTAAATTACAGGGAGACTACCGGGATTACATTGAATTAAATTACAGGGAGGTAGTACCGGGATTACACTGGATTAAATTACAGGGAGGTAGTACCGGGATTACATTGGATTAAATTACAGGGAGATAGTACCGGGATTACATTGGATTAAATTACAGGGAGGTAGTACCGGATTACACTGGATTAAATTACAGGGAGACAGTCATCATTTCCCGCATTACTGAGGTAGGATTCTAAAGTGTAGGATTTCTTTACATTAAACCGCGTAGAGACAGTAAAAAGTATTACGTTGAATTAAATTACAGGGAGACAGCACTGCCTATGTTACCTATTGAAGGTAATCATATTATAGCTCTACTTTCGGTTACATTTTACGGAGACAGATTTTTCGTATTACTGAAGGTAACCCTACCGAGGATTACGTTCATTTAAAATATACTGCTTTTGTTAGGTGAGGTGGGCATAGTGCAGCATTACGCTGCGCTGGCTTAAATTACAGAGACAGTCAGCATATTACTGAAGTAGTGCTGGCGTAGAATAACTTTCGATTAAACTACATATATGCAATAGCCTAGTAATACGTTGAATTATATCGTACTCAAAATTCATTAAATTTATTATATTGTCTATTAAAATCTGTGCACAACAATTAGAATAAATAGGACTATATAATATGACTTTGTGCTTATCTGATATTTAATAACTGCAGTATCAACCTTCGTCCAAAGTTATATAATGCGATAAAAAAAGAAGGTCCAGATTTGCAGCACTGCAGTATTCTTAAATTAAAAATCACAATTAAAAGCATTAACAGGAAAGAATCTCCATAACGAAAATTATTTTAAATGCCTGAAATTAACTGCATTAGCCTTATTTATTTGTCATTTGTTATTATAAGTTTTACTTTATTACACTATACATTTCTCTCCTTTATACTTGAGTGCTAATTACTAAACAATTTGTATAATAAATTAGCTTTTATAACATAACGCATCATCAGAGACACTAATTTCCTTATTATTATTATTCAGTAATATTATCCTCTATGCACGGTGTTCCCGAATCCCCGCCACTTCTTTAAGTTATACCTCGTAGTGGATCGGCAATAATGTTAGTTGTATATTGCAGGGGGCTCAGGGTTTAATAGTTTTAACTTGTGACTCTGTATATACATGTATATGCAAAGTACAGTATTGCAACAAGTGAGAACACCATTTGCCGTGAAACACTCTGTTTATCACTTATACAGTCAGCTTAGCACAATACGTTACACTTGAGTCTCTGTTGACACATACTCAGAACAGAACACAACTGAACCGTCGAAACACAACTTTTAACTGAACTGACAACTCACATCTGAACTGCACTCTGAACTGTCACCTTAACTGTTCCAACTCTTCAATTTCTGAACTAACTGACCTGACACTAGCAGCCCTTTATATAGACCCCGCATACAAAGTGGAACATTCGTGAAGAGGAAGCTACTCGAACCTCCCGAAAGGAATCTTCTAGGGCAGAAACAGTTTGCTGCGCGGGCCATTGTTCTGAAGGACCGGCGGAAATCCCCAATTCAGGCGGTCAGATCAACGAGCCGGCAGGCGCTCACACCGGGCGGCCCTCAGGTTAACTTCGCGCCTGCAGTCAAATATGTATTGCAGAAAACTCTACATATGAGAGGAGAATTCGAACTTTGTTAGAAACCTGCCACTGTAACCGCTCGTACACTAAGCACAGCTGCCGATATGTAGGTCAAAACAGTTAACTGCTATCAATGTCTGATTAATGACGGGCTCGCATACGGTTCGATTGCCGTTCACCTTCCGCAGTTCGTGGATTTCCTCGGTTACTAGGCGAGTACAAGGGGGATTTCTCATCTGCCACGATTTCCTCATCATTTCCCTTGCATTCCGTTTCCTTCTCATATTTAAGGCGTGCTTCTAGGTTCCGGGGCGTTTAGCAATGCTGGACAGATGGGGAGAATGCTTGCTCCAAGGAAAGAGTATTCCCCATGGACCCAAGGGATGCTTGGTTGAACGGATCGTTCAGCCCTCCCTTGGCAGCTCCAGTAGTGAGACGGATTTGAGCTAGGGAGTATTAGAGACTTCCGCGCGTCTCTGAGGTTTGTTGTCTTGGGACCTGTAATCTCCTGTGGTTCCTTCACTTCATCCTTTCCGGTAGCTATAATGTATCTCACATATGTCACAGTGCGCGAGGTGTACCCCTCGGTTGTATACTTTATTATTATACTGTAACGTATTACAGAATGATAGTGGTTTACTTGTTATATTTATTTTGTTGTTGAGCCCCACGTTTTGGAAGCCAATTTTGCGGTGGTATTGCTTATAATGTTTGTGTATGTGTGTTTACTCAACGTGGTGAAGCCATTTTGTGACGTGATTCTTTGTTAGGTTTGTAGCTCCATCTGGTGTTAGCAATTTGCGGTAGTATTAGTGTTTGTTTGAAAGAATACTACTGTTATTTTATTTAATTTTGGTTAACTGTCCTCCGGCTAGCTATGATCTTTTTGGTCGAGCACATCTCTTTATACAGGTTGTGTAAACGGAAAGGAGTCTATTATCCAAAGATAACACTGATGAAAGAAGTTGTTTTACACTTTTTATTGTCGAACACATTCACTATCACAATTTACACATTGATCTTGACACTCGCCAAACTGAAACTGTTATAATAACTTCTTACTGATCACTTTTAATTCACGTACTTCAACCTTTTGTATAATTAACTTTACAACACTTGAGAATTTTCCTAACTCTGCTACGCGTAACTTGCGAATCGATAGCCGACGTATACTTTACAAATATTTCTGCTGGACTGAGGGCGACGTGTAGCATACAAATATTTTCGACGAACTGACGGACTGAAGGCGACGTGTAGCATACAAATATTTTCGGTGAACTGACGGGGTCTATCTCTAACCTAGCCCTTTTTATACTCCTACACCCCGATATGCCTAAAGATTATAACTGAGCTGCAATTGGCTAATAAAACGCGCCAACATTAGCGTCTATTTTTATATCCAATGAAAATTATGAATACATATGCTCTAGGTATAATGTTCCAGCAAATTCTAAAGGAAAACGCGCCAACATTACGTAACTTCCTCGTCTCTAATAATGATAAACAGCTCACCCCCTCGCTGCATTATTGCACGCTATTATTGTCAGTTTCAGTAAGGCCGTATAAACTTACTTCTCAACAATAATTACAATCAACAAACATCTCAAATCAATGTCACATAAAAATGCATATTCATATTATAATCATTCTTTACATTTAAATAATTTATGACACAAATTACTGCATCAAGAATACTGCATTAATTTCATATTATAAACCTTATAACCACATACGAAGCATACAATTAGTAATGTTAAGAGCAGCATAGCATATTACTTGGACTAGATAACACGAAGATAGTCGGCACTTCCCATATTGCTGAAGGTAATAGGAGTGTAGAATTACGTTGGATTAATGTGTACGGAGGCAGTCTGCACTTCCTGGCTGGAGGCAGTAGCACTAGATCAGAATTCTTTTGGTTAAACTAAGATAGTCTTCTAGGATTACACTACTACAAGAGAGGCAGCATTGTGTTACTGAAGTTAGTGAGCGTAGGATTACTACACTAAATTACAGAGAGCCAACCAGCAGTTTTTGAACGTGGTATTAACTCAAGTTCATACATAAACCTTTAGCATTTAAATTATAGTTCTTTTTACTGCTTTATTTAGGGAGAGGAAGTATTATACTCATACCAAAACCTCGATATAAAATTTCTCTGTAAACAGTGCTTAGGTGAGGTAGATATAGTAGAAAATAGAAAATAGAGATTTGCACTATAGATCGAGCATGAAGCTCAAAAGCATTCCCCTATCTTTTGGTTACGTGGCACCATCTCGAATGCATTATTTTCATTTCCAAAAACAATAACAACCTATAATAATAGTAATAATAATAAATAATGTGGTTTAAATAAATTGCAGAAAAAAATCGGTCTCCAGATATCCTCCGGAAAAAGCTGAATGCATTTCGTGCAATAAAGAAGTGCCAAAATACATGAAACTCAAATATGCAGAAATTAAACGAGTTTCACAATTTAATTGCCTTAGTGAAGAATTTAGGAAAATGGAGTCGAAAATGAAACTAATAAAAGTAGATGCAAAAAATAAAAACTGCATAACAGCTTACTAAAACATCTATAATAAAAATTGAATGTCTAAGCATACAAACGTAAGGCAAAATAGCACTGTAATTAAACCTGAGTGCCTCTCAGGAGCACAAACATTAATTTTGAACAAAAATTTGAAAAAACAATGCAAAATTATAAGAAAAAATTATGTCCACAAGTCATAGGTGAGCAGTACAAACTCGCAAGTAAAAAGGAAAGAATCTGATGTGTTACTCTCACATGACTTTCTCTACTCTTGTACAAACTATTTTTACAAACGCTTATTCTCCATATGCTTCATGTTAATCGAGATATCGAGATGTTAATCTTATTGCTAATTTTCTTGTAGATGCAAGGGGAAATAGTAGACTTTAAGCGATAGTCGAATATTTTAAGAGCTGGTTGCTATGTGCAGTATTCCATTCTCTTTGCATTACCAGGACAAAATAAAATGAATGACGAATTCCCATATGAGAAAACGTATTGGAAAATTTAAGGGAATAACAAGCAATATCCCGAAAATGGTTCACTCAACAAAAAAATGTGTATGACATAAATTGTGTATTTCAACGCGGTCTACATTTTTTGTGTAATACAATTTTGTCTATCTTTAATGGTTTACCAGTTATGCAAAAGTCGTTCACAATGAAAATACTTTTGGAGACATTCCCAGAAAATTCGAGATATACATTTCATTTATCATGAAAATGTCTTAAACATGTGATATTTTAGTCAAAATCGTTATAGCCATTTTTGAGAAAATTAAAATTTTCGAAAAATGTTCCATGTAAAGGTAATCTAGGGTGGGGGGATTTTCTTGAAAACCTTCGTGTCGCATCTCTGGAAGATACTGAACCTAAATACCAAGTTTGGTGTTTATCCGACTGTTCGTTTTTGAGTTATGCTGTTCACAGACAGACAGACAGACACACACACGGACATGTTTCCAAAAATGCTTTTTTGGATTCAGGGAGTCTCAAAACATATATTTCCGGTGAAATCTCGGTATCGAATTTTTGGGTAGAATACAATACCTCCCCTACTTACTATACCTAGTAGAGAAAGTAATATATAAAGAGATTCACACTGAATTAGAAAACGAAGGTTAAAATTTTATAGACGTATTAAACAAGTCAACTCAAGCATGCTCACAAAACAAATAATGGAATGAAAACAGAAGTAAGATACACGTACATACTATGAAACAGATTGATGAAATAAAATAGGACTTAAAATTGGCAGGAATTATACAAGAAGATACCCTGAATAGAGATATGTTTAGAATCAAAGTGCCTAAGTGGCGAGTTGGCCAAGAGGACAAACCGAAGAAAACTCCTAAAACAACATGGACAGACGAGAGACAGAAGGCCCTCAGGCAGGAAAGAGAAAACTATAGATTCAAAGCAAATCAGAGAAACGTCTCGGTTAAAGCATTCTGTGTAGTTCTACATTCCCATAAGGCAAACTAAACATGTAGCATAGGTCATAGACTTGTATTGCAAATGTTTACCGCCATCCCATCCCGTTCCTGAACAGCGGTCGGTTTTATTACACAAGTAGTCGGCGCGCTTTTCTCTCACGTAGTCGTGGGCCCAACAAAGTTGTGCGGCATTCATAACATGCTGTAGATTTCTACTACAAAAAGAACATGCTGTCAGTATCAACCTGTCACTCTTCAGAGCGAGGAAATCTTACATGCTGAATCAGTGAGATACCTAGAAGTACATATGGACGTCAAACTAAACTGGAGAGTGCACATAAATAATTTAATTCGAAGACTCTTAATGGACTGAATCAAGTAAAACACCTTATTAAAGGTTCTTCTCCTTTGCCAATTCACCTAAAAAGAGTAATATACTTATCTTTGATTAGACTTATATGGATGTATGGCTGTGCAATATGGGGATCTGCATCTAATTCTCAAGCAAAAAGAATTCATACTATACAGAATCGGGCACCTCGGCTTAATAGCCGACGCGCTGTTAGTATGTCCGCAAAGTGAATGTGCACAGAGAGCTAAACGTACCCGCTGTGGAATCAACATTACACTCCTGTTAAGCACGTCTTTACCATTCATCGGAGGACTATCTAAACAGTCTGCTCAACAGTATTACTGCTCCTTAGATGCCTTCCACCATCTCGGCACCTAAGGAGAAAAAGAAATAGATGTAACGAGCTCATTGACATGTAAATGTTAATCCTGTTTTTCCTATACGCTTGGGGATGTCACAGGGCCTGCTATCTCAAAACATGTGACTTTGTACACGGGTGTGCCTGGTACGGGGTTTTGGACCCCCAATTTCTTATCTCGAAGCTTTTGCCATTTACAATTTTAAATTATTACTTTGGATTCATATTTTGAAAGGGCGCGCTTCGTGACAGAAAATTGACTGCACTTTTGTTTTAAGCTCCCTTGTTTACCCAGTTTATCATTACTGCGTTTTACTGTTTATAGCACCGCTTATTACGCAATTATGCATACAACACACACCAAAGCCATACCCAGGGCGGGATTCGAACCCGCGATTCTCAGCTTGACGGAGCGCCGAAGCCATACGCTCCAGCGACCATGGCTACGAGGGCCGGCAAACTGAGTAATATATATTTTTTTATGGAGTATCTCTAATGGATTTTTGTAACTTCTAAAGCATTGTTGAGGATGTACCGCTGCTGTATCTCCGACCCTGACATTTCGTGAGCGTAAAGACAGAGATAACGATGTATCAGTAAGACCACCTTTATTAAGATTAGCACTGTTAATTTCCACAGTAAACGAAGCTATTCTAAATCTTTTCAAACGATAAATCTGCACTCTGATTCTATTTCTTGTAACGTTTAAATAAATATAGTTTACTGTTGTTATTACAGAAATGTTCACACTCAAGGTCAAACAACTTTACTTTTGAAACTGAGGATGGCTCAACACTTCTAGGGCCTCCGATGACCTGTGATTTGGTTCATCTTTGAACTCAACTCTTCAGGATCGCTAACGGACTGTTATTGGACCGATGTATCAGTTTGATTGGTAAAATTTTAACAATAAAATGAAGATAAGTTTACGAACTTTTCTGGATAAGATTGAAGTACGGGATTTCTAACCATTTACACTTTCCAGGAAAACAAACACATCGAGGAGATTCTGTGGTCCAGCTGAGCAGTATTCACCAGAAAGTGCTGAGTAATATTGTCGACTGCTAAGTCCTCGATGCTTCTTTGACCAGATTAGAAACGTTTTGATCAAGAATGATTAAAAACGGTGGAATTGGGGAAAATCCTAACAAAAAAGCATCTTTGAAATTTCCAGTCAAACACTATAATCCAGTGTAATATGGACCTGAAGTAATTTTTATATTTTATTGCATAAAATTGTTGATTTGCATGGAAATTCTGCTGAGACTTATATTTGTGTTGCCACGTTCTTCTTGTGAGACAGAATGATCATTTAGTATTCTCAGGAGACTAAAATATCTCAGAAGTACAACGACACAGAAGAGACTGAACCATTCACAAAACAGAAGTCGACAAGCTAGAAACTTACAATATAAGGAACATTTTATAAGTAGAAATGAAAGGTGGAAACAAATATTTAGAAAGTTGTAAATTAAAATAATTTGCAAGTCTCTTTGAAGAATCAAAATCATTAGGCTATAAAATATTATATAAACCATTATTAAAAAACGACAAATCTTAGTATCAGCTTTTTCGTTACTATTCACTGAAAATAAAGTGAAAGTCTTATACTCCTAACTATAAAATAAACGTAGCTACATTTTTTTTGCAAATATTATAAAGTTATCAACGGTCAAAACTGAATGTAAAGTAAGAAGGCAGATTTCCTCCACACCCGATTTGTGTAAATCACAGGACCCTTAATATTTTTAGCCGGGCACGCCCATGACTTTGTGTAATTACACAACTGTATTCATAATGATCACAATTGTATTGTACATTACTGTATATTAAAATTATTCATATTAAAGTAAAACAACTACCGTGTGTCATTATTTGATTTCACCTCCAATTTGCAGTCGCCACCAAGATGGATAAGTGGCTAATCGCAATAAGAAAGTGGAGCTATGTGACAGTAATCAATCGATTACGTTTGACAATATAGCCGGAACAAACGCTAGCAATTTTACCTTTTCTATAACAAAGCGGAAAAGATAAGCTACAAGGATGATAATGCAACTGAAGCAAAATTACAAGAAGATAGTGTTATGTATTTCCCTAATTACTGGACACAGGATCAGTGACTAGGTAAAATAAAAACTTATGATTGATTGACATCAAAGAAGGGTTAGGTTGACCATTTGTAAATCTGTAGGAACTCTAGAGGTTGATAACACACACGATTTGAAATTAGCTCTGACGCTTGGTTTCAAGCACAAGGGATTTTGGTTTTCATATGCTTAAATTGCTCGTGAATGGCCAGTGAAAACTTGTTTATTCTTAGTGAAGTGTGCATAGTTGGGAAACATTATGAGCAGAAAAAAGCGTGACTTAAGAGAAATGTAGAACTCGCTGAATAAACAAATTGGGTCAAGTAAATTTTTTTCGTGTCATTAGCAAATACAGACATATCCATTGTCCTATATTTAAGATTTTTAAATCACTAGAACATATTCTGAAAATCAAACTTACAATTCTTTGTTTTAAGAGCTAATATCAGCGTATACCGACTTGTTTTATAAAACATCTGATATGTTGCACTCACATGACTTTCTCTACTCACTCTTCTACAAACCGTTTGTACAAAATCTTATTCTTCTAACTACTTCTCGTTAATAGAGATAAAACACAATTACCTGTTTTGCTATATGATGCACTACGTAAATCGATAGTCAGATTTTTAAAGAACGTGATTTTTCATGAAAATTCTTAAACATGTAGTATTTTAATCAAAATTATTAGAGTCATTATGAGAAAATCAAAAATTTTGAAAAATATTTCATGTAAAAGGTAGTTTGGGGTGAGGTGAAATTTCTTGAAAACGTTCGTGTCGCATTCTTGGGAGATACTGAACTTAAATAACAAGTTTGGTATTTAATGCACTTTTCGTTTTTGAGTTAATGCTCGCACATACACGGACACACACACAGATCTTTATTTAAAATTACTTTTTTGGTTCAGGGAGCCTCAAAACATGTATTTCCGGTGAAATCTCGGTATAGAATTTTTGGGTGGAATACAATACTTTCTCTAATTATTGTAAGTACTTGTAGAGAAAGTAAACACTGACTCTCGTCTCAGTCTTCTGTGCATTGCCGTGGCGTTGCGAAACTAAAACTATGATTACACAAATTACCAATATCTATTGTGGTAAACATGAAATGGATAAAACAAAAAATTGTATAAAAAGTAAGGGTAGGTACGGACGAAAGGAATGATCCTCGAAAACGGGACAGAGCACTGCAGTTAGGTCACAATGGCCCTTTTTACTTCTACCGCGTCCCCTGAGAGGGAGGGATGATAAGAGATACCCGAAGGGCGACTGAATTGGAATAACGACGGGCGCAAGCATGGACGGTGTCCTTAACGTTTCCAGATCGAAAGCATCTGACGCCGCCCGGGCCCATCCACAAGCCCGGCCGAACACCGTCACCTGGTCCTGCAACCCTGATGATAAGGAAGAGGAAACGAGGGGCAGGAAAGTCGGGGTAGAAGACGAATCACCCCAGATTTCGCCTGCCAATCCGGGAAAACCACGAATAAGCCATGGATCAGAGTAGGCGTTCGTCTGTGATCGAACCCGGGACTCTCGAATGGAATTGCACACGTTACCACGGCACCAACTCTCTCGAGAAAAATTATAGAACCACTATAAAACGGACTATTCTTTTGAGGTATTCATCTGTGCAATTTAATATAGATATAAGATGCCTGGTAGAAATTTCTAAATGATTACAGGCATTAACATTGATGGTTTTGCTAAGTTTCAAACACTTAGCTGGCATAGCTATTTGAGTATTAATTGTGTATTAAGTAAATGGATTGTGCTTATACAAGTGCTTCATATGCATTGGATTTGAACATAGTTTTATGAAATTTTTAATTGTATTCGATAATTGGATGGTGCTTGCAAAAATGGGCTAGCCATCAATTAAAAAAAAATCTGATGTGTTACATTCACATAACCTTCTTTACCAATTGTTCAACAAGCTATTGTTACAAAAGCTTCTATTCTATATTAATCCAGGTAAACATTTGCAGATGTGGCTCTATTACATATTACCTTATAGGACCTGTAGGTACAAGGGAATAGTAAGATTAAGCGATAGGCAAGTCATTTCAGAGCGGGAGGCTACGTGATAGTTTTGAAATTCCCTCCTTTTTGCATGAACACGAGAAAGAAAACGAATAGCGACTTTCCATTTGAGGAAAATATAAATATTTGAAAATTCACATCAATAACAAAGATGTCTCTGAAATGGTTAACTACACAAAAAATGTGTTTAATATAAATTGTGTGCTTTAACGAGATATACATTTTATGTCTAGTGAGATTTTGTATGTATCTTACGGTTTACCAGTTATACAAAAGTCATTCAGAATGAAGAGGACTTCAAAGAATATTTCCAGAAAACTTAAGAAATGTATTTCAGTTGTCTTTAAAATGTCTTAATATTAATGTTTTGCTTCTTCGTATTCAGGGAGCCTCAAAACATGTATTTCCGGTGAAATCTCGATATATAATTTTTGGGTGGAATGCAATACCTTCTCTACCTACTAGGTACGTGCTAGAGAAAGTAAAAAGGACTTACATTTGGGTGTGAAAGGTGATAACCACGCGCTAATTCATTACGAAGGTCACGTGATTGATAATTAAATGTCTCAGATGCAAAACTGTGTAGTTTCTTCAACGATAATGTCAATGCTATGTTCTTATTATAAACTTAATGTATTTGTTTTTCACAATTTTAGGCGAAGTTTAGAGATACTTCGCTTTAATCTTAAGTTCATTATTTTTGAACTTCTAAACCACAGTAAATATCTTATATTTATGTGCTATTGACTATGAATTTGAAATTGAAACAGAAATTGTTTCCAGAAACACTATCCCTCTCTTCTCTCTCTCTCTCCCCCCTTCTTTCTCTCGTGCTCATTCTCTTCCCTCTCTTTTGTTTAAAAATTTACGCAGTAGTTTCTAGCCTTTAAGTAAAAAACACAAAAAATCTGATGTGTTACATTCACATAACCTTCTTTACCAATTGTTCAACAAGCTATTGTTACAAAAGCTTCTATTCTATATTAATCCAGGTAAACATTTGCAGATGTGGCTCTATTACATATTACCTTATAGGACCTGTAGGTACAAGGGAATAGTAAAACACAAAACACAAAAAATCTGTTGTTCAGAACAATTCAAATCTGGAAAATTCCAAAACTTGAGAGGAAGAAATGACAACGAAGAGATACATGGATAAGGAGGACTGTTTAGTGATTCATGCAATAATTTGAGAGACGTTTATGATGTAGTCATCAGCATTACAAGGCTCCTGCGTTATTTACGTGTTTTTCTCTGAGGGGTATTCCAGAAATTTAGTAGCCAAATGCTGAGAAAGAGAGAGGAGAGAGAAAGAGAGAGAGAGAGAGGGCACACGTTGTTTCTTACGAAGATTGCAAAGAGAACGTGTCTAGACCAGAAATACCGACCCTGTGGCACCTTGGCAGTTAACAAGAACGGTATTTCTCAGAACCCTTTTACCATCATAAGGTAGATCTCCCCAGACCATCAGCAAAAACATGTTCTCAAGAATACACTTGGACAAATTTAGTTGCAATGTAGTGAGTTTACATGTTGGTATTCACGTCTCAGATGAGATCTTCGGATGACTCCGCCACTAAGGCTACGAACTTGACTTGTGTTTCTTGGGAAATCTGAAGAATTTTTATCATACATTCCAGTATATCCAAATCTAGAAGCTGTATTCGCAAATAACATTTTAGTCTTTTTGTTACTTTCTTGACGCTTACCTATATATTGGTATTCTATTCCTACCAAAACTTCAATTTCGAAATTTTAACAGAAGTACATATTTGGAAGCTCCCTGAATTAAAAAAAAAAAGAATTTTTAGAAAAATGTACTTGTGTGTGTCTGTGAATAGCATAACCCAAAAATGAAATGTCCGATAACAACCAAACTTGGTATTAGGCTCAACACCTTCCAGAGAAGCGTACGAAGACTTTCAAGTAAATCTTCACCCCAGACTACCTTTTACATGAAAGATTTTTCTAAATTTTTGGTTTTCTCAAAAATGGCACTAACGACTTCGATTAAAATAGTGCCACATGTTTAAGGCATTCACGTCACAAAGAAAATGCATATCTTGTACTTTCTGGGAATATCCTAGAAGCCCTCTTCATTTGGAAGAAATTTTGTATAATTTTGTATAACTGGTAAACTATAAGAGATAGACAAAAATGTGTCACACAAAAAATGTAAATCTCTTTAAAACACAGAATGTATTTTAACCAAATTTTTGTGGCATCAATCATAGCTGGAAATGTTGTTGGTTTTGTTGTTTTCTTAAAGTGCTGTCGCTATTCGTGGTTTTTCGCGATGTCATGCAAAGAGTATGGATTTTGTAGGCCAGCATACAGCCACCTGCTTTTTAAAGATCTGACTATCAATTCGGTTTCCTCTATTCCCCTTGTGCCTTTAACGAAACGTGTAATAAAATATTTATGTAAAAGTTTATCATGATTATAATGAAGTAGAGTAGATTATAGAAGTTATATCAAATTAAATTAGAGTCGATAGAGCGTCATGTAAATGTACCACATAAGATTTATTTGTTTTTAAATCTGAAAGCAGTCTGTTTAGCATAACACAGAAATGTCCTGATACCCTATTTTCATATTAAATTTATTACTTCCAGCTTTTCTGGAAATTGATTTAAATTCATATTTTAAATTTAATTCTGCAAATGGCAAGAACTTTTTTCAAGAACCCTCTTTACGTACATCTCATAGCTGTAGTTCTTGTAGCAGCAACTTTTGGACCACTCTTTTTGGGAAGCAATCCAAACTCCCATTTTAAAAGTAATCACATGCTCTTCAATAGTTGTATCTTTATTGAGTTCCCTGGTTTACTTTCCGAAGATGTTTTCTGTGTTATTTTTCCTCACACACAATAAAATTGTAATGTGTTTACCCTTTTACACAAGGTTCACCAAAACGATAGTTATGGAAAATGAATATGCAAAATACCTTAGGTCCCTATAGGAAATGTAAATTAATTGCTTATTTGCTTTCCCAAAAAAGGGATCGAATGACGGAGAAATAAAACAATAAAGTCTCGCTTATTACTCAGTTTTTTAAGCATGTTGTATAACAATAGCTTAAGCATTAATAAGCATTTTTCTCAAATTTCGATAAATTCACTATTTAAGAAGCTATACCAATTTTTATTATTATTATTATTAGTGAAGTTGTGGGCTTTAAATATTTTACTCGTGCTTTAAACTTTATTAATATCCCATAAAATGCCCTTTTACTGCCGGTTTTAAAAACATCAATAACATTAAGTTACACCAAGAGAGGAAGAGAAAGGAATGAGATTAGAAGATGAGAGAATGGAAGAGAAGGTGGAAAGGAGAAGGAGAAGTAGGAATAGTTAGGGGCAAGGGAGGAAAGTGTGGGTGGGAGAGGGAAAGAAGGACGGAAATGGCAAGCGAAAGTGAAAAATGGGAGAGAGGGAGAGAGACAGAACAATTTCTGCATTTAAGGCAATAAAATGATCAGAGCTGCCGGTTCTGCTAGTATAAAGTAAGTTTCAAAATTGTAAGAGGAAATTACATTTTGAGGTGTGTAATGCCACGGATGGTTTTTGATAGGAAAAGCAGTGATAAATTTGGGGAAAAACCAATATGAAAATAAAGTAGTCAACAAAAATATCCTCCAAGTATCGTCTAGACTTCCACGCATCTTGGTTAAGAAGTACCACTTATATATTCTGCATTTGTATTATACTTTCTGTTGAGCAACTAGGGAAAACTGTTGAACCCCCCCACCTCCTACTCCGGGAAGCATTCAGGTACACACGTTTGTAAAGAATGCGGCAATGAACTTGACTGGCGCTATATTAGTGTCGTCACAGTTCTGTCCGCCTCGCTTATCTGTCGCCATCTCCTAAAGCTCCAGGGTAGTTGTACTCTTTTGCATCTCTTTTGTTTGACTTCAGTTTATTTTTATGTCGCAAAGAAAATGTGTCGCTTTGTTCATGTTTTATCTAGTACAGTGGTTCCCTAACTTTGCCAGCCGCAATTCCCACAACCTCTGCGTTTATTTTAAGTATATTTTCGTAAAAAGAAAGAAAAGAAAAAAACTTATATTTAAGAATGTTGCCTAATAATAGGGGGGTTTCAAATTCACCTTAGTGCGGTAACCGATTTTAGCAAATGCATTTGGATATGTGAATGAAACCACAGTGTAAGTTGAAACAAAAATAATTATGCATCAACAAATTGAAGCTGCTACTTCAGATCTGAAGATATGTCTATATAAACGTACAACTAAGTTAATCAGCGAGCTGATCCTGTTCACAGTGATCTGCATGAAAAATTATAAAGAATAATAAATTCAAATAGAAAGAATTCACTCACTTTCTGACGGTTAGCACAATTTATGTTTAATTATAATCTCTTCTCAGAAAGCAATAAGATTACCGGAATGATTAGTGAAATTCTTGCACATTGCACCATCAGTATAGATACTTTCAATGCTGAAACCTTTGACACCAAAACAAACACAGGGATAGTTGTTGCTGAAGCTCATCTGTTTTATAAATTACAAACAGAAATAAAAGCCAGAGAAAGAAATATGATTCAAAGATAAGCATATTTACTTAGCAATCTTGTGTGCTCCATAGATGGATTTAAATATAACTAGAATTAAACTGCACTTCTAACAGAATTTACAGTAGTTTGTGCACTGGCAACAGAAAAAATATATCAAAAGTATTAGTGTAATTGAAATTAGATTATTATTCACTCCACTACCCCTTTACTGATATATTGCGTATCACAAATCTCTTCAACGATCCAGAACCCTGAAGTTCGTAATGAACTGGATCAGACTCTTGACCATCATGTTTCAAACCTCTTCCGTTTTGGAAATTACTTCCAAACATCAGAACTCTTTAGTGAATAAGTTGCTGGGCACTCGCACAATAGATGAATCGGGAATTTATTTAATTACATCAACACCGGCGCGAAAGTCTACGAGTTTTGATGATATTATAACTGTTTCGGCCGGAGTCCGAGCTGCGGCGGCTGGCGTGCAAGCAACCTTGCGGTGGTCACAGTGTGAATGAAAACCACTAGTATATTGAAGCGATGAACAAGTTTCACAAAATCAAAGGTAGAATCAGCGGAGTGAAAAATTGAATTCCATAGCCACGATTTGAACCACGGATCTCCCGGTTTCCGTGTTCTACCTACTGTACTACCATGGCAACATGTGAAAAAAATGCGAGTCAGCTGGAAAATTTAATGGTAGCATATGGTTAGAGCGACCGAACGGAAATCGGGAGATCCGTGGTTCAAATCCCAGTTATGGCATTGAATTTTTCAGTCTTCTGAATCTACCTTTCCAACCTCCTCATACATTTCAGTGTGGAAGAACATAATTCATTGACCTGACAGAGTCTATACTAATGAAGCCTGGGACTCAAAGGACTTATAGCATTGTAAGCCGCCATTGGGGCATGTCATCTCATAATAATTTGAGATCTTGTGGTTTACCGAAAAAATTCGAGTCAACTGGAGAATTTAATGTCCTACCGGCATGTTGCCATTGTAGCTCAGTGGTTAGCGCAACAGGTCGGAAATGGAAGATCCTGGTTCAAATCCCGGCTATGGCACTGAATTGTTGAGTTCTCTGATTCCTTGTTCTAAGCATATGTCAGTGTAGAAGAACAATTAATACAAGGCTCACAGAAACTTCATTACCACGTTGAACAGTAGATACATCGCTTAAAGTAATACAATACAGAAGAGTCGATGAAAGGTAAGAATAACATCCTTTCAAAGAAATTTCTTCATAGAGAGGTAATGACAAAATTATTGGAACTGATTGATCTAATCAGTACAGTTAATTACAAATTTGTCATTCTATGACGAGACCGAACACATGATCTCGCGGCCCACAGTTTTAATCAATAATATTTCAAAATTTGCCTCTAAGTCTGGAAGGAATGGGGTTATCATCTGCGAAGATAAAGAAAGAGGGACAAGAATGCCATAAACAGTTGGAGGTTTGAAGATTTTGAGCAACAAAGCACAGCATAGTACTGAGTCGTGATTCCAATGTCTCTTTGGTTATAAATATAGACATTCTTTCATTACACAGCGCTAATTTTAAATTTCGTTTTCAATCAGAAAATCCAAAAGAGAACATATTTTTATAATAGCACAGATCACAAAAGATTATGCATATAATAATAATAATAATGATAATAATAATAATAGTTTCCTCCCAAAACAAGCTGCAAATACAAAGTTATTTTACATGTATGTCTATTGGTTTATTTTGTTAGCACATGTTATTATTTACAGAAAACGTATGCGTGCTGTATACGACAACATTTCCTTTCTTTTGGAGTACTTTCTGAATTTCACCTCTTTTTACCACGGTTTCTATTGGTGCTATTCTCTGAACCATAATAATCGGCTTTTGCATCCATTTTTTCACAATTCAATTCGCAACAACTAATATCTAAGTCATCAACAAAAATCGAAGGCGAAATCGATAATTCGCGCCAAGTACTCTGTGAACACTAATTTTTGAGCATAAATTCAAATGTAAAATAATGTTAAAAACTTAGTTAGTATCATGGGCAACGTACTCGTAATATTATCAGGTATCAATAAACCTGAATATCTTACTTTGGATATATAATTAAAGGTTAAGGAAAAGTTGTATTTGCGGAGCAAATGGGATAGATATGTTCAAGATATCATAAAGTTTTTGGGACATAAGATCACCCCAAGGAGTATATTGGGAAGATACTTTTTCATTTTTCCCCTTCCAGTCCGCAGTTTATATCCTCAAAAGGTGGTAGTTAATGTGTAAAACGCAATTTATATACCTGATTTTATCTAACGTGATTAAGTTGAAATTTAAGGTATGTTATCTTGAACTAATTTAAATTGCCTTGGAGGTTCATCGCATGCTTGAATCAGGGGAGAGGGGTTTAATGAAACTTTGTGCTTCGTCACGGTAGTTCAGTCCTAAAGCATTGCTACTGAGAGGTGAAAATCCGTAATTCGAATCCCGGACGTGACAGCGAATTTTTCAAACCTGATTCCACTTTCCTGCCTTACCCCGCGCAAAGAAAAAAATATCAGAAATAAGTTATTTCTATTGTTCAACAAACACGTAAGTAAACAAAATAAATTATGCGTTTTTGCTATGTCTGAAAAAAGCTAAAATGACAGAAAGTCATGTGGAACCTTGGTGTTATTAGTCATTGGGAGTGTACAAGTTCACCTAATGATCGATATAAGTTTTCTGTTCATTCTTCTGCACACATGAAACAACTCAAGAACCGTGGTTCACACAAAGTTGAAATGATTTAAATAATATTGAAAAAGCATTGCAGCTGATATTAACGATAGTTTTATGCGAACCCTCGTGAAGTTTTCGAATTGTAGGGTACTTATCCAAAATGTCTACTAAATATCCGAATGCGAAAGTATCGCGAACGCTCCTGAAATACAAAGCTACCGTTGCACATCTTACCCTGGGCGCATCTGAGGTAAGCAAAGTTGGGGAAGGAATAGGAACCAGTTTCGTGGCGCTAGCACCCCCAGGTCCGGGGCCCCGCCCAGGCGCCACCCACCGGCCAAGCAGCTGTGAACCCGCCGCCACGCAAGCGCGCCTCCCCGCGCCCTGGTTTGTTAATTCCTTCGCCGCCTAAACCTCCACGCATTCTGCTGTTACCCGGGCGCACTAGGCCCCTTGTAGTGGAAGGGGTAACGTAAGTGGCAGTAAGTTTTCTAGCCCACTGGCGAGCGTAGTGGCTTTGATTCTGATGGGATACCTTGGCTACATTTCTCGGGCATTAAACAGACTTCCTTTTTAAATTGCGTGCGTGCAAATATGCGGTTTTACCTTAAATCTGAACAAATTGGTGAGATTTTACTGATGTTGTTTATATATCTGCATCTGTCACTTCACTTAAACCTCAGTTGTGTTATCCCATATATGTTCACGCTTTACATACACGTGGGAAAATACTTGAAGCTCATTTATTTATCATTATTAAACCCTTCCATATTTTTATTTTCTCTACCACGCACCCAGTAGGCAGAGAAGGTATTGCATTCCACTCAAAGTTCCATACCGAGATTTCACCTGAAATACATGTTTTGAGGTACCTTGAAAAAAAAACTTGTTAGAAAAAGGTCCGTGTGTATGTCTCTATCTGTGTATCTATGCTTTTGTGTGTGTGAACAGCATAACTCAAAAACGAAAAGCCGGAGAAGTACCAAACTTGGTATTTGAGTTAAATATCTTCCAAGGATGCGACACGAAGATATTCAAGAAAATCCCCCACCCCAACTACCCTTTATATGAAACATTATTTGAAAATTTTTGTTTCATAAAAACTGGCTCTAACGTTTTTTATTAAAATACCAATTATTAAGGATACTTACACGACAAATAAAATGTATATCTTGAATTTTCTGGGAATATCCTTTGAAGTCCTCTTTATTTGGAAGGAATTTTGTATAATCTTGTATATCTAACTGGTAAACCTTAATCGATAGACGAAAACGTACGTACTACACAAGAAATATAGATCTCTTAAAAGCACGCAATTTATTTCAAATGACTTTTTTGTGGCATCGCCATTTCCGAGATATCTGTTATTAATGGTTCCAGTTGTTCAATACTTAGTCATTCTTTTCAAGTCCTATCAACATTCAGTTGTTTCTCGCGATTGCATGAAAACAGTATGAAATTTTAAGGCCAGCATATATCACCCAGCTCTTAAACATTTGGCTATCGTTGTTCCCTTTGTATCTATAACGAAATGAGTAATGCAGCTATTGCTGCAAAAATTTATTTGGATTAAAATGAAGTGAATATAAAAATATACTTTATAAGACTAGTTAGTGTACACACTAATAAATGATAGAGTGAAGAAAGTTATGTGAATGTAAATGATTTTTAGATTGTTTATGAAAATTTTAGCATTTCCTAAAGAATGCATCTGCAGCAAACATAACTTTTAAATCCTGGAGGATACTTCTTTAGAGATAATTATTCGGTTTAAAGCATGGACTCTTGAGCGTTAAGTCCAGGGTTCAAATCTGCCAGGTCCATCCTCCCTGACTGAGGTTTCTTCTAGGTTTTCCTTAGTGCTCATAACTGACAAATGCCGGGGAGGTACTTTAAACTTACGCCTGTAAAGTTTCATTCCTAAATTTCTTTTCCCAGTTATCATTTCATGTATCATCAGTGTCCACCGCCTGCGGTGCCACATATAATAAGGACCAGCGTTAAAAACTACCAACAAGTATTCTCTCTATCTCTTAAGTTCAACGTCCTTTAACCGGATAGATCATATCAAAATTTCAGTGAATGAGATGGTTGAAATGGTGCTGAAATGGACTCGGGATCTCTGGATCCTAGTCACCCGACATTCGTCTTCTCAGGATAAGGGAAAATCGACTGGTGGGAGGGAACCTTATCCAATTAACTTACCCTAAACGAGTTTCGAGCTCGGAACTTCTTGAATGTTAGGTGGATACGCTATCCTCGAACCACGGAGTCGTTCGAAAACGGGTAAATGTTTACTTTCTCTACCACGTACCTAGTAGGTATAGAGGGTATTGCATTCCACCCAAAAATTCGATACCAATATTTCACTGGAAATAAATGTTTTGAGGCTCCTGATTAATAATAAAAAAAAAAGCATTTTTAGAAAAAAGTCTGTGTGTGTGTGTGTGTGTGTGTGTGTGTGTGTGTGCGCGCGCGCGTCTGTCAACAGCATAACTAAAAAACAAAAAGTAGGATAAATATCAAGATGGGAAAATTCAATAAAATCTCCCCAAACTACCCTTTATATGCAACATTTTTCGAAATGTTTTATTTTCTAAAAATGACTAAAGATTTTTATAAAAATACCATATATTTTATGGTATATATTTTTACCATATATTTTAATGTACAGATTTCACACTACTTCATATTTTCTTGCCTTAAAATATCGGCTACATTCAAATCAGTTCGCGATTTCCTAAACGATTTTCGATATGCTAACTGGCTGTTGCAATATTCAATTTAATTCGGCCAAATTGGGTCCTTGATTCTTTTTATGTTGTAACTTAAGCAGATGCCCGGCATTCGTGCTACAGGTTTTGACGACAATAACAGTGCAAAAAGGTATGATACTATATTATTCCCTCTAATTTTTTAATAAAATCACGAAAGTCGGCGTGTGAGAGAGACAGGTAGCCAAAGGTGAGGGTGGGGGGAGACTACGAGTGACTTAAATAAAAAACGAGGGGCTAGATAAATGCGAAACTTTTTATTTAAGTTTAACTTCTTCCAAGGATGCTACATGAATATTTTAGAAAAATGCCCAACCCAAACTGCATTAAATACAACATGCTTAGTTATTTAGTATTTCTTAAAAAGGTTCCTACGATTTTGACTAAATTGTCATATGACTATGATACTTGCATGGTTAATAACATGTATACCTTGAATCTGCTGTAAATAACCTGTTAAGCCCTATTTATTCCAAATGAGATTTCTTATGTTATATTCGTGTTACAACTTTAAGTTTGACAATGCTGAAAACCCACGCGACACATATAAAGCATCTTATGCGATTCTTCTTCCGCCCCCGCAAAGGCCCATTAGAAAAAAAAAACTGATGTTACACTCACAGGACTATCTCTACCCAGGATCGTTATCTTTATGTATCTTCAACAAATTATTCTTTCGTAAGCTATTTCTCTATCTATTTCGTGTTAAACGAGATAAATCTTTGCAGAAATAGTTTCATTAGGTACGCATTTCGTTATTGGTACACAAGAGGAATGGAGGAAACTGAATCGTTGGTCAGTTGTTTAAAAGCGGGTCACTATATGCTGGCCTTGAAATTCCCTACTCTTTCCATGCCAACGCGAGGAATAGCTGAATAGCGACAGCCTTTTAAAAATGGCAAAGCATTTAACAATTCAAATAAATAATAACGGATATCTTGGAAATGGCTTTCGGAAATGGAAATTAAATCTCGAGATTTCGCAGGTTTCATAACCATCTTGCGTATAACCGTAAAAAAGTTAGAAAAAATAGATGCACGTTTAAAACAATGCTGCTTTTTACTTTATTGTAGCCAATTACACACGTCAATATGAATTATTCATCCAGAAATGGAAAATTGTCAGAAAATGTTTTGTATCATTTATAAATGCCGATATATATATATATATATATATATATAGCGCATAAAATATGATAGTAAATCCTTCAGTGCGGGACTGAAGCACAATTCATAAATTGAAATTAAAAAAAAAAACGTCAGCACGCAAACTGTTTTTTGAAAGGATGCAATTGTTTTATAGTTCTGAGTATATGAATTGTGCAAAAATATTTCTTGGTGTCCTAAAGGTTATTAACAAATACATATGAATCGGATAAAAAGTGTTGAAATTATCTCTGCAATTCTGTCTTATGATATAAGCAGATTCGTCCTTCCTGAGCGCCATGGTAAGCGGTGTGTCTCTCATAAAGTTGCAGTCTGGTCTGTCACTCGGTTCTTTAGGAAGACAAAGATATCGCAAGTCTGCATGTAGAAAATGGAAGGAGAACTTATGCCTTTCTCTCTCTTCCTCCCTCCTTTCTCGACTGCTGAGAGAAAGATAATATTCTTAGTACATACATATAACAGTTGCTTGACACGTAGGTACCACCTGGAAAGCTGCATAAATTTTGACTCTTGATATTGAATTAGGCGGCGCCGTGGCCGAGTGGTTAGACCGCTCGCCTCTCACCGAGGCGGCCCGGGTTCAATCCCAGGGATCCGCATGTGGAATTTGTGGTGGACGAAGCGGCGTCTGGGCGGGTTTTCTCCGGATTCTCCTGTTTCCCCCGCCTTTCATTCCATCAACTGCTCCATCATCACCTTTCCTTTCATCCATTTTGCCTTCATTTCGTTTCATCTACTTCCTTCATCCAGGCATCGGGCTGATCACCCATCCTGGATCTTCTGTCTGCTCCATGAGTGTCTGCTCCTCGACGGGCCTCTTACCCCAGGCACCCGCCTGTAAGTTCTGGGGGTGTAAGTCCTACATAAGATGAGCATAAACAGAGAATGAATGAATGATATTAAATTAATTATATATGTGACCAACAAACTTGGTTATAATATGTACCTTAAGGATTAAAAGAAGCAGTAAAAGTTTCATCCCTGTGTTTTAAGGTTTGCAAGGACAATATTCGTAAAGATTAAAAAATATATGCGTTAAACTGCATTTGAAGGTAAAGATCGGACGAACAAAGCGGCCCGCAAGCATGGACAAGTCCATAACGTTTCCAGATCGAATAAATCCGACGCCGCCGAAGCTCCGGCGGTCCTCCGGGGGCGGGGCCCACTACGAGGCGAGACCCAACTGAGCAGACCCGCAACAACGACAGGGAAAAAGCCTCTACAGAATCATCAGCCACCACCCAGCCGCAACCCGCCGAAACCTGGTCCTACAACCCTGAAGCAAATGACAAAGAAGATGATGGGTATAGAAAATAAGGGGCAGGAGAACCGTGGTAGAATATGAATCACCACCTGCCGATCTTGGGAAACCACGAAACACCCATGCCGCAAGCTCTCAGGAACAGAATCAACCAACGTACAAACCAAAAATCAATTTCCGTTTACCACCAACCAGTCAATTGTCCTAGAGATATATAAAGAATTAGGGGGATATCGTCACAGAAGAATTTTTTGCTTCAACTATGCTGATCCAAATTGCTTCAGAGGCATAATAGAACCTACTGAGTTAGTTGAAAGCCAATTCTTCCACAAGTCTTCATTTCGCTAAGTAGATAAGTAGGTATATCATTCCACCCAAAAATTCGATACCGAGATTTCACTGGAAATAAACGTTTTGGGACTCCATGAATTCAAAAAGAAAAGCATTTTTATAAAAAGGGTGTGTGTGTGTGTGTGTGTGTGTGTGTGTGTGTTTCTGAGAACAGCTGTAGCGGAAGGTCCCTACTAAATTAATGATGATGGATCCGTAGAGAGATGATAGATGCTGTGTTTCGTACCTGTAGGTCATCTTGAAGCCCGTACTCTTGTGATGTTTCTTGAGGTTCTCGTAGACTGGAATCTGATGATTTTATATCTGTATTTTTGAGTGTGCGTGTGTGTATGTGTGTTAGTATGTTGAAATTATTACTTTATAATTGTGCCCGGCTGCTGTATTTTGATCGAAGCGCAATTGTGTCTTGTCAGGGTTAGGTATGGAGAATGTTGAAATATTTTGCACACACGTATTCTATTAACTATTTCACTTGTATTTTTAGACAAATCACATGTAAATATTCACAAATCACTATTAACTTTGTCCTGTTAAGGTATGCATAACTGGCAGACTTTAAATACGTAGTTTTAGCGATTGTTTAGATACGAGATTATACACGGCCTTCCTGCTCGAAGTCTGACAAGCTTCCCTTCAACGATTTCTTAACGTACGTATTTGAATTATAGGTATGTATCAGTGTACCTGATTGGTGCTACTTATCCACTAAAAGTTTATGTTTTATACATATTTATACATGTTATAGATATTTAACGACTTCCATCGTCTTAATTGTGAATCCAAGTTCGTTACATGCTTACGTAGATACTACTGCATTTGTAATTTTTATTACTGGTTATATACCTAACAATAGCCTTTCCCTCTCATATTATATTCTATATGTTATAATGTTATATACTTGTTAGCTATCATATGTACATTATGAATATGCATATATTCATAGTTTTTAACATCCTCTTAATTATTATACGCACAATATTAGCAAAAAATACCTAACTGGTAAAACCTTAGAACAAAAATGTTAAAGAAACACATTATGTGCTGACGCAGAGAAGCTGTGAATTAAATATTTTATAACATTAATGAGTTATCACAATAGTTTTTCCGTGGCTAGTACAGCATAACTCAAAATTCGATTAAATACTAAACTTGGTGTTTTAAGTTCAGAATTTCACATGAATACAGCACGAATATTTTCAATAAAATTCCCCAACACGAACTACCCTTTACATGCAACTTTTTTCGTTATTTTTTATTTTCTCAAGGATTTTCGTAAGGATTATGATTAAAATACAATTTGTTTAATATATTTGTATGACAAATAAACTGTATATCTTGAATTTTCTGGGAATATCTGGGAGTAACCTCTACATCCTGAATTACTTTTGTAAAATTGGTAAACTGTGAGAGATAGACGAAGTCTTACTGCACAAAAAACGTAGATCTCGATAAAAAACAAAATGCCAAATGTATGCGAATTAAATTTTCTGTGGCGCCTACCATTTCGGAGATACTCGGTGTTATTGGTTTGATTTTCAAATATACTTTCTTCAAGCGGTAAGTTGCTATTCGTTTTTTTTTTTTTTTCATTCTCATGCAAGGGACACGGAATTTCAAAGCCATCACATAGCGACCCACTTTTTAAAAATCTGACTATCTCTATATTCTTCTTATACCTACAGCGAAATATGTACATTTGTAATGAAGTTTATCTCCATTAACAAGCAGTAGATAGAAGACGAATAGATAGACGGATGAGTCATATGAATGCAATACTTTTAACTGCTATGTCGCTATTTTATTTTTTCTGGTTACGTACAAAGAGGACGGAATTTTAAAGTCATCGCATAGCGACCCACTTTTAAAAGATTTGACTATCACTTCCACAGACTAAGAAAAATTCAATTAAATTGAGTTTTATTTATGGACGCTCTTTAACTGCTGTGGTCCTTAGTGTCCCATTCTATATTGGGCGTGAAAGACCGGTAATTTTGCTCAGAGGCCTCTTTATCAGGCTTGAGGTTCTTTTACGTGCCCTATATCTACGACACGGGACCACCGGCTTTACTTCCATTCCGAAGGAAGCCATACTAAGGAGTTTTACGCCCGAAAACAACCATCGCCCTCCGCCGGGTCTGAACCCGCGACCTCGGGAACGAGAAGCTAGCATACTTCAACCGACTGTATTCCCCTTGCAATGAAATGTGAATAAAACCATTTACGTAAGTGTGAAGGCTTTCACGGTCAGAGTTAGCAGATAAATTAGTAAAATCTTCCGGCTGGATAGCCATAGTCCTTTGGGTAAAATTGTTTATATCTGACGCCTCGGTCAACTCTATGGTTGCCATCTTCAAGTCGTTTTTAAGCATCCCAGGGTGTTATCCTCTTGAAGATGGCAATCGTACAGTTGACCGAAACGTCGGGTGTAAACAATTATACCCTTTGACCACGGCCTTTCAGCCCGGAAGATTTTACTACCTTATTTGTTTACGCAAAAGTTTATTTCGATTAATATGAAGCAGGTAGAATAAGCTTTTGTAAGAATAGCTTGCACAAGAGTGTGTAGAGAAAGTCATGTGAATGTAGCATATTCTATTTTTCTCATATTTCGTACAAGATACAAGGTACTAAGATTTTGAGAAATCCTTTGTTAGAATCTCAAGTGTACGCATGGCTACGAACCTTTATTTAATACCTCTAAATAAAGAATGGAAATGATAACACCTACTATTACTAAAGGTTTCATGATAAAACTCCTTAATTTTTTCTTGGATCCGCTGAAATTGTGTTTTCAGCCTGTTTTATAGATCATGTTATTGTATTTTTACTGTCTCTACAGCTATTTTATAAAAGAGGAAGTATTCCGTTCCACCAAAAAGCTCATTATCGAGATTTCACCGGAAATGTATGTTCCGGGATTTTCTGAATCCAAAAACAGAATTTTGAAAAAGGGTATTTGTGTGTGCATGTGTGTGTGTGTGTGTGTGTGTGCGCGCGCGCACGCATGAACGACATAACTCATAAACGAAATGTCGGATAAGTAGCATTGTTGGTGATTTATTTCACCCTACACTGTCCTTTGCAGAGAAAGTTTTCCTAATTTTGTAATTTCTCAAAAACGGCTTTAATAATTTTGACTAAAATACCTTGGATATTTACATGTCAGATAAACTGATTATCTTAAATTTTGTGTAAATAGAGTGTAAAGTCCCATTTGTTGTAAATAAATTTTATATAATTTGGTATAACTGGTAAACCATAAGAGGTATACAAATTCTTACTATGCAATAATAATAATAATAATAATAATAACAATAATAATAATCTGATTTGTTACTCTAATATGACTTTATCTTCTCACGTTTCTATAAACTATTTTTACAAAAGCTTAATATTCTAACTACTTCGCATTAATTTAGATAAAATTCAAACTACAGATTTCATTGTAGCATACAGTAGGGAAAGTACATAGTCGGATCTTTAAATACTGTGTTGCTATGTGATGGGTTTGAAATTCCATGTTCTTTGCATTACCACAAGAAAGGGGGGGGGGAATAGCAACTTCCCATTTGAGAATAGCAGAAGTGTTTGAAAATGTAAATCAATCGAAAGGGATGCCTCGGAAAGGGGCAGCTCAAAAAGAAAACATAAATTCTGTGCTTTTTTGTGTTAGTAAGAGTTTTGTCTTTACCTTACGGTTTACCAATTATACAAAAAACACTTAAGCCCACCTCTGTGGTGTGGGGGTAGCGTGTTAACCTCACATTCAAGAGGTCCAGACTTCGATCTCAGTTAGAGTGAGTTACCCGGATAAAACTTTACCGGGTTTTCCCTTATCCAGAAAAGACGAATGTCGAGTAACTCAGCTCTAGGGACGCCAGGTTCGTTTGAGTATCATTTCACTCATTTATCGTCCGATACGACCTACCAGATTAAAAGATATTAAATTTAAGCAAAAAAATTTCATTTATTCATTCATTCATTCATAATAGATTTCACAGCATACTGCGAGAACATTTAAGATACACCTACATTTCATTTGTCATACAAATATCTTAAACATGTACTATTTTAACTAAAATCATTTGACCCATTTTTGGGAAAGAAAAGGAAAAAGAACAATGAGTTTTTTCCATGCAAAGGGCATTTTGAGGTTAGGTGATTTTCTCGAAAATACTTCTTGTCACGCGCTTTAAGGGTGCTGGATTTAAATGCCAAATTAGATATTTAACCGACTTTTCGTTTTTGAGACATACAAAGACCTTTTTCTAAAAATTCTCTTTTCTTAATCCAGCGAGTCTGAAAACGTGTATTTCCGGTAAAATTTCAGTATCACATTTTTGGGTTGAATGTAATACTTCCATTGATTAATATAGGTAAATAGAGAAAGTAAAAAGGGGCTAACCAAACTATCCAGAGTTGTAATACGTAATATTTTAGAAGGATTTCAAAGATTATTTTTAAATATTGGAAAACGGATAAAATACATTTTTAAATGGTGTTTCAAGTTCAGGTAGAGACTCCCCAGAATGAGTCGATCAGGAAGATGGAAAAAATTTGAAAAATGTATGAGGAAGAATAGAACGGGTAATAAATAGCTATTTTCCACTCACGGTGCTATTACTGCTGCGCATTATCTGTTTACTCCGTTTTGTCCCACTAATATAAAAACAGAACACGCCGTTATGAAGCAGTAACCTACGGAGGTGAACAGTTTAAGTGCAAATGTTTTTCCGAGTATAAGTTAATTTAGTTGTTGTATCGCGGGAGTCTATTTTTGGTACTTCTCTTACCGGTCTAATGCACTAGAAAACTCATTATAAGAACTGTAAAGTTGTGCAGATATATAGGATTTTATCTCCGTTAAATACTAAGATGACTCGCTTAGCCATGTTGTTAATTTATCTCCTTTGTGTACGTGGCTGTTTCAGATAATGGCATGTCTGAATACTTAACCGAGAACCGCTAACCACTTAGAACCACAGAGGGGGCTTACAAATACATTCTTAAAACAAAAATATTGTATAAGACGTTACATTTTAACGACGAATTTAACAACATCTAGAAGAGGGCAACATTAAACGATAATTCATAATTCTGGCAAAGAAGGAACTTAGGTGACGACTGTAATGTGAGTTTTTTTATTCCCGTTTTGGCTAATAGAGGGCTTCGAGTACATATGCAATTTTAATTGGTAGTTGCACTAAAGAATGGAAGCTTTTTGGGAATTTTTATTTCCTAAAAAATGGCTTTAAATATTTGGATGAAAATACTATATATTAAAGATATTTAATGATAAATAATATTCATATCTTAAATTTTCTGGGAATAGCCTGTGAAGTCCTCCTCATTCCTACGGAATTTTGTATAATATTGTAAGTATGGCTGGTAATCGTTAAGCGATAGGCAAACGCACAATTTATTTCAAATAACCTTTTTTGTGGCAACAGCCATTTCCGAGATATCCGTTATTAATGGATTGAATGTTCAATGCTTAGCTATTCTTTTAAAGTCCTATCGATTTTCAGCTGTTTCTCGCAATATCGTAGAAAAAGTATGGCATTTTAAGGCCAGCGTATAAACGTCAGTTCTTAAACATTTGACTGTCGCCGTTCCCTTTGTATCTACAACGAAATGTGTAATGTGGCTATTTTGGAAAGGGTTTATCTTGATTAAAATAAAGTAGATACGAAAATAAACTTTCATAAGTATAATTTGTGTACCCATTAATAAGCAATAGAGGGGAGAGAAAATCTAATGAATGTAACACATCAGATTGTCTTATATTAACAGCAGCATCTGAAGTTTATCTCGTATGTAAGTTACGAGAAAAAAATGCTGCCGAACCTCACGAGGGTGATTAATGATTTTTCTTGTAACTAACATTTGACACTTGTCAATCCTCAGAGTTTAGTAACCCAAGGTAAATCTACGGAAGTTAAAGTTAAGCAGTGAACAAATTTCGCAGGATTGTGAAGGAACATTGGGAGTTTGTTGTGACTGCACGTAAATAAAGCGAGTGTGAGCTCCTCCATTGACACGACCTTACAGGAGTAGGGGTAATAAAATGTGTTAGTTTTCCGGATAAAACTCGTTTCATCAATTTGGAAGCTAGAAAGGGGGAAAGGTGAGAGAAGTCTGAAACTGCTGCCCTCCTGCAATGTCAACATTTTCTGCTTGTAATTGTACATAACCTCGTTGTTTTAAAACGCGGGATGAAGTGAAAACTACTTTATACACATATTGAGATGCGCCGTCTATTGGGGTTAAGTATTTAAAAATCTGAATGAATTTAACCCTCCCTCTTTTATGATAAAGAAGAAAAGGAAGAGGAGAAAAAATTAGGGCGGAAGAAGGATGAGCTTTGTTTTTCTTCCTGTTTTCCAAGCAAAAGCAACAGAAAAGAGAGCAGTAGAAAGGCGATAAAAGAAAGAAAAAAGATAGAAAAATAAAGGAAGAGAGAAAGAAGGAGAGAACTACAGAGAGAAAGACAGAAGGGTAGAATGAAATCCATTTTTAAACATGCAAGGATAGTCTAAGTAAACTATTAGGTACTATTCGCAGAGAGGTAGGTGTAGGATATAAGTACAATAAAATTCCACCTTTAAACACAATAAACAGGATATCATTCTATTTCATTTGACTGTAAATTTATAAGATATTATTTTTATTACAGTAGGCAGAGACGATTAGGTCGTCTCTGTAGCGCTGTTTCAGCGTTGGTGCCTACGGTGCGAGACTCCTTGCGCGAGATAGTTGCACTATTGGGATATCTAGTACGGGATGCAGTCAGCCTCGTCAGATCCTTTGAGGACCAATTGATGCAAAAAAAAAAGGAGGGCAAGAAAATAGCGGCTCTCGTCTTAGAAATAGCGCCGAAGCACCGACAGAAGGGGGCTGCTGACCATTACTGTACTATCTCCATGATGTTCTGCGTAGACGGAGTCAGAGGATGCATCTACCTCGCGGTAGGTATGGTCTATGGCTGTCGTGCCACGAATTTAGAGACTTTAAGGTGAAGGTGCGCATATAACAAAGGATCTATTTATTATAGAATAACTGATTCACAACTCCGCTCGCATATTGGGTTAACCCTGAATGTTCTCTTTTGTCTCCCTTTCTCTCTCTCTCTCTCACTCTCAGATGCCCTCGCTCTTTCTCTTCCCCTCTTGCAATGTACGAGTATATGTTCATATGATGTTTTCACCTTAGAGGAGAGTAATAAAAAGATGCAGTTTACTTGTAGCTT
Source organism: Deroplatys truncata (assembly GCA_030765065.1). Classification (NCBI taxonomy): domain Eukaryota; kingdom Metazoa; phylum Arthropoda; class Insecta; order Mantodea; family Mantidae; genus Deroplatys; species Deroplatys truncata. Next base: position 124,490,323 of record CM060984.1, on the reverse strand, counting down.
GTTCTCAAAGTGGAACATAGTGTATGCTATAAATAATATTTTAGTACAATTTTCTGGAATCTCGAGTGAAAAGTTGATAATATTGTCTACAATTAATTTACAAAATTCAATTTTTGTCCTCAATTTAACTGATTATACCCGTTAACATCAGTTACTTATCTAGCATTGAATTGATCACAAACATTGTGGTTAAGATTTCATTATGTGTGTAGACATTAACCATAGATTCAATGTTCCATTATTATTATTATTATTATTATTATTATTATTATTATTATTATTATTAACTAACGAGGAAACGAACGGATCGGGAAACGCGGCGACGCAAGACTCGCTAGAAAGTAGGAGAGGATTAACCCTTAAAACACAAGCATCAAATGAAACATATTTCAATAATTATAACGTGTACAAGTACTGGGCTGCATACAAAGTATAGGACTTGTTCTTGTAAATTGTTCAAGGTAAAGGATCGCCCAAGCAGGATGGCTCAGGCGGTAACGCCTGTGACACGCATTCGGGATGTCGTGGGTTCGATTCCCGCGACAAATCTTCCTGACCCGTGGGCCTTTTTTGGGGGTTTTACCGAGTCCCTAGGTGAATGCTGGGAAGGATCATTACGAATTTCCTTTCCCTCCATTTCACCTCCATTCTCATTTCACTTCACCTTTCATCTGCTTGATCTCTTTCAGGGTTGAAAATGTCGGTGGGAGGTATCGGCGTGTGCATGGCGGGGGAAAAGGACGCTCTGAGTACACCTTCGTCCCTCGGAATGGTGCGGTCTACGTGTCCCGGGTCCCCTAGGGGATAAGTAAGCCCACAAGCGGGGGAGAGGAGCCGGCTGCTCCACCGGGGAGTGGAACCCGGGGAGTTTAAATCTGTACACGATAGAGACTCTGCCCTCTGCCTGTCGTGCCTCCTGGTACGGTCGCTCTCTGTTCCCTCTCACCTCATCTCTCCCTCCAGAACACTCCGAAAAAAAATTAAATAACATCGGTTAAGCTCCGTCCCATTATACAGCTAACAAAGTCCCGTTTCACCTTATAACGAAATGTTGTTATAAATATCACAATTATAACATATAACATTTACAATAAATTTACGGAAAGTTTATAACACATTAAAGTTAACCAAGCAAATCGTGTATGTGACTCCGCGTAAATGCTAAGTCGTTGTTGAGGATATGTAATCAGTTTGCAACAGGCAAACCCAAGCAAAGACTCGCCGGTCAGAAAAGCTAAAGTTTCCCCTGCATTAAAGGTTTGACTCACTCGAGAGGAGGAACGTCAATCGAGAAAGAACCCAATTCTACGAACCCGGCGCGGCGGGTGGCCGCGAAAAGAATGCGGAAAATACGCCAAGGCCTCGCAGCGGGAAAAACGGAAACAATAATAATTGTAATAATAATAATACTAATAATAGTGAAACAAGGCAACGGATGCATGTTATTATTATTATTATTATTATAATCAAATACACCTCGAAATAAGTAAATTACAATATACATTGTGTGGAACAAAAGCCTTTATTTAATTAGGACCATAAAAATTGAAAAATATGCACTCTGAATATTAATGTGTGTGAATGCGCGCTCGTGTAGTGCAGTTACTGCGCCCATTTTAATTTATTTCCAGACTATTCTAAAAATCATTCATACAAAGCTTTATTTACTTACAGCTGACATAGTATTCAAAAAATGTTTTATATTAGATAATATATACCTACTTTGCTAAGAGAGAGTCAACTGTTTAAAAAAACAAGTGGATATGTCAAGCCACTAGTTCATGATAAGCACAATAATGGAAACTTAACATCTGTTAAGGGAGGGTCCTATGTTCTTACACTTTCAACTAGAAAATATTTTGATATATGATGATACTCAAATAGCACTCGCCATTGATCTAATTTTCAGGATCACAGCTTAACTATACATACTAAGAAAGAAAGGGAAACGCAGGTGCAGATGCAAAATTAAATAACTTCAGCAGCCTTTCACATTGACTTGATCTTGGATTTCAACAGAATTTTACCAACATTTTAAAAATGTCAAGGGGAGAATTTGAAATTACATAGTGTTTTCTGAAGTTTAAAAAATCTTCAAGTTTCAGTTTTTATGAACAAAATCTGCATAAGTATTTTAAAAGCTATTTAAATATCAAGAACTATTTATCAGTTTATGACAAAGGTGCCCTGTAAACTCCATGTAGTTACATTCACTACTGTCAATTATTTTGTATTGAGTATTGCAAAGTGTGAAACATTCCCTTTTAGAAAGAAGTTTAATTTTACCCTGATAACAATACAAGAAGGCTATCAATCAGTTGTTTATTTTGAGATGGTTTTTAAACATTTATTCTGCGTTTACTAAAGGATGTTTTGGTGTTGAATAATCAAAAATAAAATGTAGGTACATATATTTACTACTTGCATATGTTGCTCCCTCTTAAATGTGGCAAAATATAAAACAGCTGTAGATATTTTGGATACGGTTAATTACTAAGCAATTGATATCAGTTAATCTGTACGAGCAATTTTTATCTACACTTTTACCCGTAGTAAGTTTCTCTTATCTTTGTGGTTTCCCAGTAAACTTCATTGTAGGTCACCTCATGGGCTATTCATAGGAAATTGTCGTCGTTGTTGTTGTTCACCAATGGCACTGGGATTAATTGATCTGTTTCCCTCAGGCTTCCCAATATAAAGTCTGTAAGCTATCACTTTTAAGGCTTTTGCATTTGGCGAGATGCTGTTCAGGATGTCCTCACAGAGAGTGTACTTGGGTATAGGTAGGCATGTTTCATTCCTAAATTCTTGAGCAGCTCTGGATGTATGTTATCAGGGCCTGAACTGTTTTTATTTTTAGTCTCCTTATTGCTTGCTTTATTTCTGGGAGTGTGAATGGCTCATTGAAGATATTTTGAAAGTTAGACGTATCTTCCAGGTTGTTATTTCTTAGATATTTATTTTGTTTTATTTTTTAATGTAGTGCTAGTTTTATAGCATGTTGCTAATTTTTCTGCTCTAAGGTTATCCTCTTATATTTTTTTATTAACGACATTTAATGGCTTATTTTGTTGGTATTCTCTATTTATTTGATTAATGTAATTATGTACTTTAATAATATTTGATCTATAGTCTAGTTTGTATATAAATTCTACAAAGTTATGTTTTTTTGACAGTTTTATAGCCTGTTTTAACTGTGCGTTTGCTTTTCGCCATTCTATAACATCTGCTTTGTCTTGTGCTCTTTCTGTTTTTTCTCTAGTTTTATATCGTTTTGATTTGAGTGTGCTAACTGTTCATTCCAAAAGGGTGTGTATTTATGAATTTTCCCTCTTGAGATACATTGTTTTGCAGCTTTTAGAATTGTGACATTTAGTTCTTTCACTACTTTTTTATGTTTTGTTCCAATTTAATTTCTTTGAAAAGTTTATTTGTTATTGTTTTATATTCTTCCCAGTATGCCTTCTTGAAATTCCATTTAGGCTTATTTTTCCCTTTGTTCTAGGCGGTTGATGATTTCGATCTATTTTTGTTATTATGGCTCTATGTCCACTAATACTATCTTCGATTATCTTTTTTTGTAGTTTTATCTTCTAAATCAGTTGATATGATAGCAATGTCTGGATTGGTTGACTGTCCTGGGTATGTATGTAGGTTTTTGGGTCTTCATCCCTATGTAATATTTTCATTAAGTTGGAGTCTATAAATTCTTCAATAATTTCACCAGCTTTATTGTCACTATTGCTTTCCCAAGTCATAGAAATTTAACATACGCATTTTATTCGCCTTGCAATATTGCAATGTTGTTTTAATACAAAGTGTTGAGGTGTTTTAACGATAGTAGAAATTAACAAACGGTTTTCGGTTTAAAATGTTATTTAATGTTGGGGATAATTTACTGAAAGTCCTGCGCTGTGGCGCTGTGGGCTAAAGCGTGGAGCTCTGGTTACCGGCCACGGAATGCGCCCAGGATTGATCCCACCCTTCGGGCTGCGGAGTTTAAGTCCCGGGTATAGGGCTGGTGTCTACTCAGCATCGTGAGGAAATTGAGAAGCTGCGAATGGGCAGGGGCCCTGGCCTCGTGAGCCAACTTGCCGGCTGGGGAAGCGTGATGGCCAGATCACCTCTATTTGTTGTCTACCTCTCTGAACGTAAGTGGGCGTAAGGCCGGCCGTCGTGTTGGCAGCCCCAGGTCACACGCGAGCTGTAGCAACAGAGGATATATTTATAATTTATTGAAAATTTTGGATGATCAAAATGTCCTGGACATTGTAATTTATGGAAAATCTCGGATGATCAAAATATCCTGAACATTGTAATTTATTGAAAATCTTCGATGATCAAAATGTCCTGGACATGAGTGATATTTATCTTACTTTTTACTTTCACATGCTGCGGTCCCCCCCTTCTCTCATTCAGAAACACACACAAACACACTCACATACGTATATGCAACTACCAGGTAAGCGGCAGAGAATATAGAGCAAAAATAAACTCCGTCAAATAATAAACAACGTAAACGAGTTACCAAAAACAAGCAATTGTTTCTAGATTTAAAGTCGCCATACTACTACTTTAGTTGAGGGGAGATTAAAAGTCCTATCCAGCCAATGTTAAATCTACTAACTTTATGACCGATTATCTCAGAAAATATTTAAAGCAGCAGATACCGAGCTGACGCCGTGGCAACATGTACTACTCGCATTCGGGAGTCTCGGATTTAATCCCCAACGATCGCCCACTCTGACCCATGTATTTTTCGCAGTTTCTGCGGGTCGGCAGGCGAATGCTGAGTTGGTTCTTCAACCACGGCTTTCCTGCCCTTCATTTTCTGTACCTATCACCTTCCTTGTCATCTGTTTCAAGGGTTGTAGGACCAGGCAACGGCTGGGCGGTAGATGTGCGCTCTAGAAGATCCTTCCCTGGCGTCGTTGCGGAACTGCTCAGTTAGGACCCACCTAGGGTGCTCTCAGGCGGTCCCCCTTCGGGCATTAGGGGCTTGGAATGGCCCGTACTACGGATGAGTTTCATCTGGAAACGTTAGGGACCCCTCTACGCTTGCCCCGTCGTCATCCGGATCTGATCACCCTTCGGGTCTATCCCCTCATTCCTCCCCAAGGGTCACGGTAAAAGCAAAAAGTTCTGTTGTGGCCTATTTGCGTTGCTCTGCCACGGTTTCGGAGGGCCCTCCGTTCGTTCATGCCTTTACCTTTAAGACATCAGTTCAACTTTTTGTATTATGTAGATGCATGCTTTCTAAGCACCTGATCTTACTTTTATCCAATAAGTTTGTTCATTAAGGAAGATATAATTATTTTCTCAACTATATAATCCTTCGATTAACGTTTAGCAACAGTTATTGATTTAAAATGAGATCAATCACATTAGTAGCGCCTAAGTAGATTCAAAGCAGCATTAGATGCTATTTTTATCATTCTAAAACTTAATTTAGCTATCTTCATTGGTTTCTGAGAAAACAGGCCATTTATGCCAGAAAATATCATTCACAGAAGAAGCTGATCAAATTAAAAATTGAGAAAACAACCTCCCATGCATTTGAAAAGGAAGAAATAGCATGGCTTGAGCACACAGATTGCCATAGCTAACAGTAGTACCAATTTCTCCTAATAGACGGACCAAAGTTTACTATAACATCTACTCCAAACTGTGTAGGATTTAAGATGCTTTTTTATCTTTCATTCCTTTTTTATTATTTCTTTGAAGTGGTGCAGCATTCATAGAATGAAATGACAGATGCAATGCCATTTTTTAAAAATATACCTATTTAAAATATAAGTATTGTGTCAACAATGATAACTGTCAAATTAAAGAGAAAATTCCGATAGACATTAAAAAGTTTTTTTCTCAATTTTCATTATTCTTCCGTTAAAAGCCAACATATAAATGCAACAATAGATAAAGAAACGGTTTAGCGCCTCATCTGCCAATCTAGTCCGAAAGGTTTGCTTTAATCGAGGTACATGAATGCGCTGCAGTGATATACATGAGATAAAATGAGTTAATTTGTATTTCACAGCCCTAATAAAACACTAACAGTACGAGGAAGACATAAAAATGTTGAACTACTACCCTAATTCTCAAAGTGAATCCTCCCCTTCAGCGAGAGTCATCTGTGAAGATCGTTACTCATGCTTGCATTTAGTACACGATTCATTAAGCCGAGAGAGATTGGGGTTGCTTGGCCGTCACTTCTCCGCATCTTGCAACCCTCCAGATTACCTTATCCCCTTTAGATATAAGGGCTGATTGTAACAAGTAGGTATATCGTCAAATATCATCCAACATTCGCCATGCGTAGTAAAAACATCCCAAATTCGATTTGGAATTACGAAGTTTGGCTTCATATATTCGAGGAGCATAAAGGTTATTTATCAATCTTGTGGTTATATACAATATTTTTAATATTATTTGGATTTAGCATATTGAGATTTAATATTTTCCCAGAAAATTTAAAAAGTATTGTAACAAATGAGAACACCAATTACTGCGCAAGACGTTTTATTTGTCACTTAGGTATTCAGCGTGGCACACGCGTTACACTTGAGTCACCTTTGGCACACAATTGGGACACAACACAACTGAACCGTCGAATCACAATTCACAACTAAACTGCTGAGTGGCAACTCACAATTGAACTGCTATGGCACTGTCCACATTAACTTCGTAACTTCTTAATTAGCTGGACTCTCCTGAACTCTCGGGCAAGAGTAGCCCCTTATTCAAGCCCGCATACAAAGTGGAATCTTCTAGAAGCGGAACCTACATGGAACGGTCCAAAGGAATCCTCTGGAGGGAAGCGGCACACAATGCTATTGTTCTCACGCCTATTGTTCTGAAGCAGACCAGCATTAACCACATGCAGCCGGCCAGGTAGATGAGATATGTTGTGCTCGCTCCGCCGGCTCTTAGGTAATTCGCGCGCGCGGTCATAATAGCACATAGAACGTCCATCAATCTCCTTTAAATATTGAGGATAGTGTGTTACAAACAATTCAGAAACCAAAATGTTGATTGTAAGTCCTTATGCCAATACCGTAGAATGTTAAGCCACACAAGGTGCCAATACCATCGCACTTTCACGGCACATTTTCTAGTCTGGTTTTACATCTACACCTGTTGATCTGGTTGAAAATCAGCTTGCCACTTTGTCACATAGTCCCTATACGGATCTTCAGCTGGATGTAATATTACGCACGTTGAGTAATATCTCGCGCGAAATAGCGTGACTATACTTGCGTAGTCGAGTGACTTCTCAACACAGAGGTCCCGGGTTTGATTCCCTGTAGCAATGTGGAAGTTTTTCTTTAACACAGTCATTCACGACCCTCCGTAGTGTCTGAAAGTGGGAGTGAACGTGAGTGTGTTTCCTAATGAAAAATCAGTAAAACCAACGTTGAAATTTACATGCAAAGTTAGATATCGAGATTTCACCGGAAATGTTAACAGGTTGACTGATTGCCCCATTCATGTGTGTGCATAACGCAAAAAGCGAAATATAGAATGGATACCAAACCTGATATTTAGGTTCGGTAGGTATCTTACAAGGATCAGACTTAAAGATTTTGATGATAAAGCCACACCACAAACCATCCTTGCGCAAGGAGAATTCCTTCTTTCCCTAAAAACGGATTTAATTTATTAAAGTATCATGAGTATATTCGATGTATTGATATCAGAACATAACATATTGAATTGTCTGTGAAGTCCCTTTTAATTAACCAGAAAGCTATTAAAGGTAGTAAAAACTAATAATAATCCTGTGACGCTGTAGCCCATGAAGGGCGTAGACCTTCCAATCCGACTGCGAGCCTCACATCCACGAACGCACGACAGAGGTGAGTGATCATCCATCCGATACAGGAAGGTGATTCCCCCAGCCTGAAAATTGGTCTTCGTGGCCGGGATCGCTGCCTATCGTAGCTCCTCTCCTTTCTTGCGATGCTGTGTGGGCACCGGTCCTATATGACACAATCTGTGTGAAGCAGCTCTTATGTCCATAAATTGAGTGAAACTGTTTTCTGTTGTTAAAATTTTACGAAATGTTGCATGCTTTAAGTTTAAACCTTTGCTAGACGTCATCTAACGGACATGCTTGAAAGTTTTCGATTCCTTCTTTTCTTTCTATTGCAAGAGCTTCTACCACGAATAAGCATTGGAATGTTGTTTCCGCATGTTGCAAACTTCTTGATTAATTTGAAATCATTCCTAGGTAAATATATATCGTGAGTAACGTAACGTGGATAGAAGAACGACTTTTTATATGAATAGTGTAACATAAAATATGTGAATTTTTCATTGGCAGAGAAAGTCGTGTGAATATGTCACATCACATGTTTGTCAAAACTGATGAGAGTAATAATCGGACCTGATCACATTTAGCTTTTTATAAACGTAATATTTCTTTCACGAATATTAACACAGTGAGATACGTTGACGATATTTATTTCACATATAAATATTTTTATATGCAGTAGCTTTGAGAAAATTTTTAGAAGCATTTTGTGCTTCAATTGTTTTAGTTTCTTGCGAAGTGTGCTTGAACTGTTTTTTCCATTGAGCGTAAAGTAATTAGCAACGATCCTTGACCTGAGTTACTATTTCAAATGAAGGAGTGAAGCCTTGTATACAAACAAACACATTAAATGAAGCAAAACTTGCTGGACTATTCTTCCTATTCTCACGTCATTTTCTGTGCTATCTGTATCGAAATCTCACACAGTACATGTTCATTTCTATGGTATATCTGTTAGGGTTTTAACATTTTCATATCACTCAGTTACAAATTTCTTCTCGTTGGACAGAATATTCACTGCAAAACCAACCACCTCTTTCCTCCCTCTTTTGCGCTTTCTTCTTTGTTTCTGTATATCATTCGTTTATTTAAATAATATCTTTACTACCTGGTATGTTCTTCTACCCTGAATCTTTTTCTCTTCGCCGTTTGTTCTAGTATATCTCATGGTAAGCAACACCTCATCATTCGGTGTTCCAGTCAGTTTCTTTTACGCTTTCTGCAATTTCAGCAATGTTCTTTATTCTCCCCTTTTTACTTATATCTACTGTCTCTCTATTTCATAATTCTTTTCCATGGCACGTTTCAAGCGATTCCATTTGTTTTTCTTTACTTCGTCCCAGCCAATTTGTTTTCTTGTTTCTCACCAGTTTCAGCATTGGTTTTTCTTCGTACATTCTTTTGAAGCATGTTATTTCGTCTGCCCATTATTCAGTTCTTCCACATGTGCACATTCCAAATACTTCCAGAAATGTTTCCAAATTCGTCTCAAACTTCAAGTTGCTGATTAAAAAATGTTAAATTTCAGATTATCTTTTTTTATTTATATATATATGTATATATATATACTAAGTACCTAAAATTGACCACTTCCTCATCGCAAATTTGCAACTGTTACTTCTTCACCTTTCTTGCAATAGTAACATGTTTATTCTTTGTACAGCTTTACTATAACGCGATACAGCAATGAGATTTTGCTTAATTAATTGGCAGTATAAGAAAATAAACTATCACTTCTATATTTGTATTAAGCGGTGTCTCTAAAGATGCTTCCTAACATTAAGGTAAACAAAATTAGCGACGTTACACTTTGCCTCAACTCAACTCGCTCCAGGTAGACCGGTCCAATTATACCGCAATTGTTTTACACGGGCATCGTAAACTGCACACCAAACATTTCTACCTGGTTGCTGCTCATATGGAAACTACACACTATTTTCTGCTTCAGTTATTATCATATGGAAAATGTTCATATTTGCCAAACAATTTCCATTTCGTTCGAGATGGAGCGCTGTTTTAGTTCGCAAATCTGTCGCTCGGCAGCCAAGATGGAGCCATGACTCCATCTATCTCTTGCACAATAAATGGCCGTGAATTAAAGGTTCTTTGTATAAATTCGTCAATCAACTTGGACATACAAACTGAGACTCATATTAAACTACAAAACAATGTAGGAAGTAAGAGAAGTCAGCCAAAATGCAAAAGAAACATTTAGCGGAGAATCGTCATACATAGTTCTTCGTAAATATTCCGAATGCAGTTTGTGAAATACGTTCCTCACTTCAGTGGTATTGGGCTAAAATTAGTTTTATGCTCAACTGCATTATGACTTGGGAAACTTCTAATAGTTCTACAGCTACAATGCAAAGTGCATCAAGGAAGAAAACGTGATTTATGTTTGGCAACAAAGTACGTACGTGATAGTGCCCAGTAACACCTGGCACTAGTATGCTGCGTACACTCTGGACCACAAGATTGCAGTCACTATACACCACAAGATAAGTAGATGTAATTAAATTAATTACATTTTGGTTTACTTACTCAATCAGCTTACTCTCCTCATATGTAGGGCTCACTCCCTCCAGGACTTACAACCCCGCCTAGGGTCAGAGGTCTGCAGAAGAGCAGACGGACATTGAATCAGGAGAATGAAGAACCCGGAACGGGGGATCGAACCGTATGAGAGTGAGGGGATGAAGACGATATGAAATGAAGGTGAAATGGATGAAAGGAAAGGCAATGCTGGAGCAATTGGTAGAATGAACGGCGGGAGAAACCGGAGAAAATCTGCCCAGATGCAGCTCCGTCCACCACAAGTCCCACGTGCCGGTCCCTGGGATCGAACCTGGGCCACCTTAGTAAGAGCGAGCGATCTAATCACTCGGCCACGGCGCCACGCTTTTGACTTAAACAATGTAAATACCACATTTTTATAGGTGTGCAATTTCCGAGTAAGATTAATCCTTCTGAATCGGTGTTCAGTATCCGGACAGGATTAGTGGGATCCTTAAAAAACCGTGTGTGATTCCCTGATCAAAATGTGCAGTTTCGCGCACCCGTTTTATAGAGTGTTTAATTATATGCTTTACTATTGTAAAACTTACACAACTACTATTGTTTTAAGGGCGTCTATATTAAATAAACATACGTCGCCTAAAAATAATGAACTGGACGGATGCAGAGTAAGCTGAAATTAGGAAACGCAATACTCTTTCCGTCCAAAGCATCTTAAGCTAATTTTGGGGAAAAAATGCTTTTAATAATTTAGATGACCCTGCAAAACATTTTCTTCGCAGAAAAAGCACAATTTTTATATACAAAGGTTAGAATTTATTTTTCATTAAAAAGTTCAAGTGTTGAATAGCATTTTCAGATCTAAACGTGGATACTTTACTGTACTTTTTGGTTGACCACACTATAATACGCTGATTACATGTGACGTAACTGAAGCATTATGGCATCTATAATACTTCAGTGACTTAAGATCTTAATCGGTGGCGCGCACAGCTCCCCTATCGCCCATACCTTTTAACAGCTTCAAAGCAGCACTCCACTGGAATGCATTTTCCAGATAAACAATGAAATACTCGCATATGTATTTAAAATAAAATAAATTCTGTTAATGTAATTTTAACATTCTATAAAAAATGAGTTCATTTCATTTGCTTCAATATGTGTTGCTATAATGTTACCTGCAAAGAATCAATAAATATGTCATGGACTCAATAGCGCTGCCATCTGTTGCACTACTAGTAAACACGCTCAAGGTTCCCCATCAGTGCTGCCATCCGATCAGCATTTAATTACACACAATTCACGAGGTAAAATTTTTTTGTAAAAGCTCCAAGTTTTGAAATTATAGTGTGGTCGACCAAAAACAGTCGTATGCATCTTCACTATAATGGCAATTAAGACGCTCGTATGAAAATTATAAAACTCACTACGGCTTGTTTCATAAACATACTCGTGACTTAAATTACCCATTATAGCCATGTTGCATAATATACTAGTCTAGTTTATTCATAGAATTGGATGACAACGACTAATCTACTGTAAAGAAGTAATATGAAGAATCATTTATAACACAATATGTATTATAGGTTAGGCTTTTACTACCTCCCCTGATCTATTAATGCTGCGTCATAAAGGAATTATAAATGTCTCAATAAACCTCTTGAGTTATACCTTAAACCACTTGTATACTGAATTTAAAGTATTTGACATCCATCAAATTCATAATAATGTTTTATTGAATTTCGTACGCAATACCAGGCCTTTATATTCATAAAAATATAAAACTAAAATAGATAACATGTTTCACAAGCTAAATGTACCACAGCTATAGCGTTTATTTACAGTAACAATTTTGCTCAAAGACGTTACAGTAAGTTAATAGCTAAATTCCCAAACATTCAATTTGCTAATGCTTCTTAATTTAAAATTACATAGAGAACTGCAGTGTTAATGTAAACTGTTAAACATCTAAATGGGCTCTTTTATTACTATTTTCACGCAATGTAGCATGCATGCAGTTTATTGTAATGCCCCTTGAGCAGATATTCTTCTTTTTCAGGGGACATTTACACACCTACAATAGCATACTTCAAGGGGAAGAAAATGGTCTCAACAATATAGAAGTAATCGCCCTATGATCGGAGTTCGGGGCACAATAAATATACATTTTTTAACACCTGGAAAAAGTTTGGATTGAAGAAGGACAAAATAAAATAGTTATATCTGCAATAAGAGAATGAATTGCTCTTCTAAATTGTTTATATAATAATCGTTATTAACATTTGTACGGTTTATATTCCACTGACATAAATTATTTACAATATTATCATGTTTAATAGTTCTTTTACACGTTTTAGTGTTTTTAACTAGCATATTAAGTGAAAAATGAGGGTACTGTCAACATTATATTGTTATTTTTATAGTAATGTTTCTATTTTATTAATGTTTTTTGCAGTAAAATTCGTTTATAATTTGTGTATCACTCTATGCGTGATTACAGCCCATAAATAAATGAACATATAACTGTGTTTTAGCAATAGATGTATTATAATTTATTTTCTTCTACAGCCAAAGAGGTTTAATATGTGTTGTTCACAACGTCCATTACCTTCGTTTAACAATTTTATTTGTCTACTTGAGTTTAATGCATAATTTAGTGTTTTTAAGAACTGATTCATCAATGACAACCAGTTTCCTAAAAAGAATGAACAATAGAAAGGCAGCATATGCCGTGAATAAAACGCCTCCTCTCTCAATCAAATAACTTTCGTCCTTGTCTGATTAAAATTCCTCCTTGGTTAACTGCCTCCCGCCTTAACCAGATGTCTCTGTTAAAACTCTCCCTGCGGTATGTTTTTAACAGAAAACGTTAACATAACCACTATTAGGTTCATTTACGCACATTTTTATGAAAGTAGCTCCTTTTTTAAAGACCAAAGAAGGAATATGTGCGATATTGAGTTGTGGAGCGGAAGTGTGGGACTAAACAGAGTCAAACCGCAACGTAACCTTTCGAGTACCTGGGGCTGAAAGAACGTATATGAAGTTATTGCTGAGATTTCTGACCATTAGCAGTGTTAGGGAGAGCTTGCATCAAGGGCGTCTGCAGTTAGGACTTTAACCAGTCGTTCAGCATATGCTTTTATCTAAATTAAACAGAAGCCGACGCGATTTTCATTTCCTGCTGGGAGAGCGAGCTGGCGAGGGTGGTTGCTCCGTCTGATCTTATCCCTGAGGGTAGTAACTGCCAAGAGGAGGGAGGGTAAAACACCCCTTACCCCGCGAGTTTTACTCCTGCTTGTCTTCACTCCACCAACTTACGGATTCAAATAGTCCGAGATACTGAGTGATTGCCAAGTGCGATTGCTCTCGCACAGTATTTTGTATCTATCAATATCATGCAGGCGTGTTGAGGTAAAACGTCTATAAAATGTTGCAGGATCACGAAGAACTGCACTCGCATCTCGGCAGTATACAGACAGTAGTAAAGTTAATTGAACAACTAAATGTAAAATACGATGTGTTGCATTCTTTACTCACTCTTCTACAAACTATTCTTACAAAACTTCATTCTTCTGTCTACTTCATAGATCTATCTACTTCTTTTTGTAGGCATAAGAAGAATACAGAAGCTAAAGCGATGGTAATATATCTTTTCTTTTACTTTCTCTACCCGTATCTAGTAAGTTGAAGTGTTGTATTCCACCCAAAAATACGATACCGAGATTTCATGTTTTGAGGCCCCTGAATACAAGAAAAGAATTTTTAGAGAAACCTCCGTGTGTGTGTATGTGTGTGTCTTTGTGTTTGTTTGTCTGTGAACAGCATAACTCAAAAACGAAAAGTCGGATCAACACCAAACTTGGTATTTACATTCAGTACCTTCCAAAGATGCGACACAAAGATTTTCAAGAAACCCCCACCCCCAAACAACCCTTTAAATGAATATTTTTCCAAATTCTTGATCTTTTTAAAACTGGCTGTAACAATTTTTATTAAACTACTATGTATTAAAGATATTTACATGACAAATACAACATATATTTTGCATTTTCTAGGAATAGCCTAGCCAAGTCAAAGTCCTCTTCATCTTGTATAACGTTAGGCGATAGACGAAAATGTACTGCACAAGAAACGTAGATCTCTTTAAAACAAACAATTTATTTGTGGCATCTTGTGTGGCATCAACCATTTCCGAAATATCCATTATTATTGCTTCGGATTATTCATTATTTAGGCATTCTTTTAAAGTCCTGTCAATATTTAGTTGTTTCTCGAATTACATGGAAATGGTATGGAATTTTAAGGCCATCCAGTTCTAAAACATTTGGCTATCGCTGTTCCCTTTATGTCTATAATGAAATGTGTAATGCAGCTATTTCCGCAAACTTTATTTGGATTAAAATGAAGTAGATATAAATAAGCTTTAGTAAGACTAGTTTGCATACCCACTAATAAATGAGAAAGTCGTGTGAATGTATCACATCAGATTTTTAAAAAGCGGATCGCTATGGATGGCTTTGAAGTTCCATGCTCCTTGTATGACTACGAGAAAAAGCGAATAGCAACTTGCAATTTCAGAAAATTATTAGTATTAGAAAATTCAAATCAACAACTAAGAATATCTCGGAAATGGTTATCGCCATAAAAGTTTTATTTTAACAAGATCTACACTTCTGGAAGTAAGAGTTTGTCTATCTCTTACGGTTTGTCGTCCTCCGTGGTGTAGTGGTTACCATGCTAGCCTCTAGTTCCCGAGGTCGTGGATTCAAACCCGGCGGAGGGTGATGGATTTTTTTTGGGCGTTTTTAGCATGGCTTCCTTCGAAAGGGAAGTAAAGCCAGTGGTCCCGTGTCGTATATTTACGGCACGTAAAAGAACCTCAAGCCTGATAAAAGAGGCCTCTGAGCAAAATTACCGATCTTTCACGCCCAAGAAGAATGGGACGCTAAGGACCATAGTAGTTAAAGAGCGTCCAAAATAAAAACTCAACTTAATTTATTTTCTTGTGGTATACAATTATACAAAATTCACTCAGAATGAAGGATTTAAAGAACTGTTCACAGAAAGTTAAAAATGTAACTAGATTTTATCTGTCATGTAAATATCTTAAGGATATGGCATTGTAATCAATATCGTTTGAGTCATTTTTGAGAAAATAAAAATAACGCCTTTTTTGTATAAAGGGTAGTATTGGTTGTAGGGATTTTCTTGAAAACCTTCGTGTTGTATCCTTGGAAAATGCTGAACTTAGATACCAAGTGAGGTATTCAACCGTCTTTTCGTTTTGAGTTATCCTGTTCACACAAGCGCGCGCGAGCCTCAAACGTGTATTTCTGATGAAATCTCAGTATCGAATTCTTGGGTGGAATGCAATACCTTCTCTACGTATTGCGTACGTGTTAGAGAAAGTAAAGAGAAAACAGGTTTTCTCAGTTTAATAAAACCACAAGAAGCTGGCATCCTGGCTAAGTCAGTAGAGTGCCTGCCTGCTGTACGAGGTTCCTGGTTTGATTCCCGGCTCGGGTCGGAATTTTTATCTACACAAGATTATTCCCCATCCTACCCAGAGTCCGAAGTATGAATGTGTGCGTGACCTAATGAATAAAATCCAATGTTTACCAGGAAACCAACGATTAACAATACGAGTTAACACCATTCATTGCCTATAGGCAACAATGTGTTCCAAAGGAAAAGCCGCCGATAAGACCGTTGTAGTTAAAGACGTGGTACAAATAGAAGTGAATTCCTAGGATTTTTTTCTCGGGGTTAAACTGATACTTGTAAGTGTGTTCAAATTTTACAAAAAACCAATAGTGATCCACAGCAATGCCTGCGTTATCCAATTATCTTTCTTTCTTTGCTTCTTTTTACAGTGTCTGTTAAAACTGTGTTACAAAAATTAATAACTGTCTTTATTAATAGCAGTTTTATGTGGTAACATTAAATTAAATACAGTTCATTAAATCTATATCTTAATACTCGATAAAAATTAAGGCAGAATGAAGGCTGACGTTATTACACTATAATAGTATATTTATTGTAGATGATACTATATTTAAATACAAATTTTCAAATTAAAAAGCTTTTCAAAGCTTTCCATGTTCCAAGAATATGGAATCATGCTTGTGCTTAAATGGATAACGTGGTGCAGCTTATATTTAGCAATTGCTACAAAAGCCACAAATAGATATAAGAAAGAGGTGTATATATACTGAAAAGAATAAACCGAAATATGAAAATACTATTTTAGAACAAATGGATAGTAGTAGGTTTTCGCATTCACATGGCCTACCAGGTAGGTCTCATCGTTAAGAAGGCGCCCACCCCAGCTCCCAGGGAGAAACCTCTGCGCTCAATAAACTCCGCTGTCACAAGCCGCGTCTTACCAGACGTCGCCTGGCCCTTTGATCCTGAAAGATGATAAGGAAATGACACAAAAGAAAATGTAAACAAAAATAATATTCCTACATTACGATGCTATTCAGCATTCCCTTAAAGGACACTGGAGCATGGAAATGTGTTGGTTGTGTTCCACATTTGTTTTGATTTTTGTATAAATTGAAGTGTCTGTTCTTATACGTTTGTGATGCTTTTACTATTTTATGCAATTTTTATGATGAAGAAAAAAGAAAACTTCAACAAAAGAACCGAATATATAAACATATTGATTTTTCTACAACCAATAATATGAGCTTAAGTAACTCTCTTTGCTTCATTGCACTAACATACGAGAAGATGTCACTACCACAGTTTACCTGCTGTTGAATAAGGAAGATTTATAAGATATGAAAAAGTTACACTGATTAAAGGCAATAGCTGTTATATCACAGGATGTTAAGCTGGAGTATTGGAATAAGTTAAAACCGTTTCTTTAAACTTTTAGTTTTCTTCTTCTGTTTCCTCTGTTTAGACTCCTCGTATGTAGGACTTACACTCCCCAGGACTTACAAGCGGTTGCCTGTGGTCAGAGGCCTCTTGAGGAGCAGAATATCAAGGATCGGTGATCAGCCCATGTCTGGTATGAGAGCGAAGAAGTAGACGATATGAAATGATGGCGAAATGGATGAAAGGAAAGGTGATGGTGGAATGAAGGGCGGGGGAAACCGGAGAACCCGGAGAAAACCCGCCCAGACGCCGCTTTGTCCACCAAATCCCACTATGCGAGTCCTTGAAATCAAACCCGGGCCTTGGTGAGAGGCGAGCGGTCTAACCAGTAGGCCACGGCGCCGCCTTAGATGTCTTAAATGTATTACATTTCAAACAAGTAATTTATTATGAAAATAAGCTAACAAATTCACTCCCAAAGCCACTTAATAGTCGGATCCACAGAATTAGAAGAGAGGAGCATCCGAATTTGAATTGATGAATCGAATCAGTTCATGTATAGGAACTACTCATACTTCGCATATAAACATGAAGTAGTTCGTTTATGAAGTAATGAGTTGATGACTAAGTGATTCTCAACCGAGTTCGTTCACCACACCTCATACCATAAATACAGAACAAACTGATGAGAAGTGCATTTGTCGAGTTAGTTGGTTAAACAAAATGGATATTACAAACCTTTGAAATGAAAATGACATTCTGAAACATTTATACCCCGTAGTCCTCGCGTTAAAGGCAGGCAGCTACTATTGTATGTTTCATATTAGCCTGACTATCCATTGCTCAGTAAACATGGGCGAAGTAGCTCATCGTCGTGAGCTACTCCCTCTTACAATGTCGAGTCATTAAAAGGAACCCGCTCATTAAAGACACCTTTTACCTCAACATACACACAGGCGCACAGTGGTATATGTGGCGCCCACCTCGTTGGTCTGGGGGTAGCGTGTCTGCCTTCCAACTACGAGAGCCTGAGTGCGAATGATGGCAGAGGCGAGTTGCCTGGAGAAGGTTCTCTTTATCTGGAGTGTTCTTTTATTATTTTAGGTAAGTGCTTAGCGAACCCTGGGTAAATTTAATTATTGCTCTGCCCACTCCATTCAAAGCCTTTGCTAATTTGAGTTGTTAAAAGGGACGTCAAACGCCAAAACAAATCCCTAGTGGTATGAAAGTGAAAAGTTTGTTGAAGGTTGCTAGATGACAGAAATATTCCGTAGTCTGAAATAATGGCAATTAATAAACATTTTTGCACTTAGGTAGAAGCTATTTTTCTTTCAAAATATATGTATTTGTTTCACTGTCAATAATTAGACTCATTTTTTGAGACAAGGAAAAATACATGGTTATATGTGTAATTCAACCGAGCGAGTTACCTCCGCAGTAACGTGTGAGGCTCGCATTCGGGAGGTCTCGGGTTCGATTCCCGTCGACTATCCACACTGACCTTGAATTTTTAGTGGTTTTGCATGGTTCAATAGGCGAATGTTAGGTTGGTTTCTCATCTACTACGATTTCATTTCCCTATAATTCAGCTTTCTTCTCATTTTTAAACCGTGCTTTTAGGTATAACGGAGTGTGGCGGTACCGGACAGATGGCGCGGATGCTTGATTCAAGAAAAGAGCAAGAACGCTGCCTGATATTGAATGTATCGTTCATTGCCTTTTCTGGGCAGCTCTAGTAGTAGGACGGGTCTTCGAGCCAGGAACTGTTAGACTTCTGCGCGTCTTTGTGACCTGTAACTAGCTGTGGCTCCTTCACTTCATCCTTTCCTCCTGGGGGTGGTCTCCCCCTCCGTTGTAGGTACACCCTATACTTTATGTGTAATTAAAATGATGGAGAGGGCTCTGTTGATTTAATTTCTTAACGAGTGTCTTGTGAACTACGAGATCAAGCGAATTGAAACCATCTGTGAACGACTTCCACATAGCATTTTCTAACAACGAACGATCTTTTAAGTCCAAGGCACATCGTTGGTCATCCGCATACGAATATATCAGTAACATATTGTGCTATCAGTAAAACCGTCATTGTATGGACTATTATACAAGAAGAACGAACCTAGTAACCGCTGTTCTTCTGAACGAATCTTTCAAATGAAATAATTCATTTACGAAAGGTAAGAAATATGAAGTTTTTGAACTATTAGCTTTGTAAAAATTATTTTTTAGTGCAACGTTCACAGGAGCAAAATATTTTTTTTGAACTTTATTAGTTCAAGAAATACCCATCACTTCACCGTGTCAATCCCTTACGTCATTGCTGAAGTTGCGAAAGAAAGGTTGGTTCGAAAACAAAGAGAATCCAAAGTGTAACATACAGATACGGAAGGAGAGGGCCGAATCTTGCGGTTGATTATTTTAATAAAGCGTGCAGATAATGAGTGCTTCATGTAATGAAAGACTTGTACCCCTTGACTAGGGCTGAACGGGGGATGCATCATTACATAGCAAAAACGATGCCACGACACGTATGTTCTACAGCAAGGGGAAGAATACTGATGGCTCAGTAGGGCTGCGTTTTTGAGTATGTGAAACGTGAGATGAATTTTTATTTACTTGTTTAGAGGCTTCTTGTGCTCCGAAAGTGTATGTACATAAAGGGAAATATTTTCGTACTCCGGTCGCGGAGGGCGTTCAGATGTCCCGTTTAAACCAATTAGACGACGGCGTTCACGATGGCTTTTATTGCTGTGACGGTTTTGTTTGTTTTGTCCCCAATAATGAAACAAGAAAGAATAATGCAGGACGTAGTTGCCGCATACAGACGCGGCAGTTCTTGTAATAAATGTCCGAGATGTGCTAAGTGTTGCGAGTGATATTCTGCTCTCGGTAAACTTCAACTACTATAACCTTTCAAGACATTTCTAGTGTTCGTATTTTGAAAATTCAGGAGCCTATTAGGTCGTTCGTTTACTCTCTCTCTCTCTCTCTCTCTCTCTCACTCACACACACACACACACACACACCCGCATATATACATACATACATGCTTACATGAACCCAAGCCCCTAGCTATTTGTAAAGATCAAAATTATGAGCAGTTTTGGAAAATGTAAATAGCTAGAACCCGCGAAATTAGTAAAACATGCATGCAAATATGCACAAAAATATAAACCATTATTTTAAAAACAAATTAACAGAAATCAAATAACTATTTGTTTTGTGGGTGATCTCTTATCAATATGAGTAAGGACTCTTATACAAACAGCACCAAAGAAACTCTTTAGCGGATTTTGTATCGTTTTATGGGATCGTAGACGCGAGGTACAGTGAGATTGTCTTTGGCGCTCTTTTTACCATAAGCTTTGCATAAGTTAAAGGCATATGAAGGCTGGCTCTACTGAAGATTCCAGCGAACCTACGCTTACCCCTCTTACCAGTGCTGCTGAATGTTGTATACGCATCTTACGCTCTTGAATTGAGAACATTATCTTCATTACTTACACTCAGATAAGTATTTGAAAATGATAGATGCCAATCTTTTAATTAGAGGGAGTTTATTTTCTGTTAATGGCTATACTTATCTCAAATATAAAATTACAGTGCGCTATTAAAATACAAACCACACAGTTTAAAATATAATGAGTTAATGTTCAGTTGTTTTCAGAGTAGTGGTGTGTTATTTTATTATTAAAGTGAACTGGCATTGTTAAGTCCTGTTTCAAACTCGAGCTGAAATATTGATAATATATAAATTAAATTATTACATATTTCTTTTCCACAGTGTTTGTGATACCACTGTATGAACATGTCCATCGAAGCTAGGACAAGTGACTTTTCATTAACAAATGTGAAGTGAATCATTTTCAGGGTAGAAGCATTGTATTTAATGCATACAAGTTTTAAAAACCTATTGAATCTAGAATATAGGGCAACCATAGATTTTTCAAAAACCCAAGATTAACTGTGGACACTATACAGTCGATTATCATTAACTTAAGGGGTGAAAATCTCGACTTTGAATTAAGTAATTTCGAAGAAGAGAAAAGGACACCGTTCTTGCTGTAATGTGTGTCAAGATAAGATATTACTGTTTTAAGGATATTTAATGAGCTGTTTAATTATGGAAACAATGCATCTTTGTGGGTGTGTCAAACTGCTCTGATGTACCGAGTTCTACCGGTACACGCCTACTCGCTTGCCAACAGCGCTTAGCGCGAGAATCAGCCAGCGTTCATATGCCTTTAACTTTTGCGACACTACTATAGTCGGCCGCGATATTAGTATGCGCGGTGGGAAGAGGAAAGAGTTACGGAATAAGTGAGCGGCGCATCATAAGCACAATCAGGTAAATAAAACATCCGCAGCTCTGGGATTCATTTACTAGCGAGGCTAAGGTCTGAAAAATGTAATACTGTTTTCGTTGTGCAACTGTACATTTCCCTATCGCCTTGCCCCTCATTCCCCTCCGATCCCCAACCTGGCATTGGCAGCAAAACACGGCGCCTTCCTCCACGTTTATCCTGAGGGTCCTCTGGTTTTGGGATTTAACCCGGGATTAGGCTAGGATGTGATTGAAATGGATTCAAATTGGTTACGGGGAAATCTGTTCATCTCAGCGACCTTAAAAATATGGATTCGACGCTAATCTTAATCATTTGGTTCATTTTTTTAACCCTTTGCCAACCCCCATGCTGATGGGGACTGAAATGTAATTGGGAGTGTCGTTATTTATCTGAATGACCCTGAAAACTATGGCTTCAACGCTAACATTGATTCTTTTATATTTCTTTGTCATCACTTCCCACACCCACAGTATTATTTTCCAGATTGTAAGTTATATGTGTACCGCGTTTGGTTGCAACTGCACCAGGCGTTCCAGAGTTATGCTGGAACATATCTGCATTTTATATTATGTATTATTGATTGCAGAGACTTTGTTAAGAACTAGTAATTACTGAACTAGTTAAAGGGGAAAATTTTAACTTAATGCCGCATCACAATTAAAACATACATTTTTGCGTTACAAATTTAAAATATTTGCGTTTTCTCCTGGAATATACATTTGAATGCATTATCAAACAATGCTAAAATGTCTGAATGTGTGAGTTACGCATATCATTTCCGCATACCTTTAAATGTATAAACTGGAACTTACATGTCGCATATAAATCGGCTCTTTTGATTGTATTTAATTACCTGTGCGCAAAGATAGACGTTGTCACTTTCACTTTGAATATTCAAAACTCTAATATTTTCTGAAAGCATCGTACTTTAACTGCAGAGACTGTCCAAGTAGAGACTGGCAGCCGAGAGTTCTGTGAAGTGTTTGATAATGTATTAGCGACAGCAATATTGTCTCCTTCAATTCTGAAATTGAAATTTCGAATTATCTGAAGATATTCTTCAGATGTCTACTTTATGTCTACCATTTTAGAGTAAAGTACAGGTTGTTGCAATTAGGCTCTAAGGTTAAATCCTACTTTAAAGCAATTATGAATTAATAAAATATATAAAATACCCTTCTGAAGCAGTACAAATTAAGCAAAATGTTTTAATAAAGATCACGACCCTTTTCTTTCCAAAGATTGAAGTTTGTGAATTAGTTTGTACACAATTATTGTCCTCAGGAGAAACTGTAAAAGATTAACAATTTAATAGCGTTGATACTAATTTTAAAAGCCCACATGCGAAAAAGTTGAAAACGTGGTCAATTTTCAGAACATTATTAGACTAATAAAATTAAAAATCTGGAAAAACGCCAGGACACACAACCTGTAATATTATTTGTTCTTTGTGATTATTAAAAACGAAAATCTACTTCTGGGTAATTTATCTGCTAGGAGTTTTACTTTTTCTACCACGTAGGTACTTAAGTAAGTAGAGGAATATTGTATTCTGCCCAAAAATTTGATTCCTAGGTTTCACCCAAACTACATGTTTTGAGATCCCCATAAGAATAAATCTAAAACGAAATGTTCTATAAATACCAAACTTGGTATTTAAGTTCAGTATCTTCCAAGGATATGAAGATTTTCAAAAAAAAAAATCTTCCATCCCAAACTACCCTTGGTATGTAAAACTTTTTGATATTCTTTATTTTCTTAAAAATGGCTCTAACGGTTTTTATTAAAATGCCATTTAAAGACATTTACATGACAAAATATATATGTTGAATTTTCTGGGAATAGTCTGTGAAGTCCTCTTCATTAGGAACGAATTTTGGATAACGAATAAACCATAACGGATACATGAAAACTTACTGCACAAAAAATACAGAGCTATTTAAAGCACACCATTTATTTAAAATAAGTTTTGTGGCCCACTCAGACGCCGCTTTGCTCACTACAAATCCCACATGCGGTTCTCTGGAGTTGAACCCGGGCCGCCTCGGTGAGAGGCGAGTGGTGTAACCACTCGGCCACGGCGCCGCCGGGCTTATATAAAGAAAAAATAAATACATAAAGTAACAATAATCAAGTTTCGTTTTTTATTTATATGTCGCCTTTAACATATAAGGCCATATCAGTGGCTTTTACCTTTGGAATGATTGCTCATCGGCAATTATGTTCTCTTGTTTACTATTGTGTATCTTACTATTTATTTTACGTTGGGTTTTCTTTATAAACATTAAATCTGCGCACACACATTTGCACTCTCACTCCTACTTTCAGACTCTAGGGAGGAAGGTGAATAATCCTGACTAAAGTAAAATTCCCATCCTCAGCAGGGAATCGAACACGGGTCCTCCAGATTGGACACAATCACACTACAGAGACAGTACCTCTGATTTCTATAATTTCTTAAAAGGAGTGCTTTCTAACTACTCATACCCACTGTTTTGTTTGTTAAAGTTTATTCAGTCATAAACCTACCTTTAGAATTTTAACCTACAAAATTTAAGCCTCGCTGTAATGAATATAACGCTAGTAAAGAGCTCCTGTTATGTTCATAGCTGAGCATACCTTTGCACTTAGTTTTTGAAACAGAAACGTTTTAAACACGACCAGCTCTTAATTAACTTATTGTAACAGTACGGTTTTCTACTTTTCTTTGCACTTAGAACAGCTAGCTAACCTCACACTCCAAATGGAAATCACGTGTACACCTATATGGAGTGCGTGTTGGGCTCAGCAATTTATCTTCACACTCTCCGAAAAAGTCTCGGCACCGCATATTACCATTCAGTTTTCGAGGTATTAATTTATCACAGTCATAACAGGCGTCCTGAACTAATTGCGAGGGCCGGTAATGAATATTGTTGAAAATCGTTGAATAGAACAAATAAACCTGATCGTAATCTCAGCAGCTCCGTCAGCATGCCTTGTTAAGTTCCAGCTCTGAGCCATTCTGACAGGCGGAATATTACTTCATCTTGTTTATATAGCACTTCGTTATGCTCGGTGAAAATTCTGGTCGTTAGATAACAGCACGTCCTTAATAGTGGCAACTTTTCGTCCTCTTCAATATGTATATACACGGTGTTCCCGAATTCTTGTCCACTTCATCTCGTAATTGTGCACTGCGTGCCGGTAATATTGGTTGTGCGTTGTAGGGGTTTCAGAGTACAAGGTTACGAGTTATGTACTTGCAAGTAAACGTAAATTACAGTATGTATTACATACATAAAACATTACAGAGGCTAGCGGGATTCGATCTTGGAACCTCTTCGTTAGAAACTCGCAGATTACTCGTAAACAAACCACAGCCGCGGACATAAAATAGCTATCTTAGTTTTTATCCTAAGTAGTTATCTTCCAAAGATACGACACAAAGATATTCAAGAAAATCCCTCCACCCAAAACTACCCTTTAAATGGAACATTTTTTCGAAGGTTTTTAATTTCTCAACATGGCTCTTACGAATTTAATTAAAATACTGTACATTTAAGACACATATGTGACAAATAAATGTATATCTTGAATTTTCTGGAAATAGCCTGTGAAGTCCATTTCTTTCGAAAGGAATTTTGTATAATCTGAACGTACTGACCAAGATAATTCGCGTGAGGCTCGCATTCGGGAGGTCCCGAGTTCCATTCCCATCGACCGCCCATTCTGACCTTAGTAGTTTGTGGTTTTCCCTGGTCAGTAGACAAATGCTGGGGTCATTTGTCGCTTACTACGACTTCCTTTCCATCATTTCCGTTTCATTCCGTTTTCTTCTCACCTTTCAGGTGTGCTTCTGGATTTCTTGGCGAATGGTGGTACTGGAAAGATGGCGCGGATGCTTGCCCAAAGGAAAGAGTTCTCCCCGTAAACCCTAACGGGCTGCTTGGTTGACAGGTCATTTATCGTCCTATCTAGCCAGCACCAGCAGTGGGATGGGTTTTTTATGCTGTCTTGCAGCAGAACGGGTCTTGCAACTGTTAGCGACTTAGGAACTTCCGCGCGTCTCTGTGACCTGCCTTGCTACCTGTAGCCTCCTGTGGTTCCTTAGTTTCACCTCTTCCCCCTTGGGGGGAGTGTTAGCCACGATAGAACTATGTAAGTCGCAGTGTGCGGTGTCCACCTCCGTTGTATAACCCATGTCTATAATCTGATCGTAAAAGCAATAGTCAAAAACGCAAGTAATGCATAAAAAATTTAGATCTCTTTAAAAAACACAATTTATTTCAAACAACTTTGCTGTGGCATAAATCATGTTCAAGATATCCGTTTATAATTGTTCGAATCATTTAATACATTATACTGTCGATATTTGGTTGTTTCTCCTATCGCATGGAAAGATTGTGTCATTTTACAGCGCCCTGTTCTTAAACATTTGACTGTCGCTGTTCCCTATGCACCTATAACGAAATGTGTAATGTAGCTATTTTTGCAAAGGTTTATTTCGATTAAAATGAAGTAAATACAAAAAAAAAAAATAGCTTTCGCAAGACTAGGTTGTATAACCATTAATAAGCGATTGTGGGTAGAGGAAGTCTTGTGAAAGCAACACATCAGATGTGGTTTTTTATTTTTGTGTGTGTTCATGGAAAGAGACTAGAATTTCAAAGCCGTCACATAACGACCGATTTTGAAAATAATTGATGTGGCTATAGCTTACTGTATTCTTTTTAGACCTACTACGAAATATGTAAAGTTTATCTGTGTTAACCAGAAGTAGATAGAAAAATAAGCTTCTGTAAGAATACTTTGTAGAAGAGTGAGTAGAGAAAGCCATGTGAATGCAAGAGATCAGGAATTTCTTTTTCATTACTATCGAGAGCCCAATCGCCTCTTGCACAAGTTTCGTCATACACAGGTTCAATTTTGTTTCCGCAAGAATGCAGCTGCGTGTGTAGCCACCTTTGTACTTTTTTTTGAATAAATTAGTTTTTTTATGAAAGTTTATGTAATGATTTGTTTTGCTCTCTCATTATACGAAAGACTGTAAAACACTGTGATTTATTGTGTTTTATTTTCTGTCATAATGTTGGTAAACACTGACTTAAATAACAAGTCCCCTTTTTACCCATGTTCTTCAAAATGATGTAAACGTACTCTGGACAGTTTGAGATAAATATATGTTGAATGTTGGAACATGTGTTATATGCTTTCTCTACTGCTCATCTATAGTAAGTAGGGGAAGTATTGCTCTCCACCGAAAAATTAGATACCGAGATTTCAGTAGAAATACCTACACGTTTTGAAGTTCCCTGATTCTAAAACATTTAAAAAATGCCTGTGTGTGTTGGGTGTCTCCGTATGAGTGTCCCTGTGTCTATGAACAGCAATACTCAAAAAACGAAATCCCCACAATTTATGTTTAAATACCAAACTTGGAATTTTCAAGATTTTCAAGAAATCCTCCCAACCCAAACTACTACTGTTGTAGTCCTCACCAGGAAGTAGATGCGAAGTAGACGCTCTAGCTGCGTGTCCGAATCACCACGTGAAGGTTCACAAACGAGAACAGGATGCCTTCGCCTCAGTTGGCTCCGCAGATCTATATTGAGACACACTGCCAGGGCTTAACCTGATGAGCTCTAGATGTAGAACGGGATCGTCAACTACGTGTAAAGGTTGCAGTAGTGAAATCCTTGTTTTTAGCAGGCTCCGCAAATCTGATCGAAACACGCTGTCAGGAGTTACCCTGATGAGCCCAAAGATGAAGACTGGGATCATCAGCTTAGGACCGAGGTCATCCTATGCTCGAGGAAGGTTGAAGAGGGAGAATGAATAACTCGATTAATTAATTTTGAAGATTGGGAAGCTAGTAATAGTGATGTGTCATAATTTAAAATAAAGAGAATTTGAGGTTGTTACACTACATCACTAAAAGGTTCTTATTTGAACGCGTTTCCGGAGAAGGGTTTGCCCCCATCGTCAGCATGTTTCCAGCTGATTTTGCCGGTTATTGTCTGGGGAATGTGTGTGGTTAGTGGTTCTCTGGTGCTGGGTTGATGAACCTCCAAACCTGGGTGGCGGTAGTTCGAAATTCATTAGGTGATTCTTGTGTTTGACGATATGTATTTTTTCCCAGATGTCCAATTTATTGCTGCTGTTGACCGGTTTTAAGAGTTTTATGTTTGGAGTGATTACATGGTTTGAAGACCAGAAATGATGTGCTACTGCTGACTTTTCCGTCTGTTTTTGGTAAATGCATCGCATATGCTCTTTAAGTCTTATTTAAAGATTTCTTTTGGTTCTTCCTATGTATACTAGGTAACAGTCACTACAAACTATTTGATATATATCAGCTGATTTATCGTTGGGGATAGGGTCTTATGTTCTGTTGTATAGTAGTTTCTGTGTATGGTAGTTATTCTGTGAAGTAAGGGTGATGTTGTATTTCTTGAAAATCCTTTGAAATATATGATGTGTCCAAGGGTGGTAAGTGAACTTTCTATATGTTTGTGGTTTTTGTTGTCTGAGTAAAGTAGTTGTTCGTTGGAAGTATTTCTGTCCTTCAAACTTTTTTATCTTCTTATTTATTGTTTTTTCCTGGTATCCATTCATGGTGGCTATGTGGATAATGTGTTGGAATTCTTTCTGGTATCTCTCTTTCTCCATTGGTATATGTATTAAACTCTTAGTGATGCTATTTAAAAGTTGCATATTTGTGGCTTGTAGGACTGTAGCTATTGTTTTTAATATAATTTTCTGTGTGAGTTGCTTTCCTATAAATGCCGAACCTTAGTTTATTTTGTTGTGTGCATCATTACTGACGATCCTGATGTCTAGGTAAGGTAATTGGCCATTTTCGTCTCTTTCTATTGCGAATTTTATCGATCTTTTTTGTAAATTCAATAATTTCAAAGCATCTTCTGTAAGATTTTTTGGTACAAAGGCAAAAATATCATTTAACCATTTCCGAGATATTCTTTATTATAAATTTGAAATATCAAACGCTTTATACTTTTTTCAACTAAAAGTCGCTGTTAGTTATTTTTCTCGTGATCATGAAAAAAGCGACCCGTTCTTAAAAGATTTGAGCATAGTCTACTATGTTCCCCTAATCCTCTTGTACCTATAAGGAAATATGTAATAAAACCATTTCAACAAACGCTTATCTGGATTAGCTGAAGTAGATAGAAGAATAAATCTTTCGCAAGAATAGTTTGTTGAAAAAGGGTAAAGAAAGTCATGTGAATGTAACACATCAACTGGTGATGATAATTATTACTATTATTCATATTTTGTGAAAGTAAATTTCATAGTTAGGCAACTTTGGTTTGTGGCCTGCCTTCGGGAGGTCCCAAGTTCCATTCCCGGTGACCGCCAACTCTTGACCATGGGGTTTTCCTTGGTTTTCCCCTGGTCGCCAAGGGAATGCCGGATGTATGAATGTGTGTGTCTGTGAACACCCTAATTCAAAAACTAAAAGTCGGATAAAAACTAAACTTTATATTCAGGCTTAGTATCTTCCAAAGATGTGACACAAAGATTTTCAAGAAAATCCCCCACCCCAAACTACACTTTACATGGAATATGTTTAGATTTGTTTTATTTTCTGAAAAATGACTTAACAATTTTGATTAAATAACTATGCATTAAGGATATTTACATTACAAATGAAATGTATATCTTGAATTTTCTGAGAATGGCCTGTGAATCCCTCTTCATTCGGAAGGACATTTTTATAATCTTGTGTGACGTTAAGCGATAGACGTAAACACACTACACAAGAAATATAGGTCTCTTTAAAACAAGCAGTTTATTTCAAATACATTCTTTGTGGTATAAGCCTTTTCTTTATTAAGGGTTCGAATTGCCCATTACTTGATTATTCCTTGAAGTAGTCAACATTCAATTATTTTTCGCGATGGAAAGGAAACAGTATAGAATTTTAAGGCCAGCATTTAGCGTCCAGTTCTAAAACATTTGACTATCGCTGTTCCCTTCGATCTATTACGAAATGTGTAATGAGGCTATTTCTGCAAAGGTTTATTTGTATTAGAATATAGTACACAGAAAAATAAGCCTAATGAGAATGCTTTGTATTAGTTTGTAATAAACGATAGAGAGTATAGAAGGTGAATGGAACACATCTGATTAAAAAATATCTGATGTGTTACACTCTTGTACAAACTGATTTTACAAACGCTTATTCTCCATCTACTTCATGTTAATCGAGATAAACATTTGCAGACTCTATCTTATTGCTAATTTTCTTATAGATGTACGGGGAATATATATTTACAAGGGCAATATAGGAATACAGTAGCCTTTAAGCATATACATATCTCTTAATAGCTGGTTGCTAGGTGCAGCACCATTCCCTTTCCCACAGATTAATACTCTTTGCATATCCAAGACAAAAGAATGAATAACGAATTCCCATTTGAGAAAATAAGTATTGAAAAATTTAAGGGAATAACAAGCAATATCTCGAAAATGGTTCAATCAACAAAAAAAATGTATGTGGCATAAATTGTGTATTTTAACGCGATCTACATTTGTTGTGTAGTAAAATTTTGTCTATCTCTTATGGTTTACCAGTTATGCAAAAGTCGTTTACAATGAAGAATGCTTTTGGAGACATTCCCAGAAAATTCAAGATAACACATTTTATTTTTCATAAAAATATCTTAAACGTATGATATTTTAATCAAAATCGTTAGAGCCATTTTTGAGAAAATTAAAATTTTCGAAAAATGTTCCATATAAAGGGTAATCTGGGGTGGGGGATTTTCTTGAAAACCTTCGTGTCACATCTCTGGAAGATACTGAACCTAAATACCAAGTTTGGTGTTTATCGGACTGTTCGTTTCTGAGTTATGCTGTTCACAGGCACACACATAGACACATAGACAGACACACACGGACATGTTTCCAAAAATGCTTTTTTTTTGGATTCAGGGGGTCTCAAAACATATATTTACGGTGAAATCTCGGTATCGAATTTTTGGGTGGAATACAATACTTCCCCTACTTACTATACGTAGTAGAGGAAGTAAAAAAAAGTTCTGGAAACTGAATTTTCAACTTCCAGCGTATGCAACAAGCAGGTTTCCCAAATGACTTTGATAGCCAGTAAGGAAAACAAAGCACAATAAGGACTGTCTCAATTGATACTTTATTTATGCGAAAAGCACAGAAAATAATTACGGCGGTACAAAATATTTTCAAAAACAGAAAGGAAAATCAGGCAACAGTAACGGAGAGATTTTTTTTTTCTGGCAAACATTTTAGAAACGTTTACCTTTGCTGCGTTTATGCAAATGTCTTGGAATAAAGTGGACTTGAGTACGTAGTTCCCGAAGCTATCACCAGAGGCGCCAAGCGGTAGCCCCTCTCCGTTCTGCCGCGCAGAAGAGTAAGTATTTACGAAATTCCTCACATGTTCAGTATATTGCTTGTTGCGATAATATGTGACAACTGATATATAATTCAAATATAGTGAAGTATCCAGCATTTTTAAAATAAGTCTGATGTGTTACATTCACAAGACTTTCTCTACCCTCAATCGCTTGTTAGTGGATATATGAGAGTTTATTTTCCTGTCTAATTCATTTTAATCGAGATAAGCCTTACCAGAAATAGCTGCATTACACATTTCGTTATAAATAAAACACAAAGGGAATAGCGAATCATATGTTAAGACCGGACGTTTTGTACTGGCCTTATATTTCATAGAGTTTCCATGCATTCGCGAGAAACAACTGAAAATCGACAGAACTTTAAAAGAATGACTAAGTATTGAACAATTCGAGCCATTAATAATGAATATTTGGAAATGTGTATTTTAAGGACATTGAATTTTTTGTGTAGTACGTTACATTTAACAATTATCTATACAAGATTACATAAAATCCCTTGAAGAGGGATCCTTTATAAGATTATATAAAATCTCTCCACAAGCTACCCCCCCCCAAATAAAATTAAAGTTATACATGTTATTTGTCATGTAGTATGGATATGTGTGTGAATGTGAGAGCGTTCAATCTAAAAATTAAAAACAAAAACATTAAAAAATGCCATCAGTAAGTTGTTTCTGAAGTCAAAAGTACCGATATGATCGTAGAAGTTAAAGGGGACTACGCAAACTAACAATTTTAAAAAATCAGTTTGTAAAGGAAGTTTACCGTGACACAACTACGTGTCTAGCCATCAATTGGATGTCGCCGAGCGGCCGCCCGGTAAGAGATACTGAGAGATAAGTAGCGCTCTCGCCCAGCGTAAATATCAGAAATGCTATCGAGAGATAATTAGAATCTTCTGGAACTATTCCTTCTCCCTGACTATCGAACATGCTAGAAGTCTCTGGAAATTTCCAACGGTAATATTAGCGAGCGTTCTCACGAGTGAGCGAGTTAGTGACATCAAGTGCGGTTCTGCATGTGAGTTTGTGACGACAGTTCGACGCAAAGTGAGTGCTGCTTCTACAAGAGATTAGAGAAGTCATGTGTTTGATTCCACAGCGAGTGAATCATCCATCCGAAGAAGAGGCTGCTTCTGTATATTTCATCACACGTCGACGTCGCCTTAACTGAAATTGCCTTTAAAGTAACATTAAATTTATCCT
This sequence comes from Deroplatys truncata, assembly GCA_030765065.1. Taxonomy (NCBI): domain Eukaryota; kingdom Metazoa; phylum Arthropoda; class Insecta; order Mantodea; family Mantidae; genus Deroplatys; species Deroplatys truncata. The sequence goes on along the minus strand of CM060984.1, from coordinate 124,458,219 downwards.
AGCCAGATAAATGAGTGGATTAAAAGCGAGAAAATTTATAAAATAATACGGCTTTCATTTCCTTGGCCCTCTCCCATAGGTGGGTCCTAAGTTACATCTATTTTAGTTGTCCTCCGTGATGTAGTGGTTACCATGCTAGCCTCTAGTGCCCGAGGTCGCGTGTTCAAACCCGGCGGAGGGTGATGGATTTTTCGGGCGTAAAAATCTTTAGCATGGCTTCCTTTGGAAAAGAAGTAAAGCGGTGGTCCCGTGTTGTAGATTTGCGGCACCTAAAAGAACCTCAAGCCTGATAAAGAGGCCTCTGAGCAAAATTACCGGTCTTTCACGCCCAATGTAGAATGGGGCGCTAAGGACCACAGCATTTAAAGACCGTCCATAAATAAAACTTAATTTAATTTAATTTCTAAGTTACACTATGTGTCTTGATTACGTTAGCTTTTACTGCGAACCTGCTGTTCACGAGGATAGTGCTGGTTAACCGTTTAGATGTGACAATTATATTAGGTCATTAAGAAAGGTGATGCAGTGAACAGATGGAATACTAAGTAAGAAGTGCACTTTAATTTGTTTATGGTGTAAGGCAACGTCCTAGCAGCTTATCTATCGTCTTGACGAGGGAGTGTTTTGATTTTCGGAGTAACAATAAAGAGGAGGGAGCCACATCAACACTGTTGTAAGCCTTATCGACGCCGCCGCCGGGGTGGGGGCAGAGACGTTTATTGTGCTTAGTGGTGGTTGTTGTGGTATACCAGCCTGCCTGCCAGTGCCGACGAGTTTTGAGTGATGGCCGCTTGGTCGACCCTCTAACCAACGCCATATATCATTCAAGATGGCGGCGGCGAAGGGGTGTGAAGAGTGGAAAGGGGTTGGAAACAGCAGTGACGTCCAGAAACTAGGGAAAACGCGGGGCGCAAAGGAGAAGAGGGAAGCTTGCTGCAGGGATGGGGTGGTTTGTGACGTCACCGTGATGTGAACAAGAATTTCATTCTTTTTTTTTTTCTTTTTTTGCAAGAAGAGATAACGTTTTGATTTCGTATGTTTCCTGAATCGCAACTATGTCTAGCAGGTCAAGGAGTTTGCCACTTTGAGCCCAGGCTTGAGATGCGAGGTAACGCAACGGTTGATATTTAACGGCATTGTTCAGTTGTGATATGTCAACTGGGCTATTCTAAGAAAATGCGATGTTTTCGTGCAAAGTTATTAGGTGCGTTCGCAGCAAAAAGAAATACGGGGCTGAAATTTTGTATATGAGACTTTGAAGAAAATTTGTTCATATAGTTTTAATTTTATTGAAAATAATATAAAAGGTGGCCAATATATCTATGAAAATCCAAACATCGGCCGTTTTATCCTGATTGTTTTAACTTTTTTGCCATATACTCAGAACATAATACATATTGTGCACACAACATTTTAATGAGCTAGGTCAACACTTGTTAACATATTAATTTTTAAAATTCTAATTAATCACTTTTTTGACATGCTAATATGAAATGCACCTTGGATCCCACGGTTTATCTAATCGCTTCCAAATTTTTAATTTGAACTTCGTATACAAACGTAAAGAAACGTGCAGGTAGATATTCCTTAATTTCAATTGGTTTATGCATATGAATGCATATTATTGAAATTTTCAACATTTTCATTGTGAATTATGGAAGGTAAATAATTTCAACTAAAATATTTGATTTGTTTTATCTAGTAGACAACAATTTTAAATCCATAATTGCTGAAGGTCTCAAAATTCCCAGCTAATAATTATAGCTTAACTGTGGTTAAAGGAATACTTTGAATAGTAAAAAATACTGAAATAAAGGAATTGAGAATAATGAAGTTGAAAGCTCAGCACGTGCTTTACGTAAATCTCCAGGACCAATGAAAGGATCATAAGTGTCTTTAAAAGTGTTTATATTAAACAAATAATTGTACAGCATGAAATTACAACTTATAAGACAGAATAAAAATGCAAAAAAAGAAAAAATCGACCGTTTTTTTGGCTTAATTCCATACATAGTTTTGCATTAAATGGAGCGCTTCCCTAAATGTTGCAGTTTTAGTTGAATCCGAGATGAAATTTTATATAACCATAATTTAAATAGAGAGTCTCCCAAAAATTAACGAGTCTCAGGCAACAACCTGCATGATTACAACATTTGAGAAATTGATCCAAGTAGTTAAAATTGTACACAGTTAATACTATTTTATAAAAAAAACCTACCAAAATTTGCTAATTTAATATTCAGAATTATAATTTTTACCAGTTCACATTTATAATTTATTTCAGTTATTTCATTGTATAGCCTCTTGGGATTGGGAAACAACTGACTTATGAGTTTTATGTTTGGATTTAATCATTTTAACCATTAAGCGTATAGGTATTTACACTTACGAACTCTGCGGAGTCTAGGGAATAATTAAACAAAACTTTTTCCACACCAGTCAGCAATCAAATTCGGCACCTCAGGGTAGTGTGCATTTTTCCTTGTGTTGTTTGTGTTCAATAAAAGCGTAAGCATGCTAAACAGTCTTCATTATCCTCGACGTTTTTTTATTGGTACCGATTAATTTTAGTCGTTTCTAGAACGTAAAGTTTATTTACCCCTGCAATATTGATGTTTATTAATAATTTACATCCAAAAAACGTCAGTGAAGAATTACATTTGGGAACACTTCCTATAATAAAATATAATCAGTGCATAGGATATAAAGTGTTTCTAAAAATTTTAAAACTGGTGGTTTAGGAGGGACTTAAATATTTATGGAGTTGATACAGTTTGATTGAGTATGAGTATGGGAGGAAGTTATTGGTACTTTATTGTGAGGATGGCGTTTATCCTAAAGGAATAAATGGGGAGCTGAAAATCCTTTAAACGTGAATTTTGGAGGGGAGAGTTTTATGTTATATTCACCAAATTTTCCCCAAATTGGGCTGAACTTTGCTACCAAGGTGTATTTTTATATGATTTTAACAAAAGTCTATGGGCTTGGGTTTTAGAATCTGACAAAAGTATACATTGATCTATAACATTAAAAAACTTCCACTGCACTTGTTTTCAATTTCTATTTTTCCATCCCTAACAAACGAATCAACACTGTTTAGCCTTTCTAGTCAAAATTATACAAAATTCAACAAAAGTTAAGAGCTAGTTGGAACTCTTGCAAACATCCTTATCACATTTTCAAGTTTATTTTTAGCCCATCTGGTCAAAATATTGCACAATTATACTGTAGGTCCTAGAAAAACTTAAGATACATAATAACTTGCAAAAGCTACCCAAACTTTCTTTTCTATCATATAGGAGTTCGAAATTTTAAAAATCGATTCTTTCCCTTTATTTTTCAAACCCCTCATAGAGAAATCTATACTGCTTGGACAACCAGTAAACAAATTTATGCCTTTGAGCTATAGGACTTATACGATAATAAAGGATACCTTTCAATTTCAAAACACTACCTCTACTCATATTTTCAATACTTAAAAATAAAGTTGCATCTTTTGACAGATGTGGACAAAACTTTTAACACTTATGTTTTAGGCACAAGTGAAAATGTTAGGCAATTCACGACTTCAAATACCATATCTCATTATTTTCAAACCACTGAGTTACAGAATGCAGGACGCTGTTTAGTCAAAGTTTGTCTGGGACTGCTTACAACACTAAACCAGCTGGAGAATAGGAACACAGTTACCTTAATGTGGGTGCCAGAACATGAAGGTATTGAAGGCAATGAAATTGCTGATCGCTTAACCATGTTCCATTTAATGACCTAAAATCATATTGTGGGATGCCAGATTGTAATCTAAATGAAAAGATAAAATTTGGGAATGTAAAAGCTATTAGGATAGGGTTCCAAAGCTAATTCATGCTAAGGGGTTCTTAGTGCTTTAACGAAAAGATCAAAAGAGATATTCACATTCAGCAAATAGGAGTTGAGGATGCTGAATGGCCCCCTCACTGGACATTTTCCTCTCTGCAAAATGGCCAATATGAATGTGAATAAATGTAGTTTCTGTTAAGGATAAAAGGAAAACGGCGAAGCATATACTTTGTGATTACCAAGCGATTGATCCCCCAGGGATGAGGCTCTTAAGAGTCTGCCTTCGCTTACCCTGGACCCTTTACCAACCAGACAAATTTTAAGCTCTATTAAAAGCATTAATTTAACCTGGGAAATGTAGATTAGGGTTTTTCACAATAGATCTATTAAAGTCGTACTAAGGAGAAGCTAACAGGGCTTAAGCGACCCAGCAATAATGTAATCTAAATGTAATCTACAGAATACAAGTAAAACAGGTAGTGTGTTTACAATTCTCTCTTACGCAGTTACTTCATATTTTATCCAGAAGGGGAAAAAGGCTAAAAGATGCAGCAAGGATAAAAAAGCCACAATTTAAATTTTTGGACGCGTTATTGTTAATGCTCATTATTTGGTAAAGTGCTTTCAACATATGAAAGCTCCTTCTTGCCTCACAGGAAGGTTAGGAAGATGCAAGCTCTTTTACCTCGGCAAAGAAGCTATTAGGTTGGCGGCCAACGTGCAGTCGTCAGCCGGTAGTACAATCTACTCTCACCGGCGTGAACATAAATCAAGTTCGTTCCGTTGCGTGAAGGACATAGGCGGTGATAGTGCGGGTTTCTAAATGCGTGTTGAATTGTGATTGCTTTGAAGTAATACACACTCCGAAAAGAGAAGAGCTTAAATAGTAAAAGCTGTCTCAGGGTTTGTAATGGCTTTTGAAAAAGTTATTCAATCTCTACTGAGCGTAGCATTACTATAAAATTCATGATGTATTATATTATCCTGTATAACAGAGCAATAAGCTCCCTTTCAGTTATCCCATTGGTTGCCGAGGTATTACTGTTATCTCTGTCTGCAACGTATTTGTTCATGCGATGTTTTCAAAACAGGTATATTTTAATACTCAGTGGATAGGCAATACAAAGCAAAATGGAGTTAATGTTGAAGTTTCATTTGAGGAACATAATATTTAACATTTTGCTTTAGAGCTAACCTTATTTAGACCTTTCATATTAAAACACGAGTAAGAACATGAAAGCGCACAACGTTTTTCTCCTTTTCATGCTGTTTTTATTTTTGTTTGAGTGTATCAAACTGATCTATATAAATTATTAATAATGAAAAATTGTAGTTAACTACTTAAATATTCATCACATTGAGATTTTGTAAATAAGACACCCAAAACGTAATGTTGATAAACTCCTGTGACATTTGTTCAAAACACTCAATAAGAATTAAATAGTTGGATTTTTGACTTGCTTTCTACGAAATGTCATAGCGATCGCTTAAATTTTTCTCTTTCTCTCTCTCTCTCTCTCTCTCTCTCTCTCTCTCTCACACACACACACACACATACACACACACACGCACTTACATACACGTAAGGCATATTTGGCCTTTAGGGTAGCCCATCATTCTTGTGGGATATCATTTTTTTTAACAGAAACTCTAAAAATTCTTCTGGACTGCTCCATGTGTACTTTATCTACACTGTGTTTTACAAATTAATGTGAACTGTAAAACATTAATTTAGCGTCAAACAGTATTTACATTTCGAGACTAGATAATATATCTATTAAAATGCGCAAATCCAACTTATTAAGTCCTTAATTTACACACAAAGGACGATGCGATCGTACGCCATTGGTAAAAAATAAATTCGTTATTTTTCTTTCTTTTTTATTTTCTTTATTTTAGTTCTTTCTTTCTTTATTTTCTTTCTAAGTATAGTAGATGAACACAACTAAAAACGATAAATACTAAATTTCATATTTCAGTTGACACTGTCTAAGCATGCCAGGCGAAGATTTTAAAGCATAGCCTCTACCAAAACCATGAAAAAAATAGTTTATTTTTATTTCTCACAAAAGGCTCAAACAATTTTTATAAAAACACTATATTTTAAAGATATTTGGATAACTAATAAAATATATATCTTAAACTTTCTACTACCAACCTGTGAAGTCCTCTTCATTCTAAATGATTTTGTATAATTTTATTCAACTAGCAAATCGTAAGAGCTACTGCACGAAAAATGTAGAGGTATTGATTGAAATATACAGTTTATGCCAAATATTTCTGTAGCATTAGATGTTTTCGAAATATTCGTTGTAATAACTGTAAGCTTTCCCAGTTTTAACTGTCATGCGGTATCTATGGAGCATTCTTCTTTTTTTCTCAAATGGGTTTGTTAGTAACGAAAACTGACTACGATGTACGAATAGTCGTGTTTTGTTTTGTGTATTGCATATGCTATCAAGTCCATATTGCTTAATTTGAAATTATTACTAGGCAAATAGAGCAACGTAGAATACGTACGGAACTATATATTTTAATAAACAGAGAAAGTCGTGTAAGTTTCGCACACCAGGTTTAGTAGTAACATCACAAATAACATATAAATTAAACGTTAAAAACAAACGCACTTCAATAAAGACAAAGCGTTAATTTTGGAAAGTGGGAAGCTTTGTCAATACCGGAAACAACGTGCCGTATGGGGACCCTTGCATCATCAATCACGTGACTCGTATCGCTGCGTGTGGGCAATTAAAGAATTAATTCCATTGATGTTAACCTTACCTAATGAGTAAAGGGGAACTGCTAGTGCATATAATTCCGACTGTTGTTTAATAGCAAGCTATAAGATGCTGATTAGCATGACATCGATCATCCTTTGGAATTAGGTTTTGTGTGTGGTTAGGATTTAAAATTGCGTAGAAGTGAATCCAGTGATGCTTCATTAAATTTTGAATTTTGTGACAACATTTTGGATTAGAGCTATGAAAATAAATTGTGTAGAAAGATGGTTATACTGCAATTCTCGTTGAGGTTAATGACCCATTACGTGTATTTATTTATTTCTCGCCTTTAATCTAGAATAAAATGTTATATATTTTTTATTTTTTTATAAAGCTGAAACTAAGCCACACGACAACACATATAAAATATGTTTAATAGCAATATAAAATATAGTTATACTCTAAAAGAAAAAAATCAGATATGTTACACTCAAATGACTTTCTCTACTCTTATACAAACTATTTTTATAAAAGTTTATTCTCCAACTACTTCATGTTAATCGAGATAAACATTTACAGACTCTATCTTGTAGATGTAAGGGGAATATATATTTACACGGACAATATAGAAATACAGTAGCCTTTAAGCATAGGCATTACTCTTAATAGCTGGTTGCTATGTGCAGCACCATTCTTTTTGCCACAGATTAATACTCTTTGCATATCCAAGACAAAAAAATGAATAACGAATTCTCATTTGAGAAAATTATTGAAAAATGTAAGGGAATAACAAGCAATATCTCGAAAATGGTTCACTCAACAAAAAAATTGTATATGACATAAATTGTGTATTTTAACGCGATCTACATTTTTTGTGTAGTAACATTTTGTCTATCTCTTATGGTTTACCAGTTATGCAAAAGTCGTTCATAATGAAGAATACTTTTGGAGACATTCCCAGAATATTCAAGATATACATTTCATTTGTCATGGAAATATCTTAAAAATATAATATTTTAATCAAAATCGGTAAGGCATTTTTGAGAAAATTAAAATTTTCGAAAAATCCTCCATTGAAAGGGGTAATCTGGGGTGGGGGATTTTCTTGAAAACCTTCGGGTCGCATCCTTGGAAGATACTGAACCTAAATACCAAGTTTGGTGTTATCCGACAGTTCGTTTCTGAGTTATGCTGTTCACAGAGAGACACACACAGACACACAGACACACACACGGACATGTTTCCAAAAATGCTTTTTTTGGATTCAGGGGGTCTCAAAACATGTATTTCCGGTGTAATCTCGGTATCGAATTTTTGGGTGGAATACAATACTTCCCCTACTTACTATACGTAGTAGAGAAAGTAAAAAAACTAGACGAAAGATGGCAGCACTTGCCTAATATGCACATGGTATAGGGATCTAAAGACGAAGTTTATTTGTTTATTTAAAATCTACCTAATTGCATTTACAGGCTTTGGATACATTGGTGTTCTATGATACGAGGCGTGTTTTTGTAGTAAATACTGATAAATACTTTATTATCATTTATTACCTTAAACAACTTCTCCACATAGTCACTGCCGTTATTCAGGCACTTGTCGTAACGAGAAACCAGTTTTTGTAAGCCTTCGTCAAAGAATGAACCCGGCTGTGATGAAAGCCAAGTCTACACTTCTCGTTTCCCAACATCATTGTTGAAATGTTTTCCACAAAGGAATTTCTTCAACTGAAGAAACGGATGAAAATTGGTAGGTGCCAAATCCGTACTGTAGGGATAGTGGTCGAATTGTTCCCAACCAAACGATGCGATCAGATCTTGAGTCTGTTTGGCTGTGTGTGGCCGGGCATTGTCACTCATTATTGTTTTCCCAAAAACCTTACACAATTGGCGATGGATGACGTAACATTTCTTGTATCAAAAAACGAATCACTGATCTGACTTCACATTCAGCGGCTCGTTCGATTGTTTTGGACGTTGGTAAACGTTCTATCAACAGGAAAACACAAAATGACAATCGCTCAAGCTGCGTCTGGCTTCCTGATGAATGGAGGAAGTGATGGCACATGCTCAAAATCGCGACTGCAGCGGCAAAATATTAAAACGGTACTTACTTAAAGGCACACATGTATCGAGGGAAGTGGAAACGCTGACTTCTTGGAAAAGGGAGCATCTCTCCCTTTTATAGGACCAGAACCCGCCTGTGGAATAAGCATACTAAATGTGAAAAACACAGACTTTGGGTTCGGAAAACAACCCAAAAGAAATGGAAAATCATACCCAAAAGCAAACTCTATGAGCGATTAATTAATAAATCTAGAGAAAAATTAAGTAATTTACTTACTAAGCTTAATAAATCTTCACTTAGCAGAGTTACAAGCTTCATAACTGGACATGGAAACTTAGAAAACACCTGAAGACAATGGAGTTACACCATATGGAACCCATTTGCCGTCAATATCTACAAGCCGATGAAATGGCGAAACACATTCTATTAGAATGCGAAGCCACAGAACGGACAAGATACCAAGTTCTTGGAGCTACCACAAAATTAGAAACAGGTCTTAATTTAGTGAGACAAATAATAAAAAAATGAGATATTGATCCCTAAATCAGAAACCAGGAAGTGCACAAAAATTCTTTTAGGTCGAGGTGCTTAAACGGAAACCTTCCTAAAAATACTATGCTACTATACAACTTAAAAACATGCCTCGTATAAGCTTTTGCTGTAAATAGGATTACCGGAAGTATGTTCTTGAATTTGTGTTTCTTCAGTGGCCATACTAAATTTCACAAAGTTGTGCACAACGTGCATATTTTCTGCGTTATAATAAAGCATACTAACTCCAAAACTGAATTAATAATAACCCTAAAATTAATATTGAATAATTTAAAATATGAAAAAGGTCAAGTAACTTCAAAAAGTGCTAATTTAAGGACTAATTTATTACAGCATTTATTACAATAATGATTGAAATTTCAGTGGTGTCCCCCTCTGTTTCCTTCCTCTGCTCTGGAATTTGTTTAGTTGGATTTAGTACGTTTTAATCAGTTTTAAAGCAAAAGTGTAGCATAACTGTTTCATTTTTAATTAAAATAATTGTTTATCTATTTAGAATTCAGGAAAATTATGTTATTTTCAGCTAAATTATTTTAATATAAATAACATTTGTAAGATTATTTAAATCTTTGCCCTGCAGCATGCAAAATAGTAACAGTGATTGAAAAGCAGTTCTATATGCATGTCTGTTGCTGAGGTAGCCGTGGACCTGCCATCTACCAAGCAGCGCAGCAACTATTTAGGGGAAGTTTCGCCTGGGTCGGTAAATGTGCAAGAGCCCGCTGAACTAACTTTCAAATGTAGTAACAAAAATACATTTAAGGGCAAAGGGTTCCCAAACGGAGAAATAGCTCTATGACATTTGCATAAATGGATTTTCATGCCTAATGTCATTTCTTGTGTTTGAACTAAGCTGGCGTATCATAAGATCTGCTTTGAAGAACACTATATTTTGTGTGCTTTCATTGGACCAGTTAGAGAAAATGTGCACTAAACTCCAGCGGATATAAATATGGGGCATAACAGAAAATATACTAATTCCGAAATATGAGTTGCCAAATTACTCACTATACCGGCCTGAAGTTCTTCCCGCAAGCAACCTGCGAATTACATTTGCAGATTAAACTGAACTCTGTTGTAAAATAAAGATAAAGTCTTGCAGATACGAACAATACAGTGCAGGAATACCTGATGTTTTTCTATCTATTTACAACCTGTGATCAAACCGGACGAAACAAAAACGAAAATTCATGACCGTCGAAGGTTTTCTTAAGGGGAGGGATACAAAAGAAAATACTTGCATACACGTTTAGTTTTGGTTCTTATCTATGATCACACATTAAATTAAACTCATGGCAAGAGAAGTATCCCTTCGAACACAACGTAGAGAGCTGAAATATTTTTTCTAAGCATTTAAATGATGTGCTCCAACTGGGCGGCGTCACATAGATTTCTTCTGAGAGTTAGTGATAAAATTGAACACCTGAAATATGATCCGTTTTGGTTCTTGTTTTAGTATTAACATGTAACTGGTCCCAGTAAACCTACATTAAACAATAGCTAGCTCATGAAGTGATTAGTGATATTACAATAATAGTTTAAAACTGCTTAAAATAAAATTCTCTGATGAAATAACAAAACACTTAAATTTGAAAGTGTGGCCAGGCTATCTGTGAAATTTGTCCAAAAATGTGGAAAGTTCCATTTTTTGTTTTTTGCCTTTTTATTGCACTTTATAAATTGTATTTTCATGCTACACAATTTCGGTTAATACATATGTTTCCGGTTTTACAATATAAAAACATTTTCGCTCGTTAATATCAACAATTTTAAAGCCACAATTAGCTTTTAATTGGTATCATTTAGATACTCCTTTTTTCAGCACTTTTCACTATTTAAAGTTTTTTTTAAAACATTGGTCTACTAAAGCATTTTCCCCTTACAAGTAGATAGATTCCATTTTTTTACCTAAATGTTAAAAAATAATAATTTATTCTATACTTAAATATAATTCTCCCTAATCATAGACCTACAAATCTAATTAATAAGGGTATTATTTTCATAAAAATGCTCCTTGGATAACAGTTTATAACTTATTGCCTTAACACTTTCAGCAGAGGTTCAGGAATTACGGATTTAAAAAATATTGTACACTGGTTAAAACATATTAAATAGTTCAGCTGGAATTATTTCCACAACTCACATTAAAAAAAACTAACAACAGAAATAAACTGAAGGAAATGTGACCACAAGCAGTCAGTGCACGTGATCAACAATCGATAGCAACGACTGAAAGCTTATCCCCAGCCGAATTTTAAAAAAATCACGCCGCAGCTGCGACAATGAGAGCCTTGTCTATAACATTAAAAATTACCATGCAATTTTCACGAAATTTCTAGCATATTTTAAGCTATAAATCACATTTTATATATTTTCAAGAAATGTTTTCAAAATAAAAAGAAAAAAACTGGCCCTGCACATCAGTTTGGACAAAAATACTAGTATTTTGTTCAACCTCAATGGAGGTATTTGTGTCACAAGTTATTGTCAAGTAAACTGAGTGAGTTGACTCCGCGGTAACGCGCGAGACTCGCATTTGGGAGGTCCCGGATTCAATATCCGTCGACCTTGGGTTTTTCGTGGTTTTCCCTGCTCGGTAGGCGAATTCTGGGGGCTTTTTCATCTACCACAATTTTCCTTTCATTCCGTTTCCTTCTCATATTTCAAGTTTGCTTTCAGATTTCATTGTGTGAGGCGGCGCCGGACAGATGGGGCGGATGCTTGCCTCAAGAAAAGAGTATTCCCCGTTGACACCAGAGGGCTGCCTGGTTGGAAGGATCTTTCATCGCCTTCTCTGGGAAGCTCTATTAATGATCGGGTCTTCGAGTCAGGATATGTTAGGGACTTGTGCGCGTCTCTGTGGCCTGTATCCTGTGGTTCCTTCACATAAAGTATCCTTCCTGGGGGGTGGGGTGCATGTAAACCACAATAGACCTATGTAGGTTGCAATGCGCGAGGTGTCCCTCTCCGTTGATAACCTATAACTATTGCCAAGTCAAGCTCCAAGGAGGTAAATTTAAACTCTCAAGGCTCAAGAGTGCTGAGCAAGTCCTGTTAATCCTGCTTGAAGATAGCTTATTGAATAAAGGACATCAGAAGTTGTATTTAAAGACAATTTCGCATTTGAAATGTATTAGAAAGTAGCGTCTTACCTGCGTTGCTAGGATGCATTCTATAGGTAAGTTAAAAGTTAAATCTGTGTCAACCACAGCCTTTGTGGGCTTCGCCTACCAACCCTCATGCCGACCTCATTCCGCATGTTCAAGGCATATTATAATCATCCAGCCAATACAGAAAACGGCGTGGTCAACACCATGCTTACCCTAGACGTTCCGGCTCTCATGACCGACAGACAGTGCCTATCGTAGTTCCTCAAATGCATCACGATACTGATTTGAGCAACGGACGTATATATGGGCCGAAAATGGTGTCGAACCGGAGTACCATGCTTAAACCCTCTGCGCCATTCTGTAAGTAAGGGTTTGAAAATAAGCATAGTTTTTGAGAGTCCTGAGAAACCTATTGTTTTCGCCGAGGTGCCCAGGGTTTTGTCCAGATGGTGCAATTTGTACGTAAGACGTTGAAAGTCTGAGTAAGGAAGCCAATAACTTTCCACGAGTAAGCACAAGTAGAGTAAATTTGCGTCCCGGTTGTCTAAGCGACACAGTTTTAAATACAAAGCTTTGAAAATAAGAGTATGGGTAGTTTATAAAACCAGGGGCAATATATGATTGGAAATGAGGGTTGGGGAGCTTTTTGGAAGAAATAAGGTATCTTTGCTTTTTTCAAGTTCTAGTATACCGATTTGTACTATCGGGTATTTTATCCAGAAAGGCTAAACGGTGCAGACTAGTGCATCAGTAGTCGAAAATGTGAGAGAAAGTATCTTTTGGAAATTTTAAAGTAGCGTATAATTTTGGCCGCGTTCTAAAGTGTAAGTGTATAAAATACTATCTGCATAGATCACATGGTCAACATCCGTAAGTAAGAGGTTGAAAAAAAAAGAATAGGAGTAGTTCTGAAATTCGTGAGCTGCCTACAAGTTTTGTTGGTACTTAAAGTGAAAGTGTCCATACTGTTGTCCAGATTACTTAAATGGGCACATTTGTAAAAGTTGTGGGATAGCCAATAACTTTTTGCTGCGTTCTATAGTTCAAGTCGACAAATCTGTGACTCAGTTGACCAAGTAATGAAGTTTTGTATATTGGGGATGAAAATTAAAGAAACACTTTCTAGTTTCATATCCAGAGCATTGACATTTTAATTTTTGAGTCAGTTGCATTGCAACCATCACTATAAACTCAAATAATATTAATGTTTACAGATTCTAACGACATTCACACTAAACATACCTATTATGCCTAAAATTTTCAAATTATTAGGATTCCTGGTACAGTCTGTGCATTTCGGACATCCCAAATGTACCAGTAAACACGCTTCTGGATTTTCTGTTTTTTATGTAAGTATGGCAAGTACTGCTGTTATGATGGTTATTATTATTGTTATTCTTATATACTAAATTTAGAGGGGATATCATTCCCTCTATGCATTCCTTTTTCAAAGCCCGTAATAAAACGGAATGAATGAAGATGCGATCAAAATAAGTTTCACCTATGTGACATACAACACATACATAATTTTAAAAATAAACCTGTAACGTACACATAGAACTATAGAAATAAGCTAATCTATTACTTATAAGAAAAATTTAGCTCTAACATACGAATAAAGTAAATTAGTATCAGCGAGAGTGAAAATAAAAAATCTACGGCAGTGAAAATTAAAATAAGTAATGATGATAGTGTTATAGATGATAACTATGATATTATTTAAACGGTTCAGCTCTCACAGTCTCAATACCTATTGTGGCCGAAAGCAAGGTAAAGTAAAGGTTTTAGACGATGATAAAGCATTCAGATTAGTTTAGGAGTAGAAATAAGTACGGAGGGGAACTTAGCACCTTGACCTACAAGATTTTTTGTGCCTATGCCCCTGACGGGGTGCTTCCGGTAAGAAAGGATGGGGTGAGACGAGATAGAGGGTGGCCGGAACAGGAGGTATGGCAGGGCAGAGGGCAGGGATCCTACCTTTTACACATTGAAACTCTTCATATGGCAGCTGGTGCCGTCGGTTCCCCCTGCAGGCTTGCACATATCACTAGAGGGCCCGGGACTCGGAGACCGCCCCCATTCCGGAGAACGAAAGGTTACAGAGAGCATGCTTTTCCCTGCTATCCAACGCCGAGACTTTTAACCCTAAAATAAACCAAGCTGATGAAAGTTGAAATGAAATGAGAATGGAGGTGAAATAGAGGAATAGGAAATTCGGGGGATGTAATGAACCTTCCCACATTCGTCTGGCGACACGGGGGAAATCCATGGGTCAGGAATGTCAGCCGCAGGAATCGAACTCAAGACCTCCCGAATGCTGGCCACGGACGTTACCGCCTGAGTCATCCCGCTCGGTAGCAGTATTGTACATATAGATAACACTGTTTAACCCCTTATTATTTACATAACAACACATGAGTAAAACGTAATGCCTAACAACCAGAAGGCTTTCGCTACACATCACTTCACATGCATTAATGTAGAAAACCAGTATAATTCTATATTACTAAATTATGCTCTCTTACGATCATGAAAGTTTTAGATTATTTGTTTCCTCGCAAGAAATTTTGGCTGTTTAAAACGTGGTCTTCTTATACTATATGCATCTAAGTGTAAGTCAGTATTTATTTTCTATACCACGAACATGTTAGGTAGAGAAGGTATTGAATTCCACCCAAAGATCCGATACGAAATTTCACCACAAATACATGTTCTGAGACACTCCGTTTCTAAAAAAAGCCCTTTTAGAAAAAGGTCCGTGTGTGTGTGTGTGCGTGCGTGCGCGTGTGTGTGTGAACAACATAAGTCAAAAACGAAACGTTTGATAATACCAAACTTGGTATTTAAATTAAGTATCTTGTGAAGATACGACATGAAGATTTTGAAGAAAATCCCCCCACCCCAAACTTCCCTTAACTTGGAACATTTTTCGAAATTGTTTATTTTCTAAAAATTGCTGTAAGGAATTTGATTAAAATACCATAAATTAATTATATATGCAGGGTGAATCACCTAAAACTTGCACCACAAATATTTTGAAAATGGAAAGTGCTATTGATGTGCAGTTTTCACAGCATTTTAATAATACTCAGAAAGCGTAGTTTTTTAGCAAACATACAATTTTTAAATGGAACAATGCCTAGTTACAGCAACAGAATAAATGTAGGGCAAAATTACAATGTCAGTGGCGTTTGTTGCAAGATTCTAGTGCAAGTGGTTTACGAGAAATCTTATTTTGAAACTTTTACGCACCGACACTTGTACAACCTGTGATAGCACAAACTAAAGAAACACAAAGGGAACTACAATACTTCTGTGGATTTTTACAAGTAAAGGGAACATAACCCTTCAAAGGTTGTGTTCAAAATGAACACCGGCACCTTTAATACACGCTTTCAGTGTGCTATGGAAAGATTGCTGCACACTTCTAGCATTTCAGCGGAAATTTCAGAGCATGCAGCAGTAATACGTCATTTCATATCGTCTGGTGTAGTTGGTACATCCTTTTAGACAGTATCTTTCAGCCTTCCCCGCAGAAAAAAGGCTAAAGGGGTCAGATCCAATGAACGGGCCAAGGTACAGGTCCTCTTCGTCCAATCCAACGATTTGGAAACAATCCGTTAAGACAAGCTGTAGTACTTCGTGTACTATGGGCTGGACAGCCATCATGTTGGTACCACAGGTTCCTCCTAGTCTGCAAAGGAATGTCTTCTAGCATCTGTGGCAGATGGTCTCTCAGGAGGCTGCGATACTTGTGCGAGTTCATTGTCCCTACTGTGAACAAAGGGCCTAGAGCTGATGGTTCACTATCCGACACCACACGTTTAAACTCCATGGACGCTGACGTTCCACCAGACGAAGCCGACGGGGATCGTCAACAGACCAATAGTGCATGTTTCTGCGGTTTACCTGGCCATGATTAGTAAATGTTGCCTCATCACTAAACAAGATACATTATGAATCTGGAATATCATCTCTTAATGCCCATGTACAAAAGTTAACACGATTCTCAAATTCCTTTGCATGCAGCACTTGATGGAGAGAGATGTGATAGGGGTGGAACCTACCTTTATTCTGCTAATGTAACTAGGCATTGTTCTATTTAAAAATTTGCATGTTTGCTCAAAAAATACAATTTCTCAGTATTATTAAAATCTGTCTATAGACTAAATGTACGAGCCCCTGACTACCAATCAATGCTGTGAAAACTGCACATCAATAGCACTTTCCATTTCCGAAATATTTGTGGTGCAAGTTTTAGGTGATTCATCCTGTACATGACAAATAAAATGCATATATTGAATTTTCTGGAAATAGCCTCCTCTTCATTCGGAAGGAATTTTATATAATCCTGTATAACTAGTAAACGTTAAAGGGTAGAAGAAAAACGTGCTACACAAGATACGTAGATCTCTTTAAAACACACAATTTATTTCAAATAACTGTTGTATGACATCAGCCATTTCCAAGATATCCGTTATTAATAATTCGAATTATTTATTACTTGGTCATTCGCGATTGCATGGAAAGAGTATGGAATTTTAAGGGCTGACATATAGTGTCCATTTCTTAAACTTTTGATTTACGCTGTTTTCTTTGTATCCATAATGAAATGCGTAATGTAGCTATTCCTGCAAAGGATTATTTGGATTAAAATGTAGTAGATAGAAAAATAAGCTTTAGTAAGAACAATTTGTATACCCACTAATAAGCGTCACAGAGAAAGTCATGTGAATGTAACATCGCTTTTGTATTTTCAGACACTGTAGATTCATATGGCTGCGAATGCGTGGCCTTTTTAAATTAGTTTCAAGGTGAAACAATGCATGGAGAATATTTTATTTTGTTTTAATAGTATTTTGAGCCCGTTCTTACAACATGTGCACTACAGGCGATGGACACTGATGATATATGCAATGAAATTATATTTGGGAAGGAAACGTCAGGCCTAAGTTAAGGGTACCTCTCCGGGATTTGCCAGTTATGAGAACTGAGAAAAACCTACAAGAAATTTGTCAGGGAGGACAGTCCTGGCAAGTTTTGAACGGCGGACCTTCCGTTCAGAAGTCCGTGCCTTAACGACCAAGGTTAACCGTATCGATAACACTTTAGCCATATTGGTAGTGTAACTATCTACATACGATAAAATGTGATGTTCCTTATTTTTTATACTGACATCCCCTCCCCCAAAAGTAGTTCTATCCACGTTACCTTACATGCAATATCTTTTATTTTGGAAGGTTTCAAATAAATGCTTAGTTACACACAATATTAGGAAACAACAGCCTTATTAATCAGCTCTTGCGAGAAAAAAGAGGAATAACAAACGTTTCGTCTGATGACGTTCACTCGCTTCCATTTATGCTGTCACTGCAGCTTTGGGAGGTGCTCTACTGGCCTTCACAGGTGGAATATGCATAGAAGGGAGGTGTGTGTGTGTGTGTGTGTGTGTGTGTGTGTGTGTGGTATGTTTACTTCTTCGTGCATGTAGTGGCCTAGGCACTAAATCACTTAGGTGCTGGAAGAACTCTAGCTCTAAATACAAGTGTTCCCACATCTCACTACAATGTTTCCAGAGGACGACGAGTGATTCAGTGCCTAGGGCGGCTAAATCAAATATTTGACAAGAATGAAGATTAGACAGGTTATTAAAATAATGTCTGATAAATGTGTCTTCTTACAGTGTAAAAAGTATAATTTACTTCTGTTTTACATTATAATGTCATTAAAACTACTTTTTCACGGAGAAATTGTGCAAAACAGTGATTTATTTAGTTATATAATTGTATTGCACAGATCATTCCAATAATATCATGCAGATGTGTCCTCCTTGAGAGTAAAAACGATAATGTATTTTGGTTCTACATTATGTTACCATTAAAAATATTTTTAGTGGAGATATTGAACAAAACAGGGTTTTATTTAGTTATATATTTAAACATGGTTATTATAAATGATAACGAGTAAAGCTATTGCTCAAAGTTATATAATTCATATGCGAGTAATCTAGAATTGTACATGTAATACAGGACGCCAATGCATGCGCGAAAAGGTAAACAGATACACGCACCTCCTCCTTGATATAGATACATATCTATTCCACCTTTGAAGGCCAGTAGAATGCCGCCCAAAGCTGCGGTGACGACATAAATGGAAGCGAATATACTTGGGGAAGCCTAAACATGTAATATGGAACATTTCGAAAATAGCTAACGCTACGAAACATTTATTTAACACAAATTCACTATTTGTAGATATATTTTTTCTGTAGTGGGTTTTTTATGATTTCCCATTTATACAAAATTATGCAAAATTCAAACAGTATGAAGAGCTGCTCATAAGAAATTCAAGATGCACATTTAACTTGGCACATTAATGTCTCAAATACAATATATTTTGATCAGATTGTTAGAGCTATTATTGGGAAAATGAAAAACAACACAATTCTTCATGTAAATGAGTGTGTATCTGCATAACTCAAAAACGAAAAGTCATGTAATTGGAGTTTAAGTACAGTATATTCCAACGATGTGACACAAAGATTCTTCAAGAAAATTCTCAACCCCAACCTACCCTTTACATTGAAAAGTTTTGTTATGTGGATTTTCTCACAAATTACTTTAAAAGGTTTGATCAAATCACCATATGTTTAAGACAGTTACATGAAAAATAAAATGTATGTCTGGGACTTTCTTCAAATAACCTGCGGATGAATTTTGCATAATTTTGAATAACTGGCAAACTATAAGAGACACATAAAAACTTACTGCACAAAAAATGTAGATCTCGTCTTCTTCTTTTTCAGTTTACCCTCCCCATTATTAGGTCTTTCGCCCCTCAGGAGTGGATCTCGTTAAAATATAAAATTTATATAACTTTCCCTTTCTGGCATTTACCATTTCTGAGATGTTAGTTGTTATTGGTTTGAACTTTCCAATGCTTATACATGTTTTGAACTGCTGTCGTCATTTATTTCTTCCTCTCAATGTCATTTAAGGAATATCGAATTTTAAAGTCAACATATAGCGACCTACCTTTTAAAGATTTGACTACACTGCAGTCTCTTGTATCTCCTTGTACCTGCAATAAAATGCATATTTATATCAAGGAAGTCATATTTATAGGAAGTCATCAGAGTTTTTTTCATTAACTTGGGATTATTGCTAATTGCTTAAGTAGCTCATGAAATTCCGCCCCACTCTGAAGATTTTAGAGGTGAATCATCGGAAACCAGAGAAATATGCGAGTCTCCGAAATCGTAATAGCGATTGACATCATTAAGAAACATATCGTGCTTAGGGAAGAGGACGGAAGTAGAAATGACGCCATTTTGCCGTAGATTGGATCCTTTGAGCAACATCGCACGCGTGACTGCTCTTTTGTGGCCTTAACCGGTGACCTCACCCCCTAGAAACATGCACCCGTATGCAAGCAAGGAATCAGGTTTAGGTTAGTTACACGATGCAGAAGCACGGCCACGACATGGCCTGCCGTATTCTCTCCAGTTTCCTTTCTCTCTCACTCCACCGCCGGGACACAGAGGACAAACTCCGTGCGAGCTTAACTTGGCGTCTCACAAGAAGAGAAGGTACGTCCGTGGCCGTATATTAACACTGTGTCAACTGAACTGCAGGGGCACCAGAATCTGGGGACTGAGGCTCTTTCTGACCCCCCACAGATATTCAGGAAAAGGTGCTGAGCTCCTCGATTGTTTTCTTCCAGTTTTCATCGTTTATTACTTTTATTGCACTGGTGCAAACAATAGGTTAAGTGCATATACACTCCCCAGTGCAAACAGGATGTTCTGTTTTGGGAACGCGATTATGCCGTTTTGGACGCGATCGGTCCACTAATGTAGGATGAACGCATTTAAGGCACATATATGTAAGCCTATACGTAACATTAGTGTTAAATGTTAACTGTCAAAACCTTTTATATCCCAAATAATGACATTAATTTTAATTTCAAACTTTGAACGTTAAATAATGCTTAATTATTTCTAAACACCTAGCATTTAGAATGATTCTATACAATATATTAAGTATAATATATTCTGACAGACAACTGTAATAATAATAATAATAATAATAATAGTAATAATAATAATAGTAATAATTTATTATTATTTTACAATTTCAATTCTCAGTTATTGCTCCCCCTCCAATATTTTCTTCGTTCCGGTGCCTCTGAGTTAAACTACACCTCAGTAAGCTGGTAAATGACTGAGTGAAAAGTATTGCAATCATAAAAAATTGTTCGTTTACGAGTTACTTATACTGAATTTAAGATACGGAACCTAAAGCAGAGAGAAGTGGCTTCTTTTGTACCTAAATTAAAACACGAAATAATTATTCGAAAGTATGCCGATACATACAATGCATATCTACTCTTTTTCTGCCACTTATATAAGGTAGAAAATATATTGCATTCGACCCAAAATTCCTACATCAGGAATTTACTGGAAAAGCATAACTTGAGGTTCTCTGACCCAGCCAAAAAATATCATTGTTTGAAAAAGTTACGAGCGCTCGTGCTTCTAATGAAGGACATATGCCTAACATCGCTTTAATTCAAGAATGTTTTAAGCATGCAAGATGAGGATTTTCTTTGAATCCCCCAGCGCAAAAAAAGAAAAAAATAGCTTTAATTGAAAAATTGCCATTAAGTTTTCTCCCGTTTTCACGTCGCCTTTATCTGAGGTCATATGGGTGGCTTTGACTTTGGAACAATAGCTTATCGACAGTGATAGTGACTCGTTTACAGTTGGTGATATTCACTGGAATTTTCTATTGTCTGCTCTAGCATTTCCTTAAACATTAAATCGTGCACATAATTCACTCAATCCTTTTATATGTTGGCTAAGAATCATTCACTGATGGCCACTTCACAACTCTCAAACTCTCGCTTGGGAAACAATAAACGGTAGGTATGTACGAAACTTTTGCGTTTTGTCCTTTCATTGAGGAATAAATTAACTAAACATGCTATTAAAAAGTATAATCTAACATAAAACAAACGTTCAGCCTTAAAACTTGTGAAACAGTCTGAAAAGTTTCCGACCTAATAAAGATACAAGACATTTTTTCAGAATTTTGTTTTTTGTTTTTCAACATAGTCTCCTTGTAACTCTACACACTTCTCCCAGTGATGCTCCCATCTCTGTAACCCGTCCAAATAGTACTCGGCGTTTTTCTCCGCAAAATAATTGTTCACGAAGGTGATTGCCTCTTCATTTGACGAAAATCCCTGTCCTCCGAGCGCAATTTTCAGATGAGGGAACAAAAAGAAGTCGTTTGGGGCTAGATCTGGTGAGTAAGGCGGATGGCCAAGCAGTTCAAACCGCAATTCGTGGATTTTCGCCATTGCAACCGCTGAGGGGTGAGACGGTGCGTTGCCTTGGTGAAACAGGATTTCCTTTTTCTGCAAATGTGGCCGTTTTTCGGCAAGTTCTGCCTTCAACTTGTCAAGTAATGATGCGTAGTATGCTCCTGTAATGGTTTTTCCTTTTTGAAGATAATCGATTAAAATAAGTCCATGACTATCTCAAAAAAAGTCATGAATTTCCCAGCCGAAAAAAGCAGTTTTTGCTTTTTTTTGGAGCCGGTTCCCCCTTTGCAGTCCACTGTTTGGACTGTATTTTTGTTTCGGGCGTATAATGGTGTATCCAAGTTTCATCTAAAGTAATTAATCGGCGCCAAAACTCGGATTTATTGTGCCTAAACTGCGCCAACAGAGCGTTGGAAATGTTCATTCGAACACGTTTTTGGTCAAACGTGAGCAAACGCGGCACCCAACGCGCGGACAGCTTTCTCATCTCTAAATGTTGATTTAATATGTGACAAACACGTTCTTTTCACATGTTCAAAGCCTCTGCTATCCCTCTCACTTTAATTCGGCAGTCGTCTAGCACCATTTGGTGAACTTTGGCGATGTTTTCGTGGGTAGTTGCAATCTTTGGACGTCCCGAACGTTCATCGTCTCCCAAGCTCTTACGGCCACGTTTAAATTCAGCTGCACAAAATTTCACTGTGGTAAATGATGATGCAGAGTCCCCATACACAGAATCCAACTCATCTTTGATTTGAGTAGGCATATTGCCTTTCAAAAACAAATATTTAATGACAGCTCGATACTCAATTTTGTCCATTTTCATAAAAACACTCACATCACCTCACTCAAACGACTGTTACATAACAACTGAGCGTCCAAAATGGCTAAACTTTGGTGAGTAACTGTCAGCAGATGAACAACGAAATTCACTAGCTTTTATTTACGAGTGCTGCTATGTTCATGTTGAGGTCGGAAACTTTTCAGACCACCCTCGTACATATAATGAGATTTCTTGCAAATTGTCCTGTAAAATGTAATCAACTTTTGTCATTCCTCCTCTGACCTTATGTGAATTATGGACATGGGAGATACATAACATGTTTCACAAAACGTGCCTAAACCGTAACCAGCATCTGTGTAATGTGGTGGTGTAGCAGACACGAACAAAACCCTGTGTGTTCACTGAGATACTAAGACTTGGTAAAGATAGGCGCGTTTGTTAACGACACATTTATCAGTTTTTGATATCTCTAAAACAAATCGGCGACAAAATTAAGTCATTCTATGACTATGTTTTTACGATCATCGCTCCTGGCATAAGTTATTACATCTACCGCGTCTCCATGGAACAATAGCGTGATGATCCAAGCTCTAAAAGCTATTGCTAGAAAATTTAGCTTGAAAAACGCGTTGCAACTTAGCTTTTAGTTAATTAAAATCGTCTTTAAGTGATCCGGATTGGTGAAGCGTTCCATAGGCAACTTTCTTGACTACTTATCCACCGCACTGCACACCAATGCCATTGCTCTTAACCACTCTGACTCATCTATGGGAGACTTGAGTGACATACATGTCAAAATTGCGCAAAACGAGGCGAATGAAGGGCCATACTATGGCGTTGTCAGATGTTGTACCCTATGAAAATTGTGATTGTGCGGAAACCTATTATAAATTGTGCGGTATCTATTAATTTACAAAATATGTGCAGAAGAAAAATATGTTCAGTTTATTTTAAACCTTCCATATCCTTAGCCAATTTTCGATATTCAAAGGCATCATCGCATAATGCATTATGAAATTTGGACAATAATATTTATTTTACGACGAACGTGGTACTCAGAAAAAAAGATCTGATGTGGTGCATCACACAACTTTCTCCATCTATGACAAATAATTCACACGTACCTAGAATTAGGATAAACATCTATTAACATAACTACCACCCTTAGCTAGTACACGTGACGTCGCACTGAATACACGGACCTAAGGCTGCACAGTCGACGATCAGCAGTTCGCTTGCGTTACTGATATGGCAGAGTTGCTCTGTGTTTATGTTCTGTTCTACCCCTGAAGCTTCTGTTTACAGTTCCAGGTTACCTGTGGCACCGCTTTCCCTTCGCCACACTATGGAAACAAACTCAGAGTATGCACACTTTGTAGCTCTGTACATAACTTATATAATATAGTATTCATAAAAAACAATTCCTCTGTGCACGTTATGTTATTTAAGTTGAATTTTTACCTATAAATGATTTCGAATTAAGCTATAAGTGCTTACATACATATACGGGAACAGCATATAAATGTTTAACCAGAAATGGTGGTATAATTCTGACATTGTCGTAAGGGCTCTTGTGGAATAAAAGAAAACAGCAAATGTTCCATCATGTTCCGTCAGATGGCAAAGACACATTTGAAACATGCAGTACGGAATTCTTAAAAAACGACTAACTCTACGAAAAGTTATATAACACAGTTGTATTTGTTAATGAAATCTGCGCTTATGTAAAACCTAGTTATATAAAATTGTACGAGATGCAATCAATTCACAGAAAATTCAATATATAGAACTTACTCCTATATCAAGACTGACCGTCATAATCGAGAAACTTGCTCACTAAAGTTTTTCATTCTTGCTACATCTGCTCATAACACAACTTCTATTCATCATCATTCACCGTAGCATTAGCTTGACTTTGGTATTCCCTGCCGGAACTTTATACAGTTAAAGAGGAAAATTAGGGAATACATTTATAATTCAACTTACTGCTGCTCTATTACAGTGATAAATACCTCGCAACATCCATTTATTATTATACAGCCATTTTATGTACTAGCAACTAATATTTCAAATTTAAAATTTAAAACATTTAGAGTAATGTTTTTGCTTACATTAATATTTCGCTATTTTTGTTGTGTTTTTTTCTTTTGTTAACTTTAATATGTTTAGGCACATTTGTATGTGTATGTTTTTACTATGCTGTAATGTATTGTATTTTTCTTTTCTTAAGCTTAATATTTTTGTTAGAACTTGGTGTATTTATGTTTATATTATGTCGTATTGTATTGCTTGGTAGAGTGGAACAGAAGGTCTCATAGCCTTAATTCATACAGGATAAATAAATAAATGCTCATACATATGATTGAGAAAAGAACTAATGATAATTTTTCTACGGGGTGGAGAACTTTAATGAAAATCTTGGCGTTGCATCTTTGAAAAAGTCTGGACTTAAAATTCTAGTTTAGTACACATTGGACTTTACTTTTTAAATAATCGCTCTCTCTCTCTGTCACACACACACACACACACACACACACATACACACACACCGACACTCCTCAAGGTGAAGGTAATCTGAAAGCATTGCGTTCCACGCTATTGGTGCCTAAGTTTATACGCTCCGTCTTTAGCAATGATCTTAATGCGTATGGATTTAGATATAATCATTGGCTTTTGGAGACTGGAATTCACCGAGAGGCTGGGAGGTAAAAATACTATCGCTCGTGTATCTAAATGCATATTGAGCGGGATGACTCCGGGTCACATGTGAAGCTCGCATTCCGTGGGTCCTGGCTTCCATTTCCGTTGGGTCGGTCACTCTGACCTTGGAGTTTGCGCGGTTTTCTCTGGTTGATAGGGGAATTATATAATGCTTCCGAATTTTCCTGCCACTTTACTTCCTTATGCTTCAGGTTGAAAGATCAGGCGAGTGGACGGGGGGTGAGATGTGTGATGATGGAGTTTGCTTTGAGGAACTGTCTGTCCTGGCGTTCGGTGTGGGACAGGCCTCAGAGAGACCTTTCATAGGGAGAGGTAGGCTTGTGAGGGCCTCCCCCAGGCCTAAGTCCAAATCCCTGGATCTGCTTGGCCTCTGTGTCCTTCGCTGCACCCCTTCCTCCTGAAGATTTCCGGAAGCACAATAGGCGACTATGCGCTTTAGTGCCGAAATCCTACTCCGCTTCTTAATAACCACAAGCATCAGTATACTGGGTTTTTGGTATAAAACCTGACCGCTCGTACGGTGATGTGCGTCAGAGTCAATGCCGGCTGGCTTACCCACTCCACACACCCCGCATTCATAACAGGCTTTATGTCCTTCAGTTACCACGTAGGCAATAGCGTCAGAAGTCCATTTTCATTTGCAAAGATGGGAAGGCAGTTATCTTTAGAACAATCTGTACTTGTATGTAAATGTTATTTTACGAAACATTACAGTGGCCGAGCTAAATCGTGTCAATCAAAATGTGTTTACTCGTTACCGTGCTTGTTTAGCTGAGGAAGGACGACATTTCCAACACTTGCTATGAGATAAGAGTTAATTCTGTTATGTTTTATGTACAGATTTACAGGAGTGCAGAGTTAAGAAGTGAAAGCAGAGTGCTGGTACGGCATGTCGTGCTACCCAGACGCAAAACCCCGTGCGAGCGGTCAGGTTTTATACCGAAGACCCTGTGGATGCGAACGCCACGAAGCTTGTTTTCATTTAAAAACCAAGTCATTAGCTTGGCTTTCACCTTATAGACTGAAATAACCTTATATGACTGACTTTTCACATTATAATCAGAGTCCTAAGCAATGTTGAAGCAATGTTTCAGGCAGTCCTGTAAGTCCAAGGATGTCTTAGCAAAGAGTTCACAACTGCGCTTTCAACTCTTTCTTTGGAAATGTTCATCCTCGAAAGAAGTAGACCAAGAATGGATATTACAGCAATAATCATGAAAGATTGGAGTTGTACGCATAGGCCTTCGATATTTTCCCGATAGCTACGATAAGTTGAATTCCTCTGAGTCAGCGCTGTTTATTGTTGTTTCCGCTGAGAATGCATTTCAGCAATGATAGCACTTCCGTGATTCCACCACGCACAAAGTAACATCCTCATGGCTACGGTTCTACAGAATTTACATTCTTCAAGGCTGGATCACAGCAATACGGTTGACAATGTTCTGTCATCGGAAGGGAGAAATGATGCAGTTTTGTTTCGCGTTGTATTTGCAGTGAGTTGGGATTCTAGTTGACGAAGCCCATTTCCATTTGTATCTCAATATAAACAAACAGAATATACGGTTCTGGACACCTAAAAGATCCAAACGCAACGACTAAACAATATTGTATATGTACACCCAACGTTACATTTCAGGTGCGTTTGCAACATTTACGTCTTGCGTTCTGGTACTTATTAAATATTTTACGAACGCATTCTAAAATTCTGACATTCTTAATAGTCTCCCCAACTACTCTTAAATATCTATCGATTCAAATTGCGTCCATGACTATTCGCTTAACACTGGTAATACTCATTATTTAACACTTTATTTTGCTATTTCGTCATATAAATAATACCAACATAACCGATATGTCGTTGCGTTACTTACATCAGCTGGAATTTGTGTTTTTTATATATACGAGTGTAGGTTTACCTTAAATTGTAATATAGAGTGCTTTGTAAATATATGAGATTCTCCAATGTTTTATTTACTTTTAAAGCAATGTTTTAATTTCAAAAGTATCTTAAATGATTGTACTTAGGCAAACCTGGCGTGCCGACTTTAAACAGTCTCAATTCATGGCAGTAAACTTAAAATAATTGACTGTATTTCGGCCAATGCCTGAGGTTCTCTTAAATTTAAGGGATTTGGATGAATCCAAGAGGTGTTTTCTTTCAACAACGTAAGCCCAGTGTCCAAATGCGTCTTAATAACACGGACTCTTCAGAAATTAAGGCAAGTTCATCTCAAAGTGTGGCCTTAGATACCCGAAGTTGTTTAAGAAACATTTGAAAAACAGGTGTATAAGAGATATATGCTACTTGTCAAGAGCTAATTAGGAAATAATTCAAGAAACTGTGACCGCAGATGGTGACTTACTGCAATGCATGCTTATCATTTCACAAAGTGGTTGTAAGTTTATAGATTCATAATGGAAGTCGTCTTCTTTCTAACATTCAAGAACTAACATTGTAAGTTGAAGTTTAGGTCATTCTATACCTTTTACTTTCTCTACCACGAACATAGTAGGTAGAGAAGATATTCCACCCAAAAATTCGATACGAGATTTCACCGGAAATATATGTTTTGAGGCCCCTGAATCCAAAATGAACATTTTTAGAAAAAGGTCCGTGTGTGTATCTGTGTGGACAGCATAACTTAAAAATGAAAATTCGGATAAATAGCAAACTTGGTATTTAGGTTTAACACCTTCCAAAAATGTGACACGAAGATTTTCGAGAAAATCCGCTTACCCCAAATTTGTTATTCTCTAAAAAATAGCTATAATGATTTTGATTAAAGTACCATACATTATTGATACGTATATGACAAATAAAATGTATATCTGAATTTTTTTGGGAATAGCCTTTGAAGTTCTCTACATTCGGAAGGAATTTTGTACAATCCTGTATAATTGTAAACGTTAAACGATAGACGAAAATGTACTTCACAGAAAATGTGAATCTCTTTTAAACACATAGTTTTTTGTGGCATCAGACATTTCCGAGATATCATTTATTAATGGTTCGAATTGTTCAATACTTTGTCATTGTTTTCAAGTCCTTTCGATGTAGGTATATTCAGTTGTTTATCGCGACTGCATGTAGATCATGGGATTTTAAGGCCAATATACAGCGTCCAGTTCTTAAACCTTTGACTATCGCTTTTCTCTTGTATCTATAACGAAATCTGTAATGCAGTTTTTTCGAAAAGGTTTATCTCGATTGAAATGAAAATAAACTGTCGAAAGAATAATAATTTATACAACCATAAGCGATGGAGTAGAGAAAGTCATCTGAATGTATCACATCAGATTCTTTGTTGGTGCACTGGTTAGGTATTTTGTTTTCTACGTGGCGGTTATGGCTCTTTTCCTGTAAACTTCAGTTGGTTGAAATTCGGTCATCCTGGCATTCTGTTCTATGCCAAGTATCAGTGAAAAAGTCCGGAATAAACGATATAATACTATAAATCTATGTTATACAATAAAAACGTGATGTTTAACATTCACACGACTCTTTATACCAATGAAGAATTCACATATCCTCCCTTATATACTTGATATTCAAATAGTGATTCTTCTATCCATATTGCATTACTCACTATATACTTTTAGCTAGGAATGATAAGTTATGTAGGCACATTAAACTAGTGGAAATAGCATTCAAATGTATGCTCTTGCAATGGAAAGAAAGAAAAGAACAAAAGAAGCGTAAACTTTAAAGGATATAGTTTAGACGACGCTTGGAAGAGGTCTGAACCTCCAACATGAATAGTTCGAAAACGGCTAATTATATGAAAAAATTATTGGGTACAAATGGATATTTTTATGAGTTCTATATTTTACGTGTAGTAAGCTTTTATCTACCTTTTAATATTTGTAGTAATACAAAACTATAAAAAGTTCAATCAAATAAGGTGAGTTCACAGATATTCACAAAAAATTCAAGATATACATTTCATTTATCATGTCGAGCCATTTTTGAGAAAATCAGAAAAATGAAGGAAATCGTATTTAAATATTAGATTCGGGAGGGAAGTTTTATTGAACATTATTTTTGGAAGATATGAAATTAAAATACCAGGTGCACAGAGAGACAGATAAACACACACAAGAATCTTTACTGAAAGCGCTTTTTGGATTCAGGGTGTCTGAAAATATATATTGAGGTGAACTGCAGTGGAATGCAGTACTTCCTCTACGTACTATAAGTAGGTGCTACAGAAAACAGAAAAAAAACTACTTTCAATAACCACTTATTATCGGTGATAACACTACAAATGCGATGTGTTAATTCATATGACTTTCTTCCCATCCCCTGTTGTTTATTTTGATAATACTTCTACAAACTATGCCTACGAAAGATATAGCTAAAGATTATACAACAGGGGAGACACCTCGCGCACTGGGACCTACAGAGATCTGTTTTGGCTACCACCCCCCAGGAGGAAGGAATGAGGCTACAGGCCACAGAGACGCGCAGAAGTCACTAACATTTCCAATCTCGCAGACTCGCCTCACTGCTGGAGCCCCCAAGAGAGGGCGACAACCACCGAGCAATCAAAAATCTCTCTGGTGTCCACGGGAAATGCTCTTTTTGCCATTGAGCATCCATCCGTGCCATTTATCCGGGGCCGCCATGTGTCATGAAACCTAGAAGCACACTTGAAAAATTAGAAGGAAGCGGAATGTAAAAGGAAATGATGGAAAGGAAATCGTCGCAGAGAAGAAACCACCCCAACATTCGCCTACCGCCCCCGGGGAAACTACGAAAAACCCATGGGTCAGAGTGGACCGTCGCAGGGGATCGAAATCGGGAGCTCCCGTGTGAGGTTAGCTTATTTTTGTATATACTTTATTATAATCAAAATAAACCTTTGCAGAAATAGTTCTTTGAAGGTACTATGGGGATAGAGGAAAGGGAACTGAGTCAATGTTTAAAACCCGGGTCGCTATATACTGGTCAAGAAATTCCATACTCTTTCGGTGAATTTCGAAAAATAACTGCAAAAAATGACAAAGTTATTGAAAAATTTAAACGAATAACAATGGATATCTCGTAAATGGCTGTTACAAGCAAGTTATTTGAAATAAGTTGTACGTTTTAAAGAAATCTATATCATTTTTGTGTAGTTCGTTCTGTCTATCTCAAACAGCTAAACCATATTTCATATGGTTTACTAGTTATACAAAATTATACGAAATTCCTTCCGAATAAGTGGAATTTAAAGGCTATTTCTATAAAATTCAAGATATATATTTTATTTTGAGTATAAATTGTTAAATATATAATATTTTATTCAAAATCGCTAGACATTTTTGAAGAAATCTAAAACTTCAAAAGAAAAATCTTCTATGTGAAGGTTTATTTGGGAAGGGGAGATATGCTTGAAAATCTTCGTGTCGCATCTTTGGAAAATGCTGACCAAATATCAAGTTTGGTATTTATTGGACATTTCGGTTTTGGATTCAGGGAGTAACAAATCATGTACTTCCAGTGAAACTCGTTATGGTATTTTTGGAAGGAATACAGTACCTCCTCTTACCTACTATAGGTAGGTGATAGAGAAAGTGAAAAGTTCCATTCCTGGTATCAAATATACAGACTTATGTTGCTTAAAACTCATCAGAATTATCATTTACGACATTATTAATTTGTGATCGCTGTCTCTAGGTAAGCAATGTTGGAGGAAAGGTTTTAGGTTGAGCACGTAGGATCTATACCTCGGGTGCGCATTCACTCGACAGCTGTTGGGCCGACTCGGATGCGATTGTCCTGCCGTCTCTCCGTCCCACTCTAGGCAAAATGATTGATGATCTTATGGGGGGGAACTCCGTGGCAAGGGGAATGAGATTGTCGGGGGGCTGCGGCATGATGACGGGGTGGTGTTTGAATTTGAACCACTTTCTGCATTTTCCAAGTTAGCGAAGCTTCACCACCCCCGGCTGGCACAGTGATCAGCTGGGCTCCACAAACAACTTGCATATGTGCCGGAAATCCTCCATACAGGCAATTC
This sequence comes from Deroplatys truncata, assembly GCA_030765065.1. Classification (NCBI taxonomy): domain Eukaryota; kingdom Metazoa; phylum Arthropoda; class Insecta; order Mantodea; family Mantidae; genus Deroplatys; species Deroplatys truncata. The sequence goes on along the minus strand of CM060984.1, from coordinate 124,427,117 downwards.
ACCACGCTAATTTTTCTGACAATGTGATCCTTTTTATTGCTGAAGTATGTGTGCTTCAGTGGAAAACAATCCATTAATCGATTGGTTAACTAATCAAAAAGCGATCACATATCTTCCATTAAATCAATAAATATAATAGGATAGTCAATAATTTACTAATCCATATTGGAATATTGCCAAAAATATCATTAAAACACTTCTTTGCTTTTAAGTCTATATAAATGTTACAAAGATAGATTGGTGCACTTCTGTGTGCATGTGTGTATGTGGAGTAATCTCGTACATCACCCAATAGATTTTAATAATTCTTTCGTATTAATACAGCTGTTCTTCCTGACGGACATAGGCTATAAAGATAGCTTCTAATTTCAACTCCCAAACAGCTAAACGACTAAGCATATTAGGGTCATAACAAAAGATAATAGTTATCTTTGATGCAAGCGTTAAAAGTGCAGTTTTATTTTGCGAGCAGGAGTGTTTGCGGAGCGAGGCTGAAAGTTGAGTCCAACAATCCTACGAACAAAATAAAATCACTTTTAAGACAGCCCTGAATATTAAATTGCAAAGTATCCAGCTGAAATTTGTGTGGAAATAGCAGTATACATTCGGGCATGCGCGTAGGTGAGCTCTAGTCTGTTGTTGTTTGGCCTCCGTTGTTGTTTGACCTTTATAGCACCAATACTGACAACATAATCCATACATAATCATAACACTCTGTAATACTTATAGAGGGTAGACCATTTAAGTTGAAACTGAACAATATCTCCAAAACTAAGTGTTGTAGAAAGAAATGTATTTAATAAAAGTGGCTTAATATTATGGGGAGAAAGTAAATGCCATTAGTCGTGTTTTACTTGGAGGACGTTATGATGGTCATTTTAGGTTCAATTTAATGTTTTTAAATGGGAACCTACATTTTGTTCGTTGTTTTCTCATTAGAAAATGGTTGATAAAGAGCTGTTTATTTTGTGATGAGAAATAGGGAAACAAAATAAAAAATGGTTCCAAATTACGAAGCGTAATTTCACCTTCAAATGACCATCCATCGATGGTCCAACATTCATTGCGCTCTTCACACACAACTTTCAGAATTGCTTTATTATTTACGGTGGTGTAAGAACAACTGCAAAGTGATTTATACAAATGTTGTTTAGTTTTTATGAGGCGTGAGAAAACAACATAAAAAAGTTAGGTTCACATTTTAAAAAATTTAATTGGCCCTAAAATGACCATCACAAACCCCTTCAAATAAAACACTACTAATGACATCTACTTTCCCCCATAATATCAAGCAACTTTTATTCAGGACATTTCTTTCTACAACGCTTACTTTTGTAGATATTGTACAGTCTCAACTTAAATGGTCCACTCTGTATGGAACGCCGTGGCAAAACTAAATCAAAAGAATAAGTGTAACACTGCCGAATCGATTTCTGTCATTCTATTAATCCGCCATTACATTAATCGATACAAGGCTTCCACTTCACTTAATATACCTTCATGTAATTTTCATCAAAGGAACAATTATACAATTTTCAGTATCTAGTATGAGTAGCTCGGCGGCGCCGTGGCCGAGTGGTTAGACCGCTCGCCTCCCACCGAGGCGGCCCGGGTTCAATCCCAATGTGGGATTTGTGGTGGACGAAGGGCGGGTTTTCTCCGGGTTCTCCGGTTTCCCCCACTCCAGCATCACCTTTCCTTTATCCATTTCACCAACATTTCCTTTCATCTACTTCCTTCATCCCATACCAGGCATCGGACTGATCACCCATCCTGAATGTTCTGTCTGATCCATGAGTGTCTGCTGCTCGACGGGCCTCTGACCCCAGGCATCCGCTTGTAAGTCCTGGGGGGGTGTAAGTCCTACATAAGAGGAGGGTAAAGAGATAATGAATGAATAGTATGAGTAGCTCGTGTTAAAATCTCTAAATACCCTTTTTGCCTTGAGAATGCCATTGAGTAAAAAATGTAGGTACATATAGTCTTTGAGAATAACTTCGGAGGGTCGGGCAAGAATAAAAAAAAGGAAAGAAAGAAAGAAAATAAAAGAAATCGCGTTTGATTGTCGTGGTTGAGTGGTCACCGCTCTCGCTTTCCAACCTCGCAGTCCTGGGTTCGATTTTCGATTGGAGCGGAGTTTTTCTTTAATTGGAGAGAGTCAGGAAGTATGAAAGTATGTTTAAAACCAACAAGTCAATAATAATAATAATAATAATAATAATAATAATAATAATAATAATAAATAATAATACCATCAGCTGTTTTTTCAAGTCAGAGGCTCCGATATGACCATCGAAGTTAAAGGCAGCTACCAAGTGAAAACTAAAAAAATCACGTGCTATTTATTCCGTATCTCTATAATTATGTGGTCACGAATCATGATGTAACACTGGCATGTCTTCCCTCACTCTCTTTCCACTCTCTGTCTTCCTGTCTCTCAATCTTTCTCCCTCAATTTTCCTTTCTATATCTATCACTTGCTCTGCAGTGTGTACGAGGCGCAGTTTTCAAATACTATAATAAAACTGCTTTCTGTGGAAGTGAAAAAAATTAGAACACAAAGCAGTAAGTATAACTTACGCAAGGCTCCTAATGTCATAGGTGAGTCGGTAACGCACCTACCTGCGAAGGGCCGATTCCCGGTTAGAGGATTGGGAAAGTTTCTATAGCCAAGATAATTCTGTATCCTTCCCAAAGTCTGGAAGTATGAATGGAAGAACACGAATGTGTGTGATCTAATGTATAAACCCAAAGAAAAACCAGAACTCAAATAACAACTGTATTTGAGTAACCCCATTGCCCAAAGACAATATGTTCTATGGTATAAGGCCGTCAATATGACCATTTGCAGTTAAAGGAGGGGTATAAATGAAAAAAAAACATTACGCAAACTGCTATTCATTCTTTATGCTTCGATTTTTCCTCGCAGTAACTACCTTAAATATCTAGGACTAGGAATGTTAGACAACAAACGTTATTTGGTTTGTGTGTACATAAATACTATTAAACAAAAATTAAATACTCATCATATCGAAATTACATAAATAACGAAATATGCTAGAAAAATTATGTTTTTAAGCTTTTGTAATACTTAAGATTTAGAATTTTTAATCTCTTGTCCCATTTAATCCCACCTTTGAGGAATGTAAAGGAAATGATATAGCTTGTTGTCTAAGTAGCGTCTATATACGTGCCAAATTTCATTATAGCTGCTTAAAAATTCTTAAATTACAAATCTAACACAATACATCTTCTTCTTCTTCATCGGGTTACCCTCCTCTTTGTAGAACTTACATCCCCAAGGACTTACAAGCCAATGCCTTGGGTCAATAGCCTGTCGAGGTGCAAGCAAATTCTGGATCATAGATATCCAGGATGGGTGATCAGCTCAATGCCTGATATGGCCATGAAGAAGGAAATGGAATGTAGTGATTAAAAGGATGATAGGAAAATTCGCGGATCAAATTATCCAACCCAACATTGACCTAGCGACCGAGGAAAACTTGAAAAAACCTTCGGTCAGAACCCGGGAACCCCCTGAATGCGAGTCACACACGTTACGCGGCGCCACTTCGCTCGGTCGTACACACATACAAACAAAAATATTTAAACATGTTTTTATGAGTTTCAGGTGGACAGTCATAGCTTAACATAAATTATTGCTTACACAAAGTTGCTAGTTTTGGTTAATACATATGTTTAAAACCAAACATATGGTACCGTCCAAACCAGGCGTTCTGGATATGCGTCCTATAAAAAAAATTATCATCGGTTGCTTTCACACGGATTTCTCTACTCATTATCATTTATTTCGATATATGTTCTACAAACTTTCTTACACCACAAGAAACAAAAGAATGCCGACTTATCACTGGAAAAAATGTGGCTATGGTACGTATTTAGGGAATACAAACCAGCAGCAACGAATATCTCGGAAATGGTCAATGCCACAGAAGTTTTATTTGAACATAAATTGTACATTTTAATATCATCTGCGTTTTTCGTTTGGTAAGCTTTTTCTTAGCTCTATCGGTTTTCCAGTTATACAAAATTCAACCTGAGTGAAGAAAACTTCACAGATTATTACAAATATATATATATATATATAATTATTATTCATGTCAATAAGTAAAACAAAAGTCATTAGAGCTGTTTTAAAAAATAAAACATAAGGAAACGATTTGTAAAAGTTTGGAGTAGAGGTAAATCTTGGTGTCCCATGGTTAAAACATGCTGAAGATAAATACGAGATTTGGTATTTATTGGACTTTTCGTTCCTGAGTTATGTTGCACACAGTCACGTGCGCGCAGTTTTTGGTTTCAGGTGATTTCAAAATTTGTATTGTAGGTGAAATCTTAGTTGGATTTTTCGAAATATCCAATATTTTCCTAACTACCATAGATCATTTTTCGTGCTGTTTTGAATCAGTTATGTTTATATACTTACAGAGCATTTGGAAAATAGTGATCATTATTTCATAAATTAATTCCCTATGTGTGGGCAATAAAAACAGTTGCTTACAACGTAAGTCCTGAAGTGTTTGGTTTTCGAATTTTGTAAGCCTAATTAATATTTTTACATTTCCCTAAAGGATATGTTCAAAATCCTCATCTCCTTCGTGAATACAGGCTCACATAAACTTCTCTTGGCCCTGCGAAGATACCCAAATTTCTGGAATATCACAGTTACCTATTTCATCTCTATCTGACGCAATTCGATCGCCAGACACCGGAGATGAATATACCAGTGATTATAAATGGCTACAAAGTAAAAACTATGGAATTTAAATAACGTGAACGTGGAGGCCAACATATTGGCCCCGTTCTACCTATCCATCGACGAGGAAAATTTCTTTCCAAAGACATGTCTCAATCTGAAATGTAAATTTCCCCTGTTCACACAGGTAGCGGCAGGTGCTTTCAAGTGTCTTCCGATGCGGATACTTCTCCCGGTAGAAACGAACCTGCGGAGGTTAACGACAGCCATGAAGTGCATATCTCCTAGCTCCTGATTTGAGCTCCTGTCGCGCAATGCAACTTCAGTCACCATAATATGTATAATTTGCCTCGGAACTGTAAACTGTCAGAGTGTATCAGATTAGTGGCTTCAAACAAATGCAAACCACCTGCGGGAAGAAAGGCATCCTTTAGGGTAGGTGGGGGTCTTTCATTTAGTGTACGTCAAAATTGTGACGATCCATGAAAGCAAACAAAACAATAGAATGTGCAAATATGGAAAATGCTTGCTTATTTTCTTAAAAACGGTTCAAACTATTTTTATTAAAATACCAGAATGTTTAAGGTATTTGCTACACTAATAAAATGTGGTGTAGTAAATTTTGTTTGAATAGCCTTACAAATTCATTCGTTCCGAAAGCATGTATAATTTTGCTTAGACAAAGAGACAGACAAAAACGCACTAGTATGGTCATCGCAGCCTTCGGATCCCCAAGCGGCGACCTTTGTGCAGTAGCCAAACACTTGTTCCTTACCCTCCCTAACCGCAAGCACCATAAAATCTTAACAACGCTTTGCTTTGGTTGGAGCTGGAGAAAGGACCACGTGTTGTGTTTAAGGGATGGGAAGACCCTACTAATCGTTTACTGATGGGTTTATGGTCAGGCTTCAAAGCTTTCCGTTCGCTTTGAAGCCGGTTGGGGAAAGGATGCCCGGGACTAGTTGTTTTATATACAAAAAAGTGCATAGCTCATTGAATGTGCATTTTATGTGATAAAACTTTTTTTTATTTTAGTTGTTTTTGAAACATTCGTTATTACGTCTATTTAAGTTTTCTCAGGTTAAACTGTCATGTGCCATATATAGAGCTCTTAGCGATTTTTCATCATAGAATATTTCGAAAACGACTAATTCTATGGAAAAGATATTTGACACAAATTGCATATTACAATGAGTTCTCCACTTTTGCTTAAGTAGTTTCATATGTAATTCCCATGGTTTCAGATTTATATAAGCTTATACAAAATTCTTTCAGAATTAAAGGGACTTGACAGGTTGATCACAGAACATTCAAAATATAAATTTTGTTCTTCATATCAATGTGTCAAAACATATATTTGAATAAAAATTCTTCTTGAATGTCTCCATGAAGCTTCCCTAGGAATTGCACTTAAATACCAGATTTGATATGTATTGTACTATTCGTATTTTAATTGCCCTGTTCAATGGCTATGAACGCGGACTGTTTTCTGAAAATTCATTTTATTTGGGTTCAGGAGACCTCAACATTATTTCTTACTATGGAACTTCTAGGTGGAATATAACGCTTCCTCTGCCTATTAAATGTTAGTGATAGATAAAATACATACACTTCTGCGTTGCACAAAAACCTGAAATCCCAATCTATAGTTACCCGCGACCATTTAACAATGGCTGTTTATCCATCGTCGTATTATTGGTAATCACATTTACTCATTGTGGTAATGAATTAATATACCTTTATTAATTATTATTATTTATTTATGCTAAGCAAATTACATTCGAATATGACAGGACATTTAGCCCAGGAGCATTGCCTGTCACACATATACTATTAACATTCGAAAACATACATTTTTAAGATTAGTCTCCAGCGTAGGTAACTGTTTGTGTTCTCTTTTTCATTGTTCAATTGCACTTGCTTTTCACTTTGTCTAAAAACACCTAACTTCTTACTGTCTTTACAGAACAAACCGCTTATGGCAAATTTTCTGCTAATTTTAAGCATATGAAAATGCTTACATGCATAAAATAATATTCCTACACAGACAAAACTTTGTAAGATTGTGATAAAAGCTCAAAATATGCAAGCAAAGCTTTCTCATCTACGATATTACTCACTTTCGTAACTTTGTCCCCGTTTCTCATAGCGCCATATGCCACTTCATACTTTACCCTTGATTTGCTTGGTAAGCACATGTAACATTCATAATGAATGGTCTCGTAGCTCAGTCGGTAGAACAACTGCCTATTGTGCGAGGGTTCGATTCCCGGCTGGTAGGTGGGAATTTTTCTCTACCCAAGAGTATTTCTATCCTATCCGGAAGTATGAGTGTGTGTGATCTAATTATAAAAACGAGAAATCCAATAGCAACTGTGTACGAGTAAACAACATTGCCGAAAGGCAATATATTCTGACTTTCTCTACCCTCTGTGGTTTATTAGTGAATTTACAAACTATTCTTACTAAAGCCTACTTTTCTGTCCACAACATTTTAATCCAAATAAGCCTTTGCAGAAATAGCTACATTACACATTTCGTTATAGATACAAAAGGAACAGTGGTAGTCATATGTTTAACTGGACGCTATATGCTGGCCTTAAAATTCATACTGCTTCCATGAAATCGCGAGAAACAACTGAATGTTGAAAGTACTTCAAAGAATCAGAAGGAATGATCAGTTCGAAGCATTAATAGCGGATACCTCAGAAATGACTGATGCCACAAAAAAGTTACTCGAAATAAATTGTTTAAAGAGATCTACATTTTTTGTGTAGTACGCTTTTGTCTATCGCTTAACGTTTACCAGCTATACAAGATAATACAAAAATCCTTCCGAATGAAGAGGACTTTCTTCCCAGAAAGATCATAACACACATTGTATTTGTCATGCAATTGTCTTTGATATACAATGTTTTAATCAAAACGTTAGAGCCATTTTTAGAAAATCAAACATTTCGAAGGTTGTTCCATGCAAAGGGTAGTTGGGGTGGGCGATTTTCTTGAAAATCATCGTGTCGCATCGTTGGAGGATACTGAATTTAAATATCAAGTTTGGTACTTATGCGACATTTCGGTTTTGAATTATGCTGTTCAGACACACGGACACACACATACGGACATGTTTCAAAAAATTATTAATTTGAGGGCCTCAAAACGTGTATTTCTCGTGAAATCTCGGTATCGAATTTTTGAGTGGTATGCATTAGCTTCGCTGCCTACTATATACGTGGTAGAGATAGAGAGAGAGAGAGAGAGAGAGAGAGAGAGAAAGAGAAAGAGAGAGTGAGAGAGAAGAAAGATGAAGAAACAACACAGCTGTCGAAGCTGCTACTTCAATACCTGAAGGGTACTTCAGAATCACTCATTATTCAGAAGAATTGGCTGATTTTTCCCTAATTCGGATAACCTATTGTTATCGTAAACAAATGAATATGATTACATTAGTTATTTTATTTCTAGACGAACTTTACTATGATCAGTGGAATAATATTGACTAGTCTTTTTGGATTACATTGAATTATAGAGTTTTCACAATGTATACTGAATAATGGTGGTATTATGTTTACATCAACGATCATTTCATGGAGGCAGATATGCTAAGTAGCCTTTACTAAAGGATCGGGATAAAATATTGTGTGCAACTAGTGGATGAGTTAATTACCGTTCTCATACAATTACAAAACTCGGTTTATGTATCATTCTTGCAAAACATGTTCAAGCGTTAATGATGCTCATATTCCGCTAGTTGCAAAATAACTGTTATACATCTGTGCAATTTAAAACAAACACAACAATGTGTTCGTGGCTTTTTTTCTTATCTTTTCTTTCTTTCTTCAAAATCTGTGATCTCTGGTTTGAACTGTATAGCTGATCAATAAAACGTTAAAAGACCTTTCAGAAATAGTTTCCGTTAAATCTTCAGGAGTGAAAACCAATTTAAAAGCATTTTTACCCTAAAAACCGGTACTGTAGGAAACGATCTTCAACTCATTAGCTAAAAAATTGTCTGCATTTTGAAAGCTGATCTATAAAAGCCAACATCTGGGACAGGTTTGGGTCTCTATCCAAGAAGAGCGACGGTATAGGGGCCGTGGACTATGGGGAAGGGAGAAAGGTAATAAATTTTGTCCACTTGACACGGATTCAAAATGATCCCCCCCGTTTATTGTTACATACAAACTGAGATGCTATGGGTTCCCCTTCGTGTGTTTCTCACACAGTGTGTCCGTTTTAGTGAGAATCAGTCGGTGTTACCAGTAAGCCAGTGTTAAGTAGTGTACCTTAGGATAGAAGCAGTTATATTTATTCTCTCTGTGGCTGTGCAAAGAGTTTGGCTGTGATAATCTTTCAGATTACTTGCTGAGATGAATCTTTTAAAGGCAACAAAAGTGTTACAACTGAAATAGCAGAAGGATAATTTAAGGAAATGATAATTGGCTATTGTAAGAATGTAAGTATACCTAATTCTATAACATTTGTAATTGATATCTGGTTTAAAATAAGTAAGAGTCCACTCTGTGACCTAATGGTTAGTTTCCTAGCTTCTAAATCCCGAAGAACAGGGTGCAATTCCAGGTTACAATGGGACATTTTTCTATAATTGATATCGTTCCCTATACTCCCTAAAATGTGTGAATGTGTGTGTAACTGAGTGTTTGTAGGTACCACCAAAAGTATCTAACAAAACCAACTGATTAGAATGAATCTGAACGAGCGAACATCGTGCATAAAAGAAACTGTTTCCAAAGATAAAGTCTTAGATTATAAACATAACATACAAATCGGAGAAAAATCTTTGTGTTTCAATTACTCGACTTCCCTGTCCACTAGTATTTGTTTTCATAAATATACTAGAAATTATGTATATACAAGCTTGCTTTTCTTACTAATTTCTTTTAATCATGATAAAATGTGTCACTTAACACTTTGTAACAGCTACATAAGAGCCTGCAGCAGCATTCAACTGTTTAGTATATACCTGTCTTGATATTACGTATTCTTACACGAGCACAAGAGAAACAAAAGAACAATGCTTGAAAGAATTGCTCATACTTCTGGAAAATTCAAACGAAAAACGAGTATTTCAGAAATGGCCAGCACTACATAATATTTTAAATATATATATTTGTGCTGAAGTAAGTAACCTTTTGCGCATCTAATTTTCTATTTATATAAAATTGTGTAAAGTTCATAAGAATGAAGTCTTCACAGTCCGTTTATAGACAAGTCAAAATATGCAAATCATTTGTAATGTTAGTATATCAAACATATGATAGCTGAATAAAAACTGTTAGGAACATAATGAAAAATCCTCCATGTGAAAGTTTGGGATGAGGCAGTTTTTTTTTCAAAATCATTTTCTGGCATTCTTATCAAGCATCCGACTTATGTATAAAATTTAGTATTTTCTTTTTGAGTTATGCTGCGCAAACACACACATACACATAAAATAATAATAATTATGTCTAACAATGATTTTGTATTATTCAAGGAATCTCTAAGCGGTATTTCCCTTTAACTCTCAACATTCAATTTTTGGACGGAATGCAATACTCCCTCTACTGCCAAGCGGCAATGCAAATAAACATTTCCACATATAATTAAGCTTAAAATATATGCAACTACTTATAATTTGCCTTATCCATAGATTTAGAACGCATGACTCCGATAATATTAAAATAGTATTGGCATTTTATAATGGCTCCCTTCTGCACTGCACACTCGCATGCATAAAGTGTCTACTTTTAATAAAATACGAGGGCGGGTCGAAAAGTAACGCAAAATAATTTTTTTACAAAAAAGTTTAATAGTTAAAACAAAAACAAAACATCACAAATGAACTTACACATTTTACCTACTTTTCGATATAGTCACCATGTTTCTCAACACATTTCTCCCATCGTGATACTAGTTTCAATATGCGCTGTTATTAGAAGTCCGTTTCCTTGGAGTATAGCTATCTGCGAACTGCTGATTTTACTTTCGCAAAGCGTTGACGGCCTGGAATTTCTTCAAGGGACCAAACAGATGAAAGTCCGACGGTGCAAGGTCCGGACTGTATGGTGGATGCTGGGGTACCTCCCAACCAAATTTGGTGATTTTCTGACGAAAAGCAGCAGCATCATGGTCATGAAGAATTTTGACATCGTCAGCATTCATGTTGTGGCGTTTGTCACAAAGAGCACGACGCAACTTCACCAAAGTTTTCATGTAAGCTGCCGCATTCACAGTGGTCTCGTGCCCCCCTCTCGGCGCTTGCGAGGTTTTCTTAAGTACTACCTGCTATCCTAGTTGAAGTGTTCTGAAGCTTGATTAGAAACGGCTATAATTCTTATTTTCAGTTAGTTCCATGCTACAGATCGCATTATAAATTACGATTACCAAGCAGCCATTTGTGTGTGTATGAAACTCGTGCTGTTTTGAATTTAAATTAGTTTTTAATTAAGCAAAGTCCACCAATACGACACTATGCATATTCTAGAACACCGTCAAAAGCACTTTCCTAGCAGATTGAGTCACTTTGAATTTTTTCTTCACTGGGGAACCAGCATGTTTCCAATCATACTTACCTGCTTGGTTTCGGGCGTGTAGTGGTATGCCCATGACTCATCACCAGTGACGATTCCTTTCAGAAAGTCATGCCCTTCTGCGGTGTACCGCGTTAACTGATCCAAGCTCGTCATCATTCGCTGGCCCTTGTGGTTGCCTGTCAGGTTCTTAGACACCCAGCGAGCGCTAACTTTAAGAAATTTCAACGTGTCATGAGCAATATTGTACACTGCACCATAGGAAATGTTGAACTGTTGTGTTAAGATTCGCAGTTGCACACGCCGGTCGTTCAAAATTGCCGCCTCAATACCTCTGGCATTCTGCGGGGTTGCAGCTGTTACCGGCCTCCCGGAGCGTAGCGAATCACTAAGGTTCACACGGCCCTCTAGGAAGAATGCACACCATCTGGAGACATTGCTACGGTACATACAATCATCCCCATACACACCATGCATGTCCCTGTGAATATCACTCGGTTTATGCCCTTTGGCCCGCAAATATCGAACCACACCTCACTGCCGTCCACGTGTGAGGAGCAGAAACATGCACGCCATCTTTGTTGTGTTCAATAAGAGAAGATGTTATGTAAAGATATGAAATATTAAAATCTATATATTTCGGAAATAAGTGGAAAGTAAAATTGGGAAATTATGTATCCAGGGAATTCTATACCACTAACGGAATGTTGCAATGATATTGTGTATCACCAGTATTCTTTAAAATAAAAACAGATACTTGTTTACTCCATTGGTTCAAAAAAATGCAATAAGATTGGAATTCCACTGAATCAAGGTTACACCCTTCATGAATTACTTTTTGCAGACATCCAAGTAATAATAAAACAAGATATGGAAGATACTTCATGTAGGAGAAAATGAACTGAATATTATAAAATGTGGAGACTTAATATTAACTTTAACAAAACAGAATATTTATATTCACCAACAGTGAACACGGGTAAAAAAATAAAGCTTTTAATGAGGAAATTAGAATGTTCAATAAATTTAAGTATTTGGGATCAATCATAGAACAAATAATAAATGAATCACAACTATCCGGGCTTCTAGACCAAGGCCTACAAGCCCGGATAGTTGTAATTCATTTATTAGTTATGACGCCGGCCATGAAAAGCCTCAGTATGTAAATCATAGAACAGATGGAACTAGTAGATTAGAAACAGAAAAATGAATAAGTCAAGGAATAAAAACAATTGGAATATTGAACTCATATTCTGGAGCAGAAACATATTAAAGAATATTAAAAAGCTCATTTATAATTCAATAATACAAAGTACATTACTCTATGGAGCAGAAACGTGGACCATGAATATGCAACAAGAAAAAAAACTATTAACAATAGAGATAGATTTTTGGTGGAGGGCTTCTGAAATCTGTCGAAGGGATAACTTTAGAAATACAAAAACTCGGAAAATAATGGATCTAAAAAAGAATGTATTGGAAACAATAGTAGAGAGAAAATTAAAATGGTTCGGTCATGTGAAAATAATGGGTAACGATAGAATAGCAATAATGGTGTTAGAATGGGAAGTTGAAGGAAACAGAGGACGGAGAAGACCAAGAGAACAATGGATGGATGGGGTCCGAAGAAACATGAGTCTTGAGAACTAATAGATGAAGATACAGAGGATAGGGATTTATAGAGAACTAAAATTATCATGGATTGTAAGAAAAGTATTATTGGAGATATTCAAATGTTGGTTTGGTGATTATTATGTATACATTATTCAAAACGTGCTTAATAGAAACTATTTATGAAATTAAATTGAGATATGGAGTCGGCCATGAAGTGAAAGGATATTTAAATTGTGCACTGGTTTATAGCGTTTTATATTCACCAAATATTTTGGCTTCACGTTAAAATGATTACTGGAATATCGGTTACTGTATATGCTGTTAGTAATGTAAATACTTTATGTATAAATAATTGTACACATGTAGTGACATTTTATTGTTATTCTTTAAATTATAATGGGAACCGAAATGTGCTAAAATAATAAACAATGCTAACAAATGCTACAGCATTATTGACCATTGTAATATCGATACAGTTAATTTCCAGGGCACCATAGTATTTTAGGGAAAAAAGCTGCTCTTATTCTGTATTACAACCTTTTTTAGGCACTTTCACTACTGAGCTGACATTATCCACATATTCATAGTTTTTGAAATCGATACAAAATGCAAAATATTCCATGTTATTTATATGAGATCGAGGAAACTAAAGTTATGCAGAAGTCCACTGGCTATCCAGAAAATTAAATTAAACTGAGCTTTATTTATGGACGCTCTTTAACTACTATGGTCCTTAGCGTCCCATTCTATATTGGGCGTGAAAGACCGGAGAGCTGTGTGTACCAATTCTAGGATGCATATTGCAATTATTTGAACAAGAAAGAAAAAAACTCAACAACAACAACTAATTTGGTGGGCGTTAAAAGACGAACTCTCGTGGACAAAGCTGACTTTCCTTTCTATTATATTTCAAACGTTTCACGAACGTTAATTCACAAATTACGGCCAACGAAAACACTAATTCCAACTAGATTAGTATTTTTATTGATCGAGCAAGGTATTGCTCAAGGCCTGTATTTGGCCAATATCTTGAAATTTCTATCTTCCTTCTTCTTTTGCTACTTTACTCTCTCTATTGACGTCATTATTTAAAAATTTGAACAAGAACACATTACTATAAGCTTTCAATCAATTGCATTCGGCTTGGAGGAAAAGTAAATAAAATTATGTTCAACATTAATAGTCATCATTTAGGTAGGTATTTTACTTCAACTCACAGAGGGTTAAACTAGGGGGGCTCGAAGTATTTTACCACCCAGTAAGACCAGTACCTACTGTTCATTTGGACCGGTTCATCATTCTTTGATAATTTTCGCTTTTTTCGTGCATATTTATTTTTAATCTTCATTTTGGAGTTAAGAATTGTTTTATAACTTTTTTGTGTGTTAACAAAACATAAATATTATTCTGAAATTATATTTTTATAATATTTTAAAGTTCTTCACTTCTTCTACTTCACGGTTTTAGGCCGTTTAGTCTGTTCCGGCTCCAAAATCTTGTTGTGTCCTCTCATTTTTTTGGTCGTTCTGGGTTTCTGTATCCTTGGGGGTCTGTAGTTATATGTTACTCGGGGTATCCTATTTAATGCCATTCTTTCTAAGTATTGTTTCCAGTTAGTTCTATATTCTATTATAACTTTATTTAATACTTCTATTTTTAACTTTTGCCTCTTTTCGTTGTTTGGTTTTGTTTTATCCAGTCTTGTGTAGGTCTGAAAAATTACATTTCAGCTGTCTGTATCCTTCTTTTATTTTCTGCTGTTACTGTCCATGTTTCAGACCCATACATTACCGTGGGGATGGCCATTGCTTTATACAGTTTTACTATTCAGTCTTTTTTTTTATTTAGCTTTTTATTAATGTCTATTTCAGACGCCTATGTTATTTCACATCCTAAAAAATTTAATATTGACACTTGTTGTATGCTTTTATTTTCTATAATTATTTTAGACCGGACCGAGTGAGTACCTTTAAATGCCATAACTCTAGTTTTTTCAGTTGAAATTTTCATGCTGTATGTTTTTGATATTAAATTTAGTTTGTATGTCATCCTTTGAAGTTCCTCTTCATGTTTCGCTATTAATATCTGGTCATCTGTGAAGACCATTGTCTTTACTGTTCTTGACCCAAAATTAAACCCTCCTACTGTTTGTTGCTTCCATGATCTAACCATGTCATCAAAATATAGATTAAAAGGTGTGGTTGATATTGGGCAACCTTGTCTAACACCTTTTAGAATTATTATGGGTTCTCGATTATCTATTACAACTTTAGTTTCCACATATAAATCATTTTAGAGTTCAAATTTGTTTTTTAATCCCCCCGTCGTCTTGATCCTATTTTAAAGGGATGTAATGTATATCAACATTCTCATTGTCAAATGTAAGTGCAATTCTTCATATAAATTTAAAAGATCTTCCGCTTCTGATTTAATATCGGGCAACAATTCAAAGTACAATATTCCAATTTTCAATTTTATATTACAGTTTTCAGTCTGCCAAAATATCTTACCGGTCTAATTTACCGATTCTGGTTCTAAAAGGTAGAAATGTAAAATTAAAGCATTTATAATTGTATTTCAGTAATACAATTTTAAAGAGGTCTATAGTTACTAGTTTCATGCAAATTCGTAAAGCTTCTCTTCATTGGGTTGTATATTATGTAACATGTACAGAATTATAAGTCGTTAACGTCAATTAGTCTGGTTGTTCCATCTTTTAAATAGAAAACGATGTTCTGAAATGATCATGGCCAAGCCGTCAGCACACTCTCTCGCCGAGCGGATGAACTCTCTCTGAGCGTGTTGTAAGAAATGCACCACAGAGACCGCTGCATATCAAAAACAGCTTGTTCCCATAGCAGAATTTGTGACTTGAAACAACATCTGTATAAATATAACTTAAGTAAGAAGTTATATCTAAGAATGTGCAAGGAATCGTTTTCTTTCATGTATCCAACTTCTTTAGCTTTGTATTGCTAATAACTAGTATGTGTGAAATTGCCCTAAATGGCAACGGTTAACGTACATTTTCGATAAAACAAGATAACATTTTTCTGAATGACTAGCAAATAAATTTTAACCAAGACATCCAACCTTCTCTATCGTTGTTTTATATTTTTAAAGTGATTTTTACATTACTTGATTAATACTATTTAGGGTAAATCATTTAGTTTTATTTATATAGTTCTACCTCCACATGAAGGCAAAACAGTTGTAAGGCATATGCGCACTATGGTTTCAAAACACATTTAAATTTTACTGGCTGATAATCTGTTTCACTTAACGGATACTAATTCGCTAAGTAGACAAGAAGTAATAGATTAAAATAGGAAAAGATATATATATATATATATATATATAATACCTATGCTTGTATTAACAAGTTATCGCTAATTAATCTCAAACATGATTATGTAATGCGACTAACCGCAGCAATGTTTCGCCTAATTAATTTGAAACCCACATTAGGGAATGAGATAGGATTGCGTATGGGGATAGGGGAGGGGGTGCCAGAGTATTTCGGTAAGCGCAGCACATTTGTATAAGGAAATAGATCATTCAATTAAAGAAGCACTGAATGCATCAATTATAAAATAGGTTATTCTCATGTACGAGTATATCATAAGAAATTTAGCTTATTAAATGTAAGCATTATAAATCGAATACTAATAATTTTCCTGATAGTTCTAGTAATGTAAAATAATAATAATAATAATAATAATAATAATAATAATAATAATAATAAGAAGAAGAAGAAGAAGAAGAAGAAGAAAAAGAAGTTGAATATGTTTCAAGCATCGTCGCTCATAACAAATTCAACAGAGGTAATTAAACAAATAACAATCACTGTATTGAATAAATTAATAACAAAATATTAATTAATGTCTACAATTTGCCTATTATACACAAACATCTTTCTGTTAAGTATTTTAAAGTTATTCTTAAATATTTTTCCATTTAATATTTTTATTTGTTTGGGTAACTTGTATAACATAATACCCTCAATTATTGCATATTTTTCTATAAATCTATTTCGTATTGAATCCTTATAATAATTATTATATCATTTAATATTATAGTCATGCGTTTGTTATTTCTAATAATGTAATACTTATTTCGTAGCTCAGTTATTACCACTTTATTTACATTCAATAAAAATAGCAGATAAGATATTTTCGTTTCTATAGGTACATGATATTCCATTGTCTAGTTTACACATTACTGATGCTAATCTTTAGTATTAAGTAGTCTGTTTAAGTTTTTAATTCCAGTACTACCTCACATCTCAATTCATAACTTAAGTGACCATGTATTATGACATATTAAACCATTTTCAGTGCTTCTTTAATCTTCGCCATTGACACATTGTTTTTGGACATCTTACTTTTCTCTAAATGTAGGTAATACCTATACACATCATCTTTGTTCCACTTATCTATTGATGGTAACATAACGTTTAAAAGTGCTTAAACAGGGTAACTAGAAAATTTAAAATAAAATTGCCAGTGGTCGACCACTCTTACTTAAGATTTTTTACAGCTTCCCTCGGTTGTAAGGCTGGATTATTCAAATGCATTTCAGTTAGTTTCCTACTTCATCATTGTCCCTGTGTCGGGCTCATCACCTGTATAGGGCTCCTGTGATCTTGAGCCCGCAGCCTTTCTATGGGTGTCAAGACACAGGACATTCGCTTGTAAGTCCTTAGGAAAGTAAGTCGAGCGAAAAGGAGAATAATAATCGGAGACAAAGGAAGCAAAAAAATAGTAGAAATATTCTCCAACTTAACTTTAAATTATATCCTTATTACCTGTCTTGGGTATTCCACAGTAGGAAAACCATAGCATTGCTGAACATTTACTCAAGGAGATCTTCTCTTCTAACGCATCTAATACCATAATATGGGTTTGTTTGTTTATAGTTTATTGTACACATTCCAAGTTACAATTTTACAAATTTCTTACATTTATTTTCATGCTTCTGTTTTATTATTACATATCTGGTACCCTACTTTGTGTTGCACAGCCAAAGTAGATCCCTGGCCTTCAAGCACTGCTATAATCTTTACTTCTCTTTGCTAAAGCCTCATTACAATTTAATTTATTTTATTTTACCTCCTCTCCGTCCTCTCCCTCTTCTTCTCTTTGACTTTCCTCATCCATTTCTCTTTTTTCATTATTATTATTATTATTATTAAAAAATCCCCTATTTATCTATTTCTGCCTTGCTACTTGCTTATTAGCATTTTTAGTCCGACTAAATCACCCTCCCCCCGCCTTATTCCATTTCTTATCCCAGATTTTCTCTCTCTATTTTTTTAACTCTCCACTTTCTGTTAGATAATCTTCTACACTTCCCTCACCATCACAAAATTCACATGTTCCTTTATCATTACCTCTTATGCCGCTTAAAAATATAGGTTAATTAAGCTAGCATAACTTAAATGTTGTAACAATATAAAGCGGTATTGTTGTAATTCCAAACATTCTTTCATTTTTTATTCTCTACTACGTACCTATAGAAAGCAGAGGAGGTGTTGTATTCCACTTATAAATTCGCTGTCAAAAGTCTACCGTAAATACACGTTTTGAGACCCCTGAATAAAAAAAGGCAATTTCAGAAAGAGGTCCACGCGTGCCCGTGTGTGTGTGTGTGTGTGTGTGTGTGTTTGTTTGTCGCCCTGTCTGTGAATAGGAACTCAAAAACGAAAAGTTGGTTAAATACCAAACTTGCTATTTAAGTAGTGACAAAGATTTTCAATAAAACTAGCGCCAAACTACCCAGTACATGAAAAATATTTAATTGATTTTGATTTTCTCAAAAATGGCTATAATAATTTTCATTAAAATACCATATATTTAAGTTATTTGCGTGAAAAGTAAAATGTATATCTTGAATTTTCTGCAAATAGCCTCTTCATTCCTCTTCACTCTAAATTAATTTTGTATAATTCGTAAACCGTAAGTAAAAGTCAAATCTTAATACATAAAAATCGTAGGTCTCGTTAAAGCATACACTTAATGTAAAATACAATTTTTTGTGGCGTTAACCATTTTTGAGATTTTCTTTGTCATTAGTTGTATACGTATTTTATAATATGTATACTTTTTCAAGTGGTAAGTTGCTATTCACTTTTTGATGTGGCCATAAAAAGAGCATGGAGTTTCAGACCTCCCATAGCCATCTGTTTTTTAAAAACATCTAATTATGGCTTTAACCTACTGTATTCTTCTTATACCTACAACGAAATGGGTAAATGAGTAATGAAGGTTTATGTGCATTAACAAGAAGTAGATAGAAGAAGAATAGTTTTGTAAGAATAGTTTATAAAAGACCGAGTAGAAAATGTGATGTGAATGGAACACACCAGATGTTTTAGATCAGAAACAGATTCAAACTTAGAAAAATGGGACTTACTTGTTCACAAGCATATATAAGAATTACCTTGATACAGTGTAGCATTTTCAATGCTTTTACATACATACGTTTCAAAAATAGTACGTAAGCTTCAATTTAAAAGACTTCTTGAGTTTAGTTATGGTCACGGGTGCCCATCTTCCCCCAAAGACTATGGTACATTTCCCCCTGAATTTCATCTCCCCCAATGTTTCTGAGAGCTCAATTCTTTTTCATGTTGCTGGAAAACTTCCCAAAGGGGCTGAATTATAGGTACTATAGGTAGTAATTATTGTGATACCGGTAAACTATAAAAGATTAAACTAGTTGAAGAGTTAAAATCAATTAAAAATCGTAATATTTACAACCAAAATCACAAATAAGTTTATTTGGCAGGTGGTATATTTTATTATAATTGGTATTTCAATTTATCCTATTGTATCTATTTAAAAAGACTAGTAAGTGTAATAACACTATACCTTCTGAACAACTACATACTTACCTATAATGTTATAATTTATTTTATACATTTCCAAAAATTATCATTTGATTCACCACATTATACCATACAGTATGAATTGTACTTAAGATTACTTTTTGGAAAGAAGATACAGCACATTTACATTAACAAACTTGAAGATACAAACTGAGATAACAAATTACAGTACTAGTTTAAAGTTGTAATAAATGTGTTAATATTACCTACGTTAATTTACTTCAATATTTTTGCATTCTTCAAAATGTTGAATTCCTCTCCCAAAATGTTCCTGACGCACCCAAGTGGCCGGCTCCGGTTATGGTCAAGAATAGAGGTGTAAACCAAGTTGTGAAGCGCTTTGCGTACCGTGTGCTTGCTATACTCTTTCTGCCACCATGACATCAATATACAAGGTTCAAAACAACCCTTTGGAACCCCAATCCTTATCCCTGGATCCCTTCGTTTTTGGAACATACCCTTTAGAGATTATCATTTTGTTCTCCGAATTCCATTCTGAAAGGTCCACCCTTGAATGAACATAAATGCATAAGTCAGAGGATGTCACATTTGAGTTCGGGGGGGGGGACGTCACACAAAAAAGTCTTTTAAAGGTGCGAAGAATGGCTGTCAGCAGTTACTATAAATGTAACGGTTACATAATATGGTTTAGTTTATCCGGTTATCTTAATCTGGGTTTTCAGTTTAGCGGTTTAAGTTTTGACGCCATTGTGTAAGTAAACACAGAATTAGTCAAATTTTGCACCCAGAATTATTATGAATTTATATCAAAGTGTGGGGAAGGAAGAACTATATTGAAAGTGGCAGAAGAGTTGAAGATACTGGCTAGGTCATTGAATGAAAAGAAACCGCTTCCCAAGGGATGTACTAGCAGGAATAGCGAATAGGAAAATGGCTCGAGGTAGGAGAAGACAGTTAAAGGTAAATGTTAAAAGGGAAGGATAAAATAGTCTGAGTTTACAATGGCGGCGCTGCCTTTCGGGAGAAAAATATAATTGATAAATTAATGCTAAATAGTAGCTTCGAAAGATGCGACCGAAGATTTTTTAAAAAAAATCCTCCCACCCAAAAGCTTTACATGAATTTTTGTTCGAAATTTTCAATTTACATAGAAAATGAAATACATATTTTGAATTTTATAGGATTAGCTTGTGAAATCCTCTTCATTCGGAAGGAAATTTATATTATATACTTGTATAACTGTAAATTTAATCGTAGATGAAAACGTACGACACAGAAAATGTAGATCTCTTTAAACCACACAATTTATTTCAAATAATTTTTTTGTGGCATAAACCACTTCTGAGATATCCGTTATTAATACTTCGTTTGTTCAATACTTGGTCATTTTTTTTAAATCCCGTCGATTTTCAGTTGCAGAGAAACAGTATGAAAGTTTAAGATCAGCGTATAGTGTCCAGTTCTTAAACATTTTACTATCGCTATTCCCTTTGCATTTATAACGAAATGTGTAATTAGCTGCTACTTTAAGGTTTATTTCGACTAAAATGAAGTGATAGAAAAACAAGCTTTCGTATGAATAGTTGTATACCTATTAATATGATAGAAAATAGAGAAAGTCATATGAATTTAACACATCAGATTTTTTTTAAATTCTACGTTACAAATTTGTGCTTGCTCTGAATGACTTATATGCAATTGCAACTGTCTCAGAAAGTGAGAAACGTAAAATTATAACCCTAGTTTGAGGAGTTCAGTGGTATATTTTGGTGTACCTCCCCCTTAACCGAGCGGGACGGCTCGGGCGGTTGCGTCTGTGACCCGCATTCGAGAGGTCCCGGGATCGATCCTCGGCAACCGCCCACTCTGGCTCATAGGTTTTTCGTGGTTTCTCCGGGTCGCCCGGCGAATGTTGGGGTGATTCATCTTCTATCACGATTCTCCTTACTCTTATTTCCTGTACCCATCATCTGTAGAACCAAGGACGGTGTTCGACGGGTTGGACGGTGGCTTGCGCTTTGTATAGGTTTCCTCCCTGGCGTCGCTGCGGTACCGATCAGGCTACCCTCAGCGTAGGGCTCCACCCCGGGGGACCCTGGAGTTTGGTGGCTTGCGTAGTTGGTTGCATTCTATCTGGAAACGTTAGGGACCCCGTCCATGCTTGCGCCCGTCGACATGCGGATCTAGTCATGCTTCGGGTCTCTCCCTCCTAGGGGTCACGTTGGAAGCACAATGGGCCGGCTGGTCTGGTGCGGTGCTCTGCCCCATTTCAGGGGGGGGCTCTCCGTAATACTATT
The DNA here is from genome assembly GCA_030765065.1 of Deroplatys truncata. Lineage (NCBI taxonomy): Eukaryota > Metazoa > Arthropoda > Insecta > Mantodea > Mantidae > Deroplatys > Deroplatys truncata. The sequence continues at coordinate 124,405,109 of CM060984.1, read as the reverse complement.
TTTACCTTTATCTTCCGCTTAAATGGGTTATCTAACAGAGGGACTAATGCACATCATTTACCTACCAAGTTTCATAGCACTTGTTTCAATCCATCTTGAGCTAAAGAAACAAACATATGCACATAAGTTAGGCAAAATAAAGAACAGTACGGGTTAACAATAGTTATTTATTCAGAATCAAAAAATACCAAAAAATGTGGGCTGTATTTTGTTATACATGTATAAACTGTAAGATTTAGAACTTCTTGCTTTTGTGGTTAGGTTCATTGGATTCAGCTACAGTATTTTGGTTTGTGAACAACACAATTGTGCTGAAAGTTAATACAAATGATTTATCCAACAACAGTTCTTACTTATATAAATTTAGGAACATGTGTAGGTATACTAACAACTAAAAACTAGAACAATAAATTTCGTTCCGTCTGCAAAATGTGCGACGAAATAATATTTCCGGGTCATAAAGCCACTTAATAATTGATGACCACCTCCTGAAAGTCTTGCTACGGAATGTATTTGGCAACATGTTTTTCCTATCTGCTAATTTTAAAATGTTCATTTGTTGACCTCCACGCTGCAGTGATGAGCATGAAAAGTCTTTACACTCATTCTAGCTCTTGTTTTGTCCCGAAGCAGAGATCGACAGACATGACCTTCCCCACAGCTTCTTGCCTAACGACTACGAGAGCAGTTACAGCAATGATGAATGCCGCTTGTCTGCCGTAATGACACATTGGGCTAGGTCAGTGTGTTAATGGTCTTCCATCACTAGCACATCACTGCTTATTTTCTACACTTCCCACGTGGACAAGGCTAAAGTGTTAATCCGGCAAGAACAGGAAATTTGTACAGTATTTTACCAAAAGTGTGTATAAGCTCACTTAAGACTGTTGGATCCATCTTTTCTGTTCGTGACTGGTTCATTTTCTGAAAAAAGGAGAAATGAAAACAAAATTTGAAGCTGTCTTACATTGTTAAGCGTCTAACTTTCCTTTCAAAAACCCAGGTTCTTAGGGACGGTGAATGACATAGGTGAAATGTCTAAATGAGTACAAGGTCCACTAGATCTGTCTAATTAGAATAAGGAGTCATGCAGGAGAATTTCAGCATCGCAGCAAAGGTTAAACTTATTGTGCTTACTAAATATCACAATAGCGCGGCTAGATCTGATGGCTGCAGACGTAGTGGAGCGGAATCCCTTACTTTTCCAGATTGAGCATTTCCCAAGAGCCTCCTCTATCCGAACGGACAGGTTCGGGCAGAAGTTTTCGCGCCAAGAAAGAAACAGTTATCTGCTTAAAGAATGTTTCCCCCAAAACCACCGACCATGTGTCAGATCGTGCAACCCGCTAATTTCATTAGCGGAAACTAATTGTGAATGAAGGCAGTGAGAGCAAAATATTAAATAGTTTTAAGAGAAAACCCAAAACACATGCTGAGCTCCACCCAAGGCAAGGCAAACTGCAGAGACTTTGCTCAAATAATCTCATATCGTGAAAGGTCAATATTCTGAAGTGAAATCTATCTGTAACGGGTAATGGTTACTTATAAGTTCACAAAACGAACAGTTTTCTGTACTCTTTTCATATTTTTGATGTCCCTTTAAATGGATTGATCTTATTACAGGGATTATTTGACATGTGAATCATGGCTCTGACAGGTGATATTTAACACATTCTTCCGCATAATTTTCTTCATCCCCTCCTCAAAAATGATAAATCTCTACCCATTTCTTTAATCATTATATATGTCGGAGAGCCATTGTACAGTGACTTTACAATTCTTGCAAACCGTTTGTATTTTATTTTCTCATAATAATATTTGATTCTCTTACTTATGAGGTTGTACCTACATTGACACCACTTTTACTTTCTCACTACGTATGGGGAAGTGTTGCTTTCCACCCAAAAAGTCCATACCGAGATTTCACCAAAAATACATATTTGGGGGCCCCCTAAATCCAAATAAAGCCTTTTTGGAAACATATCCGTGTGTGTCTGTGAACACCATAACTCAAAAACGAAAATTCGGATAAATACTGAACTTGGTATTTAAGTTCAATATCTTCCAGGATGAAACACGAAAAAATCCCCCTCCAAATTACCTTTTACATAGAATATTTTTCAAAATTTGTTATTTTCTAAAAATGGCTCTATGATTTTGACTAAAATACCATACATTAAATATATTTAAATGCCAAATAAAATTCCTCTCTGAATTTTCTGGAAATAACCTGTGAAGTCCTCATTCGGAAGGAATGTTGCATAATCTTATATAACTGGTAAATGTTAAGCGATAGACGAAAACGTACTACACAAAAAACGTAGATCTCTTTAAAACACACAATTTATTTCAATAACGTTTTTTAGCCGTTTCCGAGATATCCGTTTTTAATGGTTCGAATTGTTCAACAATTGTTCCTGTCGATTTTCAATTGTTTCTCGCGATATTATGGAAAGAGTATGAAGATTTAAGGCCAGTATATAGCGTCCATTTCTAAAACATTGCTATTTTCTTTGTATCTGTAACGAAATGTGTGATGCAGCTATCTCCGGAAAGGTTTTACTGCATTAAAATTAAGTAGAGAGGAAAATAAACTTTTGTAAGAATAATTGTACACCCATTAGTAAGCGAGAGGGTAGAAGCACATCAGATGCTTTTTATTAGTTCGTGATAATAGCGGCTTTGTTTTTAAACAGTCTAAAGATGAATTTTGAACCATGGTTTCTAATATTGAATAAATAAATAACTTGTGAATAATAATAGCGTAGAAGTAGTCCTTAAACTGATATAGATACAGCCTTTCAAAATGAAGGACATTTTCAGAATATATCATGCACTCAGGAGAGGAAAGGATCAAGCCTGGTGTTCCATAGCATGGATTTTGGATTCTTATAAGGGTTTGCTGCTTTAAGTTGGTGCATTGTACCAAAGAGTAGTTGCTAAAAAAACGGGTTCCAACGAATGTTACCCCATATCGCCAATGAAACTAGGGGGAGAGCAATCCTGACCAATGGCCTTACAGATCCTTCCTCAGCTTGGTCTGGAACCTGTCAACCCTCATCTCGTTCCACTTTCGCTGATTGACATCTGTCTCTGCGCGCCATGTTGCCCTCGCTGCAGCAAACACCTCCTTCCTGTTTTCTGTAGGCTTTGCTGCATTTGCAACATATTTAATTTTAACAATTATAAAAATAAAATACGTATAAAAGGTTAAAAACAAGTGTAATAGTCACAATTTTCAACTATTCTGCAAACGGTTCACCTGAAAACATTACTTGTACTGGAAAAACTTGCAGCTTCGCTCGCGTAGTTGAGTTATTTGGAAATTCCTTTCTCTCCCTCTCCTGCTCTCTAAACCTCTCTCCTTTAACTCTCTTTATCTCTCCCTCTCTCTAAAAATATTGTGTATGTGTGTTTTTAAATCAGAAGTCATTCAATCAATTTTGAAAATTCTTGACAATTCAACTGTTCTGTAGACTGTTCCAGACGAACATAATCTATAGAACACTTCCAATAATTTTAAAACTTGGAGGGAGAGTTAGCGGGAGTTTTAATTTTCATGCGCTGCAATTTCAGCCCCGTTTCGTTATCGGAGGTTATTACTGGCACTTTATTGCAGACATGGCAGACTTTTAATGGCTCCTAAAGGATAAATGCGGAGTCTTAAAATATTTTAAAATGGAGTTATTCGAGGAAGGAATTCATATCGTGTTCTTATCACCAACATCTCTCTGATTTCGCTGAACTATTTATAAAGGAATATTTTGGTATAATTATGACAAAACTTGGTACATTTGAGTTTAGGAGTTTGGAAAAATGATTAGCTACCCTTCAACTTTCAGAAACTTCCGCTAACTGTATTTTAAATGTCTTCCTATTTTCAATACAAAACACAAGTCTACACTTTTTGGCCTGTCTATACAGAAATATAAAACCCAAAGAAAATGATAGGATTCCTTACAACTCTAAAAAACTACCCCTACCATATGTTGAACCCGTTATGTACAAATATGGAAACACGTGATCAAAATATTTTTTATTCATAGGTCTTGTAAAAATCATCGGTTACCTTAGAAATCCCAAACACTTCCATACGGAATTTTCAATTACTTCGAAATGTTACCATGCTTTACCTTTATTTTCACCCCCTATAGACTAAACTATCAGGTCAAAAATGTATCCACTTGAGATATACGTGAACATTATAGGCTTACAACTTTAAAAAATCTGATGTGTTACACTCACATGATTTTCTCTACTCTTGTACAAGCTATTTTTACAAAAGCTTATTCTCCATATGAGAATCGGGATATCGAGATGTTAGTCTTATTGTTAATTTTCTTGTAGATGCAAAGGGAATTGGTAGGCTTTAAGCCATAGTCAAATAGAGCTGGTTACTATGTGCAGTATTCCATTCTTTTTGCATCACCAGGACAAAAAAAATGAATACCCAATTCCCATTTGAGAAAAAGTATAAGTATTGGAAAATTTAAAGGAATAACACGCAATATTTCGAAAATGGTTGACTCAACAAAAAAATGTATATGACATAAATTGTGTATATTAACGTGATCTACATTTGTTGTGTAGTAACATTTGTCTATCTCTTATGGTTTACCAGTTATGCAAAAGTCGTTCACAATGAAGAATACTTTTGGAAACATTCCCAGAAAACTCGAGATATACATTTTATTTGTCATGAAAGTATCTTAAATATATGATATTTTAATCAAAACCCTTAGAGCCATTTTTGAGATAATTAAAATTTTCGAAAAATGTTCCATGTAAAGGGTAATCTTGAAAACCTTCGTTTCGCATCTCTGGAAGATACTGAACCTAAATACCAAGTTTGGTGTTTATCTGACTGTTCGTTTCTGAGTTATGCTGTTCACAGACACACAGACACACACACGGACATATTTCCAAAAATTATTTTTTTGGATTCAGGGGGCCTCAAAACATATATTTCCGGTGAAATCTCGGTATCGAATCTTTGGGTGGAATAAAATACTTCCCCTACTTGCTATACGTAGTAGAGAAAGTAAAAATGTGTCTCCATCCCCTTTGTGTCGCCCATAGTTTAGACGGTTCTAATTTTGGCGCGACTTGGGTGTTACACAGCTACAACAATCAAATACCATCGGGATGCGCACACTTAGTTGTAATTTAAAGAATGCTTACAAAAAGCAGAAGCTTTAGGCTATTAGTTTTAAAAAAATTCTGATGTGTTACATTCACATAGCTTTCTCTACCCTCTATCGCTTATTAGTGCGTATACAAATTATTTTAAGAAAGTTTATTTTCCTATCCCCTTCATTTTAATCCACATAAATCTTTACGAGATAAACCTCCATTACACATTTATTTATAGATACAAAGGAAACAATAGTAGTCAATGTTTTAGAACTGGACGCTATATGGTGTCTTAAAATTCCATACTGTTTCCATGTAATCACGGGAAACAACTGAAATAGACAGGACTTTAAAAGAATGGTAAGTATTGAACAATTCGAATTATTAATAACGGATATCTCGGAAATGGCTGATTCTACAAAAAAGTTATTTGAACTAAATTGTGAGCTTTAAAGAAATCTACATTTCTTGTTTAGTGCATTTTCGTCTATCGCTTAACGTTTTCCAATTATACAAAATTCCTGACGAATGAAGAGAGTTTCACAGGATATTCTCAGAGAATTCAAGGTAGGTATATATTTTATTTGTAATATATTTGATATATATGGCATATTAATCAAAATCGTTAGAGCCATTTTTTTAAGAAATAAAAAGATTTGAAAAATGTTCCATGTATAAGGTAGTCTGGGGTGGGAGGATTTTCCTGTAAATCTTTGTGTCACATCTATGGGAGGTTCTGAACCTAAATGCCAAGTTTGGTATTTATCCGACTTCCCGTTTTTGAGTTATGCTGTTCACAGATACAAACACAAGGCACATGGACAGACATACACATGGGGCATTTTCTAAAAAGCTTTATTAGATTCAAGGGGCCTCAAAATATATACTTCCAGTGAAATCTTGATATCGAATTTTTGGGTGGAGTGCAGTAGCTTCTCAACCTACGTGTTCTTGGTAGAGAAAGGAATATATCATAGAGGTAGTGTGTCGATATAATTTCTGCCGTTCTTATCACTGAAATCCGAGTGCAAGTAACAAGAGTCTAAACCACAAGTAAAGCGTTAAGCATAATTTTATTATTTTTCTTCTCCAGATGCCTGCAAATATTTCTTTAAGCAGTTGGCAGCGCGCACACAAAAGAAATTCCTTGTGAACACGGAGCAGAAGCGGTGTCAAGCGAAAAGCGAAATTACTGTTCCGTTCTATTTTCTTTTCTGATTTTTTTGGGGGGGTTGGGAATGTAGCCTGTCTCCTTTTCGGCCCCAGTGGTTTCCAATCCCTTTGTTTGCTGCAGTGTGCAGTTTTTTCCCCTTCTTATTTCGTTCTTCTTCCCTTTGGCGAGAGAATCATTAATCAAAACTTAGTAGGGTGGACCAGGACATAAGAACTTTCAGCTGGCAGAAATTGTGGAACACTCTAGCTGTCCATTCTACTGCTTGCTTTCCTTTTCTCTCGTTTCTCTTTTTATTGCGTCTTTTTTATCTGTCTTTAGTCCTGCACTTGTTTCTGAGCTGCTCAAATCGTGTTTACAATTCTTGCCCCTAATGTTACGAGCTTAACTAACAGTAATATAAGCGTCCCCCAGCCCACCCCATCTTTCTCTCTCTCTTTTATCATCACTTTGTTTTCCCACTCTATATTCACCCTTGCGTCTGCATTGGCTAGGTGTTCCAGTCACTTTCGCCACTGTCTTTTTGAACCCATTTGCCCTCATTTTCAATACTGAGACTTTTGATTGCAATAGGAACTGTAAATTCGCAGTTATAAAATTCTATTCGATTTTTTACTTTGACGTAACTTATTCTTCGAGAATTTTGCTCAGTAAAGATTATTTGATTCCCAGGCTAAACTTAAGAACCGTTGACTGCAGAAATGGCTTCAGTCCATGGAGTCTGACATCGAGAAAGCACAAAGAAACCATGTTCAGTTTCTCGAGCTAGCATAACATAACTTTATTGCTATTACTCTGCCTTCCTCATTGGTTAAACATTATAAACTGAAGTCCATATTAGACTAATAGACTTCCAAAGCTGATTGGTTAATTCATCACCTGTGGCTGCAAGAATATGGCTTAACGCAATTGTAATTGTTGTACTAAATAAGCTGAATTTAAATTTATTTTGTTGTATTAACCATCTCTTAGAAATAAAGCAAATATATTCCTCAGAATTAATGATAGATTTACCGGGTTGAAATCCCTTTCTGCGCTCATAGATGTGTCTATCCCTATGAATTATAACACTAAGCTCAGCTTTATAAACGATGGACTTGAGTACTTTCTGCATTCATCGATTCATTACGTACAGAGGTTCTTCACATAGTATACAGCATGCTGATGAATATCAGTCCAAAATGCGTAGTAACTCTTCAGCGTTGTATTCTAGATAGAAACTGCAGACAAGAAATTAAATAAAATGTCTTCTAATTGTAATAGCTTTCAGGTTATAGCCTAAAACGTAAACTAATCAGAACGTGCGAATTCCATGCCGCTGTCGCGGCAGGTCCTTCGCAACTTGTCCCTGTGGTCAACACCCAGGTGAGCGTTCATGTACTACATCACGATCTGAGGGCGGAGAGGCTCGATTTCTCCAGTCTTCTCCTTCATAGTTGAAAACCATTTTAATATTAAGTGAAGTGCGCACAAGTGTGCAGAATGGACATAACTTTAGTTTTCAGCATTAACTTCTGTCACTGTTTTTGGATAATTGTTGCATTTCAGTATGTGGTATTTATGAGATTTTGGTTCACAGAATATGCAAAATGAAAACCATTTTGAAATATTATAACAATCAATTTATAGCCGTCATTACATTCATTACTTATTTAGCCTTTTCTACAGTTTTTGAGCTCATTGAACATTTTATGTGCTTATTTCTTTATAAGCTTGGGCTCGCTTATTCAGCAAATTCCGGTTACGACGATAGTGTTAGCGCTGAACAAAAGTAAAATATATACCAGATTTTCCTTTAAATTATACAAAACTGTATCAAGTTCTACTTGATTTATTAAAAGTGGCATGTATTTCCATAATCATAATACCTAATAACTGTCCAGATTCCCAAACAAAGTTGCATTGCCTTTCATTTTTATTAAAGTTAGCATGTGAATTCAGATGGATTGGATTGCGTATTTATTTGATGCATAGGATGATTATTCATTGCTCTATCACAGTGCAGGCAACGCATCAACAACGGAGATGCTCATCGGTCTCATTAAAAAAAAAGCAAAATAATCTTGAATATTATCTAGCTTAACTTTTAAGCTGAGAACAATACATTGTCAGTCGGCGGTAACTTGACACTATCCCTAACGGTCCAATTACGGTCACCGTAAATACGTGTTTTGAGGCCACTGAACTAAAAAAAGGGGCCATTTTAAAAAAAGGTTCGCAAATGCGTGCGTATGACACTAACTCAAAACTGAAGAGTACGATAAACACCAAATAATGCATCTAAAAATGAGAAAGATGCAAAAACCATATTTGTTTATTTCTCGTGGTCATGCAAGGAGAACGGAATTTCAAAGCCATCACATAGAGACCTGCTTTTAAAATATTTGTCTATGGCTTAAGCCTACTGTGTCCCCTTATTCCCCTTGTACCCATAAGGAAATATGTAGTAAAACCAGTTCTGCAAATGTCTGACTCGATTAACATTAAGTAGATAGGAGAATAAGCTTTTGTAATAATATTTTTTGAAGAATAGGAAGAGAAAGTCATGTGCATGTAAAACATCAGATTTTTAGAAAATAGCCTCTCTCTCCTTCCCTCTGTGTGTGCGTGTGTATATGAACATCATAACTCAAAAACGAAAGGTCGGTTAAATATCAAACTTCGTATTAAGTTCAGCACATTCCAAAGATGCAACACGAAGATATTAATATAGCTATATATCCCTTATCCTAAACTATCCCTTAAATTTACAAGTTATCGCTATTTTTGATTTTCTAAAACATGACTTTACCGATTTTGATTTAACTACTATCTGTATAAGATATTTACATAACAAATGAAATGTATATCTTCAAATTTCTGGAAATAACCTGTGTAGTCTTCATTCTTAATGACTTTTGAGTTGTCCGCCGTGGTCTTGTGGTACCATGCTATCCTCTGGTTACCGAGGTCGCGGCAGGGCAATGGATTTTTTCGGACGTAAAATTCCTTAGAATGGCTTCCTTCGTAAGGAAAGTGAAGCCGGTGGTCCCGTGTCGCAGATTTACGGCACGTAAAAGAACTTCAAGCATTTTAAAGAGGCCTCTGAACAAAAATTCCGTTCTTTCATGCCAAATATAGAATGGGACAATAAGAACCATAGTAGTTAAAGTGCGTCTATAAATAAAACTCAAATTAATTTTTATAATGACTTTTGTAATTGGTAAACCGTAAAAGATACACATGCAAAATCTTACTGCACAAAAATGCTGATCTCGTTAAAGCACACTATTTATGTGAAATGCACTTTTTTTGTGGAGTTAACTATTCCCGAGATATTCTTTGTTACTGGTTTGAATGTTCAAATGCTTATACTTTTCTGTTTTTTTCTCCGTGCCGTGCAGAGTATGAAATTTCAAAGTTATTAAATAGCGACGTGCTCTTTAAAAATCTGACTATCGCTTTACCTATTGAATCGCGCAACGAAATGGTATATGTGAATTGAAGTTATCTTTATTAACAAGAAGTAACTAGAAGAATAGGCTTTTGTAAGAATAGTTTATACAAGAGTGGGAGAAAAAGTCATGTGAATGTAACACATCGGATTTTTACACCAGGTTTTATTTCAGTTACTCAATTAGAAATTCTCTTTCCGGCACGTTTCATTCCATTCTAATAGATTTTAGGGTAGTATGATTTGCATTATGGACCAGAGTCTTTAACGTGCTGTTATATCAAAATAGAACCACTTCTAACTGAAAAATAGTATTTGCTTTTATAATTCACACGCAGATTTTCCAGTTCTCTCATTAAGCTGGAACTTGGAGGGTAAAAATATTTTGTTAGCTTGTAGATGAATCTGAAAGCATGTGCTAAGCGTTAGTTTTCTTTAAATTAAATTTAAAGGGAATTAAACACAAAAAGTAACCAAAATAAGATCATCGCTATGTACCAGGTTCGTTTACCTGTACGTAATTCATTATAAGTTTTAGTTATTATACACAATGAAGATTGTGATACCAATATATTCCCATCTTCCTTACTTAAACCGTGATTAGAAATTATGACAACCTCATTTTTTAATCAAAATGTTTAATTTATAGCTTGTCTATCTAAGATACAACAATGAAGAATTTTTATTACAAACGTACAATAATTATTGTGGTGTACTTAAAACTTTAGGCATGTCACTTGTTGCAACAAGAAATGAATTGGAACATAAAAGTGCGGCAAGCGTGTTTGTGTAACTGGTAAAGGTGCGGTCTGAAAGTATGGATGAAGGTAACGGATCGTGCCATAGGGGAAGGGTTTTAAGAACATGGAAAATATAACGCGACGTAATAAATGAATATTCTCTAGTTCCGGCTAACTTACTGATGACCAACTTACCACTAGCCAAATTGCCATATAATCCCTCAATGAGTTAACTAGAAAGATCTTTGAGTTCTTTAGAGGGTTTAGTGCAACCCAGGATACACTGCGAGGTGCGGCGGTACCCTGAGGAGGTGCTGTGTGCCAATTTGGCGACACGGGATTTGCAGGAATGGTCCCGGGTTCGATGCTAGCTCAGGGACTTGGATGGATCTTGGATCTAGGGTTGGTGGTTAATACGACTGATTCATTTTCCTGCCCGTTTATTTCCCGTCACCGTTTTAAAATCTAATTCCTGATATTACCGCGGCACAGATACGCGCATTGCTTTACTGCTGTACTTCATACCATCGCCCCTATCCGTCGACACACTGTTTTCAGAACCACCCAAGGAAATACCACGAACAAAAAGTGTCTTCTAAACTCTCGTTTCTTTATTTAATTTCCTATCTCCCGATTTCACTATCACATGATTTCTACCTTCTTTCTTATTGGATACCTGGGGCTATGAGATCATTGCCCTTTTTCTACACATTGAGGCAGTATTTTATATCACAACACTGTGAATGCCAGAGTGATTGTAGTGTAAATTAACGTTATTGTATGACAATGACTTGAGGTGTTTGTTAATTATAAACATTGTTATGAAATAAGTTTACATGACCTCACTGAAACTGACAATAGGAGCGGATAACAATGAGCGAGGGGGTGAGTTGTTTATCAATTAGAAGAGACAAACAAATGACGTCAGAGTAACGCGCTTTTCTTTAGAAATGGAGAGAATATCTTCCCTAGAGCATATGTGTTTGTAATTTTGATTGGATATACAAATAGACGCTAATGTTGGCGCGCTTTATTAACCAATAGCAGCTCGATTGTAATCTTTAGGCATATCGGGGTGAGGGAGTATAAATTCTAAAGCCAGAGACGGCTAACGCGCAGTTCAACAGAAGCATTCACGAAGTATACGTCGCGCAGTTCAACAGAATCATCCACCGGTTACACGTCGCACAGTTTAAGAGAATCACTCACGCGTTACATGTCACGCAGTTCTACAGAATCTCTCGCGTCGTAAAGTTAATTAAAAAATGTGAAATGCGCGGCAAATAAGTGATTATAGTTACATTCGAAAATATAACAGTTTCAGTCGGGCGTGTATCAAGAGTAATTATGTGAAATGAATAAACTGTGACGGCAATAAAAGTGTAAAAACAAATTCTTTTATCAGTGTTATCTTTAAGTAACATTTCCTTTCCGTTTACACACCCCGTTTAAGAGATTTGCTCGACTGGGTAATAATAGCTAGCCGGAGGACAAAGAACTCAAAATTCAAAATAGTAAAACGATAACAGGCGCTCAGCAAATAAGATAACACGAAAGTTACTGCGACAACATCTGCAACCCCGTTTCCTGCCTGCTGCTGGCATTGTCTTTTCAACCCATATTCACCTTTACATGTAGTGCTCACTTCCCAGTCTTATTTAATAGTACCATTCCTGCTGTTATTAATATTTATTTTCCCTTTGGTTATCATATTATATTTAGCTATTCAGAGGACGAAGATTGCAATACAGGTGTGGCAATAAACTGTAAACTATTCCACCTTTACCTTAGATTAGTGGCATTTCAAACGAAGTTTGTGAGTTGGAAGCTATATATAGCGCTTTTACGTTTTCGTCTAAAAGTTTCATAATGCAATAGTACATGGAGAATCACCTTCAGCAGTAAGACAACACCTTATTTTCAACTATCAAATCAAGTTTTTGAAGCTTATTATTCAGCAAAGCAACTGCATAGAGCGTGTTTCATGGATTCTCTCACATTGTGAACAGTTTCATGCCAAAAAGCGAACTCAAATTACACCAACATAAACAACTAACCAATTCTTAATTATGCGTAAATAAAACATTAAAAGTCGAATTAAGGCAACGAAACTCAAACATCAAAGATGTAGGCTTCTGTCCGAGAAACCCCTGATTTTGGATCAGCTGTGAAAAATCACCAGCACAGCGGAAAGGACAGTCACTGAACTTGACAGCTTGCATGGCTGTTTGACTCCTATTTGCTAGCTTAGCCAACTTACCATCTCCTGAAGTGTTTTGTGTAAAGAAGCAGAGACTCGTTTGTGTACTGGGAACATGTGATCAAGTGCATCTTCTCAGTATTGAACCTGTACCAACTCACCTAGTGCAAGAAGACAAATGGCATCAAGTGTCTTGAGCATTAATAAACAATAAACGATCTCTCAATGAGATGTCTCTTCTGGGTTGCGAGAAAAAGAGGAAACGAAGGGCAGCTTTGAGTTTTGTGACAAATTTTACGCAGCAGAATTTTATAAACATAGAGTTTCTGACAAGTAACAAGCTTTCTTGTTTACCAACTTTTGATGGAATAAATCCCTAGAAAGTTATACCAGTTTTCGGTTACTATTATTGTACTATAATTCCCGTACACAAACCGTTAATGGGATATCATGAGGAGTGAATTGCATGCGGTCATTCGCCGCTGCCCTCATAGGCCTCTTTGGCGCGGATTTCAATACTGGAGGCGCTCCTCAATTGCTCCGCAAGGGCTACACGAGGCTGAGTGTACCCGTACCAGACCTCCAAGCGGAGGAACGACCGCTATTTGGTAACACGAATTGAAGAATTCTGGTCCCTTCACACTGTAGGCAACAATGCTACCCAGCACTGCAGGATCGGTCTATATAAATCATTATCTACATTATAATTTCTGGAATCTTATTGTTGTTTTCTGTTTGCTTCCGGTTAGCTTTTTTAAAACATCACCTGGCAACTGTGCAGCACACAGATAGAGACAAAATGAGAGTGAGAGGGGGTGAGAGGGAGGAATGTGAGAGGGAGGAATGTGAGATGGTAGAGGAATAAGGAGAATGAGGTTGGGAGGATGAGGAAAGAAGAGTATGGGAGAGGGAGAAGGAGGGAGAGGGAGGGAGAGAAGGAGAGAAGTGCCTCTGCAGTTAACCCAATAAAGCGAGTGGAACACTAATGTCCAATAAACAGGAATATGTCTCATCTCCCAGCTGCAGAGGTTCGATTGCGTCTCCAACTCATAGAACTCGCGTGTAAGCACAGCTCGATATTGATAAACGAGTTTGCTGGCTTAACTGGGAGGAGTTTGTTGAGAGAGACAGTCATTAAGAGACAAAACAGAATTGCATACGAGTTGCGGTGAGCTCACAGCATCAAACATTTAATTGGGGATACTGCCATCCCGCTGCGACACACTATCGCATCTGAAGATGAACATTGCAGATATCAGGAAGTGCTTATGATATTTTCTTTAATATTTTGATATGAAAAGTTGTAAGTGCCCAACGACTTCCAAGCGAGATTGCTATGCCGATATCGTCCGAGGCTTGTAGTAGGGAGGCCGTAGGTCAAACCTCAAATTGACTGACCATTCGTTACTAAGGTTTTTTCGTGGTATTTCCTGGTTGCCAAGCAAATACTGAAACGGATTCTTAGGTACCATGAATTGTTGTGTCCCTTATTTCTCTTATTACAGGATAAAGCACGCTGGACTGCAAAGTGCGGCATATGCATTGTGTTTCGATGAGAGAACCGTTTCTAGTCTGTCATCGGAACCTTTTTCTCGAACCTGTCCATGATGATGATGGGAGTATTGAAGGAGTTCTCTCCGAAATGCACAATCTGGAAACGTTAGGGACCACATTGCACCTGCAATTCTCAGACCTGGCCATCTTTGGTGCTCCCTTATTTCATTCTTCCATCCCGCATCATTATCCTATACGCAAAGATTTGCTCATTTGTCCACAATAGCAGAACTGGTTCCTCAAGCGCCCAGTTTCGTAGATATAGTAGTCTCCCAACATCTGAAACCCTCTTCTTAAATGCGCCTGTCTCTCGCAAGCGTTGGTGGAGTCGTGTAAACGTTTTTACACGCGGTAACTGTCTCCCAGGGTACCTTTCTGCATAAATAGACGTACTGCTACCGCATTCCATCTGCTAGGCCATAAATGTACTGTATATCCGTCAGTCTACTAGCTGAATGTATCCTAGTGTGAAGAATGTTACTCTGAAGTTCAAAAAACAGAAAAAAGGACAATCAGACAAAACAAAAGAAAGTCAAGATCAATTATGGGGACAAAAGTACCTACAAATGCATGTTTGAGGTGAATTACATAATTAGGGATCCCAATGTGCTTACATTTATGGATACATGTTTGTATTCATCCTGTATACTAAGGATCTATATCCATAATGATGCAGGTATGAAAGTTAAAAGCATTGTTTTAAAATGCATTTGTAAGTTCATTCTAAGTTTTTTTGGTGTGCACTTCTTAGATCCTATTTTTGCCACAGAAACGATTGTTTTCAATCCGATTCACAATAGCATGTACAGGTAGAGTTAGAAAAGGAAATCATACTTGAAGAAATCTGATGTGTTACATTCACATGATTTTCTCTACCCTCTATCCTTTATTAGTGGGTGTACAAATTATTCTTACGAAAGCTTATTACTTTCTCTACCACGTACAGTATGTAGAGAAGAACCTGCAATCCACCCAAAAATTCGATACCAAGATGTCACCATAAATAAATTTTCTGAATTCCCAGAAAAACTTATTTTTAGAAAAAGTTCGTGTGTGTGTGTGTGTCTGTGAACAGCACAACTCAAAAAGGTTAAGTCGGATAAATACCAAACTTGGCATTTAAATTCAATATCTTCCAAAGATGCAGCACGAAGGTTTTCAAGAATTTCCCCCACCCCAAGTTACGCTTTACGTGGAAGATTTTTGTAATTTTTTTATTTTTTTAAAATGGCTCTAACGATTTTGATTAAGATAACATATATTAAAGATCTTTAATTGACAAATAAAATGTATATCTATTTCTGGGAATAGCCTGTGAAGTCGTCTTGATTCGGAAGGAATTTTATACAATCTTGTATAACTAGTAAACTTTAACGGATGAACGAATACGCACTACACAGAAACTGTAGATCTCTTTAAAACACATAATTTATTTAAAATAACTTTTTTGTAGCATCAGCTATTTCCGAGATATGTTATTAATGCTTCGATTTATTCAATACTTGGTCATTTGTTTTAAGTTCCGTAATTAGAAAAATAAGCTTTCGTGAGAATAATTTGTATTCCACTAATAAACGAGAGACGGTAGAGAAATTTATATGAATGTAAACATCAGCATTTTTTTTCTATCTACTTCATTTTAATCGAAATAAAGCTTTGCAGAAATAGCTGCATTACACATTTCGTTATATAGAGTGAGCCAAAAGACGCCGAACCGCCTGCGCGGTGCTTTTCCTGCCCGCGTCCTCGGCGCTCGTTGCCGTCTGCCGCTATCATAGAAAGGCGCGGATGACATCATACAACATTTTTAAAAACTACTTTTAAAGGCTTTCCTTGATAACTTTATGAAAGGAGATGCTGAAACGGCCACCATCAGTAGCCAAATGTTTAAGAACCGGACGCTATATGTTGACCTTAAATTCCATACTCTTTTAATTCAAACGCGAGACACAACTGAATGTCGACAGGACTTTAAAAGAGTGACAAAGTACACAACAATTCTAACCATTAATAACGGATATCTCATAAACGGCCTATGCCACAAAAAAGTTTATTAGAAATAAATTGTGTATTTTAAAGCATTCTACGTTGTTTGTGTAGTGTGTCTTCGTTTAACGCTTAACGTTTACCGGGTACACAAGATTATACAAAACTTCTTCCAAATGAAGATGACTTCATAGGCTATTCCCAGAAAATTCAAGATATACATTTTAATTGTCATATGTTAAATATGTAGTATTTTAATAAAAATCGTTACGAGTATTTCTGAGAAAATAAAAGTTTTGTAATAAAAGTTAGTTTGAGGTGGGAGATTTTATTGAAAATTTTCGTGTCCCATCTTTGGAAGATACTGAACTTAAATACCAAGTTCTGTATTTATCCGACTTTCCATTTTTGACTTATGTTGCTCATAGACACACACACACACACACACACACACACACATATGCACCACGCGCGCGGACCTTTTTAAAAATGTTTACTCTCTCTACCAGTACATGGTATGTAGCGAAGGTATTGCATTCCACCCAAAAATTCGATACCGAGGTTTCAACAGAAATACATGTTTTGAGACCCTCTAAATCGAAATAAAGCATTTTTAGAAAAATGTCTGCGTGTGTGTGTCTGTGAACAGCGTAACTCAAAAACGAAAAGTTGGATAAATGCCACACTTCTAAAGATGCAACAAGAAGATTTTCAAGAAATTCCCCATCCCAAACTACCCCTTTACTTGCAATATTTTTCAATTTTTTTTTTAGTTCTAAAAACTGGCTCAAACATTTTTATTAAAATACCATATATTAGGGATATTTGCATGACAAATGAAAATATATGTTGAAACGTGGTGTTTTGACCTAAGAGTGGATTAAATTAGGAATAATTGCAGATTGCTACTTGAAAATATATTCCATAAATTAATTAACAAGCCGAATTTCTTCCATTTAATAAACTGATACTTCAATAACATAAATAATTACAATTAACAAACCCTTATTCTTTCACCATTCTTTACATTATTTACGGCTTTAATGTTTTAAATTAAGTTACAATAAGTACAGAATTGCTTCCTGCTCTCACATTTACCGATATATTCCAAAACTAACAGCAACAAGTCTATAGTTCAGACGATCAATATTTTCCCGGTAAAGAATTACTAAAGAGAATTTTGAATACGTTAAGCCAAAAATGAATTTAGAAATGCCGTCCAGAATGCCTTCTATCTAAACGTTGTCCTGTTGTTTTCCTCGTAACCTAACTCGCCGTCGAAGAAAGACTGATCGGCCTTGTGGACGGGACGTTGAACAAAGCTAGAACTGATCCGGCGCCTGCGCAGTAGATGACGGCAATCGCCTGACGTACTGCGTGACTCAAAATAACTGCGCCCTTTCTTCTTCTTGTTGTCGTCTGCTTGAGAACCACTACCATAGTCGTTTCATTTCTGTTCCCGTAAATGGCAGCCTTTCTTTAGTACAGCCCAGACGCCTAAAGTAGATTTCTCCGGGGAGGGTCAATATGGCACAATGTTGAATTTTCTGGAAATATCCTATGAAGTCCTCTTCATTCGGAAGAATGTTTTATAATCTTTCATAACTGGTAAACGTTAAGGGATAGACGAAAACGTACTACACAAAAATGCAGATCGTTTTAAAACACACAATTTATTTTAAATAAGGATTTTGTGACGTAAGCTTTTTTAAGATATCTGTTACTAATAGTTCGAATTTTCATTATTTGGTCATTCTTTTAAAGTCCTGTTAACATTCAGTTGTTTCTCGTGATTGAATGGAAACAGTATGGAATTTTAAGGCCAACATATAGCTTCCAGTTCTTACACATTTGACTATCGCTGTTCCATTTGTATCTATAATGAAATGTGTAATATAGCTGTTTCTGCAAAGTTTATTTATATTAAAATATAGTAGAAGGAAAAATAAGCTTTGCTAAGATTAGTTTGTATACCCGCTTATAAAGCTAGAGGCTAGAGAAAGTCATTGAATGTATCACATCAATTTTGTTTTATTCAGGATATCGAATTGGATATGGAATTTTTGTGTGGAATGGAATACCTTCTCTACTTATTATGTACAAACATGGATAGGAAGGTAAAAATTAAATGCCGACATCGGGGTTTATATCAGGGATATTCTGCTTTCGGTTGTACCGTTGAGCTGCTGTAACGAGAAGTGTTGGACTCCTCTTCTGTGGTTGAAATACCCATGGAATTTCGCTGGGATACGTATGTAACCGAATGCGAGCTCAATGCTCTTTAGAGAATCTAGTCATGGTACGTCAGTGGTACAGTATCGGCAGGGAAAAGATCCGCGGTTTGTATCCTGGCTACCCAACTCAATTTTCCAAATCACTTTTCAACCGTTTTATTCCTTATAACTCCGCCACAAAATAAGGAGATTGAAGACCAATGAGGCGATTAAGGAAACTGCAGCACAGAAGAGAAAATTGCTGAAATACCTTGAAGAGGTGTGTCTAAATTACTTATCACATACGTCCTTAGGCGTCTACATTGTTCCAATAAAGATATTATTTCGATTTATTATTTTTTTCTGCCACAAAAGTACCTAACTGGAGGAAGTATAACTTGCGGCCCTGAAATTCGATATCGAGATTTTATGGAATTGAAATCCCTGAATATAACAAAATAATGTACTTTTAGAAAGAAAAAATCTGATGTGTTACACTCACATGACTTTCTGTACTTTTGTACAAACTATCTTTACAAACGTTTGTTCTCCATATGCTTCATGTTATTCGAGATATCGAGATGTTAATCTTGTTGCTAATTTTCTTGTGGCTGCAAGGGGATTGGTAGGCTTTAAGTGACAGTCAAATATTTTAAGAGCTGGTTGCTATGTGGGGTATTCCATTCTCTTTGCATTACCAGGACAAAAAAAATGAATAACGAATTCCCATTTGAGAAAAAGTGTTAGAAAATTTAAGGGAATAACAAGCAATATCTCGAAAATGGTTCACTCAACAAAAAAAAATGTATATGATATAAACTGTGTATTTTAACGCGATCTACATTTTTTGTGCAGTAAAACATTGTCTATCTCTTATGGTTTATCAGTTATGCAAAAGTCGTTCACAATGAAGAATACTTTTGGAGACATTCCCAGAAAATTCGAGATTTACATTTCATTTGTCATGAAAATATCTTAAACAGATGATGTTTTAATCAAAATCGTTAGAGCTATTTTTGATAAAATTAAAATTTTCGAAAAATGTTCCATGTAAAGGGTAATCTGGGGTGGGGGAACTTTCTTGAAAAACTTCGTGTCGCATCTCCGGAAGATACTGAACCTAAATACCAAGTTTGGCGTTTATCCGACTGCTCGTTTCTGAGTTATGCTGTTCACAGACACAGACACGGACATGTTTCCAAAAATGCTTTTTTTGGATTCAGGGGGTCTCAAAACATATATTTTCGATGAAATCTCCGTATCGAATTTATAGCTGGAATACAATACTTCCCCTACTTACTATACGTAGTAGAGAAAGTAAAAAGAATGCGCATTTGTTTGTATGCGAGCGTGCGTGAGAGAAAGAGAAAGAGGGAGAGAGAGAGAAAGAGAGGAACACGATTTAAAAAATCTTATAGTTACGCTCAAATGTCTTTCTCTACCCACTATACGATATACTTACACAACTTTATTTTTCTGTCTGCTTCGTGTTATCGATATAAACGTTTGCAGACTTAGTTTCATTACACATTTCATTGTATAATCCCGCCGGCCTTAGGAGGGAACCTGATGATAACAAAAAGCGCGCGAAATACCGGTCTGCAAATTGTATTACTACGCCCTGGTGGAGCATAAGCATTACCTGAAGACACGTGTTTCTGATCTAACAATGCTTTTTAATAAAATAAACTCTGAAAAAGCATAAAACAAAATTGATTTCCGTAGTCCGACATGGAACTACGTTGCTGTAATCTGAGGCTGTTACACACAGCTTTTGTGTACATCAGGTTCCCTTCTAAGACCGGCGGACTATAGGTACAAAGGCGGTGCAGGAAATCGAACTGATGTTAAAATATCGCCCTTTCCATAACATCGCGAGTAACAGCTAAATGGCGACAGAGCTTCAAAAAATGACGGAAGTATTGAAAACTTCAAACCAATAACAGCGAGTATCTCGAAAATGGCTGATGTCACAATGAATGTTATTTGAAATAAATTCTGCGTTTTAAAAAGAAATTACTTTTGTTAGTATTTTCTGTCTATCTCTAACGGTTTACCCGTTATACAAAACTTATACGAAATTCCCTTTGAATGAAGAGGATATCATAAGCTATTCCCAGAATATTCTAGGATATACATTTTGTTTGTTATGTAAATATATTAAGTGCGTAGTATTTTAATAAAAATCGTTAGAGCTATTTCAGAAAATAAACAATTCAAAAAAATTCCCATGTAAAGGATAGTTAGAGGTGGGGGATTTTCTTGTACCTGTGGAAGATACTGAACTTAAATACCAAGTTTGCTATTTACGGACTTTTCGTTTTGAGTTATGCTGTTCACAGACACGGACATTTTATAAATGTTTTTCTTTAGGGGCTCAAAACATGTATTTCCGATGAAATATCGATATAAGTACAATATCTTCTCTATCTACTAGTTATATGGTAGAACGTAAAAAGCAAACTCAGTTGATTGTCAAACGGATACTTTTAATGGTGATTTTCTACCACTCCCACATTACCCGTGACAATGAAAAGTTTTCATTATTTTTCTGAGTTAGGGTAGAGAAAGTTATCGCAGTAATCTGTTCGTATTATCTTTTTTACTTGGCGCCTGTTATTGTTTTACTATTTTGAATTTTGGGTTCTTTGTCCTCCGGCTAGCTATTATTATTATTGCTAAAAAATAACACTGATAAAATAATTTATTTTTACACTTTTATTGCCGTCACAATTAATAGTTCATATCTGTAATCTTTATACACGCCTGACTGTAACTATTATATTTCCGAATATAATTACTATCGTACGCGTACATCACATTTTGTAACTAACTTTATGACGCGAGAGATTCTGTAGAATTGTGTGATGTGTAACTCGTGAATGATTCTTTTGAACTGCGCGACGTTTACCTCGTGAATGATTCTGTAGAACTGCGCGATACTTCCTTTTGGCTCAAGAATTTATACTCCCTCACCCCGATATGCCTAAACATTATAATAGAGCTGCTATTGGTTAATAAATCGCGCCAACATTAGCGTCTGTTTTATAAGTCAATCATAATTACTAAAACATATGCTCTAGGGAAGTCTAATTGTGTCCATAAGAATTTTTAAGAATAAATTAATCATTGTATCAACATAACTTCTTTTAAAACAAAAAAAAAATCGATTACACGAATAAAAGTAATTTTTTTTTGGAAGATATTCCCTCCATTCTAAAGAAAAGCGCGCTACCCTAACGTCATTTGTTTTTCTCTTCTAAGTGATAAACAACTCACCCCATCGATTCATTGTTACCCACTCCTATTGTCAGTTTCAGTGAGGCCGTGTAAACGTATTTCGTAACAATGCTTATGACTAACAAACATCTAAAATCATTGTCATACAATAATGTTAATTTACACTACAATCACTCTGGCATTCACAGTGTTGTGATATAAAATACTGCCTCAAAGTCGTGTGATTGTGACACATCAGATATTTCTTTTTGCATTTTAATCATTATTTAGTCTTTGTGTATTTCAGTTTTTTGTTTTTTGTTTTCCTCATCAGCTTATGCAATGAATATGTGACATCATGGTTTCAAGTATATCGACTTGAGTTTTTAAGTAGTGCTAATGTCTTAGGCTGCAAAATGCAATTAATTAAAACTTTGTATCATCTCACTGCATTCTCCTTTACAAGATAAAATCTTATGCTTCTCACGAGAATACTATTGTGCTTTTAGAATCTTATCTAAAATAAACCCATCAGACGTTTTATTGTATTGATAATTGATCTGTACTTCGATTACTTTTATTTATTATTTGTATTAATCCTCTCCCAGCCAACAATGATAGTAAATCTGCGATTTATAAATTATTTGTTTGCCTAGGACTTAGCAATTGCAGTTACTTCCCTGAATAACATTTCTTTATATATCAAAGTTATCATCTAAGATAAAGCATTGGTGCCAATAAATTCAGTATCGATGCCAATAAAGCTGTTGATATACGATTTGCTTTAAATAGTCTAATTGTGACCGCTGATGTTCTACAGAGTTTCTTGCCATTCATCTTAAAGCTGGCTTATGTTGGAGTGCTCATTTTCACTATATTGCAAATAAGATTACCAAAAGTATATGTGTATATATACGCACCGCAAATATTTCGGAAATGGAAAGTGCTATTGATGTGCAGTTTTCACAGCATTGATTGGTAGTCAGGGGCTCGTACATTTAGCCTATAAACATATTTTAATAATACTGAAAAAGTGTATTTTTTGAGCAAACATACAATTTTTTAAATGGAACAATGCCTAGTTACATCAACAGAATAAAGGTAAGGTAAACTAGAATGTCAATGGTCTTTGTTGCAGGATTCTAATGCAAGTGGTTTACGAGAAATCGCATTTTGAAAATTTCCACCCCATTCAACCTGCTTAGTTGCTAGGTACGATGTTGCTATATTTGTTTGCATTGTGTTTTCTGTTCATTGGTTGTATTGCGACTTTCTGGCCAGTTAGTTTGTGACAGTTCAAGCAGTAAGTCGTGAGTGGAAGATGGGGTTTACTAATGCAGAAAAAGCCGACATGCTCATGGTGTATTGCGTGTGTAGAAAGATTGCATTTCGTTCCTGTATGGTGTATGCGGAAACGTATCCCAATAGACGTCAACCATCTCGGCGATTATTTATCAACCTCTTCAACCTATTACATGAAAGTGGTACCGTAACACCTAGAAAACGTAACAGAAACAAACTATTGACCGGAGAAGAGGCAGAAATTAATGTTTTGGCTGCCGTTGCAGTAGATCCGCAAATTAGTTCCCGCACAATCGCACGTGGAAGTGGCATAAGTCAGGCAAGTGTACTGCGCATTCTCCATCCCTATCACATCTTTCTCCATCAAGAGCTGCAAGGAAACGATTTTGAGAATCGCGTTAACTTGTGTACATGGGCATTAAGATATGATACTCCAGATTCCTCTTGTAGGTATCTTGTTTAGTGATGAGGCAACATTTACTAATCATGGGCAGGTAAACCGCAGAAACATGCACTATTGGTCTGTTGACAATCTCCGTTGGCTTCATCAGATGGAACGTCAGCGTCCATGGAGTTTAAACGTGTGGTGTGGGATAGTGAACCATCAGCCCATAGGCCTTTTGTTCGTAGAAGGAACAATGAACTCGCACAAGTATTGCAGCCTCCTGACGGACCATCTGTCACAATTGCTAAAAGATGTTCCTTTGCAGACTAGGAGGAACCTGTGGTACCAACATGATGGCTGTCCAGCCCATAGTGCACGAAGCATTACAGCTGGTCTTAACGGATTGTTTCCAAATCGTTGGATTGGACGAAGAGGACTTGTACCTTGGCCGACCTGTTCACCGGATCTGACCCCTGCGTAAAAGTTTCAAAATAAGATTTCCCGTAAACCTCTTGCACTATAATCTTGCAACATTCAACACTGACATTCTAATTTACCTTACCTTTATTCTGTTGATGTAACTAGGCATTGTGCCATTTAAAAAATTCTATGTTTGTCAAAAAAGACACTTTGTCAATATTACTAAAATCTGTTTATAGGCTAAATGTACGAGTCCTTGACTACCAATCAATGCTGTGAAAACTGCACATCAATAGCAGTTTCCATTTCCGAAATATATGCGGTGCAATTTATAGGTGATTCACCCTATATATATATATATATATATATATATATATATATATATATATATATATATTGCTTCTCATTCTAAATAAAACTATGTATAAAATCCATAAATTACGATTAGCGATAAATATAGTCACATATGTTATGGTACTCTCTTATGGCACAACCATCATTTAGCCAATAGACTACTTATTCTAAAGAAGAGAGCTCTTGGAATTATACTGCCGTTTGTGAAAATTGCAACACCAAGAAAGAATTTCCCGTATAACTCCAAACTTGGTGGAAGTGTAGAAGAGTGTGCAGGCAATAAGGATTAGGTTTGCAGAGAGATGGGGTACACGCAGGCTGAGCAGAGCCCTCTCGTGTCGGTCAGTGTTACGCCCAGTGCAGATGTGTCAAACAAGGCGGAAACAATAAAGTGAGTGCCAGTATACCTCGTCGACGTCAAAGTAAGCCATATCGGCATGTGAGTGAGTTCGAACGGGGCAGAATGATCGGTCTCCGGGAAGCGGGTTTGTCATACTGAGACATTTCGGCTAGTACAGGGCATGCTGCTACGAAAGTGAGACAGTGGTGCGTGTGTGGAAGCTGTGGATAGATGAAGGTCGTACGCAGCGACAGCGGGTACTGGACCACGGAACGTGACCACAGTACGGGATGACCGTCATCCTGTCGCATGACCATAACGGATCGTACAGCTCCATCTACAGTGTTGGCTCGACATCGGAGCACTGCAACAGGTATGTACTTGTCTGCATCAACGGTTCGTCGCAGCCTGCTGCAGGTTGGTTTGCTATCTTTTTGTGCTGAAATTTTCCGTAGTATTTGGCATGTTGGTCTTTTATCTATTTTTACAATGCCATTTTAACTGATGGAGTAATACCCAACACAGGTTCATGCCGAATAAAAGCTGTATTTAACACTTTCTTGGCAAGTTGGACTGGTTGCATGCATGCCATTACATCGGCTTCCATTGTCCAGAAACCACAAGCTCCTCCGACTGCAATGGGCACGTGAACACCGCCACTGGTGTGCTGAGTGGCAAAATGTAGTCTTTTCGGACGAGTCCCGCTTCAACGTGTCCTACAGTGATGGCCGTATACGTGTCCGGCGGTACCGTGGTGAGCGCAACCTGGAGAGCTGCATTGTTGAGCGGCATAGCGGACAAACACCAGTTGCGATGGTTTGGGGCGCCATTGTTTACAACCGATTTCGCCTCCTACGAATTGAGAGCACTTTGAACAGCAAACGGTATCTAACGGTGGTTCTAGAGCCTGAGGTACTCTCCCTGCTTCAGGCATCTCCACAGGCCACATTTCAACGGACCATGCCCGGCCACATATTTCGAGGAATGTACAAGCCTTCTTCGAAGAGCGACGGGTACCATTGCTTCCCTGGCCTGCACGTTCGCCTAACATGTCACCCATCGAATATGTCTGGGATATGGTTGGTCGGCACCTGGTGCGTCACGGTCCTCCAGCAACCAGTGTCACTGATTTATGGGCACGAATACAAACTGCGTGGAGGGAAATCCTTCAGAAACTTATTCAGAACCTTTTTGATTCAATGCCACGGCGTATAGCAGCTCTAATTGCTGGACACGGAGGCGTTACCAAATACTGAATATTAGGGCTCAAAGGTCATGTATAGATTTGAAAAGTTTATCATTTGTTACTTGTCATGTGCCTAACCTGCGGTATTACATTCATTGAATTCATGTGTTTCCTTCTTGATCTTGCAATTTTCACAAGCGGCAGCGTATATGTGTGATGCCTCCGAGAACACACTGCAAGCCACTTTTGTTGATCTGGGCATACTTACTTTACCATCAATGTGTATACTGTCTTGTCTCTTATGTCTGGTTAATCTGAAGGGCAATATGAAGCGTTCATCACACGATAATTATTCGACGCGAAATAGAAACAATAACTACAGGAGTAAATGTAGTAAGAACGATAAATAGTTTTTATGTATGGCTAATCAATTGTACAATAATATACTATCTAGGTTACGAAGTCTGTCTTTAAATTCTTATAGGAGATCGGTACGCAGTACCTGATAATAAATCCTGTATATAATGTTGTCGAATGTCATAATATTAATTTTAATGGGAACTTCTAATTCACTTTTATTGACGCTGCTATATTGTACGGTCATGGCAATAAACTGCTCGCTCGCTCACTCACTCACTCCCCACCCACTCACGCAGTTATTTACTTATTTAGTCACTTGCTGACTTAACTTACTTACTCACTCAGTTAAACTCACTTAAGCTAATTTACTCACTCACTCACCTTCTAACTTACTTAACTCGCTCACTTACTCACTCAATCAACATACTCACTTAATTATTTACTTACATATTCACTTAACTCACTAACCTGCTTACTCACACCCACCCACTTGTTCACTCACTTAACTTACACTCACCCACTCATCCACACACACACACCCTACCACCCACACTCACTCACACCCACCAATCCACTCTCTCACTCACTTAACTTACTTACACATTCATACACTACCCACTCACTCAGTTAACTTACTCACTCATTCATACCCACCCACTCACTCACTTAACTTATTTACTCATTTACACTCACCCACCCACCCACTCACTCACTTAACTTACTTATTCATTCTCACCCATTCATTCGCTTAACTTACTTACTCATTCACAATCACTCACCCGCCCTCACTCACTTACCTACTCGTTCACTTGACTTACATACTTACTTACTCATTCACACCCATAGACTCACTCACTTAACTTACTTACTCATTCATACCCACTCACTAACTTATCTTACTTACTCATACCCACCCATTCACTCACACCCACACACTCATTCACTTAACTTAGTCAATCATTCCTCCCACCAACCCACTCACTCACTCACTTAACTTGCTTATTCACTCATTCATACCCACTCACTCACTTAACTTACTTACTCATTTACACTCACCCACCCGACAAACTCACTCACTCACTCAACTTACTCACTCATTTACATCCACTCACTCTCATTCACGCACTCACTCACTTAACTTACTTACTTACTTACTCACTCATTCACACCCACTCACTCACTCGCTTAACTTACTCACCCATTCACACTCACTACCCACCGTCAATCACTCACTCACTCACTTCTTAACTTACTTATTCATTCACACCCAATCACTCATCTTACTTACTCATAGCCATCCACTCACTCACATCCACACAGTCATTCACTTAACTCACTCATTCACACTCACCCACTCACTCACTTATTTTACTTACTCATACTCACCTACTCACTCACACCCATACACACACTCACATTCACTTAAGATACTTACTCACTTACTCGCTTAACTTACAACCACTCACTCACTCACTCATTCAACTTACTTACTCTCTCATACCCACCCCCTCACTCACTTATCTTGCTTACTTATACCCACTACTTATTCATATCCGCACACACACATTCACCTAACTTACTCATATCCACCACTCTTTCATCCATTCACTTAACGTACTTATATGAATGGAAGAAACCAATGGGATATAAGCGTTAGTATGAGTATTTTATAGAAAATTATAACGTGTAGAAAAAGTTTTTTTTATTCTGACCATCACAGTATTATGGCTATGCTAGAAGACGAAGGCGTTTCTGATAAAGCTTCCTTGTTCTAACATCGCGTTTTGCTGCTGATTCATTCACAGACCCTTGTCTGTCTCTTGCACGCTATGCGCAAATATTTATTCACATATAACGTAGCCGTATATGGCTACTCAATTATTTGACCATCCCAACACTTCGAGTCATGTTGCTTGTACCCAGAAGGTCAATTCATGAGCGTTAAAGCAGTTGGCGAGAGAGGAGAGAAAAAAGGATGGATAGAAATGAGAGAAACAGAGAATGTTTTGTTTGATGACGAGATTGTGGACCTTGGTTTTGTGTTTACTTAAGAGCAACAAACCATATGGGGAAAGGTAGCTTCGCTTGTGGGAAAGAGTTGGTGTTCTGTACGGATCTCGGACGCACGAATACAGTGAAGTTCGTAACGCACTTTCCGAATGATGTGAGTTACTTTGTAAAGCAGCTTTGTAATACATCAGGAATGTTTGCAACGGAAGTTACCAGGTACGTCGCTCAAGAATTTTAATACCCTTTTTTGTTCTTTGTCCATTTTTTACACCATATGCTTAACTTAGAGGGATAGAGGGAGAATGTCTATATTGGGTCTCTAATTATGCACACAATAATATTAATAATAACAGTGATAATAATACATTCTTTTTTACATTAAATATATTTTTGAGATAGCTAACATTGTGTTACTACTCCATCATTGCTTAGATCTCCCCTTTTATTTCCGTGTTATGAATTATGTCTTAAAATCGGTTTTCAAAAATCAACAATAATCTTCCGTTTTCTGCAGTGCAGTAGGAATTAAAGTGTAAAATTGATAGATCATAATATATTTTAATGTTCAGTAGAGCTAAACGAGAAAGACAGCTGGTGTTTTGAACTATTAATAGCTTAGCTCTGGGAAGTAAACCACATAAGCTACTTGATATTATCCTTAGGACTGAAAAAAGAACCTTCAATAAAAATCTCAGACCAACCAGCGCGATAGGCATGAGAGGCAATAAACGTCTACGTTTTAGACATTCGATAAAAAGAAGAAATAAAAAAAGACAACACGTTTCCTATGGTAATCGCAAACCATTCCAACATCATTTATAAAACTGGCTTTGTACCCAAATAATAAGAAACAATTCCTACAATATATTAAATAACAATAATAATAAAAGATTGCCATTTGACACAGAATACTCACTATTTTTTCTGTTCAAATACATAAATGTTGAAGCAATGGGGAACGAAAGCCAAAAATTAAAAGACTAAAATTAAATTGGATTATTCTTTTTATCTTAAAAGAAACATTGTAGGTAAATTGTTACTCTGTCTTAGATTTTAAATACTAATTTTACCATATAAATGGTTTCGGAAGAAATGTTAAGGACAAAACTTTTCAGGAAAATTATGCCACTAAACTTTTATTCTGTAATATTTTTCGCGAAACTGAATAATAATAAGCGACAGATTCAGTGTTTTTGACTCCCTTCTCTATCACAACCCTTCCCTTAGGAAAAATAATTAGAATATCATATAGGCCCATTTAGTAATTGAAACATAAGATTGGTTCTGTACTAAGTTTCATTGCAATTGGTTAAGCCAGGGTTTAGGCCAATGTTTTAGACTTGCGGCTGCATTAATCCATAGATTATTTTTGCGGCACGTTCCAAAAATCGCTGAAAGAAATGTTATACTACAAAACCACAAACTATAATAAATTGAATTTTTGTTGTCTTATAAGATTTTACATTTGTAATTTAAATTAAAATTTGGCAATATTTATTAATAAATATATTTTATAAGTAAGTAGTACATATATGATGTGGTAGAAAGGAAGAGATAAAGAAATAAACATACATAAACACATGAGAAACAAGAAAGAAAATAAGTTATGTTTAGAGAAATGTACACTTAATTCAAAATTGAGCTGCATTTTACATTGTTTTCATAAAACATAATTTTGAACTGTCTGTCTTAATCAGAGGGATATGCTTGTTTAGCATTGAACAACTCATGGTATCTTGGTATAATTTTTTATAAAGAATACCAATTTCTGTTTCGATAATGAGGTTAGATCTATATTTAGTTTTTAAGCAGCAACTGCACAAAAAGTACACTCGCAAGGGTAAGAATTGGTAAAATAATTTATTGCCAGCAGTTAGGGAATTTAATGACGTGCTGGCATGTTACCATGGTAGCTCAGTTGGTTAGTGCAACCGGACGGAAACCAGAATATCCGTGGTTCAAATCCATTGAGTTTTGCAGTCTGATTCTACCATTCCAAAATATTATGTGTTTAAGATATTTTCATAACAGAATAGTCTGCCAAGTCCTCTTTATTCTGAATGACTTTTGCATAACTGGTAAACTATAAGGGATTAAACAAAATCTTATTTAAAAAATGTGGATCTCATTAAAGCACAAACTTAATGTCAAGTAACTTTTTTGAATTAGCTATTTATCAGATATTCCTTTTTATCAGTTTGAATTTTCACATACTTATACTTTTCTCAAATTGGATTTTTTCCTCGCCTGGTCAGGCAAACAAAACGGAATTTCTAGCCATCATACAGTGATCAGCTCAAGATTTGACTATCGCTTAAACCTACTGTATTCCCCTACCTCCAAGGAAATATCCAATAGCACAGTTTCTGGATATTTTTATCTTGATTAAGATGAAGTAGGCAGAAGAATAAGCTTTTGTAAGAATAGTTTGTTGAAGAATAGAAAAAGAATAAGTAACACATCAGATTTTTTAACTTCAGGATAGCCCATTATTGTTGTTTACAACGTCCTCTTTTATCAAAACTCGAGAACTACGAGTAAAAGTACTGTAATATATTTATTATATGAAAGTCTTAAGACATTAAACTATTATATACACAATTCGAGATTTTATTGTTTGAAGATACATTTTTCGGCGATATGGTGCAAAGAGAGGGGTGAGAATAATTAAAAATTATCTTGAATCTTATGTTATGTGCTAAAATGTCAACAAAATAATAGCTATTTCTGTACTACTGTCATTTGTGGAGAGCCGTAGAGATCCGTAAATACAACTGTCGAATTACAAATTTTAAATGTTCTATTATAAATGATTGATCTTATAAAAGATACTTCAAAATAAACCAAATAGGTCAATGTTGACAATGCCGCACGCATGCACAAGTGCTATCTCTGCCTCTCACCCCCCCTCTCTCTCTCCTCATAAAGTATCTCACTTTTCATTACACAGAATGTATAATCATTTGCGTAGTGATACTTTGCTTTTCATCTGTTTCTATCCGTATAATAAATATTTATCTTCATGTTAAATAAGACATTCATCGTCCTTTTGTATAATGTATATGTATACATTTTTATATATACATAAAAACTTAACAAGTTAAATTTCATTCTCATAAATATGAAATTAAAACTATCTGAATTTGTTTTTGAGTGAACCTAAATGCTTAACAAATTCAGTCTTCAAGCACAATAGCAGCTTCTTCCAAATACACACAAAGTTTAGAATTATTAAATTTAAAACTGTATTATAAATATAATCAGGCAAATTTTCTCTAGCAATATTAGCTTCTTGTACAATTTAATTCATCCGGATAGACCCGTACCAAAGCGAGCTCGGATTTTACTTCTACACCTACCATATGAATTTCTTCTGGATCAGGATGAATCCCTTGGTGACCATGACCTAATTAAGGAAAGGTCCCTCTAGATTTATGGCTTCGAAGGCATGTTCAATCCCGTCTCCGTCCATGTTGCGACTTACAGGCAGCCCAACATAAACCGCCTATAGTTCCCTTACGCCAGAGCACAAATCCTAAAAGTCAAGACAATCAGGACTTTTCTGTAACGTTTTGTTGAGGCTTAACAAATTGTTAAAGTAACTTCGTAACAAAATAAAAGTTTGCTTGAAGATATTTTTTAGCTCCACGTATGGACGCCAATTTGAGAAGATGGTTTGTTACGTTATTTGCACCACGCTTTGGGCGTCAATTTGAAGTAGTTTGATAGAGTTTGAAGGATTTGTATTAAAGTTCAACTGTTGTGGAGCCGAACTTGTAGTAGTTGCAACCGCACGTATAGTAAACAGTTTCCGGTAGCCTTCGCCCCAAATGTACCTTCAGGTGGCCTTTGCTCCAAGTTTAAAAAAAAACATTAACTTTGTAATTTGACTGTTTCTTTAAATATCATATATTTATGTTTGCCTCGGCTGCGTCAATATTATTGTTAGAGACATGGATGTCTTGGCAAGGTTGTGTAGCGACTAAGAATGTAGGCTTAAACAGATTATAATTTTACTTCACTTCTTTTATTAATGCTTGACACGATTTAATTAACACTTCACGGATATATATAGAGAGAGAGAGCTGTGAGATT
The DNA here is from genome assembly GCA_030765065.1 of Deroplatys truncata. Classification (NCBI taxonomy): domain Eukaryota; kingdom Metazoa; phylum Arthropoda; class Insecta; order Mantodea; family Mantidae; genus Deroplatys; species Deroplatys truncata. The sequence continues at coordinate 124,373,008 of CM060984.1, read as the reverse complement.
CTTTAATTAATTACTTGCACTTTTTAACACGTAAACTATTTTCGTCTCACATGAATACTTATTAAATTTCTTGAGAACACCTTTTGCGTCTGGTTAGTAACGCTGTCTGCAACCAACTGAATTGATTTCAACCGCCTAAACTTGTAAATTTCTGTATTTCAAGTCTCTGATTGGTTAATACTAATCCAATAGAATATCTTCATTTAACTAAAGCTTTTTCTGGTTGTTGATTGGCTATTTTTTAAACTGTCACAAAATTTACATTATTGTTGCTCCAGTAATGACTAGTAGCATTTAAACTTTCAAATTCATTATTGCCTCAAGGTTACCTCATTGTTAGCAACTGTTGACCTATTATTCTCACAGCTCCAACATTATTAAATTACGTAATACATTCATATAACATTATTACACATGGATACAATAATATAAACATATACAATGGCTGTAATATACACTTTTTATATATTTTTATATACACATATTGCTTTAAGGCGGGCTGTTATTGAATTTATATATTACATAATTAGACTGAAGTTATTTATGTGTTAAAAATACTGCCTCGTGTTGAATCAAGATTTGCTTGTTGAACATAGCAAACCCTAAGATCCTCATGTTAACGCGTTTGTTACGCAATAGGTTCGCATAGACGTCGTTTTAATGCTGCTATAAGAGGGAAAACATAACAGAAGCTTGTCATTTTAATTGTCAAATGTTTGTTTATTGGTTTTAGCGTAAAATATAAATGTTACGGGTTAGCTTGAGTAAGCAATGTTCCGTGTGGTAGCATTGGGAAATGATGCTCCCAATAAGTTTCAAGAGACGAATTTTAATAGGAAAGTAAATGTTGTGTAACCTCGTATCGTAATAAAAACTAAGGCTATTAATTTAAGAATTTTAGGTTGAAATAGTGATAAATCTTGTGTTTATTTACATGGTTCACGAATTCATTTGCCTGGTTTTTAGGATAAGTTTAGGAACTGAACACTTCTGAGAGTTGTAGGATAGTACAGGATACATTTCCGTTCCCAGAATTATTTTTAAATGATTTCCAATCTGCTAAAATAATTGGCTAGCAAAAACATGTTTACCAGTTTCTCATAACCATAGAAATTGAATTTATATTGATGCTGCTGGAAGCGGAAGAACATAACGGTCAGTTGAGGTATAAAATGATAATTTATACGTAGTAAATTTGCGTATGAAAAATAATCAGAAATAAAATAGCTGTAACATTCCCCCAGATAACACAACTAGTGAAACTAAGCTTTCTTTTCACTACGATCTTCCACTTAACCTAAACTAATATGGATTTTATCAGATATCAATAATGATTTTCATTCAAAGATTAAGATGCAAGAACATGTCCACAGAACTGAACTAAGGCTTAATATTGCCAAATCATGAATAAAAGAATAAGTATCTACTCATGTTTGATGGCATGCATTAAAATTTCATAAAATTATACATGACCACTGGTATCTTTAAAACGTATAATCAAAAGCCAAAAACTGTAAAGAAAATCAGCAATAATTGCAGGTTGATATAAATTAGTGAAACTTGCATCAAAACAATATGAAAGTACTTTGCCAATTCTTTTGTCTGTCATTTCTAATCTAGGTTGAACTCATTTTACAGGGCCACTGCCACAGCTGTTTAACAGCTTGAAGAGTTTTCCCCACAAAAATCAAGCTATTTGGGGTCACAAGAAAATGTAACTCATGCTATTCTAAGCAATGGGTGCGAGCTTTAAAAATCCACATATATTTTATAATTTTTTTTTGTGTGACCTTTTCATAGTGCTTTGTCTCCATCTTGCCAAGCAAAAGTAACAAAGCACTCGGTAGTCGGTATTACGGCGCTGAAGGCAGATGGAAACAAAACGATGTCGCAGAGCGCACGAATTTTCGACTAGTCACTCCAGTGAGCTAACAAACCACCAGAAAATAAATATCACGATAACAAACAAGTTTCAGAATGTCAAATAGCGGCACATTTGTTAAGAGCGGTTCTTTAAGCTTAACAAATAGAGTTAACAAATCGCCTTCTTAACAACGAAGTTACAGAATAACCCTGAATGAATGAGTTCCAATGTTTGCACTTGTATTTTTGTTTTTATTTAGAATTGCAAGCGTGCTAAATACTGCAATGTATTTTTTGGAGTTCTCCCTCCCGCGACACGATTTTATTATCCAAAGTCGTGCTAGAAATAAATGTGATTGCTTTATATATCTACATACGCCAACAAGAAGAGTGGGATTTTTCTTGTTGTTAAAGATAAAAGCATTCCCTCAGTATTCTTAAATGCAACACTGTTCTGGCTGCTTCTGTGGTCTGATTAGCATGCATCCAGGGGCCCCAGGTTCGATCCCGGCTGGAGGATGGGAATCTTTCTTTGGCCAGGATTATTCCTTGTGCTCTCTAGGGTCTGGAAATGTGAAAGAGAGTGTGAATCTGTTGCAAGTTTAAATACAAACCAAAGATAAACACAAACAGTAAATGAGTGAACACCATTGCATGAGCAATTGCTCTAAAGATAAAAGCCGCCATATGATCCAGATGTTAAAGGCGGCGTATAAATGGAACAAAGAATAAAATCTATGTTACATTCACAGTACTTTCTCTACCCTCTATTATTTATTAGTGGCTATACATATTATTCCTACAAAAGTTTATTTTTCTATCTACTCTATTTTAATCGAGGTAAACCTCTGCAGAATTAGTGTCATTACACATTTCATTATACACACAAAGGGTCGTCCTCCGTGGTGTAGTGGTTACCATGCTACCCTCTAGTTCCCGAGGTCGCAGTTCAAACCCGGTGGAGAGCGATGGATGTTTTCGGTCGTTAAAATCCTTAGCATGGCTTCCTTCGGAACGGAATTAAAACCGGTGGTCCCGTGTCGTAGATTTAGACACGTAAAAGAACCTCAAGCCTGATAAAGAGACCTCTGAGCATAATTACCGTTCTTTCACGCCCAGTGTAGAATGGGACGCTAAGGACCACAATAGTTAAAGAGCGTCCATAAATAAAACTCAATTTAATTTAATTTTAGACACAAAGGGAACAGGGGTAGTCAAATGTTTAAGAACTGGACGCTATATGCTGGCCTTAAAATTCCATACTGCTTTTAAGCAACCGCGAGAAACAAATGAAAATCCACAGGACTTGAAAATAATGACTGTTGAAGTATTCAAACAGTTAATAATGGATATCTTGAAAACGACTTATGCCACATAAAAATGTATTTAACATAAATTGTGGTTTTTTTTGCGGAGATCTACATTTTTTGTGTAGTGCATTTTCTTCTATCGCTTACCGCTTATGAGTTATAGAAGATTATATAAAATTCTTTCCGAACGAAGAGGACTTCACAGGACTTCACAGGCTATTCCAGAAAATTCAAGATATAAACTTTATTTTTCATGTTAATATCTTCAATGTATGGTATTTTAATCAAAATCTTTAGAGCTATTTTTTAGAAAATAAAAAGTTTCGAAAAATGTTCTAATTAAAATGTAGTTGGGTGTGGGGGATTTCCTTAAAAAGCTTCGTATAGCATATATGGAAGATACTGAACTTAAATACCAAGTTTGGTGTTCATCCGACCTTTTGTTTTTGAATTATGTACAGGCACACACACGCTTTTTCTAAAAAATGCTTTTGGGGTAGGCGTTCAGGGGACTTCATAACATATTCCGGTGAAATCTCAACATCAAATTTTGAATGAAATACAGGATTCCCCTACTTACTAGTAGTAGAGAAAATAAAAATACTTATTTCCAGCATGTCGCGTGTAAAGTAAAATATAACAGGTACTAATTTCCACATTCACTTAGATATTTCCAAAATCAGTGAACTGAAACCAGTTTGTTAAGCCTCCTCTGTATGTGTATCTTGTGCCACATTGTAATCACTATCGATTAGTATTTCTGTCATTTGTCAACACTTAAAGAAAATTGCAGTTTTTATTAGAGAAAAACAGTACATAGCAACCATAGATGTATAGCAACGAAATGTTTACTAAACCCAAGTCCTTTTACTATATAAATTCTTAAGAAATAAAATTCATCTACATTATAGAATGCAATACGTCTATTTGAAATGCGTAACAGAATCCCGGAAAGAGAAAAAAGAGACTCGTCCCCTTTGTTTTCCTAGTTTTTTCTTCGACTCTCCTTTAGCACATTTCCAGCACTTAATTTGTAATACACTGTCACTTCTGATTCAATAATTAAATATTTTGCAGCAGCGGAACGTCAGTAATGGTTTAAACTGCATAGGTTTGTATAATGCACGGAATAAGTTATGCAAGAGAACGAGCACGGATGATAAATACTTTTTGCAGCCTTTTCTTCACTTTGAGTGATGGCCAGTTTTGACCAGCAGTGAGCGTATACGATGAACGGAAAGGTCCATATTTTTCAAAGTGCCCTCACATACACGGTGATATCAGGGCTGTCAGTTCTAAATGACCACTGACACGGACGGCGAAAGACCAACTTGCTTTCGTGGAAAGACGAAGATGACGTCAAACTTTGGTAGTGAAGAACAAAAGGGATGGAAATCGAATGTCTCTATCAAACGCCAATTGGATGACTTTACTACGTCTAATAGAAAGACTTTAAAACCAAGCGTTTGGGAGCTGAGAGTTATAAATGAAGCCGTTAGCTTTTGTTCTTCGTCTCGTTCCATTTAAACGTAGTTTAGCGTTCGATAATGGCAGAAAGTTAAGAACGCGAACAAAATTATCTGAAATAAACTGTAAGCAGATACAACGTTTTGAAAAAGTTTTTGTGCAGGCTTTTCTGTGCTTGCTACTTTTAATGCAAGTCGAATGACGAAATGAAACACCGTAGTTTATACTGTCCATCAAACAGAACAATAATGCCTATTAGAAGCATCTTTGGTGTAATAAAAATAAAGCTTCGACAAGGCAGATTCCATTAGTACATCCATGTAAACATCTGGCACAGAGCATGAAAGTTAAACCTAGCCAATATATATGAAGCTTATTAACAATGACAACACAGTTTTTAAATACTCGATGTCAAAGAACACCTTAGTTTCAACGTTCTGCTTCAGTGCATCTCAAATTTGCCACTAAATGGCTGGTGTTACAGGAGCGGATTGAAGTAATTGAATATCTTAATTAATGAATTTAAAAATACAGATTGTTAATCTTGTAGATATCTATTAGGCTCGGAAATACAAAAGATACGAAACAAAGTAAGCATAAATATCTTTACCTCAGTATTAAATTGTTAGAGTGAAAACTATGGACGTCTGTGACAGGTGAAAATTAAAGGGGGCATAAATGAGTGGAGATCCGGAAAATTCATTGTTCGTTAGTTCCAAAAAAAATTGAATACTGAGAGGAAGCGCATAATTTATTTACGGAAATAATAGATGTGTAGAGTGTTTTTTTTTTCATTCGCGAGGTTTTACTTTTATTCTTTGGAAGAATAAACGGAAAAGTTTCGAAAAATGTATACCCTCTATAAGATAAGAATAATTACGAAGCAGCTTAAATTTCGTGATGCTCTTTGCACAGCTGTGATTTTCTATAAATAGGGGTTGACAATATTATAGATAAATGCGGATTACGTTTGTTAGTTTCCAACCTGATGCAATGTATGGTAAAAAGTACTTCAAATTCCATTTTCCACAGAAGAGATTTGAAGAGGATTTAAGTTCTAGTTTGTATAGTTTGAGGAATAATAGGTCTTAAAGTTTATTTTTATATGATTACTGCTTTGACACAATATTCTTTCTTCTCTGTTAAACTTGAGTGCTAGCTACTAAGGAATTTGATTAACAAAATTACCTCTTATTACTTAAAATTAATGTTATGCATTTTGCTTTTATTACACTGACACTAATTTGATTCTTTATTTTTAATAATATTACCTTATATATATATATATATATATATATATATATATATATATATGCTCGCTATTTGCACCTATTTGTGAGGCATCCCTCCGTTTGAATACCATATGTTTCTTATTTTCTCATGGCAATAAATTAGCAAATGTTGTTTTTATTTTACTTTGTAGTTTTCCATAAAATAAAATTATATAAGTTGTAAATTAACATTCTCTAACTAGCCCTTTCCATTTTCGTAAAAGATCAGGGATATAAAAATATAATATTGACAAATTACTCTTTAATCATATTCTAGATAACAAATCAAATAATCCTTCAAGAGATAAGATGTATTGAATGATAAAATGATGATGATAATAATAATAATAATAATTTATTCATAATAAATATGCATATGCTTAACTTACGTTATAGATTCTAGCCCTATGTTCACTCTTTATTCCTAATCGCTGCTATCTATTTTTGTTTATTTTCCACCTTGTGCAAGTACTGATTTTACTTTGTTAACCATTTCTTTTATTGCAAATTTTCTCCATTTTACACCATTTATCTCTAGTGTATGTATTCCTTCATTAACACAAGCACTGTCACAATAAAATATTATGTGTTTGAGATCTTCTCTTCCTTCACATAATGAACAATTGACCTTGGATAAAATATTTTCGTTCTCCTTTCAACCTCCATCTCTTTGTTCTCATCCCTTATCATTCCATTTCATCTTTGTTCACTTGTCTATGTACCTTTCCCTTTTCTCTGCTTTTCATTTATATAAAATATTAGTGATATTTTATGATAAGATTAAAATAGATATAACATTTCAATTATTTGATATGTGATGTAAGCTATAAATATGTTGAAGATTTGAAGATCAAATTAAATGATGTGTACTGTAAAAAAATAAGCTCAAAAACTACGCGGAATGACACACAATTAACATTCTAGAAAACAATGGCAGTACCAGCAACTTTATACAAAAGCCTATCAGGGATTCTAGACAGTGAGATGAAAAGTGTATCCAAACAGCAGAGATAAATTTCTAATGGCTAAATGAAGAATTGTACATTTTTACAATACAAACAAAGCTGCAAAGAGCTACCACATTCAATGGAATGTACTTCAATCCAGAAAATGGTTTTAAGCGGAGATTAAAAGCCACATCCCGCCAATTTTAAACGTACTAAATTCGTGACCAACTATCTGAGAAACTATTTAAAATATAAGACTAAAATTTTTACACGTGTAGACGTGTATTTGCAAAGAAAGAATCCACATGGCTTGAGCACACGGAGATACCATACTTAATGGCAGTACTAGTTTATTGAGCAAAACTTCCCTTAAAAGATGGGATAAAGTTTGCTCCCTACTCCAAAGTGTGTAGGATCTTTGACATTTTCTTGCAAAGTAGGCAGAATTTACAGTACAAAATGGCAGATGCAGTATTATTTTTACTTTATCCACCACTCGCCTATGTGTTTTATGGAGCCCAAAAATTAGATATCGAATTCGCCGGAAAACGCATGTTTTGAGGTCCCTGGATAAAAACATTTTTAGCAAAAGGTCCGCGGGTGTGTATGTGTGTGTCTGTGTCTGTATAAAGGATAAATACCAAACTTGATATTTATGTTCACTACCTTCCAAAGATGCGACACGATGTTTTAAACAAAATCCCCCCCAAACTATCCTTTACATGGATTTCGAAATTTTTGATTATCTGAAAAATAGCTCTAACGATTTTGATGAAAGTACCATATATTAAAGATATTTACATTATAAATTAAATGGAAATATTGAATTTTCTGTAAATAATCCGTGGAGTCCTTTGGAAGGAATTTTGTATAACCTTGTATAACCGGTAAACTTTAAGCGATAGACGAAAAACGTACTATATACAGAATATAAAATTTTTTAAAACACACCATGTATGTCAAATAACTTTTTTTCTGGCATCAGCAAAACCTTTTCAGTCCTTTCGATATTCAGTTGTTTCTCGCGATTGCATGCAAAGACCATGCAATTCTAAGGCCAGTGCACATCACCCAGTTCTTATACATTTGGCTATCGCTATCGTTTATATCTATAACGAAATGTGTAAGCAGCTATTTACGGAAATTTTTACCTTGATCAAAATGAAGAAGATAGGAAAATAAACCTTCGTCAGAATAATTTGTATACCCACTAATAAGCGCTAGAGGGTAGAGAAAGTCATATGAATGTAACCATCAGACTTTTCTATGAAGTGATACAGAATTCACAGTACACTGTGACTAATGCAGTACTACTTTTACTTTCTTTACTACTCGTCTCTAGGAAGCAAAGGAATATTAAATGCCACTCAGAAACTGGATATCGAGATTTCCCCGGAAAGATACGTTTTAGGACTCCCCGAATAATTAAAGAAAGGAAGCAATTTTAGAAAAACGTTTGTTGTGTGTATGTGTCTGTGAAGAGTATAGCTTAAAAATGACAAGTCATTTAAATACCAAATTGGTATTGAAGTTCAGCATCTTCCAAGGATACGAAACGAAGATTTTCAAGAAAAACCCCCACACCAAACTTTACACCTTACATGTAAAAGTTGAAGAAGGTTTGTTGTTACTACCTATGGAGAGCCAGTTTGAAGAAGATGTATTATATTTCGACTGTTGGGTAGCTGAACTTGAAGTAGTTGTAACCGCACGTATGGTAAAAAGTTTCCGGTAGCCTTCGCCCCAAATGTACTTTCCGGTGGCCTTTGCCCCACATGTTTAAAAAATATTAACTTTGTAATTTTGACTGATTCTTTAAATATTATATGTTTATGTTTGCCTCGGCTGCGTCAGTATTTATATTTTTTGAGACATGAATGTCTTAGCAGGGAGTGGAGCGACTGAAGAATGTATGCTTACACAGATTATAATTTTACTTCATTCCATTTATTAATGCTTGACACGATTTAAATATAGATATAGATATAGAGAGTTGTGGGATTATTTTATTAATTACTTGTACTTTTTAACACAAACTATTTTCGTTTCACACGAATACGTATTAAATTTCTCGAGGACGCATCTCACGTCCGGTTAGAAACACTGTCTACAACCAACCCGTCCAGTTATGAAGCGCTCTACAAGCAACTGACTTGATTTCTACTGCCTAAGTTTGTAAATTTCTGTATTTCAAGTCTCTGATTGGCTATTCCTAATCCAATAGAATACTTTTATTTAACTTAAGCTTTTTCTGGTTGTTGATTGGCTATTTTATAAACTGTCTCAAAAATTACATTATTGTTGCTGCAATAATGACTAGGAGTATTGTTAAACTCTAAAATTCCTTATTGCCTCAAGGTTACTTCATTGTTAGCAACCTTTAAACTATTATTATCACAGCTCCTACATTATTAAATTATGTGATATATTCGCATAATATTATTGAACATGTATACAAAAATATAAACATATACAATGACTGTAATATACACTTTTTGTATATTATTGCATACACATATTGCTTTAAGGTGGGCTGTTATTTTATTTTATATTATATAATTTGACTGAAATCATTTAAGTGTTAAAAATACTGCCTCAAAGTTTTCGCTATTTTTTATATTCTGAAAAATGGCTCTAAAGATTTTAATTAACATATTTTTATTTTAAGATATTTACATGACAAATTAAACTTATATCTCAAATTTTCTGTGTAAAGCCTGTGAAGTCTTCTTTATTCTGAATGACTTTTGTATAATTTGTAAAACGTAAGAGATAGACAAAATCTTATTATTTATAAAATGTAGGTCTAGTCAGTACATAATTTGTGTTAAAAAATATATATGCATATATAATTTTTGTTGTTGTTGTTGTAATTAACCATTCGTTGTTATTGGCTTGGATTTTCAATACCAACACTTTTCTTAAATGGGATGTCATTATTCGTATCTTTTTCCTCGTGATTATGCAAAGTGCATGTAATTTGAAAACCATCACATAGCGACATGGTCTTTAAAAATATGACTATCGCTTTACCTATTGTATCATACAACAAAATGTGTGAATATGAATTGAAAGTTTATCTGGATTAATAAGAAGTAGCTAGATTAATAAGCCTTTGTAAGAATAGTTTGTAGAAGAGTGAGTAGAAAAATTTTCGTGAATGCCACACGTAAGAGTTTTTAAAAATATATTTAAAATTTAAGAATTAGCTTACAGCGATAAAATGTGTGTGAAATTAAGGAGAGAATTCATACACACACACGTAAAGAATGTTATTCTTAGCAATTTTGGCCATTTAGTCACTCTTAAATTATCAACCTACAGAGGGAAGAAATATGGAAAGATCTAGGAAGGGTGTAGCAATGATAACCGTAGAAGAGAGGGAAGGAAAGGCATAAGAAGTAAACTATTAAAGAGTTTTCCAAATGCCAGTTCCGTTGCCATGCGATAGACATAAACGCATCGGGCAAATATGAGGAAGGTGTTCAATTTTGTAAATGAGTGGAGTGTACCGGGGCTGCTTGATCAATACTCGAGCCGAGCAGGACTACATGTTGAGGGGGTGAGGGGTAGTGAAAGTGGAGGTGGTGAGATTCGGCACAAAAACACGCTGGGGAATCGCACGGCGAAGAGAAGACGTGTTCCTCCAGAGATGAAGGAGAATTGTTTTTTCTTGCTCCTTCTCTCTCTGTGGCTAGACGAACAGCTGATTGACAGCGATGTGCCACATGGTGGCAGGGCGAGAAACAAACCTATACCAAAGTTTTCTTTCTCATCCCCCCCCTCACTTGATTCTTTAACTATTTAGCGCAATGATACTAGCACTTTATTGCGCTGTTTATGCTCGTTACTTTCCCCTCAGTATCGCCCTATGTGTTTCTGACAGAATTCTAAAAAAAAAAAAAAAAAAAAACCCCTGATGTGTTACACTCATATGACTTTCTCTACTCTTGTACAAACTATTTTTACAAACGCTTATTCTCCATTTGCTTCATGTTAATCGAGATAAACATTTGCGGAAACAATTTGCAAAGGGAATATGGTAGGCTTTAAGCGATACTCAAAAATTTAAGAGCTGTTTGCTATGTGGAGCATTTCATTCTCTTTGCATAACCAGGACATAAAAAAACCAATAAAGAATTCCCATTTGAGAAAAAGTATAAATATTGGAAAGTGCATACAAATAACAAGGAATATCTAGAAATGGTTCACTCCGAAAAAAAAAGTATGAGACATAAATTGTGTGTTTTTTACGAGCGGAAATATATGTTTTGAGGCCCCCTGAATCCAAAAAAAAGCATTTTTGGAAACATGTCCGTGTGTGTGTCTGTGTGTCTGTGAACAGCATAACTTAGAAACGAAGAGTTGGATAAACATCAAACTCAGTATCCACCAGAGATGCGACACGAAAGTTTTTAAGAAAATCCCCCAACCCAGATTACCATTTACATGGAACATTTTTCGAACATTTTAATTTTCTCAATAACGGCTTTAACGATTTTTATTAAAACGTCATATGTTTAAGATATTTTCATGACAAATGAAACGTATATCTCGAATTTTCTGAGAATGTCTCCAAAAGTATTCTTCATTGTGAACGACTTTTGCATAACTGGAAAACCATAAGAGATAGACAAAATTTTACTATACAAAAAATGTAGATCGCGTTAAAATACACAATTTATGTCATATACATTTTTCTTGTTGAGTGAACCAATTTAGAGATATTGCTTGTTATTCCCTTAAATTTTCCAATACTTTTTCTCAAATGGGAATTCGTTATTCATTTTTTGCATGTCCTGGACATGCAAAGAGAATGGAATGTGCCACATAGCAACCAGCTCTTAAAAGATTTGACTATCGCTTAAAGCCTACCATATTCACCTTGCATCTACAAGAAAATTAGCAATAAGATTAACATCTCGATTAACATGAAGCATAGGGAGAGTAAGCGTTTGTAAAAATAGTTTGTACAAGAGTAGAGAAAGTCATGTGAGTGTAACACATAGATTTTTTGTGTAGAAACATTTTATCTATTTTTTCGGTTTACCAGTTGTGCAAAATCCATTCAGAATAAAGAATACTTTTGGGGACTACCTCATAAAATTCAAGATGCATATTTCATTTGTCATAAAAATATCTTAAGTATATGATATTTTAATTAATATCATTAGAGCCATTTTTGAGAAAATAAAAATTTTCAAAAAATGTTTCATGTAAAGGGTAGTCTGGGTTGGGGGGATTTTCTCAAAAATCTTTGTGTCGCATCTTTGAAAGATACTGAACCTAAATACCAAGTTTGGTATTTATCTGACTTTTCGTTTTTGAGTTATGCTGTTCACAGTCATACAGACACACATCCACATAGTCACACACATGAAACTTTTTCTAAAAATGCTTTTTGTGGATTCAGGGATTCTCAAAACATGTATTTCCTGTGAAATTTCGGTATCTAATTTTTGGTTGGAATGCAATACTTCCCTACTTACTATACGTAGTAGAGAAAGTAAAAATAAATTCTTGGAAAAACAAAACACTAATGAATTTATAATGAATAAGCTTTACTTTGTCTAAAGCAAATCTATGGTACATGGAGGAAGTGATGTATTCACAAATATCCAGTATCGGATTTCACGAAATAGATTATGAGGGTCCCGTGAACGTAGCATTTTTAGGAAAAAAATTTCTGATGTTACATTCACATAACTCTCATCCATTCTCAATAACTTATTTCCACAAAAGCTTAATACCTCTATATACTTCACGAGACAAGCATTTACAGAAATTGTTTTATTGCATGCCGAGTCTCGTAGCTATGGTTGCTGGAGTGTATAGCTCCGGCGCTCCGCCAAGCTGAGAGTCGCGGGTTTGAGTCCCGCCATGTACAAGGGTGTTCGTGTATGTGTATTGTGTAATTGGGGTGATAAGCAGTAACGAAAAACATTAATTTCACAGTATCATAAACTGGGTAAAACAAGTAAAACAAGGAAACTTAAAAAAATGCACATTTTCTTGTAGATACAAGGGAAACAGGGGTATACAGCAGGCTTAAGCGATAGTCAAATCTTTTAACTGTCGCTATGTTATGGCTTTGAAATTCCTTTCTCTTTGCATAAGCACGAGAAAAAGACAATAGCGATTTTTCACCTGAGAAAAACATAAGTATTTGAAAATTCAAACAAACCAACAACAAAGAATAACTTGGAAATGGTGAAGACACAAAACTATTATTTTGCATGCATTGTATGCTTTACAATATCGTCAGGTTTTGTGTAGAGAGACAAAATCCTATACAAAAGCCATTCAGAATGAATATAACTTCACAAATTATTCCCAGAAAGTCCATGATATCCATTTTATTTGTCTTAAAAATATCTTAAATATATGACATTCTAATAAAACAACTTAGAGCCATTTTTGAAAATATAAACAGTCCGAAAATTTTGCCATGTTAAGATAGTTTGAGGTGGAAGGTTTTATTGAAAATCTTTGTGTCAAAACCTCAGAACTTGTCTTGTATCTACAACGAAATGTATAATGAATCCATATTTGCAGACATTTATCTCGATCAACATAAAGTAAAAGTAAAAAAAATAAGCTGTGTAAGAATAGATTGTGGAAGAATGAGTAGAAGCTGTAGATGAATATAACAAATCAGATTTTTATATTGCTTTAATTTAAATTTTCGAAAACTTCTTTGGATTGACACATATCAGGGCTTTGGTAGAGAGGCCATTTACTTAATCTGAAACAATTCACAGGTCGTATGTATGGATATAAGTCGCGATATCACCTAGGATCAAAGATATTTTAAATAAAGAAAAATAACAACAACAATTCACAGGTGTTTGTTTTCTTTCAATCACAACAGAGAATTCATACGATATTGCTAACGGGTAGTTGATACAGTTATAGAATATAATCTGTAAAGTTATACACACTCTAATGTTGGGTTTGAATAAGTACGGCAGCCTCAGAAAATGAAGAAAAAAACCTAATGTGTTACACTCACATGGCTTTCTCTACTCTTGTACAAACTATTTTTACAAACGCTTATTCTTCATATGCTTCATGTTAATCGAGATGTTAATCGTATTGCTAATTTTCTTATAGGTTCAAGGGGAATATGGTAGGCTTTAAGCGATAGTCAAATCTTTTAAGCACTGGTTGCTATGTGGCGCATTTCATTCTCTTTGCATGCCCAGGACAAAAAATGAATAACGAATTCCCATTTGAAAAAAAGTATTGGAAAATTTAAGGGGATAACAAGCAATAACTCGAAAATGGTTCACTCAACAACAAAAATGTATATGACATAAATTGTGTATTTTAACGCGATCAACATTTTTGCTGTAGTAAAATTCTGTGTATCTCTTATGGTTTACCAGTTATGCAAAAGTCGTTCATAATGAAGAATACTTTTGGAGACATTCCCAGAAGATATACATTTTATTTTTAATGAAAATATCTTAAACATATGATATTTTAATCAAAATCGTTAGAGCCATTTTTGAGAAAATTAAAATTTTCGAAAAATTTTCCATGTAAAGGGTAATCTGGGGTGGGGGGATTTTCTTGGAAACCTTCGTGTCGCATCTCTGAAAGATACTGAACCTAAATACCAAGTTTGGTGTTTATCATACTGTTCGTTTCTGAGTTATGCTGTTCAGAGACACATACAGGAACATGTTTCCAAAAATGCTTTTTTTGGATTCAGGGGGTCTCAAAACATATATTTCCGGTGAAATCTCAGTATCGAACTTTTGGGTGGAATACCATACTTCCCCTACTTACTATATGTAGTAGAGAAAGTAAAAAGTAAACGACATGGTTGTAACGTCTTTTCTTCTGCTATAAGCATAGAAATTCTTTCATTGATAATTATTTTAGATGCTTTTTTACTTTCTCTACTAGGTACAGTAAGTAGGGGAAGTATTGTATTCCACACAAAAATTCGATACCGAGATTTCATCTGAAATACATATTTTGAGGACACCTGAATCCAAAAAACAGCATTTTTAGAAAAAGCTCCATGTGTGTGTCAGTCTGTCGTGTTGTGTCTGTGTGACTGTGAACAGCATAACTCAAAAAGGAAAAGTCAGATAAATAGCAAACTTAGTATTTAGGCTCAGTATCTTTTCAAAGAAGCGACACTAAGGTTTTCAAGAAAATCCGCGTACCCCAGAATAACCTTAACATGGAACATTTTTCGAAAATTTTGAATTTCTCAAAATTGGCTCTAACGATTTTGATTAATATATCATGTGTTTAAGTATTTTTATGCAAATGAAAAGTATATCTTGAATTTTCTGGGAATGTCCCTAAAAGTCCTCTTCATTCTGAGTAATTTTTGCATAACTGGTGAACCGTAAGAGATAGACAAGATTTTGGTATACAATAAATGTAGATGTCGTTAAAACGCACCATTTATGGCACATAAATTTTATGTGTGGAGTGAAACATTTTCTTGTGTTTGTTTGCATTTTCTTGTCTCAAATTGGAATTCGTTCTTGTTCTTCTTCTTTTATAATATTCTGCACATGCAAAGAGATTGGAATGCTCCACATAGCAACCAACTCTTAAAATATTTGACTATCGCTTAAAGCTTACCATATTCCCCTTGCACCTACAAGGAAATCAGCAATAAGAAGGTTTTTGCAAAGTTTATCTCGACTAATATAAGTACATGAAAAACAAGCACTTGTAAAAATAGTTTGTACAAGAGTATGGAAAGTCATGTGAGTGCAACACATCAGATTTTTGAATCAGAAAACGTAAAAGATTTTATGACATAGATTACAAAGTATAAAAATCTGATGTGATACGTCCACATGACTTTCTCTATCCTATAACGTTTATTAATGAGTATCTAAACTATTCTTATTAAAACTTGTTTTCTCTGTCTAATTAATTTTAATCGAAGTAAACCATTGTAGAAATAGCTGTATTACACATTTCGTTATAAATACAAGGAGAACAGCGATAGTCAAATGGACACTATACGCCAGCCTTAAAAGTCCATACTGTTTCCATGCAATCGCGAAAAACAACTGGATGTTGACAAGGCTTAGAAAAAATGACCAACTAATGAACAATTGGAAACTTTAATAACAGATATCTCAGAGATGGCTTATGCCATAAAAACTTATTTAAAATCACTTGGTGTTTTAAAGATATCTACATTTCTGGTGCAGTTCGTTTTTATCTATCGCTTGACGCTTACCAAGTTATGCAAGATTATACAAAATTTCTTGCGATGAAGTGTACATCACAGGCTATTCCCAGAAAATTGAAAATATGCATTTTATTTGTCATGTAAATGTCTTTAGTATGTGGTATTTGAATTAAAATCGTTAGAGCCATTTTTTTATAAAATAAAAAATTTCAAATAAAGTTCCATGTAAAGGGTCGTTTAGGGTAGGGAATTTTGTTGAAAATCCTCTGTTGTATATTCTGAAGGTATTGAACCTAAATACCAGGTTTGGTATTTATCCGACTTTTCGTTTTGAGTTATGTTGTTCACTCACACATGCACATACACATGGACTTTGTCTTAAAAAAATTATATTTTGGGGCCTCAAAACCTGGATTTCCGATGAAATCTCGGTACGAATTTTTGGGTGGAATTCAATGCATTCTCTACCTATGTACGTGGTAGAGAGATTAAAATTTAGTGGGTTGCTCATAAACCTTTTATTTCTAGAATATTAATATAAATAAAACGCACATTTTTTCAGAACAATAAGCTGTGGATACAAAGTCCTATTGATTTCTTTTATCGTTTGTATGTATGTTTCTTTTACATGTAAAAAATTCCCTAATTTGGAGCGCTTTCTAAATCCCCCCCCCCCCACATTTTGCAGTTTCTTTTTATTGGAACTAAATAATTGCTTTCTCTAGCTACTTTCACAAAATTACAGTTTCCAATAGCCAGCAATCTAGGGCATCAACTGAAGCCAGAAACAAAAGAAAGCGATAATTCGCTTTAAATAATCTGCTAGCGCATAAATCCAGGTGGAAAAATAAGGTTATAACTTAATGGTAGAGTAGGCAGCTTTGTATTATCGAGTATCAAAATCTCCGAACATCATCATATACTTTCCGTATTAGACTAAAATAGACTGTTCCATCTCCAGAAATATTACAGTATTATGTTTACGCTAATTCTTCCAGCCATCTTTTTCTGGATCGTCCTGACTGTCCTTTTTCCAATAGGTCGATAATAATTATAGATTTTAAGGGGTATGTGGACAGTAGGCTACTCGTACCATTGTTGTCGGTATACAGCAATATGTGTAATTTACATTACATTGTGAAGCAGCTGCTATGGCCCAAGGTTATTGGGAGTTCGACACCGAGAGGTTGGAATAAACAACGATAACACCGGGCGCGCTATCGGCAGATAACTACAACTTTCTGGAAGCTTCTTCTCCCCATCCTCCGGAAAGTGTGTGGAAATAGTTCCAGAACTTTCGAGAACATTGCAGAAAGATTCCACTGACTACATAAGTAAGCGCCCTATCGCAAACAGTCGAGCCGAGTGAGTGTTGCTGAATCATTCAGTGAGCGAGCGAGTTAGCGAGTGCGTCTCTGATGCGATATCAAGAGCGATTCTCCGAGCGAGTTGGTGACGACTGATGAGTGCTGATTGCGCGACTGGTTGAGGAGGTCTTGTTTCGACTCTGGAGTGAAGTGTAGTGTCCGGCATGATGGAAGTGAAAGGACGGATAATTGAACTAGTTCACTTTAGTGAAGTGATAGTGTGAACGAAATGAACTCCTAGTAAAGTTGAACTAGATAAGAACCTAGAACAGCAGCAGTGAGAACTGAGAGAAATGACAGCTGAAAAACTGGATAGTCACACTGGTGTCAGAAATGGAAAAAGCTAAGATGGAGGAAATTTTTAAAACATTATTATTGGCCGGAATGGAGAAGAAAATTATGAGTAAAATGGAGAGCATGAAACTTGTGATGGAGGAGATAAGAACTGAAGTGAAGGTAGTGAAATTAGGAATGGTGGAGATAGGAACGGAATTGATGGAAATGGAGAAAGTGAAATCCGAGCTTGGCCATGACATGAAAATGAAGACATAAATGAAATCTAATGGAGGAGATAAGCAGTGAAATGCAGACTGAAATAGAGAAAAGGAAATCCCAACTAGGTTATGACATTGATGCTGTTATATCTGAAATAAAGGAACGGTGAGAGCCCTATAAAACGACTTTGCAAAGGAATTAACAGACACTGAATCTGACTTGGAAGTTGGCATTGATGCAGTGGAGGAAAGTCTAGAACAACAAGGAAAATGGCTAGATGGGCAGACGAAAGAAAGGAAGAGGACGATAGTGGCCGCAATGGACGAGGTCTAAACCAACAGATGACGGATATTGCTGCAGCTCTAAGCCTAGTCTCAGTGCAACCTGCAGTTGACTGGGACAAGGAGGCCTTGAGTAGGGAGCAGCTGGAGGATCGAGACATAGGGCCGATCCTGAAGGTTAAAGAATCTCGTATACTTCTTCTACAGGGTCGATTTATGAGAACTGTTGGACACGGTGGGACTCCTGATGGTCAGGAACGGTGTATTGAAGAGGATGTGGAAGTTCGCAGCCAGAGGGATTAGGTTGGAACAGCTGGTGTTCCTGAAAAAAAGAAGATGAATGCAGTCCTCGAGGAAACCATGCCAGCACTACTTGGGCACCTGGGAGGCGAATAAGACCTTGACGAAGCTACGTTGACGATTCTATTGGTTGCATCTTCGAAGCGATGTGGAGAAGTGGTGCCCGCCTTGCGACATTCCATGCCACATGTCTTGCATTCGGGTCGGCCCCGAGGGGGGCTGTGGTGGTTGGTTGTGGTCGTCCTGCTGTGGACTGTGGAGCTGCTCAGGATGGAGCTGTGTGAGCCAGCGGCTATGGCCCAAGTTTATCGGGAGTTAGGTTTCGGGCGGTCGGAGTAACAACGATAACTGCCACTAGCCAGTGTAAACACCGGGCGCGGTATCGGCAGATAACTGCAACCTTCTGGAAGCTTCCTCTCCCCCTGTCAAAATAGTTCTAGAATGTTCGAGAACCTTGTAGAAAGATTCCACTGACTATATAAGCAACTGCACTTGCGGCAGTCAGTCGAGTCCAATGCGAATGAGAGTTGTTGGGTCAGTCAGTGAGCGAGCGAGTTAGCGAGGATGTCTGGCGCGACATCAAGAGCGATTCTCCGAGCGAGTTGGTGACGGCTGTTTTGACGTGTACGAGTGCTACTGCGGAGCGACATGATGTGGAGGTCTTGTGTTCCACTCCCGAGTGAAGTGAACCGTCCGCCATGAAGAGGCTACGTCACGAAGGAAGTGAAGGGAGGGATAATTGAACTAGTTCACCTTAGTGAAGTGATAGTCTGAACTAAGTGAACTCTCAGAGAAGTTGAGTTAGATAAGAACTTAGAACAGTGACAGTGATAACAGAGAGAAGTGACAGTTAAAAAACTGGACAAAGTCACAATATTTTAATTTCGGATCGAATATCTTCGTTATATACGCCATTTTCTTTCCTGGACATTTGACTCAAAATATACTTACGGAAATTGAGAAAATGCGGAACTGTCCTGAATTTTTCGGGTTAGATGTTTTTAATATTCATCAACTATTGTGACAGCCTTCTATTTAGTGTAGTAACAAGATAGAATTCCAAGCACTACTCTTCGCATCGAGCGAATGATGGCTCCGCGGTAATGCGTGAGATTCACAATCGGGAGGACCCGGGTTCGATTCCCGGCGACCACCCTCTCTGACTGTGGGTTTTTCGTGGTTTCCCCGGATCGGTGGAATACTGGGATGGTTCCTCTTCTACCACAACTTTTCTGTCCATTATTTCCTGCACCTTCATTTCCTTCTTCATCATCATGATCATCATCATCATCTTCTGATTGAAGGACCAGATGTTCGGCATGTTGCGGCTGGGTGGTGGAGGCGCGTTTTATGAAGGATTCTTCCTTGCGTCGGACTGCTTACGGACCTGCCTTGAGTGCTCTCGGAGTAGCCTCCCCTTCAGGGGACGCCCGGGTATTAGAGGCTTGTAGGAAGGGCTAGGCGGCGTCTGGAAGTTTTAGGGCTCCGTCCATGCTTGCGTCCGTTGTCTCCCGAATCTGGTCACCTTTCGGGTCTCTCCCCTCATTCTTCCCTCCCAGGGATCGCATTCGAAGCACAAAGGGCCATATTGGCCTCATCGCGATGCTTGGCTACGGTTTCGGGGGGCCCCTCCGTGATATTAACCTTTACCCTTATACTCTAACATTCTCCAATTAATGGATGATTCTTATATTTTGGTGCGTATATCGCCAACATCTTCAAAGTTTAGATAGAGCAGAATAGACGTTAGAGCAGACAATGTCAGTGTGGTGACATAGATAATAGAATCGATACTAGAGTAGATAATATCTACATGATGCCATATTATGACAGACTATAATAGCAAGATAATGGCATAGATAAACAGAATAGAGAGGTTCCATGATCAATCGGTTCATTCCGACAAACTGCGCGTTTGTGTGCTCCGCCCGAACCTAATTCTTATTCTTTTTTGACTTAAGGGGCCTCAAAATGTGTGTTTCCAATTAAGCTTCAGTAATGAATTCGTGTTCAAATTACACTTCCGTATACTATTGGTAAGCGGTAGGGAAGGGTTAAGTTTGCTTTGTTTCAATATAATGGCGTTATGTTTACCCAAGTATGAGAACACCGAGAGGACATTCTTCAAAAAACTTTCTCTTTTTGTTCTGTCGCTTAAAATGGAACTCTTTTAAAATGCATAATAATCAGAGCAAAGAATGTATACGTAAAGATTTCCGAAATAGATGTGCAGCTGTGTACTATATACCGTTAAATTATGCGCTTAAATATTCACCGAAACGTTGAAACTCTGCACTTAATATGCGTAAGATGTCAAGTTCAGTAATAACTTATGAAGCTCCTTAGCAAAGTTTTAAACGTTAAGAGTAGAATAGTATCTACTTAATAAATAGAAAACAGGAGAGATGGAGAACAGAAATTCCATTAGTCCCAATGGAAGTTTTGTTGTGCAATTTTTTTTATATTTAATCATAACAGTTTTAAGCACTTTTCCGCTATATTGTAAGTAGTACAGCAATTTATTTGGACATACCATGTAGATAAAGGTAAAGATGTGTCATTTAGTCATTAGAGACAAAGTTACTGTTTCTTGAATATGGGTAAATGATCACCATCACACTACACATTCCTCCAAGCGGCGAACAAAAGCCAGCATCACACGATGTAGCATGTCCTTATTCGGTCCTTAAGTTCTGCCAATGTTTGAGGACGTGTAGCGCAGACTTCACTCTTCAGATACCCCCAAAGAAGAAGTCAAAGGCAGTCAAATCTGGCGACCGTGCTGGCCAGTGGACATCTCCAAATCTGGAAATTAATCGCTCTCGAAATGCAGGCTGCAAGATATCCATGGATCGGCGAGCCGTATAAGCCGTTGTCCCGTCTTGTTGGAACCATACCTGAGCTAAGTTGTGGTTGGCTGGAAAAAGAACGGCGTTAACCATTTCGTCATAGCAATCTCTAGTAACTGTAACAGTGCTGCTATTGTGGTCCTCAAAGAAATAAGGGCTTATGATGCTAAATGAAGTAACGGCACACCACACTGTCACACGTTCCCTATGGAGCGGTTTCTCATATGGCACACGTAGGTTACCTGGTGCATAGTACCACATTTTGCTTGTTCACACCCCCGCTAAGTTCTAAATGGGCCTCATCAGACATCACTGAGTTACTCACGATCTGCGGTTCGGCTGCTATGCGACCAAGGAAGTCCACTGCAAATTTCCTTCGGGCAATTTTGTCACGTTCGTTCAGTTGTTGCACAACCTGATCTTGTAAGGTGGAAGTGTAGATCTCCATGGATGTTACTGTAGGAAACGGCACGACATTGCTAGCGCTAAAGTATGCCTGATAGCTGAACGCCAAGGACTGCGGATGAGAGCTCGGAGGAGTGCGTTGTTACCTTGGGGCGACCTGGACTTTTCATCTTAAGGCTAGATGCAGTGGTACGAAATTGCTTCAACCATCTTACGATTTTTCGGTGATCAGGAACTTCATCAGACATCTCAGCGTGAAATGGTGACAAAAGATTCGTTGAACAGTAATGGGAGAAGTATTATTTAAGTAAATTTCTACAGCAAAAGTGCGGTGCTCTGCAGTCCACATAACCATAATTGCAAATGTCAGATATTTCCCACTTCATTCCACAAAAACACACCGCGCAGACGCTTACAATTCTCTGTACTACGCGATTCAAAACAGAATATTCCTTCGCGCAAGGTATTATAGTTCAAATCTATTTAAAAGCATTTTGCAACTTTTTGGTTGTGAAGTAATACCGTTTTTCACTGAGTAGAATACTATAAACCGAAAACGAATATTCAACATTATAAGTGGTAATTTTGTATCAACGTATTATGCCCTGACTTTTCTCGCACACCAATTTAAGTATGCGCGAAATCTTTACATAGGCATTGCTTTTAGCCCAGCTTACACATCGACAGCTACTGGATGTCAGTCACACAGGGTCATAAACGAATCCAACGAAAACTTAGAAAAAATTATATGTGTGAACAACAAATGTAACTCATTATAGGGGATAAAAAGTTGTTTCTATTAATGTTACACAGTTCGTATATGGATAACTCAGACAGTTAATATTAGCAATAGTATGCTACTTGGGCTGAGCGAGATGGCTCTACGGTAACTGTTGGGCTTGCATTCGGGAGGTCGCGAGTTCGATTCCCGTCGACCGCCCACTCTGATCTTGGAATTTTCGTGGTTTTCCTTGTCAGTAGGTGTGGTTTCTCACCTACCACGATTTCCGTTGCACCATTTCCATCTCTTTTTTTTTTCCTACTCATGCTTCAGGTCCACTGCTAGGTTTCGTGGCGTATGATGGTGTCACACCACGTTGGCGTGGATTGTTACCCAAAGGAAAGAGTATTCACCGTGGACACTAGAGGTCTGCTTGATTGAATGGGTCGTTCATCGCCCTTTCTGACTAGCTCCAGTAGTGGGGCGGGTCTTCAAGCCAGCGACTTCCGCGCGTCTCGTGGCCTGTCTGCCTGCGTCTGTAGCCTGCTATGATTTCATCCCTTCCTTCTGGGAGGTAGCAACTGCAGTATATCTCCCATAGATCGCAGTGCCCGAGATGTCCCTCTCGTTGTATATCCTCCTATATCCATGCTACTGGGAGAATGTTTTAAAAAAAAACATGGATCCAAAGTTCATTTGGGCTCCCAATAATCCATCTGCCAAGCTAGTGAAACCTTGTCAGAAACCATTTTAAATGTATTTAACAAACCTTGTAAAACTAAGAGGAGAGTTAGTCCAATACCTACCTGAAGTTTAACACAAAGGCTACAGTGTTTAAAGTATCGTATATTCCTTCACCGCATGTTCATAAACTTCTCACTTCAAAATATCCGTTCTCCAAGTATACCATATAAAACTAGTCTTAGTTTATTACATTTCTTCCTAAACACAAATGTGTGTGTGTGTGTGTGTATTTGCATTTGCATGAATCTTGCATTTGTATGTTGTATTATAAGTGAGTCGCCTCAAACAAAATGTTGCAAGTAAAATAGACCAGCACTTAGGATGGGACAAACTTTATAATACTCGTGCAATCGTAATACACTACCTTGTTGTCATATTGCTCGACATATTAGTCTGCTGATGTTTTGTGCCTGGTATATTTATCTGGTTCTTCATTAGGGCGTTAGAGAATAGGGAGTTCGTTTAGTACTATTACTATGTCTTTAATATTACTACAAAAAGATTAATTTAGTATGCTGTGCAACAAGAATATAATAGTGGCAATTAAGACGTCAGTTTCATAATTTTCATACGAGCGTCTTAATTACCATTATAATCGAGTTGCATAGATTGTTTTTGCATACGACCACATTATAATTTCAAAACTTTGAGTTTTTGCATATAGATCTTACCTTGTTAATTGTGTGTAATTAAATGCTAATCGGATGACAGAACCTTGAGCGAGTTGGCAGATAACGTGAAAGCAACATGTATTGAAGCAAAGTAAATGAAACTAATTTATTAGAATGTTAAAATTACAATGAACAGAATTTATTTTATTTTAAATATACATATTTCATTGTTTATATAGGGAATGGATCCCAGTGGACTGCTGCTTTGAAGGTGTTAAATGTATGGGCGATAGAGGAGCTGTGCGCGCCGCCGAGTAAGATCATGAGTCGCTGAAGCACAATGAATGCCATTGTAGTTCAGTTACGTCACATATAATCAGCGTATTATAGTATCCTCGACCAAAAACATATTCTGTAAAAAGAAAAAAGATCCAAAATCCATAATCTGTTATATGTCCTATTATGTTTACTAAATCATAAGCACAAAAAATTTGAATACATTACTGTTGTAATGTCATAATCAGATTGTTTAGTTTTGTATTTATCTGATTATTTGATTGTGATTCAAAGAACCCAAGATTCCATTAGCAATCTTGGTTAAAGATTATAGAATGTAATGATAGCAAAACAGCATTTTTAACTTAAAGAAAAAACTACTATAAGTAATAGAAAGAACTTCTACAAGGAAAAGTGTTTTAGTATAATTGTTCAGTTTAATTTTATTAGCGTTATTTGTTTATTGTTATTAGTGTTGCTTTAGCAGAAAAATATTATTTTAAACCAGCGTTAAGTACTAAATAATATTAGCTTTCATAGTGCAAAATTAGCGTTGCGAAATATACTTTTATCGTCACAAACACTAATTTACTACATTATCGTTTAATATTATTACCGTTTCTAAATATTTGTATGCTAGTGTGTCTGTTTGTGATAATGAATCCCGCTCTGAGTATGATATTTTCCCATTCAGTAGTTGTGCTAGAAATTAGCGTTTATATTTCATGTAGTATTCCTATAGGAATAAAAAATAAGCAAAATACTCATTCAATCATAAGGCTCGATAAATGTACCTAAAGACATTACTGCCAATATAATAGCCCCATTTCTTTCTCAGTATATCTCTCTTCTATCTCTCCCTCTCTTTCTCTGTTGCAAGTCTGGCGTAGTCCACTGTTTAGGAAGGTATTGAAGGAGGAAATTTCTAAAGATAGATCCGCAGTAGCCTTTAAATTAAAACCATCCTGGAAAAATGTAGTTACTTCACGCCACTTTGTAGAGGATGTCAGAACGCTTTACAGCGGGAGGAAATTAATGAGACTGCTTCTAAAAACAAGATGTGTGTGAAAATATACTTGGTGACACATGCCTTCCGAACACCGAGCTGCCACAAGAATAGTGGCGTGCAACGAGCGTACTTAACAATTGTTTCTTTTGATGCTAAGATTGTGGTAGTTAAAGTACATGTACATATTAATTTATTAGTTCTTTTTACTTTCTCTACTACATATAGTAAGTAGGGGAAGTATTGTATTCCACCCAAAAATTAGATACCGAGATTTCATCGGAAATATATTTTTGAGGCCCCCTGAATAAAAAAAAAACAAAAAACATTTTTGCAAACATGTTCGTGTGTGTGTGTGTGTGTGTGTGTGTCCGTGTTTGTGAACAGCATAACTCAGAAACGAACAGTCGGATAAAATCCAAACTTGGTATTTAGGTTTAGTATCTTCCAGAGTTAAGACACGAAGGTTTCAAGAAAATCCCCCCACCCCAGATTACCCTTTACATGGAACATTTTTCGAAAATTTTAATTTTCTCAAAAATAGCTGTAACGATTTTGATTAAAATATCATATGTTTAAGATACTTTCATGTCAAATAAAATATATATCTTGAATTTTCTGGGAATGTCTCCAAAAGTATTCTTCATTGTGAACGACATTTGCATAACTGGTAAACCATAAGAGATAGACAAAATTTTACTATACAAAAATGTAGATAGCGTTAAAATACACAATTTATGTTATATACATTTTGTTGTTTGTTGGTGAGCCATTTTCGAGGTACTGCTTGTTATTCCCTTAAATTTTCTAATACTTATACTTTTTCTCACATGGAAATTCGTCATTCATTTTTTTGTCCTGGTAATGCAAGGAGTATGCAATACTCCACATAGCAACCAGCTCTTAAAATATTTGACTATCGCTTAAAGCCTACCAATTCCCCTTGCATCTACAAGAAAATTTGCAATAGGATTAACATCTCAATTAACATGGAGCATATGGAGAATAAGCGTTTGTAAAAATAGTTTGTACAAGAGTAGAGAAAGTCATGTAAGTGTAACACATTAGTTTTTTTTTCACATAACCTGAAATTTAAGTGCCCATCTAAAGGTTTTATTTTCATGCGGTAGGGAATAATAGATTGTCGATGTGTGTATGGATTATAATTATAGAGAGATATTTTGAATTTTAATATACTAGTTGAATTATGTGGTTTATATGACGGTGTCTATACTAACTCAAAATGGAAACATCAACTCGTACCTACAGAAACTTCAGATTGTGTGCCGTTCAGAGTGTTCCTGTAACATGAGAAGTAGATAGTATCTTTATTTACGTTGTTTGCCCCAGGTATGGGCGCCAATTTGAAGATAATATATTTTTGTAGGAGTTGTATTATATTTCAACTGTTGGGGATCCGAACTTGTAGTAGTTGCAATCGCACTTATGGTACCCGGTAGCCTTTGTCCCAATTTTTAAAAATGTTAACTTTGTAATTTGACTGTTTCTTTAAGTATTAAATATTATGTTTGCCTCGGCTGCGTCAGTATTATTGTTAGAGACACGTTTCTCTTAGCAGGGTTGTGGTGCGACTGAAGAATGTAGGCTTACACGGATTATAATTTTTAAGTCACTTCTTTTATTAATGCTTGATACGATTTAAATAACACTTCACTGATATAGAGAGCTGTGAGATTCTTTTAATTAATTACTTGCAGTTTTTAACACGTAAACTATTTTTTTGTCTCACACGAATACGCATTATACTTCTCGAGGACGTGTGCGAGACACGTCCGGTTAGAACACTGTTTGTAGGCAACTGAATTAATTTCAACCGCCTAGACTTGTAAATTTCTGCATTTCAAGTCTCTGATTGGCTAATCCTACTTCAATAGAATACCTTCATTTAACTAAAGCTTTTCTGGTTGTTGATAGGCTATTTTTAAACTGTCTCAAATTTTACATTATTGTTGCTCCAATAATGACTAGTAGCATTTAAACTTTCAAATTCATTATTGCCTCAAGGTTACATCATTGTTAGCAACTTTTAAACTATTATTCTCACAGCTCCTACACTATTAAATTACGTAATATATTCACATAACATTATTATACATGGATGCAATAATACAAGCATATAAAATGACTGTTACATACATTTTTTATATATTTTTACATACACATATTGCTTTAAGGCGGCCTGTTATTGAATTTACATATTATATAATTAGACTGAAATTATTTAAGCATTAAAAATACTGCCTCAAACAGAGGACCCCAAACAATGGACAATACAATTAGTATTCGATTTTAGTGCAGTAAAATGTGGGAGAGAAATTCTAATACATAGTG
Source organism: Deroplatys truncata (assembly GCA_030765065.1). Classification (NCBI taxonomy): domain Eukaryota; kingdom Metazoa; phylum Arthropoda; class Insecta; order Mantodea; family Mantidae; genus Deroplatys; species Deroplatys truncata. The sequence continues at coordinate 124,345,568 of CM060984.1, read as the reverse complement.
TTCTTAAAGAACTCAACTAACTGATCAATGCACAAGTCTGTCCTAATAAAAAAGTACTCTAAACCATTCGCAAAATATGTGAACTCTTTAGACTTTCAAGCGTTGAGAAAGAATCAAGAACAATAGCCAACAGCATTAATATGCATCTGTAATAAGTAAATTACGTTACTTATATAACGATGCAGGATTACTTAAGAGCATGTGCGTATGTATTGGAGCATGCAGACTGTACACAATAATAATACATACAATTAATAACATATTAAATTTTTTTGCCTAGTTATTTGTAAAGTTCTAAATTGATTCTAAAAAATGAACCAAATTTACCGTTTCTTTTTACTTTATCATGTTAAGCAGCACTTATCAAAATAGTTATCGATATTTAAAACAGGCAAGCAGATCTGGAACACAATTATACGTCCTGAAGCTAGCTATTATCATATTACCCATCCCGTCCCCAAACACTACAGTGAGTATATTATTCACAGTGTTTGTAAGCCGCCACTATCTTGTTTACTCCAGATAAGGACGTAATAGTCTGCGCGTGGACCTTAAAAGGAGAACGTATGTGTACCTCCTTGTTTCAACACTTCTTTTTACACATCTGTGTTAAAATCAGGCTGGATATGAGTTAAGTTACAGTACTGAACTCGCTGAAACGATTATCATTTTTAGTCCTTAATTCCTCTTATGAGATCGTTATTGTTTTTGATAGTGTGCATATTAGCCTGTTTCCGTAAGTTGTCTTCTTTTATTGTTCTTGTTCTTCTCCCTACTACTACTACTACTACTACTACTACTACTACTACTACTACTACTACTACTACTACTAGTACTACTACTACTACTACTACTACTACTACTACTACTATTACCACCACTACCAACACCACCACCACCACCACCACTACCACTACTGCTACTTCTTTTCTCGATCATTTTAGTAAACATGATCGAGAATGTTCGTGCCTGCACACAATCCGAATCGATTTTATGAATTCTATAGAAGGTCAGGTTTGCCAACTTAAAAAATTATGGTGTAATATTTTTTTATGTCTTGTAGGAAAATTGTGACTAATGAAGTCCATCATATTATTATCAGCTTATGTTATCATTGGACTCCATTAAGCCGGATTAGTTTTAATATTTAAATATTTTCGGAGTATAGGAATATACACTGTATAACGCATATTTGTGAAATGTTTTATAGTATTTAGGAAATAACATCTTCTATCATGTAAAAGTTACTTCCCAAACTCGTAGTGTAATATACTAACTAAACATCGATGATCTCATAACCCATTAGAAGTATGTCCTACTTAGTATGGTAATTAACTTACACTATGACTAGACTTATTAGCATAAGTAAAGCAAGGAATGATTTTGAATTTGTCTAAGGAAGCAGAAAATTAGATTTGCGTTTATTAATACTATTTTGCGAATAAAATGTAGTAAATTATATAAATAATATGCATTTTGTCAAATACAGTAATAAAACAGATACATGTTTTAAGCTGTAGTTCTGTTTACATTTTACGGAGAAGTTCTGTTGCTTAAAAACAAAAAGCTATCACCAAATTGACAAACTATTTCAACAACTAAGGAAAAAATATATAAACACGAACATATCGGAGATATAAAAAGTTCCGCTGAATCTCAATGTATTAAATTTGAAACGTACAAGAATTTTTAAAAGCAAACTGAGTAAAATTTTTATTTTATACTTTACTTATGCACACTTCAAAAGTGATCCTCCAGCGTCATTAAACAAAGTTCGGTATCGGACATCGCAGTTTTAGCGATTGGAGAATACCATGCCTATTCTACTGTGAGTGACTGACGAGATTGGCTTTGTCCTTGAACTGCAAGCGTGCAGTGGACTAGGGATCTTCTTGCCTGCGATGCAAATAGCTTAACACCAGCAGTTCAAAACGTTTGTCAACAGGTGCAGTCAAAATAATGTTTCACATGTATATGGTCATAAATATAGTGGTTTACATGTATACAGGTTTTACAGGTTTACTTATTGGAAGTACGGTCATAATTCTATTGTTTGATGCAGTAATATAATGTACTACTGATGCTACTTCGCGTAATATTTATTGTTCCGTGAAAGAAAGGATATAAGTACCTTTGGAACAGGGTGTGAAACCATAGAGCGAGAGGGAAGAACAATACATCGCTGGCTCAGGTTCGCTTACGTCAACCACAAGGTCAGAGCTAAACTCCTGAGTCGCTGACAGTACTTCATCACCGTTAATAGCATCGAAATGCTGACTTAATTCCTTGGATTAATGTGTTAAAATTTAATAATGATTGCCTTCCACGTGGAAAAGCAGATCACATGTTCAGCTGTATAGCGTCAGGAAAGACAGATCCTAAATTTTGAGACAAAAATTGTTTTAGCTGATTTTGGTTATAGACTTCCGTCACATGTAAGTGTAATTAGTGTCTTTAATTGTACATAAATCACTTGTGTATAATGCACAATAATTATTTTGAAAAAGAGATGCTTCGCTCCCTTATACAAAGCTGTACTCTCGGACAAACACTTCGTCGTGTATCTTATTCTGCTTCTAACTAAACAAAGCGACAAGGTGCACTGCTGCATTCACTTTCCTTCCTCAGACGCTACCTCTCGGATAGAAATCTTGTCATGTGTCAACCTTCAGCAGTGCTCAGAGTGCTGCTGCGCATGCCCTCTGGTCTCTGACACATTTTCCAGAATATTACAATCATATATGTCAAACAGATCATTTACAGTAAAACACTTGAATGCAGCTACCCAAGATAGAAGCTTAAAATCAGTTCCATGAGGAAGTATATTTGGTCATTTCTCTATCTAAAGATTTTCGCAAAGACAACAATCTAACAATTGCACAATTTGCACATGATGTCCTTTGTAAATATATTTATGTGACACTAGCAACAAAAATGTAGCAGTTTCTAACAGCGGTAGATGAATGTTCCAATAAGTGGAATGAAAGATGAATCCCCAAAAAATCATATTGTGGCGTATTAATAATTTGGGGTTCACATTATTGCTCTACATTGTCATTCCAGGCACATTGTTGTTTACGTCACTCTTGGCTGGTAGCTTTGCTAGCCACGAGTAGTGGGGCATAGCGTGACTCTCAGTCAGGATTCTGTGAGTAACGGACCGCGTGTGTAAGCCGGGCTTTGGATCGGTGGACATCTCCTCCCACCTTCCATTCTTAATAATGTAGGAGGAACTCCAAACGGTTGGGAAATAAATCTAGATTTATTTTATGGATTTTGTACAGTAAAAACCCATGCCTTCCTCCGAACCTGCACACCACGTTTCGGTCCTCCGCAGTCAAGTAAGTATACGCCCCCTCATTGTACGTGCTGGGTACTCAAATTTAATTTAATTTTCATGTGAACTTTTAGGCCATCTACCCAGCATGTAACAATATGCTGTAGATTTCAGCTACAGAAAGAACAATATCAATCTGTCGCTCTGGAGGATGAGAAAATCTTAAATGCTGAATCAGTGAATTATCTGGGCTTACATTTGGACGCCAAGCTAAACTGTAGAGTGCACATAAATAATTTAACTCGAAGACTTCGTAACGGACTGAATGAAGTACATATAACGTCTCATCAAAGGTTCTTCCTTTGCCACTTCACCTAAACCGAATAATGTACTTATCTTTGATTATACCTATACAGATGTAGCGCTCTGCAATATGGGGATCTGCATTCTAACTCTCAAATAAAAATCTGATATGTTAAATTATCATTATTTTCTCTACCCTCTATCGCTTATTAGTGGATATACAGATTATTCTCACGAAAATTTATTTTCCCATGTTCTTCATTTTAATCGAGACAAAAACTTTCCTAAAATAGCTGCATTGCACATTTTGTTACGGATACAAAGGGAACAGTAATAGTCAAATTCTGAACAACTGGACGCTATGCGTTGATCTTAAAATTCCGTATTCTTTCCATGCAATCGCGAGAAACAACTGAAAATCGTTGGAACTTTAAAAGAATGAGTATTAAACAATTCGAACCTTTAATAACGGATATCTGAGAAACGGCTTATGCCACAAGAAACGTATTTTAAATAAATTGTCTGCTTTAAAGAGATCTACATTTTTTGTGTGATACGTTTTCGCCTATCGCGAAACGTTTACAAGTTATACAACTTAATACAAAATTCCTTCCGAATAAATTCCTAGGCTATACCCATAAAATTCAAGATATACATTTTATTTGTCTTGTAAATATCGTTCATACGTATTTTAATCAAAATCATTAGAGACATTTTTTATAAAATCAGAATTTTCAAAACATTTTCTACGTAAAGATTAGTTGGGGTGGGGCGATTTCGTTACAGATACCTACAAAGGGCTGACTTTAAACTTCCAGACTCTATGACATCGCAAGAAACAACTGAACGTCGACAGGACTTCAAAAGAATGGCTAATTATTGAACAATTTAAACCATTAATAAAGGGTATCCGGAAAAGGCTAATGGCACAAAAAGATGATCTGAAATAAATTGTGTTTCAAAGAGATCAACATTTTTCGTGGAGTATGTTTTTGTCTATCGCTTTGCGTTTACAAGTTATACTCGTACAAGATTATTTAAAAATTCCTTCCGAATGGTACGGACTTCGCCAGCTATTCCCATAAAATTTAAGATTTACATTTTATTTGTTGTGTAAATATATTTAGTATATGATATTTTAATCAAAATCATTACAGACATTTTTCAGAAAACAAACGGTAGTTTGGGGTGGGGGGATTTTCTTGAACATTTTTGTGTCGCATCTTTGGAAGGTACTGAAATTTACTAATTTAGGAATTTATCCGACTTTTTGATTCTGAGTGCTGCTGTTCACAAATAGATTTTTTTATTCAAGGGGCCTCAGAACATATATTTCAGGTAAATCCTCCGGTATCGAATTTTTGGGTAAGGTACAATATCTTCTCTACCTACTATGTACGTGGTAGAGAAACTAATAAAATTTTGTAAGAGTATTTTGTATAGCCATAAACGGTAGATGGTAGAGAAAGTCATGTGATTGTAACACATCAGAATTTCTGTTACGCTACTACACGTGATGTACGCCACTGGCAGAAAAACGATGCGCGGAGGTGGAAGTGAAGGACAGAAGTGACACTGGGGAAAATTGGCCTCAACGGTTATGACAGATGCCAATGACAAAAAGAAAGGACAAAGATAAAAATAAACTTCCACTATATAATAAAGAAAGGGGGGAAGACGAAGTAAGTTACAGGAAAAATTGAAATATTTCTCTCAGCTTTTAGACAGACTGCTTTCAGCCACTCTTACGCAAGCATCATCATCACAATAATATTATTGTTTTGATATTCTAACCCTAAATTGTCCTTATTTAAGGTCTAGTCCTACGTAGGATTAATAAAGAAGCCAATTCCCATAAGTTTATATCATTGTTTAAATGATATGGAAGCCATAAACTCTATAATTATGTGAAAGAAGGCGTCTTCTCTATCGAAGTGATCCCTAAATATGTTTTACTTCTCCGTAGTAGAGAAGGTATTGCATTCTACCCAAAAATTCGATACTGAGATTTCACCGGAAATACATTTTTTAGACTCCCTGAATTTCAATAAAACATTTTTGTAAACATATCAGTGTGAGTGTATGTGTGTGTGTGTGTGTCTGTGTGTTTGTATATGTGAACACCATGACTTAAAAACGCAATATCTTCCAAGGACGAGACACGAAGATTTTCAACAAAAATCCCCCAACCCAAACTACCCTTTAGTAGGAAAAATTTTCCAATTCTTTTTTATTTTCCAAAAAATGGCCCTAACAATTTTGATTAAAATATCATATATTAAAATTATTTACATTACAAATAAAATGTATATCATGAATTTTCTGGTAATAACCTATGAAGTCCTCTTCATTAGGAAAGAATTTTGTATAGTCTTCTATAGCTGGTAAACATTAAGCGATGGCCGAAAATATACTACACAAAACTTTAATTATGTATATTTAAAGCACGGAATTTATTTCAAATAAGCTTTTTCTGGCCTAAGCCGTTTCTGAGATATCGGTATTAAACGTTCGAATTGTTCATTTCTTAGTCACTCTCTTTAAGTCCTATCAACATTCAGTTGTTTCTCGTGATTGCATATAAACAGTATGGAATTTTAAGGCCAGCGCATAGCGTCCAGTTCTTAAACATGTGAATGTCGCGGTTCTCTTTGTATCTATAATGAAATCTGTAATGTTGCTACTTCTGCAAATGTTTATTTGGATTAAAATGTAGTAGACAGAAAAATAAGCTGAGTAAGAATAATTTATATACCCACTAATAAACGACGGAGGGTAGAGAAAGTCATGTGAATCTATCACATCAGATTTTTCCTCTAAGAACTTTCGTCTTTCCTTGTGCAAAAAGTACTTACTCCACTCAAAAATTCGATACCGAGATTTCACCGGAAATAAATGTTTTGAGACCACCTGAATCCAAAAAAAAAAAATTGGAAGCATTGCGTGTGTCTGTGTGTGTATCTATGTGTCTGTCTGTTAACAGCATAACTCAGGAACTGTCCGATAAACACCAAACTTGGTATTTAGGTTCAGTATCTTCCAGAGATGCGACACGAAGGTTTTCAAGAAAATCCCCCCACCCCAGATTACCCTTTAAATGGAACATTTTCCAAAATTTTAATTTTCTCAAAATGGCTCTAATGAATTTAATTAAAATATCATATATTTAAGATACTTTCATGACAAATACAATGCATATTGAATTTTCTGGGAATGTCTCCAAAAGTGTTCTTCATTAGGAACGACTTTTGCATAACTGGTAAAACATAAGAGATAGACAAAATTTTACTACACAAAAAATGTAATCGTGTTAAAATACACAATTTATGTCATATACATTTGTTTTGTTGAGTGAACCATTTTCTAGATACTGCTTGTTATTCCCTTAAATTTTCCAATACTTGTACTTTTTCTCGAATGGGAATTCGATATTCATTTTTTTGTCCTGGTAATGCAAAGGGAATAGAATACTTCACATAGCAACCAGCTTTTAAGATATTTGACTATCGCTAAAAGTCTACCAACCCCTTGCATCTACAAGAGAATTAGCAATAAGATTAACATCTGATATCTCGATTAACATGCAGCATATGGAGAATAATTGTTTGTAAAAATAGTTTGTACAGGAGTAGAGAAAGTCATGTGAGTTCACAGCAGATTTTTTTGTGTGTGTGCCTAAATGTCAAATAAATCCCAAATTTTATATTTCATGGACGCAGGGGAAATCATTATAAAAACTTCGCTGAAAAAAAAATTCATTGTCCTTATTTTCTCACAAATTTATTTTGATTATTATATGTTTTATATATTAACTTGACAATAATTTTCTGTGAACAGCCTGTGAAGTTACCTTCATTCTTACTGAGTTTTATATAACTGAGAAGCCTTAAGAGACTGGCAAAAGCTTTCGTAAGAATAATTAGTAACTTGTTAAAACCTACTATTTGTGTTTAGTAAGTGTTCTTAGCAATAACCATTCCCAAAGTATTCGCTGCTGTTTGTTTGAATGTTGCAATATTTTAGCAAAATGCTTTCAAGTGCCTTGTTTTGTTTCTCCTGAACAAATGCAAAGAGTATGTGATATGAAGGCAGACAAATACAAAACAACTGACTGTCGAATAGCTGTTGTGTATGCTATTGTATAACTATTAGCAGGTATGCATTGAAAACACTTTTACCAACATTTATCATTATTGTAAAAAAGCAGATAACAAAAGAATATCTTTGTTTGAATACGTTATATATGAAAACAAATAACTATGTAGACTTGTAGAGAATGCTGTATGAGTCAAACATCAGATGTTTTAACTCATACAAATTATCCATTGATTCTATGTTATTTGTCAAGAATAAAAATGAGAAAACTTAATGTGATTGCTTGTTATTTCAGGAATATTTTAACGCTCAAAATTGGGTGAAATTCATTCTCATTTGTTGTTTTATGTTGAGTAATGCAACTAATTGAATAAGCCGTGGGACCAGACAGAGAGCACGTTTTTCGTGTCGACTGTACGGTATAGTTGTCGATCTGTCGACTGACACAAGATTGATGCGAGTCGGGAAATGTTGCCGTAACATATTGCAGCAAAGTGCATTTCCACTGGGGAACCCCCCTCCTTCTTTCTCTTTCCCAATACTGACATCTAAAGCCCCCATCACAATTTTAGCCATTTTGGCTTTTTCTTCCTCTATTTTGAGGTCCATATGGAAAAGGTTTCCACTTCAAAAATATACCTGTAAATCGAAAGTTTGCGAGACGAAGTTTGAGCAATATAAAAGGAAATTCCTTAAATGCCGTAACGGATGCATTAAAGTTCTGAAGAGAGATTATATAGGTATACAGGGCGTGCTTTTAAAGTTAGTACGTTTTAATATTTTGCCGCTGCAGTCGCGATTTTGAGCATGCTTATTTTCTCCAACTATTATGAAGCCAGACGCACTGTGAGCGATCGTCACTTTGTGTTTTCCTGTCGTTAGAGCGTTTCAAAATGTTCAAAACAATCGACTGACCCGCGATTGTGAAGTCAGATCAATGATTCGTTTTTTAAATACGAGAATTGTAATGCCAGCAAACAGTTCTCGCCAATTGTGCGAGGCTTATGGGAAAACAATAATGAGTGACAACGCCAAGCTGCACACAGCCAAACAAACTCAAGATCTGATTGCATCATTTGGTTGGGAACAATTCGATCACCCTCCCTGCAACCGGGATTTGGTACCAAGTGATTTTCATGTGTTCCTTCATCTGAAGAGTTTCATTGGTGGAAAGCATTTCAACGACGATGATGTGAAACAAGATGTGCAGACTTGGCTTTCATCACAGGCGGCATCATTCTTTGACGAAGGCATACAAACACGGGTTTCCCTTTACGGCAACTGCGTGGATAACGGCGGTAAATGTGGAAAAGTAGTGTAAGGTTTTACGGTAATGAATAATAATAATAATAATAATAATTATTTGGAAAAAATAATATTATTTGTTTAATAATATTTTGCTTAAAAACACGCCTCGTATAATTTTCATGGTTTAATAGCAAGTAAGTATATTACCGAGCAAGATGGCTCCTCGGTAACGTGTGAGGTTTGCATTCGGAGGTCCCGGTTTTGATTCCGTCGACCGCTAGCTCTGATTTTGGGTTTTTCGTGGATTTCCCCCTATTTGGTAGGCGAATGCTGGGGTAGTTTCTCATCTAGCATGATTTCCTTTCCCGAATTTCCCTTTAATTTTGTTTCCTTTTCATATTTCATGGCGTGCGGCGGTGCCGGACAGATGGCGCGGATGCTTACTCCAAGCAAAGAGTAGTCCTCGTGAACACTAGAGGGCTGCCTTGTTGCAAGGGTCGTTCATCGCCCTCTCTGGGTACTTCCAGTAGTGGACGGGTCTTCAAGCCAGGAACTGTTAAGGATTTCCTTGCGGCCTGTAGCCTCCTGTGGTTCCTTCACCTCATCCCTTCTTCCTGGGGGTGGTAGGCACAATAGAACTCACTTAGGTGGCAGTAAACAAGGTATCCTCCTCCGTTATATATGCTACCCTAATGAAGTATATTATAATATGAGGTTGGAAACCGTGTTTTACAGAATCGAGAAAGGTATTAAGAAATAGGATATCGCGATACAATTACCGTAATTGCATCATTGGAGAATGAGGAAGAGTTGGAAAATACGAGACGAAGTCAAGTATTTTCTATTTCGAAATTCTCAAATGCAGTTGAACAATATGTGTTGCACTCTATTTTTTCCACGATAGTGAATAATAGAAATAGTACTTACACGAAAATAAAGTTAATAATTTACTAACACCTGTTGCAGCACATAGTGGTTCCAGTAGTACGGTCACCAACATTAACCTTAGTGGCAATCGATTACCCACGCCTGGTTTGATGACCTTAAAGAAATGAAGAGTTTGCAACTCATGAATTAAATCGTAAATAAATATTAACAGATAAAAAGGAAGTAAAGATCTAGGTAACATTTAAGTAGTAAGCTACTTCAACTACCAAACACGATTATTTTCCATGTCTGCAATAATAAATATACCAAAAGTTAGAGAATTTAATATAGTTCATGCACATACGTGCATTAATATAGTCAAAATACGCAGGCAGGTTAGGTTGCCAGCACTGAATGCTGGAAATTCAACTTTCCTACATCACAGTGTGAACAGAAAGTGCACGAAAGGACACTATCATTGAACAATTTACTGCCAGCCTCCGAGATTATTTCAGTGGTGGTTAGGGAAATGTGCTGAATGTGTTAAACATTAATTCCCTTAGTTAGAAAGAATAAAGAAATGCAAAACTTGTTAAAATTGCAATATTTTGCATTCTTAATTTCTCTAAACTCTCGATGCATAATATTCTATCTGCCATTAACAACTGCAGTATATTGTCATTCAGTAAATGCAGTTTGAAAAGTCTATGATAAAATATATTCACCAAATGAAAGAGGAAGTAAGAGGGAGAGAGAACAAGTCCTACCATGACTTAGTGGAATATGTGGAATAAAATAGAGTTTAATACCAAACATTATATAAATAATAATTGTTCTTTCACACAAGCCGCGTATAGGACAAGGTTGGAAAGCTAGAACAAAACTGAAAAATTGAATGCCATAGCCGACTGTAGCATTACATTTTTCAGACTGATTCTACCTTTCCAACATTATACAAATAATGTGTATGTTCTATTTCTGGGTCACCTTTATCATCTAAGCTCTGTTTGGCAGCAATGACTTTAGAAATGATTGCTCATTCAGCATGATCATCAGCTGTGATGCCAATAACATCAGCAGTTCATGATGTTAACTATTTGGCATTTGACTTTGATCGTTGTTACCTTGGTTTTAAACTTGTTTCACACACGTTCCCACTTACAGACTCGAGGAAGTATATAAAGCAAAGTCCCCCATTTCAATCGGAATCGAAACCGGAAATTTTGCCTTTTGAAGTTAACAGAAGACGCTAATCCAGAGTAAAGACGTAAGAGGCGTAATTATGTATTACTGGAAACACGCAGTATAATACAACTTCACCAAAATGTTACATTAAACATTTTCTCAGAAATTAGTCTTTGTGGATTAATTTTTGTTCAGGTTCAGTACGACACCAAATCACAAGGATTTCATAGTCTTTCATTGTCATGAAATACTTATACCCAGAGAATAAACTAAATCACTCTCTGAACTTAACACTGATTATTATGCGCTACAACTGGTTTTTCAGCATTTTTTGGCCAAATGTTGAACCCTTTGTCAGTGTTGTTTTGTAATAAGAAAGGAGCCTCGATAAAGTCAAAACTTCCAATTCTCGACACTCGGTAATATCGACGCGTGTCTTATACTTTGAAAGAAATCTACGATGCTTTTTCGATACTTTTAAAGTTTGACAGGCACTATTATTGACAGTTGTTACCTTTCGCTTTGCAGCAAAGACGAAAAGAGTAGGATGAGAATAAGGTCTCACGTATGTCTCAAAGCAATGCTAAATTTATCATTCTTGATTCCTGTCCATGACTGCGTTTACTGTAGGCGAATCAATGTGACACTCCATCGGCCCTTATATAAAAAGGCAAAACATGAAAAGTAAAAGGGAAAGGTGCTCACATAACTTGCAGCGCTAACTGCGTTTTGAATAAAGCTGATTTTCTTGCACTACATCGCAGTTTCTACAGTCGTCTGGCTTGTTGAGTTTCTCGTTCGCAGTCTTTGCTTTTATTTATCCGATGACCAAAATCGACAAGTCCAGCAGAAACGATTCAGAAATTCAAGTGAGATAATTTAGAGTTTGAAAATATTTGTTTGTCCTTCAATCTGCTTTTGACACTCAGGATATCCTCTTCGTTTAAGCGTAGTCTACACTGTATACCTTACAAGCACTTTCGTTAAATATAATCTTTCATTTAATGTGGGTTTATGTGCAGCAGTGAAATTATATAACATATTAGTGAAGTGTATAACCATTTTTAAATGGACGCAATTAATAGCAACAGAACAGCTTGATCTAAATACAAGTATACCCATTTTGTATCTATTCAGAACATGATGCGGCAACTTCTGAAAATGAGGGGTATAGTATAAATGCTGGTGTATACAGTTCTGTAGCTTTAACGTCAACTATATTAGGTAAAATACTAAATAGGAATGTAAGCAAAGAAATTATTATTATTATTATTATTATTATTATTATTAGTATTAGTATTAGTTTTGAGAAGAGATATATGATAATTTGGCTTTCGTTGTTGTTGATCTTAGCAGAAGTGCTAAAACACTCGCGCAATCATAATATTCTATAATAAAGAGGACTGGGACAAAAATAAATCAACAGACTACCTGTAACAATAATTTTATTAATAAGCACATTTGTATTTAACATTATTATTATTATTATTATTATTATTATTATTTCTGTGATGTAATTGTACTGCTGGTTGTTACAATTGTTACAAGATAGTGAAATTAATTCCTTGTGCAGAAAGTAGCGTTAGTATTAATAACCTCATCGATTACATTGGAAACAGTTGAATTCATTTCCAAGTCATCAAATAAACCGCCATTTCATTATTCGATACAAGGCCCCCGGTTCATTGCAAAAAACAATAAATAATAAAGGTAATAAAGGAGTGTTATAAACATTTTTATTCTACTGAGCGTTATAGTATTCAATTTCCAATATGAGTAGCTCTTGTTTCAATCTATACTTTTAGTGCCAGCTGTCTAAATACTCTTTTATAAACGAGTACCAAGCATCAAGTACTGGTGCTTAAAATAAGTACGAGTAAAGTGTCTAGTATCAAGGCAATGATTTTAATATCCTAACCCAATTTTGTACAATGAACAAGTCGCTCCACATCCCATCATTTTATGGAAACATATTTTCAACATACTACATTTAATATGTTATATTTCGCTGGCTTTTCACTGTCCTCAGCTTCATACATTAATTCACACGATGAGAGGTTTCTTTTCCAGCAGTAAATAAAATTTTGGCAGAACCAGATTTTCCACGTCTTCCTGGAAATGCAGCCAAGCTTCCTTCAAACTTACATAATGGAGTGCTGTATGCAGTTTTCCTGGAAAGCTCTCTCAGTGCGATATCTGGAAATCCTGGTTCATGCTAAAGGAAGTATTGGTGGAGGGCGAAAATGTGAAAGTAAGAGTTATTTATCCAGCAAGTGTGTATCCTTTAGATTGTTGTACAAGTGAGTATTTAACGCATGAGCGATAGCGAAAGGATATTTTCGCGAGTAGCATTAAACAATACGTATGAGTTGTACATAACGTTTTAGGTAATTTTAGTACTATAAATTGATAATAAATTCCAAAATTAGAGATTAAATTTAATATTATTGTAAACCAAACAATTGCTCAAGTTTTCTTAGCAACAAATAGAAGCTTACTAAGTTGATTATAGTGCCCAGTATTACTTTCTCTACTACGTATAGTAAGTAGGGGAAGTATCGTATTCCACCCAAAAATTCGATACCGAGATTTCACCGGAAATATATGTTTTGAGAACCCCTGAATAAAAAAAAAGCATTTTTGGAAACTTCTCCGTGTGTGTGTCTGTCTGTGAACAGCATAACTCAGAAACGAACAGTCGGATAAACACCAAACTTGGTATTTAGGTTCAGTATCTTCCAGAGATGCGACACGAACGTTTTCAAGAAAATCCTCCCACCCCAGACTACCCTTTACATGGAAGATTTTTCGAAAATTTTAATTTTCTCAAAAATGTCTACCGATTTTGATTAAAGTATCATAAGTTTAATATATTTTTATGACAAATAAAATGTATATGTTGAATTTTATGGGAATGTCTCCAAAAGTATTCTTCATTATGAACGGTTTTTGCATGACTGGTAAACCATAAGAGATAGACAAAGTTTTACTACATCAAAAAAATGTAGATCGCGTTAAAATACACAATTTATGTCAAATACATTTGTTTTTTGTTGAGTGAACCATTTTCGAGATATTGCTTGTTATTCCCTTAAATTTTTCAATACTTATTTTCTCAAATGGGAATTCGTTATTCATTTTTTTGTCTTGCATATGCAAAGAGTATTAATCTGTGGCAAAGAGAATGGTGCTGAACATAGCAACCAGCTATTAAGAGTAATGTCTATGCTTAAAGGCTACTGTATTTCTATATTGCCCTTGTAAATATATATTCCCCTTACATATCAAGGAAATTAGCAATAAGATAGAGTCTGCAAATGTTTATCTTGATTAACATGAAGTAGATGGAGAATAAGCGTTTGTAAAAATAGTTTGTACAAGAGTAGGGAAAGTCATGTGAGTGTAACACATCAGATTTTTTTAGTTTGTATACTTATAAAATGAATGAAAGAGTAATAATTCGGCTGAAATGGAAGATATTCCTTTAGATTTATTGAAGGAAGCTGAAACACAACTAATACCACAGAAATTTAAAACAATAATACAAGAGAGAGAGATTATGACAAATTTGGCGAGTGTGTAAGAGTAAACCAGGACTGATGTAACAAATTGCTTTACTGATTAAAAGGAAATCGAGGACTTTCAAAATCAATCTCTAATATTTATCTGTGCCTCAAGTTTACATCTTTTCTACTAGTTTATTCAACTAAAAAAGAAAAATTCATTTAAGATAAAACAATGAGTAACCTATTATTAATATTCAAGATGAGTGTTAGATTTATATAACTCATGTTAGTATATCCAGTAACGAGTTTTACTTTACAGGAATACATTTTTTGACTATTAGGTCTAAGAGTAGACAATGAAAAGGATATAATGTTTGAATTATAATACATTTATTTCTGCCAATCAACTCAAGTAAAGAGGAATTAAAGGGTGACACTACTGAAGGCTTTAGAATTTTGTAAACTAAGAGGAAATTGGAATAGAATGGATTACAATGCATGTGTTTCAACAGATTTATTAGCTAAGTAATTATGGTAACCGTGCTAGAAAGACACGACTGTGCACGATTTTGATCATCATAACAATGTGTTTATAATATAGCTTAAATATGTTTTAAAGGTAGAACACCATACGTTTCACAAAATATGAAGTAGAATTGCAAAGTTTTACATGGAATATTTACATTTAACAACATATTATGAAAATTGAATTCTACATACTGAAAAAAGTAAAAACAAAACAAAAAGTTCGTATTGCTATTTTGATAACAGTCTTGAATTAGAATATAAATTTTCACATTTTACTTGTATCTAATAATAATAATAATTTCTGCAGCTGCAGTAAGGTGCTATGGTGTTCTATAAAATGTATGCATTATTGGTGGTAAATTTTGAAAACATAGTTCTTCTTAGATCTTTTTTAAGTGCGTTCATACATAAACAAACTCAAAAAATATGTAAAGAATATGTTTTTATGAGTAGAAGGCATGATTTGATGGAAAATCTGAACATAAAACTACAAACACACATAACTCCGCATGCCGAGATTATCGCGGGTAAAAATAGTCGTTTATTGATTGGGTCGTATTAATGCTTGATGTGTGCTAATTTTTATTAGGAACGTGAGTGTACCAGCCCGCCAATACTGCAGCGTACAGCATCCCTCTAGTGCTAGCGAGGGAACCAATCACCGCGAGCCTTGCGTCCGCGTCCGCTCCAAGCATAGATCCATACAGCATCCCGGCCGGCGCGGCATTCACCCCCTCCCCACAGACAGAGAAGATGACGACAACGGTCGGCAACATCGACGTCGGAAGAGATGAGGGGCGTCGACCGCTGAGGACGACGACGCCTGGCGTCCATCTCTCAAGAACACATCACAATACGTCCTTCTTATCTCTGTGTTTGCTTCAATAATACAGTACATCCGTCTGTCCTTGCTTTATACGGTGCGTCAAAAACCTTTCTGTCCCCACGGCTCAGTGACAGGGAGCATCAAGAGTTGGATGAATTTCACCACATTAGGTCTGTGTCATCTGTTTCAAAGGACTAAAATGTGTTCTGTGTGACTCTCAAGTGATTTGCTCTTGCACAGGTTATTTGGTATTAAATGTTTGTAACGATATTTTAATGATGTTTTAGCCAATGGAATGTGTGCCACTGCATCCAATGAATGTTTAAAAGAGCGACAATTGCCAAGCAGAAAGATACTGGGGAGCGGCCATCTTGGATGTCAAATTGCTTAATTTACATAGTCAGCGATGGAAAATCTATAAACGCAAGATGATATAAATATACCTTATTTCACTTTTTCACCATATTATAAATGTTTATTAATGTTTGTTATGCATCCAGTAAACTAGAAAGTCATTTCTTTATCTATATTCCATTCCAATGCATGTATTTTAATTTTTTATAATATTATTCGCTGTTCCATCTCCATCTTCTCAATAACTCATCAATACTAAATGCCATTTATTTTTTCATAATTGCTTAAATTTTAATACCACAGTAATAATATTATTTTAATTACTTTAGAATTCTAATAATAAGTAACAAATCGCCTTTATTGATCCACCCTTTTCATCCCCTCCACTTGATGCATGTCGGCCACACCCTTCAGCAATGTGTGTATGTAAAGCGATATTTACGTCCCACCATACTCGCCATGCCAGATGCTATGTAAAAAAGCAATGCTTTTATTTTGCTGTCTTTAGAGAACTTGTATTCTCTTATACGTAGTCCCTCTATCCTGATGTATAAAAACCAATGTCGTTATTTTCTTATGCAACGTTTCTGCATGTCAGCTTGTACATGTCTAAATGTTATGTTTATATATGTGTTTGTTTATCTCCAGAATACAAAAATATAAACATTTTAGTTTTAGTTACTATTAATGACATTTCTGGAACTTCAAAATATATTTGTAATAAGTGCAAAAATTTAAAATGCAATTTTAATTATTAAAATTACACAAAATTCTAAGTTTGAAAGGATACAAATATTTAATTTTTTTTAGAAATTATTAGACGAGCCACAGTTTTCCATATATGCATAATAATATAAAATGTAAGTAAAAATCAAGTCAGAAACAGTTTTAAATTACATTATACTGAAACATTTAAAACATCTTTGCTGTCATAAGGGCATAGTTTTACTAAATACTCTTTCACCAGTTTCCAAATTATTTTCTCTGCCTGATTTGTTTAATGTTATTGTTAAACAACTTTAAACCTAGGACCATAGGTGATTTGCTGACGATACTTGGATAAAATCAATTTTGGAACCTAAAAAATAGTAGAAATTTATAGAAAATATTTATTACAAACTAACTTCTATTATTATTATTATTATTATTATTATTATTATTATTATTATTATTATTATTATTATTATTATTATTCCTACTGTATGTTTAAAGTAGATTTTGAAACATTATTTTTATTATTTCTAAAAATGTTTCTAATAAATTTGACGCTGCTGTAAATATTTTTTACTTATACTTTTATTTATACTTACTTTTATTTATACTTTAGATGGATCACAAAGTTCAATTCTCTACATGTAGAGATAGCATATATTTATTTGTATTTATGCGGTATTATTAACATTAGATTAATAGTAAAAACCTTATGAATTCAATTGGCCAAGAACACAATGTTCCATTGTACCACCAAATGTGGTAACGTAACGATGTGCCACTTGAAAGAAGAGAACAAAGTTGCCACTCTTTTCTGACCACACAGGAGGGTTATTTTGACAACAGATACGTCGGCATTTGTAGCCTTTAACAAATAAGCGGCATATAGTTTTAACCTTCTCTAAATTTTACACCAAGTACTGTAACTAGTGCAAATCACTCTACTCCATTATTGCACTAAATGTGTAAATTCTTTTCTGCGTATCTCTCTCCCAATTTCTCACTGTCTCTTCTTTTCCTCCGCTCATTCGCTCTCTCCTCCCCGTCTTTCTACCTCTCCCTCACTATCCGTTCCTCCTCATTCCTCCATCTCTTTACACCCTCTCCCCCACTGCCTTCAGCCCACTCTCTTCTCTCTATGCAGCTTACATGACATGTGATGTTTTGAAAACAGGTAATGAAGCTATTTTTTCTGCGGTGTTAATAAAAGGTAAACCATATGCAGAAGGTTTACAGAACACAAACTTGAGCCTCTTCCTAATGCTTACAGTGCGGTTGGAACTACCGTTTCTCGTGATAACCGGTTTTCATACACGAAAAATAACAATAACTTTTGTTGTGTAACATTTTTCAATGAGATGAATAAGCGAGACACTTTAATTTTGCACCTCTTTAGAAACCCATTTCTTTGGGAAACGTTTTATATATCACGTTTCGTAACGATTCGTTTGACTAATTTTGCATGAATACATTAAAAAAACAATAAAACAAACAAACAAACAAACAGAAATACACACACAATTTAAAAATGTAATTTTGTGTTTTATGGCAACCCTTTATACATATTATCAGTTATTTAACAAAAATTTAAAATTACCAAACACTCCCATCATTTGAATTCCAAGGTTTTGTCTAAGTGTTTAAAATAGCATCTCCTAAAGATCATCATATTTCTTTTCTCTGCTGTTAGATTTAAACATTTTCGGAAATTAAATTTATGTATATTTATAACAAATTTCAGCTTGTTGGAAAAAAGTTAGATATTCAGAGCTTAAGTTAATTAAATAAAATTATGCAGAAGCAGTATATGTACTTATTTTGGGTACAACCTCACATTGGGTGGTAGCGCACCTGCTGATCTGGCGGGAGACCCGGGTTCGATTCCCGGTACTGGCGTAGGGATTTTCTCTTGCTGGGTGACCTGGCCCGGGGTACACTCATTCTCGTTAGGTCCCTGACAGGGTCAACTGAGGAGCTACTTGATTGAAAAGTTTCGATTCCAAGTTAAGGAGGCCGCCTCGGCCGGGAGGGACCCGCGGCGTTGACCACGTCCTTCTCTCCAGTACTGCACCCAACTCATGACGCCTGTTGTGCCAGAGGCAGGGGACGCAGCGGCCGGGCGGCAGGCCTTGGCTCGACAACGGGCTGTTGCGCCAGGAGTTTAGTTTTAGTTTAGTGACCTCACAATAGCACAGCTTGATAATTCTCCCAAACATCAACTGAAAATATAGTTTTAGTTTTTATTTTATTCATACTGTTGTTATATATGCCTAAGTTAAATACAAATAGTTGCAGTGTTCTATAGAACAGCAACTGCTGCTATAGTAGAAAATTATTATTAAATGAATACAAACTGTCAAATTAATCTGCTCTTTAATAGTGTTGTCAAGGAAAGATTGGCATCATGTATTTCGTAATAATTTAGTTAAAACAGGATATTCTCGAGAATATCAAGTGTAAAGTTAGGTGTTTTGCAATGTACCTTTAAATATCATTACCGCGTTTTAGTTCCACCGTTCATTCTTTATCATAAAAATCTTATGTATTACATTCACATGACTTTCTCTACCTATTATCATACCACAAAATATTCTTGCAAAAGCTTATTCTCCTATCGACATCGAGATAAACATTTCTAGAAATGCTTTATAAGGTACGAAGGGAATAGAAGAATACAATAGGCTTAAGCAATAGTCAAATCTTACAAGATTGACTATTGGTCCCTATTTAGTAGCTTTGAAATTCGTGCTCCGTGCATGATCAGGAGGGAAAATGAATAAATAAATAAATAAATAAATACATAAAAACCAATAGCTACTTCCCAATTGAAAAAAGTATAAGAATTTTAAAACTGAAACCAATAATGAGGCATATCTCTGAAATGGTAACTCAACAATACTATTTGACATAAGTTGTGTGCTATAACGAGAAACACATTTTTTGTGCAGTTACGTTCACAAATTACACAAGTCATTCAGGATGAGAAGCACTTCAGTGGCTATTTTCCCAGAAAATTCAAAATATACTTTTCATTTTTCCTGAAAATATCTTCAACTTTAATTGTTGGGCCATTTTTTATAAATCAAAATTTTTGTGAAGGGTAGTTAGTGATAGGATTTTCTTGAAAATATTCTTTGAAGATACGGTACTTAAATATTGGTTTGGTATTTAACCGAATTTTAATTTTTGAGTTATGCTGTTCACATACACACACACAAACAAACAAAACTTTGCTTAAAAATGCTTTCTTTTTGATTCAGGGAACCCTAAAAAGTATGTTTCATATCAGTATTGAGCTTTTGGGTGGAATGCAATACTTCCTCTTCTTACTACAGATAAGTATTACAAAAGTAAAAATGGAATTATTACATTCCCCGTCCATTACCAGTAAATAAATGTATACCTACCATTCACATAAAAATGTGATATTCTGTTACCTTTACATTAATGACTATAAACGTTAGCCTAGCCTATAACTGTTTCCTAGTTATACAATATGGGACTTATGTACTGTAAGCACGATACGAAAATAATACTCACCTGGTTAAACCAAGTAAATTTTTGTCATCAGCAAAGCTACATGCATTACAAACTCGTAATTTGTGAATTTCTGTGAAAAGCAGAATCTGTTCTCAAATGTTCTTAAAAAAGTTCTACCTCCGGAAATTTAAACATGTGACGGAAATATTTCGAAAATGATTAATGGCAAAAGCAAAGAAAAAGGAAATTAAAGAAAAATCTTGGCATAAATTGTACACGCTTTCATGCATTTAACACATCGCCCGTAGTAAGTCTTTATCTGTTAAGTTTTCTAGACACATAAAATTCAGTGAAATAAGATTTTCAAGCACAGCCGCTGTTTTGAACAACACCATACAGAGTTTTAAAACTAGGCAGTCCCTCTCTGGACGTTTTAATTATTACTGTTGTTGTTAGAGGTGGTCTGTCTTTATTTGTGGTGTATGATATATGTATATATATATATATATATATATATATATACATACACTACAGTGTTCTTCTTTCACACTGTGGCCACTTCAGAGTACTTCGTGTGCCGGCCGCCGCAGCTCGATCTTCTGCCGAAACAGTATAATACACCCGAAACCGTCTCACGTTCTTATATTTACAGTTACAATTACAATGACAATAGATATATACCTTATCATAAGAAATATTGGAAATGTCGTTTTATATTCTTATATTTCTGGCATCTTCTCAGGAAACTTTCATTCATACTCGAGCGTTCAATCAGAAATTGAGAGAATTTCTTTCCTGATGTTTTCTTTTAGTTCTTGCAATGTATGGGGTTTGTTGCACACAGTTTATTTTTCAAGTTCCCCTATAGACAAAATCACATGTAGTTAAATCAGGGGATCGTAAGGACCACAATACTTTTCTAATTACACTATCTTCAGGCATTTCCCGAATTAAATTCAATGACTCATCAGCTGCATACGCGGTACAGGATCTTTTTGGAAAAATTCAGACTAGCATTGAACATCGGACAGCTGTTTAAAAATGGTGTAATTAATTCATTTCTGTATCTCTCTGCGCTTATGGTTTGTTATAAAACTAAAGGTCCTATTATTCTGTATGCATTTACTGCACACAATTTCCGCATGATGCAAGGGGATCTCGTTTGTAAAATCGGGTTTCTCTGACTCCAATATCTTTTATTTTGCGACGAAATGTAGCCATACAAATGGAACCTTGTTTCGTCATAGAATAATATTAAGAGTGGGTCGAATACTCCATCATTTCGCAAACTCCAATCATAGAAATTTACAAACTCTGATGATCACATGAAAAGCAAGGTGTACAAAAAGAATTATAAGAACTAAAAGAAAACTTTAAGCGAAAAATTCATTCAATTTCGGATATTGAACTCCGGAATGTGAAGGAAATTTTTCTGAGAAGATGCCAGGAATGTGTGAATAGAGAAGGAAAACATTCCAATATCTCAGGTATGTGTTTATTAACATTATAATTGCAATTATAACTATCATATTATTATATCTGTTTCGGCGAGAGTCCGAGCTGCAGCGGCCGACACGCGAGCTGTAGTGTTGTGGCCACGGCGTAAAGGAAAAAGCATCATGTATATATATTGCACTAAAGTTGCGTTTCAGGTGCATTTTCAAATTTTTGTGTTGCATTCTGGTATTAAATGGAGATTTTGAGAAACAGTATTAAAAAGCAAACATTTTAAAAATATTCTCTATGTAATATGCCGTTAATTTCGAACTGATTTTAGTCAAACTTAAAACGTGTTAACAACTTTTCTTCAAACTGTTATACAACATTTCAATTGCGTATGTATAGTAGTTCGCCAGAAATTGTATTTTTTAAGTGACTTACTATCTAAACAATGCTCTATCTAAAGAATCTTTAATTTTAAACGGATTTCAATTAAATTTGAAATGCCCTGGATGATTTACCTTGAACTGTTGGTATAAAGTTTTAACGCATAGCGGTTGCCAAAAACTAAAAACCCTTTATCTAAACTACTCTTAATTAATTTTAATTTGAACTAAATTTTCTTCTAAGTGTATATATATCGTACGTGCAGCGACTCGCCTAAAATTGTCAATACTTAGGAAGCTCTCTGTATAAATCAGCTTTAATTTCACATTAGTTGCAACCAAATTTTAAATATGTTTGTAGATTCTTTTAAACTCCTATGTATAAAATCTCAATTACTCTTTACCTACAGCGGCTGGTTGAGTTGCTTCATACATACGAATAGAGAGATTGAAAGACGGTTAAAGCACGTTAAAAGGTATTCCGCAGTAGCGAGCACACCTAAAAATGAAACTTTAAACAATGGCAAAGTTCTAAGCATTGAACAATGCAGCCGCTAAACCGGAGCTTTCGTGTTGATAATTTTCATGAGGGGCAACTTTGGTGAAATTGTTAGTAGGAAACAGAATACAGATTCGTAGCATGGCAACTATGTCACATTTTCCGAGAGATGTGGCTCAACTAGTGAATAGATTATGCATAGACTGTAGGCATGCATTGGTGGGTGGCTAATAGTGCACGCATTCTGCTATGGACTCTACTACAAGGTGAAGTTGAAATTTGTTGAAGGTTAGATATATGAAGCTAACGGAATTACGTATCTCAGAATTACACTATGAATGTGCCGTTAACTTATATGATAACGCTATCACCCAAACTACAGATGCTGCTGTTACTTTTTTATAACGGTAGAAGTGAGAAAAAGTGTTCGAACACTTTGCCTATTAAGCCTAGGCGACTTAGTTGAAAGAGTATAAGCTGTTGCTAATGTGGTATAGGTGTTTGTTAGTGTAGTTATTTCCCTTGATTACATCCTGCCGTTAGCCCTTATAACCGAACTTAATTTACGCTGGCATTGATAAGTGCTTTCTAGTGCTGTAGCTTTATCAGAAGTAAGTAGCATGCCATGAAATTAATTTTACTTGAAGTTATATTTAATCTTGTCTGCCTTTTACTACACTGAATGCCATTTGAGGCTAGAAACATTATACCACTTGCCTTTCCTTAAAGACTTCCGAATCCGATATTACACTACCTTGATTCTTATCACGCGGATTGTTGGAATTTGAGGAAACGGTCATGATCAAATTAGGACGATAAAACCAAACCAGATCGCTCATTTATAAGCCACGGTGGTTGAGTTATCGGTCGTAGCACGTCCTTATGCACTCCCTTGCCATTTAAAAGTGACGGATCATATTGTGTGCGTGTCCTGCAGACGTTCGTCGAGGACCCATTGGATTGTGGGTTGTTCTGTGTCAAGGAGGACCTTCGAACATCAAGACACGGTTTAGATGGAGCTCTTTATCAAACACTACGCTTTTGTGCGTCAGCCAGGTGTTACCAGGTTTTGCAATTTTCATTGCAAAGTGTTTTCAGTTCATATTGAAGGCTGACTGCCTACATTGCCTCTAGCACCTTACACAAATCATCCATATGGTCTTCGAAAATTCGTGTATGTCTCCTGATATAATAAATGAGAGTCTAGGTCAGATCCCCCATCACTGATCTTATAAGCTGTTTAATTGTATACGGGGCGATGCAGACTGTAAAGTATATTGCCCACCTAAGGCCAGAGCCCATGATCCATCAACATACAATGTTTCCTTCTGTTAACAGCCGTAAGCTTCCTGTTGCTCACGCAGAAACGTAGCAACTCATTGCTTTTCCTAATCAAGACTCCAAGCGAGGATCAAGAGTTGTCGAACTACTCGACAATCTATCTTGTTCCTCAGGTACGTTTCGCACCTCCTTCTGCTTGACCTGTTTCAACCTTTGGGTAACTGCCAGTTAGGTTCTGCGAATGCGATGTACACGTGATGGTCCATACACTAGTAATCACAGTTCCTGTGCATGAAGATGTCCTAGCTTACGAATGCTCTTCAGCTACGATTTTGTCAGAGAGCCTCTGTTTTCCGGATTAGAACTTATAATGGGCAATCCAGTTCCTGAAACGGTGCTACTTATTGGATCCGTCGCAGGCTGAAATCTGCTATTCAGGCTAGCTTGGTCAGCCTCACTTCCAGTATCGGAATTTTGATTCGATTCTGGGATACTTTACCAATCGAACATACTCAAGCTCTGAAGTTTGAGGATTTGATTATATCCTCGTGTTTTTTCTTTTCTTCGATGTAACCATGAAGTTTTTTCAAACTACCAATGCGGCCGCAAGGTTCTAAGTTCTTATCTTTCATGACATGATATTACTTTCCAAAGTGATAAGAATAGATGCCGATGAATTTCTTTTCTTTGATCATTCGATAATTCTTGATTGCATCTTTCATTCCGCATAGTTCTTCTTTCATCACCTATACTATTTAATGACTGTATAAATACCAGATCCTACATTCGTGTTGCTATCTCGTTCTTAACACAGTGCAACTTCTATTTATATTTTAATTACAAATTCGGAATGACAAAAATTGGTATGATGCGATATGTTTCTGTTGGCTTTCATGGCACTTTAATTATAACGTTCTTTGGACACCTTCCCATTGTAAACAAAACGTTTATATTATACAAAAAATGTATTATAATTTTTCTCCTTCTGCTAATCATTATTTCTTAATGCAATATTCGTCAAAACAAATGGCACCGAAATTATCAATCATTTGCTGTCTAAGTTTCCATAGCAATAAAGTGTTTATTATGTGTAAGTTTTTAACATATGGTGAATTCAGGTTTGCGTTGGTTTCTAACATTATGATTCTCACAACAGAAGAGAAAGTGGAACATTATTTCCGGTCATATAGAGTAGGACGTCATAATGGACAAATTATGCTACGCATTAAAGAACAGTACGAGGAAAGATTTAATTAGGAGGCACCAAATAACAAAACAATGTTAGCTGTCGTTGGCGTGTTCCGTCGTCATTTCAGTTCTATGTCAAGAGAGGGGACAACAGGTTTCCCAAGAACCACCGATATAAACGAGAATTAGCAACTATTTTTCCAGTGTTAAGAGTCGCCAAAGCCTAGTCTATGACGAACATCACTGAAGCTTGGGGGTTTCAGTAGATGTTTAAAGAACGGGGTGGATCACATACCGGATTCAGGTTGCTCAGCACCCAACAGAAATAGATAAGCCAACCCGACTGCAGCGTTGTAAGCAAGTGTTGTCTATGACGTATGAGGATTTCATTTTTTCTGCAGTATACGGTTTGTAGATAAAACCCTATATGGTAACAGAAACAGATAAACAACCTGTTTTTAAGGCTTCAACGGCTAGATGTGGTTATATGGAAACCACTGCACAGCGCGCGGGTTACAATTTGGTGTACCGTGTCCAGTCATGGGCCCTTATTTCGTCGAGAATGCTGCACAGAATCCGCAGAAGTGCTACGGAGTCCTCATTGCTTCCACATTCATGAGGGATTTGTGCCTTTTTTGTCACAATAGAAACTTACCCCTCCAAAAACAATGGATGCAGCAGGATAGAACAACAGTCCACAGTGCGGAGGAGTCAATTGCCCCTATGCAGCGACACTTTGGTGACACAATTGCCTAATTTCTTGTGGAACTCCATTCCCCCGTCTTGCCTACTTAGTGGATCTCACAGCCTCTTATGTCTACATAGAGGCATATTGAAGGAATCGTTTTCAAGACAGGTGACCCATTTAGAAACATTTCCGAACTACGCGAGAAGATATCGTCATTTTTGTGTCCTACAGCAGACTTTGTTCATCAACATGTCAGTAATTTTCAGAAACGTTATGAACAATGTGTGGGACGTGATTATACACGTAATACACAATTTGAGAACACTCTGCACCAATGCCATTGACTAACGTTTCAGTGTCGTCTGTTTTGCACATGCTATTAATACACAGTGGCTACTATACTACCTAATTCGTTTACACGAGAAAAATATAATTTTTAGTTGGCAAGAAACGTAACACTCGAATTATGAAACATGAAGTAATAATACTCCAACTTATGTCAAGTTTTTCAACTGTCACTTCTCTCAGTTCTCACTGTCACTGTTTCGTTTTATGTAGTTCACTTTCACTGGGAGTTCACTTAACTACTGTCACTTCACTAAGGTAAACTAGTTCAATTCTCCGTCAATCCATTTCCTTCGTGACGTAGCATGTTCATGCTGGACGTCTTACTTCACTCGGGAGTCGAACACAAGATATACAAGTCGCTCCGTAATAGTACTTGCTGTAAGTCACAAGTCGTCAGCAACTCGCTCTTGATGTCGCACCAGAGACGCACTCACTAACTTGCTCTCTCAATGTCTGATTTAACAACTCTCTCGCACTCGATTCGCGACTGACTCGACTCCACTTCACTCCTCACCTCGCACTGACTACTGACTGACTGCCCGTGAGAGTGTTGGCTTGTATAGTGAGTGTAATCTTTCCAAAAGTTTTCGAACGTTCTATACCTATTTCTACAGACTTTCTGGAGGAGGGGGAGGAGATAAAGCTTCCAAAATGTTCTGTTTATCTGCCAATAACGTTTCCGATGTTTACGCTGGCAAGCGGCCTTATCCTTGTTTGCTTCGACCGCTCGGCACCGACCTCCCAATAACCACAACCGCTGCGTCCCAATACCATGCAAAGTTATGCATCTCTAGGCATTCAACTATCATCATTTTTACACTACTACAGTGGCGGCAGTGCCAGGCAGCTGCCAACAATCATTATCAGAGTCGCATGATTCCTTTTGTTTCCATAATGTGCTTATACAAAGGCATGCAGAAATTGCGGGGTATTTAAATCCCTTTGATTAACCCTCACTTTTTGAAAGCTGTGTACGCAGTGCAGGTAACATTATTAGAAATAGTTCGCTGTTTAACTTTAAAGAGACAGAAGCGCACTTGTCAAAGTGGGAAATAAAACACGATTGTTTGGTAACATCTACAACGCAAAATATCCATGAATGCCTCCCTCACATTGCACCAACCAATAATGTAATGTTGGCATTTCTACTTGCACGTGCTGCCACATGGAACCGTGTCAGATATAAATTGGCACGTACTGTATGTACGCGCTATCCTGTTACCTCTCGACACCCACACAAGTTCAGTGGTGGAAGCCCTGAAATCTGCCCACGTCTGAGATGTGTTTCTGCTACCTAAGGACGAATCCATAGAACAATAATGTTGCATTTCAACTTTTTCATTGGCTTCTCCGAGTAGCCACTGTCATGCGTGTTGTTGCATTCCTCGTAAGGAAATATTGTATTCTTATTGTACGTGATGCATATGAAAAAAATCTGATGTGTTACAATCACATGACTTTCTCTACTCTTGTACAAACTATTTTTACAAACGCTTATTCTCCATATGCTTCATGTTAATCGAGATGTTAATCTTATAGCTAATTTTCTTGTAGAGCTAATTTTCTCGTAGATGCAAGGGGAATATTCTAGTATTTAAGCGATAGTCAAATATTTTAAGAGCTGGTTGCTATGTGGAGTATTCCATTCTCTTTGCATTACCAGGACAAAAAAATGAATAACGAATTTGAGAAAAAGTATAAGTATTGGAAAATTTAAGAGAATAACAAGCAATATCTCGAAAATGGTTCACTGAACAAAAAAATGTATATGACATAAATTGTGTATTTTAACGCGATCTACATTTTTTGTGCAGTAAAATGTTGTCTATCTCTTATGGTTTACCAGTTATGCAAAAGTCGTTCACAATGAAGAATACTTTTGGAGACATTCCCAGAAACTTCGAGACATACATTTCATTTGTCATGAAAATATCTTAAACATATGATATTTTAATAAAAATTGGTAGAGCCATTTTTGAGAAAATTAAAATTTTCGAAAAATGCTCCATGTAAAGGGTAGTCTGGGGTGGGGGATTTTCTTGAAAACTCTCGTGCCGCATCTATGGAAGATACTTAACCTAAATACCAAGTTTGGTGTTTATCCGACTGTTCGTTTCTGAGTTATGCTGTTCACAGACGCACACACACACACACACACACACACACACACACACACACACAGAGAGACGCACACACACAGCAACACACACACAGACACACACAGACATGCTTCCAAAAATGCTTTTATTGGATTCAGGAAGTCTCAAAACATATATTTCCAGTGAAATCTCGGTATCGAATTTTTGGGTGGAATACAATACTTCCCCTACTTACTATACGTAGTAGAGAAAGTAAAACTCGGATGTGTTACATTCATATAGCTTTCTCTACCCTATTTAGTTTATTAGTGGGTGTACATATTATTCTTACGAAAGTTTATATTTCTATCTACTCCATTTTAATGGAGATAAACTTTTGCAGAAATAGCTACATTACACATTTCGATAGTCAAATGTTTAAGAACTGGAAGCTATACGCTGGCCTTAAAATTCCATACTGTTTCCATGCAATCGCGAGAAACATCTGAAAATCGACGAGACCTAAGGATGACAAAAGTATTGAACAAATCGAACTATTAATAACGGATATCTCGGAAATGGATGTTGCCACAAATAAATTATTTGAAATAAATTGTGTCTTTTAAAGAGATCTACATTGTTTGTATAGTATGTTTTCATCTTTCGCTTATCGTTTAGCAGTTATACAAGATTATATAAAATTCCTTCCGAATGAAGATGAATTTACAGCCTATTGGGAGAAAATTCAAGATATGCATTTTGTTTATCGTTTAAATATCTTGGATATATCGTACTTTAATCAAACGTTTTAACCATGAAATCTTCCATGAAAAGGGTAGTTGAGGGTGGGAGGATTTTCTTGAAAATCTTTGTGTCGGACTCTTGGAAGATACTGAAGCTAAATACCGTGTTTGGTGTTTATCCGTCTTTTCGTTTTTGAGATATGCTGTTCATAGACACACAGAGGCACACACACATAAGTAGATACAGAAATAGATAAAAATTAAACTTTTGGAAGAATCGTTTGTAGAAAAATTTATAAACTTTTTGAGTGGGCAGAGAAGGTCATGTAAAAGTAACGCATGAAAAATTTCCAAATAATGTCAGGCGGTACACTCTCGCAAGGTGACTATTTCAACGGCAAAAATGACAGATTTAGTACATTCTCTTACGTTGACGAAAGACGACAACCTTACAACAGGTTATGAAGGCACAATCTATCACGTCAACCACCATAAGCTTTATAGCATATTCACGGCACTTGTGTCTTGAAATGTGTGATCCATTTAGGTCCTAAGTAGTGGGAATGGCGATGTTATATTGTTGTCACCAGGAAAGGTGGCGCCACAGTAACGCATTCAAGAGGTCCAGAGTTACCAGAGTTCATTTCGGCGACTGCCCTCTCTGACCCATAGGTTTTTCGTGGTTTCCCCGGTACGGCAGTCGAACGTTGGGGTGGTTCATCTTCTACCACGACTCTCCTTTCCTTCACTTTCTGTACCCATCCTCCTCCTGTTTCAGGCTGTAGGACCAGGCGACAGTGGTCAGGCCCTTTGGGTCTCTCCCTTCATCCCTCCCTTCCAGGGGTCATGGCAGAAGCCAAAAGATCGTTGCGGCCTACTCGCGATGCTCTGTCCTGGCTGCGAGGGCCCCTCCGCTCTTTGCCTTCATATTGCTCTCGTCAGTGAACATCGAATAAATGCATACACCTGCACGTATTATAATACTTCACAAAAGTATTGAACAAATAATAGCCGAGTTGCACAAATACACGAACTACATGACTTCATGACATACTCTAACAGAATTATATTTAAATGCGTTAAACGTTTGCTACAATGTGAACTGTAGACATAAGACAAGCAATTAATTTAACTAAAAAATCTGATGTGTTACACTCACATGACTTTCTCTACTCTTGTACAAACTAATTTTACAAACTCTTATTCTCCATATGCTTCATGTTAATCGAGATATCAAGATGTTAATCTTATTGCTTATTTTCTTGTAGATGCAAGGGGAATTGCTAGGCTTTAAGCGATAGTCAAATATTTTAAGAGGTGGTTGCTATGTGGATTATTCCATTCTCTTTGCATTACGGACAAAAAAATGAATAACGAATTTGAGAAAAAGTATAAGTATTGGAAAATTTAAGGGAATTACAAGCAATATCTCGAAAATGGTTCACCCAACAAAAAAAATACATATGACATAAATTGTGTATTTTAACGCGATCTACATATTTGTGTAGTAAAATTTTGTCTATCTCTTATGGTTTACCAGTTATGCAAAAGTCGTTCACAATGAAGAATACTTTTGGACACATTCCCAGAATATTCGAGATAAACATGTCATTTTTCATGAAAATATCTTAAACATATGATATTTTAATCAAAATCGTTAGAGACATTATTGAATAAATTAAAATTTTCGAAAAATGTTCCATGTAAAGGGTAATCTGGGGTGGGATTTTCTTGAAAACCTTCGTGTTGCATCTCTGGAAGATACTGAACCTAAATACCAAGTTTGGTGTTTATCCGACTGTTCCTTTCTGAGTTATGCTGTTCACAACCACAGACACACACACTGACATGTTTCCAAAAATGCTTTTTTTGGATTCAGGGGGCCTCAAAACATATATTTCCGATGAAATCTCGGTATCAAATTTTTGGGTGGAATACAATACTTCCCCTACTTACTATACCTAGTAGAGAAAGTAATTATAAAATAGAATGCAACTCTACTTTTTCTTCACTCACCAGCAGGGCTGTCCATAAAGTAACAGGGAAAACACATCGCAGCCCGTTCAATACTAAGGCATCCTAACATTTCAGTTTGAGAAAGGTGCATAAAACATTTAGTTTCTGTGCTCTAAATCATAAAATTCTTAATGGAATATACATTTTATATAATGTAAGACAGCACACAAACATAAACACTTACATGCGGACCTTTTTCTAAAAATGCCTTTTTTGGATTCAGGGGCCTCAATTGCTTTCGGTAAAACTTCGATATCTAATTTTGGGTGTAATGAAATATCAGCTCTATATAGTATGTACGTAGTAGAGAAAGTAAAAATGATCACTTCTTCTTAATTAAAATAATGTAATTACTAGATCTATTGGTTTCAGAAAAGAAAAAGGATCTGGCCTAAAATTTGCTCCACAACAAAGACCGCGTGGGAAGTTTGGTGATGGTGAAGGCCAATAGAAACTTTTTTTTCCAGATTCATAACTTCATCTTGTCACTATTCTCAAAACCAATAAGTGTGCTGTGTGGGAAGGCTTTTATTTATATAGTGGATCTTATTTGTCGTATTATGTTACTAATAATGACGTGAAAACCCACAACACACCCCAACCCTGTCACTGCTCTTTAAATAAAATGTTCTTGAATTTTCTCATTCTTTAAAAGTTAAGGACGTGATCAGCAATTATACGTTAACGATATGCTTCGGGTAACTGACTTATACATATTGCATTCTATTCTCCCCTACTCGTATGTAATTACTTTCTTTTTATTTTAAAATTATACGGGGTTTGTAAGTAGGCCTAGAGAGTATGTGGATGTTTCTCTTTTCATGCGTTATATTTAGCATGCAATTTCAACATAATTGCAGAATACACCCACAAACCTCTGCTACGAGTATCATTAGATATGTATTTAGACACGGAAAATTAGTCACCACTGGGGAAAGCATTGTTGCTTTTTCAAAATAACTGATTCATTGGTAATGCAATGGTAGCAGGAACATTGCCGTGCCATTCATTTTTGCTCAGTTTATGTTTGAAGTCTGGGAAGTGTGGCCAATTTTTCAAGTGCAATGGAGATTCAGAGAGAGCATTTTTATGCAATGATTTTGTATAGCTTAAATGAAATGCTGTCACTTGAGCGTTTGAGGGGAGCTTTTGGGGACTATTCTGTGTCAAGTGCCACTGTGTTCCGCTGGTTTGTAACATTTAAGAGGGAGTGGCAATCTCTTAAAGATGAAGAGAAGAGTGGCAGATCAGGAACAGTAGTAACTGAAAAAACATCACCGCTCTAGAAACTATGATTAGGGAACATCCAAGACTAACCTAAAAGGACATTGAGTTGGCATTAGGGATTAGTTTGTCGAGCGTTTCAACCATCCTTCATGAACACCTCTGTGTAAAAAAAAAAATTCTTCAAGATGGGTGCCCCATAAGCACAGAAGCTCCATAGGGTGGAATGGTGCGAAGAAATGCTGAAAAAATTTAATTGCGGAGAGTTTCGCCATGTTTCAGATATTGTTACGGGTAACGAAACATGGTCCATCAATTTGACCCGGAAACAAAACGCCAGTCCTCCATTTGGTGTTCCCAGATGTCCAACCACCCGTCGGGGTCAAGAGAGCAAGGAGTGCCGGAAAGAAAATGGTTGCTTCTTTTTTCTCCACAAGTGATCACTTGGCAACAATTGTGCTAAAAAGTCAGAAAACGGTTACTGCAAAATGCTTCACAGAAGTTTGTCTTCAGAAAGTGTTTCAAAGAATCCAAGAAAAGCGTCCAAAGACAGAACTAAGGGGCACATTGCTGCATTATGACAATGCATCAGCTCATACCGCTGTCACAATGGAGTTTCTGCAAGGAACTGAGGCAAAACTATTGACTCATCCGCCCTTTAGTCCCCATCTGGCACCATGTGATTTCCTCCTGTTCCCTACGGTGAAGAACCAATTTCGAGGTCACCGATTTTCTAGCCTGAAGAAGCAGTTTCTGCATACGAAGAGGAGTTATCTGCGTGCCAGAAGCTGAGTGGCGTGGATGCTTCCAGAAGTGATACCGGAGGTTGGAACGCCGCATACAGTGCCAGGGAGAATACTTTGAGAAACTGGGATAAATAAAACGTTTCTGTGGCTATTCATATTTTGCTGGCTCAATACATATCTAGTGATCCTCGTATTAAAGGTATCGACCTGTAAACGCCTACTGTACAGAAAAAAGGTAGGTTTTATTATACTATTAGAATATAAGCTATTCATTGCTTGTATGCTAAATAGTGTGGTATATTGATTTTGAAACCTAATTTAAAACCTATATCTGAATAAAAAGTTCTAAAACACAGGCTTATATTTACGATATGTAACTTGCTAATGAAGCCAGAAAATTGAAAAGATATACAATGTGAACTTCTAGATTTATGAAACTCAACTTATTTGAATTTGAAAAAAAAATATTTGCAGTATTTATAACGTCTTAAGTTTTATTGTTTAAAAATATGGATAACTCAACCCTTACACTCGCAATAATGAATTAAGCAAACATTTGGTTGATTTACTAAAATACTTCATTTTAGATTCATTTGATATATTGTGACTTTGTGCAGTTTTCACTGTGACATCACTAAGTTCTTACGTCACTTCATAAATGTGATCCAGTGCAATTTCACTATAACTTCATTTAGTTCTCACTGTCACTTCACTAATGTGATCTAATCCAATTTTCCTGTCACTTCACTTTTTTTCGTGACGTAGTCGCGCAAAGCAACCGCTTCTTCGGATGATTCACTCGCTGGGAAT
The DNA here is from genome assembly GCA_030765065.1 of Deroplatys truncata. Taxonomy (NCBI): domain Eukaryota; kingdom Metazoa; phylum Arthropoda; class Insecta; order Mantodea; family Mantidae; genus Deroplatys; species Deroplatys truncata. The sequence continues at coordinate 124,311,741 of CM060984.1, read as the reverse complement.
CGAACACAAGACGTCTATAGTCTCTCGTGGAAGCAGCACTCAGTGTACGTCTTAACTGTCATCACAAACTCACTCGTAGAACCGCACTTGCATCAGAAACGCACTCACCAACTCACAAACTAGGTCACCCTAACCAATGAAATTTTACACAGCGTTACAGAATGTTCGGGAATCAGAGAGAAGGGACACTTTCAGAAGATTTTTGTTATCTGCCGGTAGGACTTCTAGTGTTTACATTGGGTGGGAGCGCTACCGCGTTTGTTTATCTCACCAACAGCTCGCGCCAACCTCCCGATAAGCTTGGATCTCAGCCGTTGCATCAGAGTGTGCTGAAATTTTTGGCAATACCAGAAGAATCAGGGAATAGCAGAAAGATATTCAATATGCAGAAAAAGGGATTCAAATAGGTATAACGGTTACAGAGAAATAAGCGTGTGAATACACTCTACAATGCATATGCATCAATTATAACAAAATCATTTAAATGCAATAAAAGAGAATATGATTTCAGAAATTCAACATGACTTTCGAAATGGAAGATCTTGCACAGACTGTATATTTCTAATTACCCAGATAATGGCAAATCAGAATTTAACATACGGATTTAGCATTCATATAGACTTTGAAAGGTCCTTTGATAAAAATCAACAGAAATAAATTATGGAACTTAATGATAAGAAGAGCTATACTGATACATTTAACAATACTATAAAACGTGACATATTAGAAACAAAATCGTGGTAAAAAGCGGAACAAAAAGAAACCAAAATACATGTATAAGAATAACTAATAAAATAGTGAGACAAAGATACCTTCTTTCACCGGCTCTCCTTAATTTGTATTTTGACGATGCTGTGTGCAAATGGAACAGAGAATCAGAAACATGTGTTATTATTAAGGGGAAAAAATATTCGCATATAGCAAGTAGCTCTACAGATAAATTAAAAATGGCACTTTTCAAACTAAATAACTTATACAAAAATTAGTGCTTAAACATTCAAGGGAAGGAAATTGAAAATTTATCATTTTGCATAAATAATATTCGGAGTAATAATTATAGAGCAGATAAGTTCTTGACTACCAAGTTTTGTATTTAAAATAAAGATCTTATGAATAAAACTAATTAATTTGATTATATATAACATAATGAAATTATATGTTAAGAATGTTAGTAAAAAAAAATCTGACGTATTACACTCACATGACTTTCTTTACCCTTGTACAAACTATTTTTACAAACGCTTATTCTCCATATGCTTCACATTAATCGAAATATCTAGATGTTAATCTTATTGCTAATTTTCTTGTAGATGCAAGGAGAATTGGTAGGCTTTAAGCATGCAAATATTTTAAGAGATGGTTGCTATATGCAGTATTCCATTCTCTTTGGATTACCAGGACAAAAAAATCTGATGTGTTATACTCACATGACTTTCTCTACTCTTGTACAAACTATTTTTACAAACGCTTATTCTCCATATGCTTCATGTTAATCTTATTGCTAATATTCTTGTAGGTGCAAGGGGATTATGGTAGTATTTAAGCGATAGTCAAATCTTTTAAGAGCTGGTTGCTATGTGGCGTATTCCATTCTCTTTGTATGTCCAGGACATAAAAAATGAATAAGGAATTCCCATTTGAGAAAAAGTATTGGAAAATTTAAGGGAATAACAAGCAATATCTCGAAAATGGTTCACTCAACAAAAAAAATGTACATGACATAAATTGTGTATTTTAACGCGATCTACATTTTTTGTATTCTAAAATTTTGTCTATCTCTTATGGTTTACCAGTTATACAAAAGTCGTTCACAATGAAGAATACTTTTGGAGACATTCACAGAAAATTCAAGATATAAATTTTATTTGTCATGAAAGTATCTTAAATATATGATATTTTAATCAAAATCGTTAGAGCCGTTTCTGAGAAAATTAAAATGTTCGAAAAATGTTCCATGTAAAGAGTAATCTGGGGTGTGGGGATTTTCTTGAAAACCTTCGTGTCGCATCTCTGGAAGATACTGAACCTAAATACCAAGTTTGGTGTTTATCCGACTGTTCGTTTCTGAGTTATGCCGTTCACAGCAGACACACACACACACTCACACACACGGACACGTTTCCAAAAATGCTTTTTTTGGATTCAGGGGGCCTCAAAACATATATTTCCGGTGAAATCTTGGTATCGAATTTTTATGTGGAATACAATACTTTCCCTACTTACTATACGTAGCATTCATTCATTCATTATCTGTTTACCCTCCTCTTATGTAGGACTTACACCCCCCAGGACTTACAAACGGGTGCCTGGGGTCAGAGGCCCGTCGAGGAGCAGACACTCATGGATCAGACAGAGCATCCAGGATGGGTGATCAGCCCAATGCCTGGTATGGGATGAAGATGAAACGAAATGTTGGTGAAATGGATGAAAGGAAAGGTGATGATGGAGCAGTTGGTGGAATGAATGGCGGGGGAAACCGGAGAACCCGGAGAAAACCCCCCAGTCGCCGCTTCGTCCACCACAAATCCCACATGCAGGTCCCTGGGATTGAACCCGGGCCGCCTCGGTGGTCTAACCACTCGGCCACGGCGCCGCCTACTATACGTAGTAGAGAAAGTAAAAATTGTGGTACTCACCATGCTACTAATTTGCACCAAATTGTGGTCATCTACTACAGTTGGAGAAAGAATAATAGAGGCTACAGGGATGAGACTTTTAAGGGGAATTGCTGGGCTGTACCTGCTTAGATAAAAGGAGGAACTAAGATACAAGAAATAACAAAATATTTTTAATTTAATGTAAATAGTACACCACTACACAACCAAAATGCAAAAATATGGAATGTTAAATTATAAACTAATAAGAAATATTGACAGATAAATTTTGAGTTGGATGCACTTTTTCATCTCATGATAAAGAAAGGAATTCCTTGGAATTTAACCCTGAAATTGACAGTGATGGAAATATACATTTTTAGCATTATTGAGGCATTGAAATAGAACTGTTTTAAAATTATGTAAATAACAACTGATTTTCATCACCTGTGTGTAGTCGTAGATAGCTATGCAAGGCATAGGTCATCACAAACTTTTTCTCTAAGTCTGCCTAAAACCTGGGAAAATATATTTTAGTAAAAGTGCAGCTGAATTTTTCAAAGACTTGCCTGATAAATGTCATTACTGTTTGAGATTCTAAATATTTGCACCTTCCTTTAAACCCCATTTCTCTTCTAAATAGTGAAAAATTCGGTTGTTGTCCACGGCATCCTTAAAGTGTTTGTAATTCTAAATCTTATGATAAGTTTTCAGTGATGGTAGTAGTAATAATAATAATAATAATAATAATAATAATAATAATAAACTGCGCGGTTTGGACTTAAGATATGATCTCTACATCGCTTTTCGGGTCTTCCTACACTTCTTCTACCAGTTGGACAGTAATTTAATACTTGGAGAGGATTATGGTGGCGTCCATTCTACGGAGGTGTGATACCATTCATCTCCTTTATTTTCCATCGTTTCTACTGTATTTGTAACTCCTAATTCTTTCCTTATATCTTCATTCCTTTGATGATCCAGCAGAGATATGCAGCCATTCGACGCAGCAATTGCCTCAATATTTTGTTTATATTTACCCGTGAGGGTCCATACTTCTGCTTCTATGAAGCTTTAAAATTGTTTCTTTGCGCATCTTCTTACATAATGTCTTTTGATAGTACTCATTAACAGATTATACGTAAAAAGTTTATCATTAATACCATTTTATACTGTGTAGGAAGCTGTACACACTCAATAACTGAATATAGAGGGTTGTTCTATTATTTTGCCATTTAATCCAATTTTTGCTCTCGCGTATGATTTACCTCTAAATGTCATCACCTTACTTTTTTTTGGTGAGATTTCTAAATTTTACTTTTTTCCTATTTTCCTAATAAATAAAATTTCCTCTGCAAGTTATCTTCTGAATCAGCGAATATTACCTGGTCATTAGCAAATAGGAGTGTATTTAAAATCATTCTGTCTATAGTATAGTCACGGTTTAAAATATCTTGCCATCTTTTGTAGCTTCATCAATATAAATATTAAAAAGAGCGGGTGACAAACACCACACTTGTCTACCCCTTTATTTATTTCTCTGAATTTAAAGCTATTAGGGGTGTTTTAATATAACTATTCATATAAAGGCTTTTGTAATACTCTAACCAGATGGAATGGATTAGATTTCTGTCTACATGACCAAATGCTTTGGAGTAATCGATAAAAGGATAGAAGGATATGTACGACTGTTGTATTCTCTGTGTTTTTCTGTTATCTGGTTTATGATGAATAGGCAGTCAGTTGTACATCTGCGTTTGCGAAAGCTATGAAACTTCTTCTGAAAGTATGGTTTTAGTTACTGGTTTTAAACTTTGAAGAACTATTTTTAATATAATCTTAATGTGCAGTATTAAGCAAACTGATGCCTCTATAATTATCACAGTTTCTTATATCTTATTTTCTGTATATCGGGATAACTAGTGATGAATACCATTCTTTCGGAACATGACCAGTATACCAATAAACGTTCAAAAATTCAAGAAAACTATATAAAAACAATGGAGGTGCATGTTTAAGCATTTCCATATTTATTTTGTCCATTCCTGGTCCTTTTCGGTTTTTAAAGGATATAATTCATCTTCAGTAATAGGATTAGTACCTTCTCTCCCCAGTATTTGTCTATAATATCTGAAAGTAGTTAAGCCAATCGTCGTCTTGTATAGTATGCAACACTAATCTGTCTCTTTCTGACAAATTTAACTTCCTTATCACTTTATAAGCTTTTACTGGGAACCATGTACGTCATATTCAGTGTCTCTTATCAGTTTTTCCCAATTTGAACATTTAAGTTTACATAGCTTTCTTTTTACTAAAGCCGAATTTCTTTTATATTCGATTTCATCCTCCAGCAGTCGAGTTGAGAGAAATTTCAAATATTCAGCTTTTTTATCCTAGATTATTTTACTCAATTCATCAGTAAAAAATTTTAGACCACTTTTATTTCTCCTTTTCTTTCTCTTGCCTAGTGCTAGTAATAATAATAGAGCGTAAATGGCAAAAATTAAAACCTCCTAGGATTAGAATGAAACTGAAGTAAGAATTTATTAAACACAGTATAAATGTTTGTTAAAGTCAGTCTCGGTAAAGTAGCACGCACTAAGGTCTGTGTTTCTCTTAGTTAACCTGATGGAGTGTCTTTCAGCAGTAAAGCATTATTTTACACACATCACATATGTTTTAGCTCCTAGAGGAAAAGTTGGTCTTCCGTTCGGAAAGGAAGATGCTGAGGACAGACAAACAACTTCCCCAAATTCTCTGCCGCCCACCCTCAGGTTTGGAGCCTCTACATCATTAATCTTTCAAATGACGGCTCTGCACCATATGCGTTCTGGATAACAGAATCGCATGTGCACTTGCCAGGATGTAATATTACCGTAATTGATATTAAGGAAGCAGAGCTGTTTGAAACTTAAGTGCACATTTACTTCTATAACAAATAATTAGCTGATATACCAGGTATAGCTACCAATTAAAGGCATGAGCGCAAAAGTTATCTAAACCTCAATATTGAAAATTTCATGATTTCTACTTCCATTCTTGGATCATAGTGAATACTATTTATCAGATGTTTTAATATTAAACACCACTCTTGAAAAACAAACCAAATAATTGTAGCCAATATCTGTGTACAACTATTGTTAGAACACTAGAGTAAACATCATTTTATTATAATTAAGATGACCGGGGGTTTGTTTATAACAATAACGCCTTTCTTAGACATAATAACAGAAAATAACCTGTCATTTTCAAACCAAAATGTATTGATGGGTAAGTGGGGTGTGTAATAACGTAGAAACAGGAAAACAATTTCTCTCTTTCTTCAAGTACACTTATTCTGATGAAATATCTCTGTTCATAAAAGGCACAAAAGTATTACACGTAGGCCCTCTTTTCTGAATTGTTACCCCATAAATACGATGTCCCAGGCGGATAAATGCAGCCAAACTGAAAGATTTGCGGGAACCATTATAATACTGCGTCAGGGAAATCTAGGGCTACAAAGGAAGCCATATTTGAATTTTCTCTGACAGCCAGGATGCTTTGAAAGCAATTGCAAGTTATCAGATAGCATCTAAGTTAGTCTCGGATTACCTAGTGAACCTTATATAACTGGTAAAACAAAACAAGGTTACTCTTGGGTGGGTGCCTGGACATAAAGGAAATTTTAGGTAATGAAAAGGTAATTACACTGGCAAAGAAAGGGTACGCTCAAACTTTTTTACTGGGCCTGATCCAATATTTGGCATTCCTTTAAATTCTGTTCGAAGAATCATTTCTGATAGGTTCAAATAAAGGGATGCAAGCACAATAAGTCAATGATGAGTATAATATCCTCCTCACTCTATGAAGATTTACTTAATCTCAATAGATCCCACATAAACCTCATAGCTGGGCTCTTGACGGGACACAGCAGATTACAGAAACACCTACATACCTTGTGAATATTAAAAAAAGTACCAGTATGCAGGTTATGTAATGAATAGGACGAAACTGCCTATCATATAATCCTGAAATGAGAAGTGCTGTGTAGGAAAAGATATGAACTACGGATTGATAAATCCAGATAATCGTCTTCCTAAGGACGAAACTGCCTATCATATAATCCTGAAATGAGAAGTGCTGTACAGGAAAAGATATGAACTACGGGTTGATAAATCCAGATAATCGTCTTCCTAAGGAAGAGGACGAAACTGCCTATCATATAATCCTGAAATGAGAAGTGCAGTGTAGGAAAAGATATGAACTACGGATTGATAAATCCAGATAATCGTCTTCCTAAGGACGAAACTGCCTATCATATAATCCTGAAATGAGAAGTGCTGTACAGGAAAAGATATGAACTACGGGTTGATAAATCCAGATAATCGTCTTCCTAAGGAAGAGGACGAAACTGCCTATCATATAATCCTGAAATGAGAAGTGCAGTGTAGGAAAAGATATGAACTACGGATTGATAAATCCAGATAATCGTCTTCCTAAGGACGAAACTGCCTATCATATAATCCTGAAATGAGAAGTGCTGTACAGGAAAAGATATGAACTACGGGTTGATAAATCCAGATAATCGTCTTCCTAAGGAAGAGGACGAAACTGCCTATCATATAATCCTGAAATGAGAAGTGCTGTGTAGGAAAAGATATGAACTACGGGTTGATAAATCCAGATAATCGTCTTCCTAAGGAAGAGGACGAAACTACCTATCATGTAATCTTGAAATGAGAAGTGCTGTACAGGAAAAGATATGAACTACGGATTGATAAATCCAGATAATCGTCTTCCTAAGGAAGAGGACGAAACTACCTATCATGTAATCTTGAAATGAGAAGTGCTGTGTAGGAAAAGATATGAACTACGGATTGATAAATCCAGATAATCGTCTTCCTAAAGACGAAAGTGCCTATCATATAATCCTGAAATGAGAAGTGCTGTACAGGAAAAGATATGAACTACGGGTTGATAAATCCAGATAATCTTCTTCCTAAGGACGAAACTGCCTATCATATAATCTTGAAATGAGAAGTGCTGTACAGGAAAAGATATGAACTACGGGTTGATAAATCCAGATAATCGTCTTCCTAAGGAAGAGGACGAAACTGCCAATCATATAATCCTGAAATGAGAAGTGCTGTGTAGGAAAAGATATGAACTACGGGTTGATAAATCTAGATAATCGTCTTCCTAAGGAAGAGGACGAAACTACCTATCATGTAATCTTGAAATGAGAAGTGCTGTACAGGAAAAGATATGAACTACGGATTGATAAATCCAGATAATCGTCTTCCTAAGGAAGAGGACGAAACTACCTATCATGTAATCTTGAAATGAGAAGTGCTGTGTAGGAAAAGATATGAACTACGGATTGATAAATCCAGATAATCGTCTTCCTAAAGACGAAAGTGCCTATCATATAATCCTGAAATGAGAAGTGCTGTACAGGAAAAGATATGAACTACGGGTTGATAAATCCAGATAATCGTCTTCCTAAGGAAGAGGACGAAACTGCCTATCATATAATCTTGAAATGAGAAGTGCTGTACAGGAAAAGATATGAACTACGGGTTGATAAATCCAGATAATCGTCTTCCTAAGGAAGAGGACGAAAGTGCCTATCATATAATCTTGAAATGAGAAGTGCTGTACAGGAAAAGATGTGAACTACGGGTTGATAAATCCAGATAATCGTCTTCCTAAGGAAAATTTAGTTAATAACCTACTGTCCCTTATTAAAGCGCGACAGGGATATTTAACTAAAATGATAGAGCAGGAGATACACTATGTGATCAAAAGTATCCGGATACCCCCACAAACATACTTTTTCATCTTAGGTGTATTGTGCTGCCACCTACTGCCTGGTACTCATCCGCGACCTCGTTATTCATTAGACATCGTGAAACAGCAGAATGGGACGCTCCTTAGAACTCACGGATTCGAACGTGGTCAGGTGACTGGGTGTCATTTGTGTCAGAAGTCTGTACGTGAGATTTCCATGCTTCTAAACATCCCTAGGTCCACTCTTTCTGATGTGATAGTGAAGTGGAAACGTGTAGGTACATGTACGGCACAAAAGCGTACAGGTAGACCTCGTCTGTTGACTGACAGAGACCGCGACATTTGAAGAGGGTCGTAAAGAGTAATAGGCAGACATCTATCCAGACCGTCACACAGGAATTCCAAACTGCATCAGGATCCACTCCAAGTATTATGCCAGTTAGGCGAGAGGTGAGAGCGGCTGCTCATAAGCCAAACATCACGCAGGAAAACGCCAAACGACGCCTCGCTTGCTGTAAGGAGCGTCAACATTACACGATTGAACAGTGGAAAACGTTGTGTGGAGTGACGAATCACGGTAAACAATGTGGCGATCCAATGGCAGGGTGTGGGTATGGGAATGCCCGGTGAACGTCATCATATTTTATTTTGGGAATGAGCAAGCAAATTCAAAAACATAGGTAATTTTCTAAATTCTATAATGAAGAAGCTATCACAACGCTATTTGTTTAAACAAAAGTGTGAAGCAGTTAGGGGAAGAATAAAATAAAAAAAATGTGCCATATATTCACTATGTAAACGAAATCTTGAATTGACACAGAATTTAATAACGCTGGTCACAATAGTTCCGGTAAGTTATTTGTTGATTCCAAAAAATGCTGGTAAAGTACCCGTATAGCAGTATATCAGCAACAAGAACCATCATGGTAGTAATTAAGAGGCGAGTACGTTTATGAAACTCGCTACCACTCGTTTCATAATTTTCATGCGAGCGTCTTAATTACTACCATTACAGTAAGTTTCATATGTTTGTTTTTGGTCGACCACACTATAATTTTAAAACTGAATTTTTACAAAAAGATCTTACCTTGTTAATTGTGTGTAATTAAATGCTGATCGGATGACAGCATGTTAGCAGGACCTCAATCATATTTGCGAGTAGTGCACCAGATGGCAGTACTGTTGAGTCCACGCAGTATTTATTGATTGTTTGCAGGTAACATGAAGGCAACACATATTGAAACAAAGGAAATTAACTAATTTATTAGAATATTAAAATTACAATGGTCAGGATTTATTTTATATTAAGCACACATATTTCACTGTTTATCTTGGGAATGGATCCCAGTGGAATGTTTGAAGTTAAGACTGCTGCTTTGAAGGTGTTAAAAGGTATGGGCGATAGGGGAGCTGCACGCGCCCCCCCCCCAGTAAGATGATTATGAGCTGCTGAAATATTATGGTTGCCATAACCGTACAGTTACATCACAAGTAATCAGTGTATTATAGTATGGTCGGCCAAAGACTGTAATGCAGGTCTAAGATTCCTTTTGGTATTATTACGAGTATCTAACAATATCTATTTACCCTTTAAAGATAAAAACCAAGTTTAAGGTTAAACGTTAAGAGAAGTTGTAGTTTTGGGATCAACTTAGAGGTTACTTTTGTAAATATCTTCTGCAGATTATCAGGAATGACATACTGAAAGGTTTACATGTGCTAGTATACGCATATTGATTAATTCACAAATTGTGTCATATACGATATAGCAGAATTTCATAATTATGAATAGAATGTTCTGCATACTCAGTAATCCGGATAATTTATTGACAAATTAAATTTTGGTGAGGCCAGAAATAGGATTTACAATTAATATTTCACGTAGAAATCATTTGCAAACTGAGATTTCAAACTCAACGGTCTCATAATTTTGATTAAAGTCAGATACGAAATTCAGAATTGAATTTATTTTCTAAATCGAAATGTTTCTAAATATTTGTGTTATACTCTTACATTTCTGATACATGTAACTGGCAATCCTGATACTTGGTGGAGGGATAATTGGAGTTTTACTGTAATTAAGTATTTAATAATAAATGCAATGTTAAGTATCAAGAAGATGTTGTTTTTTGGAAAATACATTTTATTTTCAGATAAAAAAATAGAAACATCAATGAGATGATGAAGTATAGGAGTTGGCGAAGAAACCACCATCAACAGTACAGAATCATCTCAAAAGTGGAGGCGAAGAACGAATGATGGACACCTTGAAAAACCAGTAAGAAGGTAACATAAATGAGTTAGATCTTTTCCTTTATTTTGCTTTAAGATTTAAAATGTTGCTGAAAAGGGCAGTTCAATAATATACCTATAGATCTTTGAGCATAGCTAAAGGCTATTGTATTCATGACTTTGCTCGGAGTGAGGGATTCGTCTTGTGAAAATGTATTCATACATCGTTTTCGGCACCACCACTACATGAACTATATAAGTAGATAGTTATTTTTATTCAGAGAATTATAAAGAGAAAGCGAGAGCAGCCTAAAGCTTTTATCTGGCCCTAAAGATGAATATTATGTAGCTTTAGTGCTTTAGGTACCCGAACTCTTTTGCGCATTTATTTCATAGTTTCAGGTGTTTTAAATCATCAAAAAATTAAACTGTTATTAATCCGGTAATGCACCAATAACCCTAAGGCTGTAAACCACTCCTTCTTTATCTCTAGGCACACCTTGTGTAAACGTCAACAAATATTTGACAAGTAATGAGATTGCTTCAATACTCGCACAGTGTATAAATAAACCGAAAAAAGTACTGTGTTACTTTTCATATTATATTTTTTAAATTCAATTAAGTTCAAAATAACACTTTTATTATATGGATGTATAATGCTTATTTATGAATTTCTTTAAAGCCGTGCTTGAGAAGGCTCTTGCAGTTGCGCATTTAGGCAGATTTGCTAGAAAACTTATTTTTGATGGGCATTTACTTAAATTAGTGAAATTAGAATACCTACAGACATGATCTGAAAGGTCTTTTGGTTACATGGATTATGTTCAATTTGTGGAAGCGCATTGTAATGTCTAACATATAATAAACTTGTGAACATAACTGTTTTAAACAATACATCTCTCTTTGTGCCTTGTATATCTTGCTACTTCCTAGGAACTTTAGTATAAAAATGTTACCGAGTTTTAAGATATAATTGGATGATTTCAAAGCCACCAAGAGCTTTAGTATTATAATGTAGCTGATAAATTATTTACATTAAGGTTTTTCCTATTTTTAATATCTTTTACCTAAACTCCATTATTTGCATAATACCTGCTAACTACTTCTTGTGCAAATGGTGATATTTAGCCCAAAATCATTTATTTTACCTTTGAGGCATTATTTTAACAAGCCTGCTTCCTCTAACTCTCAACTTCCGGCATTAAAAGATCGGAGGAAGCGTTTTCATTTAGCATTTGTCACAATTACAGTGTATCCAGGATTACTTAAATGTTTGTTAGTCACAGCTTCATCTCCAAGAGTAGGTCTTTCATTGTAATCCTTGCTTTCTCCATCCTCTCTTCTCCCTTTCTTTCTCTCCGTATATGAACCATTAATACTAACGTTGTCTCTGATGTGGAGAGTCGTCTTCTGCCCCGAATCCTTTTCATGTTCACCATTCCTTCCAGTGCATTATTCACCCTTTCTGATTAATTTCAGTGTTTTTCTTCCATCGCTCAACCTTCATAAAACACCTTTAAAAATCATTTTAATACTTCTCTGTCCTTTACCATTCGCACATTTCAAATATTTTCATAGTCTTTCTTCCCATCGTCGCAACTTCTAATATTTCGTACCATTCCGTATTACAGGAAATACAAAACACTTTAATAGTCTTATCCCTAATTATTTCACACCTTTATTGCTACTGGTAGTATCTGGTTTACATTTTTATAACACCTCATGCTATTACGTCTGGAACACTTCTAATATCTGAAAGTGTCTACCTGCTCTTCCACCTCTTTTTGAAGTCACTAGTTTATCCTTTTTGTTTTATCGTTTTGCATTTGTCTTTCTCCTTTAATCTGATCGTTGCCGTTTGACTACATTAGCATTATTTCCTTAAAACTATTCTGTCTTCTGCTACTAGTACCACTTTATCAACAACTTTCTGCACCAAATTCCCCGAACAGAGCAACCCTATGTTTGTCTCTACTTCTGGCATATATTTTCCATCCCGAATCTGTTTAGTTACTTCGTAGAGATTACATGAAGCTTTCTCTCTTTTCAATCTACGTCAGTTTTCTTCAGAATCTCCGTAAGCTTCTTCCAGCCCACTCTGTTGGACCCAAAAATACCATCTACAATTTTTTTTTTTAATTTCTCTAATGTTCATCAGTAGTTCGTAGTAGCCCTATTGCATTTGTTATATTTTTTCCCAACTGAACCCGCGCTGTTACTTTACCATAATTATTATAATTATATATAAAATTAATATACTTGTAATAATTATAATTATTCGCCCCCCCCGATTTATAACGTAGGCGTCAGTATGCTAATGTGTAATGCCATTTCTTGTCTAAACACATATTTACTCTACCGTTATAATTATGTTCCTTTATTTTGGTATTTCCATTTAAACTGTACTCAGTGTCTATAGGTTCTAAATGCCAAAAAATTACTAGGGTTCGTCTAGTAGGAACAAATTAAAAAGTTGACATAAAATAAATTTAAAATATTTACTCTGTATCTCTATTATTATTTTAACAAAACAAATATCAAATGTCTCTATAAAATTCCTGAATGATTACACTTCAATGTGATAAACATATATTTTTAAGTTTAAGATATTAGTTAAAAATAAGATTTAAAACTTTCTTCTGATCTTGATGTATTAGTACCCATTAGGTACTTACATTTTGCAATTGCGTTTTAATTAAATTGTCTTCTTTCTTTTAATTTTTCTGTCGTTATATTTTATATTTGTGTTTTTCTTTTATGTGTCATAGGGTCGATCTTATCTGGGGTAAATTGTATATTTAATACATTATAATTTAATTCTATATTTTAATTAAATTTGAAGTGTTAAATAATGATTAATTTTAAAAATAATCATACTTTAATTTTAATTGATTTATTTCTATGTTTTTATATAAATAATTGAACACAAGAGCAAGTGTGTTAAAAGATAGTGTTAAGTGCTGTGAAAGCATCAGAGAAAATTCTACAATGAAGCTAAATCAAGAGTAGTTTCCATGTGGTAGCTTACCGTACAAAATACAAGGGCACATCCGTAATCTACCCTGTAGATCCGGGCTTTTGTAGAACCACTGTAGATATCAGAAGCTCGTCTCTACAGGTATCTTACGGATGGAAGACCTCGCAGCCGCGATGGATCCAGTTTCTTCATCAATGGGAACCTCCAAATAGTTCATCTTTTCCAGTCTTTTACCACGTAACTTCATTGGAATATATATTCTAAGGAACAGATGATACGATTGGTGCTGCATCTTTAGGAGAAGGACGTCATAATAACCGATTAAAATGCACTTCAAGTTTCAAAAATTGGAGTGGAAACAGAGGCATCAAACTGGAAAGCAGCAAGATTCAGCATTGCACATGAAACTAATGCAGGAACAGGATATGAAGAAAAATATTCAACCTCAAAAAAAAATTGTTTATATGATCTATGGAAGAAGAATGCATTACACTAATTCTGGAGTGTATACAAAATCCAGAATCAGGAATATTTTAAAATGTAAAACTTGATTGAAGAGTTTCCTGTAAGAATCCTCTTACCTGTTCGGGGTAGTTTTCAGTTTCTTTCGTTACTAGAGCCCTACTGAATTAATCACAAAATTTGTCATTTATATATAGGTTAATTACATGAAAGGTTGAATTGCATAAAAATACGTCCATTTACTTCTTGAATGCCCTGACTCCAAGTATGTCGCAATATACCTGATGTTTATCCATACCAACAATCATTCTATGAATGCGAATGAATATGCTTCTAAGTAATAATAACGAAGAATGGAAAAATAGGTAACAATGAAATATATTAAAAAGGCTTTACTATTAACACAATGAATTAACTTGGAAGTTTTTCATTTCGTCTAAACTCTAAATTAAATATCGAGAGATTTGTTATTTAAAATATATTTATTCTTAAATAGTTTATAGACATTCAGTTGAATATTATTAGTAAATTTACAATAATAAAGAACATTTGTTGGAATGTTTGCTTTAATTATATACGTATCTTGAAGAATCCCTTAAGCGTATAAATCTTATTCCCTACTCTTTGATAGATATTAAAAGTGAGAAAATGATTTTACAAAAACTTGTTTGTGATCTCTGGGAACGAATTCAACTATACCTTAGGAAAAGCCACGTCTTCTCACGAGATCGTGCTCAATCTCATGCTCCATGTAAGCTACAGTTCTGCCTCTCAGAGACAGGGCAGGCATGTCCACACTTCCCCATTCGTTCTTAAAGGCTTTCCAAAATTTTATGTGTAGTACAAGAACGTCTGTTTACAATGCATTCTTCTGGAGATGCATCGGGTGATTCCAGAAGAATGTGATTGAAGGAGATGGCTCAGATTTCTGTTTCCTGTTCCATTTGCCCCTAGGAATTCGGAGCTCGAACAGAGTATGACCTTATAGCTTATCTTGTGCACTAAACTTTGTGTCTCTGCTGTAAAGATCCGGAATATTAGTGTGGGAAATAAACGTTAAAACAATTGGGAGTTAACTTTAGCATTTTTCATAATACAACGAACAATTAACTACTTGTCGTTACAGTTTTATTCTGCAATAATCATCATCTCTCTCTTGAAAAAGTTCCCCTGCACTGACAGCACAATTGTTCTAAACGTTTCTGCTCTTGGACCGTAAAAAATCTCAAGGAATTTGTTTCAGTTAATCAGATAGGCGTATACTTTATTATAGTTATGACTTTCCAGGCCATTGTCGCAGCTGGACACATACACGGTAAACAGCGACTAAAGCCTGCTTCATATAACTTTGGCCTCAACTGTCACGTCACTAGTGACATCTCATTGCCTGCTGCCGTGGTATAGCTTGTTATGCGATACAAGCTGGTTTCTTGTTCAACATGATCATTTTCTTAATATATTCGAGAATAATGATAAAATTTATATTTTCATAACCTTATGAATCAGATATGTTACGTAAGAGAGTTAACCTGGATCTGGAGCCTTATCAAAAATACGTAAGAGGATCCTTTCGTTTAAGCTGCCTCTCAGGATAACGAAAATATGTGGATCTATCATGACAAAATGTGTTTATAGTTTTTATCGTCTGACCTTGCATTGCAGAGGGCTTGGTTGTCATACATCACCATTCAAAGCTATAGTGTACTGAGTGCAAGAGTTAATTAGTGATTTTTTGTTGAGCATGTAATTATTGTATAAGGTAGCATCTACTTTAGTTTTTGCTAAAGAGTAAACCTTTACGAAGCCGCGAAAAACAATTGTGATACGTGCGTTTGATGTTCTCACAGAGAGAAAAGTCAAGTAGCTCTATTCTGAACTTCAGATATAAGAGTTCAATCCGGGGTCTTTAGGACACTCAAAGTGTTCAATCTGTACGTACATCTGACAGATTGACAGCAAATTCGACAGTGCAGAATCAAATTCCTAGAAAGGAGAATTATTCCAATATCATTTCTCCAAAAATGTGTGAGTTTCATTATATACATTTATTTTTGCACGTTTTCCCACCTTTATTTGCTTTTTATTTATGTCTCTGACAATTATCACGTTAATTGAGGTTTTCACGTGATCGGAAAGCACACCTATATCATTATCCAATCAAAGGAATGGGAGCGAGAAAGAGTGCATGTCAGCGGGGCAAGATTGTAAACAGGAGTTAGTTTGTTACTGACCTTGTATGATGACCTTGGCGCACGTACAGCTGCGCAGCTATCACTGTCGTAATTCTTTCCCAGAGACGCAAAGAAACCTTCTATTTTGAGTCAACATCTTCTAGGTCACTTTCTTAACATTTGTTAAGAATGTAATCTTGTATTTTTAAAATGCCCCTATATGACTTACTTAGACACCTGAAAATTTTAAGCAGTCAGTGTCTCCATTTAAAATTTTCAGAGCTATAATGTGATTGCAGGAAACTCCTCAATTTACTAACAAGAAATGGGCAATTTGTTTCAGGAACTTCATAAAAATGCTACTCATACTATATGTTACTAGAGGTAAATAATATTTAAAATATCTACTAGCTATAAATAATTTATGTACTTACATTCAGTAAAGTTATTAGTAACAGGGCGTTTAGTCTTTTCAAAAAACGCCCATTGAGGAATTTTGGTTCACATCAGATTGTTCCAACAGCAGACAGCTCTTGTCATATTCCATATGCCTGTAAACAGCTGATAGCTAACAGAGCGCTGATATTTACGGTACATTTGGTTTACGGTAGAAACGCTCCAGTGTTTTGTCCTTTTTAGCTGAAAAAATAATCACTCTTTACAAAATTGTATGTTACCGATTGGAGTATGTATAAAAGGGAAATGTAATATTTATATAAATATTTTCAGTATTAATTGGAAAGGAATGCAATTGCGTAAATAATTTACAAAGGGTTAAATTTCTGAATGTTATTTTAATGCACAACCATGCAGCATTATTGCAACCTGAAAATCCCTCCTTACAGGGATGCTTTTATGAATTTATGTTAACAGGAACGAAAATATTAGTAATCTATCTCATTTGCACTATCTGGGATATGGACAACTTCACTCATATTTCACATAAATAAATATAAAAGGAGTCCATAGGAGACGAATTAGTGCATTAAATAAACAAAATACAGATACTGAGATTTCATTGGATATGCATTTCTTAAAATCCGCTAAATAAGAAGTAAACAGAATTGGAAAAAAAAAAGTATTTTAAGAAAAACTTCCCGTGTGCCCGTAAGAGGAAGCGTGTTGGGGCCGGTCGCTCAATCAAGCAAACAAAAAAAAAAAAACAAAAAAATTAAAGTACGATGACACAAATGTCATACTTACATCAGAAATGTTTAAGGATTCAAGAAGGTGTTTTTCAAGCACCCCTTTACATGGAAAGCATAGGTTATGTTTTAAATTTTTTTAAAAAATGACTCTTCTTACTTATATTAAAGTGTTCTTAAGGCTGAGACATAGATCAGACAAATAAATTGGACAGTTTAAGTTTTCTGAAACAGCTAGAATTTCTCGTTGAATACTGTATAATTCATAAAAATGCAGAAATCATCAAAGAATAAGTTTTTCTCTGACTAAGTTTTTGTGACTAACTCTTTCCAAAAGATTCGCTGATATTCCTTTACTTTTTCCAGGTTAAAAGAGGTGCACTTTGAAATGTGGTAATTGTGGTTTCCGTGATAATATATAAATGAAGCTATTTTTTCTGAATAGATGTCTATTATTGTTAATAAAAAGCATTAATTATAATAAACAAGAAGTATTAGTATAAAACCTTGTATTGTTAATATAAAGCATTATATTAATAAAGGCTACCCATTATTAATTAAAATAAATTATAATTTGAAGAGAAAGTCGTCTTATATTTACATCTCGGAGCTACCCTGTATTTAATGAAATGAAGCAGATAATCGGGTTGATGTTTGTGCTTGAGAGGAGAAAAAAATGGCGAAATGTGGCATTTAAGTAAAAAAAGGATATAATAAACACGACAAAAGGAAGGAAATTAATTCAACCCCGTACCTTTCTAAAGCATGGCAATTCGATTTGGGACATTCATTGATTCTGTGAGGACCAATTGCTCTTCAGGCTATTTTGACTGGACATATAGATACTATCAATTTTACTTTTAGTAACAAAATTAATATATATTTCCCTGTTTCACACATAAAATTGGTAAGTATGCTGATTTCAGTAATCTAAGTTGGATATTTTACTGTGAATTCTTCACTTGCATGAAAGTATTATTATTTATTGTAATTTATTAAAAGACTGTATAGTTTTATATATGAAATCAACATTTACAGATCACTGGTGTATTTGTTTCACTATTTTTATTACCCAAAACTGAATATTTGTTGCAGGAATTCAGTTTACATATGTGTGCCCCGTGCATTCTGGAGAGTCATTAGGTGTTAATTTTGTCCTAGACACTTTATTTCCAAAAGAGGAGATGGGCAGGACAACAGCAGAGGAGAAGACAATTCACTGAGCCATTTGGAGATTGAAGAAGTCATCTGGATTAAGGTAGTTTAAACTGTAGACATCTGAAACACCGAAATCCACTCAATAAAGAGAACAGGAAAAACGATTTATGCTCACTTATTGCTCTCTACTTATGCAGGCAAAGTTGTATCCTCTTCATACTAACATAGAGTGTGGTTTATTATGAGGATTCAGATTCGTGGACAATATGAACGACGTGTAAATAAATGTACAGTGCTGTGACAGATCTTCGTGTCTCTTTAGTCAACTTTGTTGGAATTTGGTTGCATATATTACAGGCTATTAAGCATTACGTGTAGACTTTTAAACTCTTGAGTGCATTATGTATCAAATATGATACATATCGATAAATACAGATCATTTTTAACAAACATGGTTGAAATTCTACGTATAGTTTGGAAAATATCTCCGACTATAAATACCTGCAAGAACACTTGGAATAAATTTCCTTGGTTTCTGAAATATAAACCTTTCAATTTTTACTTTCTCTACTACGTATAGTAAGTAGGGGAAGTATTGTATTCCAAACCAAAATTCGATACCGAGATTTCACCGGAAATATATGTTTTGAGGCCCCCTGAATCCAAAAAAAGCATTTTTGGAAACATGTCCGTGTGTGTGTCTGTGTGTGTGTGTGTGTGTGTGTGTGTGTGTGTGTGAACAGCATAACTCAGAAACGAACAGTCGGATAAACACCAAACTTGGTATTTAGGTTCAGTGTCTTCCAGAGATACGACATGAAGGTTTTCAAGAAAATGCCCCCACCCCAGAGTACCCTTTACGTGGAATATTTTTCGAAAATTTTAATGGCTCTAACGATTTTGATTAAAGTATCATATATTTAAGATATTTTCATGACAAATAAAATGTTTATCTCGACTCCAAAAGTATTCTTCATTGTGAACGACTTTTGCATAACTGGTAAACCATAAGAGATAGACAAAATTTTACTACACAAACAATGTAGATCGCGTTAAAATACACAATTTATGTCATATACATTTTTTTGTTGAGTGAACCGTTTTCGAGGTATTGCTTGTTATTCCCTTAAATTTTTCAATACTTATTTTCTCAAATGGGAATTCGTTATTCATTTTTTGTCTTGTATATGCAAAGCAACCAGCTATTAAGAGATATGTATATGCTTAAAGACTACTGTATTTCTATATTGCCCTTGCAAATACAAAACAAGGGATACATAGTACGCCTTAAGCGATAGTCAAATATTTTTAGAACTGGTCCCTATGTGTAAAATGTAATTCTCTTTGTATGTCAAAAGATCGTTTCTGCAAATTTTTATCTCGATTAATATGAAATAGATGGAGAATAAGAGCTTGTAAAAATAATTTGTACAAGAGTAGAGAAAGTCATGTGAGTGTAACACATCAGATTTTTAAAAATATTATGCAATATTTCCAAAGTGTGAACCCAAAAATCAGCTTAAAATGTAAGAATGTTTTGTCTTAATTAGTTCTGTTTCACATACTGCATTTAGTGGAAAACTGCAATTCAGGTGAAGTATAAATGCTATTATGCGAGGTTTTTAACATTACCATAGGTATTAAGTGCTATCCATAAAATTTAAAACAATTATGGATGTATGTGAGTCATACGGATGTTCCCTGACACCTCTCAAAAATTTGCACTCATTTTGTGGAATCTGTATATCGACTATGTTGGTTTTGTCCTGGGTAGAGAAGCTCATGAGAATGTACCATATCAGATGTTTTCCCTGTGCGGTCAATCTTTCACAATCGGCCGTTAGTAACGCTTCCTTACATGTTATACTTTTTTCTTGCCAGGTTTCAAAACGTGAAAGAATATTTACTAAGCTACAGAGGGGTCTTCTACAAGGTTTCACGCAAGGGTTTGCCAAACTACGGCCCGGGGATCCGAATCGGCTGGTTTTTGGCCCGCCTACAAATATAGGTAATAAGAAACGATGCGTGTAAATTAGATTAATTTATTCATGAATTTTGAACGATTATATGAAATTAAGCGCTCAGATTTTTAATTGATAATGTAATGACCTGTAATGACCTAGTGAAAGACAAATACAAGGAAGTCTGCCACATTTTCTCACTTGAAAGACTTTGCATGAGAACTAATATCAGTGTTCCCATCAACGTTGTCTGTAAAGACGTTTTCAAAAATGAAATATGTCAGATCTAAATATAGATCTGTTTAGACATATGAATATTTATAGTTGGTTTTGATGATAGGCGGCACAAAAATAGAACCACAAATGTCTGCAATTTTAGAACAGATAAGTCAGTTTTATTCTTTTCATTGACTATGAAACGTAAAGAACTTCTTGTAACAGGTGTTAATACACAGGGTGGACCATTTAAGTCGAGGCTGTACAATATCTCCAAAACTAAGCGTTGTAGAAATAAATGTCTTGAATAAACATTTTTTGATATTGCTTGTTATTCTCTTACGTTTTCCAATACTTATACTTTTTCTCAAATGGGAATTCGTCATTCATTTTTTTGTCCTGGTAATGCAAAGAGAATGGAATACTCCACATAGCAACCAGCTCTTAAAATATTTGAACATCGCTTAAAGCCTAGCAATTCCCCTTGCATCTACAAGAAAATTAGCAATAAGATTAACATCTCGATTAACATGAAGTATATAGAGAATAAGCGTTTGTAAAAATAGTTTGTACAAGAGTAGAGAATGTCATGTGAGTGTAGCACATAAGATTTTTATTGTTGTTGTTTTGTTTTGCATCGATATCCCTCGGGGCATGTCCCTTCACACCAGAGGAACACAGCCATGGATATTCAAATTCCGACCGCTACTCCAGGACTGCCAATCTGGAAACGCTGTTAATATTGCTATAATGATTGTGGTACTGATTGAATAACCTTCATGCCGTCATTATAGTAAGTGAGTAGGTATAAAGCAAGCGTTTTAAACACATTCATAAATGTATGCATAGTGTTAAATTTCAAGTGCATTCATTTTCTAGCGGAAATATTTTGGTAGCATTGTAATATTTATTATTATGTATATTTTGGCAAGTAATACTAACATTGTACCATAACCAAATTTTAAATGGCACAAGAAGAGTTCTTCAAGCTCTCGTTCAAATCCTTACTTGCATCATTTTGCTTAAAAGTTTTTAGGAGGTTATGTATGAGTAACCCTTAATTTTGTTCCATTTTCAAACAAAATAGAAATGTATCCTCAGATTTTTCTGAAATCTCTAGATGTAGCGGTTCGTCCAAAAATAATTTATTTTTAGGAGATTCACTGCAGGAACTGCTCTTAATTTTATACCGCTTTTAACCAAATTATATACACTATTTTGAGTCCGTACATGTTGCGGTTCGTGAGTTGTTTTGTGCTTATGGCAAGCAAAACTATGATAATAGGTGCTATTAATCAACGAACGCACCTAGAAACGTTCAAATCCCTCCCAGCATCAAATCCTAGCGCCTAGTGTCTATATATGTTGCATACAAATTTACAGTTTATAAATAAAAGAAAGACTTCCAATATACCTTCTTAAAGTTTGTACATCTTTGAGAAATATTCTTCAAAATGCATACTCATATAAATCATCACCATTTATTTTTACTTTCTCTACAGCTTACCTGTGTTAAATAAAGGAAGTATTACACTCCACTCAAAAATTTGATACCTGAGATTTCACCAGAAATTTAGAGATTCCCTGAATCCGAAAAAAGAGCATTTTTAGAAAAAGGTCCATGCGAGCCCCACTGTGTGTGTCAGTCTGTCTGTAAACAGCATAACTCAAACCCGAAACTTAGGTTAAATGCTAAACTTGGAATTAAGGTTCATTTTTTCTAAGGATGCAACACGAAGCCTTTCAAGAGAATGCTACACTCCAAACTATCCTTTATATGTGAAAACGTCCGATATTTTTTAGCTTATTGAAACAATTTTCTAACGATTTTGAGTAAAATACCACATATGTAAGTCATTTGCATAAAAATGCATATATTGAATTTTCTGAAAATAACTCTTCATTATGAATGTCTTGCGTATAATTTTAAAATTATAAATTTAAAATAGAGTTAGACAAAGTCTTACTGCACAAAAAATGTAAATCTCGTTAGCGCACACAATTTATGTCAAATAATCTTTTGTGGTTTTAACAATTTCTGAGACATTCTTCGTTATGTTTTAATTTTCAGAAAGATTTCTCAAGTGGAAAGTCGCTAGTCCCCCTTTTCTCGTGGCCATGCAAAGGCCATGGCATTTCAAAGCCATCACATAGCAACCTACTTTTTAAAAATTGACTATCGCTTTAGCCTACCATATGCTTATTATCCCTAAAACAAATGTGTAAATCAGTAATTAAAGTTTATCTCGATTAAAAAGAAGTAGAATATAGAAGAATAAACATTTGTAAAAATAGAGAAATCAGAAAAGTCATATAAGCGCAATATATGGCATTTTTCTGAACGTCGCGCAAATTTTAAATATGACGAGGAATTTATTTTCAAACATTATCTACAAAGTTTTCAGCTGCGCATAAGGAACAACTCGCAGTAGCTACCGCACCTAAGGCAAAGCACATTTCTCAGTTATCACCAATTATTAGGTGTACCTATGTTTACGACATTTAATTTAATTTGTATTTGAATAATAACATGCACATTTTTGTGCAATTAGTTTTATTTTTCTACCAGATATGTACGATGTATTCTATAACAAGGTTCTCAGATGAATTTAATTCCAGCCAGACCCGTCCTCCCTGACTGAAGTTATCTCCAGGTTTTTCTCAGTCCTCCTAACTGGCAAATACTGGGTGCCATAAGTTGTACGAGCGTTAAACCACCACCACCACCACCACCACAAGAAGAAGAAAATCTATTTCTTAGGAAGTTTTGCTATTTTAACGATCTTCAGGAAAATCCCCTTGCGGTGATTTTGGAACCAAATTCGAAGTTTATGTTCCAAACATGTTCATCCTACAAACTTATCGCATAATTTGCAAATAAAATGAAAATTGTGAAGAAAGCAAATAAGCTTGTACTTCTAGTTCTTACGCTTTTAAAATACAAAAATCATTTTTAAAGACATATACTTCATGATTCTTACTTTGCTGAATAACTTTTATTTATTATCATCTTAAGATTCCTTGATGGTATTCACAACGTAATTGGTAAAAGTGTGCACAAGGAGCAATTTGAATAATGACGAGTAATAAAGAAATAATGAAGAAAGGAATTATTTTTAGGGGTAGAGGGGTGATTTTGTACTTCAAACCTGCGTTCCTGTCTTAGCTGGCACTTTAATGAATTAGGTGTTTATATATCCATCCCTTTCAATGGCACTGAATTTATTACTGGACAAAGTCTGTACTGTTTCAGAAGTTTTGATAATTTTCACAACCTCATTGCCTTACCATCACTGAACTTTTTCCAGTCTTTCAAGCTGAGAACCGGATCACTCGTATTAAAGCTGTAACTGAGAGGACTATACGCTCTGTAACGAGACTGTACCCAATCCATTTCTTTCCTGTCACATTAAGGCCTCCATCGCTCATCCTCCCGTCCTGTTAACAATAACTGACCTAGGATACAGTATAAACATATCACCCCACAATTTCAACAACTCGACCAGCAGCCCCATGAGATCTCTGTTGTAACCAACGCCTATCTGGAGCTTTAATTTTCTTTTGTTGACCAGGTAATGCCATATGCGGCATTTCGTCTTTTGTGTTCATACCACCTCTTTGGAACACGGGTAGCCGAGGTCGTTACGGCTCGGAGTCGCGAACGGAGATCAGCGAAAATCCCGCGGGACCTTCTCCCTGACTGAGGGTTTTTTCAGAATTTTCTCAGTCGTTATACCTGATAAATGCCAGGGAGGTGCACTAAATTTCCTTTCCCAATTGTCATTTTAATTCATGCATCACCGCCTGTCTTGCAGTACGCAGTAAGAGCGGACTTTTAACGTTATTAAAAAAAACTGGTACCTTCTGTTTACGGAGCAAGGTTTCCTTAATGCCAGTTCTGTGTCATATCACGATGTTTATATGTGGGTTATTTTGATATACAAAATTCAGGGTGTTCCATAGAGACGGCCGTAGTTGTTTAGTCGTCTTTCTGTGCGATCTGACTGAGTAATTTGCTGATAGAGGAAGTTGATTATCGTTTTTCTTTGCTATTTAGTTGATTGTGTTTGATTTAATGGAAGGTGGACATTTTTGATGGTGTGATTGCTGCTTCTGGGTAGGTAAGAGTAGTCATGCGATGACGGATAGATGACCTTAGTTGCATATTTGCCTGCCTGTACCGTCTGTTTTATTTACATTTCTTTGGGTGGTGGTGTTAAATATCCAATCCAGTGTTTACCTGGTGAATAAAGAAAAAAACGCATTGGCTTTCACACGGGATTTGAAACTTGACCTCCTGAACGTATGGTATCGCCTGAGACTCTCTTTTGGTAGAATTATTTCTATATTAAGAAACTATCCTTGAAAACTATTAACATTTCTGTCCAATTCAGAATTTCGAATATTTATCTATTTTCATTATATTTATGCTGAATACCCGCGTTTTAAATAGCAGGCATGCCAAAGAACCTCTTCCTGAACCTCTTCCCCCAACTTTCATTTTTGTGTCTTTGCTATTAAGTAGGTTGACCCTTTTAAAACCCTACCATAGTAAAGAAAGTAAAAAGGATGGAACAGAAACTGATAATGCTAGGCTTCTGAATATTCTGTACTTAAGTGAGTTTTGATGTGTAAAAAATAATATTTTTGTTTTTCTGTGTACTTAAATTTACCTTAAGAAAATATTTAATCGGTAATTTTTTTAAACAATCCCAGTAAAATTAATTTTATTAATCTGGATGGTTTAATAATGAGAAGTTTACCAAAAGTTACGTAGTAAACATATAAGTAATTGGACATCTTTTCCCACTCCCTTTGATTTGCTTTATCGCATAAAAGTTTCATCTCTTAAATAAAATAGCTTTTGAAAAATGTATAAGCACTAAGCAAGTGGTTGTAAACAAAAGAGCTTCGCAAACGTACGAATATGTGATCATCCTAAATCCCCTTAAGACTAAATTAAGAAATAAGTGTATTTTTCGTGTCTTTATTAGCCATTTTAATTAATGCTAAAACAAAATTTTTATGCATTTAGTAAATTACACATTAACATCTACATTTAAGTGTAATATTATAATTTGAATTATTATTGTTAACTTAAGAAGTTAGCCCCTAACTATTTCCCTCCCTGCAATAATCTCCATAGGCCCGATCCCTTAACTTGTACTTGGTTTATTACTGTTACTATATTTGTTATCTAATAGTGGTTTCAAACGCTAACTCGTTACAGTTTTATAGCAGTGAGCTATACTTTATTTATAATATCAGTAAATTTGTTTTAATGCAGTATATGACATAGCAACTCCACTGTTCGAATTATTCTTCCAGACTTTATTTCCAAATCGCAGGTTTGGAATTTTACCACGACGGTTAATCTTATTGATTTCCATTCTGACTCAATTTAGAAGCTTAAATGTTATTTTTATGTTGTCTTACACATTGAAATATTTGTGAGGAATAAGACAAAAGCGAAAAATGAATGTTATATACCAATTTTTAGTCCTTGCATAACCTGCTGTAATCTGAGGAAATGGAAAGTTAAAATTTTTGTGTTAATTAAATTATTTCTAATTAATTTATATCCAGCACAAACTGCATTCCAATACATCAACTTGATGCAATCCGGGGTATTCCATTGTTTACATCAAGTGCAAAAATTTGTAATATAAATATTCCAAATTATCTTTAGTAAAATAAAGCTTAATTTTGCATTTTAATTGCTGTTATATTTTTCTTAAACTTTAATTATAAAAAAGGTGTACATTTTCATTGTATGTGTACAAGCTATGTATTAAATCTTATGAGTGTCTATAGATGATTTCTATGTTCTTGTTAATTATTTTATAAATATACTAATGTTTAGAAAATTAGTTTGTGTTAGAATTCAGAATCTATTGTGGACTGAGGTTTGTTCTTTGAATAAAATTTGTGTTAAAATAATATTTATGCTATTTTGTTTCAAACAATATAAATATGCTATACTAAAATGTGTTGTAATCCTATATTAAATGGTTTAATTCAGATCCCGATGTTTTGAAGCAGTTTTTGCAGTTTCAACGACTATGCCACAGATATGCTACTCGCTTCTTTTTACTTTCTCTACTACGTATAGTAAGTAGGGGAAGTATTGCATTCCACCCAAAAATTCGATACCGAGATTTCACCGGAAATATATGTTTTGAGACCCACTGAATCCAAAAAAAGCATTTTTGGAAACATGTCCGTGTGTGTGTCTGTGTGTGTGTGTGTCTGTGTGTGTGTGTCTGTGTGTGTGTCTGTGTGTGTGTCTGTGAACAGCATAACTCAAAAACGAACAGTCGGATAAACACCAAACTTGGTATTTAGGTTCAGTATCTTCCAGAGATGCGACACGAAGGTTTTCAAGAAAATCCCCCCACCCCAGACTACCCTTTACATGGAACATTTTTCGAAAATTTTAATTTTCTCAAAAATGGCTCTAACGATTTTGATGAAAATATCATATGTTTAAGATAATGTCATGAGAAATGAAATGTATATCTCGAATTTTCTGGGAATGTCTCCAAAAGTATTCTTCATTGTGAACGACTTTTGCATAACTGGTAAACCATAAGAGATAGACAAAATTTTACTACACAAAAAATGTAGATCGCGTTAAAATACACAATTTATGTCATATACATTTTTTTAGTTGAGTGAACCATTTTCGAGATATTGCTTGTTATTTCCTTAAATTTTCCAATACTTATACTTTTTCTCAAATTCGTTATTCAATTTTTTATGTCCTGGATATGCAAACAGAATAGAATGCGCCACATAGCAACCAGCGCTTAAAAGATTTGACTATCGCTTATAACCTACCATGTTCTCCTTGCATCTACAAGAAAGTTAGCAATAAGATTGACATCTCGATATCTTGATTAACATGAAGCATATGGAGAATAAACGTTTGTAAAAATAGTTCGTACAAGAGTTGAGAAAGTCATGTGAGTGTAGCACATCAGATTTTTTTGGTTTAAGGCAATACATTTGTGAGAATCTAAAAATCAGGATTTCCTTCTTGCAATTAATGACCTTTGATGTCTAACAGAAAATGCTCCTTATACAAAATAGTTTATTTTATCGGTACTAAACTATGATTTGAACTCAAAATCCCAATTTAAAAAAATCCACGGGTATTGATTAGTTTTAATTAGTGTACTGAAACAACGTTGCTTTGCACCTATATGGTTAATTCTTGTTTTAATTTTAACGCATTACATTTAAAGAAATTATTGATATGCAAATAAACTGGTTAATAGTTTTAATAACTTATAAAGAATTGAACTACTTAATAATTGCAGTACTCTGGAAAATTTCAAATATGTAAATTAAAAGTTATGGTAGGCAGAGTATTCTGAATGGTGAAAAATGCTGAGAAAGGAGAATTGAAGCTTAATACTGTACTATCACCTTAAAAAAAATCCGATATCTAGAAAACAGTAATTCTGTGTGAAATTACAAGCTATAAAAAATAATTTAAAAAAGTATATACATGGTGAATCTCCAAAAACTTGCACCGCAAATATTTCGGAAATGGAAAGTGCTATTGTGTGCAGTTTTCAAAGCATTGATTGGTAGTCAGGGGCTCGTATGTTTAGCCTATAAACAGACTTTAATAATACTGAGAAAGTGTATTTTTTGAGCAAACACACAATTTTTTAAATGGAACAATGGATCAACTCCATTACTTTAAAAAAGTTAAATATTAGTGAATTTGCTTTACGGAGGTTTTAAAAAATTGCACGTGTTACATTCACCTAACTTTCGCTCTTGCACTAACAATTCTTACAAAGCTTATTCATTTATATACATACTTAAGCTTTCACGGCCGGCGTCAACATTATAAAAATAATTATTAAAATTCTTAAAACACACCGGGCTTTTTGGCCTTGTCTAAACGATAAAACATCGCCTGACGTTTCGCCCGACATAAGAGCATAAAGCCTGCTGCAGATTAGGACAGACAGAGAAGTCTGTACTAGCAGAACATGCACTATTACAAGGCCATGATACCAGATTTCACGAGAAAGAAACTCAACAAAACACCTTATTATCATGACAGGCTATAGAAATATTTATACACCGTAACAACTTCAATTAACCCGAATGCATAAAGTCTGGTTACCGGCATTGAAGAAATTGCATATTAAACCACAAAAGCACATTCGCTCTAATTGCCAAATTCTAGGCTCGGTAACGCAATGACTAGCCGTCATCCAATCAGATTAGTGCGCGTTGTACTGTCCCTGGTATAAATACAGGGTGGTTACTGATTAACTAACTGTTCGTGCCAGCAGTCGCTCAGTGTGTGCTCTGAAGATGCCCGCCAGAATGTCGGGCGAAACGTCAGGCGATGTTTTATCGTTTAGACCACGGCCAAAAAGTCCGGTGTGTTTTAAGAATTTTAATAATAATTGTTATAATCTTATTCATTTAGCTACTTCTTATTAATCCAGATAACCTTTCAATTCACCTTTACTTTACCTACGATACGGTAGGTAAAGCGAAAGTCGGATTTTTAAAGATCGCGTCGAGTATCTCGGAAACGGTTAACATCCCTAAAAATTGGTGTAATTCGTATTTTTTTGTGTAATAAGACTGTCTGTCTCTCGTGGTTTACCAATTATACAAAAATCATTCATAAATGAATAGGACTTCATGGGCTAAATCCTAGAAAATTCAAGATATGCATTTCATTTGCTATGAAAATATCTTAAACACTTAAATCTTATTTTAACCAAAATCGTTAGAGGCATTTTTGGAGAAATCAAAATTTTCAAACGTTTTCCATGTAAAGGGTAGTTTGAGTGCGGGATTTTCTTTAAAATCTTAGTGTCACCCACTTGGAAGGTGCTGAACTTAAATACTAAGTTTGCTATTTAACCGACTTTTTGTTTTTGAGTTATGCTGTTCACACACACACACACACACACACACACACACACACACACACACACACACGGAGCTTATTCTAAAAAGGTTTCTTTATTTCTTCTTCTTTAACGTTTACCCTTCTCTTTGTAGAACTTACACCCCAAGGATTTAAAAGCCAATGCTTTGGGTCAGTAGCCTGTCGAAGAGAAAGCAAACTCTGGATTATAGCATATCCAGGATGGGTGATCAGCCCAATGCCTGTTATGGCGGTGAAAAAGAATGAAATTAATGCGCGATGAAAGGAATGAGAGGGAAATTCACGGATCAGATTACGCCATCCAGCATTCGCCTAGCGACCACGTAAAAAAAAAAAAAAAAACCTTCGGTCAGATTGGTGGTCCTAGGGGTTTGACCTGGGACCTCCCGAATAGAGTCGCACAAGTTACCGCGACGCCAAGTTATTCTGCTTTTTTTTCTTTTTTCTTTTTTTAATTCAGAGAGTGTCAAAGCATGCATTCCTATAAAATCTTGAGATTGAATGTTTGGGTGGAATACTATACTTTCTCGATTTACTATAAAAATACCTGGCAAATTTACATGTGGAATGATTTTAATTTTGTGCCTATAGAAGCTGTCTGTGGTTACAGCCAATTGTTTACCCTAAAATCCATCTCTTTGTGAATACCCACGACGCTGCTGACCTCGTTGCCTCACACGAAAACTCTGGTGAGGAGGATGTGGTACATATTTGAATTTGTAGGCGCCACAGAGAAGTTCTATTTTGGTACAAAGCATTCT
The DNA here is from genome assembly GCA_030765065.1 of Deroplatys truncata. NCBI lineage: Eukaryota > Metazoa > Arthropoda > Insecta > Mantodea > Mantidae > Deroplatys > Deroplatys truncata. The sequence continues at coordinate 124,281,360 of CM060984.1, read as the reverse complement.
TTCCGCTGTTTTGCAACTAGTGGAAGGGCGGTCGGGTGGACCGAGGAATGTTTACGTAAACACAACCAAGGTTACGTTGTCTTCTTTTTCTTCCATTCTTGCTTTGTGACTCGATGGCTGTGAGCTGTTAATAGGCACAAATAATGGGCTCTTTTAACACACAATTGACCGGTTGTGCTTCATTTGCTCGCAACAAACACAAACGTGTTTTCATGAAGTGGGTAGACGCGTGGATATATCCTTCTTGGAGATAAGATGACCTTCGGAAAACCTAAGCGTTAGCCACAAATGAACTCACCCACCCACCCACCACATGCGGTCAATGTTACAAACGTTTGAGGCCATTCTGACCATTTGTCAACTAATACAGGTAACTCTAAGTAACAGCTGCGAAAACTTACTTGAGGTTCCTGGCTATGATAATCGTGATGATGATAATAAGAAGAATAATAAGTAGAGAATAAAAATAATATTAACCAAAGAAACCACTTTGCAAGTTTACAAATCAGTATAAGAAGTATTGGGCTGAAATTGGAAACAACACAGAAGCCATTATCTATGTAAATGGAGCTTTTAAGAAGGTCAGCAAGGCATTCAAAAAAAATAGGAGCATTGTTATTAAGGAAGAACTGAATGTAAGAATTCTGTGAAAGAATATGCAGGATATAAACAATTAAACACATCAGGAGAGTACCAGAGGAAATAATATCGAGAAAAGTTTGGGAATGGTATGCGCCTGGGAGAAGAAGAAACGGTACACCCCAAAATACTTGGTTGCAGGAAATAAGGAGCGGGATGAAAGCAAAAGGACTGGAGGAGAAGGAACGGAATGACAGAGATGAGCGAAGAAGAAAAATAAAACATTAAGAACACAAAGATGCGCAAACAAAATAAGATCTAGTATGTCAAATGACTGGTAGATACGTCATTGATCCGTGTGTATTGAAGACGTGGTATGCAAATGACGGATACCCTTTCATTCACATCCCCTAGCTTCTTCAGTGAAGAATGTGAGCTTAGCTAACAGTGTTGTGAGAGTTGCCTCACGAGTGTATTGTAATGTACATCAGCATCTTCTGTAGCACCTCCATCACCCTTTTTTCACCTGTTTTGTTTCAACACACGCTGTTTTTATAATTCTGTTACTAAAAAGAGACATCTTATAACTCACAAAATTAGTTTATTAATATGAAAAAATTAGACTAAACACATAGCAAACATACACAGCAAAATGTGGTTTCACTAGTTAAGGGGATACAGAGTGCCCCATCTTGACAATGTTAAAATGTGTCATATGCAAGAAACATTTTTTAAGTAAGTGCACACTCGAGAAAGCTGAAAATTTTAGTCTGTAGGTGTGATCTCCTTATAATAGCTGAAATAACATTTTTTAAAAAGCTTGAATAGTCGTTTAAAAATAAATTTTCTTTCTTGTGACAATTTTTCCCCACATTTTAGCGTACATATTTATTAAAACTTTTGCCAAATATTAATTATTTTCAAAACCCTTATTTCAGAGTATGTAAAATCTACACAAACAACTCCTAAAGTTTCAGATCAAAATATTAATTAACAACTGAGAAAATGTTCCTTATGTGAGGAAATTTTTAACTTAAAGGAAATGAGCTCCAAAGTTAAAACATCAGTAGAGGCCTACACCATAGCTTGTTTCATCAGAATTCTCTTTATCTTCCAGTTCTATGTTTCTTTTGGTACCTCTTTGGAACTGTTTTGCTTGATTTCAGAGTTTATAAAGCTTATTTTTTTTGTACCCCTGAGCCTCTTCAAATGTAAAAGTAGGCGGATGTGGATTCATTACGTCACAAAGAATATCTCCAGAGATCTTTCCCTTGCCAATGGAGCGCAGTCCGTGCACTAACCTAATATTTACAGAAAACCAAATCCTACTTCATACTGGCATGACTTGCAAACTAATTGCAATTCTGCTGCTACACCAACATGTCTATTTACACTAAACTCCATGCCTGTTTTTGCACACTGCTTACATAGCACATTATTTGAAAATATTTGTGCCAAGATGGACAAATCCACAATTTAAAATTTTTCAGAGCCCTTATTTACGCACTTATATCTTTCTTTCACATCTGCTAGCTTTTTCGAGGATAAATATGGTGTTGAATTAACACTGTTGTTGCCAAAAAAACACAGCAGTTCCATCATAGCGTGTGTGGTTATATTCTGCAGCAGCCCCTATATCATGGCTTTTCACCTGTTTTTTCCAACACACACGCTCTTTAGTAATTCTATTACTAAAACCAAGCATATTAATAACAAATTAGTTGTTTACCATTAAAAAACTAGCCTGATCCCAAGGCAAACAAACATTGCATTCCTCCACTAGCAAACAAAACAAACAACTCTGAACAAGGAAACAAGAACCAATAAATAATACAGACTGACCACCAGCTAAATATCCTTTCACGTGGTCTTAAAATATTCCGGAAACAGCGGCAGATTTGAAAATAATGAAATGGAAGAATTGACAGCTTGTAGACAGCTTGACAGCTAGTAGACGACCATTGTTCAAGCCAAGCAGACGAAATTGCGTGCGGCCATTCCCATATTTTAATAATTCACCTACTTCTAGGATAGATACCGAGGAAATACAAACGACATAATGAAGATAAACTTCATACTTTCATATACGACAATAATAAAAAATTGAATTTTTTGACCGAAAGCCCATTCCGTACCCCTGTTTTTATAACTCTGTTACTAAAAAGAGACATCTTATAACTCGCAAAATTAGTTTATTACTATGGAAAATTAGCCTGAACACATAGCAAACATACACAGCAAAATGTGGGTTCACCAGTTAATAAAACAAATACGTATATGCTAAATATTCTATTATGCGGCCTTAAAATATCCTGGCAGTGTTGAAAAACATTGAATGAAACATTTGAATGAGAGTTTGACAGCAGAAGCTCTTTTTACTTTCTCTACGTACATTAAGTAGAGGAAGAATTGTATTCCACCCAAAAATTCGATACCGAGATTTCACCGGAAATACATGTTTTGAGACCCCCTGAATTCAAGAAAAGCATTTTTTGAAACATCTCCGTGTGTGTGTCTGTAAACAGCATAACTCAGAAACGAACAGTAGGATAAACACCAAACTTGGTATTTAGGTTCAGTATGTTCCAGAGATGCGTCATGAAGGTTTTCAAGAAAATCCCCCCACTCCAGATTACTCTTTACATGGAAGATTTTTCGAAAATTTTAATTTTCTCAAAATGGCTCTAACGAATTTGATTGAAATATCATGTTTAAGATATTTTTATGACAAATGAAATGTATATCTCGAATTTTCTGGGAATGTCTACAAAAGTATTCTTCATTGTGAACGACTTTTGCATAACTGGTAAACCATAAGAGATAGACAAAAATTTACTACACACAAAATGTAGATCGCGTTAAAATACACAATTTATGTCATATACATTTTTTGTTGAGTGAACCATTTTCGATATATTGCTTGTTATTCCCTTAAATTTTCCAATACTTATACTTTTTCTCAAACTCGTTATTCATTTTTTATATGTCCTGGACATGCAAAGAGAATAGAATGCGCCACATAGCAACCAGCGCTTAAAAGATTTGACTATCGCTTTAAACCTACCATATTGCCCTTGCATCTACAAGAAAATTAGCAATAAGATTGACATCTCGATATCTCGATTAACATGAAGCATATGGAGAATAAACGTTTGTAAAAATAGTTCGTACAAGAGTAGAGAAAGTCATGTGAGTGTAACACATCAGATTTTTTTCTATTGCTATTACTTGCTTACAATGAGTAGAGGAAGGTAAACGTACGTATATCACAGAGGAGCCCCCGGAACCGGGGCAGAGCAAGGCACGCAGGCCAGTCGGCCCATAGTGCTTCCAATGACCCCTGGGAGGAGAGGATGAGGGGAGAGACGCGAAAGGCTAACAGATGCGGATGGACAGGTTCCTAACGTTTCCAAATAGAACGATTCGAAGCCGCACGGTCCCTGCCCACAAGCCACCACATCCAGGGTTCCCCGTAGCGAGCACCACGCTGAGGGGAGACCTAACTGAGCCGTACCGAAGCGACGCCAGGGAAGAAACCTTTATAGAGCACAAGCCACCGCCCAGACGCAACCCGGCGAACACCTTCCGTCATTTGGTCCTACAAGCCTAAAACAGATGACAAGGAAGATTACGAGTACAGGAATGGAGAGAAAGGAGAGTCGCATTCGCTTGGTGACCCGGGGAAACCGCGAAAAACGCATGGACCAGAGTGGACGGACGCCGGGGATCAATCCCGGGACCTCCCGAATGCGGGCCAGTGAGTAGAGGAAACATTGCAGTCCACCCAAAAATTCCATACCAAAATTTCACCCGAAATACGTTTTCAAACTCCCTGAATCCCAAAAAATAATTATTGTTTACAGAAATATCCGTATGTGTGTGTATCTGTGCGCGCGCTCGCGTGTGTGTATGCGTGCCTATGAACAAAATAAGTCAAAAACCAAAGGTCGGTTGAATACCAAACTTGGTATTTAAGTTCAGCATCTTAAAAGGATACGACACGAAGATTTTAAAGGAAATCTTCCAACGCCAAACTACCGTTTACATGGAAAATTGTTAGAAAATTATGATTTTTTAAAAAATTGCTCTATCATCTAAAATACCATATTTTCATTACAATGAAAATTCATATCTTGAATTTTCTGCGAATTAAGCTGGCAAACCTAAATCTTATTAAACAAACAATGCCGAGCTCACTAAAGAACACAATTTATGTCTTTTTTTTAGTTAGCCATTTCCGAGATATTCCTTGTTATTGATTTGAATTTTTAAATAGGTACTTATACTTTTCACAATTGGGAAGCCATTATCGTTTTTTCTTACTTACTTACTTTCTTACTTTCTTTCTTTCTTTCTTTCTTGTGGTCATGTAAAGAACATGGAATTTCAAAGGCATCACATAGCGACACGCTCTTTAAAATCTGAGAGTCAGTTTACCAATTGTATTGTACAACAAAATGTATAAACGTGAATTCAAATTTTGTCTGGATTAACATGAAATAGCTAGAGTATTACTACTTTTGTAAGAATAGTTTGTAGAAGAGCCAGCAGAGAAATTCATGCGAATGTAACACATCAGAACTTGTAAAGGCAAGCAGAGAAATAGTGTGGCGGTATTCATATATTTTAATAATTAACATATCTCTGGTACAGATATCGAGATAAATTCAAACGACATAATGAAGCGAAAGCTTCATATTTTCATATAAGACAATAATCCAAAACTCGAGTTTTCTTTACCCTTACCTGCTCACCGATAACTCCATTAATCTTCTCTTTGTAATAAATGCTGTAGAGCGAAGCCGAAGCGAACGATTTTCTAGCTCTCCTTAAAAATAACAGTTTAGATAACTTAAGGTAATGTACATGTAATATGTGAAATTTGGAAAATCCGCAGCATTATGATATCCTGTTGAAATTTATGCCAATTATTACACACAATAACGGAAATGCTTTTTGCTATGTTTCAAAATTCTAGCTTGCATGTTTATTAAATACTAATTTTATTGCGTAAATTCATTGTATCAATTAAATGCTCTTCAAGATTTATGTCTACAAATATTCACATAAATACTTCAGGTTTTACCGTAAATTAGCTTACGAAACGTTCTTTGGTATCAGACGTTTTATATTATCCTTTAATTATTGTTGAAAAACTATTACTTCGTATACTCTCCAAAATTCTTAAGTTTTCAAAAGTTAATTTGAAAATTGCAGCAGTTTTTTAAAAAAAGTATTTTGTAATTTTCTTTAATGTACCTTTAAGAGGCAGTAGAAGAATTTGAAACAAACTAATAAAAGTTGCATCTGTGAGTATTGAAAAAATGATTAAAAAGTTTGCGAGAAAACAAGGATTAAACCTGGGTAATATATATTTAAATATTATCATAGTAATTACAATTAAAATTTAAAAAAATATATTAAAATATTTGTAAACATGCGCGTTCTCTTTACAGCTTCAGTTAATTGATAGTTTAAAGCTGCCAAGCGGGAAAACACTATATGTTTTCTTAAAGCTTAGAATTCATACTGTTTTATTATGAAAAAATTAACTTTTTAAGTTTTCTCAATGTGTATACAAAATTCACGGATCTTAAGGCTTTTCAACCTTGCTACTGTTGGGATATTTTAAGACTGCATGAAAGGACATTTAGCACGTGGAAGGCCTGTTTTATCGGTTCTTTTTCCTGTTTAGACTAGCTTGTTTTGTTAGCAAGTGAAAACATGTTTGCTTTGTGACCAGGCTAGTTTTTATGTAGTAATCAACTAATTTGTGTGTTGTAAGATGCCTCGTTTTAGTATCAAAATTATTAAAAGGTGTACGTGTTGAAAAAATAAAGATGAAAAAGGGTGATACAAGTGCTACAAAAGATGCTGATTACATAACACGTCACGTGAGGGTATACAAGCTATGTAGTATGGACTGCGTGTTTGCTTCGCATTCAAGAAGCCACTACTTCAAATCTCGGTTAGGGTGAGTTATTTGGATGAGATCTTGACGAAGTTGCCCTTCTTGGGCCCACCTAGAAAATGCAGAAGGAAGTGAGAAATAATGGAATAAATTACCTTAGGAGCGAATGTAGAAGTAGATGTGCACTGGCCAATATCTGGTGCCCACCTGCCCTCTCTTTTTTGGTGTCTTACTTATACAGGTGAATTGCGATATTAACATGAAGAAACTTGGGCATCTTCACGGTAATACTGGCGCTCATTCGCAAGTGCCAACTGAAGTACGGAATTGGGGAATCCGCTAAATATGCGATGTGTTGTTACTTCGTCTTATTATTTATGTAGTATAGCCGCCGAAAACAGCGCGACGCATTCAGAGCAAGCTATGCAGTAGAGGCGGAACAGTCTAGAATACCACGGCATGAACTGTGCCATTCTTCCCCTAAACCGGGATAACGTAGAAAGTTGGGGTTTTGGAGGTAAACATAACCATCGTTAATGAATGCGTGCTCGCTTCGCTCGCGTGCTTTGCTATAGTTATTGACTGCTAATTAACCTAAGTTTTTACAATAGAAAAAACTAAACCTTACCTAACCTCCCGAAAATCACAAACCTTAGGTTTTATAAATAGGAATCATTATCATTATTGCGGAAGACACGCGAGCGCAGCGAGCGTGCTTTAAGATAGCTAAGGCTAATCTTGCGTGAATTCAGAAACGTAAGCTTATATAAAAAAATCTAACCTAAGGCTAACCTTGCGTGAATTCCGAAACCTAAGCTTATATGAGGAAAAAAAACCACAACAAATTCTGATGTGTTACACTCACATGACTTTCTCTACTCTTGTAAAACTATTTTTACAAACTCTTATTCTCCATCTATTTCATATTAATCGAGATAAATATTTGCAGAAACGATCTTTTGACATGCAAAAAGAATTACATTTTACACATAGCGACCAGTTCTAAAAATATTTGACTATCGCTTAAGGCCTACGTTGTTCCCCTTGTTTTGAATTTGCAACGGAAATATAAAAATACATCAGCCTTTAAGCATAGATATATCTCTTAATAGCTGGTTGCTATGCGCAGCACCATTCCCTTTGCCACAGATTAATACTCATTGCATATCCAAGACAAAAATCTGATATGTTACACTCTCTACTCTTGTACAAACTATTTTTACAAACGCTTATTCTCCATCTCCTTCATGTTAATTGAGATAAACATTTACAGACTCTATCTTATTGCTAATTTTCTTGTAGATGTAAGGAGAATATATATTTATAAGGGCAATATAGAAATACAGTAGCCTTTAAGCACATACATATCTCTTAATAGCTGGTTGCTAGGTGCAGCACCATTCCCTTTGCCAGAGATTAATACTCTTTGCATATCCAAGACAAAAAATGAATAACCAATTCCCATTTGAGAAAATAAGTATTGAAAAATTTAAGGAAATAACAAGCAATATCTCGAAAATGGTTTACTTAACAACAAAAATCTGATGCGTTACACTCACATGACTTTCTCTACGCTTGTACAAACTATTTTTACAAACGCTTATTCTCCATCTACTTCATATTAATCGGGATAAACATTAGCAGAGTCTATATTATTGCTAATTTTCTTGTAGATGTAAGGGGACAATATATTTACAAGGGCAATTTGGAAATACAGTAGCCTTTAAGCACATACATATCTCTTAATAGCTGGTTGCTAGATGCACCACCATTCCCTTTCCCACAGATTAATACTCTTTGCATATCCAAGACAAAACAAGATATAAATTTTATTTGTCATAAAAAATTCTTAAACATATGATATTTTAATCAAAATCGTTAAAGCCATTTTTGAGAAAATTAAAATTACCGAAAAATCCTCCATGTAAAGGGTACTCTGGGGTGGGGGGATTTTCTTGAAAACCTTCGTGTCGCATCCTTGGAAGATACTGAACCTAAATACCAAGTTTGGTGTTTATCCGACTGCTCGTTTCTGAGTTATGCTGTTCACAGACACACACACACACAGACACACAGACACACACACGGACATGTTTCCAAAAATGCTTTTTTTGGATTCAGGGGGTTTCAAAACATGTATTTCCGGTGAAATCTCGGTATCGAATTTTTGGATGAAATACAATACTTCCCCTACTTACTATACGTAGTAGAGAAAGTAAAAATTTATATGACATAAGTTGGTATTTTAACGCGATCTACATTTTTTGTGTAGTAAAATTTTGTCTATCTCTTATGGTTTACCAGTTATGCAAAAGTCGTTTTTAATGAAGAATACTTTTGGTGACATTCCCAGAAAATTCGAGATATACATTTCATTTCTCATGATAATATCTTAAACATATGATATTTTAATGAAAATCGTTACAGCCATTTTGAGAAAATTAAAATTTTCGAAAAATGTTCCATGTAAAGGGTAGTCTGGGGTGGGGGGGTTTCTTGAAAACCTTCGTTCGTATCTCTGGAAGATACTGAACCCAAATATCAAGTTTGGTGTTTTTCCGACTGTTCGTTTCTGAGTTATGCTGTTCACACACACACACACACACACACACACACACACACACACACACACACACACACACACACACGGACATGTTTCCAAAAATTCTTTTTTTGGATTCAGGGGGTCTCAAAATTTGTATTTCCGGTGAAATCTCGGTATCTAATTTTTGGGTGGAACACAATAATTCCCCTACTTACTATACGTAGTAGAGAAAGTAAAAATTGAATAACGAATATCCAAATTTGAGAAACTTAAGGGAATAACAAGTAATATCTCGAAAATGGATCTCTCAACAACAACAAATGTATATGACATAAATTGTGTATTTTGATGAGATCTACTTTTTTTGTGTAGTAAAATTTTGCCTATCTCTTATGGTTTACCAGTTATGCAAAAGTCGTTCACAATGAAGAATACTTTTGGAGACATTCCTAGAGAATTCGAGATATACATTTCATTTGTCATAAAAATATCTTAAACATATGATATTTTAATCAAAATCGTTAGAGCCATTTTTGAGAAAATTAAAATTTTCAAAAAATGTTCTATGTAAAGGGTAATCTGGGGTGTGGGGGTTTTCTTCAAAACCTTCGTGTCGCATCTCTGGAAGATACTCAACCCAAATACCAAGTTTGGTGTTTATCCGACTCTTCGTTTCTGAGTTATGTTGTTCACAGACACAGACACACACACGGACATGTTTACAAAAATGCTTTATTTGGATTCAGGGGGTCTTAAAACATATATTTCCGATAAAATCTCCGTATCGAATTTTTGGGTGGAATACAATACTTCCCCTACTTACTATACGTGGTAGAGAAAGTTAAAAAAAAAGCAAAAAAAACAAAAACAAAAACAAAAACAAAAAAAACGGAAACCGAGAAAGTTGTGGATATATCTCCGCCTTTGGCGGCTTTACTTATTCATATGCTGCCAGCATTGCGTTATTACAGCCAGAGAATGACATACAGTGCCATCTGTATGACACACAGTGATATCTGTTGGACATATAAGACATCACTTCCGTCGCTAATGTGGGCCCAAGAAAGGCAACTTCCCCAAGTTCTTTTCCAGGGATACCCCATATTCTGAGAAGGCGAATGTTGGGTAACTTTAAACTCTACAGACCTCGGGCTCATTTGAGCATCATTTCACTCATTTCATTTATTCATCATCCGATAAGACCTTCCAGGTTAAAGGACGTTAAGTTAAAATGAAAAATCTGATGTGTTACACTTACATTACTTTCTCTATTCTTGTACAAACTATTTATACAAACGCTTATTCTCCATCTACTTCATGTTATCGAGATAAACACTTGAAGACTCTATCTTATTACTACTTTTCTTGTAGATGTAAGGGGAATATATATTTACAAGGGCAATATAGAAATACAGTAGCCTTTAAGCACATACATATCTCTTAATAGCTGGTTGCTAGGTGCAGCACCTTTCCCTTTGCCACAGATTAATTCTCTTTTCATATACAAGATAAAAAAATCTGATGTGTTACACTCAGATGACTTTCTCTACTCTTGTAAAACTATTTTTACAAGCGCTTATTCCCGTATGCTTCATGTTAATCGAGATGTTAATCTTATTGCTAATTTTCTTGTAGGCGCAAGGTGAATATGATAGGTTTTAAGCGACAGTCAAATCTTTTAAGAGTTGGTTGCTATGCGGAGCATTCCATTCTCTTTGCATGCCCAGGACATAAAAAAAGTGAATAATGAATTTGACAAAATGTGTAAGTATTGGAAAATTTAAGGTAATAACAAGCAATATCTCGAAAACGGTTCACTCAACAACAAAAATGTATATGACAAAAATTGTGTATTTTAAAGGGATCTACATTTTTTGTGTAGTAAAATTGTGTCTATCTCTTATGGTTTACCAGTTATGCAAAAGCAGTTCATAATGAACAATATTTTTGGAGACATTCCCAGAAAATTCGAGATATACATTTCATTTCTCATGACAATATCTTAAACATATGATAATTTAATCAAAATCGTTGGAGCCATTTTTGAGAAAATTAATATTTTCGAAAAATGTTCCATGTAAAGGGTAGTCTGGGGAGGGGGGATTTTCTTGAAAAACTTAGTGTCGCATCTCTGGAAAATACCGAACCAAAATACCAAGCTTGGTGTTTATCCGACTGTTAGTTTCTGAGTTATACTGTTCACAGACACACAGACACACACACAGACACACACACACACACACACACACACACACAGAATCACACACGGACATGTTTCCAAAATGCTTTTTTGTTTTCAGGTGGTCTCAAAACGTGTATTTCCGGTGAAATCTCGGTATCCAATTTTTGGGTCGAATACAATACTTCCCCTACTTACTATACGTAGTAGAGAACGTAAAAATGAATAATGAATTTGAGAAGAACTATAAGTATTGGAAAATTTAAGGGAATAACAAGCAATATCTCGAAAACGGTTCACTCAACAAAAAAAAAGTATATGACATAAATTGTGTATTTTAACGAGATCTACATTTTATGTGCAGTAAAATTTTGCCTATCTCTTATGGTTTACCAGTTATGGAAAAGTTGTTCACAATGAAGAATCATTTTGGCGACATTCCCAGAAAATTCGAGATATACATTTCATTTCTCATAATAATATCTTAAACATATGATATTTAAATCAAAATCATTAGAGCCATTTTTGAAAAAATTAAAATTTTTGAAAAGTCTCCCATGTAGAGGGTACTCTGGGATGAGGGGATTTTCTTGAAAACCTTCGTGTCGCATTCTTGGTAGATACTGAACCCAAATACCAAGTTTGGTGTTTATCCGATTGTTCGTTTCTGAGTTATGCTGTTCACAGACACACACACACACAGACACACAGAGAGACACACAGACACACACACGGACATGTTTCCAAAAATGCTTTTTTTGGATTCAGGGGGTCTCAAAACATGTATTTCGGGTGAAATCACGGTATCGAAATTTTGGGTGGAACACAATACTTCCCCTACTTACTATACGTAGTAGAGAAAGTAAGAAAAATCTGATGTGTTACACTCACATGAGTTTCTCTACTCTTGTACCAACTATTATTACAAACGCTTATTCTCCATATGGTTCATGTTAATCGAGATATCGAGATGTCAATCTTATTGCTAATTTTCTTGTAGATGCAAGGGGAACATAGTAGGTTATAAGCGATAGTCAAATCTTTTAAGCGCTGGTTGCTATGTGGCGCATTCTATTCTGTTTGCATATGCAGGACATAAAAAATTGAATAACGAATTTGAGAAAAAGTATAAGTATTGGAAAATTTAAGGAAACAACAAGCAATATCTCGAAAATGGTTCACTCAACTAAAAAAATATATATGACATAGATTGTGTATTTTAACGCGATGTACATTTGTTGTGTAGTAAAATTTTGTCTATCTCTTTTGGTTTACCAGTTATGCAAAAGTTGTTCACAATAAAGAATACTTTTGGAGACATTCCCAGGAAATTCAAAATATACATTTTATTGTCATAAAAATATCTTAAACATATGATATTTTAATCAAAATCGTTAGAGCCATTTTTGAGATAATTAAAATTTTCGAAAAATCTTCCATGTAAATGGTACTCTGTGTTGGGGGGATTTTCTTGAAAACCTTCGTGTCGCATCCTTGGAAGATACTGAACCCAAATACCAAGTTTGGTGTTTATCGGACTGTTCGTTTCTGAGTTATGCTGTTCACAGACACACAGACAGACACACAGACACACACACACGAACATGTTTCCAAAAATGCTTTTTTTGGATTCAGGGGGTCTCAAAACATGTATTTCCGGTGAAATCTCGATATCAAAATTTTGGGTGGAATACAATACTTCCCCTACTTACTATACGTAGTAGAGAAAGTAAAAATGTATATGACATAAATTGTGTATTGTAACGCGATCTACATTTTTTCTGCAGTAAAATTTTGTCTATCTCTTATGGTTTTCCAGTTATGCAAAAGTCGTTCAGAATGAAGAACACTTTTTGAGACATTCCCAGAAAATTCGAGATATACATTTCATTTGTCATGAAAATACCTTAAACATATGATGTTTTAATGAAAATCGTTAGAGCCATTTTCGAGAAAATTAAAATTTTCGAAAAATTTTCCATGTAAAGGGTTGTCTGGGGTGGGGGGATTTTCGTGAAAACCTTCGTGTCGCATCTCTCGAAGATACTGAACCTAAATACCAAGTTTGGTGTTTATCCGAATGTTCGTTTCTGAGTTATGCTGTTCACAGACACACAGACACACACACACACACACACACACACACAGACCCACACACGGACATGTTTCCAAAAATGCTTTTTTTGGATTCAGAGAGTCTCAAAACATGTATTTCCGGTGAAATCTCGGTATCGAATTTTTGGGTGGAATGCAATACTTCCCCTACTTACTATACGTAGTAGAGAAAGTAAAAAAAATCTGATGTGTTACACTCACATGACTTTCTCTACTCTTGTACACACTATTTTTAAAAAACGCCTATTCTCCATATGCTTCATGTTAATCGAGATATCGATATGTCAATCTTATTGGTAATTTTCTTGTAGATGCAAGGGGAATATGGTAGCTTTTAAGCGATAGTCAAATATTTTAACGCTGGTTGCTATGTGGTGCATTCCATTCTCTTTGCATGTCCAGGACATAAAAAAAATGAATAACGAATTTGAGAAAAAGTATAAGTATTGGAAAATTTAAGGAAATAACAAGCAATATCTCCAAAACGGTTCACTCAACAAAAGAAATGTATATGACATAAGTTGTGTATTTTAACGCGATCTACACTTTTTGTGTAGTAACATTTTGTGTATCTCTTATGGTTTACCAGTTATGCAAAAGTTGTTCACAATAAAGAATACTTTTGGAGACATTCCCAGAAAATTCGAGATATACATTTCATTTCCCATGACATTATCTTAAACATATGATATTTTCATCAAAATCGTTAGAGCCATTTTTGAGAAAATTAAAATTTTCGAAAAATCTTCCATGTAAAGGGTAGTTTGGGGTGGGGGGATTTTCTTGAAAACCTTCGTGTCGCATCTCTGGAAGATACTGAACCTAAATACCAAGTTTGGTGCTTATCCGACTGTTCGTTTTTGAGTTATGCTGTTCACACACACACAGACACACACACAGACACACACACACACACAGACACACAGACACACACACGGACATGTTTCCAAAAATTCTTTTTTTGGATTCAGGAGGTCTCAAAACATGTATTTCCGGTGAAATCTCGGTATCGAATTTTTGGGTGGAATGCAATACTTCCCCTACTTACTATACGTAGTAGAGAAAGTAATGAATAACGAATTCCCATTTTAGAAAATAAGTATTGAAATGTTTAAGGGAATAACAAGCAATATCTCGAAAATTGTTTACTTAACAAAACAAAATGTATATGACATAAATTGTGTATTTTAACGCGATCTACATTTTTTGTGTAGTAAAATTTTGTCTATCTCTTATGGTTTACGAGTTATGCAAAAGTCGTTCACAATAAAGAATACTTTTGGAGACATTCCCAGAAAATTCGAGATAAACATTTTATTTGTCATAAAAATATCTTAAACATAAACATATGATATTTTAATCAAAATCGTTAGAGCCATTTTTGAGAAAATTAAAACTTTCGAAAAATCTTCCATGTAAAGGGTACTCTGGGGTGAGGGGATTTACTTGAAAACCTTTGTGTCGCATCCTTGGAAGATACTGAACCTAAATACCAAGTTTGGTGTTCACCGGGCTGTTCATTTCTGAGTTAAGCTGTTCACAGACACACACACACACACACACACACACACACGGACATGTTTCCAAAAATGTTTTTTTTGGATTCAGGGGGTCTCTAAACATGTATTTCCGGTGAAATCTCTGTATCGAATTTTTGGGTGGAATACAATACTTCCCCTACTTACTATACGTAGTAGAGAAAGTACAAATGAATAACGAATTTGAGAAAAAGTATAAGTATTGGAAAATATAAGGGAATAACAAGCAATATCTCGAAAACGGTTCTCAACAAAAAAACTGTATATGACATAAATTGTGTATGTTAACGCGATCTACATTTTTTGTGCAGTAAAATTTTGTCTATCTCTTATGGTTTACCAGTTATGTAAAAGTCGTTCAGAATGAAGAACACTTTTGGAGACATTCCCAGAACATTCGAGATATACATTTCATTTGTCATGAAAATACCTTAAGCATATGATATTTTAATCAAAATCGTTTGAGCTATTTTTGAGAAAATTAAAATTTTCGAAAAATGTTCCATGTAAAGTGTGATCTGGGCTGGGGGGATTTTCTTGAATACCTTCGTGTCCATCTCTGGAAGATACTGAACCTAAATACTAAGTTTGGTGTTTATCCGACAGCTCGTTTCTGAGTTATGCTGTTCACAGACACACACACACACACACACACACACACACACACACACACACACACACAGCCACACACACGGACATGTTTCAAAAAATGCTTTTTTTGGATTCAGGGGGCCTCAAAACATATATTTCCGGTGAAATCTCGGTATCGAATTTTTGGGTGGAATACAATACTTACCCTACCCACTATACGTAGTAGAGAAAGTAAAAACCGGTCATTTCAGCATTAAACTCTTGTGTGAAGAAGCTAGGGTATGGAAGAAAAGATATGAATTCATTAGTAAGGGCTCTGGACAGTTGAAATTGTGGAATTAAAGACCTCTGCAAATATGCTTTGTGGCATGACGACTATCTCCACCTCTTTCCAAATTTGATAATTGCAACTTGTGTCGTATTCTAAGGGTGAAGATGGTGCTCTTAATAAACTCACAAATGAAGTAAAACAGTTCAAAATAGGTACCAAAAGAAAATTAGATCTGGAAAATGAAAACGATTCTGATGAGCTAAGATATGGTGTAGGCCTCTACTGATGTTTCACCCTTGAAGGACATTTTCCGTAAATTTAATTTTTCTTCATGTAAGGAGTATTTTCTCAGTTGTTAATTCATATTTCGAGCTGAGTGTTGTTTTGCAATTGTTTTGCATAGCTACACTGAAATAATGATTTTGAAAATAATTAACATTTGGCGAAATTATTGAAATATATGTAGTACAAATGTAGGAAAAAATTATCACAACGAAATAATTATTTTTCCAAAACTATTCACCTACGGTTGTGAAACTTTCAGCTTCTTAGGGTGTATAGTTACTGAGAAAATGTTCCTTACACATACACAGTTTAATATTATCAAGAAGGGGAATTCCATACCTCCTATGGAATATGACTTAAGAAACGCTACTGTAAAACAACGTATAATTGTTGCTTAAAAAGAAATATAACAGCTTTTAAATCTTATGGAAACAGCATTATGTAATTAATGTTTTAAAAACATTACATGTATATAATAAGAGCAATTGCATACGTTTGTAAATTTTTTAATTTCAAAATTTACTGGAGCATGAAGCATGCAACAGACACAAATATTACTAAAATATAAGAGTAGAATTGCGGGTTATTATTACTTAGCATATATAACTGAGCTAATAATGTATTTTATTTAATACACATATAAACAGGTTTGGCACCACCAAATGTTAACAATGAAATTTTAAGTTACGGTATTATTATTATTATTATTATTATTATTATTATAGGTACGCCCCTTTTCAAAAATTATGTTTTGTGGCTAAATGTAGGCTCTTTGGTTAAAACAATGAGGGACTTCCTCTATTTTGTAGACTCCTTTATAATCGATAATTCTTAGTAAATCATGGGTGGTAGATTTTGCCACGATATTATGTTTGAAAATATCCCCATCGAATTAGATATCCTGTTATCAGTATAAACATAATATGGTTTTCCAACCCCAGTGCCACACATTCCTTGAGTTACCTTGAAGTTGTTGACGTACGAGTGGACGTGACCTAGAAGGGGTTGCTGAAGCCATTGTCTTCAGTTGTCAGTTTTACGTGCGTGTGCAATGTGTCGCGCAGGTGGTCATAGGTTATTTTACTATTAAGTGGAAATTATAAATGTGTGGTCGCTTATTCGATGGATCTTTTTGCTGTTTACTGAAGGTGCTGATGAAAACAGAAAGAAGAATACAAAAGGTAAGTCATAATATCATTTTCAAACGTCTTGCACACTAATGGCTTGTCTATCAAGCACAGTGTGAATTCGACTGTTTTTGAGAAACCAAAATGGCATACGAATACAGAATATGAATTGAAGCGGTTTTCAACTGAAGAGTGGGAATGAAAAATCACACATGCTGATTATGTTACATTTTCTTCTGAAATAATGAAAAGCGATATAAATATTATTATAATTATAAAATTGGTTATTTGCTTACATTTACGCTGGAATAATTTAATAAGCTATTTCCTGCAGATGCTTCATTCCCTGACGGAAGTATGTGAAACTTTAACTTCAAAAAATAATTATTGAATATTGCAATATTATGATTACAGAAAACGTGTTCGTACATATAATTCAAATGTATACTAATTAAATTACTGTGCTCGACCAAAAAGTACGAAAAAATTTACCGGTATCTATACAGCATTTATAGAAATAGCCGTTTGGATAGTATCCTTGCACATACTGAATTTTGTATAATTCAGGGCGACAGGAACCTTTCAAAATAAGAGAGTGTATATGGGTACCAAAATTTCACAGCGCACACAAATGTTTGTGGGTTAATGGTTAAGAATTGGTTACACATTTCTAAGAAAGCAGAAATAAAGTTTGTGTGGTCAGAGACGTGTATCACTTAGGCAAATACTTTGTTCTCATTGAACCAGATATATTAAAGTGAGGATTACATTTTGTAGATTAAAGACAGTTAGAATTTTCTCTTAATTAAAATTTTGTTATTTTGAAGTTCTTTTCACTTGACTAAATAAGTTGCTTAATTAGAGAATTGCTGTTATCTAAAGTACTTGTTTTAAGAATAGAAGCCGTATGATTTGGAATATCCATGCAATTCATTATGTAGATGTAGACGTTCTTGTATAATTACAATTTACATCTTTACTGGGAAGAATAGCACATGAATATCTAATGGTGAAGGTTAACCCAAGTTTTGCTGCAGAAAATTTTAAGTTAAGCATCAGTGTCTATCTAATACCTTTAATGAATGTTTCGTGAAAAGTATATCATAAACAAAACACTTTTGCAATCATTAAGCCTAAATATTTAGTTAATAGATTGTCGTACCCTTACGCCCTACCAGGCGGCAATTCCTGTATCATGAAGGCAAAAACATACAATAAAATTAGAAAAAAACAGCATCTAAGGTTTACCCAAAGGTGTTCAATAGTTCACAAACTATATACTAATAGATGACTGCAATCGTCTAGTTTTTCAGAAAAATGAGTTTTGTCCCATTATTGTGACGAGGCCTCGATTGCAACTTTTAGTTCTACATTTTGATTGAATTAGTATATTTTTGTGTTTTAGCTAGGAATGGTTTCGTAGTTATTGCTTAGCCGTATAAATTTAACATCGTGCAACTTTCGTTGAAAAATTTAGAGAATCACAACTTTAAATGCATTGTGAGCTAAAGACTTGTTTTCTATTATCTCAAATAATAAGAACGTAGTGACTGAAGTCACGTACTGAAAAGCACTAAACGTGAAAGTTAAAAACACATGATCATGTTTATTTCCGTTAAAATAAGAAATGCAGCATTTTCGTATTTTATACTTGTATATAGCCAAAAATCAATTTTTGTTTGTTTCTTGCTATGCTTATTTCATTTGCTTCTTTTTATTCATTAATTTTAGTAATACTGGAATCTCTGTGTGGTCACTAAAGTATTCTTGAAGAAAGTATTGTAATGCACATTTTTGAATTTAAATATTTTTCTCAGAACCACTTTCTCAGCATTTTTCATTACTTAAAATCCTCCACGAGTCATAAATTACGAGCAATTAGGTTTTCTTTTTCTATTAACACTTTAAGAACGAATGTTAAATAGTCTCGTTTGCTGGTTTTTAATATGTTTTATTACTTTATTTGTAATTAAATATTTTTATAGCTTTATGTCTACAAAATTTATAGAAGGAAAAGGTATACCTTTTTTCCCCTCATGTAGTTTCACAGAATTAAAAGACAGAGTTCAATGTGGTTTTATTATAATATGTTGCTAAACCAAAAAAGTAAGTTATATAACAATTAAAAAAAAGTAAAAAAAATCACACCTATAAAAATAATGCATTAATGTAACTGAACTTGTGTACATTACCATTATGTGATGAAAGTTAGTTTCTCAGATAACAACTGTTAAAGGTTTTTCACAGACGCAGTGCCTTAAAACGCATGTGCTAACGCGATCCATAATTCTTTTGGGGGGGCGGGGAGGCATCGATGGTCTTTTGAACTGTTTCCGTCAACTTCTGCAATAACTTTATAGGGTAAAAAAATTGTATACAGTGACTTCATTGCATATAAGCAAAAGCTATCAATTGTCATTACGTACTGAAATCTAAGATAAGTTCTCCAAGGAGGCGCGAACTATCGGGCATGTGTTTACTTCTTATCAGGATTATCAACTTAATTCGATGGGGTATATTCCTGAAATTTTCCCTTGCACTGAAAAGACAAATGTTCGGTAACTTATGGCGTTAAAGACTCTGGGAATATGCATTCCATCACTAATAAACCTTTCCATCCTCGTATGCACTGACTTCGCAATACAAGAAATTAAATATACGTGTACATAAAAAAAATCTGATGTATTATACTAACATGACTTTCTCTACTCTTATTCTCCATATGCTTCATGTTAATCGAGATGTTAATCTCATTGCTAATTTTCTTGTAGGTACAAGGGGAATTGGTAGGCTTTAAGCGATAGTCAAATATTTTAAGAGCTGGTTTCTATGTGGAGTATTCCATTCTCCTTGCATTACCACGACAAAAAAAATGAATAACGAATTCCCATTTGAGAAAAAGTGTATGTATTGGAAAATTTAAGGGAATAACAAGCAATATCTCTAAAATGGTTCACTCAACAACAAAAATGTATGACATAAATTGTGTATTTTAACGCGATCTACATTTTTGTGTAGTAAAATTTTGTCTATCTCTTATGGTTTACCAGTTACGCAAAAGTCGTTCATAATGAAGAATACTTTTGGAGACCTTCCCAGAAAATTAGAGATATACATTTCATTTGTCATAAAAATATCTTAAGCATATGGTATTTTAATCAAAATCGTTAGAGCCATTTTTGAGAACATTAAAATTTTCGAAAAATGTTCCATGTAAAGGGTGATCTGGGCTGGGGGGTATTTTCTTTAAAACCTTCGTGTCGCATCTCTTGAAGATAAGAACCTAAATACCAAGTTTGTGTTTACCCGACTGTTCGTTTCTGAGTTATGCTGTTCATAGGCACACACACACACGGACATGTTTCAAAACATGCTTTTTTGGATTCAGGGGTCCTCAAAACATGTATTTCCGGTAAAATCTCGGTATCGAATTTTTGGGTGGAATGCAATACTTCCCCTACTTGCTATACGTAGTAGAGAAAGTAATAAGGAAAATCAGGTTAATATTTATAAACAAATACCATTTACACATAAACGCTATTATTAACTTCTTCCTCACATCATTGCTTTCTTGAAAACGGCTCGATTGTTGTTAAAATTCACTATAAAACTTTTTGTACTGTGGAGGGAGTAAAGGCAACGTAATTAACCGACGGTTTGATTCTTGATAAGTAAAACCTATTGCACATCAGCCACTGTTCTCTCCGTCTCTTTCTCTCTCTTTAGAGCCTTGTTGACCCATGAATGTTTTCGGTCAGAACAAAATGATTTAATTCTCGCTTAACATTATGATTTTGTCGAAGTCTGAGATGAATCAACTGTAGTTTTAAATCAAAGAATTTTACTTCTCGGACATTTTGGAACACCTGATGGCAGCATGCTTCATTTAGATAGTAATTTTTAAACTAATTCGTTGACTTGACACCTCGAGCAAGCTGGCTTATGGATCTGGCACACTGAATATGACTGCGGAAAGCACCACTTTTTACTTTCTCTACTGCTTACCGTAAGTAGAGGAGGTGTTGCATTCCACACAAAAATTCGATGACAATATTTTACCAGAAATGTACGTTGTGACACTTCCTGAACCCACCAAAAGTGCATTTTTAGACAGAGGTGCGTGCGTGTGCGTGTGCGTGTGCGTGTGTGTGTGTGTGTGTGTGTGAACAGCATTACTCAAGAACGAAAGTTGGTTAAATCTTAACCTGGATTTAAGTTCAGCATCTTCCAAGGATGCGACATCAGACAATTATTTTTTATTTTCTCAAAAAGTCTAGCGATTTTTATTAACATACTGTATGCTTGAGATGTATTTTCACGACAAATTAAATTATATCTTGAATTTTCTAGGAATAGCCTGTGAAATCCTCTTCATTATGAATGCATTTTGTATAATTGGTACACTATAAGAGATAGACAAAATTGTACCACACAAAAAACATAGATCTCGTTAGAACGCACAATTTATGTCAAACATTTATGCAATTAAGCATCCTGAAATATTACTTGTTAGTGGTTTAAATTTTCAAATACTAATAATTTTCTCAAATTGGAGAATCATTTTTCTCTCATTGTCATGTAAGAGCATGGAATTTCAAAGCCATCTCAAAGCGACACACACTTTATCCTACAACAGAATGCGTAAATCTGAATTGAAAGTTTATCAGGATTAACAAAAGTGAATATAATAACATTTTAGAATGGTTAGAAGAGTGAGTAGAGAAAGCCATGTGAATGAAAGCCAGAATTATTATTAAAAGTTGACCTTTAGGACATCATATTTTCAATCTTCGCTTCTCAATTTTCTCTGGATTATTCAGTATTTTATTCTCGATGTATTTCATATTTAAGAAAACAAATATTTTGTATATTCAGACCTTTACACCTCATTTTCAATGTTTCCATTATATTTGTAACCCCACTCTCTTCAAGTATATTTTGGTCTCAACCAAAAATAGTCGTAAAGTTTATATTCAGAAAAAAAATAAAGGTTCTTTCTCAATTACCGTAGTGTGTTAAAGTTGTGTTGCGGCAATAAATTATCACCTTTGGAGGGGATGCATGGCAGTACAACTTTAAATAAAGGTTACACATATAAAACATTTGTTTTCTACCATTTATACTTAAACAAACTGGTCGAAACTTCGGAACAAGAATTGCAAATTGCAATAGTCCAACAAAGTTACTGTTTCCGGGTTAAGGCCGTAAAATATCTTAGGCTAAAATTAGTGTCTAAATCCGGAGACTGTGAATTCATGTTTGTTAATAGTGTTTGTGCGGAATAGGGCATTACAGCCCTTTCATGATAATACAAAGACCATTCTACTAAATGTGTGTTTGTGTTTTAAAAACATTTCTTTGTATGGAAGTTGTGCTAGTTAAATGCAGCACCGTATATGTTGACTTTCTAATACGTATATAAGTAGGGGAAGTATTGTATTCCACCCAAAAATTCGATACCAAGATTTCACCGGAAATATATGTTTTGAGGCCCCCTGAATCCCAAAAAAAAGCATTTTTGGAAACATGTCCGTATGTGTGTCTGTGAACAGCATAACTCAGAAACGAACAGTCGGATAAATACCAAACTGATATTTAGGTTCAGTATCTTTCAGAGATGCGACATGAAGGTTTTCAAGAAAATCCCCCCAGCCCGAATCACACTTTACATGGAACATTTTTCGAAAATTTTAATTTTCTCAAAAATTGCTCCAACGATTTTGCTTAAAATATCATATGTTTAAGATATTTTCATGACAAATAAAATGTATATCTCGAATTTTCTGTGAATGTCTCCAAAAGTATTCTTCATTGTGAATGACTTTTGCATAACTGGTAAACCATAAGAGATAGACAAAATTTTACTACACAAAAAATGTAGATCGCGTTAAAATACACAATTTATGTCATATACATTTTTTGTTGTTGAGTGAACCATTTTCTAGATATTGCTTGTTATTCCCTTAAATTTTGCAATACTTATACTTTTTCTCAAATCGGAATTCGTTATTCATTTTTTTTGTCCTAGTAATGCAAAGAGAATGGATTACTCACATAGCAACCAGCTCTTAAAATATTTGACTATCGCTTAAAGTCTACCAATTCCCCTTGCATCTACAAGAAAATTAGCAATAAGATTAACATCTCGATTAACATGAAGCATATGGAGAATAAGCGTTTGTAAAAATAGTTTGTACAAGAGTAGAGAAAGTCATGTGAGTATAACACATCAGATTTTTTCCCTCGTATTTTTTTTTTTTTTTTGTGTATGAAAATAGAAATCTGCTCCCTTACTACGTATTACAATGTCTTTTTTACAGTTTAAACTTATAGGTAATATTATGAAGTTATACCAACATTTAAAGGTATTACTTTTACTAGAGGCTATAACGGGGTAGAAGTATACTACCATCTTCACCAGTATTCGTTTTATGTTATAACCATTTAACAGGTTGAAATATCTGCTCCTTTGTGCTTCACGGTGGCTTTATTCCAACTCGCTAATGTGGGGCTTCAGGAATGACGTGATTATTGGGGAGAGAGAGAGAGAGAGAGAGAGAGAGAGAGAGAGAGAGAGTGAAAAGTATACGAGAATGAAAATGTGTTCCATAGGTTTCATGTCGCTGCGCGAGTACCTGAGGAACAGATTGCTTATATAACATGTATGCCTAAGATACCTTCAAGTACAGGCGTTTCTATGAATTTAAACGCTATCGATTTTATACCTGAATGAATTGAACTGTTATGTGAAATGTCGCGATGGTGCGACAATTTGGCTCAGGAATGTAGTTGCCGCCCTTTTTCCTTGTCTCCAGTATGTCTGTTGATTCTGCTGCCAGCTGCTTCAGTGGTTTAACTGTGAGTGTTTTCCCTTAGGGTATGTGTGGATGTATTGCGAAAGACAACACCTCTCTCTGATTTTATTACATGTCCTTTTATTAATTAAGCCACGTCCACCTCCACCAACATTCTACCTTATACGTTGCCAAATCTCAAAACGCTCTCACTGTTACTAGGGGGTTCAGCTAAATTATCAGAATGTAAGTGTCTATGTACCTCTGTATAAGCATACTGAACTTATAACCTAACTGCGTTCCCAGAAATTCTTAAGCTAAAGTGCCATATATAGGGTAGGTAAATTATATTCGAACCCACTCGCGGCATCTCTCTACTGCGCGAGACGCCGGCAGGCGCCGGGGAAATTAGGCCGGCAGAGGCTGGAAATGTTAACCTTCTGCTCTCAAACAGGCAGCATATGTCGTGTAAATATTCTCGCTCACTCTCCGAAGCTCAGCAGCAGGAATTCTTGTGATTGGTGCCGCTTTGGAGCTTTCGCATCGAAAATCGCTGAAAAAAACTTGTGCAGTCAACAGGTGTATCTCGATCCTTTGCGAGAAATACTACACATCTGTTGAAACTGAATTCCTATCGCTATACACGAGTGCAAGCGTTAAAGCCAAATGATCCCGCTAAACGTGTGAATTATTGTAACTGCTTTTTCCAATCCGTAGAAAGAGGTTTCATTGGCCCACAGCTTTTGTTTTTCACTGATGAATCTTGTTTTCATCTAAGTGGACGTGTGAATACCCACAGCAGTCGATACAGGGCTTCAGAAAAACCTGTGCTACTGGATGAAACGCCTCATTATGATCAGAAAATTAGAGTGCGATAAGTGCTAAAAGAATAATAGGACTCATATTCTTAGATGAAACAATAAATGCACAGCGATATCAGAGGTTAATTCTGAGGCCATTTTGCAATCACTTGACACAAAAAGAGAAATCGTATGGTTGGTTCCAGCAAGATTCTGCAACATCAATACGGCTGCCGAATCATTACATGCAATAAGACAGGTGTCTGATGACAGAATCATTAGTGTTGATTTGTGGCCCCCTCGTTCTCCTGACCTAACGAGTTGTGATTTTTATTTATGGGGTTCTTTAAAAGACAAAGGTAAGGATTTTAGTCCGCCTCTGCCAGCGTAATTTCCCGGTGACTGCCGGCTGTCTCGCGCAGTAGAGAGAAGCCGCGAGTGGGTTCGAATATAATTTAATTACTCTATACTTCGGCTGTCACTAACCTGACTTCCTAATTTACCTTCATCTTTCCGGACAAACATTTATACTTAAACTTGTTACATTGTGCACTGATTAAATATGCGGAAATTATTTATTGCATTTATTTATCTTACTATTCTTTATTTATTTAATCATTCATATACTCCCGTCAATAATTACGGTATCAGAACACACCTGTGTGTTTTAACGCATTCAATTTGCTCCATTCTTTTAATCTGCGTTGATGAAGCTTTCTGGCTAAAAAATGTAGAATACACTATTTCCATGTTTTCTAATTCCGCAGCTGGGCAACTCGGTGTGACCTAAGTAGTCGTCAGCCCAGGCAACTGGAAAGAAAGGAAAATATGTGGGAAAAAATTAATTGGTGTTACTGTGATTCCCACGCTTAAGTGTAAAAAAATGTGAAGATTTTCGGTTTTTTCGTTTTCTGTATTTCTGTTATACTTACAAACTAATACTTTCATTTTAAACAATTGGTTTTTTAATATTAATAATTTTAAAGCTGCTACAAATTGGTATCAACTGAACCTATATTATTTAGATAAGGCATCGCACTGATCTACAGACTTCATTTTTTTTCTTTTTTCAGACATTTTTCGCTACTCAAAAGCTTCTTGGACCACAATTTATAACTTGCTAGCTTGATATTCTCTGGAGAGCTTCAGGAATTTTGGATTTAAAATTGTTAAGTAATAGTTAAAAATATGACATAGTTCAGCTAAAATTAACTATTTTCCATAACTCACATTGAAATTTTAAAAAATTCAATAACATGCATAACTTTTTTTCTAGAACCAATATAATTTAGACATTCCCACATAATTTCTTTTTATTTGTATGTTAAGATCAAACTAAAAATTTGGGACTAGCACGATAAACCGTAAGGTCCAAGAAGCATTTCATATTACCATGTCAAAAACTGATAAATTATGAATAAAAATGAATATCTTAACGGTTTGACATACTTTGTTAAAATTTGGGGCGTCCTATATGTTTCGAGTATGTGCTAAAGTCAAAGCAATCAGAAGAGAAATGTGAATTTTTTGATTTTCACAGATGCACTGACTTAATTTAATTATTGTTGGTCGAAATTTGTTTACTTTTTATCCAAGCTTTAGAGAAGAAATGAACACACACCTATCGTCAACATATATAGGGAAACAAGCGGTAAGTTGAATGCTCATGTTAATTGCATGAATGGGTAATAAGAAAAGCAAAGGAGAGAAACATCAGAAACATTAGTTAGTTTATTGGTTTCTTATCCACATAAACGATTGTAGAACAAGTAATACATTTATATATTTTTTGAATGGAGAAGTCTTTTTCGTCTTACCCCATGTAGGTACATTCTTGAATTGAGATTAATGATTTTAATTAACATTCACATGATTTTCTCTACCCACTATCGTTTATTTTCACATATATTTTACAAATTATTTTTAAAAAGTCTATTTCTCCAGTTAACTCTGATAAATCTTGGCAAAAATGGTTCAATATACACTTTGTAGTAGGTCCATAACACTATATACAAGAGGCTGATAAGACGTTCAGCTGTTTTGTTTATGCCTGCAGAGTTCGGGAGAAATAAATGGCAATTGAAAATAAGTATGTTGTTTGAAATGCTGGGGCACTAAAAATAAGAAAAACTAACATTTTTGTAAATGCTGATTCTAACAAAATTAAACCTTATTCTAGAAGAATTATGCATTTAAACAGTTAAACGTTTTTCCTCAAGTAAGCCTTTGTCTGGCTCTCATGGTTCCTCGCTTTTACAAAATATAACAATGAAGATAACGAAGAGTGCTTCGCAGGCCAGCTGTAGAAAGTTTAGTAAAAATATATACGTATGTTCCAATAGCCACATTAATATATCAAGCATATAATACTAGTATTTTTTGAGAAAATGAAAAATAACGAAATATTTTTTCTTGTAAAGGGTGAGTAGATTACCCTGAAAATCTTCGCCAGGCGATTCAAGTAAATAACATGACTTAGCGACACACACGCACACGCACAAAGAGAGAGAGAGAGAGAGAGAGAGAGAGAGAGAGAGAGAAAGGTCGTTTTCTAAAAATGGTTTTCTTATTCAGTCGATGTAAAAACATGTATTTCTGGTCAAATCTCGGTATAGAACTTTAGAATGAAATAAGATACTAATTCTACTTAACACCAGCAATTCAAAGCTTAAATAAACTTGTCAAACATAACGGGTTTAACCTTAATGTGGGTTCCAGGGCATGAGGAAATTGAAAATAATGAAATTGTAAATCGCCTTACAAAATGGGGAGCCTCATCTCTCTTTATCCAGAACCGCCTTGTGGAGTTTCACACCCCTATTTAAAGAATGCCATAAGACTTTGTGAACACGAAACCAAAAGTAAGCTCTGGAACTCAGTTGCTGGGCTAAATTAGACCAAATAGTTCAGATATTTCGTCTAAAAGAGTTAAAGGGATTCCTAACTTAAGCAAAGAGGCTCTGAGGCTAGTTACCAGTTTCTTAACTGGACATTAATACACATGTAGGCTGATGTAAATACTTCTCTCTTCTGAAACGAAAAGTCGTGGTCTCTAATGCTATAATGGCCTATGACCTTCAGTGATTCCTCATTCCACCAAGCGATGATTATCCATTTCTGAGGTGGAGGCACCCAAAGGCCGGAGTCCTTTACCTCCGATGGTACGGTGATGAGGATGACGGTGGAATGAAAGAACCTACAGCCTTTACCGTGCACTCCGAACACGTTGACCCTTGGGGATACTTCATATGAGCAAGACAGAGGTGAAGGCGTGAATAGAGCCGATTTAAAATAGCCACCCCAGAGTTGGGAAACGAACCCCGGACACTCAGAACCAGAGCCGGAAACGAAACCATTGCGCTACTCCAGCAATGATAAGTAAGAAATGGTAAAATATGTTCTCTACGACTGAAAATATCACATGCGTTGGAGTGAGGTATTTTGGCGTTCGTTTCTTAACACCAGAGGAAGCTACCTTACTACCATTCAGAACAATTTATAAACTTTATTAGAGGAACTATATTGAACCGCAACATACATATGTAACAATACATTAATTAGGATTTCAAGATAGTTCTATTAACAATGCAGTGTTGAGAGATTACTAATATCTTTAGACCCACCATACTACTACTACTACTACTACTACTACTACTACTACTACTACTACTACTACTACTACTACTACTACAACTACTACTACTACTACTACTACTACTACTACTACTACTACTGCTACTACTACTACTACTACTAATACTACTACTACTACTACTACTACTACTACTACTAGTACTACCAGTACTACTAGTACTACGACAACAATCACCCTTAATAATACTGCAATAACTAATACTGCTAACACCATCACTACCATTACTACCATCACCACTATTACCACCATCACTAATACTGTAAATATTATCACTACCACTACTACCACCACAACTACCATACTACTACCAGCACTACCACTACTGTCCCCACCACTACTATTACTGCTATTACCACCGCCACTTTTAACGTAACTACGAATACCATCACTAATACTACAAACTACTATCACCAAAACTACCACAGTACTACTACTACCACTACTACCACAACAACTACTACCGTCACCATTACTACCACCACCGCCATCACTAATACTTCCAATACTATTATCACCACTACTACCGCCACCAGTACTACTACCCCCACCACCACCACCATTACTCTATAACCACAACCACTACTACCACCACTGTCACCATCACTACTACTACCACCAACACTACCACTATTACTAATACTGCAACTACAATTATCACCACTACTACCACCATCACTACTATCGTAACTACCACACCACTACTACCACTACCACCACCGCTACTGGTGTTATTCCCTAAACTATTACTACTAATTACTACTAGCACCACCACCACTACTACTACTACTACTACCACCACCACAACCACTACTACCGTCACCATTACTACCACCACCGCCGTCACTAATACTTCAAATACTATTATCACCACTACTACCGCCACCAGTACTACTACCCCCACCACCGCCACCATTACTCTATTACCACAACCACTACTACCACCACTGTCACCATAACTACTACTACTACTACTTCTACTACTACTACTACTACTACTATCCCCACCACCATTACTCTACTACTACTACTACCATTAATACTACAAATACTATCACGATCACTAATAGATCAAATATTATTATTATCACCACTACTACCACCATCACTACTATCGTAACTACCACACCACTACTACCACTACCACCACCGCTACTGGTGTTATTCCCAAAACTATTACTACTAATTACTACTAGCACCACCACCACTACTACTACTACTACTACTACTACTACTACTACTACTACTACTACTACTACTACTACTACTACTACTACTACTACTACTACTACTACTACCACCACAACCACTACTACCGTCACCATTACTACCACCACCGCCGTCACTAATACTTCAAATACTATTATCACCACTACTACCGCCACCAGTACTACTACCCCCACCACCGCCACCATTACTCTATTACCACAACCACTACTACCACCACTGTCACCATAACTACTACTACTTCTACTACTACTACTACTACTACTACTATCCCCACCACCATTACTCTACTACTACTACTACCATTAATACTACAAATACTATCACGATCACTAATAGATCAAATATTATTATTATCACCACTACTACCACCACCACCATTACTCTATAGCCACAACCACACTACTACCACCACTGTCACCATCACTACAGCTACTACTACCAACACTACCACTATCACTAATACTGAAACTACAATTATCACCACTACTACCACCATCACTACTATCGTAACTACCACACCACTACTACAATTACCATACCACTACTACCACCATCACCACCGCTATTGGTGTTATTCCCAAAACTATTACTAATAATTACTACTAGCAGCACTACTACTACTACTACTACTACTACTACTACTACTACTACTTTTACTACTAGCACCACTACTACTACTACTACTACTACTACTACTACTACTTTTACTACTAGCACCACTACTACTACTACTACTACTACTACTACTACTACTACTTTTACTACTAGCACCACTACTACTACTACTACTACTACTACTACTACTACTACTTTTACTACTAGCACCACTACTACTACTAATACTACTTTTACTCCTATCACCACCACTACTATTATTACTCATATGACCATCACTACTATTATTACTCCTATCACCACTACCAAACTACTGCTATCACCACTACTGTTACTATATTACCACACTACTACTACCACCATCACGACTACTACCATTACTGCTGCCATAACCACCACTACTGTCCTCCTCCGTGGACTAGTGGTAACGTGCTAGCCTCTAGTTCCCAAGTTGGCGGGTTCAAACCCGGCGGAGGGCGATGGATTTTTTTCGGGCGTAAAAATCCTTAGCATGGCTTCCTTCGGAAGGGAAGTAAAGCCGGTGGTTCCGTGTTGTAGATTTGCGGCACGTGAAAGAGCCGCAAGCCTTTTAAAGAGGCCTCTGAGCAAAATTACTGGTCTTTCACGCCCAATATAGAATGGGACGCTAAGGACCATAGCAGTTAAAGAGCGTCCATAAATAAAACTCAATTTAATTTACCACCACTACTTCTACCACACTACTACTGGCATCACTATTACTAACACCACTTCTACTACTGCCACTACCACTACATTTACTACTATCACTGCTATTGCTCCTAATACCAAAACTACTACTACCACCACTGCAACTACCATCACTACTGCTACCACCACTACCTCTACCATACTACTACCGGCATCATTATTACTACCACTACTGCTATTACCACCACCATCACTACCATCACCACTAATGCTACGACCATTATTACTACCACTATCTCTTCTACTAATTCTACAATGGTTAGTCTACTACTACTCCACCACTACACCCCACTAATACTACCACCTTCACTACCACCACCATTAGTACTACTACTATTACTACTACCACCACTGAACTACAATTAAATTAATTGACCCTTTGACGTCAGTCCGAGTATGTGATGGCTGATTGTTATTCTTTAGCTTAACAATATGTATTCTTAAAGCTTTTTACCTTATAAAAAATTTGGAACCGCAATGCAGAGTTGTTTATTTACAAGCAATAACTATTCCCGAAATTAGTTGAAGCTGTCGTCACAGATGTTGCTCTCGACACCATTTCACCATGACTTGTCATGTTAATTAAGCAGTACCGTTATCTTCGACATAAGTGGATAGCCAAGCAAAGACGACTTATAGTGTGATATAAAGATGAGAGAATAAAGGCAGTGACCAAGAAGAACGTCAAGCGAGGTCCCAGAAACCCAGAGCTCTTATTTTCGCCATTCAAAAAGATATTTTCTTCCCTTTGTGCCTCACCCTTCTCGTCATTGTTTAGGTCATAAATCATTCCACACAATGCTGGCAAAAGTTGAGGTGTGGGTAGAAGGGAAAATAGGAAATAAACCTTGTTGCATCCCTCGTCATTCCTTTCCTGTTGTTCTGCACCTTTCCTTTATTTTCCATAACACCTTTGCTTTCATTCGGAAATATATATACATATGGCTTTAAAGTCTGTTTGAGCAAGGATTTGCAGGCTAATGTGAGACAGTATTTTTAACACTAAAATAAGTTCAGTCTAATTGTATAATATATATAATTCAATAACTGCCGCCTTAAAGCAATATGTGTATGTAACAATATATAAAAAATGTATGTAACACTCATTGTATATGTTTGTATTATTGTATCCATGTGTAATAATGTTACGTGACTATATTACGTAATATAATAATGTAGGAGCTGTGAGAATAATAGGTTAAAAGTTGCTAACAATGAGGTAACCTAATGAATTTGAAAGTTTAAATGCTACTATTCATTATTGGAGCAACAATAATGTAAATTTTGAGACAGTTTAAAAATAGCCAATCAACAACCAGAAAAAGCTTTAGTTAAATAAAAGTATTCTATTGGAGTAGGATTAGACAATTAGAGACCTGAAATACAGAAATTTACAAGTTTAGGTGGTTGAAATCATTTCAGTTGGTTGCAGACAGCGTTACTAATCAGACGCAAAAAGTGTCCTCAAGAGATTTAATACTTATTCGTGTGAGACGAAAAATAGTTTACGTGTTAAAAACTGCAAATAATTAATAACAGAATCTCACAGCGCTCTATATCAGTGAAGTGTTATTTAAATCGCATGAAGCATTAATAAAAGGAGTCAAGTAAATTATAATCTGTGTAAGCCTACATTCTTAAGTCGAACCACAACCCTGCTAAGAGAAACGTGTCTCTAACAATAATACTGACGCAGCCGAGGCAAACATAAATATATAATATTTAAAGAAACAATTAATTTACAAAGTTAATATTCTTTTAAACTTGGGACAAAGGCCACCTGAAAGTAAATTTGGGGCGAAGGCTACCGGAAAGTGATTACTATATGTGCGGTTGCAACTACTAAAAGTTCGGCTCTCCAACAGTTGAAATACGATACAACTCCTAAAAAAACATTATCAAATGTCGGAGTTAATAGCTTAAACCAGAGGTGGCAAAAAGTGCTTCGCGAGTTATTTTGACTCGCAGGCGCCGTTCCCTCTCTGCAACCGTCCCTTTGTTTTACACGTGCTGTGAGTGATGCAGTGCGTGTTGCATATTTGGTGACTCGCGGAAGGAAGTCATTTTCGCCACCCTTGGCCAAGCTAGTGTTGTAGCAAATGGCAATAACAGTTACTGCGAAACACACTTTTATTTATCCACCAGGCACAACTGATTCCGTGAATCACAACTCACAACTGAACTGCTTGGCATTATCCACTTTTCACTTCTAACTTTTTAATTGAGTGAACTCAAGTGCACCCGACTCAACTCAGCTCCGGGCAATTGCAGCTCCTTATACAGAGTGTATCTTTATTGGTGTCATATATTTGGGGGACGTGCTCCTGACATCAAAACAGTGAAAAAAAGTTCATATAAACGTGGGTGTGAAAATCATTTATTTAAGAGTTTCAACACAAAATCGAAAATTACAAAAATTGCTCGACGTGGCTTCCTCTTGCATCGATGCATGCAGTAAGCCTGCGTTCCATGCTCTGGCGTACTCTGTTGAAAATTCCTGTTATGTTTCGTATTTGGTCAAATCCAGTTTGGATACGTCCTCTCAAAATATCAACATCAGGTACAGGAGTCGCATAAACCAAACACTTCAAATGTCTCCAGACGAAGAAATCCGTTGGATTCAAATCAGGCGATCGACCAGGCCATGCAATGGGCCCTCTCGACCAATCCATCTTTGCGGAAATTGATCATTCAAAAACTTACGAACTATCACACTGAAGTGAGCTGAAGCACCGTCATGTAAAAATCACATTCGTCGGATGATGTCCAGAGGCACATTATCAGTTAAGTGATACAACTCATTTCTGAGAAACTGGAGATAGGTTTGTCCATTCAGACGCGGAGGGAAGAAGAAGTAGGGACCAATAAGGTGAACATGAATGATTCCCCCCCCCAAACGTTGAGAGTGAACCTCTGTTGATGGTTGTCCTGTCGTACTGCATTAGGATTTTCAAATGCCCTGTTATGAAAATTGAAGATGCCGTCGCGTGTAAAACCAGTCTCATCCGAGAATAAGGTACAGCGCACTTTTGTAACATGCCTTGACAGAAACGTCTTCTTAGCTCAAAGCTCGCCTCATATAATCCTTGCACACGTTGAAGGTGATACGGGTACAGAAGATTTTCATGCAGGATTCTCCAGATAGTCGTATGACTAACTCTTTCCCTTACAGTCATACGTCGTGTGCTTTGTGATGGGTCTGCATCCACTGGCTCTTCAAGCTCAATGCCTCGTACCGCTCTTGGTCTCGCAACATCCCTAGTACTTCTCTCAAATGCGCCATTCTCTATCAAGCGTTGGTGAATTCGTGCGAATGTTCTTGCACACGGTAACGGCCTGTCAGGGTACCTTTCTGCATGAAGTCCACGTGCTCGTGCTGCATTGCGTCTGCACGGCCATAGTTGTAGTGCATATCCGTCTGTTCACTCATGGAATACATCTTCTTTGACCTACAACATGGAAACGGTTGATTTTCAGATCCATGACACCAATAACGATACATCCTGCATAGACCTCGCATACCGAACAGGTTCTAGAAAAAAGGCTACTAGAACATGCCGAAAGGAATTCCAGTTACAAAGATTTAAATATTCTATTGAATAGTTATGAAATTGTGAATAGCAACACTGTTTACGAATAATTTTATTAATTGTTGGTATGAATAGTGTTAGACATAAATCTAGGTGTTGAACAAATCTGAGTTGTTTCTTTTCCTGTAAGGGACATGTTATATTGGATGTGATTAGAAATGTGTAGCGTTGTTAGAGCTAATTATTTTAAAACTAATTTACCGTGGCCAGTCATAAATTGTGTTATTACAAATGAAGGCTTAAAATATTTTAAAGCTAAACTATCATGAATTGATGGTAAGAACAAAATTTTTGTGACGTGACCTTTACTGGTTTCTGGCCACAACGAATTCCAGCAGAGTTATACATTTTTTATTTTCAAGCTTTTTCACCAAGGAAATTTGGTAGCTGTTGTAGGCATATTTTGCACACATTTTTGAAGCAGCCTTTACAAGTTGGTCAGCTTTCATTTCCATCAGACCTGTCTGTCTGATGTCAACGGCAATAGGGTGGAGATTATATTTATCATTAATTGCTCAAGCGCTGATTGGGAACCTCCTAAAATTTGAAAACTGTGTGAATTATTAACACTACGATATAACAATATTTACTTTATTAGAATCTTAGAAATGTTAAAATATAGAAGCAGCATGTATTTCAGGAAAAAGTGAAAGCTAACTAGAATGAAACAAGTTGTAACTAGAGACGCAAACAACCAGCGATGGGACGATTGTAGGTAAAGGCAGACAAAAGTTTAAATTCGAGGAAGGTTTAGCTAGAGGAACATACTTGAACAATATTGGGAGAAACCACAAACGTAAAACTCAGTCAAGCACACAGAAAAGTTACATCAGGCGAAAATAACGCGGTAATGGAAGCCACTAGAAACGTGTATTTTCTAAATAATATTAACCAATAAGTGCGTAGTAAAATTTAACAAGACAGTCAATGACATAATTAAAAAATCATGTGCCTAAAAAAGGAACCTGACAAAAATAGAAAATGGACATGAAATAGAAAGTTATATAGACCGGAAGCTCATTTTCACATGAATGTAACTTTGATACTTCGTGTTATATCGTGGTCATAACAGGTCAAAAGTGTCGGCGTATAATTTATAAAGAAAATATAAGTGTCGAACATTACTGCTGATTTATATTAAGCACAGGGAACGCGGTTAGTATATGAGAAGAGTCAGTGAATTTAATTTGATCGTGGAATTACACACGTTGTGATGTGTGACAGGAACCAGGAAAGGGTAATTATTTAATTTACAGTGTGGAACATGTAAAGAGGACAGTGAAGGAAAAATGGCCAATTATCTCCTATCCCCATTTCCTGAGAGAAGAGTGTCCCATTTCCTTTAAATCGCCTATCGTCAAAGCTAGCCGAGAAACCTAACCTTTCCTGATCATTTCTCCTTGCATCAAAACAGCAACCCACCATCCCACATTAGTAGGTTGCGTTTAATTCTGTGTGGTGTCGTTCTCCTCTCTTCTGCGTTCATACAACAAGGAGGAGCAGTCGGTTGCGCGATAATCATGTCTGCTTCTACAAGCGTTGTTTAACTTGACAATATAGATGAAATAGTGAAGCATTTTAAACGCAACCAATTAAAAGCTGCGAGAAACGAAATGTGCTTAATGTTTTTAACAAACTAACGCACAAGAATCCAATCGACGTTGTGGATAATATTGTTAAGTTAACTGCAGATTGTTTCAGAGTAGAGTGTTGCAGAATTTGAATGAAATGATTATCAATAATTAAATAAGAAATGAGCATTAATGGAGCTATTTTTTGAATTGATAAAATAATAAAACAATTTATTCAAGATAAGGCGCGTTAAGAACTAAGGGAAATGGGAGCATTGCGAACACCAAGGAAGAACAGAAACCGACATAAGCTAGAATAATCAGATGCAGCAGATCGCGTTTGTAAGAAGGTGCACGAGTTTTCTTTAATAACAAACCGCCAAGTTTGACAGTCTTAAATTCAGTCAATAGTGATTCTAGGCTGCCTTCTTTTAAGTGATTCACTTTACATAAATTATTACCAGAAATCTGATTTAGTTTTTTAAGAGGAATACTTAAATGTGTGTGTGTAATTGACAAGAGGATATCGTATGAAAGAGACTCAGATTTTACACCTCTTCAAGATAGTGATACTGCTACAGATTAGCGTGAGTTTTGTTTTAATTATACTGTACGTAATTTCATCTCAGCTTTTATTTCGGGGTTTGTTATTATTATTATTATTATTATTATTATTATTACTACTATTACTATTACTATATTAAGCCGTTCTATTGCATTATAAACACGACATATGAATCCATGCGTCATTCGTT
The DNA here is from genome assembly GCA_030765065.1 of Deroplatys truncata. Lineage (NCBI taxonomy): Eukaryota > Metazoa > Arthropoda > Insecta > Mantodea > Mantidae > Deroplatys > Deroplatys truncata. Next base: position 124,244,483 of record CM060984.1, on the reverse strand, counting down.
TGTTCCTTACAACTGATACAACACAAGGCTAACGCGGAGGGATACAAAATGCTTTGTTTACATCAAGTGCGGTTCTAAGGCCGGATCGATAGTATATGTTTAAAATAACTTCTTTCTACAATGCTCGCCTAAGCATACCTATGTGCGCGGCGGAGCGATACATTACTTCATAGTAGTAGTAAAACCAGTATATCAGTAAGTATCCTTCCAGCAGGGCGCCTGAAAATCCCAGTCATTGGGACACCTACCCCAATATCGCATAGCTGAAAGTGCTCTCGGTCACTCACTGCGGCCATCATTAATCTTGATGTGATATTAGGATGCAGTCGGATGACGTCACGGTATGCGTGCGCGCGCACTAGAAAGGGCTTTGTCCTCTCCGAAGTGGAAGCTAATTAGTTTGCAGTGTGCGAACTGTTAACCGTTCAACATGCAAGACATTGCAATGAAAACAATGCTTTCCCTTAATGAGACACGGAAAGTTGATTAGGTGTGTTATACTACTTTCTGTTATAAATAAAGGATTAAACACCAGGTATTTGTGTTTTGAAAGCTGTTAAATAGAGCAGGAAATTTGACTCAAGGTCGTTGTTCGTTCTTACCTGTCATTCTCTTAAGAGTATATTGTTGGTTGAATTTACTTACCAAAAACTCTTGCATCATGTGGTTTACCTCGTACATAATTACAATAGCAAGGCGTAAATAATATATCTTATTGTTTCATTTATACCCCGAATACGGTCATATTGAGGGCTTTGACTTGAGAAACAGCTGATGGTTTTATTTACTTAATTTCTATTGGCTCCTTTAATTACTATAGTCGCATCGGAGACTTGACTGAAACATTTGATGGTGCTTTTACTCTTTGAAGTTTTAGGCTAGATTGCTGTAGGTTTTCGTCTTTTTTTAAACTTATTTTTACAAGCACGTTGACTCTCGCATCCAGGCTCTATGGAGGGTAGGGAAAAATCCTAATTAAGGAAAAATTCCCTTACCCGCTCGGGAATCGAACTGTAGGTTTTCTTAACGTTGTTTTATTTTTTAGTACATTGTACTATTAAAACACTCGCATTCACTCCCACACTGCGGAGGATAAGGAATAATTCCGGTCAAAGAAAAATTCCCCGCCCCAGCCGGGAATAAAACCCGGGACCTCTGTGTTGAGAGGCCATAAAGCTGACAGCTACGGCGTGTCTACTTGAAAACATCCTAGCAGTCAAATTAATTGGAAAAAATTTCTCATTTTTAATTTGCATAAAGAACAAACAATTTATGTTTCGGTGTTTTACCGGAATTTTCAAATTATTAGTTTTATAATTTTTTTGCAAATTCACAAATGTTCAGCATTTTCATCTGTGATGAAATGCGTGTAATATTGTAAAATTATTTTATAGTCATTTAGTACAGCAATATTCATATACTACCTCATAACGTACTAAGTTATCTGTTTTTCAAAAGCCACTCCATGGTGCGACAGTTTAAAGCAATCGATGGTCGGCATTTTGAAGCCGTCTACTTTACCTGCTTCTGATGTTATCTCGTAGCTCGGTTTTGTTGTCTCGTGCACCAACTGCTCCAGTGGTAGAGCTATGAGCACTTTCTCTCAGGTATGCATGAATGTATTGTGAAAGGAGCACCAGTTTAAATTGAATGAGAAATTTAATGTAATCTAATACTTGAGCTTTTGAAGCAAGTTGCCAACCATTTGAAGATAAAGAATGAAACTGATTGAGTCGTAGCATTCTAAATTATAACAGTTGAATTATTATATCTGCTATCTTCTGCCGTATCAATTTTACGGTTTGAAATAACTGCTTCCGAAATAAAAGAAAATAGGAACGTAACTTGCCATGAGTCGCTATAATGTTGCTCGAAAAGATCCCTCGTGGTAGCCGCAAAATCTTACACACACAAGCGCATCACTAAGCGCTTAAAATATCACACGAGCAGTAAGTACCGGTAACTGCACCAGAGTAAGACTGTGACTTAATTGCACGAACATTCATTAATTTTAGCTCCGCCTACTTTATTGTTCCTCACCAACGTTATTTCACGCCCGGGCCAATACTTAAAAATCCTACGTGTGCCTCTGCTAGCTTGTGAATAGTGTACCTCCCCCTTAATTCTGAGAAATTCATCCACCCTTTCTGTTTTGCAGAATTGGCCTACGTGGCTCTCAATTTAACTCTAGCTTATAATTTAACTAGTTCCCAGTATTTTAACGCTAATGTGATCTACCTCAGCTAATACTAATGACTTCCGTTAACATGACTTCCTGATTACCTTTTTCTTTCCGGACAAATCGTTCAGCTCCAGCTTATTACACTATACATTGAATTACTACACGGAAATTATTTATTGCCATTGTTTCTCTATCCTACTATTATTCCTTTATTTAATTATTTATGTACTCCCGTCAATGATTACGGTATTATACCTGCTGTTACCGATTTAATGTTTTAAACTGACGGAGAAATAAATTAGTGAAGTGATAAAAAATTTAAGCGATAGTGAGGAAGCTAGGTGAAATCGCTAAGCATTCGAGACTTTGACATCTGTTTTTCCTCTGTGGTTATCACCGTAGTTTTAGGTTAGATAGCAGCAATGTTGCTCTACTAAATGCGTGTAATATTTGTAAACAACACATACGAAAAAGTTGAAAATCGGGCAATTCTCAAAAAAATTCTGAAACTAATAAAATGAAAAAGCATGGAAAAGGTTAGAGCATACAATCTGTAATACCGTTTGTTTTCTCTGCAATTTAATAATTAAGATCTTCTCTTTGTTAATTTTACCGATATTTTACGTTAATTTTGCAATTTTGCCGTTAATTTTACGATATGAGTACACTTGGAGGAGGGACAGTGTTTTTGTTGACAATGCCAGGCTAGGGGTCAGAGGGTAGTGAAGGGCAAGGTGATAGGGAAAAGTACAGTTACAAAAAAGCACTACATTTTGCAGACCTTATTCTCACTAGTAAATGCAACTCAGAACTGCAGGTGTTTTTTTTACCTTACTGTCCTTCCGATGTCCCGCCGCTTGTTCCTCTGCACACCGCATGCATTCATATCGCGACCGACTAGTACGCGAGAAACTGTTTACTATTTGCGTGGTAGCACGCCGTCTAAAGTCTATTTCTTTTAACATTGCCCCGCAGACATGTATTTTTTTGCGCTGCGTTTCTTTCCTCTTTCCTCTGGTTGGCTAATGCGTTCGAATGGTGACAAGCAAGTTATGTGCAATGCAAGGATAGGCAATAACAGCTATATAAGCACACAGTGGTGATAGATGCACTGCTCTCTGAGAGACAAGTTTAAACAGAAGGATCCTCCCATCTGCATGTTGATATGAATGCACTTTCCAGATGCATTAACTCTGTTGCATAATATATTTAATTCATTACTTATTTACACATTTCGTTGCAGGTATAAAAAGAATAGGGTAGGATAAAGCGATAGCTAAATCAATTCAAAGTTGCTCGCTGTTACGCCTTTAAAATTCTGTTCTGTATGCATTAACACGCAAAAAAAAGAGAAAGAAAATAAAGAATAGCTACTTGTAGTTGAGAGAAGCATATATTTGAAAATTTAAACCAATAACAAAGAGTATCTCGGAAATGATTAACGCCACAACAAATTTTGTTTACATAAAGTAAATACTATAGCGGGATCTAAATTTTTTTGTAGTAAGATTTTTTCTATCTCTTGTTGTTTACTAATTATACAAAAGTCATTCAGTATAAAGAGGACTTACAGACTATCCACAGAAATTTCAAGATATAGATTTCTTTTGCCATGAAAATAGCTTAAACATGCTATGGTATTTTAACGAAAACCGTTACAGGCCTTCTTGAAAAAAAAAAATGTTTCGAAAATGTTCCATGTAAAGGGTAGTTTGGGGATGGGGCTTTTCTTTGAAATCTTAGTGTCGCATCTTTGGAAGATCCTAAAATAAATATCACGTTTCCTTTTTCAGTTAATGCACGTACTGTTTTCTAAACATAACCTTGTTTTTGCATTTAGGGGCCTCAAAACATATATTTCTGGTAAAATCTTATATTTTGGGAATGCAGTACTTTCTCCATTTACTGTATGTACGTAGTAAGAAAGTAGAAGCTGATCTGCCGCATTCATATGACTCCCCCTATCACTCACTTGCAGTCTATTATTACAAAATTGGAAAGGTAGAATCCGACGACTGAAAAATTCAATGCTATCGCCGGGATTTGAATCACGGATCTAACGGTTTCCGTCCGGTTGCTTAAGCACTGAGATGGCAACATGCCTGTATGACATTAAATTCCCCAACATATTTGCATTTTTTCCAGTAATGCACACAGATATCTCAAATTCTATTGAGATGGCATACCCCAGTGACGACTTTTAAGTCCCGGGCTTCATAGTTTCGACCGCTATTAGGTCAATTGATGGAATTAATTGTACTTCCACACAAGCCGTGTGTTGGATAAGGTTGAAAAGATAGAATCAGACGACTGAAAAATCCAGCGCCACCTAATCCTGGGTTCTAATTCCGACGATGACATTGAATTTTTTAATCGTTTGATTCTGCCTTTCCAACACACTGCTTGTGTGGAAAAGCAATTAATTCTTTTGTTGCAAACGTTTATTATAGATTTTGTTTGTAGGATAATTATGTAAAGTAATAGCAGATTTTTAAAGAGTGTGTTGCTATGTGATGGCTTTGAAATTTCTTACTCTTTGCATGACCACGAGAGAAAAACGAATAGTGACTTCGCATTTGAAAATGCAAACTAATAACAAGTAATTATTAAAGCTACAACAAATTTTATTTGACTTAAATTGTGAGCTTAACGTGACGATATTCGTTTTTGAGTTGTGTCACACACGCACGCACACACACACACACACACACACTCTCTCTCTCTCTCTCTCTCTCTCTCTCTTTCTAAAAATGTTTTTGTGGGGGAATTCAGGAACCTCGGAACATGTATTTCCAGTGAAATCCCTGTATCGAGTTTTTGTTTGGAATGCAATATCTTCCCTACTTACTATGGAAAGTAGTAGAGAAAGTAATTAGGAACATATATTTGTGAACCTGTCCATAGCTTACACAAGCATTTAGACGATTTCAGCCCCATATAAATTGAGAGGTACATTTACAAAGAAACAGTTCATTCCACATGTGATTCTTCAGAAGGACATCTGTCGACGATATCCCACACTTCATTAGTAACCAGCGGCAGTACTTTGGTGCCCCATCTACCAAGCGGCTGTTAAATTATTCCCTGGCGTGCACTCGCAACTATTTCTCCTTGTAGCTACTGAGCGGACCAACAGAGGGCTGCAGCGTTCAGGTCGGTCATCTGGACCACAGCATCTCTCTCCTCTAGAAAGTGGGGAAAATGAAATCCTATCCAGAACTGCAACATAAGCAATGATATAACTAGATTTGGAATACATTTCAGATATCAAAGTTAATCTAAATTGTTACCGATTTGTATTTACTACTAACTACGATTGGGTTAGAAGAAATTAGAATTTTTTGTCCTCAAAAAGTGTCGTTGCTATTGCAAACTGTCATGCATGCGGAAATGATAATCAAAAGTCTTAAATATTTTATTGAATAGCCATTAAAGCACTAAAAGGGTGCATTTCAATTTTGAAAAATCATTTGTGTAATTATCGGTAAAGATAAATTATTATATCTATATAATATTATACTTTATGATGAAATAGTAAAATGTTTTTTTTTATGTTTTCTTGTTTCATTTTATATCCGTTTACTTACAGGCAATCCTTAAGTTGGGAAAATTGTAGTTTAATTCTAATGAATAAAAAACAAACATCTAAAGGTTTGCAAAACATAAATTTTTAACACTAAGAGTATTAGAAAGTTGAATTTATCGAGTCTCAAAATTTTCCAATTTAATACTCGCACACGAATAGTGCGTGAAAGAAGAATTGAGATATTAAAAATCTGATGTTATATTCACATGACAGTCGTTGCCAACATTCTTTTATTTTAATGTAGCTTATATAAAACCATTCTTACGAATTTTTACTTATCTATCTAGTTCACCATAATCGTGAGAAGTTTTCATAGAAACAATTTCTCACACATTGTATTGTAGATATACGAGGTTGGCACTTAAAGGTTTTAGAAAATTAAATAAGAATTAGTTTTAAAAAGTTAAAATGATTTTATTGTTTTCAAAATATTCCCCATTACTCTTTTTGTGGCACTTCAGAAACTAGGTTTTTACAACATTTCACTTCATCCGATGACGAAGAAGTGATTCCGCCTATTATCTTTAATGTTTGGAAATAAAAGAAATCACAAGGTGCTATGTCAGAGAGGTATGGTGGAGGGTCCATGGTGCTGACCTTTAGGGCATAGATACTCAGTTGTTAATTTTGTTGTCTGGGACAATGCGTTGTCATGATGTAACATTATTTTTGCTTTTGAGCGTTTTTCACGAACTTTTTTTAAAAAAAATTCGTTAAACAGACATTTGTATACCAATCGGCAGTACGTCTATCTTCTAATACTATAGATACAATATGGCCCGTTTTAAAAACAAAAATTAGCAACCATCTTCTTACCAGTCGGACTTTTGAAGGCTAGGTCTATTCGAAAAACCACTGAACCGATTGAGTTTTCTTTTCAGGATCATAACAATAAATTCAAGATTTATCGACAGTAACGATATTCGAAAACAAATTTGAAGTGCCACCCTGGAATTATTCGATTTTTCTGCACCAATCAATTTGTTGGTTTTGATCGGGGGTCAGTTTATACAGAATCCATCGACAACGAAGTTTTCTCACGTCTAACTGTTGATGCAAAATGTTTAGGATTTGACTCCTACCAATGCCGCCCAAATAAATTCGTAAGATGTCCATCGATCTTCAAGCATTGCTCGAACAGTGGCAATATTTTCATCATAACAGTAGTTCTTGGGCGTCCTTCGGTGTTCAGCACTAAGAAAAAACCGATCTCTTTTAAATTCACCGTACCAATTATAAATTGTTGCTTTGATAGAACTTCTTCACCAAATGTACTTCTAAGCCGATGTTCACATCATTTAGGCGTAAATGACGATTTAAAATGGTAAAAAATCATAGCCCGGGAATGTTATCTAGTCAATTTCATTTTTGGGTGAACACAAAATCTGTAAATGATGGTAAAATTTAACGAACTAATAGAGCAAGTCGAACAAACTGCATCAACTCGCAAAACAGTAGCTGTCAAATATAAACAAATTTCACCTGTGTTTAGAAACATGGCATTCTAAAATACTCAGTATAGCCCTCGTAGAGGAAACCTAATCGATAGTCAGATGTTTAAAACCGGTCGCTATATGCTGGCTTTAAAATTCTAGCTCTTTCCGTGATATCGCGAGAAACAACTGGTTAACGACACACATTTAAAAAGTATTGAAAAATTCAAAGCAATAATAATAGATACCTCTGAAATAGCTGATGACACAAATGCTTTATTTGGAATAAAGTGTGCGTTATAAAGAGATCTAAATTTTTATGTGTGGTAAGTGTTTGTCTCTTATGATTTAATATACAAAATAATTTCAGAATGAAGAGCATTTCGCAGACTATTCCCAGAAAATTCAAGATATAAAAGTTTCCCATAAGTATCTTAAATATATGGTAGTTTAATCAAAATGTTAGCTATTTTGAGAAAAAAAATCCTGTTAGAGCGTCTCGAAATTTTCAAAATAATCGAATGAAGTGAAGTCGAATCAATATCTTTTTTTGAATGCGAGAAATGTTACGCCAGCACACATTCATCGTCAATTGTGTGAGTTTTATGGAGAAACAATGATGAGTAACAATGCACGGCCACACAGCCAAACTCAAGATCTGATCGTATCATTAGGTTGGGAACAATTCGACCACCCTCCCTACAGTCCGGATTTGACACCAAGCGGTTTTCGTCTGTTTCTTCATCTGAAGAAATTCCTGTTAGAAAACATTTCAACGACAATGATGATGTGAAACAAGAAGTGCAGACTTGGCTTTCATCACAGGCGGTATCGTTCTTTGACGAAGGCATAAAAAGTGGTTTCCCGTTAAGATAAGTACCTAAATAACGCGGTGACTATGTGTAGAAGTAGGGCAAGGTAATGAATGGTAATGAAGTATTTAGTAAATAATATGCTATTTTTTAAAAAATTACCGTACTTTAAAATTACGCCTCGTACGTTATTTTGCAACTAATGTTGATCAATTTAACTCCAATTTCTGCACGAAGGTTCGTCAATTTAAGGTATCTAGAATCGATTTGATAATTGTATGTAACTGTAAACAAAAACTAAACCGATGTCGAAGTGTCGACTTCTATCTTAATGAGGGAGATGATAATGCTGTTATTTGCTTTGGTCACACGTGAATTCATCATTATAATCTATCATACATGAATCCATTTTTGACACCCTCCCAAGCACTGAACCCAAGGTTCTCCAACAAAGCCATCTAGTAATCCTCTACACGCTGCACAAATTACTTAGATTGTTCAGCTGAGCTGAAAAACTGCCCCCCCTATACTTTGCCGTCGAGCATTGGTAAGCTTATTTTTGCGGAGGATCCTTACTTTTTGGTTTTTGAGTTTCCCTCAGCTGCTTCGATAGTTTTCGAATGTTATAACGGCCTTTTCTTGCCGTTGTCGAGATCTCCCATACTCGCTACGCCGGAATCATACCAAGTTAGACTGATGACTTATGGATAACACATACATTACTTTTTGTAGTCCTTCAGGTCTCTCCCACCTTTTCTAACCTCTAGAAAATACGCAACAAAAGTTTGTACCCTGAAACTTAATTGAAGTACATCAAACTACAATCGATTATTTAGCATGGTACTAACCTATCCTGTTTTTGTTTTGTAAATATCCACGTAAATAACGAATTGTAATTTCAAAATCCAACCATACCCTGACAACAACATATAATAAACACGTTACATGTAGTTCCAGCTTTTCTCGTTAGGATCCGTCCCGACAGTGATAAATTTGTTAAATATGTTAAATTCGTCGAGATCTCCCTAAACCACCTTACGTTATGAATGTGAATATCTATTTCTTGTTTTCAGTGATTTGGAATAAAATAACGTGAACACAAATGTTCTATTCTCTATGTTCTCAGCCCATAATCTTTTTGAGAGCTGATGTGTTCCAACAGTATAGGAGATAACAAAATACAAAATAGATGAAATGATTGTGAAAAAGTTGATGCTCACCTAGATGGAAAAAAATAACCTTGTCTGCAGCATTGGTTTCCAAGAGTTCTCTAAATTTTTCGTAGTTTATGGTTCAAAGACCTGGAATGTGGTTACAATATTATGTAGATCGCCTCAATTATTATTAGATCCACCACAAAATTTTGGGTTCTTAGGATATGAATTTGTTTCCTAAAAACAAATGCGAACAAGGATTTCGCCAGAGCAGCAACGAACTATTTGTCTAGTTACTCTGTAATCGAGGTCATAACCAGACCCTTTTTCTGTAAGTACTTAGGATAAACTGTGCAAGTGTAAATTGTCGAAGCTAAAATATTGCAAGTTGGTTGTTGCTTCATGTATGGAAAGCCGATTTGCAGTAGAAGTTGTATTGTAGTTCTTATGTTGGGGAGCCGAACTTTAGTTGCAACTGCACGTATGGTAAAAAGTTTCCGGTAGCCTTCGCCCTAAATGTGCTTTCCGGTGGCCTTTGCCCAAATGTTTAAAAAAATATTAACTTTGTAATTTTGACTGTTTCTTTAAATATTATATACTTATGTTTGCCTCGGCTGCGTCAGTATTTATATTTTGTTTTACAGACATGAATGTCTTAGCAGGGAGTGGTACGACTGAAGAATATAGGCTTACACAGATTATAATTTTACTTCACTCCTTTTATTAATGCTTGACACGATTTAAGTAACACTTCACTGATATAGAGAGCTGTGAGATTTTTTGTATTAATTACTTGCACTTTTTAACACGTAAACTATTTTTCGTCTCACACTGAATACGTATTAAATTTCTCAAGGACGCATCTCGCGTCCGGTTAAGAACACTGTCTACAACCAAGTGACCTCTGAATTTGTAAATTTTGCTATACTTCAGTTTCTGATTGGCTAATCCTACTCCAATAGAATACCTTCATTTAACTAAAGCTTTTTCTGGTTGTTGTTTGGCTATTTATAAACTGTCTCAAAATTTACATTATTGTTGCTCCAATAATGACTAGTAGCATTATTAAACTTTCTTACTCATTATTTCTTCAGGGCTATCTCATTGTTACCTCATTGTTTGCAACTTATAACCTATTATTCTCACAGCTCCTACGTTATTAAATTACGTAATCCATTCACATAACGTTATTACACATGTATACAATAATATAAACATATACAATGACTGTAATATACACTTTTTATATATTGTTACATACGCATATTGCTTTAAGGCGGACTGTTATTATATTGTATATTATATAATTAGACTGAAATCATTTAAATGTTAAAAATACTGCCTGAAAATGTATTCCGAAGTTATGATACAGTTTTATGGTAAAGCAATCTTACCTTCCGGGCAGGTACTGCGTTCAACTCAAAATCTCAAATTGAGATTTCACCAGGAACTGAGACCACCTGAAAAGAAACAAAAAATTACCCTTTAATAAAAAGTAACAGTGACTGCGTGTCAGGAAAAATTTATAAATGCAACAATCTTCCACAAATAATTGACAACACCAAAACATTTTGACATAATTTATAAAATATGAATGAAGTGTCATATCCTATCTTCTCAAACGTGTCGGGAAGAATCATTTTGATTCAAGTTATGTTATAAAAGCTTTATTCGTATTATAATTCTTAATATAGTTTGTTGTAAGGTTGCTAGGTACATATAAAAACAATGATGGCTAATATCTCCCTTCACACAGTAATATGCAATCTTACGCTAAATCTTATATACAATAAAGTTATTAAAAATAATGCACTAAATTAATGCTACGACGATAAATATCAAAACAGACTAAACTTACTAGAAAATATGTGAAGGTGCTTTAAGTATACATTCATTCATGTGAAATAACTTTAGCAGCTTCCGAAATATTTTCTCTTGCATGTTTAAAAGTTCCCAGTTTAAAATTGGTATGAACATTTGAAAACAATAATTTATCTTTTATGCTCAAGCTAATAACCATTGAGTATGTAAGTGGTATGGCGTGATTAATAACGTTGAAGAGCATTACTCCATTGCTACAAATTAATACAAATGTATTGTTATTAATACCTATAGAAAGAAAAAAAAGCATCTGTAGTGATTATCTGGCTGCAGTGATCCAAAGGTCATTGGTCAGTCCTAAGCAATATTTAGTTTTCATTGTATTTCCAATCATCACATCTCTTGACACCGCATGGTTATAGAGTAGATATGAGATCTCGTGGCCTCCTCTTACAGGTCATGTACTCATATTTCTTGGGTGGCCTCTCATCTTCCTGCTGGTGACTAATCACAGATCGATCTATTCTGGTCCGCTGTTTCAAAGCATCCTTCTTTCTTAGGCCCACAGAACTATAGTGCACCACATTCCAGCATTCAAGGGTGGTCTCTTCTCTTCTCTTCTCTTCTCTTCTCTTCTCTTCTCTTCTCTTCTCTTCTCTTCTCTTCTCTTCTCTTCTCTTCTCTTCTCTTCTCTTCTCTTCTCTTCTCTTCTCTTCTCTTCTCTTCTCTTCTCTTCTCTTCTCTTCTCTTCTCTTCTCTTCTCGTCCAAAGTAACTGCCCCTAACAATTAGGGCAATAATATATGCGAAGATTTTACACACCCGATACTAATTTATGTGTTTCTTTGGTATCTTATTGGATAATGGGCATTAATGTAATATTTTGAAAATGAAGTCTTCAGTCTGTGAGCATAAATGCCTTAAAACGAACAATCCTTTGCAATTGGAGAATACATTTTCAAGGAATTTGTCTGAAAAAGGAAATCGTGAATGGGATTCAAAACTCGGCTATCAGCACAATTGGATGTTTAGAACTGATTGTAAACCTGATGGGAGAATGATGAAGCTCCCTCGCAGGGATGCCAGTGTGCTACTTGAGACAAATTTACCATTCGAGTGTGTGCTTAGTTTTTTTTTTGGGGGGGGGGAGGGTTCTAAAGGTGTGCATATTTTACAGGTGTTTCACTTACTAAAGATGTTTAAGGAAAACTGATTTATATGAAAACTAATCCATCTCTGTATCGAGAAAATCTCCAGCTCATGGGGGATACTCACAAACAGACGCACATAGCATACAAAATATATAAAGAATGCCCATATATTAAGCAATAGCGAACCTAATTATTATTTGTGACGATAAAGCAGTATGATATAACCTTAAATTTAAGGTATAAAAGCTAATTTTATTACACAAATTCTTTAGTTAACTCACACTCAGGTTGATTAAAGATAACAAAACAATTTACTAAATAGACAGAGGCGTATAAAGTTTTAAAACTTCTAGTAGCCAAATTAATGCAGATAAAATTGTCATTTTTAATAAATGGAAAGAACAAACAGTAGTGCAGCTTTCAATATCTTGCATATTATTGGTTTTACAATTGTTTGAAAAATATACCAATTTTCCATCCTTTATGTATGTGGTGTTGACAGCATTATTTTTCATGTATTACAGAGAGTGATAATTTTTGTGTGATACCTGATATGCGCTGAAAATAGGTTTTAGTTTGTAGAAAGAATAACATGTCGGAAGTCAGGAATTTTCAAAATTTTTCCTGAACTTTCTCATTAACGCCTCAAATTTTACTACTTAGTTCTCAAATTTATTTCTCTGGCTGTTTAAATGATACGTCGATGAAAGGTATCGGGTAATATACACAAAAGATATGTCCATATAAAATACATTTGTAAAGACCACAGATGAGGAAGTTGAAAAATCGTGCAATTTTCAAGACATTAACTAACAAAATGAAAATTTTTGAATAACGCAACTGCACTTAAAATGTAATAGCATTTGTTCTTTCTTTGTATTAAAAATGAGAATTTTATCTCCATTAATTTGGCTATTAGGACTTCTTTAAAGTGAACAGGAATACTTTTGTCCGCCTCTGTATATTTTCCAATAGGAACATGTGGCCGACATTTTCGGTTGACCACAAGGATGCAGAATGCATTACGCATTACAAAATATATGAACAAGATCATAAAATTTTATAATGAAAACTTTATAATAATACACAAAAATGTTAATACAACTAATTCCTGATATTACTTGTAATTATGTTTTTAGACTAGTGCGATAATCTTAGTTATGACGAACTTTAATTTAAATTCCAATCACATGCAAATTACCCTTTGTATTTGCACATGTTTAATAAATCAATTTGGTTTGATTAGCTTTTACTTTTCATTATGTCGTTTTACATGATTAATTTCTCATGCTGCTTGCACTATCAGTTCACAACACAAAACGTCATAGTTAAATTTACCGCAGAGTTAACCTATACATTATACCGGCAGCCTTCTGCTTTATTTGATCTAGTATATCCTATATAAGAATTAAATGACGGAAGTTATAAATTCAGAAGAAACTGAAATGAAAGAGCCAGATAAAATTACAGAAGCAGCAGAAAGAATAACACTAGGAGTGCTCATCCCAAAAAATCCAGAAGCAATATGATAAAGCATTTAATCGCCTCATTTCCTGGTGAAAGGTAAAATATGTTGAAAATAATTTCACAGAAAATGACTGCTAGTGAATCAACAAAACATCAAAGCATCTGAACCGCGGTCTGAACATGATCTCTGTTAGTTTCAGGATTCAGTATAACATTATTCGTATTTTACGAATTCGAGCACTGTCTAGAAATAGTATATGCCACACATGTTAAACGTGGTTTTATTTTGCAAGTAGGAATGTTTGTGAAACGCAGGCCTTGTATCATAGTATACCACTTTCTTATAAATACTGTAGTGCTGCAAATATGGGAATTCTTTACCATTAAACTGTCTAACCTTGGACAAGGCTGCAGTTAAATTACATTCCGTTTCCTCATACTATCTTCAGTTATAGTACGAGCGCTAACAGTTTTTTCGGTAATTTGATTAAGATTAATAAATGAATTTGAAGGCTCAATTAAATTACCTAAGAAAACATTTGGTAAGATAATTGCAATGCAGAAGTGATGGCAGTTTTTGTACTTTTAGTAAAAACATGTTTTGAAGAAGGAGTATTTTATTAGCCCCACGCTTTGGGCGCCAATTTGAAGAAGGTAGTTTATTTAGCTCCATGTATGGACGCCAATTTGAAGATTTGTTGCTGCTACGTATGGAAAGTCGGTTTGAAGATGTATTATGTTGTACTGAAGGAGTTGTATCGTATTTCGACTGTTGGGGAGCCGAACTTGCAGTAGTTGCAACTGCAGGTATGGTAAACAGTTTCCGGTAACCTTCGCCCCAAATGTATTTTCAGGTGGCCTTTGTCGCAAATTTAAAAAAAATATTAACTTTGTAATTTGACTGTTTCTTTAAATATTATATATTTATGTGGATGTCTTGGCAGAGTTGTGGTGCGACAAGAATGTAGGCTTACAAAGATTATAATTTTACTTCGCTCCTTTTATTACTGCTTGACACGATTTAAATAACACTTCACTGATGGAGAGAGAGCTGTGAGATGTTTTTATTAAATACTTGCACTTTTTAACACGTAAAATTTTTTTTCGTCTCACACGAATACGCATTAAATCTCTCGAGGACGCATCTTGCATCCGGTTACTATCACTGTCTGCAGGCAACACGTCTGGTTAATAACTCTGTCTGCAGGCAACTAAATTGATTTCAACCGTCTATACTTGTAAATTTCTGTATTTCAAGTCCCTGATTGGCTAATCCTACTCCAATAGAACACTTGCATTTAACTAAAGCTTTTTCTGGTTATTGATTGGCTATTCCTAAACTGTCACTAAAATTACATTATTGTTGCTCCAAAAATCACTAGTAGTACTGTTAAACTTTCTTACTCATTATAGACTCAAGGTTACCTCATTATTACCTCTTTGTTAGCAACTTTTGACCTATTTCTCACAGATCCTACATTATTAAATTACGTAATATATTCACATAACATTATTGAGCATGTTTACAATAATAAAAGCATATACAATGACTGTTACATACATTTTATAAATTATTATATACACATATTGCTTTAAGGCGGGCTGTTATTGAATTTACATATTATATAATTTGACTGAAGTCATTTAAGTGTTAAAAATACTGCCTCAGTTTTGACTCCTTGTTTAATAGTTTGTATCGCAGTTCACCAAATCTCCCATTTTGACAGTTTATACAACCGCCAGTAGCGAACAGGGAAATGCATGTTAATAGGCTTCTTAGATCCCTAGTCGAATCTAAGCAGATATAGCAGGAATAGCAAAAAATGATTGTAAGAGAAAAAAGCTATCAATTATTAGCTTTTAAGCAACATGCTCTAAAGCTATTGATTAGGTTCGATTCTGATTAGTGAATAAGACATGATTGAGACCGCACATTGGCTGAAAGGCGCTCAATGTAATTAATTATCAGACGTACTTAAGCAGTTATTATTGGGTAATCCTATACGGCCTTCACATGTGTAAAAACGAAGCAGAGATATGATTGTTTGCAGAGGCGTTATTTTTTTAATAACTTAAAACATTTTTCATTGCTTTACTTTTAAGTACTAAACGATACCCAAAGTACTTTAACTAAGTAACATCTATAGCATCATCTAACCTTAAAGAAGATGGGGCAACATTACATTTTAGACATTTCATAGTTTGATAAATCACGCCGTAATTACTTCCGGAAGAGGTGGTGGCATATAGAGATCAGATTGACTCAGAAGTTGATGTGGTTTAACAAATAAAAATATATTGGTATATGATACTGAAATTAAATGAAGGGAATGACTTAAACTAATGTTTGAAATATTAGGAAAGTACTCTAAGATTGGGTGGGTAAAATTATTTTAGAGAAATTTAAACCGTAATGGGTTATGTGGAGAGTGAGGGGAGAATAACGTGAAAGGTTTATGGAGAGAAACGAAAAAACTTTCGAAAATACTAATAATTTATCTAGTTGAATAGAAGAAAAGAGTCAGTTAATGTTTTATATAAAAATTATAAGCATATGGAAAACAGATAAATGTATAGAGAAGCTGAACAAAGATTAGAGGGAAGGGTTATCTGGTTAAAATCAAGGACATGCGGATTGAAAGGACAACGAAAGGTTTTATCCCAAGTCAATGTCCACCATATGAGGTGAAGTAGGTTTTTTATGGTGGTGTTGTATTGTATTTCGATTGTTGGGGAGCCGAACTTGAAGCAGTTTCAACCGGACGTATGGTAAAAAAAGTTTCTGGTAGCCTTCACTCCAAATGTATTTTACGGTGGCCTTTGCCTCAAAATTTAAAAATATTAACTTTGTAATTTTGACTGTTTCTTTAAATATTATTATTTATGTTTGCCTCGGCTGCGTCAGTATTTATATATATTTTTTTAGAGACATGAATGTCTTAGCAGGGAGTGGTGCGATTGAAGAATGTAGGCTTACACAGATTATAAATTTACTTCACTCCTTCTATTAATGCTTGACACGATTTAAATAACACTTCACTGATAAGAGAGCTGTGACATTTTTTTGTTATTAATTACTTGCACTTTTTAACACGTAAAACTACTTTCGTCTCACACGAATACGTATTAAATTTCTCGAGGACACATCTCGCGTCCGGTTAGGAGCACTGTCTACAACCAACGCGTCCAGTTATGAGCGCTGTCTACAAGCAACTGACTTCTAGATTTGTAAATTTTGCTATATCTTAGTTTCTGATTTGCTAATCCTGCTCCAATAGAATACCTTCATTCAACTAAAGTTTTTTTTGGTTGTTTATTGGCTATTTTATAAACTGTCATAAAAATTACATTATTACTTCCAAGAATCACAAGTAGTATTGTTAAACTTTCAAATTCATTATTGCCTCAAGGTTACCTCATTGTTAGCAACTTTTAACCTATTATTCTCACAGCTCCTACATTATTAAATTATGTAATACATTCACATAACATTATTACACATGTATACAATAATATAAACATATACAATGACTGTAATATACACTTTTTATATCTTATTACATACACACATTGCTTTAAGGCGGGCTGTTATTATATTTTATATTATATAATTTGACTGAAATCATTTAAGTGATGAAAATACTGCCTCAGAGGGAAGAGAACACACAGTATTTGAATGTGATAGTACCAATAAATAAATACATGAGAAATAAGTGGTTTAAAATGAACAGAGAAATTGCAATGAAAGAAATTCTTAGCAATGTAAATGGACAGTGATGAATAGTAAAGAGTGAACCAGGGCTAAAAGTGGTGTCTACAGAAAAATATAACCCGTAAGCAGCTATTAATTTAAATTATGAATGCACTTATAACAAATAATAATTACTATTGCAATAAAAATAACTATATCCTAAATAATACATACTACAAGATTGTGACCTTGACCCTGTAGGATGACTTCATACAAATTTTTTCCTTAATTTTTTCACTTTTATGTGAATATGCACAAGGATGTAATTGTTTTAAAATAAATCTGTCTGAAATACTCATGCACGACTTGTTCATCAGATCTGCATAATTTTTTCATAATAATAATAATAATAATAATAATAATAATAATAATAATAATAATTAATAATAATTTTTAATGTTCCCTTTATACTCCGCCTTTAACTGCAATGGTCATACCGGCGGTGTTTACCTTTGGAACAAATTGCTTATCAGCAATGGTGTTATCTCGTATACCGTTGTCAGTGAGCTTCTGGTTCTTTCTTTGGCTTACTACATTAGATCACACCCTCTCTCTCTCTCATTCATACTTCTAGACTCTCGGGAGCACAGGGAATCTTGGCTAGAGAAAAATTTCCACTCTCACCCAGGAATCGAACCCGGAACTCCTCGCTCAGCAGGCACGTACTCTATCGATTGAGCTACGGGGCCAGCAATTTTTAATATTTTTTATTTCGCAAAATTTGCAGATTTCTTTCATAAAAACGGAAATTTAAAGATACAATAATTTCAAAATTTCCTTCAGGGCATTTTAGGATTTGTAAGCTCTCATTTAAGTCAAATATAAAGTCTTCATAATGAAAGGATACCGAAGTTACTTCAACTTGTAGGTATCTGCACCTGCATTTCTGTTATTTTCTTAACGTGGGTAACGAATGTATATTTCTGATTTGTATTCTGCTTGAAGATGATTCATTCATTCATTCATTATCGGTTTACCCTCCTCTTATGTAGGACTTACACCCCCCAGGACTTACAAGCGGGTGCCTGGGGTCAGAGGCCCGTCGAGGAGCAGACACTCATGGATCAGATAGAACAACCAGGATGAGTGATCAGCCCGATGCCTGGTATGGGATGAAGGAAGTAGATGAAACGAAATGTTGGTGAAATGGATGAAAGGAAAGGTGATGATGGAGCAGTTGGTGGAATGAATGGCGGGGGAAACCGGAGAACCCGGAGAAAACCCGCCCAGGCGCCGCTTCGTCCACCACAAATCCCACATGCAGGTCCCTGGGATTGAACCCGGATCGCCTCGGTGGGAGGCGAGCGGTCTAACCACTCGGCCACGGCGCCGCCGCTTGAAGATGATAATATATAAAAATATAATCTAAGTAAAAATAAGCTAAATAGAATGTTCATAGATTTCCATGTTATGGCTTGTGCTCACTTTTGTGAATAGTGTTGGGTAGCTCATTTGAGTCTTGAGTTGAATGCTTCACCCCTATGGACTAGTCATTTCCAGTGGTGAAGCATTTCACTTTTCTCACGCCTTATATGAATCACCTTATATTAAAGATTCCTTCTACTGACGGTTCATACCAACTCCGTGATTCCTCCTATACATCCAGGTAAGACACTGAAAGTTCTTTACGCTTACTGAACATTCCCATAAAACATTACGTTCCGCTACGTCATACTGGTCATTCCGTTTACTACGTCCCGTCTACGACTAATAATATTGGCAAACTTCATTCTTCTTGAGCTGAGCACTGGAAGCTAGGCTAGAACAAACGCACATATAGGGTATCGCCGTTAATATTATCTATGGAATTTGTTCCTTATCTCGCCACTTGAAGCGCTGTCATCGACTGTGTGTTTCCACCAGTTAACACCAGAGACTCTCTTCTATTCTTGGACCCTTAGATAAACCCTGTTTTTTTTATAACCTTGCCCTCTGGCATGCATTCTTCCGCACTCCCTTTCCTTCCCCTTTTCCTGATTGGCTAATGTGCACCTTTGAATGACGATGTATAAGCCCAGTGCAATGCATGGTCAGGCGATAAAAGCTATATAAACATACTCGTCATGATAGATGCACGTCTTTCGTAATCTTGAGAGGCAGGTTTAAACCGAAGTATCTTCGATCTATTTGCCGATAAGACTGTACATGCGTTCCAGATGCATATATGAATCATACGTTTATGAAAATGTATATTTGACAATTCTTTACGAATACACATTAAGATAAATGATCATGTTAAATAAGGAACTATTTTCCATCGCACAACAGCTAACCATGACAGCAGACAGTGAGAGGTGACTAATGCAGGTGACAGATCTGTTAAAATTCGGAACAAAGTTATCTGAAAGAATGAATTAATGATTGATTGTCTGATTTAAACTTTACGTACAATTTATACAATGTGTTGCTCCCTCTTGGGGTTGCTTATTATTTTTCTTCCCCTTATATTTAACATTTTGTTGTATAGAGGATTGACCATTTAAGTTGAGACTGTACAATATCTCCAAAAACTAAGCGTTGTAGAAAGAAATGTCTTTGATAAGAGTTGCTTGATATTATGGGGAAAAGTAAATGCCATTAGTCGTGTTTTGTTTGGAGGACGTTATGGTGGTCATTTTAGACTCAATTTAATATCTTTAATGGGGACCTACAATTAGGGTCAATTTAAATGGACCCTAAATGACCTTCAAAACTCCAAATAAAACACGTCTAATGGCATTTACTATCCCCCATAATATCGAGCAACTTTCATTCAACACATTTCTTTCTACAACGCTTAGTTTTGGAGATATTGTACAGTCTCGACTTAAATGTTCACCCTGTGTAACGGGGAAGTATAATGTATCAACTACTTACTTTAGTGCTTTTTTCGTATTTTCACTAATTTGCTTCACATTTCGTTCAACCATTTTGACTTTATTTTATCATAAATGTTTTCCTGCTTTCTCCATATATTCATTTGATCTTGAATTGAAAATCTTCCTAACTTTTACCCATATTGGTAGATTTTTCCATTTCTCTAGTATTAAATTCTCTCCCCCGTTATCCGTAATCATCGCATTCCAGAATATAATGCCATTTATCATGCAATCTATTACATTTTGTACATCTCTCCCCGTTGTTCCCCCTGTTAGACCACTAAAATTCATTACATCTGTCCTCGCCCATGCATATCCCATTCTGGACTCTTTGTTGCATACTTCGATGTATTTTTCTTTTCCACATTCCCTTTTTAAGTATATATAATCTATTAATGACCTTTTTGCATTGAAACTACTTATATTTCTTCCTTTTCAATACTCTCTACTCTTGTTCTAATTTCTTTCCAGAAACCCTTACTTTAGTGTTTCTTTCTACTCATGTTTTCCCCGTTCCTATTTCTTCCAATGTTGTCTCTATCTTGTGCATCCAAGTTTATTTTTTCCCTATTTTCTCCTGTAAACCAAGCATTGTTTTAGTGTATGATTTTCCTCTCGTAGCTTTATGGCAAAGTTATATAGAAGAGGATTTAGAAGTGGTGAATGCAGTCACTCGAAAATGATAGGTTCTTCAGTATTATCATTTAATACTTCATGATCGAACAACTTCATTTAAACGACTCACAATTATATGAACGAGCGTCATTGTTACTAGGAATAAACTGTTTGAGCTGCTGTAGTTGATTATAACTTTTCCTACAGTTTTTTACAGTCAGTTTTATCAAATTCTGCGACTGTACCTATATTTCTCACCTGCCTTTCATTTAATAAATGGGTCCACCCACCAGGTTGTGCTGTGACGGAAGAACAATTGAACCGACCTGTCAACGTGAACATGGCATCTAAATGTGTACGCCGCGGCCCTTTTTTTGTGTGTGGCTACTCTACTGTGCGTATGTGCCTCTGTCCGTCGCCTTTCGTTTTTTATTTTCTCTTTCATTTTTTCCACTGGGAGGCGAGAATGCATGCACAGCAGCAGCAAGTTCCCTTCCGCCCATGTACAGAGGTGTAAATGTTGTGAGCCCAACGTTGATCCTTTACACACGGACAATGGAACAATCCATCTGCATGCGTATGAATGTGCAGTAAAAACTTTTTGCCGTGAGGTGAATCCTCCAGAAAAAATTCCAGAGGTGTACATGCCGGAAGTCTTAATACCTCACCAATCGACACTATCCTAGAGCAGCTGGTTCGAAGAATTTTTTCCACGTTGAATTCGCCTCACTCTACATGAGAAGGTGTTCCCGACGGGTTTGGGCGCAGGTTGCAAAAAATGTTTAAGGAAATATCATTGGAGGTTTACAGACAAGTTTTAATAATAATTAAAAACATTATTATGGTATACTTTTTAAAAATCTTCACAATTTTGTTTAAAATATAATACAAAATATGTACATTAAAAATTACTAATAGTAAAGTGTGATTTAAAAATTCTTATAAATTAGGTTCATATTACTTTCCCTACTCACTGTCCTTTGCTTTCATCTCTCTTCTACAAAGGCTTATTTTACTATGTAATACATGCGGAAATGGTTTCCTTATACATTTTGAGTAGCGTAAGCTGTTGTCTAAACTAAATTAGTATTTTTATAGTTTTAAAGTATGGGAAAGCTTGTCACTGAAGACAATTTTGCTCATAATAGTTTCTTTTATTGAGATTACCTGAAATTAGAAAATATTTTAAGATTATTGTACCTGCTGAGTAATTTCAAGCCTTTCAGTTTATTTCTTCTAATGCAACTTTAGCCTTTGAATATACTCTTTATATCAAGGAGATCTTAATATTAATTTTGTGTTAGTGTGCATATAAACAAAAAACATCGCTCGGTAACCATATATTTTTTTTGGACTGTCGATCATAAAGCAACGTCGTTGAAGATAAGCACGTTGGGAATAGAACTGTTGGGTATATAGAACCATAATCTAATGGATAGAATTTCAAAGGGAAGAGTGTGTAGCTATATTCATTACCTTAACAGTGGCATTGCATAGCAAGAGCTTGGTTTATGTGTATGATGTTACAACTGGCATGAATAAACAGATGAAAGGGTAATAGTTTTCGTATATGCACAATTTTGTAAATGTGGTAGACTATATTAAACTTATTCTATGTAAAAGGAATAAGATGTTTCAACACCAGAGCATTGTGAAAAGCACGTAATAATTGGAAAGATGCAGTGAGAAAACATGCAGGATATTCCAATTCGCAAGGCTTCCCATATAATTGAGGCATATCAATTAGGGAGTAAAACGAATACTACATACACTTACAAGACAGTAGTTTTGGCTTCTAACGTGTTTCCTGAACAGCAATAAGCTTTCTCCCCGTATACAATAAAATAAATTAACTTAAATTAATTATATAATAAATCAAATTTCTTTTACAATACTAATATACTATAGTATTAATTATTACCTCAATTAACAATACAATAACAAAATTTTTAACTGATCGAAACTTAAATACATCCTTTTTTGATCGCGTGAAAAAGCTTTTTACCTTTGTCTTGAAATTTTTTGTGTGGTGGAAAGTTAATTAGCCAGTGAACACGTGTTTCATGGTCATTCTAGTCATAAAGGGTAATATTAAATGGTCTTTAATATGTTGCAAAAAGTAAACTTAAAAACTGGGTACCATTATATTGATGGGATTTAAATTGCGATGCGTTTAGTGTGTGGTAACCACATACAGTGTTTTATTTTCAACAAGTTCTTATGTTCTGTATCCAAGTTTAGGAAAATAAATTTGTCTTTCAGAGAACTGTTGACAGCTGTACC
Source organism: Deroplatys truncata (assembly GCA_030765065.1). NCBI lineage: Eukaryota > Metazoa > Arthropoda > Insecta > Mantodea > Mantidae > Deroplatys > Deroplatys truncata. The sequence continues at coordinate 124,221,371 of CM060984.1, read as the reverse complement.
CGTTCCTGCCCTCGTATCAAGTCGCAATTGTACTATTTTCTTACACAAAAAAGAGATTGTAAAAAAATCATACTACTGGTAATTGTTTCGTGAAGGAAACGCTGGTGCAATCGTTTTGGAATTGTTGCTTTGTAAGCAATGTATGATAATGATTACTAACTATCGCGCCTTGTTAATAGTAATAACTAGGAAATTAGAGCAAAGATTGTGATAGTAAATGAAATATATTGCTATAGCTGCAACATTTAAAAATTTTTTGTTTCTCTACTCACATCTTGAACAAAATACTTTTTTAAAAGGTTATTATTCTATTTCTTTATACTTCAGATAAACTTTCAATTCACATTTATACATGTGGTGGAATACAGTCGGTAAAGCGACAGTCAGATGTTCAATGAGGGTGTCGCTATGTGATGGCTTTGAAATCTCATGCTCTTTGCATGACCACGAGATAAAAACAAAGGGATACTTTCCAGTTGAGAAAAGTACGTATATCTTTTCTGTCAAGAACTTTTGCCTGTTCTGTGTCTTTATTGCAAACTCATGTTGTGTTGGATTCTTAAAAAATCCGATGTGTTACACTCACATGACTTCTTATACAAACTATTTTTACAAACCTTATTCTCTTAGTCGTCTTCCATGGTCATGTGGTACTACGGCAGCCTCACAGGTCCTGAAGTTCGGGTTCAAACTCGGCGGAGGGCGATGGATTTCTTCGGGCGTAAAAATCCTTAGCATGGCTTTCCTCAGAAGGGTAGTAAATCCGGTGTCCCGTGTCATAGATTTGCGGCACTTAAAAGAACCTCAAGCCTGATAAAGAAGCCTCTGAGCAAAATTCCCGATCATTCATCCCCAATAAGATGGAAAAGGGTGCTAACAACCATAGTAGTTAAAGAGCTTTCCTAAATTTAAAAACAAAATCCATCTCTCCATCTACTTCGTGTTAATCGACAAAGGTGTAAGGGGAATATGGTAGACTTTAAGCGATAGTCAAATCTAGTAAGACCTGGTTGCTATGTGGAGCATTACATTCTCTTTGCATGTTCAGAACATAAAAAAGAATAACGAATTCGCAATCCTATAAGTATTGGAAAATTATAACAAATAGCAAGGAATATCTCGGAAATGGTTCACTGAACAAAACAATGTATATGACATAAACTGTGTTTTTACGAGATCTACATGTTTTATGTGGTAAAATTTGTCCATCTCTTACGGTTTACCAGTTATGCGAAAGTGATCCAGTGTAGAGGACTTTTGGGACATTCCCAGAAAATTCAAGATATACATTTCATTGAAATAAAATATCTTAAACATATGATACTTTAATCAAAATCGTTAGTGACATTTTTGAGAAAATAAAGTTTTCGAAAAATCTTCCATGTAAAGGATACTCTGAGGAGTGAAATTTTTTTTGAAAATCTTCGTGTAGCATTATTAGAAGATACAAAACTCGAATACCAAATTTGGTATTTATCTGATTTTTCGTTTTGTAGTTATGTTGTTCACATACTGATAAGACAGACACACACCCGCGCGCGCGCGCGCGGACATGTTTCCAAAAATGCCTTATTTGGATTCAAGGTACTTCAAAATATGTATTTCCAGTGTAATCTCAGTATCGATTTTTTGGGTGGAATGCTATACTTTCCCTACTTACCTACTGTGTATAAGTAATAGAGAAGGTAAAAATTCAAACCAATAACGAGGAATATTTCGGAAATAGTGAACCGCCAGAAAAACAAATAAAATATAAAAAAATTGTGTACTTTAACGAGATACACATTTTTTGCGTGATGAGATTTTGTCTATCTCTTACGGTGCACCAATTATACAAGTTATTCAGAATGAAGCAGGCTTCAAAGGCTATTCCCAGAAAATTCAAGATATACATTTTGTCATGTAAATGTGTTTAGTATAGGGTATTTTAATCAAAACCGTTAGCCATTTTTTAGAAAATAAAAAAATTCGAAAAATGTTTCACATAAAGGGTAGTTTGGGGTGGGGGATTTTGTTGAAAATCTTCGTGTCGCATCTTCAGAAGGTACTGAATCTAAATACCAAGGTTGGTGTTTATCCGGTTTGAGTTAGGCTGTTCAGACACATGGATCTTTCTCTAAAATATATTTTTTGTATTCAGGGGTCTCAAAACATGTATTTTTGATGAAATCTTGGTATAGAATGCAATACCGTCTCTATCTACTATGCACATGCTAGAGAAAGTAAAAAGAAGTACATTGTAGCAGGAGAGGATTGTGTAAACACTGATAAAGCCAGTGCTGCACTATGGGAGCGAGACAACGGGATCAATGTTAAGCGTATTTGACAGAAAGATATAAGAAGGAGAATATAAAAAGTAAATACATGAACAATACATAAAAATTTAAATGTGGATACCAGAATAATGAATTCTAAGTTGACTGTATGCATAACAAGTTTTGGACACACACGGCTGAAGAAAAGTAGCGCAAACAGGGAATAATGTAGGAGAATCTGAGGGAGGCCAAAACCCATAAACTGACTTAAACACCTACATAGTAGTTACTGCGGCGCTTGCAACGGTCTATAATTTAAAAATCAGTACTATCGGATATACGCAATGTAAAGCATAGAGCTGCTGAAATAAGAATCTGTGCAATAACATGTAGTTTCTGACCTTTCAGTACGTAGTCCATGGCCTAAAATTCCTAAATTTAATTTAATATTTTAAAATACAAATTAAATCAGATTTAATAATTTTCACGAATAATAATTAATGCTAACATTCTTATATTAATAAAAAATTCTAAATTCATAAAATCTTGTAAGAAAATTTTACTGTAATTCGGAAATGCATTCCACTGATTAACGCCGATCATGAAAGCTTAAGCATCTACATGAAGTCCCTCCAAAAATTTCAATTTTAGATTTTATTAATGCATTTTGTAAACGAGACGCACTTCCGAAGAATGAAATCTATATTCCAAGAATATGCTCTATATGCGAAAGAATTGACAGCAAAAATTGCAAATTACTATAGCATTAGTATAAATACGTTCTTATAAAGTATACACAAAATTGTCTTAATAAAGTAATAAATTGTTAGAGGAGCATCTCAAAATTATTTCAGCAAAGGTCGTTTGTGTAGAGACTGTACTTTCACATAAATATGGTGATCGAGAGATGGCCTTTAAAAATAAATTATGGAATGAAATGGTATAAACTTTCATTTCTCAACACCTTTGATGTGCCCCTAGATGTAGGAAGTACCAAAACAGCGACGTGGAGAAGGGTGTCGCGTCCGTTGACGATATTGTCTATAATTGACATGCACATAATAAGTCCTTCTGGAAGAGCTTTGACAGGACAAGGCTATGTACAATTAACCATAAACGTCAACATATGCGACGATGGGTCTATTCTTAAGGCTTTTTCAAAATATTATTGTTGCCAAGCAATAAACAGCCAAATGCGAACCGACTCTCCTTTACTATAAAGAAAAATTCGTATGTGTTACATTCATATGCCTTTCTCTACTTATTGTTCAACAAACTATGTTTACAATAGCCTAATCTTGTATCCACTCCATTTTAATTGAGATAAACATTTTCAGAAATTGTCTTGTTTCATATTTCCTTGTAGGTGCAACGGGATTGAGGGAATAAAGTAGGCTTTAAACACTAGTCAAATCCTTAAAGAACCGGTCGCTTCTGTGATGGCTTTGAAATTCCGTTCTCTTTGCATGACAGGAGAAATATCTTAGAGAGATTTTAACTTTAGTTAATTTAGGTTTTCTTCTTCCTTATAAACTAGTCGCGGGCATCCTTTCCCCAACCGGCTTCAAAGCGAACGGAAAGCTTTAAAGCCTGACCATAAACCCATCAGTAAACGATTAGTAGGGTCTTCCCATCCCTTAAACACAACACGTGGTCCTTTCTCCAGCTCCACCAAAGCAAAGCGTTGTTGCAATGTCATTTCTGCTGTTTTCGGTTTTAGCAGCTGTGACTATTCGCTCGTGCTTTTCTTCCATGTTCAGCTAAGCTTCTATATTACTTCTTCAGAGAAGTTATATAGTGTTTTACTTAGTGCAGTTTTGTAAGTTTAGCAGTGTTTAATAGTTATTAGCGTTTAATAGTTTAATTAAGATGTGGAGACCTTGGGAAACGAACCAAGTTGATGCCCCTCCGGTCGCACCAGCAAGTGACCCTCTGCCGAATATCAGTAATGCCAAGACCACGAAGAAAAGGGCTACAAAAACTGAATAAGCAAAGCCAGATTTTTATGTGTAATGTTCAAGAACATGTAGAAAAGAACCTTTTATGTGGAAAAATGTTTGTTATTGTTTTGAATTTCTCAAGAACAGCTTAACGATTTTTAGTAAAATACCGCAAGTTTAAGATATTTGCAGGAAAAATAAAATTTGTATCATGAATTTTATATTCTGGGAATAACTTGTAAAATTTTCCTCGTTCTCAACTTGTTGTATTACTGGTAAATTCTAAGAGAGAGACAAAATCTTACTCTGCGTCAAATGCAATCTCGGTAAAGGACAAATTTTAGGTCAAATTGTGTTAACCATTTCCGAGAAATTTTTTGTTGTTGGTTTGAATTTTGAAATACAAGTTGGAAGTCTCTGTTTGTATTTTCCTCGTGGTCATGCTAATAGCATGGAATTTCAAAGTCATCATATAGTCATCTGTATTTTAAAAATCTGACTATCGCTTTAGCCTATGTATCCTTATATTTACAACGATATGTGCAATGAAATTTTATCTTATTATTTAAGAAGTAGATAGAATAAGCTTTTGTGAAAGTAGTTTGTAGAAGAGTGAGTAGAGATAATCTTGTGAATATAATACATAAGATTTTTTTTTTATTTTCTTTCTTTTGCCTTCGTATTTTTACTTATCCTGCATTTTATAATAAAGCTATTCATTTAAGTAAACAGAAGATGTCATGCTTATAAATCTTACACCTTAAACAATACACAACTTCTTGTATTAGCTTTATATTAATAAAACATTGTTGTGATACAAGTGATAAAAAACTTTTTACCATAGCTCCGCGCACAGCATAATCAAAAATGATGCTTTGATTTGGGAGTAAGAGTTCCTTTCAAAATAAATTAATATTTATGTATTTTAATTATTTAATGATAGTCCAACAATGTATAGTTTATTCGGAACATGTTTCTAAGTTTCTCTCGGATATGTTAACATGCATTTCTATTCTTGTAGCGCAGTATATTAGTTCAGATCATTCATTAGTTCAGTTATATTTTAAAGCGTTTGCAACTTAAATGTAATTACTATGCGATTCATAGTTATTTACATAGTTATTTTGTGTGTAAAGCAAGCAGACAAACTGCATGATTGTATTCTGTACATGTGGAAATCACCTGCAAAGTTTTGCTTTTAAATACTATTTTTAATTTTGGCAACAACGCGCATATGCACATGGATGTCACTAAGATTTTATGGTGCTTGCGGTTAGGGAGGGTAGGGAACAAGTGTTTGGCTACTGCACAAAGGTCGCCGCTTGGGGATCCGAAGGCTGTGATGACCATATATGGCAAATGCCGGTGAGGTACTCTAAATTTAAGACCAAGTTCGTTTTCCAATTACCAATTCATTTCATGTATAATCAGCAGACATACGAATTCTTGAGCAGTTAGCTTCAAGTTATCTTTGTAAACCATATGTGAATACGAAGAATGTAAACAATAGCGGTCATAAATACTGACGGGCAGGTAAACACTGTCTGGTGAGTGCTGCCTGCAAACCCAACAGACTGCACGAAGGATGGGGTGGTTTGTAACCTGCAACGTCACTGCGTGAAGTTCAGTAATAATTCGACTTCATTTCCTTTAGTGCTTGCTTTAATGCGTATAAATTCTTTGTCTGATTATCAGCGTCCTCCGCCTGTGATACCGTTTGTTGAAAAGAATGGGCGTTAAACACTGTTAAAAAAAACTCAATTTGCTGTTTGATGAACATCATCTGGTTTTAATAGACTCGGAGGACGCTCTGAAGATGGCAGTTTTTACATGGAGAATGTATGTAAAAATACAGCGTGGAAATTTCGCTGGAAAGCAAACGTTTATCCTCTAAAGGTTCCATCCTCTAAGAGCAAAAATAACAATGTAATTTTAGAGCAAGTGAATGCTTTTAAATATCTGGGCCAGTGTGTATCGTGCATAAATACCATCAGCAAATTTAGACACGTGTGGAAGCTGCCTACTTATAAGGCAGCTGATTGGTGAAAAAGATCTCAAAACTAAAATATTCATTGGTATAATTACTTTTATCGCAGGTAGTTGAGACTGTCGTGTGACAATTTACATCTCCTTTAACGTGTGTCAGCTTTATGTTTAACTTTTTATTGATTTTTCTCCGTTTTCAATTTTTAGATCTGCCAATACTTGAAAACTGCATCGTAATTCTTTTAAAGTTATTATTTTTTGTGACGTTGTAGGCAGTACTCCCGATACCAGTAGAAACTTACTATTATTAATGTTTTTTTCCAAGATACATGCTATCTTTCACTGAGCTGATAAGTTTAAACATGTTTACAGGGTTCAATAACAAAATAATTATTGCGGAAATATATGTGAAATGCATGTATAGTACAATTACTTAGCAATTAATAACCGAATATTAAGTTTCATAGAAACATTTAAAATTCCATCATAAAAAGCATTTTAGGCAAATTTTGAAAATTTGTTTTAAAATAACCATAATTTGAAAACCACTTCGCATACAAATATCAAATTTTGTAAAAGCAGCACTGTAAATATGCGTAATGTTAGGTAAACGTCAAATAAATGTGTTACAGGCTGTAGATATGTTAGAATTTACAGCTCGGTTGGTTAAAAAATATGCAAGGAAACACTATTGAAATGTTATAAACAATGATTTGGCGGCTCATTCTCTAGGTTCATAATTTTTACCCTTGACAAGACATCAAGAACGAGGATTGGAATTACTTGAAATGAGATTCTTGAAGAGCGCAGCTGGTCCAAATAATCTAGACATAAATTTTACGGTTATCGGAAGGAGGTGAAAACAATAAAACATAGAAACTCCGAAATAGCGGTCTTTTACATTTAAAATGATGGACGATGACCATGTGTCGCTAAATCTACAGGTAAAAGATATTTTGGCTGCCACGAAAGCGATGGATAGAAGAAAAATATTCCATACAACTTTGCCGCGTATCTTTCAACTGGCACGTGTATTAGTCACCTCTCATTGGCTGCTATCGTGGAATAGGTTGAATAGGTTCTTCTAGTTCCTTATTAATGTGTTCATTTATCTTAAGGTATTTGAAGAGAATTGTCAAATGTTTACTGGAGTGTATAAAGTATAGCCCATATTTGAACGGAGCTGTTTATGCTGGTAATGACAAAATCTAGCCCCACCCCCTATCAGCGTGGCCATCTCTGTTTTTCGAGCATAAATCTAGCCACTAGATTGGCAGGGTACTTCACTTCCTACAAATTATGACCGAACTTTGAAGGGTAACATTACAATTTAAACCTTATATTTTCACACTACACTACCGTTTTCTTATTGCCGTTTTATAACCTTCGTCTCCATGTCGCTGATTGAAAGCTCTCAAATGTGTAAATGTCATAACTGTTGTTAAGTTTAACCCCACAAGCATATAATTCTTCATACCTTCCTCTAGAAGGCCGAATTGTTTGTAATTGGTTTAGTATTTACTTGTGTGCCATTCATATGAAACTCTTTCATAGGAGTAGTATCCGAAACGCCCCTTCATTCCACATCGATTATGAATATCGTTCATAAGTTACTTTGTATGTCCCTGTAGTGTTTTTTCAGGCCGTCGCACAGAACTATACCGCCTGGGTGGAGTCGGAAGTTGGTAACCTGAAGTTGGAAAACTTACGGAGGAAAAAATACTATGGCAATCTAGGGGAACGCGTGACACGACAGTGTACATCTTCATAACCCTATGAATCAAATATATTATTTAACAGTTAATGTGTCTTGATTGCACGCAAATACTTATAACAAATAGGTAGGATGATCCTTCGGTTTAAATTTGCCTCTCAGGATTTGATGCTCTTATGTCCTAACTTTGCATTGCACAGGGTTTGTTTGTCACATGCACCGACATTAAAAGGTGTAAATACGTTAGTCAATCAGGGAAAAGGAAAGGGAGCGCGGAGGAAGGTTAATAGAAACAGGATTTAAAGGCTTAATCCTTTCAGTGGACCATGGTGAGATAGAAAAATAGCTAAAGTTGGAATTAACAATTTATGGAACAACTTCCTTGCAACTCAGAAATTGAAATATGGCAACGTCTGTACTCACAAGCTGCTTCACTAGCGGTACAAGGAGTGCCAATCTAAGTTGTACTCGTATATATCTGTGCATTGGTGGTTCTGCAGGGTTGGCAGTACTAGAGCAAAGAGAAGTGGAAGGGGTGACGTGTTGAAGAGAGAAGAAGGATTATGGTATAAGGTTTGGATGTTACACGCCGGGGAGAGAGGGAAGGAAGCGTAGAGGGTGGAGGAGACGTCGCCTTGTAAGACGTCGGGCGTCGTCACAGTCGTGTCACCCCGCCACACAGTATCTCCCGGGCTGAACCTGAGCAGGCAAAGAAATTAATCACCTCCTGCTTGATGATAATTCTTTATTTTAAAGATTCTTTGAACTTTATAAACAAAGTTACTAGGCTACTGTTACTGAATCTGTCCTCAGAGTTTATACATGCTGAATGGAAGAAGTTTTGTGTATTAATTTGAAGCAAGGATTGCTTAGACTGCCTCTTAGGGTCTAGTATTAGATGTACTAGCTTCCAATCCAGAGGTTAAATTCTCCACTGAGAGAAAAATTTATTTAACTTAGGGCTATCCCCTTTCCTTCTTAGAATTTAGAAAAACGATAGTGTGATAGTCTGGCGAGATTAAAAGCAGAAGATGTAAAACAATTTTTAGAGGTCATAGGTAGAAACGAACAAAGCCTTTGATCTGGTCCATGTAGGTAATAATAATAATAATAATAATAATAATAATAATAATAATAATAATAATAATAATTTAGGCTATTCCAGAAAATAGTCGTAACACAAGGTCTTACATTTTTAACTGCCTATCCTGTATTTTTACCGTAAATCTGTTGTATTCCACATTCTAATTCAAAGGATATGAGTATGAGAGACACACATTTTATGTTTTAAGACATAAAATGATCCCAGCTTGATATCTAACGTTTTATGGACAAATGAAACAATTTTTCACGACGCAGCTAAAACCATACACAATGTTTAAACGATTTTGTTGCGTTGTGAACAAACAAAATATAAACCTATAAAACTGACTTAGGATAAGATAAGATAATTATTTCACCATATCTATCAAAATACATATACATAGTATTATTACATTTAGTCAGCTCTACTACTAACACTCAACCTACTTGTTAACACTACAGATTCTTTTATCCTGAATGCAATAACTCCCAACCTTTGAGTTGCTGCCTTGGTTCCAGCAAGCTTCAACACAGTGGTTATCTCGCTGCTGAAACCATTATATCTACAATTCTTTGGCTACTATCTACCTCTGTTGTGCCTATATCTCTTCCATATATAATTTTCTTATCCATTTTGTTTTACCCTACCTAAATAATTACCAAATTCCTTAACACCCTTATCTGATTTTATTTTCAATATCTTTTTTCCTAGTATTTCTATTGGTAAGTTAGCTCATTTCCTCAGTATTGATTTATCCCTACTTTCTTTAGTTTCTTCATATTCCAAATTTGCATGCCAATAATTGTCCATCTTTCCACACATTGGACATTTGTCTACCTCCCTTCTCTGTCCTATACCTTTCAATTTTACTACCCCTGTTCTCGGCCATGCAATTCCTTCCCTGGCGGCTTTATCACCTTTTTCCACATATGTCTCCTTTCCCATTCTAGCTTTACTTCCCTGTAAATATTCAATGATTTTTTGTTATTAAAACTACCAAAAAGTTCTTGAATTTCAATAAAACTGACTTAATAAATTTATTGTACTATAAAATTATTTTGACAACACATTCTGAGTAAAGTGAGCAAATAAACATGAAAGATTCGTAGCACATGATGTAAGAAATCACATTGTTTTTTTCTTTAATTCTGGTTGCTCAGTTCTACAAAAGAAAACCCATACAGAAGCTTATATTGTAGATAAAATGTTCAATGGATGAATGTGACACATTTACAGAGAGAGATACCAAAAGCATCTAACATTTTTTATTTCCCTACCACCTAATTATGGTAGGCAGAGAAGTATAGTGTTCCGCTCAAAAATTCGATATCGAGATTTCACCAGAAATACATGTTTTCAGATTGTCCGAAATAAAAGCATAAAAGCTTTTTAGGAAAAGGGTGAGAGAAAGAACATAACTAGTGTCTATGCTGCACTCGTTATTTAGGTTCGCTGTCTCAACGATGCGATACGAATATGTTCAAGAAAATTTCACCACACCAATTCATGTTTTACACACAAAATTGTTTTTACACACTTTTACGCCCAAATTATTTTTTTTCAAAATTCCTTTAAGTTATTTTAACTAAAACACGTGCTTTAACATATTTGCATGTCAAACAAAACGTATGCCTTTACTACAAATATCTGCCAAGTCTTTCCATTCTGAATGTTTTTATATAATTTTGAATAGCAAATAAACCACGGGGGATAGACAAAACCGCCTACACATATCGTACATTTTTACTTTCTCTACTACGTATAGTAAGTAGGGGGAGTATTGCATTCCACCCAAAAATTCGATACCGAGATTTCACTGGAAATACATGTTTTGAGGCCCCCTGAATCCATTTTTGGAAACATGTCCGTGTGTGTGTCTCTGTGTGTGTCTGTGAACAGCATAACTCAGAAACGAACAGTTGGATAAACACCAAACTTGGTATTTAGGTTCAGTATCTTCCAGAGATGCGACACAAAGGTTTTCAAGAAAATCCCCCACCCCAGACTACCCTTTACATGGAACTTTTTTCTAAAATTTTAATTTTTTCAAAAATGGCTCTAACGATTTTGATTAAAATATCACATGTTTAAGATATTTTCATGACAAATTAAATGTATATCTCTAATTTTCTGGGAATGTCTCCAAAAGTATTCTAATTTGTGAACGACTTTTGCATAACTGGTAAACCATAAGAGATAGACAAACTTTTACTACACAAAAATGGTAGATCGCGTTAAAATACACAATTTATGTCTTATACATTTTTTTTCTTGAGTGAACCGTTTTCGAGATACTGCTTGTTATTCTCTTAAATTTTCCAATACTTTTCTCAAATTCGTTATTCATTTTTTTATGCCCTGGACATGCAAAGAGAATGGAATGCTCCACATAGCAACCAGCGCTTAAAATATTTGACTATCGCTTAAAACCTACCATATTCCCCTTGCATCTACAAGAAAATTAGCAATAAGATTGATATCTCGATTAACATGAAGCATATGGAGAATAAGCGTTTGTAAAAATAGTTTGTACAAGAGTAGAGAAAGTCATGTGAGTGTAACACATCCGATTTTTTAAAATGCAAAGTCATCAGTTCGTTCGTCTTTATTTCACGCGACGTTATAGAGAGTACATTTTCAAACAGCATATAGCTACCCGCTTTTAAAGACTTGATTACTGCTTGTTTCCTGTATCCGCTTTTCACTTACAACGAAATGTGTAAGGGAATCATTTCTACAAACATTTATCTCAAATATCGCGAATCAGATGGAAATATGCCGGCTTGAATAATAGTTCGTCGAAGAGATATAAGGTGGACATTTTGTGGAGAAAGCAATGTGAATATAACCATCAAATTTTTGTATTATATTTTCAGGAAGTACAATTTCATGTCAGTTGATTGAACTATTTAGTCATAACAGAGTTTTAAAGATATCAAAGTACCGAACATTTGAATGTGAGAAAAAGGACTGAAATAAATCGTGCCTATTGTTGGACTGTGCATCATAATAACTCTAGGTATACTGTTTGTGCACTTAAACAATACTATGTTAACAACCGATCTATATTATTTTAGAAACAAACATTAGAAAATGAATGTTTCGTAAACTGGTTTACTTTTACATGAATATGAAGGGAAAAAAACGAATAACATATTTATATTTGAGTAAAGTGTTTACAAATTCAAACCAATGAATATCTCGGAAATGGTTAACTTCACAAAAAATAAATATTTGGCATACATTGTGCTTTAACAAAACTACATTTTTTGTCTAGTAAGACTTTGTCTCTTCTGGTTTTCCACTTATGAAAAGTCGTTCACAATGAAGATTTCAGGGGCTGTTCCAGAAAATTTAACATATACATTTCATTTGTCATGAAAATATCTTAAACGTGTATTTTAATCAAAATCTTTAACAGCTATTTTTGTGAAAATAAAAATTTTCGAAAAATGATCCATATAAAGCACATCTTGGAGTGATGGATTTTGTTGAAAATCTTTGTGTCACAGGCTTGAGATATGCCAAACTATTTAACAGATTTTCGTCTTTAAGTTACCATGCTGTTCGCACACGCGCGCACACACACACACACACACACACACACACACACACACACACACACACACGGACTTTTTCTAAAACTGATTTTCTTTTACCGAGTTTCAAAACTGTATTTTCGGTGAAATCTCGACATGGAATGTTTGGGTGGAATACCTACAAATCCTTCTATGCTTACTATAGGTAAGTAGTAAAGAAAGTAAAAAATTGTATTTTTTAACAACTCAGCAAATTTAACACTAGAAGAGAAACTAAACTATGGTTTTACTAGGTGGTGGTATCCCCGTATTATTGTAGGGTGTTAGTTTTGCGTTTTAACTGGAAGAGAGAAAAACACCAAAGAAGCAGCCGAAATGAGATTTTTGAGAAGCGTAGCCAGCTGTATACTTGAGTAAAAGAAATAATTTGGTTGAAACATTCACATGACCTTCTTTACTCTCTATCACTTATTAGTGCATATACAAATTATTCTTAAGTATGTTTATTTTCCTCTCTCTTCATTTTAATCTCAATAAACCTTTGCAAAAATAGCTGCATTACACATTTTGTTATAGATACAAAGGGAACCGTGATCATCAAATGTTTTAGAACTTGACGCTATATGTTAGCCTTAAAATTCAATACTGTTTCAATAGAATAGCGAGAAACAACTAAATGTTGACAGAAGATTAAAAGAATGGCTAAGTAATGAACAATAATTAATAACGGATATCTCGGAAATGGCTGATGCTACAAAAAGGTTGCTTGAAATTAATGTGTATTTTAAAGGGCTATACATTTCTTGTGTAGTACGTTTTCGTCTATCGCTTAATGTTTACCAGTTTTAAAAGATTATACAAAATTCCTTCCGATTCAAGAGGGCTTCAAAGATTATTCCCAGAAAATTCAAGATACACATTTTTGTTTGTCATGCAAATATCTTTAATGCATGTTGTTTTTCATGTAAAGGATAAAACATTTCATGTAAAGGGTAGTTTGGAGTAAGGGGATTTTCTTAAATATCTTCGTGTCGCATCCTTGTAGGATACTGAACTTAAATACCAAATCTGGTGTTGATCCGCCTTTGGTTTTTGAGTTATGCTGTTCACACACACACACACACGCACACACGCACACACGCACACACGCACACACACGTACCTTTTCCTTTATTTTCAGGGGGCCTCAAAAGATGTATTTTCGGTGAAATCTTATTATCGAATTTTTGGGTGGAATGCAATGCTTTCTCTACCTACTAGGTGCGTGTCATAGAAAGTAAAACATGAAGATACATATCTACTAAAAATAAGTTAAATATTTTTATGCTGATGGATAAAATTGAACAATTTAGAAATTGCTAGAAAGAACATGTCCGAAGCTCACCACCATAGTGAGGAGATAGAGTGTGTGCCATGCATTCAAGAGATGCCGAGTTCGAATCTCGGTTGGGCGAGCCTGAGGTACTCCGGGCCCATTTGAGCATCATTTCAACCATTTCAATCATTCACCATGACTTACCCGGTTACAGGACGTTAAATCAAGGCCTCCCAAAAGAAATTCAATGATTAAAGGAAGACAGCCTACCAAAGATTATTTTTAATTAGAAGACGAAAGATGAAAGGAATGTCGGTAAACCGAAGAAGAGAGGTTTCAACTTTTTGATTTAAAACCTTTTTTTCCGAATAAGCCGGAATAAGTCATAAAAGGCTTAGCCAGGCTGCTTCTGCTGATGATGAGTTCTTACGTGATTTATTTTTAGAAAATTGAAAGCGTTGTTTACTTTATTCGTTTTTTTCAGAAGAAAGGTTTTAATGTTGCACAAAATTAGGCTTTTATTGTAAAGTACTATATACGAAGAACAATATTCTGACTTTGCCTAGCTTTCGCTGGCACTTCATGCATTTCTAATTCTCACTGTTTTTATCTTTTTTTAACACATGAACTTTCACTGGGACTTCACTTAGTTCTCAATGTCGTTTCACTAATATAAGCTAGTTAAATTTCATCTGTCACTTCACTTTTCTTCGCGACGTACTGGCATAATGAAATACGCACGACGCAACCTCTTCTTCGAATGATTCACCCGCTGGGGAGTCGAACACAAGGTCTCTCTTAATCCTTCGCAGTAGAAACATTCACTGTACGTGAAAGTGACGTCACACCCTCACTAGGAGAATGCGCGTGAAGTTGCACCAGAAGCGCATTCACTAGTTCGATCACTTACTCACCAGCTTACCCGCGAGAGCGATCGCTTATATAATCGCTGGTTAGAGTTTCAGAACGTTTTAGAAGTGAGAGAAGGGAGAAACTTCCAGAAGATTCTGACGAAAGCGAAAGGTTTAAAGTGTTAAAATTTTCTTAACATGGAAAATTTTATATATGATTATTTAAATGCTTTAAAAACATTTTCTTAGAAATTTAAGTACATAGGCCCATGAAATTAATTTTGTATTATAATTATAATAAAATGTGATAAAATGTTCAACTACTTTGGTTAAAATTTGTAGAAATAAGCAATTTCACTACCGAATGAAGCATCAAATTACATGCCAATAGATGTAACATTTGTATCTATGAAGAATGAATGATCGGCACAGTGCTCCCAGTGTTAATGGTAAGTGACTTATCTGTAGTCTTGCGTGGTTATTCTACCTAAACTCTGGTGCTAATGTGACAGCATTTAGTTAATGGTCGCATAGATTAGAAAGAGAATTATATAGTATACGGAAGTGTTAACACAAAATTAATGTCGCCCAACAGTCTGCACAATTCGTGCACGTTAAACGATAACACTTAATGAGCGATATGAAGTAGCCGTGAACTGAGAGATAGCTATTATAGAGGTGCTCATTGCGTGTCTATATAAATCTGTTGGCTGCTGCACGGCGCTAGGCTACTGGTGAGTGATTGATTGTGCTAGACCTGAGCTCACGTCACACACACTAGTCTCTTGCTGCGGCCAGCCATGCACTTCGGAGAGGTAACAAAGAATTGTTGGCAGTTCACTAGATGCTATGGAATTTGATATTTGACTAGCTATCTATAGCAAGGGCTACTGAGAGTATCAGCCATTGTTCGAGATAATTACAAAGAAAAAAATCTTGTTTCATTTACATGACTTTCTCCATCCACTATCGTTTACATTTATATATGTTCTGCAATCTGTTGTTCCAAAGGTTTTATTACTTTCTCTACTACTTATAGTAAGTAAGAAAAATATTGTATTCCACCCAAAAATTCGAAACCGATATTTCACTGGAAATGTTTTGAGGCCCGTTGAAACACCCCTCCAAAAGCATCTTTAGAAAAAGGTCTGTGTGTGTTAGTGTGTGTGTGTCTGAACAGTATAACTCAAAAATTGAGGCAGTATTTTTAACATTTAAATGATTTCAGTCATAATGTGTAAATTCAATAACGGCCCGCCTTGAAGTAATATGTGTATGTAATAATTTGTAAAATGCATGTAACAGTCATTGCATATGGTTATATTGTTGTATCCATGTGTATAATGTTATGTGAATATATTATGTAATTTAATAATGTAGGAGCTGTGAGAATAAAAAGTTGAACGTTGCTAACAATGAGGTAACCTTGAGGCAATAATGAGTTTGAGAGTTTAAATGTTATTTGTGATTCTTGGAAGAAATAATGTAATTTTAGTGACAGTTTAAAAATGGCCAATCAACAACCAGAAAAAGCTTTAGTTAAATGCAGATATTCTATTGGAGTGGGATTAGCCAATCAGAGACTTGAAATACAGAAATTTATAAGTTTAGACGGTTGAAAGCTAGTCAGTTGCCTACAGACAGTGATAGTAACCGGAAGCAAGATGCGTCCTCGAGAGATTTAATACGTATTCGTGGGAGACGAAAAATGTATTTACCTGGTAAAAAGTGTAATTCATTAATAAAAAGAATCTCACAGCTATTTAATTTGTGTCAAGGATTAATAAAAAAGGAGTGAATTAAAACTTAACGCCTACATTCTTGTCCATCACGCCCTGCCAATACTTCCATGTCTCTAACAATAATACTGACGCAGCCGACGCAAACATAAATATATAATATCTAAAGAAACAGTCAAATTACAAAGCTATTATTCTTAAACTTGGTGCAAAGGCCACCTGAAAGTACATTTGGGGCGAAGGCTACCGGAAACTGTTTACTATACTGCGGTTGCAACTGCTACAAGTTTGGCTCCCCAACTGTTGAATACGATACAACTCCTTGAATACAAACTACTTCAAATCGGCTTTTCATACGTAGCAGCAAACAACGTAAAGAACAATTCTACTTCAAATTGACGTCCATACGTGGAGCTAAATAAATAAAGAACTCTAAAAATACTCCTTTTTCAAATTGACGCCCAAAGCGTGATGCAAACAACGTAAAGACAATAACTTCTTCAAAATGAAAAGTCGGATAAATACCAAACTTAGAATTTAAGTTCAGTACCTTCCAAAGTTACGACACAAAGATTTTCAAGAAAATTCCCCACCCCAAATTACCCTTTGCATGGAACATTTTTCGAAATTTATCTAAAAACTGGCTCTAACGATTTTGATTAAAATGCCATATATTAAAGATATTTACATGACAAAGCGTTTGTCTTGAATTTTAGGCTATGAAGTCCAGATGGAAGAAATTATGTATAATCTTGTAGAACTGCAAACGTTAAGCGATAGACGAAAACTACTACACCAAAAATGTAGATCTCTTTAAAACACACAATTTACTTCAAGGAAGCTTTTGTGGCATAAGCCATTTCTGAGATATCTGTTATTCAAGGTTCGAATTATTCATTAATTGGTCATTCTTTAAAATTCTTTCAGCATTCAGTTGTTTCTCGCGATTGCATGGAAAGAGTATGGAATTTTAAGGTCAGTATAGCGTCCAGTTCTTAAACATTTGACAATCGCTGTTCCCTTTGAATCTGTAATAAAGAAATGTGTAATATAGCTGTTTCTGCTAAGGTTTATTTGGATTAAAATGTAGTAGGTAGAAAAATAAGCTTTAGTAAAAATAGTTTGTATACTACTACTAATAAATGATAGAGTGTAGAGAAAGTCATGTGAATGTATCACATCAGAATCTTTTTCTGTCTTTTCATGATTTGTACAAGAATTTCCAGAATTAGTTTGATTACAAATTTGGTTGGCCGTGCGGTACGTAGGACTTGACCGCTGCTGTTCTGCATCAAGGAGTTAGTTGGTCTGCATATTTCATATAAACGGAATATTTCATGTTCCTAATACTCGCATAGTATGCCGAATATAGAGTTTAGTTTGTTCTATCCTCTGAAAGAGGATAGAGGTAGAGGTGATTCAACGGAGGGGACACTCCAGAAATCTATATCGAACAAGATAAGACCCCCTAGGAGGAAAATTTCAGGTAAAGGAACCACAGGAGGCTACAGGTCGTAAGCAGACAGAACACAGAGACGCGCGGAAGTTTTTAATAGGTTTGTTCCAACACACGGTTCTGAACGGGTTCGGAACTAATCCCAACACATGCTAATGCACATGCGCCAGTCCGGTACGCTCACAGAACTAATTCGGAATTTTGTGTGGTTGGAACACTACTTGAACCGTTCGCGTTCTGTCACGGCCTTCTTCGTTGCACGGTCAATCAGAGGACGATCAAATTTCTACGTTTACAGCGTTGATGAATGAAATCAAACTCAGCGTTTCTTTCATACTGATTCCAGTCCTAATATTCGAGCAAAAATAAATCGCGTTAGTTTATCGGCTTAAAGCCATTGATACTGAGTTATTGCGAATAACAATTGTAATTTATAGATATTATATTTAAACCAGAACCCGGAAAAAGTAATTTAACACAATTCCAATTTAACATTAGGTTTCCTGCTACAGAAGCTTCTAAACACAATGTTTAATTTAAAACTCCAATACTCTGAGACAATGACACCCCACATAAATTCTATTCCGAATGTAATGCAAATAATACAAAACTACATGGTACCAATGTATGCTTATGATTAGGGTTAGGATTTTTAGTTGCAAATTTCAGATGAAAAAAGGAAGGGAAAAGGTGTTCAAATGAGGTGAAAAAGGCACAATAAGCTGCTGGTTTATTTAAGGGGATGCACAACTGAAATTGCTATTTTCTAAACTATCCATTCAATTGGGCTGAAATTTTTATTTCTTTATATATAATTGTTTTGTGAATTATAGCCCAGTCTTAATAATTCTCGGAACTGCGCGGTTGAGGTTATTGTCGTCTCTTGCCTGCCCAGGCTTCGTCTCCACGTAAACAGATGACGTCTCTCACAGCAACAAACTCACATTCACGAACAGCAGGCTACTGATTCTGGTGGGATAGAATCACTCATTGTCAATTGCATTATTGCGGGCTACTTTATAGCAGTAAAGTGAGAGAAAGAGGTTTTCGTCGAACACACAATTATTTTCCATTGTTGCGGGTGTGCTTTCAATTCCCACGCGGCGTTTACTGAAAGAGGTAGACTTACTATTCGCACGTACACAGCAAGCTGAGGAGACGTTAATTGAAAGTTAAAGAATAAATTGAAATGATACTTAAAAGAAAAAAGGGGATTATGGGCATGGTTGGGGGGAAATGGTATAAAGGTGCCAAAAAGGGGTAAAGGTCCCAAATTAACGGAATAATGTTTAAATGGAAATAATCCTCTTCTTCGGAAGTCGATGCATCATTAAAAAGATCACTGTCACCTTCTAAATCACTCATTCTTGTTATCTTTGAACGCTGTTTTGCTCCCTGGCTTTGTTAGACGTTTGTTCTTTTCCTCAAGTATGTCGCCATACTACTCAACAGCGAGCAACTGCTTACCAAACACCTTTGCTATTCCGTATTGAGAAATAAACACGAATGGAGGAATGAATTACATATTCAAATTTATTTTCTACTGAATACAGAGAGTATGTCGCTTTTTCAATACTCTCTGTCAGGTTTGTTCCAAGCGATTAGAATCGATTCTGAATTGACTGAGTATGCGCTGTAGACCATACAATTTGCGCATGTCTGGAATTTTCAGTTCCTACTCTTAATCCCGAACCGATTTCACTCGTTCCGAACTAGTTCCCAAATACGTTGGAACAGCAAACTGGAAATTCAGAATTGGTTCTGAACTGATTCTCTGTCGTGTTGGAACGCCACTTAGCTACTGCGCACACTCAGATAATTCGGAATCGATTCTGAATCGTGTTGGAACAAACCTAATATTTCCAAGCTCGCAGAACCCGTTCCACGGCTGTAGCCGCCGAGAGAAGTCGAAGAAAGACCCAGCAATCAAACAGTCCTATGTTGTTCACGGGGAATACTCTTCCATTGAGCATGCATCCGCGCCATCTGTCCGCCACCGCCATACGTCGCAAAACTTATAAGCGAACCTGAAAGATGAGAAGGAAACGGAATGAAAGAAATACGAAAAGAAACTCGTGGTAGAGAAAAAACCAGCCCGGCATTCGCCTGCCGACCCCGGAGAAATCATAAAAATCATCGGGGTCAGAGCGGACGGTCGTCGGGATCGAACCAGGGACCTTCCCGAATGCGCGTTCGCACATGTTACTGCGGTGTCACCTGGCTCGTTCTCTGAAAGGGAAATAAGCAAACATTTACACAAGTTAACGGCTTCCGATAAAATCTGATGTGACACATTAACATGACATTCTCTACCAATTATCGTTTATTTTGATAACAATATTACAAACTGATTTTACGAAAGCTTGTTTTTCAATCTACTTCATTATATTCCAATTAAACCTCTGCAGAAATACTTTAATTACATATTTTGTTGAAGGTACAAGGGATGCAGAGAAATCGAATCGGCAGTCATGTTTAAAAACCAGGTGCTGTATGCTGGCCTAGAAATTTCATTCTCATTCTATCACTTCGCGAGAAGTAATTTGATAGTAACAACATTTTATACAAATGACAAAGCATTGAAGAATTCAAACCAATAACAGCAGATATCACGGAAACGTTTGATGCCTGAAGCCGTTTCCAGCTCCGCGAAGGTCGCCAACTTTTGAAACCGAGCGATGGTCTTCACTTTTTTGGAGCCGTTTCCTTTGCCTCAATATCTGCTGTTGATTCAGCTGCCGGCTGCTACAGTAGTAAAGCTATGAGATCTTTTTTCTCAGCGTGGGGTGTGTGAAAGGATAACAACAATTTAAATCGGCTGAGAAATGTAATGTGATCTAATACTTGAGCTATTCAAGCGGGTTGTTGGCTGTTTGAAGATAAATAACGAAATTTATTATGAATCGTGGCACTCCAAACTATAACAATTGATTATTATATCTACTAACTTTGCAGTAACAATTTTACGGTTTGAAATAACTATTTCAGCAATAAAAGAATCTAGAAGCATAAATGGCCGTGAGTCGCTAAAATGCTTGCCGGCAAGATACTTTTTTTTTTTTTTTGGGAAAACAGGAATAAAGGTTTAAGGAAAAACAGAGATATATATAGGTTGTAGGAAGGAAAAAGGAAGAGGAAAAGAAGGATCTTATACTGTGGTGGCACTATTTATTGGGGGCATAATTGGTATCGTGTGGCTGGTACCGCCGAAGCAAACCTGCGGTTCGTGGGTAGTTCCTAAAAGACGGAGAGGTCCAAAGTGGACACACTCCTCAGTGGTGAGTAGGTAAAGGTCATGGCCGAGGCCCTGACAGTAACCTAGAAGTCAGTGGTGGCGTAACAGTTGATGCTGGTACCGAGCCCGGGCCTGTTACCTCCGGGCATCGGAGTGTCGGTGGTGAGTTAACAGGAGATGGAGGCTCCAATCCCGGGCCTGTTATCTCCAGGAGTTGGCACGTCGTTGTTGATGATGATATACTGGAGGAGGTGGCTGCCGTAGTCTGTCGATCTCGTTGAGGGTGTCCATGTTGGTCTGGTTGATGCGCGAGATGATGTCTGTGAAGCGTTCCTCAATGACGATTAACATCTTGCTGACACAGCTGTCCATGTCCAGGGTGCGTCTGCTTATTTGGTCCAGGCATTCTTGTCGTTCGTTGAAGTGGCTGTTCATGTTGTTGGTCAGACGCTTCTTGGTAACGTCGTGGGATTCGTCTATTATATCAGCGATTCCATTAAACTTCGCGCTGATCTGCTCTTCCAGGGTATTCAGCCTGCTGGAGAGGTTTAGCATCTCAGCGTGGAGGTCCTGGATGGCTTCTATGATGGCCGTGTTGGTCGTAGTGTGCTGTTGGAGGAGTTGGTTCGTGGCTACTATTTGTTCCTGGATCTGCGGTGAGTTGCTGGAAGAAGTGGTGTCCTGGGATGTAGGTGTGAAGTTCTGCGGTGTCTCTGAGCTGTGCGGCGTGGCTCTACGAGGGTAGAGTGAGCAGACGGCCTGGCCAGTGTAGTGCCCCTGCCCCCACAGGAGGCGCAGAAGCGGCGGCGGTGTCTCCGGTCGTGTGCCCTGCATTCGGAGGTGTTGATCCCATTGCCGCAGTAGTGGCAGCGGGGTGCGGCGTCACAAGACGCGGCGGTGTGCCCGTACAGGCAGCAGCGGCGGCATGGAGTTGGTCGCGCACTGCGGCTGGCCTCAATCACCAGGGTTTGCCCTAATAAGGGCATTCCTGCGTGCAGGGCTGCCGAGTAGTCTTCCTCCTCCATGAAGGTTAGACGGACCAGCGGTGTGGGACCTCTGTCGTTCTTAATCCTAGTCGCCTTGGCCGCAGACGGCCAGAAGCGCTGGGCGGCGGTGAGCAACAAACTGTCCGGAAGGTGACGGTGCACTCCCCGGACAACAGCGGAGAAGCGTGCAGGCACGCTGGTCAGCGGTGTGTGGCTGGCTGTGCTGGCTGGAGAGATGGCGCTGGGCGCTTCGATCGGTGGTATCGGCGGCGGAGAGGCTGGAAGTTGTTCTTCGTCGGCGGTGGAGCTGGTAGTGGCTTCCTCTCGAGGAGGAGGCAAGGAGGCTGCGGTGGTCTTGACGGTCTTCTTCCTACCCATCTTGACTCGGCGAGAGCTCGAAGCGAAGTCCGGCAAGATCCCTAGCAATAGCTGCTAAATGTTACTCACACAAGCACATCACTGGGCGCTTAAAATAACTCACGAGTAAGTCACATAATTAACTGAAAAGTCTCAAGAGTGATTGTCACGAATGTATGCACGAATGAATGTGTCTGATTTAGAATGCACGCCTATTTCTTAACTCAAACTCCGCCTACTTTACAATTAGCCCAACAAGTACCTCCTTGCGCGGAGCTTATCTTACAATCCTTACATGTTTCTCGGCGGTACCTCCCCGATTCTAAGAATTTCATTTCCTTTCTCTTTTACCGAATTTCTGTCTGCATGACTTAGCAAACGTACTGAAGTTAACGGCCTTCTAAGAAAATCTATACTTAACGCGTTCGCTACTTCGGCTGTTGCTAATGACTTTGCGCGCTAATTACCTTTTTCTTTGGACCAGTCTTTTCAACTCAACCTTATTACAATATACGATTGTATTGATTTAATATACGGAGTTGTTTATTGTAATTACTAATTCTTTTTTTTAATTATTTATTTATATCTTCCTGTCAATAATTAGGGTATCACGCCATAAAAAGTTATTTGAAATAAATTGCGTGATTTAAAATATATTTCTACAATTTTTTGGGAAGTAATTTTTTATTTATAGCTTATTGTACACCTATTATACAAATTTCTGCAGAATTCTTTCCGAATGTAGAGGATTTCACAGGCTATTTCTAGAATACTCAAGATAACTATTTTATTTGTTATATAAAGATATCAAAGACATGATCGAAAAATGTTTCATGTAAAGTAGCTATTGTCAAGTACTGAGCACACCGGTTGGGAGCTTGCCTGCTCAGTACATAAGCGTGAGCGGAGCAACTGAAAGAGCAAAGGGGAAAATGTTACGTCTCAGCGCAGCGACGGTTGTGTCGGGTATTTTCATTTGCTATGGGGGACAGTACGTGAAAGCGTAGGTCAACAAGTAAGTTCAACCCTGCTTGGGTGGAAAAATATTTTATTACAGCAAAATATAATGTTCTAAGCTATGTATTTTGTAATAAGATGATAAACCGTATAAAAAAGGTTTAATCTACAGCGCTATTATTCGTCTTGTTTTGCGAATCATTATGACGAATACCATGGGGAAGAAAATTAGCTATATTGGCAGAACTAAAATGTACAAGTTTGTATTTATATTATAACTTATTATTATTTCCGTATTTTTTCATGTTGGTCAGATTCACAGCTTGTTTATTTTGCCTGTGAACCTACGATTATCGTGTTTAATTACATAATTTATTATTCTTGCTTGTATAATCCCTCCTATGACGCATTGCTCATGTCTCATCATATTGAGCAGTGCTAATGGTATTATTTACTATCACCAGTAAATAATAATAATAATAATAATAATAAATTATCATAAGAACAATATAGTTTCGTAAAACAGTATGATTACAACACTTCAAATCCATTTGTATCGAAGTTACTCCCTTGCAGTTACATGAAACGCCACTGAGTTTATCCATGCTGGCCTCTAGTTTGCGAGATCGCGGGTTCAAACCAGGCGGAGGGCGATGGATTTTTTTTTCGGGCATAAAAATCCTTAGCATGGCTTCCTTTGGAAGGGAAGTAAAACCGGTGGTCCCGTGTCTAGATTTACGGCATGTAAAAGAATCTCAAGCCTGATAAAAAGGCCTCTGAGCAAAATTACCGGTCTTTCACGCCCAATATAGAATGGAACGCTAAGGACCACAGCAGATATAGAGCGTCCATAAGCAGAAACTCAATTTTATCCACTGAGTTTACAAACCGGCCTGCTGCTCAGCTTTCCTTGTGGCAGACGCTAACGGGAGCGGAGAAGGTAAAGCCGGCAGGTTCCTTAGAACTATATGTTGATGCCTGGTGTAAAGGATAGTTTGGGGGGTGGAGAATATTCTTGAATATCTTCGTGTCGCATGAACTTAAATACTGAATTTTGTATTTAACCGACTTTTAATTTTTGAGCTATGCTGTTCACACACACACACCCACACACAGAGGCTTTCTTCCAAAAATTCTTCTTTTTGGTTTCAGGAAGCCTCAAAACGTATGTTCCCGGTGAAAATCCGGTAAAAAAATTTGGATGGAATTCAATGCCACCTCTTCTCACTATGGGTAAGCAGTGGAGAAAACAAAAGACTGCAAGTGAAACTGTATTCTACACTAGCTTCGTCTTCAACATTTTAGATAAGGCGAGTTTTGGATTTTACAACTTTAGCACAGTTTGTACTGAGCAGTCATGATTTGTGGTTAATTTTAGGAACAAAGAACTTGGGCTATGCCTTTCTGGGGTAGAGAGGTCCTGGGAGGATTAGAAACATCTTATAAACAGGAGAATTGTGTGTTTGGATTAACACCCTGTAAGTCTCCCTCACTTAGATGTAAGACGATGCAAAGTCAATATTTGTAATTAATTTCTGAAACTTGCTGATCCCTCGCTTAATCTTATACGAGAACAGCCTCAGTTCCGTTATTAAACACTGCACACAGGAAGGTGTTTTAAAACGAGTTAAGGGGAGCGAGAGATAAAATCAAGAAAAGTACTTTACATTCCCGAGGAAGCAAATCCGTGAACACGATAAAATAGGGGCTTGCAATGTTTTCCCAGAGTGTGTAAGTGACAAATCTTAAGATGACGAGATGACTTGACGTGAATGCGAAGCTGGGATAATGAAACTCTGATCTCTTCGAGCTTACCGAGGTGTTTCAGGGGTAAGCAAAGTAGTCGTGCAAGACTTTCTTCTTGCAATCTCTTTAATTTCATTCGAGTTAGCACCACACACGGGTAAAATACTTCCTGACTTTTATGCCTGAAAATCACCGTTCGATAAGGCTAAAGTGACAAACCGGATGAATCACCTGTCCCTGGGTTTGTTTGAACTTATGCAAACTGTTAAGTGGTTGGAAAGGTAGAATCAGACGACTGAAAAATTCAATGCCATAGCCGGGATTTGAACTGATTTTTCAGTGTTCTGATTCTACCTTTCCAACCTTGTCCGACACTCGGCTTGTGTCGAAGAACAATTAATTATGTTAAGTGGCTAATGTGCCATAAGTCCGCCTTAGTCGGTAGTTTTACAGCTCATTTACTTTAGGTAGACGAAGGTTCTATAGTCGGTGAAAGACTGGTGCTGCATTCACACTCTTCTTATTCTTCTATCTACCTACTTCTGGTCAATAGTTATAAATCTTCAGCACATTTTACTCACGAAAACAATGCAGTAAACCAAAGCAATAATCAGATGTTTTAAAAGTGGGTCACTACCACTAGAGATTAGATTGGCAATGTCCTATCCCTATGCATTTATCATTACGTTTTTGAGAGAAGTAAGCACTAAAGGTACGCCTTTGTGGCGAAAGTGTTGAATTAATTATTATATTTTTACTGTCGTTTTCAAACCAGTATTATGTGTGGTGTATGGGTGTAATTTCTTATAGCAAGAGAAAAAAAAGGAAAAAGAGATGCTTTAATACGTAGGTTGCTGTACTTAGCTACTTTTCGGCAATAAACTTCATGAATGTTATGCACTATGAACAGAACCAATCCGCATTGTTAATTTTATATTCCCAACTCGGAAAGACCTAATAGAAGCATGGGTAAAGGCAATTTGGAAATTTTCAGGACATGCAGAATACAACTTGTTAAAGAAAACTGTGCATTGCTTTGTTGATTATTCTTATACATAAAAGTATATGTGATTTTTTTGTAATTGTTGGTAATAAATATTAATATGTTTGAAACAAACGCAAAAGTTTATTGCATAGGAATAGGACTAGCATACCAAATTTCAGACCTTTATTTTAATTCTAAATTTCAAAAGGTTTTGTTACTGTTCAATTATTTGCAAAAAATATAACAAGTAATTTTTAGTTACAAAACTATTCAATCTAGAGCAATGAAACTTATACCAACAATTATAGGGTCCTTCAACAACAGTGTCATATCTTTGAACTTAAATGAATCACGCACTATAAATGTTAGAAGTTTATTCCTTTTTTATTTTGGAACATAATTAATGCCATTACGTGTGGAAGAGAACATCAGTTAAGTGACTGCCGCGACTTTGTTGGGTTGCGCGTATACGGTTGACCCAATTTTCAATGATAGAAGAATGTAAATTAGGTCCAACTTCACGAATAACGTGGTGTTTCATAAGATCATTTTCTGTTTCTGGCTTGTTGACATAAACTCGAGATTTAACATAACCCCATAAGAAGTAATCCAACGGCGTTAAATCACATGACCTCGGGGCCAGTTAACATCACCACCACGGGAAATGATGAAACCTCTGAACTTCTCCTTCAAAAGATCGATTGTTTCGAGAGCAGTATGACATGTGGCATTATCTTGTTGGAACCAGATGTTTCTGAGATCCAAAATATCCAATTGAGGCCAAAAATAGTCCCTTATAAGAGCCCGGTATCTTTCTCCATTGACAGTTAGAGCTTCTCCATCTTCATCTTTGACAAAATATGGACCAATGATTTCACCACACCAAAATCCACACCACACAGTAACCTTTTGGGAATGAAGTGGTCGTTCTTGATTGCTCCAATAGCGGAAATTTTGTTTGTTAACACAACCATCCATCCAAAAAAGGGCTTCGTCGCTGAAGATGATTTTTCGACAAAAATCCGGGTCAGCTTCCAATTGCTCCATAGGCCAGTCAGCGAATACACGGCGCAACTTATCGTCGTTAGGCTTTAGTTCTGGAGTTAACACCATTATGTAAGTGTGAAAATTCAAGTCCAGTTGCAGAATTCGCCAAGTTGTCGTCGGCGAAAGCCCCAATTCTTGCGCTCGACGAGCAATTGATTTGTTTCCGTTCTCGAGTAGACACTCACGAAGGGCGCCTATGTTTTCATTGGAGCGCTTACGTCGATTACGTACAGGTGTTCTTTGATCGCTGACAGAACCACTTTTTCAAATTTATCGATCAAACGCCAAATCGTTCTCTCGCAGGGACGATTATGCACACCGTAAACTTCACGCAATACAGGGAAGTTTTGGCGAACAAATGATCCATTTTGATAATAAATTTTTACGATTTCTACGCGTTGCTGAATGCTGTAACGTTCCATGGCTATCTGTCAACAACTGTAACCACATGAAAAAATGACTGCTCTTACTCAATAACAACGACAGCTATCACATGTTAAAGATAGGACACTCTTGTTAAAAGACCCTTTATCATGGCGGGTGCAATTTAAACCAAAGCTTTCATTAAAATTGGTTGATTAGGGAAGAAAGTCCATTTGGTACCATAAGAGGGCAAAATAGAGGCCTGAGAGAAGGAGCTATTCCTTCTGTGTTTACTGATTATTCCGGATACATGCATTTATGTGAATACATTCTAAATTGCCGTCAGAATAGCGCATTATATACACAGGTAACGCAGGACTTTATGGATAGATTTTTTTATAGCCGCTTATCGTGCATGCACTTACACCATTACATATTTCATAAGAAACATCTTGCTAATTAGTCCATGTATCAGCTATCGCGAGAAAGAACTAGTATCAAATTACGAACTTGTGATACCAGAGCCTTGAGGATAGGAGACATGTTCCTCGGACTCTGAATGGAAAATTAACAATCGTAATATTCCACAACCGAATTTTCTGCTTAATAGTATCAAACTTTCTCCTAGAGCTTTAAGACAATGCTGAAAGATATGCAAAAGACTTTTGTTACATCAACAATGGTTTTAGACCATCAGCTAATTTAAGTTACGACTTTGCGGGGATGTTTGGCGTGATAATACCTATTTGTTAGTAAAAAAGGCTTAACAGACCTAGATATGTGAAGCAAAGTAGCCCTCTTTAAGTAACAATATTTCGGTTTCATTTTCCGATGATCTTTACTTGAAAAGCTAGGAAAACAATGAGTGACAGATAATGCGTATGTTGTTAACGCAGAGCATAGTGACGCAAGATGGCGGCTGAGCGTAAGACTGGCTTCAGCGAAGCTTATCACCCTATAGTCGTTAGGTGGTGATTTTAAAATTCCCTTCTCTTTGCATGGCCATGAAAAAATACAGCGATTTGCAGCAGAAAAATATATAAATAGAATATTTATGAAATTATTATCGCCACAAACATTTGGCATGAATTTTGTGATTTAACGAGAACTATATTTTGTGTAGTAAGATTTGGTCTATCAGTTATGGCTTGCCAGTTATACAAGAGTCATTCAGAATGAAGAAAACTTCACAGAATACTTAAAAAATTTAAAATGCATATTTTGTTTTTCATGAAAATATATTTCAATGAAAATCGCTAGAGCCATTTTTAAGAAAACCAAAAATAATGAAACATTTTCCATGTATGGGGGAGAGTTTTTTTTAACCTTCGTGACGCATTCTTAGAAGATGCTGAACTTAATAAATTTTGGTATTTAATCTAGTTTTGCTGTTCACATGCCCACATACCTTTTTTTCTCTCTAAAAATGCGTTAATTGGAATCAGGGAGTCTCAAAATAGGTATTTCCGGTGAAATCATACTATAGAATTTTTGGGTGGGTTGTAATAGGTGTATTTACCTCTCCTTACTATAGGTAAGCAGCAGATAAATTAAAAAGAAAGAAAAACAAACCTTTTAAGGAGATAGAATAAGACATGCTCAAAATTATCCCTTCTACTAGAGTTGCATCGATTTTCTAGCCGTTTTTATGAAAGAGAGTACATGCAGTGTACTTAATTTACCGAGCGGGATCTCAGATGTCAGTGTCGGAGGCTCGCATTCGGGAGGTACCGGGTTTGATTCCCGTTGGATCGGCCACTCTAACCTTGCTGCCGATTCATACTTGTCCATTTCTTCTGATTTCGTTTCCTTTCATCTTTCAGGGTAGCGGGGTTAGGGGCGGTGGACGGTAGTTTGCAGCGTATGCGATGGTTATACTTTTATATTCTTTAATGAGAGAGTTGTTTCTTCTCTAGCTGTAATCTTCTGCCCGAGCCTTTCCTTGACGATAGAGGGATATCGAAGGGAACGTTCAATCTGGAAACATTAGGCGCTTTGCTACACTATCCCCATGCCACCCTCAGATCTGGCCGTCCTTTATACTCTTGCCTCACCGCTTCTTACCGGAGATAGTAGATGTATAGGCCTGCAATGCTGAACTTCTATTTCACATAAATATACGGTCAAGAGTACTAAATGTGCCAATATACTTTTGAGTTCTATAGTGTTTTTCTTTATTTAATGTTGGCAGAAGCACCTTATCATCTGTGTTTCGCGCCAGTTCTGGGTGAACCACTCTCTCATTGGTCTGAATTGAAGTCCGAAACACACGCATTAGCCAATGAACAAAGGTCAGGCTTAGGTGAGCGGCGAAAGGGAGGGAGTGAGAACACGTTTCACCTTAGTGGCTGGGTATGCCAGCCTCTCAGGTCCATACCAGCCCTTGGTTGAGAGAGTTTGGCATTCAAATATTAACCTATGAACACAGCTCGGTTTTGGGCTCAGAAGCGAAGGGAAAGGGAGAAGTAAGACACATCAAGTGGAATACTAGAACCAGGTAAAGGGTTGGGACAGAGGCGGTGCACATTTTATCGGCACGAATACATGTACTTTGCTGACCGCCTCCGAAATCTCATGAGTGAGACGTCACATGGATTCAATGTAAAAATCAGCCAAAAATAAAATAGCGGATCTAAACAGTCACGAATTAGTCATGCCTGTCGCGAAATACTTGCTGCACAGGCATGCTCACAGAAAAATTGAATTAAGAGTAATATTTTAATTTCTTGTTCATGTGAAATATCACTTGCCTCGTTTTATTTGGTTAATGAAGCTAAAACATATTAGTATAATCAAGGAGGAAATAAGGTTGCCCATTTTCCCCTGCTTTATATATATATATATATATATATATATATATATATATATATATATATATCAATCTAACGAGGTCATAAGTGAATGGTAGTAAACATTAGACAAACGTTTTAAAATAAAGAGTTTTAACTTATACAATACGTTTTGGGCTAGCCCCGTAGCTCAGTCGGTAGAGCAACTGCCTGTTGTGCTATGGTCCCGGGTTCGATTCTCGGCTGGAGGGGTGGGAATTTTTCTCTAGCCAAGAATCTGGAAGTATGAATGAGAGTGTGAATGCGTGTATGATCCAATGATTAAAAACCAAAGATTACAAGGTAATAAGTTCCAAAGGAAAGGTCGTCGATAAGACCAATGCAGTTAAAGGCGGGGACTAAAAAAAAGGTTTTATGGAACGATCAAGCTACATTTGGTACTACAGAGGATGGTATTCAGAAAGCTATTATAGAGTTAGGCAAAATAAGGAAAAAGTATAATTTAAACATTTCACACACAGAAAACAAAACAATGGCACTCCAGGGTATAAATAATACACAGTGTAAAGTAGTACTCAATAATAAAAGCATAGATGAGGTCACCAGTTTCAAATATTTAGGCTTCAGTATTTCCTATGGAGGTAGGAATGACATAGACACAAAATTAAATACATTTCAAGTGATCTGCAGAAGCATCAGAAGAACATTAAAGAGCAAAACAATAACATCTTCACAATTAAAGCTATACAAAACAATGGCAGTATCAGTCCTTTGTTATGGAAGTGAAAACTGGACCGCAGGCAGACAAGACAGAAGAGTTGAAGGAATTGAAAGCTCGGAAATGAAATTCCTCGACCTCTGGCCGAATATAAATGAGTAGATCAGAAGAGAAGCGTAGAAATAAGAGGAATTGCAAATCTATAACCTAAATAAGCATATAGATAAATTAAGAATAGACTTAACAAAATATAACGAGAATGCCAGATTGCAGATTCCTGCAAATCATACTTATGAGCCCCAAGGTTACATAAACAGCGGTAGACGTTTCTAAGATGGCAGACCAATTCTTAGGGTGGCCTAATCCTTGCTGAATAAATTAAAACAATAAAAGTTTGAAGTCGTCTTTAGAGGCTAATTGGCATAGCATAAAGTTTCGAAGTGGAAGCAGGAGTTTGCTTAGTACAAGCTAGATTAAAAAGAGCAAGATTAGATTAGAAACCTGAATTTTTCAGTCGTCTGATTCTATCTTTCCAACTCACGGCTTCTGTAGAAGAGCAATTAATTCCATTAATTGTATGAAAGTTTTAGATAATTTAGTTAACAAAATATCAATATTAATATTTGTTGTGTCTCCTATGTGCACCTGAGAAACAATTAGCATTATAGAAGTTCAAAATGTTCTGCAGCACCATTAAAGAACACTGCATTGACAGTTATACAACGATAATTAGTAGTTGAGTTAAACCCTTCCGCTGATGTGATAAAGGTGGATTAAACAAAACAATTGAACGAATAAGATTTGAATCATCTTACCTTTCTACCACCGTAGAGCGTAATCGACCATAAGACAGCTTTAAGTAAACGTTCGACAGTGAAACATATTATCATACCCTCAGATCTATATCAGTCTAATGCTTTTTAAGTTTTGAGGCAGTATTTTTAACACTTAAATAATTTCAGTCTAATTACATAATATACATAATTCAATAACAGCCCGCCTTAAAGCAATATGTGTATGTAACAATATATAAAAAGTGTATATTACAGTCATTGTATATGTTTATATTATTGTATACATGTGTAATAATATTATGTGAATGTGTTACATAATTTAATAATGTAGGAGCTGTGAGAATAATAGGTTAAAAGTAACTAAGAATGAGGTAATCTTGAGGGAATGAGGAGAAAGAAAGTGTAATAATGCTACTAGTCATTTTTGGAGCAACAATAAGTAATTTTTGTGACAGTTTATAAAATAGCCAATCAACAACTAGAAAAAGCTTTAGTTAAATGAAGGTATTCTATTGGACTGGGATTAGCCAATCAGAGACTTGAAATACAGAAATTTACAAATTTAGGCGGTGGAAATCAAGTCAGTTGCTTGCAGACAGTGTTCCTAAGGACGCGAGATGTGTCCTCAAGAAATTTAATACGTATTTTGTGTGAGAAAATAGTTTACGTTTTTAAAAAGTGCAAGTATTTAATAAAAGAATCTTACAGCTCTTTATATCAGTGAAGTGTTATTTAAATCGTATCAAGAATTAATAAAAAGGAGTGAATAAAAAAAAATTAAAATCTGTGTAAGCCTACATTCTTCAGTCGCACCACCTCCCTGCTAGGACATTCATGTCTCTAAAATAAATATATATATATATATATATATATAATACTGACGCAGTCAAATTACAAAGTTAATGTTTTTAAATATTTGGGACGAAGGCTACCTGGTACCACACGTGCGGTTGCAACTACTTCTAGTTCGGCTCCCAACAGTTGAACTACAATAAAACTCCTACAACAAAATAACTTCTTCAGTTTTATACAGCTTCTTTGCATTTATGCAACAATTAGTAATTGGTACCGGTTAGGCACATGGGCAAGTATCTAAATGTGTTATAAGGATCTTAATGTTAGAGGGACGTATTTGTTTGGCAACAGCGGTGATGGTTTCAAATAAATCTGTGTGTTGTATACGTACAGAAACATAGCGGTGCGGGTGAAACATTTGAATTTGTACCGTATAGTATTAATGTTATTATTGTTTTCATTATTGTCAAGTTTGCTTTCCATCACCATATTATTTTGATGTAATTAATTCACATTTTAAGTACTCTATGTCATTAGGCAAACTCTAAATAGGGTCAGATGATTAAATAAACAAATAGCATGGAGTAAACCATAATGTACAAGACATACATGCAAGGTGTTTCATAAGGAAGGAATAATGCAAACAAAACTATAAAACATTTTTTTAAAAATTTTCACCTACGTCAAATTTAATATTTCGAAAGAAAAATTTTACAAAAAGAATTTTCAACCTTTATTGTACAGAATGTGAATATCGTCGATGAAAATGTTAAATAGCAGCATATTATTATTTTATTTTTTCTGAAAGGTCTCTTATTTAGTTGCATTAACAATTCCATGTGTTTCATACAAAAGGTTTAATAATTTATCTGTCATTCACAATAAATGTTACCCTAGTCTGGTTTCAAATTGTGGGGACTTCGTTACTTTAAAATGCAGAAAGACTCCTTAACTTTTTATATGGATTGTTAGTAAATAGGGCATGCAAAAAAATAATAAAAGCATATTTTCAAACATATTACGTAAACGGGGCTCCAAAGAAAACTTCAGCCTGCGAAAATCTTACATACAACAAAATTATTTAGAACGTACTGTGTGTAAGTTACACGACAAAACCTCTATTTTAATGATCTCTAAAATTGCTATGCAGTGAGTTTGTGTCTTTCTCTTATGGTTTTATATATATATATAAAATTCAAGCAGAAAAAAGGACTTCACAAAGTATTTACAAAAGGTCAAAATGTTTTTATTCGTCATGCAGTATCTTAAGCATATTATATTTTAATCAAAATCACTTGATTTGAAAAATATATAACGAAGATTTTGCATGTTCGTTTGTGGAACAGTAAATTCCAAGAAATTCTTAGCGTTGTACCGATAAAATATAGTTTAATTATGAAATTTTGAATTTATCTTGATTTTAATTACGAGAAATTCTATAGGTACACAGACAAGCTGACTCAGGGGACCTCAAAATATACTCTTCCAGTGAAATCGCGATACCTCATTTTTGAGCTAGTTGCAATACTGCGTCTATCCTCGGTAAGCGGTAGAGAAAGTAAATGGGATCGTAGGCGCCTTTGTTTTATGGAGGAAATCGTAGAAACTCTAAATTTGATTTGATTTTTTTTTAAAGTAGTTTAACCCCTACTTTATTTTTAATTTTTGGTTAGATTGAGTTATGTGTTTTGGTGTGATTATTTGTCATATGGTTTAATTATGCTGGTAATCTTATGAATATTTTAGACAATAATGTTAGCGATGACAAAGTTTTGGGGGGTTCTGCACATTAGCTATTCTTAATTTGTACGGATTTCAAACAAATTTTATTTTTTTGAATTGATGTTTCTTAATAAAGAGGAGGGTAAACAGATAATGAATGAATGAATGAATGAATGATGTTTCTTAATGTCTGCATATAGAATTCCACCCTTGCAGCATGTTGAGGATTTATATGTAAACTACTTTAATTTGGAAACGTGTATCGGACTTAAATTGAATTCCATTGCCGGGTTCAAATCACGGATCTTCGGCAATCCGTGCCGATGCGCTTACTTCTTGAGCTAACATGAATTTCCATACGTATATCAACACTTCTCATCTCTTTAGGCGATCTAAAATATTTGAGATATCACAACTAAAAGGTGGCATGCAATGCTGCAGGCACTTTCAATAATTAACCTCTATTAGGGTGGCATTGTATATTTCATGTGTGATTCAGCTTTTCAACTTACTGCCTGTATATGGCTATTAGGAAAGAACAATTATCAAATAACTTACTTAATTTTGTTCCGTTTAAACAAGTGTTAATTATTTGCACACATTCCTTTCCAATTTGTGTTATATATATATATATATATATATATATATATATATATATATATATATATATAAGTTCAATTTGTACATGAAGCGATTCATGAAATGTGTGTGAATGAATGAACAGATATATGGTTAAAGCGTCGCTAATATGTCCTCCGTTGTTTAGAATGAAGGGGCATGATTAACCACATAAATAATAGAGCCAACAAGTCACTGTCACTCCGAGCACTTGAAAACTAAACTAATTAATCTAACATTGCAAAAATAAGAATATATACTTACAAATTAAGAAGGATGAAATAATACACAGAAAGGGATGAAAAGAAAAAAAGTATGATGAAAGTTTTATTCCGATTTCCTTCCCTTTAGGATCGTAATAACTAGGACCCGAAGTTAAACTTATAAATTATCTAAAAGAATCTAAAATATCCTAATAAGAACACAATAACCTGGAAAAAACAACCTAAAAATGCGATGAATTTTTAAAATAATTTTATTTCTAATTAATGTTTATACAATGAATACAATGTTTCTCATTGGACATCAATAACATGATATAATATCATCCATTATTAAAACGGAATGTGTACAATTTTTCCCCAAATTGTGTTATTTATGGAATGTTTAAATACATTAATACATATGTACATATTACAGTGAATACATAATTGATCATGTAATACACAAATATTATTTCAATAAAGTTAAATAGGTTTGTTTAAAATACAAAATTCTGCTGGATTGAAACATACAGTGCGAAAATTTCATGAATAAAATGCCTCTTCTTTAACTCTTTTTACTTTCTCTATTACGTATAGTAAGTAGGGGAAGTATTGTATTCCACCCATAAATTCGATACCGAGATTTCACCTGAAAGACATGTTTTGAGACCCCCTGAATCCAAAAAAAGCATTTTTGGAAACATGTCCGTGTGTGTGTGTGTGTGTGTGTGTGTGTGTCTGTGAACAGCATAACTCAGAAACGAACAGTCGGATAAACACCAAACTTGGTATTTAGGTTCAGTATCTCCCAGAGATGCGACATGAAGGTTTTCAAGAAAATCTCCCCACCCCAGATTACCCTTTACATGGAAAATATTTCGAAAATTTTAATTTTTTCAAAAATGGCTCCAACGATTTTGATTAAAATATCATATGTTTAAGATATTTATATGACAACTGAAATGTATATCTTAAATTTTATGGGAATGTCCCCAAAAGTATTCTTCATTGTGAACGAATTTTGCATAACTGGTAAACCATAAGAGATACACGAAATTTTTCTACACAAAAAATGTAGATCGCGTTAAAATACAGAATTTATGCCATATACATTTTTTTTGTTGAGTGAACCATTTTCGAGATATTGCTTGTTATTCCCTTAAATTTTCCAATACTTATACTTTTTCTCAAATTCGTTATTCATTTTGTTTGTCCTGGACATGCAAATAGAATGGAATGTCCCACATAGCAACCAGCTTAAAATATTTGATTGTAGCTTAAAGCCTACCATATTCCCCTTGCATCTACAAGAAAATTAGCAATAAGATTAACATCTCGATTAACATGAAGCATATAGTGAATAAGCGTTTGTAAAAATAGTTTGTTCAAGAGTAGAGAAAGTCATGTGAGTGTAACACATCAGATTTTGTTTATTTATTTTTTTTAGATAGGTGTAAATCACGTTGTCTGTCCAATTAAGAAATAACAGTAAAACTGTAGTCGAAAGAAGGTGAAGTTGCAAAAAATAAAGCTGTTAAGACCTAACAGGGCTTAAAAAGTCAAAAAAAAATAAGACAAAGAAAATCCAGATTTACTACGCTACACTGACTTAAAACGAACATAAGTTACGTTGGAACTCCTCTGCGGACAGTGGAAAAGTAAATGGATTTTTCAGCTTCCGATTGCTATTAATAACCAATAACGTCTTTGCTTTTATGACATTGTATCAATTGAAAAGAAATTTATTCAATAAGCTTAAACATTTCGGTTCATTAAGGGATGCAGCGTCATCTGGCTATTATAAAAGATAATTTCACCTAAAGGTAGTATAGGCAAAAAGAAGGCGGAGAATTTGATCCTTTATAGTAAAGGCAACAACAAGCAGTAAGCAGTATGTAATCCCCGTCGCGACTTGAAGACGCCTCTAGTAGTCCTGACGTGACACCAGGATTAGTTACAGAAGCGGACAAATTAGGACGCAGCTCATATGTTCTACTAGTTCGCTTCAGTCTAACAGATGCTAAGCAATTTCATCCTTCAACTATCTATTTCTTGCAGCTATAGACAACCAGATTAGAATAAGTCTTCAGGTATGCGGCTAATGTGCACTGAAAGGACATTTTGCTTCCTGGTTTATGAAGTAAGTTGATTCTTTAATGCTGAACTTGAAAATATTTTTATTAATTTTCCCAAAATCAAATTTATAATTCTTCAATATGAACTCATGCGAATCGAGACGTGTACAATTCATTCTTTTTGTGTAGAAAGGTTGGGATTTAAAGACAATTTTAAAGGAAGGATATAGAATATTGTGACTTCTAAGCAGAAAAAATTCGACAAATACAACTGACAAATACCGAATTTTTTTCTTCCTTAAGAGGGTGATTCCAAAATAAAGCATTCCAAACTCTATGCACAATAATTGTTATCATTAATTGGTGAGAGTCATTCTGAATCATCTGTGCAAGTTTAACTCGGTTCTTTAAAAGTGTTTTCGTCTATAGGTTATTGAAACAGCCGAAAAAATTAATCACATCATTTAAGTGTAATAGTTCAAATACATATGAATTATCTTGAAAATGTTTGGCGATTTTACACTACATCGTAGCACAATTTTATCTAAGGAATCTTTTCGTGAAGCTTATATGAATATACCAGGTTTATCTTGAATGGTGCGACTAGCCGCCGCTGGGACTGGCTCAGCGGATGTCGAGTTGAACGACCTCGCTCTGCGGTAGCCTAGATCATATGGCTACGGAGGGTAACCCAATTTGCAGTTTAGTTTAATGTTATATGGTATATAGTGGCAGTAATGTCATGTAAAACTTTTGGTTGTGTTAACTGCATATGGTTATTATGGAGAAGTGTGTGATAGTGCTTATTTTTGTTCGAACGGAATCACATATGGGCTGTCAACATGAATTCATATATAAATTCCTTGGTGTAACCGTTGATAAATAAATCCACAGTTTATTGACTGTTAGAAAGTTTAAACAGTGGGTCCGTGTTAGAAAAAAGATATAAAAAACTAACACTTCTAATTTAGAAAACACTAACCAGAACAGCGGCTATTGTGGAAAGAAGTCCAAACCACATTTAAGGCCCTGTAAAGTAACAGTAGGGCACGCACAGAGAGATGTGGATAATGCTGTAAGACTTCGTTATTGCAGTAGCTTCTGCGCAGTCTGCGCATTATGGGTGTGTTGAACCTGGTCTTCTGTATTTTTCTGACGAAAGTTGCCTGCATCTATCTTATCACGTGAACACAAGGTGTAATAGATACTTGAGTCCTGAAAATCCACATCAATTTCATGGTATACAGAAGGGAGTATGCAGTGCTATAAACGCAGCAAGAATTATTGGACCCATTTTCTTAACATAAACCATAAAATCTGCTAGATAAATGAAAAATTCATTGATGTCTTTCTTCAGAGAACTGATGTTGTGGCGTATCAGTAAGTGCATTGTCATTACCAGACGCATTATTGGGTTCCTTTGATTATTTTTCGGCCTTAACGATCCCTCCTTTTGGTGCGGACCTCGCCAGTGAGAGAGTTTTGTTTGAAAACGGTCTGGTATGACGCCAAACCTGGCTGGCTTGGCTAGACACGGTTGGAGGGGGGGGAAGATGACGTCACTTGAGTGAAAGCAGTTGAAGCAGCAAGTCGCGTGTGTGGCCAGTCCTCGGTTTCGGGGCATCTTCCCCATCCTGTTTCCTAGTTGCATAATGTAGAGTCGCCAAACATTTGTCAATAAATTCACGGTAATGTGTGTTATGTAATGTTTTTGTATAATGTAAAACCTCACGCCTTCATCTAAATCTAAGCACCAAGGTCCGGGCCCTCTTGCCATTAGCGAGTTACGCTCCCCCATCTGCGTGTTGGGGTGATCGAAATTTAACCATTTGCTGGAAATCATTTGGCCCTCACCCCAGCATGTAACAATATGGCTACTTTATGCTGGCTAATACAACCCGTCTCTACAAGTATTGCGTGTTTTTTGCGGGGGGGGGCAGAATGATTGACCAACCTGCTGACTATTCAGCTCGAAATACATGTGATTATTAATTATGGAGGAAGCTTGAAGATAAAATTTATGCAATAAATCCCTGTATGCTAGACGAATTGGATGACAGTATCCGTTATGCGTTTTTCAGCATTTCGGCTGCAGAAATTCGTCGAGTGTTCAATAATGTATTCAACAGGTTTGTATAGACATGAAGGACATCATAATGAAAAGCACAACATATTTATATTTTCACATTGTTAGGAATATCTAGGGGAGAATACGCGGGTTTGTCCACCGCTAAGGCACGAATGGATTCGTATAGTAGTGCATGGGAGCAGCGGGCTACTAGTCGCGTCATTCAAGAAAAACCTGGTAGAATACACAGAAAAACCTGCAAGACAGGGCATATTGGAATTATGAGGAGATAGGCCGTGAACGCGGTATATCCATATTATTTGTTCACAGAAGTTTAGCAGAGCACCTTCAAAAGAAAAAGACTACTGTTTCTCTACGACAATCCAGAATAGTGTAACGCAGCTATGACACAACGCATTTTTACAGTTAAACAGCTACCACAAAGCTAGGTTAAATCTTAAATAAATTGTTTTGAAAGATCTTATGTAAGTAGATTTTAAAACATGAGTGATACAGCTCCATCACCTTCTGCACCCATGACAAATTCTCTTATATGCTTCATATAATGCAGTATCCATAAAAGGTGATTCTTCTACCCCTGTTGTGTTACTCACTATGTAATTCTGCTTAGGAATGATTTAAAATTAAAGCAAAAAATGTTTAGTTTCATAAAACATGCGGAAGCAGCACTAAAATGTTTAATTGTGGTAACTTAGCTCTTACGATGGAAGGAAAGAACGAAAGAAAGAAAAGAAAAAAGGAGTGGAAGGCCCCGTAGCTCAGTCGGTAGAGCACCTGAAAATGAGAAAATAAGAATTCGAGGTTGCATTCCCGGCTGAGGTGGAGAATTTTTCAATAGCTAAGATTATTCCCTATCCTTCCCGGAGTCTAAAAGTATGAGTGAGAGTGTGAATGTGTGTGATCTAATGAATAAAAACCAAATGTTTATCAGAAATCCAACGACAAGTGAATACAGGTTAACACCATTGCCTATAGGCAATAATATGTTCCAAAGGAAAGGCTGTCGATAAGACCATTATAGTTAAATTGAGCTTAAAAAGCAAGAATAAAAAGAATCGTAAACTTTCAAGCATGTGGATCAGATTACACACACTTGAAAAAAGTTAAATTGTAATTTGTAACGTGGAATATTTTAAAAACGGCTAACGCGGCCAAAAAAAACAAAACAAACAAAAACTGAGAGA
Organism: Deroplatys truncata; assembly: GCA_030765065.1. Lineage (NCBI taxonomy): Eukaryota > Metazoa > Arthropoda > Insecta > Mantodea > Mantidae > Deroplatys > Deroplatys truncata. The sequence continues at coordinate 124,180,829 of CM060984.1, read as the reverse complement.
GAGAGGGAGAGAGAGAGAGAGAGAGAGAGAGAGAGACAATTTGTGTATCACCTCTGCATTTCTCCTATAGTAAATTTCTATTTAAATAAATCTTATATTTCGCACTATACGAAATTGAATTAGAATGGATAGGATTTCATAGGCTCTTCAAAAAAAATTCAAGATTGAAGCATTGAAAAGAAAAAGATGAATATCCATAAATGAGGAAAATATAGATAGTGCTTTAAGATGCGCAAAAAGTTATACTAGTGCTATTAAACATGCAGTGGATCACTTAAAGGCATTCAAAGAAAGAAAGAAAGAAAGAAAGAAAGAAAGAAAGAAAGAAAGAAAGAAAAATGGAGTAACTACCAGATAGAAAAACAACCAAACATGGAATTGGCCAGCTTGTTATTTTATTATTCACAAATGTTCCTTGCCTCATAGTTGTGGTGTACTATTCATTGATGATGAACGTTTGTGAAGCATTTGCTAAAACTAGTTCATTGCTACAGAATGAAAGATGAATGTTGTGTAAATGATGTTAGGAAACTGCAAGTGCTTGTTACTTCAGCCAAGGGGAGAGAGAGCTGTATGACTGCAAGAAACGAGTAAGAAACTTAGATTAAGTACTCATGAAATGTGACCAGACTAACTGTACGCGGTTGAGATGCTTTGAGGTTATTTCACAGCAGGAGAGATTGGAAACTGCAAGCCTATCTACCAAACAGTGACGTGATGGTGTTCATCAAACTGTGCATCTCAGAATTGCAGGTCTTTTTGTTCAAGAGTAGGAATAAGTACTTAGCCACTCGACCTTGAGATATTTTGTGCCTAAGCCCCTGACGGGAGCCCCCGGGAGAGGGAGGTAAGGTAAGGTGAGAGGAGAAGAGAGCGACCGGACCAAGAGGCAGGGCAGATGGCAGGGTCCCTACCTTTTACAGATTGAAATTCCCGGGTGACAGATGGTGCAACCGGCTCCCCTCCGCACTGAAGGCTTGCACTTCCCACTGGGGGGGGGACCGGGACTCGGAGACCGCCCCCTTTCCGGGGGACGAAGGCTTACTTAGACCTTTTCCCTGTCATGCATCGCCGACCTCTTCCAACTCTGAAACGGACCAAACAGATGAAAGGTGAAGAGAATGAGAATTGAGGTGAAATGGTGGGACAGGATATTCGGGGAATGTAATGAACCTTGCCAGATTCGCCTAGCGACCCAGGGAAACCCCCGAAAAAACATGTGTCAGCAAGGTCGACCGCGGAAATTGAACCAACCGACCTCCCGAATACGGGCCACAGACGTTACAGCCTGAGCCATCCCGCTCGGTTTTCTGCTCATAATTCTATACTAGAACAACCATGCATTATTTGAGTTAATTACTTTCTCTACTACGTATTATAGTAAATAAAGGAAATATTGTATTCCATTCAAATATTCATGTGAAGATTCCACCAGAAAAAATAAGTCTGATAAATAACAACATTGGTATTTAATTTCAGTATCTTGCAAACATACGCGACACGAAAATGTTGAAAGAAAATCCCCCCCCCCGCCCGCTCCAAACTATACTTCACGTGGAACATTTTGCGAAAGTTTTGAATTTTCTCATAACTGGTAGTTAACTATTAAAATACCATATATTTAAAACTTTTACATAACAGATACAATATGTCTCAAGTCTTGAAATCATATTAAATCATATTGTTAACTTTTTATTTAACTTTTACTTTAAAAGAAAACTTTTAAGTTTTGGCAGAAAGAGAAGTGCAATGGATTTAAAATCAGTATTTTGACTGTGCAAAGGCAACATAATCATTAGTCTTTTAATTGAATGGTGCTTCATAATACTCGTATAATTGTAGAATAGTAAAATAGATACCTAAAATAATGAAATTTAACTTTTATTTTAATAAGAAGTTTTGGTTATTATTTAATTTATATATTAAAATGTTAAATTTAAATGAAAAATTTTAATTTTCAATATATTCGTTTTCTAGGAATTACTTTTGTATAATGGGTAGGTAACCCTTAAGAGACAAAATCTTATAACACAACAAACACAGATGTGGTAAATTACCAGTGTTTCGCAACATTTTTTGTGGCGTTAATCATTTCCATATATTCTTTTTATTGGTTTTAATTTTCAAGAACTTTACTTCTTTCAAATGGATAGTGTCTATTCCTTTTTTCCGATGGTCATATAAGGAGCAAGGAATTTCAGCCATCGCATAAGGATGCCCTTCTTAAAAGTCTGTTTATTGCTTTAGCCTACTGTATTCTTCTTACACTTACAATAGATTAATAAACATGTAATGAAAACTACTATAGATTAACAAGAAGTGGGTAATAAGCTTTTGTAAGCATAGTTTGTTTGCAGAAGAATGAATACATCGCATTAGATTTTTTTTCTTTTACTTAAAGGTGATACAAAATTAATGTTCTTGTAACGCTAAGAGTGAAATTAGTTTATTGGCCAAGAGATGTACGTAGAAATTGTATATTGTTATTTTACTTTATGACACATGGGGACATGCAGGGTTTGTGCCTTCAATGAAACAGTTTGGAAATTTCCTGGATAAATAATCAATATATATATATAGTGTCATTATAGTATGTAAAATCTTCTCAACTGAATTATCTAATAATGCAATACGCAAAATTGCCTACAACTTGAAGCGTTTTACCTGCCTTTTACAGCTCCGAAGTTGATGAATTGATATCTGGATCGAAGTTCTCGATGAACTGTAGTCTCGGATGCTGTAAATTTGAATTACCCGGTTTGAATTTACCCCGTTGATTAAAGCAGTTGGTAGTATACGTAGGTGCCTGCCTTGGCAGAAGTGATCTTGGCGGAAGTTTCCTTTACTCAGTTATTGTTGGAATATACTCGGCGTTTGTTATGCGTCATAATTTTGCTAATACTTTATTTTATTCGTCCGGTGTATTTTTAAATTATTTAAGGTACGTATAGCTCTGTTAATAGCATTTAACTCTTCTGTAGGGTATACTCTCCTATTTTTAAGGTAAGACAGCTAAATAGTAATTACAATAATTTAATTTCACTAAAAAGAGAGTTTTATTTCATGGGCATGTGAATGCTTAAACGATGAACAATATTTATCTTATATAATACAAATCTTTACTTATATTTTAGTAATAATGCTTGTTGACTTTCTTTTGTAGTTCAACAGTTAATTATTTACTATTTCTTGTGTACAATACAATATAATTCGCTTTGCAAATCGATATGAGATTTTAGCTTTTTAGAAAGCGGCGTCCTCATACGAAATTTTCTAACAGTGCTTGAAAAAGTTGAATCTTGTTCGTTTTTCTGTATTTGGTGGCTAACCATATCGAAATAAATGCATTTAATTTACAATTTCTTGCAGTTATACAAATTATATAGTAATGCAAATAATATATTTGCAACGACGTTATACATTTTTCTTTTTCTTTCCCTCATTTATAGTTAATACATTTGAATTGACTTTTCATTACGCAAATGTTGTGCAAATGGTATTTTTAAACAATAACTATTATTCACGACAATGTATTCATAATATATGTGAATTTCTGTCCACTCCCTTGGATTTGTGATTTTAGTGTCTTAGCAAATAAATTATATACATCTATTCCTTTCATTAATAAGTGTGTCAAACTTTATTAAAATGCGAGAGGTCACGACCATAATTCAAACGAAGCTCATGTGAGATTACTGTAAGATTAAACTAAGACACAAACAAAACTATTTTGTTCAAGCAATATTTATTTATATATCTCTCCCGAAGAGAGGAATCAAGGTGAACATTGATTTGAATGACAAGTTCATTAATATTATTTATAGCAGGTTTCTTCATATGCGTTTTATTTTAAATTACATTTTGAACCATGGTTTCTTTTCTAGCTTAATGTATTCCCTTCGTGCTTCACACAATAGCACAGTTTCCTCTTGAGCAGAAGAATGGGTGCTCTAGAGAAAGAGTAAAAACGGAAAAAGAACTTCTCTGCCATACAATTATGCGTTTCCTCTGTTCCGGCTGACCTACATTTCATTTGTCCTCATTTCTAAAATTCACAACGCTCGTTATTGCAAAGGCACTTTGCAAAACACGACATATTTATGGCCATGTCCGCCTGCCTTTTGGACAGAAACTAATGAACGGTTTCTCTGTGCTGACTCAAAAGAACTGATCATGGCAGTGGTCTGCGAGATCCCAGTGCGTGTAGGTGGTCACGTTTGTAACCCTTACTTTATTTCGAAAAGGTTTTCCTAAGAAATATATTATTTGCGACAGAAAGTGTGTCACGACCTCGTAAGCGTCCAGGGCTGAAAACTATACAAACAAGTTGCCAAATACCTGCAGGGTTTATGCAACTTGCCATACATCTTTAAGCGGACTTGCTTGCATGATAAGCAATCGAAATACCCAGATGTTTTTCACTTAGGACTGATTCAGCGAATTACTATAAAAGTTGCTAATATACGCTACGGTCTACTTAGTGAATAGGCTTTTTGGTATCTTTATTACTTTCCACAGGAATGTATTTATATTGGGTCATGGAGCAAAAAACGGCAAGCATCTCGGTTTGAAGGCAGAATCAGACTGAAGAATGAAATGTCATAGTCGGGATTTGAATATGTATCTCCCGCTTTCCGTGAGGTTGCTCCAACCACTGAGTTACCATAGCAACATGTTGGTAGACATTAAATCCCGCAACTGACTCATAATTACTTTATCTACTACGTATAGTAAGTAGGGGAAGTATTGTATTCCAACCAAAAATTCGATACCTAGATTTCACCGGAAATATATGTTTTGAGACCCGCTGAATCCAAAAAAACATTTTTGGAAACATGTCCGTGCATGTGTCTGTGAACAGCATAACTCAGAAATGAACAGTCGGATAAACACCGACTGGTGTTTAGGTTCAGTATCTTCCAGAGATGGGATACGAAGGTTTTCAAGAAACTTTCTCCACCCCAGATTACCCTTTACATGGAACATTTTTGGAAAATTTTAATTTTCTCAAAAATGGCTCTAACGATTTTGATTAAAATATCATATGTTTAAGATATTTTCATGACAAATGAAATGTATATCTCGAATTTTCTGTGAATGTCTCCAAAAGTATTCTTCATTGTGAACGACTTTTGCATTACTGGTAAACCATAAGAGATAGACAGAATTTTACTACACAAAAAAGCAGATCGCGTTAAAATACACAATTTATGTCATACATTTTTTTTTGAGTGAACCATTTTCGAGATATTGCTTGTTATTGCCTTAAATTTTCCAATACTTTATCTCAAATGAGAATTCGTTATTTATTTTTTTTTATGTCCTGGACATACAAAGAGAATGGAATGCGCCACATAGAAACCAGCGCTTAAAATATTTGACTATCGCTTAAATACACCATATTCTCCTTGCACCTACAAGAAAATTAGCAATAAGACATCTCGATTAACATGAAGCATATGGATAATAAGCGTTTGTACATGAGTAGAAAAGTCATGTGAGTGTAACACATCAGATTTTTTTCTCTGGTAAACTACCAAGCATCTCATTTCAGCGATAACACACCTCAGTGGTAACTTACAAGTTAGTAACTACTATTTCCCGGTCACGTTCACATACTTAGCCAACTATAAGATCAAGTGTATATATTAATTGTGCTTTTAGCATAGATCCAAATCGGCCTAATGATTTCTTTTACGGTAGAATCGGATTAAAAAGCAATTCAAATTCCGGCTAAGGTATTGAACTTCTCAGTCTGATTCTACATTCAAAGAATCCTTAGACAGGGTTGGGCCTGTGCTGAAAGAACAACTAATATATACATCTTGGTTATTACTGAGTGCAGTGAAGACATTTTAAACACATAAGGGTTTATTAATTTACTTTTAATGATTAGTTTTGTCATGTACCAAATTCGATAGGATTAATGTTTAAATAACAATATACATTTTTGTTGTTGCTGCTAATCGTGTACATGCCTACGTATTTATATATTACCGGTCATGAGTTACCACAAAAAACAGTATAGTTTCGGAAGTAAAACAAGCATAAGGAAGAAGCAAGATTAAAGTTATTGTTTGATATGGATTAGGTTTACTAAAGCTCAGAGAACCAGTTTTGTTATCGGTTTTAAAGACCTCAGCTGCGTGTCTGCTAAACTCAATATAAATTTTAAAATACGATTATGCCGAAAACCGCAGTAATAATTCAATACTTATTCAGCTTTCTAATGGAAACGGAAATAATTTAACTTACGAAATATAACTTCTGTGTAAAAGTACTATACAATATATTTTACTTACTATTACTACATGAATTTTAAAGTAGGTTTATAATTTAGAACAAAGTCTATTGCCTCATTATTATTCTTTCTTTTCTAGCTTTAACTACGATTGTGACCTGTCATTTTCAACGCCTTTTCGACATATAGAAGATATTTTGTTATGTGAATTTAGGTTTTTTGTAAAAGCTAATTTATAATACTTTTATATGACACAATTTATTATTTTGATTAGTAGTGCCACTGATTAAAGTATTAAACATTTGTTAACACCCTATATAAAACTAATTGCTTAGCGCGTTAAATGTATGAAAAAATGTTACACAGAATTTCAATTCCTCTTTGTCCCGCTTATTTTGTTTATTCGCGTTTTTTTCTATTCATTGAATGAAAATGGTTTGCATTCACTTTATAGTAGGTATCGCATAAAACATGAAAGTTTTCATTTCACTATAAATGAGGAGACAGCGATTACAGTACAAAATTCTTGATAACTTTACAGCAATAAAAATTACTTTAAATATCTTCAAGCAAATTATATTATTTTATGGAGCATTTAGATCATAGGGACTACATCTGAAGAAAATGCTTTTCACATTTTTAATTTTAAATGTACAACGAAGATATTTTACTTTTGCTAGATTTGATTTACAGTCAAATCACTCTTGAACTAATTTGGGGAACCAAGGTTTGGTTTCATTGCAGTTTTTAAATTCCAGTCTCACATTAAATATGTAAGATTCGTTAAATTCATCCAGCAATTAGAATTCAAACAATCGAAAATGTTGACGTATTTATGTACCAAGGATGTTAAAGCTATATGTAGTTAATAACTTCCTATGCTAATAGAAAATGCTCCTTGTACCAAAACGTTTATTTATAATGGAGCTAAAGTGTTATTTTGAGCTGAAAACGTTAACGTAGACTTTTATTAACTTTAATAAATACATTTTAACTAGAGCACTGAAAAAATTTTGAATGTGAAGTTGAATTTTTCAGTTTTACCAACTTGCGCTTTGAAAAATTTTAATGTTTAAATGTATAAATATTTTTAATACTTAAGCTACAGTTTTTAATTTTATAATCTGAAGCTCTCCTGAAAATATAAAGCATTTAAATTAAAACTCTGGTACAGTATTTTGAATAGTAAAATGTACTGAAAGAAAAATGCAAACAAACGACTTTAGGCTTAACACTTGCTTGTACTAAATAGCATGGAGTGGTTTAAATGGTTGTATGGAGCTTTGAAAATGACCAATATTAAGAAAAGAAAAAGTTTTACATGAAAGTACAAGTTATAAGTACAATAAAAAATCTATATTATAGTACTTTTTGTAACATTTAATTGAAGCATTCCTTTAAATATGATTATAATGGTAATAATCGTAATCTCGCTTTGCATAGAGTGTGCAGTTCAAAAATACTAAAATAAAAATGAGTTGCATTTCAAGAAAAGTGTGCTTTGAAACAATTTGTACACCTGAGGATGTAGATTTAGCAAAACATGCGTAATATTTTAAATGATGTAGGTTGAAACAAATGCAGAATCAGATATTCTTATTGCCAATATTACATACCTTTTATCCACAAGCTGTGTATCTCCAAATGGAGGTCGTTGTTAAGAATTTTCAGGGATTGGGAAGAAAATGTATCAGCTTTTTGCTTTTCTTGCCCAAAATTTGTAAATTTGTATTGCATATATGAAGACAACAAATTCAATGTTGAAGCGTTCAAATCTATTTTGTACTACCATTATTCCCAAGCTATTACTTTACAGTTTTACTACTAAGTATTTTAAATTCGTATAAATTTTTGGATGGTTCAATTTTACTTTAAGTAACACATTATTTTCAAATTATTTTTTAAATGTTACAGCTATTTTTTTCAGAAACACCTTATAAAGGCAACAATGGTTTGAATATTATATATAGTAAAAACAGTAATAATAATTTGGTTGGCGATACCTCATGCTGAAGTCAAAGATCGTGGATCTGGTTCTCGTTTCTTCGTCGTGTTGTTTTCTCCTTTTATCCGTTCCTCACGACATGTCTACGGGGGCAGTAGCTCTCCCACTAGTAACTCCTTTTCCGTGCACGCTTGTGTTCTTTCCTTTTTTCTTTTGGGGTGGAGGGATGAGGAAGAAAGGACCTCAGTATGTGTACCGACGTACGATGGACGGAGCGAGTGATTAATGAATTTGTTGTAACCACGAGTTTCCTCCGACCTACTCATGGGGGCTCCCATTGTGCGGGAAGGAAGAAACAGATGATTTTCTTCTTGAGACCCCCAGTTCTTCTTGCTCTTGGTTTTCTAAGAATCCCCGCTGCAACCCCTCTAGGGCCCGCTCCTAGTGATACTCTCTCACGCCGCCTGTCCGGCTTCTACTTTAACAAAACACTTTTAAAACTAACGGACGAGTTTCTAGCATTATAAATTCTGAAACACACTACTTGACGCCAAACGTGTCTGCAGTCAACAGCTGTTATGTTTTGTTCCAATTAGTATACTCTCGGGCAGAAGCGAAATTTTGAAATTCTGAATGGATAAATTCAAGAGATCTCGCATTCAGACTTTCAACACTAGGACTTTATTGGCATTGTCGCCCGTTTTACAGTATCAATACAGGTCGGGAATCAGAGAGTTAATTCCCGGCTAGAAGTAAATACCATATCCGCGGAGATCATCAGTGACAATGGAAGTGACCAATTATCTTGTGAGAGCATATTTTGATGTTACCTGATGTATCATGGTTAGATGCAACCAAAATATGAACTTTAATATAAATCATGCTTGCTATCATTATGGAAACATGTCTTTACGTTTTGCAGTGTGTGGAATTCTATGCACGTGACAGAAAAGTTCATATTTCATCATATTTTGGTAAAATCCATATGTACCATGAAAATCCTCATTTTGTTTTCATATTTATGATCTTTGCTTTTAAAACAATTACTGTTAGCAACGAGCGGGCTTTACAGATACTCCATTCGGGCAGTTTTCTGGGAAACACATTCAGACAGCTCTTCAGAAAACGCATTGGAAAAACTCGCAACCCACTTTCCAATAAGTTAGTTACCGTTGAGAAAATACAGCATTTCTTGAGAAATTAAACACCCTCTTGAAAAATTTCTATTTTCCGGAAGTAGTGGTTTTAGTGGCATATTGTAATTAGTATTAAGTAAGGACAAAGCAACCAGTAACTTCTTTTTGCTATGTTTCGGGATTTCACACTGACTAAAATCTATAAACTCCATGTAATTTGTTGTATACGATTTGATATTTTATCATAAAGTATGGAAAAAATCTACAAAACCTTTTTTATAAGCTAATGAAGTGAACCTTTCCCAAACTCTGACCTCCATGGTCTAGGGGTACCATGCTAGCCTCTGGTTCCCGAGGTCGCGGGCTCATACCTGGCGGAGAGAGGTGGATTTTTTCGGGCGTAAAAATCCTTAGAATGGCTTCCTTTGGAAGAGACATAAAGTCGGTGGTCCCGTGTCGTAGATTTATGGCACGTAAAAGAACGTCAAGCCTGATAAAGAGGCCTCTGAGCAAAATTTCCAGTCTTTCACGCCCAATATAGAATGGGGTGCTAAGAACCATAGCAGTAAAGAGCGTCCATAAATAAAATTCAATTTTTTCCTCGAACTCTTAAAGTATAAGATGTTTCGGCTTTAAAATATTTATATCTCATAATATTTTGAGGACTTGACTTCATACTTTCATACTTTTGATATTTTATGTTATTTCCGTATTTTGGAACATTTTTCTTCATATTTTGCCTGTCTCTAATCATGATATTACAATTGACTTAGGACACGTGTGTATTAGTGGGCGTGAAATTGTAATACTATTCATGATAGAATCACGCGCTAAGGTATTATCTACTATGTATTTGTTGTACACACACTATACGTTCCTCAGCGGTTTAGTTATTGTAGACCCGAGTAATCTTGTCTCGAAATCGAGTTCAATTCTCTAGAAATATTCTCATTTTCAGAGTATGATTTTGTGTGAGTATGCTTTTGTGCGTGTTCTACCCATAAATCAGTCAATTAGGAATCTCGGGGCCGACGCTGGACAGATGGTTCAATAGAAGATCAATGTTATTATATACCGCAACTGGGTGGCACAAATATGCAGGGTGGAAGCAGTAGATCAATAAAAGATTTTGAGTACTTCTATCTTTCATAGACTTTTAGAAAAAACACTTTCAATATTTTTGTTCCATTTGTGTCGCCCTTAACACCTAAGGCCATATCGAGGGCTTTGCCTTTGGGACAATTGCTCATCAGCAGTGATGTTCACTCGTTTAGTATTGCGTTAATAATTGGGTTGTTTACTTGTGTTTTTATAAACATTAAATTCACACATACAAAGCGGGTTTATAAAGTACGTATCGATAATGCTTTAAACGTTACAGAACATTATGTTCAAATATATTTTTATTAGCATTCATTACATTACGCTTTACATTGCCTCTCCACGTAGTCCCGCCGGTATTCAGGCACTTTAACGGCAAATAGTTTTTGTGTACCTTCGTCAAAGAATGATGCCGCCAATGATGAAAGCCAAGTCTGCACTTCTTGCTTCAAAATTTCATCATCATTGAAATGTCTTACACCAAGAAGTTTCTTCCGGTGAAGAAACAGATGAAAATAGCTTGCTGCTAAATCCGGACTCTAGGGAGGGTGGTCGAATTGTTCCCAACCAAATGATTGCATCAGATCTTGAAGTTGGCTGTGTGTCTAAACCACTTCCTCACCATTCCATCATTCATTATTGTTTCCCTATAAACCTTACACAATTGGCGATAAATGCGATAAACGCTCTAAAACATGAAAACACAAAGTAACGATCGCTCAAAACTGCGTCTGCCTTCTTAATGAATGGAGGAAGTGATCGTGCATGCTCAAAATCGAGACTTCAGCGGCAAAATATTAAAATGGCACTTAGATTAAAAACACGCCTCGTACATTTACATTCTCACTTATACCTTCAGGCTCATAGGAAGAATGGGGATTAATCCTGGCTAAAGAAAACGCTTTGAATTGCAGAGACGAACGGTCTTTTCTTGCAGGTGGTGAACAAAAAATAAAAGCACGCCTGACGGTTCAGGGCAGACTCGCCTCATAAAACACTGTGTGCTCTTTTTCCGATGCCGCTGAGAAGTTGTTACTGCATTACAAAAACGGCATTTACACTGCTAGTAGTACTTAATTCCCCAAATAGTTGTCTTGTCTATTTTCAGCGAAGTGCTTAATGTTTAATAAAGTCAGCTCTTTCATTTCGAACAAAATAAACAAATGTTTTGTGAACGTTAAGACACCTATCGAAGTGTTCATTAAAAACAAAAGGGATTGGGTATTTTTATTTAACAATTTAAGGAAATGAAATAAAATGGTAATATTGAAACATTTAATCATAGACACTTAACAACTAGTCTATTATTACGTTCTTTATTCTTTAAAGAGTGAGTAGAGGGCGTATTGTATTCGAATAAAATAAATTGATATCAAGATTTTACCAGAAATACACATTTTTAGATCCCCTGAATAAATAAAAGCACGTCATGTACATGCGTATTTGCTTGTGGCTGTGAGCAGTATAACTTTACACAGAAAAATGTTCTTTGTTTTTGATTTTCTCAAAAATGGGCTCTAATTGAATAATTTTATTGATTAAAATACCACTTGTTGAAGATATTTGCATGACAAAGTTTATATTTTTATTAATTTGTGAATAACCAATAAAGTCTCTTCATTGTTAATTATTTTTGTTTACTTTTGTATAACTTGTAAACCGTAATGGATAGACAAGCTTACTAAACCATAAATTGAGATGTGTTATAACACACAATTTATATAATTTTCTTGTGAAACTAGCCACATTGTTATTGGTATGATCGTAATTAATTCTAATTAATACTATATTTCAAACAATCCGTTATAGAATCTTGGAGGTACTTAGATAACTTATTTCGTCTCATCTGTCCAAACTTTCTTGTGATTCCCTGAAACTACCTTATCAACCTGTAACTCAGTATAAGTCGTTTCAACCGTTTTTTATGGATGGAAGTTCAAGAAAGCTTTGTGTTATTGTAGGTTTAGATGTATTTTCAAGAAACTTGGACCTAAACGGATTAAATGGATCTAGAACAGGTGCCTACTACTTAAGTAGGTATATACTCGTAAATTAATCATTTCAGCGATGAAAAGAATACCTGCGGGCACTTTCGCGTTTACTGATTTAACCTGAGATGTTACTTGCTCGAATAGGCAGGTCTGTCAAAACGTTAGCATTGGGCTATTTTTCTTTAAGTCTTTTTCACCTCCTCGCTTTTCCTTGCCTTCCTGTTTCCTTTCCTCCCCATGGAAATCATGGCATGAGATCTATCCGCTTCAATTTTCTGAATATTACGAGGAAGGACGCTCAGCTTGTTGGCAGAATGATGAGAGAGTAGAAAAGTCCGGCGTGAAAGAGAAGGCTGCGTTCCACTGTGAGTAATGTTCACTGGACTTATACATGGGACATGCTCGAAGTTTCGGCTTTGAATAGTATTTAAACATAAAGAATATGGTCCTAAACTCTTCGTATAATATTAAGATTGCTTGAAAATGCCTGGCGGATGGAAGATACCCTTTCCAGGAGAAACCACGTTTACAGCACGTCTGAGATGGGGAGAGAAAAAACATTATTTAAAAAGTTCAGTCCTTCTAAAAAAATAGTTTACATAAAATGGCATACTACGCACGTCTGAATTTCTCTGCCACCTACCTAGGCAAGAGGAACAACAGAGCGGTCACTGTACGGTGGTGCCTCAGATCGCGTGTATGCATGCTCTGCCTGCACTGCAATGACGTCCTTTGCGCTAATGGTGAATGGCTCGCCCAAGGATACGTTTATCAGCTGTGTTATACTCTTACTGCGTCAGTTGCTACCTTCTGTTCGTCCTGTAAGCACCAGAGTTTGTGCATTGTGCATCTCAAAGGTGAAAGTTTCTTCAAGGCCTCTGTGTTGCGTGTGATATGTTTAAGTGTGTTCTTGTTGTTGTTTCCGTTCTTGTCTTATTAGTCCACTGAAATGCCTACCACAAACTCACGCTTGATCAAGAATTTTTATGTATGATACATACGTAAAAACCGAATCATATAGACAGGTGTGTAGATAATTTCAGGAGAAATTTCCCGGTATTCCATTTCTAGGTAGGAAAATTGTTAGATGTCTGGTTAATAAGTTAAGACAACGCTTCGCTTTAGGGATCGCTAAACCTAAGAAGCAAAAATGAAATGTTATAAGGAGAAACAAAATTGACGTAATTGGTGCATCATTCCAAAGTTTGTAGGAACAATCCCCACACCATAGCCAAACTTAAGCTCAATATAAGAACAGAAATTATGAGAATTACACAAGAACTGGTGTGTGAATAGAAATTTCATCCGAAGATGCCAGGAATGTATCAATACAGATGGACGTTGCTTTTAATATAGTATAATGTTCCACTGTCTTTATGATTTGTTGAGAATAATCGTCGTTTCAATTAAATGCACCACTTGCAACAAGTTTAGTACTCATTATAGTGCATGTTAACTATCACTTAGAGTAAATAAGTGCGAGAATTAGAACAGAAATCCCCCCCCCCCCAATGTAATATACAATGCGCGATCTGCAGCCCTAATATACTAACGCTCTGTATTGTATTCCACAAAAAAATTCGATGAAGAATTTCAATGCAAATATGAGGCCACTGAATCTAAAAAATATAGAAAAATGCCCGCGCCCGCGCGCGTGCGCTTGCGAGTGTGCGTGTGGAGCATAACCAAAACGAAAAGTTCGTTGGATACCAATCTTGGTGCTTAGGTCATGGAAAAATGTCCATTATTTTTTATTTTCGCAAAAATGGCTCAAGATTTTGATTAAAATCTATATGTATAAGTAAGATAATTACATGACGAAATATAACTTGAATATTCTGGGAATAGCCTGTGAAGTCGTCCGCATTCTGAAAGAATGTTTTGTAACTTGTAAACTGTATGAGATGGAAAGTTACTACACAAAAGATGTACTGTCGTTAAATCATACAGCTTGTCAAATAACATTTTTGTAACGTTAATTAAATACGCGACATTCTTTTTTTATATATTTGAACTGTCAAATACTTTATACCTTTAACTCCAAAATTGCTATTCACTTTTTACCTTGTAGCCATGCAAAGAGAACGAACCGTCGTTTAAGTTCTTATTCCCCTTGTGCCTACAAGGAAATATGTAATAAAACGTTTTCTACAAATGTTTATCTCGATTAACACCAAGAATGTAGAAAAAGAAGCTTTTGTAAGAATAGTTCGGAAGAATTTGTGGAGAAAACCACTATAATGCAACGCATAATATTTTTTTTAATTTTATGACCTTATAATATTGAATAAAGAAAATATGGTTAGCTTTTATTTTCTTGAAATGTAATGTACTCGATATTTAATTAAGTACATACATTACTTGTAATATAAACTTTTGAGGGTTATTTACAAAATGTCACTTTGCCACGAAACAAAACACGTTAATTATTGTGTTTATAAATGCAGATTATTTTTAAACTTTTATACCTTTCTATAACTTCTGTGGTTATTTTGGAGACTTTGACTGAGAAACACCTGATAGTGTTGGTGCACTGAACTGCAACTTTCCTAAACTGGGGTTTTTATTACTTTTTGCACTTAACACATTGACTTTCACTCTCACGCTCATACTTTCCATTTTCTGCGGGGGATAGAAAAGCATTCTGGTTAAAGAAAAATTTAAATAGAAGTATCATTGGAGAAGTTAATAAATTTAATACGAGTATGGGTGTTTAATTTCGTATGATGACCGTGATTTAGAATGAAAAGTATCAAAATTTCGTGTGTGGTACTATCGAACAAAACAAGAGTAGAGCCAATTTTAAAAGTTTATAAAATTCTAGCTGTTACACATTTAATACACGGCAGAGATTTGGGCCCTAAATAGGGCAAGGAAAAGGGAAATCCAATTTGGAGAGATGAAAATTTTAAGACGAATACTAGGATATAGTCTAAGAAATTACATATGCGGTACTTGCATAAGAGAGCAATTACAAATCCATCATTTACAAGAAAAAATTGATACCTTAAATCAACAGCGGAATGAACGCATTGCAAAACCAGATCTAAATAATTTAACAAAAGAAGCATTTCTTTACATTCCTCCTGGTAAAAGATCAATAAGAAGACATACTACATTGGGAAGATAGTCTTCGTAGCAGTAAAGCGTTTAAAGTCTATCCTTGAGGTCGAAGAAGAAGAAAAAGAAAGATATTTCTTGCTCCAGCCGGAAATCGAAACCGGGACTTCTGGACTGATAAGCCAGAAAGCTAACCTCTCGACCACAGAGGCAGTCAGTCCCACTTTACCCATTTTCCCTAATGGAGGTCTCAGATGGCAAACGTGTTTATTAAATATTCCTATTAATAGTCTTTAAACATGATACAATGTACAAATATGCAACCAAATTCTGAAATGCTCCATAATAATTTGAAGTCCTTATTGGTGCCACAGTCTTCTCTGTGAGGGTCATACGCAATTTCTGAACATAGATTCTAATTAAATTATTATAAGGGGTCTTCCTATTTATTCGGTCTTTAACACCAGTCGGTTTAAATGAATGACACCATTATTTGCTCACCGAGCCCCTTGTCTCAAGGGGAGGTGCGTTAAATTAAGTTTTATTTATGTACGCTCTTTAACTGCTGTGGTACTTAGGTCCCTTTCTATATTGGGTGTGAAAGGTAGGTAATTTTGCTCAGAGGCCTTTTTATCAGGCTTGAGGTTCTTTTACGTGCCGTAAATCTACACACGGGACCACCGGTTTAACTTCCTTTCCGAAGGAAACCATGCTAAGGATTTTTACGTCCGAAAAAAATCCATCGCCCTCCGCTGGGTTTGAACCCGTGACCTCGGAAACTAAAGGCGAGGTGGAAGTGATTACCGATCCCAGAATTTGTATGGTTTGAGTGCTACTTCCGAACTGGAAGGATGCGAGAGTGGGTCTATAGTTTCGATATTAGTCGCTGTGTGAATGATTTTCTCCGTTCTTGCTCGGAATTTCATCAAGTCCCGAGATAAAACATATAAAAATGGTTTATTAACAAAAAAGGAGAAACAACGAAAGTATTTAAAATATTTTTAAAGCTCACTTCGGATGTTTTTTATTAAAAAAAGTTTAACTTCTGTCATTAAAGCCGACACACTCTACGCTACAAAAACCGTCCAATTATTTTGAGTTACCTATCATCATACATGCTGAGATTGCGAATTTACGAGACGCACTCGAAAGAAGTTCCAAATGTAAATACTGAAAGGTACGATACAAGTCGTTTCACTAAGGTGGCTTAGAAAGCGTTAACATCCACCCCTTCTCTCATGTGCAAGTGACACTGGTACCATACTCTTCAAAGCGCTGACGTCTTGTGCAGGCAACAACTGGCGGCAAAGACCGAATACTGCTGAAGACCCCGTATAAATGATCCGCCAATAGCTTATCCCTTCATCAAGTATCATGGTAAGACACTTATTAAGCAAATTGACCCTAATAGATTAGATATTCATTAAAAAAACTTAAAATGCTTGCTAGAGAATATCAAATTCTTTAACTTAAATAACAAATCTGTATAGGTACGTATTATAGTATATTTATAATATACATTTTTCAGCATTTCGATTGGGGGTTCTTTCCAATAGATTTCAAAATGTATTTTGAAAATTATCTCAATGTTTGTGGTATTTAAATGAAATTTAAAAATCTCTCACATCTGTAAAAGCCAAATTTCCATTTAATTGATTGAAAATTTATGAATTCACTATTTTAGTAGAGTAAAGGAAATGAGTAAAAACATTTAGTATTTTTCAGAAATATGAAATATTTAAATTCGCTTAAGGGTAATTAGATGTACGTAATACTTATTAAATTAACAGGTTCTACTACTTTTTATTCTAAAACCTTCTCATCATAATGTTTTGACCTGGTTTAGGTTTTATAAATACCGTTTGGCCTGTTTGTTTAATTTTTTAAAAACAAATGTAAGGTACCGAAGAAAGGTTTAGCATACAAAATAGTTTGCATTCCGAAATACCTAAGATTTATTGAAAATTGTATGAATATAGATAAAAACAGGAGTGTAGTCAAAAAAGGAATTAATCTCTAGTGTTGACGAAATATAACATTGTGAAACTATATCAATAGGCATTATATGAGGATATCGGGGACAGAATTCCTGCAACAGGTGTATACAACCTTGGGATACTAAAAGGTATGCGTATGATCATAGAAATAAAATTGAAATGAAAAGAGTATTGTGATAATGAGCAAAGTTGTAGATGTAATGGAAATATATTCGCTACACTCAAGCAGATAAAAATTATATTGTAACATATCCCGTTTGTGTAACGCTACCTAAGAGACGGAAACTCAGAAATTTTGACTACATAAAACAAGAGCTCTGGGTGAAAGAACATATTGGTTAGCCAGTAAAATTACAAATCATAGCTGTTGATAAAAATCTTTTACTTATTTATAACACTAATTTTTTACCTGTTCATTGCTGTCTCCATTCCTGGAGGGAAACTAAAATTCACGAGCTTCTCAAATTTGGTACTGGTTCGTCCACACCCCTCAAATCAGCTGCCACTCTCAACCGTTGAGAGCTCCATCACCAATTCCGCGCATGCGCAGTATCCTGCTATGTGTATGTGAGAAATAGTTCAGAAATTTCCAACGTATATTGCATTTAAACATTTTTTATTTTGTCGCTTTATACCTACTATGCTAGCCCATAATTATAATGACAGTATTGCCCTTATGTCACAATATCTCCACGGTAATGAATCGAATTACGTTTCAATACGTAATAAATGGGCATTCTAACCACTGCACTACCAAGGAGCATATATGATGTACTACTTAGAATGTATAACAAACAAGTTAACAATGCAATGCGTAGCTCAGCCTTTGTCATTGTGTGTTCCGCTTCTAATAGTAAATAAACTTTTTAAAAGGTGAGTTTATTTCTTCTTGCCGAGTTACAGGCAATTAGTTTAGAACTGACAACACTCATAATAGAATATTTCAATAATGATGCGAGTGCTGTCCTATCGGAGCATGCACAGTCCACGGATTTTAAATTTAAAGTAGCTCATTACTTTATGAAAAGTGTACGTCACATTTGTTATTATTTTATTTTCAAATGTGCATTTTATGACTTTAGTTTGAATGTTTTGTAAAATAAAGTAATTTTGAAAATGATATGTTTCATTTAAATGATTACATTAATATACACATTCACTCCAAATCATGATATTATAGCGATTCGTTTGCAAAAGTTGCTTAGAGGTAATTAGCACTGAATGGCACCCCTACTCTTCCCCCTGAGACAGACAAAGCTGTATAATTAGGAGTATTGTACCTAAGGGGCCAAACCTTCGAAATCTGGTGATTAATATTACAAATTGGTGGTCATTGCCTGTGATACGCCACACTGTCGTGTTCTGTGAGCCATTTAGATTATCAAGGTATATGATATTTTTATTTAAGCATGTATTAGGATGAACATACTGAAGCAGTCTAGGGAAATATTGTTCCTCTCTGTAGTAGATTACAATATCGGTAAGTGCAGATGGCAGTCGGCAACTTGAGTTCAGTAACCTCGCTCGCTGCATTTTGTTGAATGTCCCACGATTTTGCATACATTAGTATTATTTTAAACGTTTGTGTGTGTGTGTGTGTGTGTGTGTGTGTGTGTGTGTGTGTGTACATAGTAACTTAGCTGAGTCGACGTAATTCTCAATGCAAGTTCGCGACTTTTCACACGACGAGAGATGGCGAAGAAGAAGCAATGTAGAGTCGCCAAGCCTGCTAAGGCAGAGCCGCCTTCTTCTCCTCCGGCACCCGCCGAGGAGAACTCCCGCAGCCCGGGGCAACCTATGCCTCGACCGCCGCTTCGCCGCGAACATCACCGGGGTTCACGCCGCCGATCCTGGGAGCTTCCCAGCCTGCACCGATCCAGCCTGTGCCTCATGGGAGGTACAGCGCTATCATCCGAGGGGTCCCGAGGGACCTGCCTGTCAGGTTCCTCGTCAGCGCAGCTCACCAGCCGTGGTCTTCAGCCTTGAAGGTCATCGGATCTTTGGAGCACAGGGACCCACGTCGCTAGTCAGGATCGAGTACGCAGATCCTGGCGACTATGAAGCTGCCTTGAGGACGGGCATGCCCTTGTTAGGGCGGTGCTTACGAATCGAGGTTAGCCGATTAGAACGCCAGGTACCCTGCAGACGCTGCTGTGCCTACGGGCACGAGGAGACGACCTGCTCAGCTCAACCAAGGTGCCACTTCTGTGGTTCCGCCTGCACCACCTCTTCGTGTACCCAGCACGACTTACGCCGCCGCCGCAACCTGTGGAGGGTCAACGCATTTCACCGGCCAAGCGCTCTGCCCCCTGCATCCTCGCAGGAAGGCACCGCTGAAGCCACCAGCTCCTACGCCGCAGCCAGTGACCGCTCCACAGCCGCCGACACCAGCGCCGACATATGCACCATCACTCACGCCGATCATCGAGAGGATGTCCAGGGCCTACGTGACGCCGTTCGGGATCTCCACGCGGAGTTCCTGAACATAACGATTAATCTGACAGTCCTGGAGGAACTCGTCAGGGACCTTCAAACTTCATCAGCTGCTCAACAGGTTTTCCTGGCCGGGCACTTCGACAGCACTTCATCCAGACTAACAGCCATCACCGAAGGCATTCGGGTCTCATCACTTGGTCCCAGGCTGAAGAAACCCGGAAAGAGTCGCGAACTTCTTGCAGCAATGCAAGGAGTTCAACCAGCAACAGCAGCATCATCGTCAGTACCAACCTCAATCCTAACTTCCATTCTCTTCCTAACCCTCACCATTCCCACTAGTGTTGCAGTCAGGTTTCATGGCTGGAACCTAGTAACTACCTTTACCGGCTCCCGCGGCCCATAGAGCGGCAGCCAACAGCCTTCACTTACTAACGGGGGTGCTATGCGGCACCGCACAAAGCCACGCCATTCCACTTTTCCTTCTTCCTTTTTCCATTCGGTGGAGGAGTTTTTAGTGGGTATGCCGACTATTGGTGAGTCCCACACTTTCAGTACCGACTCCCATCGGGGCTAGGGTCAGTGATTAAATAATTTTCTCCTCCACTCAAAAAAAACGCGGTTCTCGCAATACTTGTTTCTGTACTTTCGTTTCAAAATAGTATAGACTGACAATGGAAGTCATCGAAAGGAGTAAAAGGTGTTTAACATTTAGTCTACCTCAGGCATTTATCTAAAAATGAGTAATTTGCAATGGAATATTTAACAAGGCTGCACCAAACAGGCCACGTGTGTTACAGCTTTGATGGTGCGTCACGAACTAAACAGTGGTGAAACTTGCCAGAACTACTCTACAAAGGAAGAAACTTTATTGTCAGTGTAACATCTCCATCCCTGTCTGTTACACACAGTACTATCGATAAATGAACCAAGCGTGCAGAAAAGTATGTATAACATGGCAGTGTTTTCTAACATACTTCTAAGAAGAGTAAACATTGTCATTGTTAGGTATTGTTCCTGTCACTTTGTCGATTTGTCGAGTACTCCACTCGCCTCGCAGTTGGGATCGAATACGGCTGATGTCCATGAAATGCTTCCCATTTTTCACTTGCATTGATAAATAAATTAATGAGAAGTGTTACGCAATCACCGTATGCAGTTGTACAAACCGAGTGTTTAGTTTTGACATTAATACAATGAAAATCAGGTAAAAAAGTATATAAAATGAAGTTTATAGAAAATCGCCTATTAAACTGAACTTGGCTTTTAACATTTTCAGTTTCTTCTGTACCTCTGACTACGCAATTTTATTGCGAAAACGGAAGACGTTTTGTAGAGCATGCCTAAACCATCACTTCAGCTCAGGTGATTTAGCACCTACGGGCAAACTGTTCGCAGTTCATAAGATGACCCATACATAAAGATGTATGTTTACAAAATCATAATTTGTTAGTGCCGCATAACTGCTCGGTGAAAAACTCCTATGGTTCTACCTACATTTTTGTTGCACCTTTCCATGTTTTATTCAATTGACTAGAGAAACTATTCTCCTGCTTCGAGGATTTTGGATGCACATTGTTATCCGTTTGTTGACCTTAGTAATTAGATGAATCCATCTTCGTAGAACAGTAGTCATTCAGCAAGCTTTTTCCAGAAAAGTTAGATTGATACATTTTCTTCTACACATATACAGCGCTGCATCCTAGTAAACTAAAATCTTCAACTCTTCCCAATTAATGAATGCAGTGTCTTCTCATTTTGCAAGCGTTGTTCTTGTAGTGCCACTTCTTTAAAACTTGGTAACGCAACTGTTCATCAGTTTGATTTACCTACAATTAACCTGCACGGGAGAAGTCATGGTTGGTGACATACGGCTAGTAGACAGCGAAAATAACAATTGTACGGAAACTTTAATTGTAAATTTTGCGAAACCGAGTGATCTTACATAAAGGATGTAGAGAAAAGCATTTCCTCAATTTGTTTTAAGTTGTGTGTGGTCTTAAACGCAACTGGATATCTCAAGACATCATAGCATAAAGATGAAACTAATCCAGTGGTCTAGTACCCAGAGAATGGACCTGTTCTCTAATACTTAATGCAGTATTCCATGTATAATCAGTCTCTAAGCATAAATTGAACAGTAAATTGGCCCAGTTTCTAATACATTCTAGTGGAGAAAATATTGCATAAATGACATCCACACTCTCTACTTACACAGTTTGTCAACCTAGTATTTGTGTCAAACATCAGAAACAAAACTCGTAAACCCTTCATTTAAAAGATATTTAAAAAGAAAATTCACAAGCTTTAGGAGATGAAGTATTAAACCAATGCTATCATGCTGCAGTCCTCCGAACGATACCACAGAACTAACTTCTTTCTTGTAACAGCTTCTCTTTTGCAGGTATTCACAGACAACGGGCCATGTTGATATTCGTCTTAATGAACAAGGAGCCGTATCACGTTTTGTCCACCCTGTTCAGTATCTCCTTGTAGAATCTGTTGAAGAATTGGACAAGGGAAGAGTACTAGTATTGGGGAAAAAAACAAAACAAAACAAAATGCGTAAAATTCTGTAATACTACGGCTCTGATAGTAGAAAAGGAAATGTTCCCAGGGTACGTAATAATGGAGTTAAATGACGATTACCAGTAAGAAATGAAGGCAAATGCAAGGTAACAAAGACTTTGCTACAGAAATAAAAGCGAAAATGATACACGTGGGAATTCGAGATAAGGTAAAGGAACAAATGAACAGTTTTAGAAACTGAGGGTGTACCATAATTAGTAACAGGTAAAGAAAGTTTTAATAGAGAATAAAATATTTAACATTTTCTGTGGATGGAAGGAGAATTTAATGAAGTTCTTTGTGTAATCTGTGGTGACATACTGTATGGAAGTTTATATTTTGCGCTGAAGTTAATCAAAACAACTGAAACACCTGAGATGTGCACATGGAGAAGAATAAAGCAAATGAAATGGATAAACAAGCAGTGAGCTTTATAAAGAGCAAATGAAGAAAGAACAACGTTGAAACCGGCCAGAAAGAGCAGCAGAAATTAGATGGGACGTAAAATGAGAAGAAAATATTTCCTAAGAGATGAGTTAGAAAAAATGAAGAATGGTAAAAAGATTCGGGGCATACTAAACGATGTATACGTAAGTCGAAGGGAAAAGGGGAAAACAAGAATCAATGTACGAGGCTGTTTGTGTAAAGTGAAACATCTACCGTTGGTATATGCGAATAATTTATATTTATTTTATTCTTTAGGTATAACCTATGGTTATTTAAATAAACGCTGAACTATTGTACGTTCTCCAAATGCGCACTCCAATAAACCGAATCGACACGTTGACCCATGGTGACGGTTCAATAGCTATCGAGCGATGCCAGAAGACAGTCGGAAGGGGGAGTTAGCACTCCGGAACACAACCCTGCAAGAGAGCGGAAGCGATATTAAACATGAATAATGTAAAGGTGGAGGGCTGAACGTTGAAATGAGATCAGCCCCTGTTTAGTTTTTGCGATGCACACAGATGTTGCGGGGGAAGGAGGGGCTTGTATTGAAACAACGTTAGCTATCTGAAAATTAAGTTATAGCACAAGTTAAAGATTATAGAAAAATCCGCCCTTATCCTTTAATGCCTGTAGCGGAGTGTTTTGTGGAACATGGGGCCTTTGCAATGTGGTTTTAATGGAAAGTAATGAATCCTGGTTATTGAATGTTGCGATATACGGCGCGTTCAGAACGTTAACGAGCTTTAGGCTGAGGTTTGTGGGAGGGGGTTGTGTATGCTAGATCAGCAGCATATGCTTATCCACACCTTCTTATTTACATTTTGTTTGTTTTAGAATTTATGCATTTGAATTGCTATTATTTCAGTATTTATTACTTTCTACAGCGTATAGTGAATGGGGATGCATTGTATTCCACCCAAAAACTCTATGTCGAGATTTTACAGGAAATATGTTTTCAGGACCCCTGAGCTCAAGCATAGCATTTTTAGAAAAAGGTCCGAGCGTGTCTGTGAAGAGCACAACTAAAAAACGAAAAGTCGAATAAACACCGAACATGGTATTTAAGTTCGGTACCTTCCAAAGATGCGACACAAAGATTTTCAAGAAAATCCCCCACCCCAAACTACCCTTTATATGGAAGACTTTTCGAATTGTTTTATTTTCTAAAAAATGCCCTTAACGATTTCAATTAAAATACCGTATTTTAAAGATATTTACATGACAAATTAAATGCATATCTTGATTTTTCTAGTATTATCCTTTGAAGTCCTCTTTATTTGGAAGGAATTTTGTATAACCTTGTATAACTGGTAAACGTTAAGTGATAGATGATGACGTACAACACAAGAAATACAGAGCTCTTTAAAACACACAATTTATTTTAAATAACTATTTTGTGATATCAGCCATTTTTCGAGAAATCTGTTACTAATGGTTCGAATTGTTATACTTAGCCACTTTTAAAGTGCTGTTGATTTCAATTGTTTCTCGCGATGTCGTGGAAAGAGTATGTAATTTTAAAGCCAGCATATAGCGTGCAGTTCTGAAACATTTGACTATCATGTTCCTTTTGTATCTATAACGAAATGTGTAATGAGCTATTTCCGGAAAGGTTTATCTTAGTTAAAATGCAGTGGATAGGAAAATAAACTTTCGTTAGAATAATTTGTATTCCCACTAATAAACTATATAGGCTTGGGAAACTCGTATGCATGTGTCACATCAGATTTTTTAAATACAGGATGTAACAAAAATGTGCGGCACAAATTGCAGGACACATTCCTCACACGTAGACGAAGAAATTATGTTATATGAACATGGGTATGGAAACGCTTAGTTTCCATATTACAACTAATTTTCTCCAACTCAATCATAGAAAACACACACGAACAGAGAGTTATAATCATGGGAAACATGCATCCTTGTTTACGTTGTCATTATCGTAGGTGCACCGCCAGTGTTTTGTTTTACATGTCCCTGTTGCCATACGATTTACGTCATTGCTTGTCTACAGGTAACATCAACTGTTCCAGTGAACAGTACGATCTTGTCAAACACACGTGTTACTACTGACTAGAAGAGTTGTTCACAGACTTGACTCGTGCAATGGCAGTGTGCACAAATGCAGAGATGGCAGAGGCCCATGTTATGTATGGATTAGCAGACGGCAATGGCGCTTGCACTGAATGTTTGTACCGGGAAAGATTTCCAGGACGAAGGTGCCCCAATAGGAAAACGTTTTTCCATTGATCGTCGTTTCAGGGAACATGGGGCATTTCAGCTTGATACTTGCGACCGGGGGACGCCTAGAAGGACGAGGATACAGCAACGGGAGGCGGCAATTCTTCAGGCACCCTAGTATCGATACAAGAAAAGTAACAATGAATGTTGACCATATGACTGTCTGCCGAGTGTTACACAAGGTCCGGCTGTATCCATACCATTTACAGCTGTGCAAGCAATATCAGCAGCAGATTTTCCTGCAACAAAGTGTCAACCCTAATTTTAGTGCAACAGTTTTGTTCACAAATGAGGCGTCGTTTCAACGAGATCGGATTGTAAATTATCGCAATCGGCATGTACGGGCTGACGTCAATCCTCGCGCAACTGTTGAAGCAAGTCATCAAAAAAGATTTTCTGTCAATTTTTGTGCCGGCATTGTTGGTGACTGTTTGGTAGGGCCTTGCGTTCTTCCGCCCAGGCTTAACGGACAAAGTTACATCTGTTAGCAGATGTGCCTTTAGCTGTGCGACAAAGCATGAACTTCATGCACAATGGAGCACCTCGT
Organism: Deroplatys truncata; assembly: GCA_030765065.1. NCBI lineage: Eukaryota > Metazoa > Arthropoda > Insecta > Mantodea > Mantidae > Deroplatys > Deroplatys truncata. Next base: position 124,155,119 of record CM060984.1, on the reverse strand, counting down.
AATTTTAGTGTTAATGTCCGTCGGCTTCTAAATAACAGATTCGGTGACAGATGGATAGGTAGAGGTGGGCCAATTGCCTGGCCTCCACGCTCCCCTGGCCTAAACTCACTGGAATTTTATTTGTGAGGGCATTTGAAAGCTGTTGTGTATCGAAACCGTGTACCAATGTTCAGAGTCACCGTACCCGTATTATGGAAAGCTGCGAAACCATACCGTAATACTCCATTGACGCATCCGGGATTCACTATGACGGCGGGTTGATGCAGGTATCAATGCTCACGGAGAGCATATTGAACATGTCCTGTGAGAAAGAGTTGCATGTAGTATGCTGGTACGTTCTATTCTTGTGTGTTTCCCATGATTAATGAGTTGTAACATGTAACAAAGCGTTTCCAGACCCATGTTCATATAAAATAATTGCTTCGTCTACGTGTGAGAATGTGTCCTGCAGTTTGTGCCGTACATTTTTGTTACACCCTGTATAAATCAGCGTTCCCAAGAATTTTAGACCCGCGTCTCCCTTAATCCACAGATTATTACATGAGCCAATGAGAGGTTCGTCCAAAAAAATGTTAAAACAAATTTTATAGCACAAATTATGTCTAAATTGAATCTGTATTCTTTTATACGAATTTAAAATTGTAATTCAATTAAACTTTGACAATCTTTATTATTAACTTATTTTATAAATAAATAATGAAGTGATAGAAAGACAGAGGTAAAGAAACAAACATATGTACGTGTAACACGAAAGTAAATGATTTATTGTTACAGAAATGTACAAGTAATTCAAAATTAAAAACTGCATTTTACATTAACTTCATACAATTTAGTTTTAAACTGTGTGTTGTAATGAGAGGGATGTGCTTGTTTATCTTTAGTCAATTTATCATATCCTGGCATAGATTTGAATAAAGCAATAAGAATTGTAGTTTCGGTATTGACATTAGCTCAAAATTTAGATTTTGAATCAGCAGTTGCTGAAAAACCACTCTCACAAAGGTAAAAGCTAGTAAACAGTATTAACGCTCGAAGCGCCTTTTTGCTTATTACTCGATACTCATCTTCGATGCTGCACCAAAATTCAAAGCCTGAAAGTGGAAACTAGATTTCAAAGATGAGTCCGTAGAAATGTCAATGAGATGATTGGTTTCATCGTTTGTGAAATTCTCAGGTGTCCGCATTATTAGTCACTTACCGAATGTAATAATTTGTTTTAATATTTTAGGAGATATTCTTTAAAACAGAGCACCAATTTCAAAAAGTGGTTGATGAACACACTACCAAGCTCATTTTTCAACATCTGGTTCAATAGTAACTGGTTCAATGAAGGAAACATAGAATTCTTGCGAGGACGTCAACTTTATATACCCGGCACTCCACCAAATCTGTCACGAATATGGATTAATTAAGCAACTTCCCGAACTTTCAATGTGCTTAACGGGGCGAAACTCGCTAAGCATGCGAAACTAAGGATTGTAGTAGAGGTATACCGGAATCCGTAAAGAAGCCTCAAGAAGAAAGTATTTACATTTTTACAAATGACAATTTTATTAAAAAAAGATCTTACCTTAACCTTACATGTTGTTCACAAAGAAGTCATCGTCCGAAACTCATCCTTGCCACGAGGCAGGTGCAGAGAGCACACCACACTGTTTCTTATATTATGAAGTCTTGCTATCTAGAGTGGTACCACAATTAGTGCCCAATGATTTTATATGCAACCATCCCCATCCCAATCCATATCAAAAGCGTCATCAAAGCCATAAAAACATTCTGGACTAATCTAGAACAAAACCAGCTACCCATTTTTGAGTTGAACCTTCCGGAATGAACAGCTCTACCAAACTCATTCCGGAAGGGCCAACTCCATGTTAGGCGTAGCAACCTAACTCTACATTTGCTCGCCGCAGTATGATAAATAACCTTTTATCAAATTGTTCTTCCACAGCGAATATATTAATCCTTCAAATTTAAGAGGCTGGTCTCGTAGCTAACTGCCTGCTATGCGAGGAGTCCCGAGTTCGATTCCCAGCTGGGGTAGGAATGTTTCTCCAGCTAAGATTATGAATGAGTGAATGTGCGTGTGCGTGCGTGTGCGCGCGCGCGCGGGCGGGCGCGAGTGGGTGAGAGATCTAATGATAAAACCTAAACCAAAACCAGAAATCCAATGGCAACTGTGTACTAGTTAACACCATTGCCGATAACCAATAGTTCCAAGGGTAAAAAAATGGCTGCCGATATGACCATTGCAGTTAAAGGCGAGATATAAATGGAACTAAGAGCAGAAAAATGTTGCTTTATTACCCTGCAAGGAGGTGTTCAGAATATTTAACGTTTCAAACAGATCAGTTAGAAGGACTAATTTAATTCAGAAATCGTGAACAAATACGCTAACAGGGGCGAGTGATTGTGCAATACAAAAACAGAGAGATAACCGCGGCGTACATTTGGGGAAGGTATGACATAAATTATTAAAATTTCACGTATAAAAATAAATAAAGGAAGAAAGACGATAAAAGAAAAACATCTAACGCAGTTCTCATAACCATTCCTTTTAACGCATGCAAGCCTAAGGTGTATATTAAGTACAAATTAAAAGGATATTCTATCTACTGTACGTTATTCACGATACATTTTTTGTTTAAAAATGTTCTAAAATTAAGCAATAAGCAGTTAATTATTTTTTTTATATATATATAAAATGCGCAACACAATTCCAAACTATTACTAAAGGCGCGTAGGAATGCAGTCATTGTAACAATATTTGGATATGAAAAACAAATTTAAAACTCTCGAGCATCTTCCGTAAACTGATAAACATTTGAAACATACAGCATGAAATGTACATAAAAAGATGTGTTATTTGACACAGATTGTGCATTTTAGTACGTTCTACACTTTTTATGAAGTAGATTTTTTGTCTGTCTGTTACGGTTTCCTAAAATTCAGACCTAAAGAAGGGAGGATTCACAGACTATTGTAGAAAACTCGGAATATGCATTTTATAGCAATACTAATATTTTAAATTTACAGTATTTTAATCAAAATCATTAGAACTATGTGTACCAAGAAGAGGTAGAGTAAAATGATGATATAAAATACAGAGAATAGAAGTTAAAACTTGTAGAGAATATACCAACAAAATGAATGTAGTACGGGAATGCACTGAAAATGGAGAAAGAGATAACATATGAATAGATTAGAGAAGAAAAAGAAAAAAGGGGTAAACACTATCAACATGGAAAACGGGAATCTGAAAATGGAGAGAACAATTAAACAGAAGAGAATGGTTTTATGGAGCACGAAAAATTTAGTAACCATAACAGTAATGCATAATTATGTCTATTTCAAGGTCTATTTTTAGGTTGAGAAAGAAAAGCAGTTTCTTTCTTGCTTTATAGGAAACACTCAATTTTGAATACAGATTTGATTTATCACATTTTTCCACTGTGCAGCAGTCATGTAATCCGAAAATTCTGTCTTGCACGTTTATAGCAGTTGGGACTGCAGTAGCGCATTGAAAGGAAAGGTCATGCTCCATGGTTTGAAAGACGGCGATGACTCCGATAAAGCAAAGTCTTATCTCTTGCAAAACGGGTTTACGAGTTGATGAAAGAAGGCAGAAATAAGCCCAAGTTATCCGTGTTGCTGCACCCGTAACACTATTTTTCATCCGGCCGTCTCACGGTTCGATGTTTGTTATGGTGCGCGAGTAGGTGGGAATGGTGCGGTATTGTAGCATGACAGATAAGCGAGCCCGTGACGGACACACTATGTATATCGCCTTCTTGTAACCGAATGGACGTGCCGCGTACTACCCGCCTCAATTGACCGTCAGCTCGCACTCTGCCACTAGAGCTATAACAACATTTTACTTAAAAACATATTCATTATTTTGTGGGAAACAGGAATTTAGTTTTTCCAAAATACAATTTGAGAATATTAAAACAATATCAGTTATATCCTTTTCTTTAAAAAAAATAGATTTGGATACTACCATAATAACATTTTTGATCGACCACTCTATAGTGCGACGATTACATGTGACGTATCTCAACTACTATTCATCTATAATACTGCAGCGCGCACAGCTCCCCTATCGCGCATACCTTTTAACACCTTCAAAGTAGCAGTCCACTGGGATACATTCCCCAGATAAACAATGAAATATATATAGTTAAAATAACAAATTCTGTTCATTGTAGTTTAAATATTCTAATAAATTGAGTCATTTCTTTTGCTTCAGCATGCGTTGCTTTCACGTTACCTGCAACGATCCATAAATGCGGTATAGATTCAACAGTGCATCTGTTACACTATTCGCAAACACGCTCAAGGTCCTGCCATCCGATTAGCACTTAATTACACAAAATTAACAAGATAAGATCTCTTTGTTAAAACTCGAAGTTTTGAAGTTATAGTGTGGTCGGCAAAAACAGTCGTATGTAACTTGAGTATGATGATGATTAAGATGCTCGTATGAAAATTATGAAGACATATCCCGTCTTAATTACTACCATTATAGTCTTGATGCATAACATACGATTTCATATTTAATGTTCCAAACCGATTATAATGTAACGAAGGACACGGTACATTATCGTTCTCATTGTCTCCACCCGTCGCTGCATGATTCTTGCACCTATATAAAGGGACAACCGCTGTGTTAAGTTGCCACGAGGGCAAACGAGCGACATAGAGACGAGAAAAAGGGAAGCAGTCAGTTTCTAGTTGAGTTATGGTGAACCGAGACCAATTAAGCAAACGAGAAATTGTTACAGTGCCAATCAGCTATATAGGAGCAAGCTATCGCGGTCTCGAGTTCTAGCCCCCAAAATATGACGCAGAAAATAATAGGATAAACTAACGAGACTGCTTACAACGTTTAGGCATGTTTTACCACGCAAGCAAACTACATTTGCATATAATGCACAATGCCACTGACTGAGGTGGCCCATTTCCCTAGATCGCAACGTTTCCCCTTCGTAACGTTTTCACCTTCAGGTAATCATTCTTTCGCTCCACTCAGCCTGCATGTGACTGAACTTAAAAACTATTCAGGGACGTAAAAGCAAATCAATGAACGACGTTATAATCAATGTGAAATGAAGGAGTGGTTCGGATGCCGCAGTACGATTGTTACACACGAAAGGCTAAAGCTGTATAACATAAATTCGTTCTTCTAGAGAAAATGATGATTAATTATTTGCTTGTGTGGTTAAACTGGACAACAGCTACGACATTTACATAAAGGCTTTCATCTGCGACATGCAAATGAAGGTTCTAGTTATTTCCCCATCCAACGGCAGTAAGAAAGCCGACGTTAAGAAAACGTAGTGTAGCACGGAAATATAAAGTCCAAGTGTATTAAAAGAACAGCAAAACCAAAAGTTCTTAACTCTCGTCTTTTTTCCTGCGGTTTTTATTATATTATATTTCTGCTACAAAAATCAATGAAGCATTGCCCTATCGGTACTCCGTAGTGAGAACAAGCTTGTAATGTTACCTTTCGGCATTTCGGCCTATTCCGGGGAAAGTGAATTATGCTGCCAATCCAGTAGCTATAATTATGCTCGAGGAGCAGAAAGGTTATGCTGGCAGAGGGTGAGGCTAGATTTGTCTGTACCAACATAAACAGCTGCTTTTCATTATGAGCGACATTTTATGCACATCAGTACACATGAAAGTTTATGGATGCTTAGTTTGTGGGAAGGTACCGCTGTAGAAGCGAGAAGAGTGCATTTATTTCTATAGTATTGCCAACAAATATGTATAATTGCACAAACTGAGAAAAGTATGAAATGAACTAATTCTGAGTAATGCTTAGTTCAAACCTTCATTTTGCTTTATACTTCTTTATAAGTAAAAAACAGGAAAACTAAAAATAAAATTGAAATTGCAATAAATAAATGCAATTCTAAAGTGGTACGGTCGCAATATGTCTCTCTTGCAAAACAATTGCAAACCAACTTTTAACAGTAACGTACGAAAACGTTGTGGAGGGGATCATGGCAATGTGTTATTAATCAGAAGTTTTTCAAAGTAGATTAGTTTGAGCTGATGCATTGGATGTGTACTAGTCGGCCACGATATGAGTTTGTTCGGTGGAAAGAGGTACTAAACAATTACGAACAAGTGGACAGGGCAACATAAGTAAAGAAAACATCCGCAGTTCCGACGTGCATTTACTAGTGAGGCGTGCAAATGTATTTTTTCATTTTGTAACTGCATATTCCCACTATCGCTTTACCCATGACTCCTCTCGGATCGCAAGTTTTGTTGACGTTACGCATTGTCAACAAAACAGTGCGGCCCTCCTCAAAACTCGCTCATATCGTGGGCGACTAGTACAGAGAGAATTAATAAAACTATGTGGAAACATTTAGGTAATACATGAAGTCATAATGTTTAAGAAAATAAGTTCTTTACCGAAATGTCTTTCTCATATGTCAATCTGCCATAAGCAGCTGGCAATTCAAACAAGCTAACCTCTTAACTTAAATATAGCATGTTGAAATGAGCTATTAGGCAATAGAAATTAATTGACTAATTACATAATAAGGGATAGCACTGGTCAGTCAGTATTGCTTAGTATAATTGAGTGAATGTTGAACCTTAATTACCTATGGGTGAATGCTGATCCATCACGCAAGAAGTCAAGGTTCATTTTATATTTCAAAGTTGCTAACTCCGTGTATGAAGCTGACCGACAGAAAATCAGGCAGTCCACTGCCCAAGAAAACCTGTGCTGCCGGGCCAATAATCAGTTGCATGTATGTTTAATAGATTATTAGGCAGTGACCCCTTATATGTTCATGTTAAATGACATGTTTTAAGTAAACAGCACCTACATTGGATCTGAGGCGTACGAATGCCGGTTTTCAGTTTACCCAGCATGCCTGCAACACAAAACCAGTAACACATTGACGTCAGTCTGTGCAGGCTGCTACACTCCCGTCCATTCAGACACACGACCTGGCCAAGCTAGGGGTAGTTTGGCTTGTTTCCCTAATTCTCTTCTTACTGTGCTATACACCTAGCACTCCGGATGTACTTGTTTATTGTGTAAATGTGTGAATAACGTTACTGTAGGCAGCTTACTTCACTTTATTTAATTTAAAATTCAGCACAGATTGTTTGTTTAAGAAATGAATTTTATTACTATTATTAGTCATTAAACTTTCTTTTCTAGCTTAATATAGATATTAATTCTTTTTTCCCAAATTAAATTTCAAATATAATTTCAATACATGCAAAGATGGTTGGTTGTACATGTATGTTATTCGGGAGGATAAAAGGCAAGGAGATACATGCGGTACAACTGGTAATAGTGGTTAAGTTGTGTAGCTAATTTAAAGATATTCAGTATTTCGAAAACCCCATCCATGAAAATGCACAGTGAAGATATTGTGATAAACTTATGGGCTTATTTAACACTTGTTCATTAGTGCATGGACATTTTATATTCGGTACTTTTTAATTTCACCTCGATTATTCATTTTCGGGTACTACCGTGAGCGCTCGCGACAGTCAGGCTTTATTCAGAACACTGCGTATATCATTGTAGTAGTTATAATGGCGAATACAACTATAATCAGAAAAGTCTTCCGAGAAAATAATTCATATACGAAATTTCAAACAGATGTCTCAGAGTGTTTCAACAATGAATATTTGTAACCAAAACACATTTTATTGATTTATGATTTACAAGTGGAGCATGATTAAAGCTCGTCATATTGCCATGCCTACTGCAGCACTCGCAACTGAGTAGTAGAGAGCTTATTGAGGTTGCAAATTCAATCTTCGTGAAGCTATTCAACTTTCTTTCCTTTTCATTTTAATAATGAGTGAAATATAATAGGCTTCCTTCATTTTTTTATGTATGCGGTGTTTACTTAGTAGTCCTTCATACCGGTGATGGTAACTATAACATTAATTTATCGGCCCAGAAGAGGTTTCATACTCGGTCAAATTAATTGTATAACCACAAATTTCATCACCATTGCAGCTACATTTGTAAGTTAAACGAAGTAACGTAAGCAACACTATTTAACTATATTACAGTAAAGCGAGTTGTAGAAATAAAAGATAACTACTACGGAGAATCGAACTCGAGTTGCTTGCGTAGAAGTTAAGTAACTCAACCAGTGCTCCACGCCGTGCGTAGACCAAATCAGTGCCTTGCGGCTTGTATTGTAAAGTTAGCCAAAGCGGCGCACAGAATTTAACGGTTGTGAATCGCGCGCACACTCGAAAGGATTTTGAATAAATTTAACTGTTCAGGAGACCGGCCACTTTTAATATGACCGAGTGTACTGAAGTATAAAAATCAAGGAAGAAGATTAGTATTTTAGTCAAATTTGAGTGACAAGCACACTGAGGAAAGCAATAAATAAATAATGCTGCGCTATGATCTACATCAATAAACGACATACGGTGATTAGGACATTCAAACTACAACTGGATATTGTTACAAGTATAAGAATGCTTGCGTTCCAAAAATAGTATAACAGTTTGCATAAAAATTCTGTATACCAATACTGAATAAAGTAATACGCCAATTCTTGGAGCTACTTCCAGAGTACCATACCCACGTTAACGTTCCTATCCTAGGAATATCCACTCGAGACATGTAAGCGAGTTATTTCTATCTTTGCAAACCACCATTAGTAGCTCAATAGGTAAAACAGCCAGTCAGTTGTAAGACAACTGGTTCAGATCTCGGTGTCTACGATTTTTTCCTCCCTTCTCCTCTTTAATAACATTAACAGTTGATTGTTTCTGAGCACTAGGATTGTTTGTACCTTAGTAGAAAAAGTGCAATTATTACCATTCAACTCCTTCGGGCTCTAATTATGCTTCACTAGCCTTGAAGCATACTATTTTAATTGTAAGGTATAATTCGTCTTGCTTAGAGGTAAAGTATTGTATTTCACTCAAAAAATTGTGTGCGCGTACGTGGTGTGAGAGGGAGGAAGGGAGAGAGAGAGAGAGAGAGAGAGAGAGAGATTGAGCGTGCAGCGTAACTCAAAAACGAAATATCTGATAAATTCCAAACCGTTCAGCAACACAATTTCTAAGAAAGTACCCCCGCCCAAATTAATGCATCTAATATCTGTTTTGGTTAAAACGATATATGTATATTAAGATATTTACATTGCTAATAAAACGTAAAATAAGGGATTGAATATGGCAAAAATAGTAGTACTTCAAAAACAGATTATAAACCTTAGATTATTAACTTAGAGAAGTTCTTATTTAGAGTTAAGAATAACTGGAAATGGTGAGTAAATTAAACTGAAGTACGTAGCACAAACTAGTTTGTTAATTGTAGAGTATAATCATAGTCTGTTAACAGCAATGTATGAGCTAATAGTTGTAGAAAGTATTTTTATTGATTATCTTGTATGGCCTGCAACAGAACCTGGGTCAGCTCAAGGCCATGTGAACTCTAAAGAGCTTATGACAAATAAACTTTACTTCTTTAAAGCTAAAACGTGTCTCTTGAATTTTTTACGACTAGCCTGTAAAGTTCTCTTCGTTCGGAAAGAGTATTATACAATTCTGTTCATCTGGTAAACCACAGGAGATGGAAAAGCGCAGTATATGAAAAATGCATATCTTGATAAAGCATACAGTTTATGCGGAATAATTTGTTTGTGACATTAGCCTTTTCTTAGATATTCTTTGTTATTGGTTTGAATTTGCCAAAATCATACATTTTTAAGTACTAAATTTTCATTCTTTTATGTTTCGTGACCATGTACAATGTATGAATTTCAAATCCAGTATATAGCGACTCAGTATTTAAAGATTTGACTATTGTTTCTACAAACGTTTATCTCGATTAACATGAAATAGAAAGAAAGATAAGCTTGGTAAGAATAATTTGCAGAAGAGATGTAAACATAAACGTTATGTGGATAGAGAAAGTTATGTGAATGTAACACGTTAGACTTCTTACTAAGCTTCCATCTCAATGGACACCACCCGAAGTTGTTCCGCGGATTAAGCAATGTTTTAATTATTTTTAATGGTAACATTTATGTACTACGTTTTTAATCTGAGAAAACGCCATAAAAGGTGCATAGGCACACTTTGCACGCTCTTTCTTTCTTTTCTTTATGGACGCTCTTCAACTGCTGTGGTTCTTAGCGTCCCATTCTATGATGGTCTTGAAAGACCGAAAATTTTGCTCAGAGGCGTCTATCAAACTTGAGGTTCTTTAACGTGCCCTACGACATCCGTCCATCGGTTTTACTTCTGTTCCAAATGAAGCCATGCTAAGCATTTTTACACCCAAAAATATCTATCCTCCTCCGCCAGGTTTGAACCCACGACCTCGGGAACTAGAGGCTAGCGAAATACCCATGGACCACTCAGAACTACTGTTTGAAAACGCTGAAGCGTACGCTCTGAAACATAAAAACAACGGTATATAATACTGTCATTAAATGAATAGCACTTAGGATTATTACCCAAGTTGCAGATGATTGTGAATATGATCAACACATTTTGAGTTGATAAAAATTATACTTCCCCGAATGTGTACTCATCCCCTATTTCTCGCCAAAGAATAGGTTAAGCTAACTACTGTCGCTGTGCCATCTTGTACAGTAACTTATGTCTTCGCAGTGACTACATGGTGGAGATAGCAGTTAGGTATGTTGGCAGCACGAGCTGCTGCTTTATCGAAACAAAACGTAAACTTTGTTCTTACCACAATCATAGATGTTGAAAGGCATGTTGAAGGCAGACTTAACTCGTTTATACTTACAGTCGAGAACATCTAATTGCCTGAGGACCAAATTTGTTAATCTTGGAAATTTGGTTTAAGCAGTCCACGTAGATTTATGAATCGCTGAACCATCAACTATATTACAGTCTCTTCTCATGTCTTTATTTTAGTTCATGGACCATGGTAATTGTATGAGTACAACTGAAGATCTTTTATAGCTTTATGTGCTGTCCGGTCTCTTGAGCTAATTGCGTGTTGATTTTGTTGCACCACGCTATATCCGAGATTTGATCAAGTTTTTCGTCTGTAAAAATCGCCGACACGCTTGTTCTAGGTGCCTTGTGAGCTGAGCCGATCACAGGAATTTATCAAATCTCGGATAGTATAGCGATTTGGATACTGGAAATTACGAAAACACGCACGAAATTTTAGTTTGTTTTCCGTAAACCTATTCCCTTCGCGAAAGGTGTGTTCCACCATAGGAGCTCTTTCTTCGGAACCGAACATTGTCACCAGTATACTGTTGCACAGTCAAAACTTTGTCTAAAAGCACGGACAATGCAATATACTTGACTCCTCCAAGGCAAAACTGAGTGAGGTGGCGCCAGAGTAACGTGTGCACTGCATTCAGGAGGTCCCGGGTTCGATCCCCGGTGACTGCGATCTTCCTGCCCATCATTTCCTGTCCCCATCATCTTCCTTGTCATCTGTTTCAGGGTCGTAGGACCAGGCGACGGTGTTTGGCTAGTTGCAGCTGGGCGATGATTTGTGCGCTGTGGACAGATTTCTTCCCTGGCACCGATATGGGACTGCTAAGTTTGATCTAGCCTCCGAGTGGGCCGTGTGAGTGGGTCCGGGCGTCGGAGGATGCATTCAATCTGGAAACGTTAGGGACCCCGTCCATGCTTAAGCCCATCGTCATACAGATCTGGTCGCTCTTAGGACTTCTCATTCCTCCCTCTCAGACGTCAGGGTAGATGCAAAAAGGGCCGTAGCGGCCTACTTGTGCTCTGCTCTGCCCGCTTACGGAGTCCACTTACGGAGCCCGCTCCATTCGTCCGCACATTTACCTTTACCCCAAGACAATCCACTGCACCTTACCTTTCAGATTACTGTTACCGTTTGAAGAATGCACCAAAGACTTCAGTCTGTGTGCCTTCTGTTGTCAAATTAAATAAGATTTTTAGCAGCAGGCAAAAGCTCGATTTGGTATGGAGGGAGTTCCCCGACACTGTGTATAGACCTGCATAAAATTACAATCCAGTGCAGTAGTCCAACGTTTGAATCATAGTTGTATTTCGCTGCTAATAATAGAAATAAAAATGATAGTATTTAGTTCGACTCGCGGAGGTGCAGTCAGTTCCTTTAGAATAACTTAGTGTCTCCTTTAGTCGCCGACATTTCGATAACAGATTGAGCTGTGTAGTCTTCAGGAGAAGCTAGACATCTGACCATGTAGATAGTTCTGCAATAGAAACTTGTAAATTTCAAGCGATCCATTTATTTTAACTATCTTGACCACGTACTACCTATTCGGTAGAAGAAACATTGCACCCCACCCAAATATTCGTCGTCGAGATTTCGCGGAATACATTTTTGAGGTCTCCTGAAATAAAAAAAAAATTATAAAATTATGGTTGTGTATGCGCGTGCGTGCGGTCGAAAGAGAGAGACAGGGTGAGAAAGTAGCATAACTAAAATCTAAATGTCGGATAAATACCAAATTGGCATTTAAGTTCAGTATCTAACAAGATGCGACAGAAAGAACACTTTCCTCTCCAAACTACACTTCACATGGAAGATTTTTCATATTTTTTTATTTTCTCAAAATGACTTAACGATTTTGATTGAAATTCCTTATACTTAAGATATTTATTGGCAAATAAAATAAATGTCTTTAATTTTCTGGGAACAACCTGTGAAATCTCCTTCATTCGGAAATAATTTTGTATACTTCTTAAAAGTGATAAACCGTAAGAGATACACATAAAGTTATTACACAAAAAAAAAAAAAAAACAGATCTCTTTAAAACACAAATTATTTCGAATACCCTTTCTTTCTTTCCTACTTTCTTTTTTGTGACAACTGCCATTTTCCAAATATCCGTTATTTGTTTTGAGTTCAACATTTTGCTATCTTTAGGTCACCATTCAGTTGTTTCTCGCAATGTCATGAAAGAGTACGCATGGAGTTTTAAAGCCAGCAGCATATAGAGACACGCTTCAGCCTCTACATCCCCTTCAGCCTCCTGCATCCCTTTTGTAGCTACAACGAAATGTACTTATAATTGAAGTGTTTCCAGAAATGTTTATCTCGATTAATATGAAGTAGACAGAAAAATAAGATTTTACAACAGTAGTTTGTAGAAGCTGCGCATAATTAAGAAACGGTGAGTTGAGAATGTAATGATGTAAATGTAACATATTAGGTATTTTATACTTAAAGTATATCTGAAAAAAGGATAGCTAAAAAATGTGACTAGATAACTCTATAGTAGTGTAACAATAGTATACTGCGCTACAACTGCGGTAAGTGCATCAGTGGAGAACGAGATTCTCTAATGCACTTGCGCATGTGTATTTTTCCTATGATAGTAAACAATAGAAATAGTACTTACACGAAAATAAAATTAATAATTTACTAACAGCTGTTGCACATGGCGGTTCCAATGCCAAGGTCACCACCATTAATGTTGGTGGCAAAGTTGTGATCAAATTATCCTCGCCCGGTTGTTGACCTTTAAAAAATCAATGATTTATAGCTCATACTTAGCTGCTGAATGAATGGGAAGTGAAGAACCGAGTGAGATGGCTCCGAGGTAACGTGTGAGTTCCGGGATAGATTCCTGGTGATCACCCACTCTGACCACGAGTTTTTCTGGTTTTTGCTGGTTTACAAATGCTGGAGTGGTGTATTCTACCATGGCTCTTCTCTCCCCCTCATTTCCTCTCCATTCATTTCCCTTTCATGTTTCACGTGACTCCGGGGCTGTGGTTCGGTTGGTGTCGGTCAGATGGCTCGGAGGCTTCCGCTTTGGAAGTATTTCCCCGGTCCCACTGGAGGAACGTTTCCGAAGGGCCCTCCGGTTGGCGGTGGTCAAGCCTGGAACTGTTAGGTAACTTTGCGAGTCTCTGTCCACTTGCGCCGGCTTCGCTCTGCAACCCGTATGTTTCCTGTGGTTCCCTTACCTCATCCGTTCCTCCCCGCACAATAGATCCCTTGAAGGTGGCAGTGCTAGGCGAGTCTAGTCCAGCAAGTAAAGACCCAGAAACATTTAAATGATAAAATTTAATTATCAAATATGATGCAATCCATGTCCATAGCAACAAATACATATAAGGGAGGATTTGATATTGTTCATGCACATACTTACAGTTAAATAGACCAAACATACAGTAGGTTAGATTACTAGCACTAAATAAAAGTAACTCAACGTTCCACCATGATAGCATGAACCGAAGTGGTTCAAAAACACTATCGTCGAAAAGAGTAGTTTTTAATTGCCTATAAAGCAAACATGCGTAAAGATCTGGAAGATGAGTAAATAACAGTAAAACTATATAGAAGGCCAAAACTGGGCTTATACGAGAACTTGGTGGTGGTTTTAGGTTCCTCTCCCGGTATAATTACAAGCTCTAACCAGCTTAAACATTGAACTGCTCTCCTAAAAGTAACAGATAGAACCACCTGTTTCTCGGCTCCTAATGTAATGGTTCAGTTTTCATATCATTTATTAATGTGAAAATTATAAACTGAATATTGGAACATTGAAAAGAGTGAAGTAAGTTTATTTTTAGGAGGTGGATTGTATTTCGACAGTTGGGGAGCCGAACACTTGAAGTAGTTGCAACCGCTTATGGTACAAAGTTTCCGGTAGCCTTCGCCCCAAATTTAATTTCCGGTGGCCTTTGCCCCAAGTTAAGAATCAACTTTGTATTTTGAATGTTTCTTTAATTTTATATATTTACAAACTTCTCGAGGACGCGTCTCGCGTCCGGTTAGTAACGCTGTCTACAAGCAACTGACTTCTGAATTTGTATATTTTGCCCCATTTCAGTTTCTGATTGGCTAATCCTAGTCCAATAGAATACTTTTATTTAACTTAAGCTTTTTTTCTGGTTGTTGATTGGCTATTTATAAACTGTCTCAAAATTACATTATTGTTGCTCCAAGAATTACTAGTAGCGTTATTAAACTTTCTAATTAATTATTGCCTCAATGTTACTTCATTGTTAGCAACATTTAATCTATTATTCTCACAGCTCCTACATTATTAAATTACGTAATACATTCACATGTATACAATAATATAAACATATACAATGACTGTAATATACGCTTTTTATATAGTTACATACACATATTGCTTTAAGTCGGGCTGTAATTGAATTTTATATTATATAATTTGACTAAAATCATTTAAGTGTTAAAAATACTGCCTCAAGAGATAGGAAATAGTAGATGAATACCAGTACAACTTGCGAGTTGGTTGCCCTATGTGGAGTGCGACCGTCCAGTCCCCGCGAGATCGGGACTGACCCCCCGCGGAGTTGCATATCGCAAGTGAAAACCCCCTTTGGGCCCACCCACTGGGGCGTCAGTTGGTTCAAGTCGGCTGCCTGCTTCTTACAATTGCAGCTACAACATCGAGTTCCATATCTGCCTCCACAAAGAGAAAATAAAAAAGGATACATTTATAAAACGTGAGGGCTATCATCGTGCGCCGTTGTTTTGGTCGCCATTACAAGTCTATGAGAAGCCTCTCCCCCCTCCACTCCAACATGGCCTCACCGTGTGCCATGACTGCGCAATTTTCCTACAACAACAAAGGAACAATTTAAGCGTGCTATTGTTCCAATTTAAAGTCCATTTAGCAAATAGATTTCTTTAAGTATTTGCGGTAACCATCACCAGAGAAGTGGACACATCGCAGTTATTTTTCTTTGAAACGGACGGTTGTAAACGGGCTGATTCATAAGTCCCGTCAATAAACGTTCTGAAAAGTAAAATAAGTAAAAGTAAATAATGAGGTTAGGGTTAAGATGAATTTTATCCGTTGACAGACTACTAACAGAGGAAAAAAGTGACGAAGGTGCCTAAAAATCCTCCGAAACTTTACACCCAGCCCCCCTCATATGTTCAAAATGCCAATATTAAGGAAACGGCCAGTAATAATGATCGGATCAAGTTCAACATAAATCTAGAGGTCCCGGGTTTTTATTCCTGAATGGAGAATGAGAATTTTTCTTTAGCCAGGATTATTCCCCATCCTCCATAGGTTCTGGAAGTGTGAGTGAGAGTGTGACTGTGTGTGTTTAAACAGAAAGCCCAAAGTAAATCAACCCAAAGATTAACACAATGGCAAATCGAGTGTACATCATTGCCGATGAGCAATGCCGCGATATGGCCTTAGATATTAAAGGCGGCATATAAATGGAACAAAAGAGTTAATGTGTTTTGTTACTAAATGGACTATAATATCGAGTCTCTTCATATTATATAATAAACCTAACCTTTGGTATTTGAAATTTAATAAAATATGTGGAAACAGTGGGTGTTTAATTGGAAGCATTTGATATTTTGTGTCAAATTTTTGTCATTCTGTAAAAAGCCTATAAAGTTATAGCCAACAGTTTTTTTAATCTACTGATATACCGTCTTATTTATTTATTTATTTATTTGCGATGCTAACCCTGGAGGGAAGGAAGCAAGAAAGTTCAGCGTGTGACTCGGCCACCTAGTTAGTCATCGCGAGCAAAGTGACTTACTATACTAATGAAAGAAGTATATTTAAAATAGAGGAGTAGGAGTATGTTTATTAAATCTGCAATCTTAAATTGAACAATATAAAATTATGTTTTATACAATTTCTAATGCTTACGCCATTTTTCGTTCGTAGGGTATCCCTAACCATTTTCACCATGAACCATTCCATTATCAATAACCTCCACGCGTCTCAGATAACTGAAAACTTGCCTATATAATTTTGTTCTCTGAGTCTGCTGCATTCTCTTTTGCGTGTAAGATTATTTAAAATGATAACTTTGAGTATTTATACATATAATAAAGCTGTAATTGAAGTGTTTCTGGCAATTCTCTTATTTTCGATGAATACTTAATATTTACCTAAGTGTATAACACTCTAGAGCGTGTTCTTCTTAATACAAGAATGGTCAAACCGATCATTATAAAACTTGTATAGCATACTGAAAAAAATATGTATCGCTTATTATTTAGCTTTTTGAAAAAATTGAAGATTGGATTTGATTATTGTTGGTAGAGATGGTCTTTATTTTATTTTACTTATGCTATAATTAAAAATTACCTGCTATAGAATGTGTGCTTAAGAAAATATACGCATTTTCTTCACTGTAATTCATATGCATAAATCACTTACCACGAGAAACTGTGCAATTCCAATCACATTACTAACATAAGAGATGCACGTTTTCTGACTTTTGAATTTTTATTAATGCACCAGAAAAACAGTTGTATTGTCGGTTTTCAGAATATTGTCACATGACACATACATTGCACAGAGAGTTGGAGAGAAGGCGACAGAGTGGAAGTGAGGGAGAGAATGGAAGCCAGAATAAAAAAGGAGAGAGGAGAGAGTTAATACAATAAAGTGATCGGAGCTACGATTCTACAAGTAGGAAATAAAATGGTTTATTCTTAATCATAACGGTTAGGGTAGGTCATTGTTTTCTAAATGTAACATCAAGTAATTGTATAGCTATATAGAAATGTTTCTGTAGATTTGAATGAGTATGTTGAAGGATTGTGTCGTCTTCCATGGTCTAGAGGTGCCATGTCTAGTTCCCGAGGCCGCGGATTCAAACCCGGTGGAGGGCGATGAATTTTTTTCGGGCCTAAAAATCCTTAGTGTAGCTTTCTTCGGAAGGGAAGTAAAACCAGTGGTTCCTGTCAGATTTATGGCATGTAAAAGAACCTCAAGCCTGGTAAAAAGGTCTCTGAACAAAACTTCCGGTCTTTCACGACCAATATAGAAAGGGACGCTAAGAAAATGGCAAGTAAAGAGCGTCCATAAATAAAAAATATCTTCATAATCCTACGCGTTTATGATAAAAACAATATCATAAATGCACACCTAGCGATAACTTTTGTAACGCTGGCAATGTTTTGTCTTGTGTTCTGAAGATGTACTAGGAGCCAAAACATTTCGCACAATATGGAGGCAATGTTTATCCCGGCGAATTGTGTACGAATGGATTGAAAAGTCGGACAACTGTGAAGGACAAGGAAAGAGCAGGACACCCTTCCATATCCACAAGTGACGCCAACAATGAGCAAGTTCGTATCCTGATTCGGAAAATCGAAGATTGACTGTTGAAGTGGCAAACCATATCTTTTTTGGCCCACTTAAAAGTGCCTTAAGGGGCTGTCGCTTCACCACAGACCAAGAAGTGAAGGAAGCGCTGCATACATGGTTTGGTGCTCAACCGAAAAACTTTTTTTCAGAATGCATCAGAAAGATTGTACAACCATGTGCATTCAGAAGCAAGAAAACTACGTTGAAAATTAGGCAATAGCAAGTTTTTATTGTTACAATAAATTTTAAAAATCATTTGCGGATATTTATTGACTTACCCTCGTATTTCCTCCCACCGGTTTGCAGTCAATTATGCCTATCTGGCATTGCAGTATTCCCTTTAGTTAGCAAAGCCTTTAGCCTAGATTGGGAAGTATTCAGCTGCAACCTCGATTCGAAAGCCCTTATCTCAGTTCCCTTAATTTTGTACCGATTTGAGCGGAATTTAAAAGGTATCTATAAATTTTCTTAAAACTTTCTAAAATTTCAGCTTCATAATGCAGTGAATTGCTTAAAAGTTCGGAATTTGTGAGAGATTCTGTGTAAATTATCCTTATGTCTCTATTTCAACCAAATTTTAAACATTGTGGCGGTACCATGGGAGGTTCTTGCGCCGATTTGGCAGCACGGTATTTCAGGAATGGTCTCGGGTTCGATGCTAGCTCAAGGACTCGCATGGATCTTGGATATAGGGTTGGTGGTTAATACGACTGATTCATTTTTCTGCCCGTTTATTTCCCGTCACCGTTTTAAAATATGCTCCTGATATTACCTCGACACACACACACACACACACACACACACACACACACACACACACACACACACACACACACACACACACACATTTCCTTACTGCTGTGCTTCACACAATCGCCCCTATCTACCGGTACTCACGTTTATTTTCAGAACAACCTCCAAGGAAATACCATGAACAAGTGTTTTCTAAACTCTCCTGTTTCTTTCTTTCAAATTTCCTATCTCCCTATTTCACTATCACATGATTTTACCTTCCTTCTTATTGGTTGCCTGCGGCTATCAAAGCGCTGACCCCTTCTATGCACCTGTTTTTCAGGCGACCCGGTACACTAACAACGCGTATTCTCTTCTCACTTGGCTAGAATAAGGGGAAAAACCAACTCCGTTTCCTGCCTGATGCTGGCACTTCTTTTCAACCCATATTCACCTTTACAGTAATACTTGCTTCCCTATCTTATTTAATAATACCATTCCTACTGTTATTAATATTTATTTTCCCTGTGGTTATAATTTTATATTTAGCTCTGAGAACGTAAGGTCTCAACGTGAAAATTTTTTCTTCAAACTCCTATATATAAAACCTCACTTTCGTACTTGCTTTGGTCACGAGTTGTCACTAAGCAACGCTGATTGGTCTTCCGCAGTAGAGAACACGCTAAAATCATTAATAATGATGAATAGTATTAGATACCTCTCCTTATGGGTGCAGAGAAGACTACTTATTTTTTGAATAGTGCTTAACGCCCATTCTTACTGCAAACGTCACCGTAGTGATGTATGCTGATAACATGAGATGAAATGATAATTAGGAACGGAAATATTCCAGGCATAAGATTAGGGTACCTCATCGTCATTTGCCAGTTATGATGACTGAGAAAAACCTGGAAAAGCTTCAGACAGGTAGGACAGTCCAAGCGGGATTTGAACCGTAGACCTTCCGTTCACAGTCCGTGCCTTAACGACCTCTGCTACCATGCCGATGCAGGGAAGAGGACTACGTGATTCAGGGCTAGATGACTACACCGTGTACACACATAGAGCATGTTTAATTAAATATTATAATTACAGTACTCATTTGTTACATTTTACATACATACAAAGTTTTACAAAGAGCTAAAGTTTATCTATCATCGTTGACTAGAGGGAGCTACACTAACAACTTAAGGGAAATTATGATTTCTATTGAGCTCGGCATTTCTTTATATTCCCTTTTAAGTTGTTCCACTAGAAGTGTACGTCAATAAATTGAGTACATATTTCGTGAACTCTAAGCGATAGATCCAATCAAAGTTTTCCTTTTATAAGGAGACTACCCGGTAAAAAATAAGCATAGGAAATAACAGTATATAAAATAATGGAAATAGGATTAAGTATTAATGTTAAAATATTGGTAATTATATAAAATGTGAATCCAACTTGTAACATAGCTGTAATAAGAACAGGCGAGCTAGCAAACGTGAGGTTAAAGTCCATTAACACCCATGCTAATGTGCACAGGGTTCAGGCTAAAATGCCAGAAAATAGAAATAGAGGTAGAGAATAGAAAGAGACAGAAACAATGGTCCATTTCCCGGAACTCGAGGGAGTTGGCAAATTAGAAAAGAAAAGGTGTACTTATGAGAAGGATAGACATTGGGTTTTACCGGATAAGTCAACAGGACTTGTGACTTCAGAACATTGGCACATTTTACTGTCATAGCATGCCATGTAACACTACTCAAGGACCAATGGAAATTGTTTAACAAATAAAGCCGCGAATTCTGACGTCATAGGAAACCAGATTAATAGGGAGGGAAGAGTTTAGGCGATTCTCTCAGATACTCTCTTGCCGTTGGCTTGCGTGCTACTACCATAGCAACCGATATTAGAATCAGTGATGTAATTAAATTGTGCAACCAGGTGAAAGATGCTGCGTGTGTGAGTGGAAATATCCTGTAACGAATTTAGATAGGTCCACACAACATGATAGCGGGTAGGTTTAAGCTATAAGATTTAATAAGCACTTCATAAGGGAAAATTGCTAGCCGCCTGAGTGGACTTAATTCTTTAATAAATCAAGATTATGAGAAAATCAGTTATTTTGCCTTCACCCACAAAATCCCAGAGGTATCATTCAGCTAGATAGGATAGGAATTCTTCCTCAGCTCTTCAACTGGCAGCCGGCAAGAACGTCTGGAAGACAACCGAAATCCAGGAGGTACATGAGCCAACGTGTACTCCCGCCACACGTTCTGGTTGTAGTCTTTACCAAAACCAACTTCTTGTTTAAAGCCATAGCAGTATTTCAGTTTGTGTCGAAATTGTGTATTTATTTTCTCGAAAAACAATTTTTTCTCTCTTTTTGTCTGGTTTCACCTCATTATTTTAATTTAAACAAAACAAGAAAATTTCCATGTAACACTCCAGTGAACGTTAGGATTTCAAAAAGCTTTACAATAGGGGAAAAAGAGTGTATACCTAAGAATTATCTGAAGATAAAATACATTGCAATATTAAAGAATCCAGTGATAGATGAGTACATGAATAATTGCTGTATTTTGCAAATTATTTTGAAAGCATTATTTTACATGCAGCTCTAAGGGTATTTTCAAAATAAAACAGAAATAATATACAAAGTTTTACTCGTTAGTTAGTTAGTTAGGGACGCAGATGCAGGGTTCCAGTAGAAATTTATTTGACGTAATTTACTATTGGTAAAAAAGATGAGAAGTTTAACAATTTGTTTTTATTATTCGTCTATGAAAGTGGGGGCCGATATCATCAGTGAGGCGAGCGGGTTCAGGATCTTGGGGCGTTACTTACAAATAAGTGTTTTTTTCCATTAAGTTTGCTTATAACAGCAATTTTATTAAATATTGCTTATAATATTGATTAAAAGCATCAGAAATAAGGCTATCTTTCTGATAAGAAAGAAGCATTTATTAGTAGTATACTAAAATAAGTAGCGAGATTGAGATTTGATTGGCCGCTTGTATGTCAGCAAATGGCTCTTTGTACATTTCCTAACTTTGAATTAAGTGGTGTATAGTTCTAGACCTCTTATGTGTCAGAACCTTCACTCTAATGTATGGATCTTCCATTGAAAAAGCAATTTCTCTTTGAACAAACGACCATCTTCTATTTTCTAGAGCTTCACATTCTAGAAGAATATATTTAGAAGCTTTTTGGATCCTATTTGCAGAGTCTGCACTCGAGATCTCATCCCCATTACCTGCAGATACTTCCTGACTCGACCATGACTGATTAACAAATCTATTCCCTTTGCCTTTTTGATACCGTAGAGCGATTTAGTAAGAGTATGACTGCATTTCTTGATTTGGGAATTTCGTGCTAAATTTTGGCCAGGTCATGTCTTTGGAACACCACAGCTGGATTTTCGTCCTTAAAAAGGGGGCCAAGCACCCTTTTTCACCAATACAGGATACTATGGTTTCGATAAGATTTTAGTTTCGAACCAGCTGTAACATATAACGCATCAGTTGTTTTTCAGCCACGTTCCAAATAACCACACACACACACACACACACACACACACACACACACACACACACACACACACACACACACACTACCCAGAGATGCAACGCTTCAAGAAACACCTTCCCCACTTTATGTGCAATTTTGGCGCATGCCAGATGTTTACCTGCCGACGGTTTAATCACAGAACTGTCACAAACACAAGTGCCTTGATAATGCAAGAGGTATTCCTTTAGCCAGAATTGGAACAAAAAGGTGTATTATTTGTGAGTACTTGCATACCACATTTTGGTCTTTGTTTGAGGCGATCAGCTGCTAACAAAGCCTTGGGCTGCACGTTCACACATCTTTTACTTCCCGAGCATAATAAAATGGATATTTCTAGGCAATGTGTGGAGTACATCTGGATCAACTCTGTTGTTCATCTAAAAGAACTTAGTTGGTATCACCACATCTGAAAAGCCAGCAAAGGCGTTTCTTGAAGCTTTACATCACTTTGTGAAAATGTGGAATGGTCGTATGGAGCTTGGCTGAGAGATAGCTTGTGTTGCTTACTCTTGTGGTCTAGTGGTTAGCATGCTAACCTCCGAATCCAGAGGTTCCAGATTTGATTCCCGGCTGGAGGTTGTCAGTCATCAGGATTATTCCCCTACATTCCTAGAACCTGCGGGTATGAATGTGAATGTGTGTGTGTGTGTGTGTGTGTGTGTGTGTGTGTGTGTGTGTGTGTGTGTGTGTCACTATTCAGTGTTTCTCACAACGTAATGTAATTAGTATGAATTCTAAGGCCACTATATAGCGTCCCGCTTTTAAGCATCTGACGATTAGACCCAGACGCTCCATCTCTTACATATACAACGAAATGCGCATTTAAATGTTTCTGAAAATATTTATCTCGATTAACATGTAATAGCTTTCGTAAGAATAGTTTGTAGAAGCTGTATAAAAATAAATTGTGGTATATAGAGGAAGTCAAGTGAATGTAACAAGAACTATTTTTTTTTCAAAACTATATCAAAGCTTTTATGAATAGCCCATAATTGCTGCTCAGATCATACACACACCTATGAAGAGCGATCAAAACAGTGAGTGCATTGCGGTTGCCTTCAAAATTAATGGAGTTTAAAATGAGGAAATTTCACGTTTGAGGCAAGCAATTCACCATGTTTGTGATAACTGAATTGTTTATGCTACAGATGAATAAGACCAGGAATAGATTATGTGGAGGTAGAGAACTCTACCTCTAGAGTCAATATATTTTTTTAAAAAAAAAAGCAGATTGATATGCCAGCAATGTAAAACTACCAAATCAAGAGGATTTGAACGGTTTCAGCTTTCTTCAGCGTATAAATAAAAGCGTATTGCTAAACTAATAAAGCTGTAAGTTTCCGCCAAGGCAATTTACACTCTCTCTAATAACGCCAACACTGCATTGCTTATGTTAGGACTGTGAAAACGCGGCCCATTTTTATACAAACGTAGAAGTTTTCTTTAAAAAAAAGTGTTTAAAGAGGTATATATTTGCACATGGCGTGTGTAGTATATTGCGATACAAGTGCTGTAAGTGCAGCTTTGATGAATGAGAAGTTGGAAAATACGAAACGAAATCAAGTATTTTCACTTCAAAGTTTCTGCAAAGCACTTAACGCACTACTTTTTTGACGTTATTGAATAATAGAAATGCTTACACGAAAATAAAATTAATCGTTGTCAGCTGTTCAAAAGCAGTATCAAGATCAACCGCGCTAGCCTCTGCGAACTGATAATCAATTAGTCACGCCTGGTAGTGTTGCCCAAGCTAATGAACAACTGAAGGTGAGATAGTGCTTGCGCCGAAAGAATGCTGCATGAATTAAATCATAAGTAAACATCATTAATCATTAACAAATAAAAGGAATTAAAGACCGTAAGATTTAAATGGCAAAATGTAACTATCAAATATGATTGTTGCCTGTGTGCACCAATAAATACCGTATATATCAAGTTTTATTAACATCTGCGGTAAAAATGCAACGCACGGAGTGTAGGAATTTAAACTTCTCACGCATAAAGTGGATACAAAAACACTATTGTCGAAAAAAAAGTTGTTGTTGACTGAACATACGCTATCAGCGAAAAATCTGTGACTCTGAGAATAATTCTTTAAAGCTAATTCTATGATATTGCCCATTTGCTACAAACTACTATCAAAAAATTCCATATTATATTTAGCTGACTTCACAGGTTTTCTTGACGCTTACCATCATAAGTGCACAAGTGTATAAGAGTTTAAATCGCTCAAAATGAGAGAAAGGCCGTGACGATCTAAACCGTCAGTGTTACAGTTTCATACACAGCAACAGGCTAGTTCGTTAAGTTTCATCACTGAGATTCAATAGTTGCTAATTGTATTGGGCCACACCTCGTCGTTCGGAACGTATCATTCCGTTAACGTTGCCTAGCGGGGGACTCGATGAAAGATAATCGATAACCAATCCGTCTCTCCGGTGCTTGGTGCTAAAATATTACCAAATTGTAGCCACGGAGAGCGTTAGACGAGTTCAGTGTTAACGTTAGCATGCGATTTTCATTTAAAAAGCACATAAAATCAAGTTATTGCCATGTTCTGTTTTGATTAAATCCTCAGGTGCTTCTAATATTAAAACTGAGAGGAAAATATGACTGCCTATTAAAGTAGATTTATAACTAAGCGATAAAGAGAAGCAAACATGACACGAAAAATTAGTATTAGTCTTTATTTTTCTGTGCAGAAAAGAATGAAACGTCAACTTATTTCTTGAAAATATTTATATATTTCGTTACTTTTACATAAAGCAAGTTCCGGTCTCACACCCGTGAATCGGTTTTTGGGTTGTACTCGTACTAACTTGAATCCTTCTGACCGGTAGTTACCAATTCGATTGATTGGTATCTAATGTAGTTGTAGATAAAGACATTATAAGTAAACCAATGTTTACTTTTGAATCCTTAAAATCGAATTTCCATAGATTTGATTTTTTCGGGAGGGGAGGCCTTTGTTTCGTTTTACTTTAAACCGAACCACTACCCTCCTCAAACATCGATCCACAATGCTACTTAGTGTCATTTTCTTTATTAAGTTTATTTTTACTTTCTCTACTACGTATAGTAAGTAGGGGAAGTATTGCATTCCACCCAAAACATCGATACCGAGATTTCAACGGAAATACATGTTTTGAGACCCCCTGAATCCAAAAAAAACATTTTTGGAAACATGTCCGAGTGTGTGTCTGTGTGTGTGTGTGTCTGTGTGTGTGTGTCTGTGAACAGCATAACTCAAAAACGAACAGTCCGATAAACACCAAACTTGGTATCTAGGTTTAGTATCTTCCAGAGATGCGACACGAAGGTTTTCAAGAAAATCCCCCCACCCCAGACTACCCTTTACATGGAACATTTTTCGAAAATTTTAATTTTCTCAAAAATGGCTCTAACGATTTTGATTAAAATATCATATGTTTAAGATATTTTCATGAGAAACGAAATGTATACCTCGAATTTTCTGGGAATGTCTCCAAAAGTATTCTTCATTGTGAACGACTTTTGCATAACTGGTAAACCATAAGAGAGAGACAAAATTTTACTACACAAAAAATGTAGATCGCGTTAAAATACACAATTTATGTCATATACATTTTTGTTGTTGAGTGAACCGTTTTCGAGATATGGCTTGTTATTTCCTTAAATTTTCCAATACTTATACTTTTTCTCAAATTCGTTATTCATTTTTTTTATGTCCTGGACATGCAAAGAGAAGGAATGCGCCACATAGCAACCAGCGTTAAAATATTTGACTATCGCTTAAAACCTACCATATTCCCCTTGCATCTACAAGAAAATTACCAATAAGATTGACATCTCGATATCTCGATTAACATGAAGCAAAAATAGATTGTACAAGAGTAGGGAAAGTTATGTGAGTGTAACACATCAGATTTTTCTAATACTGGTGTATTTTCAGTTAACTCTCAGTGTGTTCATTCTTAATCTAATCTTCCCTGTACACCCCACCATATGGAGCGCAGTTTAGTTTCTTATATTTTACTAAAATATTTTCTTATAATCTTTGTCTCTCATATAAAAAATCTGATGTGTTGCATTCAACTGACTTTCTCTGCTCTTATACAGGCAATTTTTACAAATTCTTATTCTCCATCTACTTCGTGTTAATAGAGATAAATATTTGCAGAAACTATATTATGGTTAATTTCCTTGTAGCTGCAAGGGGAATATGGTAGGCTTTAAGCGATAGTCAAATTTTTAAATAGTTGGTTGCTATGTGGAGCATTCCATTCCCTTTGCATGTCCAGGACATAAAGAAAAGGAATAATGAATACCTATTTGAGAAAAAGTATAAGTATTGGATAATTCAAACAAATAACAAGGAATATCCCGGAAATGCTCATTCGACAAGAAAAAAAGAATGTATATTAACGTAAATTGTGTGTTTTAACGAGATCTACATTTTTGGCTTAGTAAAATTTTGTCTATCTCTTACGGTTTACCAGTTATACGGAAGTCATTCAGAATGAAGAGGACTTTTGGGGACATTCCCAGAAAATTCAATATATACATGTTATTTGCCATGAAAATATCTTAAACATGAAATTTTGATCAAAATCGTTAGCCATTTTTTAAAAATCAAAATTCTCGAAAAATTGATGCAGTAATTTGTATCATAAATTATTTAAATGTAAAGAATGATTATATTATGAATATGCATTTTTGTGTGACATTGATTTGAGATGTTTATTGATTGTAGTTATTGATGAGAAGTAAGTTTATACAGCCTTACTGAAACTGACAATAATAGCGTGCAATAATGCAGCGAGGGGGTGAGCTGTTTATCATTATTAGAGACGAGGAAGTTACGTAATGTTGGCGCGTTTTCCTTTAGAATTTGCTGGAACATTGTTCCTAGAGCATATGTATTCATAATTTTCTGTGGATATTAAAATAGACGCTAATGTTGGCGCGTTTTATTAGCCAATTGCAGCTCAGTTATAATCTTTAGGCATATCGGGGTGTAGGAGTATAAAAAGGGCTAGGTTAGAGATAGACCCCGTCAGTTCATCAAAAATCTTTGTACACTACACGTCGTCTTCACGTCAGTTCGTCGAAAATATTTGTACGTTACACGTCGCCTTCAGTCCAGCAGAAATATCGGCTATCGATTCACAAGTTACGCGTAGCAGAGTTAGGAAAATTCTCAAGTGTTGTAAAGTTAATTATACAAAAAGTTGAAGTACTCGAATTAAGAATGATCAGTAAATAAGTTATTATAACAGTTTCAGTTTGGCGAGTGTCTAGATTAATGTGTAAATGTGATAGTGAAAGTGTTCGACAATAAAAGTATAAAAGAAATTCTTTCATCAGTGTTATCTTTGGATAAAAGACTCCTTTCCGTTTACACAACCTGTATAAAGAGATGTGCTCGACCAAAAAGATCATAGCTAGCCGGAGGACAGTGAACAAAAATTAAATAAAATAACAGTAGCATTCTTTCAAACAAACACTAATACTGCCGCAAATTGCTAACACCAGATGGAGCTAACAAACATTATAAAGAATCACGTCACAAAATGGCTTCACAACGTGAAGTAAGCACAAATACACAAACATTATAAGTAATACCATCGCAACTTGGCTCCCAAACGTGGGGCTAACAATAAATAAATATAAATAACATAAAATCGCCGCAAAATGTTGCATGTAAAGGGTAGTCTGGGGTGGGGGATTATCTTGAAAATCTTCGTGTCGCATCATTGGAAGATACTAAGCTTAAATACTAAGTTTGGTAATTATACGACTTTTCGTTTTTGAGTTATGCTGTCCACAGACAGACACGCATACGAACAAGTTTCCTAAAAATGCTGTATTTGAATTCAGGGTACCTCAAAACATGCATTTCCGGTGAACCTCGGAATCGAATTGTTTGTTGGAATGCAATACGTTTCCTACTTACTATAGGTACGTACCAGATAAATAAAAACGAAGATTGGCGTGTGGGAGTAAATTCTAAGCTTTTTGGTCCATCTCAAACACTACTAAGTATTTATTTTCAAGAGATTTTTCGATAATGGACTTGTATAATATATAGGAATTAATGTTGTATAAAGCGCATGTTATTGTTTGGGTGTTATTTTAATTTCTAATAAAGAGGATAGGATTTAAAGCTTTGCATACGTTTTGTATTACGAAAATAGTATTCAAAACTTAAGGCTCTATGGCATGTTTCTAAACAATGCATGTCAGATGCGCATCAAATTTAAATAAGAAATATGCAGTATTTCAGGCAACATGTGGTAGAATCTGAAGAACTTCGAAGGGTAAGGCAAAGAAAGAGGCACAGCATTAATAATTTATGCTAAACTTAAGTTTTCTATTAAATGCGCTAGCCTATAGAGCAACATAATTAGAAGTACGTTTAAGTAAAAGAAACAATGTTAACTGTTTAGAATACACTGAGAGCGAAATTAAAAGTGAATGGCTCACCTATGAGTCCCCAAGAGCCATAAGGTAGAAGGCCCTTGTCCTTCAGGAATCTCGTGGACTTATCATATATTGTCGTGTACCTCACATATTTAGTATTTAACTTCAGAGGAGAGCAACTCGCTTATGAGAGGGATCGTTGAACAGACAAAGAACTTTAAACTCGAGGTATCGACAAGGAACGCAGCTAAGTTATATCACAAAATATTCTTACACCAACATAATTCCTGGCTGAAGGGAGAGGCAAGGATTCTATCCTACCATAATTAAAAGTTGAAAAGAAAGGATAACTGGTAGATTTATTATAATAAGTTCTTACCCCATGTGTCTGCCGGACGAGGACGCCATATCGTAGGCAGTTATCCGTCCAGCTCACGCGAAGTCTAGTCACAGAATGCTAAGAAAACCCACGCTAAGCTTAGCGTCAGTAACGCCATATCCCCACCAATGACACACTGCTTCCCCTGAATCGCCCCTACTCTCAGATAAACTGCCACCGCCGACCCGGTAACCAGAGGACGTATTACCATTAATATAATCTGTGCACATGCCACATCTCCCCCTGGCCACCGAAGTCGACGTCCTCGTCGACAGAAAGAAAATAAATACAATAAACATGAAAAAACGAAACAAAGACATACCAAAAATGACATACAAATGTGTGATGAAGTAAAATATAACAATAGACATGTGTGTGGTAAGCACCCAGCCGACGATACAATGGTGCTGGGTGATGTGGACAGACGAGAGACGTAAGTGCTGTTGACTAGTATTGTTAATGCACTTATCTTTAGCATCCCGCACACGCACACACCACGCTGCCTTAGTTCACAGGCACACTACACTGCGCAAAATGGTGATGGTCTGCCGTAACTGTTTGTGGGTGGGTTTAGACAGTGCCCACAACGACGATTTGTCCTGGTGTAGAATTAGCACCGCAGGTCTCTGGTGGTGACAACATGGTGGGCAGTCGCTGGCTTGGACTGCCCCCCGACATGGTGGCTCCTTATGCCACAGCAGTGTAGTGGCTGCCCGACAGCTTCCCTGTGGTGTTTCTTGACTTCTGGTGTGCCCTGGGGATGCTCTTGAATTAACTCGCTCTCCGCCACAGCAAAATACTAAAACAAAACCACCACACAATAAATAGGATGCTCCCACAAACAATCACACATAAAAGAATGGTATGTCATGTACAATTAAAGACTCTAAAGGTTGAAAAGTGTACACTAAAAATTCGTATGACATGGGGCAAAGAAAGAAAAAAAAATTAGTACAAATTGCAATAAGAACAAAATTTTACAGAGTTGCCATCCAAAGTGTAACTTACAATGCTTCACAATCCAAATAACAGTAAAACAGACTCAAAATACATGAACATGACAGAAATGAAACATAACCTTATTTTGGGATCCCAATATTACATCTTAATAACCAGCTGGTATCACTAACAAAAGAACATAAGTGCACTTACAAGACAATCACATATGACAATGAAATGAACTCATTCACACTGACCATGGCCCAAATTACACACAACACTGACTTAACTATCTACCCAAACTAGTGTATGCATCACTACAAGCTACAGCCACAATACATTTCTAAACTACGCCACGTGACATGCTTTCAACTACTATTGTCCTACTCTGGTCACCAACACAACTTCTGGTCCACATCACTATCGTTCTCATCTCATTATGATCATCATCTCAATCACACTCATCATCAACATCATCAGCAGTAATAGTGCAATCTCGATCATTACGTCAAGCATCATCATCTTTCAATTTTCTCTTCAAAACAAAACATCTGCACTTACGTGTCTCATTTAACATGCTGTAAATTCAAAACATCTAACATAGGCATAACCTTCAAGAAATCACATTAAAATTTCAGGAATGACACAAATAACATGACACTATAATGTTGCATCCGCATCCTCCAAATGAAAATTAAGCTGGAAAACAGGTGGTATTATAATTTGCTATCTAAGATGGTAATAAACGTGTTGCATAAACAGAGAAAAAAAATTATTTTCATTACATTCACTTCCATCCATTTAATCTCTCGTGTGAATTCATCACACACGCTATACTGGGCACGTTACAGCAACACCAATAAGCAAAATCTCTGAAAACATACAACAACTGTCGGGGTTACACTGTGGCACTTCCACCGAAGCTGACATCATCTCATCTCTTCTCATCTCTCCTCATCTCATTAACACCGTCGGGGTTACTCTTTGGCACTTCCACCGAGGCAAATCTCAACTCTTATTTCTCACATTACCTCACACTACGCCATCGGGGTTACACTTTGGCACTCCCACCGAGGCAAATCTCACCTATATCACATACCCTCAAATACACACATACATACATACACTATTCATGCAACAATTTTCTGCAAATAAAGATCACAGCATCATTATGAAACCCAAAATCAAATCGAGTCAAGTCAAATCAAATCATATCAAATCAAATCGAATGCAACAAAACAACATCACATCATTATTAAAAACAATATTGTCACATAACATTCCTGAAAATGAAAGCTCAATTAAGCACATAGTACACCTGAAACACATTCCTGCAGCATAATACAACAAACAAAACAAATGATTTGCAGTTCCCAAAACATAATTCAAAATTTAAGTTACACCCAAAATAATAATACACTTTTAATTTAGCAGAGACATTCATAGCACATATTCCTGAAAAACAAAGCTTAATTAAGCATCAGTCAGTGAAACAATAAAAATTTAGCATACCTGTGTGAGTTGTAAAACTGTTTCATTCATCCAAACTTTAGCACTCACAATGATTACATACTTACAGGTGATTTTTTTTCTCTCTTACTCGTTTTACCACAAAATTCCCGTGCAATTTTCCAAAATCTGGTAACACGTACAGCTGGTTCATCAATATCCACATCGTACTGGTCCATATTAGAAGCACATCAAACCTAATTAGGTGCAGATACTGGCAAGGTTGGTAGCTCCTGAAACTTTTACTTACATGAGTAACTGCGAAAGATTTTCCCCTAAAAATATGCATTGCGAAATTAAATAAACCAAACTTGGCAACGGTAAAGCAAAATTATCATCATTATGCTTTTCTCAGAGCGGCCATTAGCAGTAGTAGCGAACATTTCAAAATTCTAAAGTAACTCATACGCCGACAACTCGCTGGAAATCTCCACGTGAGAGGGGTCAATGACCGGGCGGCAGACAGCTGATTGTTTTGCACCGGCCATGTCGGGCGGATTAGACATCGCCGATAACTGAGCAACAACAGGCGTACCAACACTGGACATAGATTCTACTTCACTGTGCTCGCTAACTGGAGCAATTGCTATATCAACTTTCTGTGCAGTACGTCGCTTAGGCATGATTGCAGCACAAAAGATAACGCAACCAATAAACAAACAGTAGGACCAAACAATACAGATTACACCAAACTAAACACTTATAGCATCACATGAATGTAAGTAGCAAGATCAGAACATAGCCAAATAAAACAGTTGCAGAAAGAATACAATTAAGCGCCCGCGGCGAAATATCAGAAAATTATACTAACACACGGCTACACAAGCCACTTGGACACAATACCAAGATTTTTAATCAGAATGAACACATGGAAGAAAACAAAATGATAGCTTCAGTGAGAAACCGCGAACTGGAAGTTAAAAAAAAACCACGTCACACCTACTGTGACCACCGCGAAGATTCTCATAAGGAGCAGAATACAGACTGGTAATTTATACTAGCACACAAAACTTCTCTTTTTTTTCTTAAATCAAATGTATATAATCTGATATGCACACGCAAATATACGCGCCAAAACACGTGCTGAGGAAGACTGGTTTCACAAGTTAAAATTATTGCTGAAATGCACGACCACGCGGGAATTACATAACACACCTGCGTACATAAAAGTTACACGAAAAATGTCCCAGAAAAGTGCAGTAAATAGCTAGAAATCACAATCACTGGAATATAAAATTATACGTTTCCAAACCACTGCTAATAAGCACAGAAAACAAGATTTGCAAACAGATAGCCAACACGTGACGAGCACATTTTGAAACTACAACTATCTCGCTCGTTTCACAACTCAACTTTCACAAAAACATTTTTTTGAAAATAACCAGTACGAAGAACGGAACACAGTGATATAACTTAAAGGAAATGAAGCCAAAACAAGGGGAAAATGGAGTAGAAGTTTTAGCGTCACCCGGCAGACAATGGGAAAAATGTAAAAATGAGCTCAAAATTGAAATTTCGAAACCAGGCTTTCAGAAATTATGGAAACAAAATTTAGAAGAAGAGAATCACAAATTAAAGTATAAAAATCCTTACCCTTTAGCCAGAAAGAACTTTACATTTTTCACGACCACGTGGAGCACAAACCGTTAAATTTGGAGGGAAAAAAAATTTTGCACTTAAAATCTCAAAACAAATCAAACCAATTACTCGGTGCCTCCGCCAATTTGTCGTGTACCTCACATATTTAATATTTAACTTCAGAGGAGAGCAACTCGCTTATGAGAGGGATCGTTGAACAGACAAAGAACTTTAAACTCGAGGTATCGACAAGGGACGTAGCTAAGTTATATCACTAAATATTCTTACACCAACATAATACCTGGCTGAAGGGAGAGGCAAGGATTCTATTCTACCATAATTAAAAGTTGAAAAGAAAGGATAACTGGTAGATTTATTATAATAAGTTCTTACCCCATGTGTCTGCCGGGCGAGGACGCCATATCGTAGGCAGTTATCCGTCCAGCTAACGCGAAGTCTAGTCACAGAATGCTAAGAAAACCCACGCTAAGCTTAGCGTCAGTAACGCCATATCCCCACCAATGACACACTGCTTCCCCTGAATCGCCCCTACTCTCAGATAAACTGCCACCGCCGACCCGGTAACCAGAGGACGTATTACCATTAATATAATCTGTGCACATGCCACAACATTTTCGTATCTTATTGAACGCACAAGTAGTTCCTATACAACAAGAAAAATTGATCTGCGTGTAGAAATTTACAGCTTTTTTTGTTTTTAGTTTTTTGCATTTAAAGTTACGCAAACAGCTTCTAAAGTGTAGTTTATTACCGTAACCGGCTTCAGCATTTAATTTTTGAAACATTTATAACCATGTTGAAACTAAAGCTAATTATACTTCAAAAAATTACACCAATAAGTGAATTTACACGTAATTAATTACACAGACCCGATAGTCGATCTTACAAGTGTTCTTGTTCTAGCTTAGCTTTGACGTATTTGAAATGAAATACTCCAATTTCATTTAAAACGTAAATGATTAGAAGAAAATGGTCTAAAATGATATAACAAAGCTTAATTAGATGTTATGTCAGTAAGTGTATGTATGAATTTATATAAATATGAAAACATAATGCTTAGCATAGGTGATAAAAACAGAGGGAGGTTTCAGTCTTAGTGAATCTAGAAGTTGGTATTAAATTTCACGATCAAATAAGAAACGCCTTTGATAAAAATAAGTTACAATATCTCACTTAAATTATAACTGAAGAGCTTTTGTTGGAAATGAAGTAATATATAAAGGGTTATTAAAAAGGAATAAATTATAAATAATTTTTGCTGAACGACAATCGACAGCGATAAGATACATCACTGGATAGAGGAAAATTCAAAAAAATGTATTCCTTTGGCAAAAGAAAACCATTAGAATAATTATGGGAACAAACATCAGGGAATCATATAAATTACTTTTCTCACAGCTGAATATTATGACATTACCAAGTATATACTATAACATTTTGCATGTGAAGAAAATCCTAGGCAATTATCTACCAATATCGTAACGAGATACACAAATATTAAACCACATTAAGGAGCAATAACAAGGCATCATATGTTGTTTAAGAAAATCAATAAATTCATACAGCTATGTTGGTCTGAAATAGTCATATGGGTGTAGAGGAAGTATATTTAAACGCAAATTGAAACCATGTCTCATTAAGAAAGCATTTTACTGCAATGAAAACATTTTCACCTTGTTTTTTAGTCTATAAAGATACTCTCTTAATGTGAAACTAAAATTAAGCATTAGTTATAACCTCTATTATTTGCAAATGTTTGCCTAACTTTGTTTTTTCTTCTTCTTCTTCTTCTTCTTCTTAGTATAGGGTAAACAACAGATGTTTTTGCACTTCATATATTTTACTGTTACTGTGAATATTATGATCAAGTGTGTATTTGATGTATAATTGTGAAACACTCCTCAATTTTGTTATAACTGACGTGTCTCATATTGCTTTAAGTAAT
Source organism: Deroplatys truncata (assembly GCA_030765065.1). Taxonomy (NCBI): domain Eukaryota; kingdom Metazoa; phylum Arthropoda; class Insecta; order Mantodea; family Mantidae; genus Deroplatys; species Deroplatys truncata. The sequence continues at coordinate 124,119,987 of CM060984.1, read as the reverse complement.
CAATGGATGAATGAGTATTGTAAGATTCTAGTTGCATTCAATGCCTGCAGTTGTGCAGTGCTTTGTTTACTAGAAAATGTCGACACCACACGAAAAATCCGTTTGTGTGCTGCAATATGCAAAGAGTCGATCATTGTTCCTGTGCAGCGTGAATTTCAAAGTTCAACATAGAGCCAGCTCGTCATAAATGGGTTTACAATTGGTACAAGAAATTTGTAGGAGATAGCTGTATATTGTTTAAAGGGAAAAGCACTGTTCGTCCTCGCATAACAAGTGGTGCTCGTGTTAAATGCCTTTAATAAAATGTTGAACTTGCCTCTATCCAATGATGCATCGTATTAACCACTATCTGTTGCTGTTCTTTAGAAATAAATATTTAAATGTTACTGCTTTTTAAATAACCCTGTATATATAATATGTAATTAAACTTTAGTCCAGAGGAGAAAGAAATTTCGTCAGATTCAGGATCAGATTCGTTGAGCTACTTTGAACGAAGTTAAACTGATTATTAAAGTTGCCAGATAGTGAATATGGTGACGGCGGCAGCTCGTTTTAATCATTCGGTTCTGGAGCTATTTTACAATGAAATTGGATGTATCTCCACTATTATTTATTATTTCGTGCGAAGAGCTATTCTGGCTTATAGCACTCCGTTGTTTTGTTTTTATGGTATGAATTGACTTCGTAAAGTGTAGGACAGTCGGGATTTAAACCTCGGATCTTCAGCTTATCGTGATGCTGCACTAACTGACCTACCATAACATGCTGGTACGACATCAAATTTCCCTATTGACTCACATTTCAAATTCCAGATATGGCATTGGATTTCTCAGTCCATTTTAACTTTCCAACTTTGGTATACATAGCATGTGTAAAAGAACAGTTATCTGCGTAAAATGTATTCACAAATAAACTAAAATGTGTATTATTAATAAAAATATTTGTTACTACACTCGTAAATGTTATTGCAATTGTCAATAAACTACAGTTAACACAATAGAATTTTTCTTGCACCTGTTGCATTTGATACAAGGTATGAATGGAAAAACTAAGAAAGAACAGTGAAGGAGAATAGTGCGGCTACAAATACGATACGGAAGGAGCAGGCCAGTGAATCAAGTTTTGCTCTCGCCTGAGTCCATCTTCCACGTCATCGCTGCAATTGGCTTGATGATATATTCATGACTGAAGAGAGCTAATACAGTTTGCAATAGCCTGATTTGTCTGAAGGTTGCACCATAGACTCTTCGTTGTAAGACCTCAACACGGTTGCTAAACAATCTTTAAAACGCCTCAATATATTATCACACAGCACTCCAACACCACAAAATTAAAGCATATTCAAAATGAGATGTTGAAGAGAGCTGGTGAAGCGAATAAAAGCAGGTTAGAATTTCGAAACAGGTTTAACAATATAATACCTTGAACGGAGCTGAACCATATCTTGTTAGACCTATGTTCCACCTTGAAGCCATCTAAAGATGTCTCTAAATGCTCAGTGAACTTCTCTCACCTGATTCATACATAGGGTGCACTTCCGAGTGGACATCAGTTATTATGTGCCGTACCTTAAAGCTAGTTAATTGCTCTTTCAAACTGACTTTCAAACCGACTGAGTCGGAATTTGAACCAAGCTTACCGGGCTGACGCTACACCATTGAGTCACTGTGAAAATGGCAAATTAAGTAACCAGAAATCAACAATGAAGTGTTTGCGGCATTAAGGTACCCTGTAAGGTAACACATCTGAAGAAATTATGTCTGCGCTCCTAGGTACCGTTTTCCAGGAGCAGCTTTAGCTTTGTTCCGTTCTTAAGCTGGTAATTTGTTGAGGGTTTTAGCTAAGTTGTGTTTTGTGTTATTGTTTCACACACATGAACAAATGAAACACTTCCTCTGGCCAGCCTCGTGAGCAGTCGGTTTTCGGCTGTTTCCGCGGCCAGGTGTGACCTGTGCTGCTGCCAAAGAATTTTTTGTTACGCCCTTGTTCCCGAGAATTATAACGAATAAGATCTAAAAATGACTTGTTATGGATCTCTTACGTGATTCATGGATTAAAATAATATCTGTCTACAGGTATATTGTCTAAGCTTCGCCTTTACATATGGCCTTTCAGCTACATCACAATGAAATTAGTCAAAAAGCTTGGTTATGTTGAATGAAAATCTTTCACTGAAATTACGTTAGGCTATGGAAGTATTTGGGAGCATATGAATGGATTACATGGTCAAGAGGGACATCTACTCCATAAGTTTCCATACTCAAAGTTGAGGCAGTATTTTTAAAACTTGAATTATATAATATATAATTTCAATAACAGCCTGCCTTAAAACAATATGTATGTAATAATTTTTACAAATGGATGTAACAGTCATTGCATATGCTTATATTATTGTAAACATGTTTAATAATGTAATGTGAATACATTGCATACTTTAATAATGTAAGAGCTGTGAGAATAATAAGTTTAAAGTTGCTAACAATGAGGTAACAATGTGGTAACCTTGAGGCAAGTTTGGGAGTTTAAATGTTACTAGTCATGATTAGAGCAACGATTATGTAAACTTTGACAGTTTTTAAAATAGCCAATCAACAGCCAGAAAAAGCTTTAATAAAATGCAGGTATTCTATTGGACTAGGATTGGCCAATCAGAGACTTGAAATACAAAAAGTTAAAAGTTTATACGGTTGAAATATGTTCAGTTGCTGGCAGACCTTGGTAGTGACCGGATGGAAGATGTGTTTTCTAAAGAAATATTACGTATTCGTGTGTAACGAAAATTAAGTTTACGTGATGATAAAGTACAAGTTTTAAATTAAAGAATCTCACAGCTCTTAATATCAGTGAAGTGCTATTTAATTTGTGCCAAGGATTAATAGAAAGAAGTGAATTTAAAACTTAAAATCTGTGGAAGCTTGATTAAGAGAAACATGTCTCTAAAGTAAGACTGACGCAGCCGAGGCAAACATAAACATAAATACTATCTATAGAAGCTGTTTAATAACAAAGTTAATATTATTTTTTTAAACTTAAAGCGTAACAACAAAAATACATCTTCAAATCAACTTAACATACGTAGCAGCATGTTACGTAACAAACAATCTTCTTCAAATTAACGTCCAAAGCGTGATGCAAACATCAACAACAAAACAACTCCAACGTAAAGACAATAATACTTCAAGTTGGCTTCCCAAGCGTGTGGCTAACAACAGTAAAACTTCAACAACAATAAACTCCAAAAGTTGAAGAACATATTTTCTTCAAAGTTTCCTTATGTATGATACGTAACGACCAGCGTTTTGGAATACCAAATCAACACATCTCAAGACGAAATGTGTGCAGGTTTAGGAATGTTAGAAAATCTGATATTTTCAGGTCGCATATCAGAAATTAGCTTAAAATACCTTGAAATTCGCAATAGTGGTACAATAGATGGGGTGAGGTATACATATAAGGCGTGTTGTCTTTTTCTCCAACTCTCAATAACCTGTTTTCTCCAAGTTGAGCTACGGAGGAGTGACGTCAAAGTGACTGACGTATGCACCAGGAAGAGGATGGAATCTAGGCAGCAGATTGCCGATATATAGTTCAGCACAAGGACTTCTTGTATACTCCTATTAGAAATAAGAGGATTTTGATAATCGATACATACACTGCCCCTCCCCATTGATGACACTAGAAATAAAATTGCCATTTTGTTACCAGGTGAGGTAAGACGAGCCTCTCGAGGGTCTACGTCAATAATAATTGTTGATGTTTTCATCTATGAAATACAATGCCGTGCAAACGGCAGCTTCTGACGAAGCATTTCAGCAAGAATGGGTGTTTTCCATGTGATTTCACAGAGTCTGTCCTGTCCACACCCTCTGGGGAGGGGAAGCGAGCTCGAAATAATTACACAAAGGGGAGTGTTGATGCAGCTCTCACCGGGCAGTGGTCATCCCCGATGAAGGGCACAGTAAGCCGGGGGAATTAGACAGATGGGACGTGATGAGAATCGCAAAACAGCATTGCATCTCCCTTCTCCACGATATTATTGCTCTTTTTTATGTCCCATTCAGTGAAACGTTTGTTCGTGCATTAATAGATAAACTTACAACTTTTGTATTAAAACTATTAGGGAAGTAAAATGTGGAGTAAAACTTCCTTATAGGGAAAGTCCAAAATATGAAATAGCATTTACTGTGTTTAATAAAATCGTCAGTTATTTCAGTCAGTATTGTCCTTTAATAGTCATTCAAATAAAACAAGTAAGCCAGTTACTTCCAGTGTAATATATGCCATTATAATAAGTGAGAGGGTAAATTACAAATTTAGATGTTAGAATCATGCCATTACTCTGCAATGGGCAACGGTTAATTCTGCTGTTCCATGAATACGTCTATAAATAGAATGGAGAAAGCATCATCACGGTTTATGGGTTTTGAATAATGCTAAGGTATCAGCCATATGTAATAATACGTTCATGATAATCGAGAAATTATAATCATGTTTGTAGATTTGGTTTCTTTTACTGCTGACGAAGGATGTGTACCAACTATTGCCACCATCGCGATTGTTTACTACGTTTATATAAGTGATGAAAATGTATTTGAGTCTACTTTCTCGACTTAATAAGTAAAATTCTACACGAAGTGAGTTCGATTTGAACTTCCTAATAGAAGCGCTATAGAAATATGACTCGAACCTAAATTTATCTTTAAACATTTGCTTTACTTTGATTAATTAACGTCCTTTAGCAATATCGGACGGCAAATGAGGGAAATGGTTGAAATGCTATCTCCAAACTCAAATTTGCGATCAAGCTTGTTACATACACAGAAACGAAAACTTGTCGCGTGAAGAGTCTGCTTTTACAAGGACAATTTTACACATTTACAGATACAAATCCTACACAGAAATCAATTTGGATCAATAATAATAATACTATTAGTTACCCTGGCTGCGGCTCTTTTCTTCTATTTCTACACGGATTCATTCATCAATGGGAATACCTATTATTCTTGATATTATTGCACCCCTCGCACAAGTGACAATTCATCTTTTCAATTCACTCACTTATTTTAAATAACGAGTTCATTTATTCCTGTTTCGTGTGTATTGGTATTCTGAAATCTGCTCCTAATGATGTGAGTTACGAAGGTAACATAATTTTATGCTGTATGCATGTTAACAAAGATGTAATTAGGAATGTTTCGTTAAAACGGAGTATCTGAGGTGCTGAAACACTTCTAATGTGGAATACTTCAAGAACTCGTGAGAGAGGTTCTATTACATGCCTCATGACATCCTTCTCCTTTCACAAACCGCAAACCGTAATATTTTTCACCTCTTTTCATTTTCTTTCACTTCTTTTAATTTGTTCATTTAATGTTTATTTAGTTATAATTACCTACTTGCCAAAAACCTTCACGTCTTTCACAGAATCACAGTATTCCGTATTGTGGACCTTGCCGTTGATCCAGGTTTAAGTGTTTATAACAAAGAAGAAGAAAAAGAAGCGGTTTGGATTAAAAATACCACATAACAAAGTTCCGCCAAAAAATTAATGCATCTATCAAATACTAAAAATGTAATCATGTAATACACAACACCACTATGAACTCAAGCGCTACGTCATTTCAAAGAAGGAAAAGAACTTCGGCACATATCCGACGAACGACCCATTTCGGAAGCATAGTGATACGTAATAGAGAACTAGGAAGGATATAGCTATTATGTATGCTTTGCAAATATCAGGAGTTTTCCGCTAAACAGTTGGAAGTTTACAAAAGCCCCTAAGTTCTAACAGTGCAATTACGCAATAAAATTTCGCTATACCGACGTAGGTAAAGTTAGTAAGAATAGTATAGAACCTATATTTTTACTTTCTCTACCACGCAGTTCGGTGCACATTAAAAAAAAGAAAACAAACAAACTTTCCTATATGTTTTTCTATATTTAATGTGCAGAATTCCCTAACAGTTGTGTTAAACACTTACTCCGATGTGCTAATCTCTTATTGGGTTCAACAAAGTGAGTGCAAAAGGGGTGGGAAACGTAAGCATTTTATCTAAATGGGTGCAAAGTACTCGCCAGACACTCGTTCAATCTGTCCGTCTCTTATTGGTTTGATGTCAAAAGCCTGACACTCAAACTCTAACCATTGAACACTGCTCAATTTGCAGGGAGGAGGGCGTAAACAAATTTTATGTGATATTTTTATCTTGTAGAGCTTACAAGCCATAAGATAAGACATATAAAACTGCAACTTAAAATTATGTGCATGCAAATCATAATGGCACACAATACATGTCATTTGAAAGGAACAAAGGATACGGACAACAAAATGAAAATGTCGTCCTCGTGGTCTAGGGGTACCATGCTAGCCTCTAGTTCCCGAGTTTGCGGTTCAAACCCAGTGGAGGGCGTGGGATTTTTTTCGGGCGTAAAAATCCTATCTACGGAAGGGAAGTAAAGCCGGTTCCCGTGTTGTAGATATGACACGTGAAATTACCTCAAGCTTGAAATAGAGACCTCTGAGCAAAATTCTGCGCTCAATATAGAATGGCACACTAACAACTACAGTAGTTGAAGAGCAGCCATAAATAAAACCCAATTTTATTTAATTTTAAACCAAAAATAATTGCCATCAATGAGCAAGGTTATAGTGCACCGAGGGCTGCAGAGCTGTAAAGTATCTCTAAGAATAGTGTCAAACTAATGAAATAAATACCACGAATTTGGTACTGGACACGCAAACCAGGTGGCGTATTTAATTATAAATGCATAATGCAGTTCGCATGTCACCAGAAGCTTCAAAAATATCACAACGGGATACAAAGCAAAATTAAAGGATATGTGAAGAAAATAGTTTAATGAGTAAAGTTTTCAGAAGAGATGCATAAGTATTTTACTATGAATAACTCATATAATATGTTAGATTATTATGGGGTTATTATTATTATTATCTCCTATTAATAAAGCAATAAGATCAACAGATATTACTGATTATGAATTATAAAATATCACAAAGAAGCATGGTAAGAAACTAAGATATACGAAAAATAATTATAAAAAAGTCGCAAAACGCAGCATTTTTGCATTGAAAAGGGTTGGCAACCTTCTTTATATTTCTTTTCTTGGAAAACTCTGATAATAAATTGTTATTAAGATAATACAAATCCGAATTAACTATGGAAAGGTAGAATCAGAGTAAAAAATTCAATGCCATTGTCCGGTTCTTCAGCTTCCTATACTGCTGCTCCGCCGTCTGAGCTATGATGTCGATATAACAACACCTCATAAAATTTTTCATATGGTCAAGTTTTCCCGATAAATCAAGGTATCCTTAACTTCTCTTGAGATAACATACCCCAATGTCGACTTACATACATTTTCATTCTGATACTACGTTTCCAGCCTACGGAAGAACAATAAATAAAACTGAGTTGATTATGCTTTCACAACGAATTTAAAACTGCCTTGGGTCCAGTCTCTAGTGGATATCTGCCATCGCGAGAAAAGGCTATTCAAAAGTCGCCAATCAAATTAGGTTGCTAAAACTACGTAAGGAGTGGGATGTAACTCTTTTACTAATAATTAACGAACTCAATATGTAGTTTGTTATATCGGTACTTTTTTTGCAAGTGTACACAGTAGGTAGAGAAGGTATTGCATTCCACCCAAAAATTCGATATCGAGATTTCACCGTAAAATATGTTTTTTATAAAATTTTCATTATAAAGATTAGGTATCTTTGATTCCTCGTATCCAAGTTTTCCTTTTTGAGGACTTTATCGAAAATCTTCCAGTAGATTATAATTTTTATAAACGCTGGTATAATCATTCCAAATAAATGTAACTTACTGGAACCACCATACCTCTGAGTAGGCCGGATAGAAATCAGTACATACATGCAATCGATTTAATCTACTTAATATAAATATGGAAGCCACAGTATCAATAACGCTTTTATAACTTATCCAATGTGATCCTATTCTTAAAATAAGAATGTGTATTACTTATCTGCATGCAGAGAATTAAAAGGGAAAGGTAGAAGGGGAGTGACTTGTGCTGTCAGTTCTGAGTTTTGATACAAGGCCAGAGAAGACTCGTGCATGTTAGAGGTACATTCTCTTGGTCAATTAGCAGATGACATGTGTTCAAGGTTCATTCGGACATGAATCTAAAGTTATTGGTATTTGCGTTGTTAATAAATATCAAACAAAATCTGCTCGATAAATCACTGTCAAATGTATAATTTTTCAGGTAAAGTAATGCAGCTGGAGGAACTGTAAAACAGTTTTCATTATTTCTGCAATTTACGAAATAAAAATTCTGTTGCTGCAATATATTATTTACAAGTTTGAAATATGAACTAGTAAATGCTAACAAAATCAGAAGAAAAGCAGTTGCAATTCTAGTCTAAGCTGAAGGAATTTTTTTAAAATTGTGTTTATTTGGCAAAGTGTGATGAATTCCAGGAGCGTAGATAGTGCCTAAATATGTATAAAAGTGTATTGCATAATACACTTATGTAATTACGATGTGTGATAAAAAAGTAACGAATCTTTATTTAATCATTATCGACTTTAGCCCCCTTCAAAGTGATCCTCCACAGATATAATACACTTGTGCCAGTGCTTTTTCCAATCTTGGAAGCATTTCTGGAACTCACTTTTCGTTATGGTGTTCAGCTCCTTCAGCGATTCTGTTTTTATCTCATCATTGGAGGTAAAACGTCGTCCTTTCATGGTTCTCTTTAGCCTCGGGAGTAGAAAGAAGTCGCAGGGGGTCATATCCGGCGAATACGGTGACTGAGGCAGCATAAGGATTTTTTTTGTCAAAAAGTAACGAACAAGCATTGAAGTGTGAGCGGGTGCATTATCGTGATGTAATTTAAACGAGTGGTTTTGCCACAATTCTGGTCGTTTTATTCCGATTGCTTCACGCAAACGGCGTATAACTTCCAGGTAGTATTCCTTATTGACCGTACGACCATAAGGCAGGAACTCTTGATGCACTATCCCATTGTAATCGAAGAAAACAGTGAGAAGAACCTTCACATGTGATCGAACTTGTCGAAGTTTTTTCGGTCTTGGCTCTTCACGCAGTTTCCATTGGGACGATTGACCTTAGTTTCGACATCATACCCATATACCCATTTCATCTTTAGAAGTTCTGCATCGTTTTCAACTTCATTCAGCAATTCCTGAGCGATGTCCACGCCATGTGTTTTTGTTCGAAATTCAACAATTTTGGAACAAACTTTGCTGCTACACGTTTCATGCCAAAAACGCCGAAAAAAGTGCTTGGCATGACCCAAAGTATATGCCGACATCATCAGCATCCTCTCTGATGGAGATTCGGCGATTTTCCAGAACCATTTTCTTTACCTCTATATTGTCGTCATTAATTGATGTGCCAGGGCGTCCAGGGTGGTCGTCGTCTTCAACGTCTTCTCGACCCTCTTTGAAACGTTTATACCACTCGTAAACTCTTGTTTTACTCATAGTAGATTCGCCAAAAGCCAGTCAACATTTCGAATGCGGTGCTTAACTTTATTCTGTTTTTAATGTAAACTTTTTATCTATTTTTTTCGAAAGTAAAAATTCGCCTGAGCACTCGAAATCACGTATAACTTTTTCGACTGTCAACAATAAACTAAATATTCAAAACAAAAGTTTAAAAAATTCCCGTTATTTTTTTGATCACACCTCGTATTTTTAGTATTGCTCAGGCTTATTTATCTAAACTATTTTTTCAGCTGGTGCAACTCCAAGTTAAAATCTTTTCTTCTACAGTTAAGACGCGTAATTCCAGGACCACGAGTCTAATAAATTCTCGATTTCTCACTTCTTACTAGAGCACATATTTCCTTTTATGTTCTATAATAATTAGTTTGTTGTTCAAATGTTTATACAACGAATATTTACAGCTACACATAGGTAAAATCTGGCGGAAATCTTTCAAAACCTAAACGTTTAGTTTACAGATCTATTATTAAGAACGAATCATGTAGTTTAGCAATCTGCATTTGCGTGTCTATTATAATAATTATTGATGATAAAAATAAGTTTACACGAGCATTAAAACGTGCCTGTGCATAAGGACAGATAGCCCTTTAGAATTTCAAAGCTGTATTTCTAGCGTTGTTTTGTTTTTCTACATTTTTGTGTGTTTAAAATGTTCCACACGATGCAATTTTTGTTGGATTTTCTTCAACTTTTGTAGAGAAACAGCCAAAAATATTAGTATAAACATTTGGGAGGGCTTTTTCTTTATCGGTTATCGTTGGGGGAATATTCATGGCCATATATAATTTTATTCACGCACTAGAATTGGTGAAACATATTATTTGTCATAACTAGACATAGGATTTGTTTGCAAATTCATATTGAGTTTGTTTTAACTTGTGATATTAAATTAAGTTTTCCAATACGTTTCACGTTCTTGTGTGATTTCTTCTAAAGTTTTATAGTGCATATAACTGCATATTTCCGATGTTGCTGCATATTTCATCATTTTTCCATGGGAGCATATAATGTAAGTAATCTTAAATGTTTTCGTTGTGAAATTAATAATTAAGTATATTAGTGAAAAAAATTAAGAAAATCTTTACTATGAATATATGCCTATGGAAATTCAGAATAAACTTGAGAATGCTCTCTTAAAGTACTTATGAAAATTAAGCGGTAAATTGTACAGTGTTTTAGAGAGAAATCCTGACATTGAAGTTTTATGTTCTGTAGATAAGTATAAGGTGTTCCCAGAGTCAGCAAGAGCTTTGAACCAATATACTGTAAAATTACACCTGAGCACTTGGAGGAAATTACCACTCTATACTATAAACCAAATTACAACGACCGAATTGATGTCTAAAAAGGAATGTATAAGTAATAAAAAGAATGAGCTTAAAGTTAACAATCTTAGTGCATGCTTAATGTGTATTTTATAAATTATGGAGCATATTTTAAAGAGTTGATACATAAATCCATGCATATTTTAGATACTTAGAGTGCATATAAATCCAATGTCTAGTTATAAGTTTATAACTTTTTTCTCAAAACCTAAAGCATCAATAAAATATGTTTCCAACATTTTATCTTAAATATTCCTTATAGTAAAATCAGATATTTATATTAGCATAATTTTAATCTGTTTTCGTATAGACCATTTTGTTTACATTAAAATAATTAACAATTTGAAAACTACTGGAGTTTTAGAAAGAAAATTTGTACACATGCTACTGATTTGATGTGTTACTTCCAAAATAAATTTTAAAAAATATGCTCATAAATGTAGACCGTAGAAATTTCACGTATGTGTACGCTTAAAGGAGAGTGTGCCAATAGCGATTTCCTAGTTCCCTACACGATTTTTGCTCCTGCATTCCGACACTAAGTTAATTGTTGACATGGCTTTCTTTCCTAGCATCATTAAGTACAGGTAATAAATAGTTTGCTTGGAACTAGGGTCGCAGGTCCTCAAATTCAATTGGATAGTTTGCAGTTTTCGTCACAGTGGAGAGACTAAAGTAGACTGTGGAGTCCTATGCAGTGTTATACACATTTGCTTTAAACTGAAACCAAAACAAAATCTATTATCTATAGAAAGCTTGTATTACATAATATTTGCGGTTACATCTGCAGACATGATTTGAAACTGATCAATTTTACGTATATTTACGCCTCTTTCTAGGTAAGTATAATTATGTAACAAAGTATTATCGTCAACAATCCTATTATAAAATTATCTACATGGTTGGCTGTAATTGAAATAAAGTCCATAGAGAGACGATTTTAAAATTTTATAAGACAATGGCCCTACCAATGTTGCTTTATAGAGCTGAAACTTAGACATAACAATAACAACAACAATAATAATAATAATAATAATAAATAATAATAAATAATAATAATAATAAGGTATGTTGAAATAGCAGAAATGAAATTAATAAGAACTCTGGTTGGATATTCCCTACTGGCCAGCACAGAAACGATCACATGCGGAAGAACTAAATGTAATGATTTGATATGCGGTTGGTAATATTGTAAGAATGTATGTGGTTGGTAACAATGTATGGTGTTTGCTTAGGTTGATAATACAGACCAGTAGTGACGTAATAGAAGAGGGAGTAAAACCGGTATTATCTTGTGTTAGCGAGTAGGAGGTCTCTTCTAGCGTCACCAGTGAACAGTGCAAACGTGTTTAGGTATGGCGCTTCGTCAAGCAGGAAGATAAAATGTATTATCTTTAATTTATATTATATTCTTACCATCTAAACTTATACCATGTGAATTCTTAGTATAGGTAGTTCCTTCTTTCCTGACCCATGATGATTTAGGTAGTTTTCAGGTGAATTTAGGAACTTTATTAGCTTGCCCCGTCGGACCTCGTGTTAGTTTAATGTGGTAATTTAAATTTCGGTACCATGCTCTACCCCCCCGTAATTATGTGAAAATAAAAGAGGTTACGACAATATTACGACCATCTGCAGGTTGGGTACTTCTCGTATTCCAGCCAGTATATTGTATAAACACATACACAAAGGAAGAAGAGAAGTCAGAAGACCAAAAAAACTTTGGAAGAACCACTTTTAAATCTTTGTGAAGTCGGAATGGGCTAAGGGTCCATAACCGTACAGTATCAGATGATGAAATAAGTAAACAAATCATTAAGTCTACTGAAATCTTAGATTCTACTATAAATGAAAACAGAAATCTAATCACAGAAAAACTGTTGTCAGTTCAACTTTAGTTAGAGGATTATCACGATCAGATAAATTGTAAAGAAGCATAAACAGCTAGCTGATTGCTAACTAGTTTTCGTTAACATAATGACAATTTACGTTCATCACACATCACCTTCAGGGAAAAAAGAGCATATTATTAACTAAACCTCAAAACCAAGAAACATTTGACTTGTGCTGTCTGAACATATTACATCGTACACGGAACAAGAAAAAGAAAACACACACTGTTCCTTAAAAAAAACTGTTCATCTTGCAACAATACTCTTTAGCGTTCCAAATTTTCTCTTCTAGTAGCTCTGATTCACTTTACAGCTGTTTATTGTTTTATAATAACACAATACTAAGACGTTTCACCTCATAAGTATTGTTTAGCCGTCTACTCATTGATTTGATTTGCATTTATTATCTATTCAAGCTCTATCGTAACGATAACATGAAAAGTTTACGAATGCTCTGCTTTGAGGTTACGTTCACGTACGAAATTTATATACAACTTTGTTATTTCTAGACAGATTTAAATGCTCTTGATACCAAATTAAACCTTGTTTTGATTTCTGTTCGTCCCTTAGCCTTTTCGTTTACTTTTTATAATTATTGTGTTAATTCAATAATAAACAAATACAAATTAGTGTTAATGAAATAATTTTGTAATTTTGATTGTCATTATGACATATACAATAGACCTAGATTTTCAAAAATCAGTTCCTGTTTCAAGCTTAAGTTTAAAATATGCGTAGCCTAAGTTTTGAACGGGGTTTTTGTTGAGCTTTGCTGATAAATCATATTTGATACAGGTTATGCTCGTATTGTACTAGAAAAATGTCACAATATTTTGAAAATTATAAGAATAGCTTCAAAATGCACAATTTCTTAAAAATACCGTAGAAATTGGAGGAATAAACTTGTTCCAAACTGTTTTGTGCGGAGTTATTCTATTTCTGAGAAATGAGCAAATTTAGATATTATGCATAATTTAGTTTTAAAAGTGGTATATCTCCTTTATCAACATAACTATTCTTAATAATGAAAGTTTTACTTAAATGACAACATATCAAATATCTCAAAATTATATTTTCTGCTTCAAATCATTGCCTGCTTAGAACTTGGTAATGAAGTTGTAACTTCATTTTAAGCATTACTTTTTGTAACGAAAAGTTAAAAGTTTTCTATGTGTGAAAAGGAAAAGAGCCCTACAAGCTAACGTAACATTCTAAATTAAACTCACTAATATTAGGAAATTTTATAGAAATTGTACATTCTCTGATCCAGAAAACCCACAATGTTTTCACATAAAAATTAAAAACTTCAATTATAAAGAATAATAATTGAAACATTTTCAACGTGGTTATGTATCTTAAAGCACATTTGACAATTAACACTATTTTCATTGGCAATCTGATGCTGAAAGATTATTCTTAACAGCAAACCTCTACTTTTGATAAGGTTCCTATGATTCGAAGTGTACAAAGAAACACAACTTGAACTTGACACTCATACTCCATGCTATAGTTTCTAGACCGTTGTTAGTAACCATTAAACGTGAAGCTAAGGAAAATCGACATTTCAAGCTTGTTTTTCGATCATTGTCTGGTCTTTGTTTCTTTTTTTGGAGGCAGCTCTTCACGATCTCTTTCACGCATAAGCGAGTTGTGTGCGAGAATAATCGATCTATGCTATCCCTTGTGTGCAGTAAGAAACCAGTGACTGAGGAAGTGTATGCTGCATTTAGCATTACATACGAAAACAGGAATGTTAAGAAAGTCGAGTTTCACATCATTAAAATTGATCAAGACAATCGATTTTATTCGTGTTTCATCTCCTGAATATGATGTATACATTGTCATCATAAAAAGTGGTAGATTTCCCAGATTGCCATAGTATTTTCCCTCCGTAAGGTCTCCAATTTCAGGTAACTAACTTTAGACTCTACCCAGCCGGTATCAGTTCTCTATATGACTGGCCTGAAAAACAATACAGGGAAATACATTCTAACGCATGAACGATGTTTATTATCTATATGGAATGAAGGGGTGGTGCGGATACCACCTCTATGAAGGAGTTTCGCTTCGATTAATACACAAGGGAAAGCTAAACTAATTACAAATAATTCGGCCTCCTAGAGGTAGGGATGGAGAATTATTTGCATGCGTGGTTAAACTCAATGGCAGTTACGACATTTATATATATGAGAGCTTTCATCAGCGACATGGAGACAAGGGTTAAAATTCTTGCCCCTACTAAACCGCAATAAGAAATGAAACAAGGTAGTGTAGCATGAATATATAAGGTTTAAGTTCTAATGTTGCCATTCGTCAGTATGGCCATATTTTGGGGGAGATAAAGTACCCTGCTAATCCAGTGGTTAGAATTACGCTCAAAACAAGGATGGTTACGTTTTAAGCGGTGGGGCAAGAGTTTTATCAGTACCAACATAAACAGTTCCGTTTCATTATAAGCCACATTCTATGCACGACAGTATACATACTATAGCATTCGTGTAGTTCAACACGAAACGTTTGTTTGTGACTGGGCGAATTGTTTTGTAAACTTAATTGAACATGAATCTGCAAATGTTTTCCTAAGAATTTATGAGGTGAGACTTGTAAACAAGAAAACGGATAAGTGGACTGAACTACAGGGAGGGAATAAATGAAGTACGTCCAAGGGTATTTGTTCTAAACCGTAATAGCCGGACAGCCTTGCTCTACTGTTAATTACCTTACTCGGGTTATTTCGCATCAAGTCGTGATTCTTCGTTCCGTTCATAAGAATATTAGAAGACGACATCGTCCCCTCCTTTCTTCTCTCCCTTCCACCATGTACGTGTAAATTCCTTATATACTGTTAAGAGGATTCACATCCATCTTTGTGTTAACCGTCTTGAAATCTAAGTTACCCTAAAATTGCCTACTGCACCACAGTATCAAATCAAAATCTCTCTCTAAAGCCATTTATACACGATCAAATTTTTTTCAATTCAAGAGTTTACAAGAAAAATTGTCAAATATTTTTCAATATGTGACAAATTGGACATGGTAAGACTTGACAATACCATAAATGTGTATTTACAAGTTGTCTCTCTGCCGATCTGAAAACCTTCAGAACACATTGATAATTCAACTCAAAGCAATTTACTATTTGCGTCACGGTATAAGAATTTGCAATGAAATATTGTTTTTTACTAATATTATGTAGCACTTTTACGTATTATATCCAATGAAATCACATTACAATTATGGAATTCAATGGAAATAACACCAACTGATAGGTTAAACACATGATATAACATTGCATTTATGTATACTTAGTTCGGAAATCTGCCTGACAATTATTTCTTCATAACCGCCTTCAACTGCTTCATCTTGTGGTGAAGCCCTCGGCGTACAGACATGGCCAGTTTATGTACGAGACCTAATCAGTTCACATACGACATACCTTGGCCGGGTAGCCATTTTTGTTTGTTTGCTTTCAGCCATGTTGCAGATTTTGTGACGCATTGTAAATACTCGTATTTCATTGGCCAACGCCATCAAATCATTGTCAAATCTTCCACCGTGTAGAGCATGTTCTTATTTGCTTTCAAGACTTTCAAAGACTTTAGAAGTATAAGAAGATGGTTTGTTACGTTATTTGCAACACGCTTTGGGCGTCAATTTGAAGTAGTTTGTATTGAAGGAGTTTTATTATATTTCAACTGTTGGGGAGCCTAACTTGTAGTAGTTGCAACCGCACGTATAGTAAACAGTTTCCGGTAGCCTTCGCCCCAAATGTACTTTCAGGTGGCCACTGCCCCAAGTTTAAAAAAAATATTAACTTTGTAATTTGACTGTTTCTTTAAATATTATATATTTATGTTTGCCTCGGCTGCGTCAGTGTGTTTGTTAGATACATGGATATCTTAGCAGGGTTGTAGCGCGACTAAGATTGTAAGCTTACACAGATTATAATTTCACTTCACTTCTTTTATTAATGCTTGGCACGATTTAATTAACACTTCACTGATATAGAGAGCTGTGAGATTCTTTTTATTAATTAATTACACTTTTTAACACGTAAACCCATTTTTCGTCTCACACAATGTGGCAGTAATTTGTATCACAATAATGTAAATGCCAGAGTGGTTGTAGTGTAAATAATCATTATTGTATGACATTGATTTGAGACGTTTGTTAATTATAATCATTGTTAGGAAATAAGTTTACACGACCTCACTGAAACTGACAATAAGAGTGAGTTGTTTGTCAATTAGAAGAGACCAGCAAATGACGTCAGATTGGCGCGCTTTTCTTAGAAATGGCGGGAATATCTTCCTTAGAGCATATGTTTTCGTAATTTTGATTGGATATAAAAATAGACGCTACTGTTGGCGCGTTTTATTAACCAATAGCAGCTCGGTTATAATCTTTAGGCATATCGGGTGTGGGAGTATAAAAAGCTAAAGTCAGGGGCAGATTTCGTCAGTCCAACAGAAGCATTCGCGTGTAATACGTCGATCAGTTCAACATAAGTATTCGTGAGTTATACGTCGCGTAGTTCAACGGAAGCATACATAAAGTACACGTTACGCAATTCTACAGAATCTCTCGCGTCTTAAAGTTTGTTATAAATGTGAAACACGCGAATTAATAATGTGCAGTAAATAAGTGATTATAGTGATATTAGAAAATATCAGTCGGGCGTGTATCAAGAGTGAATATGTGAAATTAATAACGTGTGACGGCAATAAAAGTGTAAAAACAAGTTCTTTTATCAGTGTTATCTTTTAGTAAAAACTCCTTTCCGTTTACACACCTTGTTCAAGAGATGTGCCCGACTGAATAATAATAATAGCTAGCCGGAGGACAATGAACCCAACATTCAAAGTAGTAAAACAATAACAGGCGCTCAGAAATAAGGTAACACGAAGTGACCGCGACAAATTGGCTCCCATACGTAGTGCATATAAACATGAAGCATCTTCCAACTACCTAAAAATATTATACTACAACGAATACGTATTAAATCTCTCGAGGACGCATATCGTATCCGGTTACAAACACTGTCTGCAGGCAACTGAACTGATTTCAACCGCCTAAACTTGTAAATTTCTGTATTTCAAGTCTCTGATTAGCTAATCCTAATCCAATAGAATACCTTCATTTAACTAAAGCTTTTTCTGGTTGTTGATTGGCTATTTTTAAACTGTCTCAAAATTTACATTATTGTTGCTCCAAAAATGACTAGTAACATTTAAACTTTCAAATTCATTATTGCCTCAAGGTTACCTCATTGTTAGCAACTTTTAATCTATTATTCTCACAGCTCCTAAATTATTAAATTACGTAATATATTCACATAACATTATTACACATATATACAATAATACAAACATATGCAATATCTGTTACATACATTTTTATATATTGTTACATACACATATTGCTTTAAGACGGGCTGTTATTGAATTATATATATTATACAATTAGACTGAAATCATTTTATGTTAAAAATACTGCCTCAAGGATTGGAAGCAATTTGACAAAAAAAGTGGCAACTCTTGTTGAAGTATTGAATTTGATAAATGTTAAAATAAACCATTCACATCAAGAAAAAAACTCAGATTCATTCACTCAACAAAAAAAAACTGATCAAGTAAATATGGATCCTTTTTAAGAATACTAGCAGCTTCTATGAGGTAACGATTAATGCTTCAAAATGGCATCTCTAATATTTGCCTCTGGCATGTTCATTCGCAAAGACTCCATTATGTATTTAAATCTGATTAGCTGGGATATTTCTAGTGAGCTTTACTCTCTGTTGAAACTTGGAAGCAGGTCGGTCCAAAGTCATACATACCTACTTGTGACTGCTATATTGTAACGCAATGTTCTTTTTACGATCAGAACGTTGTTACATTTGGAGTCAATGATCATGTTAGTTAAAAGTTGGAACTACATAGATTATCTTTTGGAACAGTTCTACCCCTAGTTCTACTTTGAACTGCTAGAATGACACTCAGTTAAGTGCGATTTATTTATTTTTTGCCAAAATATAATTCTAATGGAAGGTTGATTCGGATGCGAAATATCCAGTGCCACAGCCGAAATTCCAGCACGAGTCTCGACTTCCAATACCGACGAACTATTACATAACAACCTTGAGATATCCCAGTACCTACCAAATTTCTCTCATCTGGTTTATACAATCTGGGATACCTTCAGGGTGTTCTGAGCAACTCCGAGGCATAGTACCCTAAAAATGTTGTGTTTATAATTTCTTAGCATATCTATAGTTAATAACACTAATAGAGTTAATTTGTGTCTAAAAATTATTCTTTCATGCTGAAAGCTGGAAAGTTAATTATATTGCAAGCATTGAAAGTCATCTTTAAGGCACAACTCAGATCCATTTTAACCAACTGACTGTCAATAGATTTTATGTGCAAGTTATATCACAGTATGCAGTACACTGAGTTTCGTGACCATTATTACACGAACATAAGTCATTAGAATATCTCTAATGACGAAAGGGTAAAATTTGAATTTGATAAGACAAATATCCTATGGATTTTTATGCCAAGAATTCATTTAGGCTAGAAACAGGTCCTAATAACTGCACAAAATTTATTGGAATGCATCTCTTCCAAGAATTATTATAAATAAGAGAAGTGAGATTTTCTTTAAGTCAACCAGCATGACATTGCAAATATTTTACATTTGACACGTGACTTTTAAACGGAAATATTAAAATGTATGATAAATAATTATTATAATATTACACAATGATTAAATTACAACAATGTCATAAATGCAGACTAAATTGGCTCTGTGCTTACAGCCATGAGTGTTCAAACATGTCATTACTTTCAGAAAATGCATAATATACATAGTGTATGCTTTAACACTCTTGCTTTATTTTAGACTAATATGAAGCATAAGAAACACAATTTTCTTCTGTTATAAATATCAGAGCGTTTTCTGTATCAGTTGTTATCAAGCACGTAATTTTAACTTTGTCTCTTATCTTGGGAATCTTTAAATTTCCAAGATAACTTTGAAACTAAGAATCAATTAGGTAGGTTATTCTTAATGCAAAACGAATGTTAGTTAGGGTAGTTGTACAAGCCATAAAGTGCAGATTTTTAACTTATGTTATTTAGCACTTAAGAAACTATGCTGGCAAAGTAGTATATATCAAACGTTGTAATGGCAGCAGCATTTGCAAAGGAGCAACATTAGAATCACTAACAAGGAAGTATCCCAACTGGACATGCCAGACTTCTTCCTGAATTGTCAAATAGATCGATTTTGATCGATGAGAACATGGTAAAAGTAATTTCGCCAGCTCTCACGTTTTAGTATTTATATCAACGACATCATCAAAAAATGGACAAGAACTTTTACTGGGAGAGCAAATAAGTAACACTCTGAGTAAATACATAAGTACAAAATACGGAATAAAACACCAGATTCCGGAAGAAACTTTCAGTAAGCTTTACGGCATCTCAATTCCCTCTTTTGAAAGAAGTGTTGCTAACTTTTACTTTTATTGCACATTTAGAATCTAGAATTAAACGACAATTTAGGGTTATTTATTCCATTGTGTCCACGATTTTACGCATGTTACGAATGTTGGCATCAGTGTGTAAAATGATAAAAATAATTGATAAAAAATGACTCGAATGACTCGCTTACATCGCAAAAATCCCAGATTATTTTTCAAAAACCCAGATGATTATATAGCTGATATACTTACAATTACTAATGGATTACCTGATTTTGATAAAACCTTAATTAAAAAGAAATGTGCCCCTATATTGAAAGAATTACAAACATGCAATAACAACAGCTCTCAAAGCTTGTTAAAGAACTTGTTAAAAAACCTGTGGTTTATGTAAAAGGAGAAAAAAGATTTAAGTGAAGGCTTTTAATATCATTTGACTAATTTTTTTATCAATTGACTTCTTCACTGTCAAGATCGTCCTTTTCAATTTTAAAATGTTTATGCCAATTTCCTCGTAAACAGGAAGAACACTGCCTAGGTGTAACATTGAAATGCCGTAAATGCCAGGTTTTATTCTAAACAAACAAACATGCATGTAACACTAAAGCATAACCAAGATTAAGTTTTAAAATTCAGAATCACTTAATGTTCTTCAAAAAATCCTTTTAATACGTTTAAGTTTCACCACAAGGGCTCACATAAAACATATCAATAATTTTGAAAAACACAGCTAAAACCTGAATACTACATACTCTTTATAGTTAACTGTTCTTTCACACATGCTGTATGCAGGCTAAGGTTGGAAAGATAGAATCCGACTGAAAAATCGAATGCCATTGCCGGGATTTGAACCATGAATATTCGGCTTTCTGTGCTGTGAGCTGGCAACATGGACTTACAATGACGACTTAAAACTTCGGCTTTGGGATTGAACTTTTCAGTCTGACTCTACTTTCCTTTTATTTACTAAAAAAATAGAAAGAACTTTTCAGTTTCAAAAGAAAACCAGGTACACTGAATAGAACTTTAGTGCAATGCACGGGTTGCACCGCCCTTTTTAGGTTATGTATGTATCTTTGAATTTTCCTATCCTTTTCCGTTCTGTTATAAACTTAAATATTTTTCCTTTATTTAGGAATAAAAAAGAAACGAAGTAAAATATATGGCTTTAGATACCAATCCCATTATTAATATTGCAAGAAGAGCAATAGAATCGATGAAGCAAGGAAGGGTCCAAAAAAAAAAGAGAGGAAAGAAAAGGTGTACTGCATTCACCTTATTAAAAAAGGAGCCCATAATTCAAAGTCAGGAGAAAGGACAGCTCTGTCAAGTTTCTGATTATCCAGCGGTACATGTGTAGGTGGGAAGGAAATTTCTTCTTCGTTCTTCCACCTTTTCAGCGCTATACCTGTCAATCTTTTAATATAGGACTCGCGCGCGCACACACACACACACACACACACACACGCACGCACGCACATACAAACTGAAATTTTCCTCAGACAATTTTCTTGGCCCTCTTCTCTGCGCCCTTATATCCTCTCTGCTTATTCACAGAGTGCAGCTGGTGGTTCTGGCACCTTGGTGTAGCCGGAGGACTCCCGGGATTTCTGTTTTCAATTTGCGGGCGTTGCAAGCAAGTTCCCCACGCTCAAAGCCAGCACCCGCTGGGAATAGTAATGAGGTAGTGCCAACATCGCCTTGCTATTGCTCCAAACACAGATAGCATCCTTGTTACTTATTCAATGAAAACATTTACTGCAATCTACCAGGTCTTTTAAGTGCTAATGTGTGAAATCCGTTCAATTGCAGCGACATAATTTGTATTTCAACTATAATAAAGTTGTAGTATTCAAATGAAGCTGCATCCTATTGGACTATTTTGCCTTGGAAGCTTAATGGTTTTCCTTTTTCTACCATACCTGCAGTAAATAGAGGAAGTATTGTATTTCACCTAAAAACTCCACATGGTGATTTCACCGCGGTTTTGAGGTCCCCTATCCCCCCAAAAACAATTTTTTCAGATATCCGTGTGTCTGTGAACAGGATAGGTTGAGAAAGGAAAGTGGTTAAGTATCAGATTTAGTATTTAAGTTCAGCATCTTCCAGGATGCAACACAAAGATTTTAAAATGAATCCTCCCCACTCCAAACTACGCTTTACATGGAAACGTTTTCGTTATTCTTAATTTTCTCAAAAATGGATCTAATAATTTTGATTAAAATAGCGTACGTTTTAGATATTTGCCTGAAAAATTAAATGTATATCTTGAATTTTCGGGGAATACCCTCCTAGGTTGTATTCATTCTGAATGATTTTTATATTTGTAAACATGAGAGCAAATATTTGAGGCAGTATTTTAACACTTAAATGATTTCAGTCTAATTATATAATATATAAATTCAATAACGGCCCGCCTTAAAGCAATATGTATGTAACAAGATATAAAAAGTGTATATTAGTCATTGTATATGTTTATATTATTGTATACATGTGTAATGCTGTCATGTGAATGTATTACATAATTTAATAATATATAAGCTGTGAGAATAATAGGTTAAAAGTTGCTAACAATGAGGTAGCCTTGAGGCAATAATGAATTAGAAAGTTTAACAATACTACTTCTGATTCTTGGAACAATAATGCAATTTATTGACAGTTTATAAAATAGCCAATTAACAACCAGAAAAAGCTTTAGTTAAATCAAGGTATTCTATTGGACTAGGATTAGCCAATCAGAAACTGAAATACAGAAATTTACAAATTTAGGCGGTATAAATCAAGTCAGTTGCTTGTAGACAGCGCTCATAACTGGACGCGTTGGTTGTAGACAGTGTTCCTAACCGGACGCGAGATGCGTCCTCGAGAAATTTAATACGTATTCGTGTGAGACGAAAATAGTTTACGTGTTAAAAACTGCAAGTAGTTAATAAAAGAATCTCGCAGCTCTCTATATCAGTGAAGTGTTATTTAAATTGTGTCAAGGGTTAATAAATGTAGTGAAGTAAAAATTATAATCTGTGTAAGCTTACATTCTTCAGCCGCACCACGCCTTGCAAAGAAATAATACTGACGCAGCCGAGGCAAACATAAATATATAATATTTAAAGAATCAGTCAAAATTACAAAGTTAACATTTTTAAACATTTGGGGCAAAGGCCACTGGAAA
The DNA here is from genome assembly GCA_030765065.1 of Deroplatys truncata. Lineage (NCBI taxonomy): Eukaryota > Metazoa > Arthropoda > Insecta > Mantodea > Mantidae > Deroplatys > Deroplatys truncata. The sequence goes on along the minus strand of CM060984.1, from coordinate 124,096,600 downwards.
GTACATTTGGTGCAAAGGCTACCGGAAACTTTTTACCATACGTGCGGTTGCAACTAATTCAAGTTCGGCTCCCCAACAGTTGAAATATAATACATCTTCAAACTGACTTTCCATATGTAGCAGCAACAAACCTTCTTCAAATTGGCTGCCAAAACGTGGGGGAAATAACAATACAACAAACTATCTATTTCAAGTTTTCGTTAAATCACACAATTTATGGCAAGTAATTATTTTGTCAATTCCAAGCTATTCCTTATTATTGGTTTGAATTTTCAAATACTTGCAGCTACTTTCACTGTTAAAATTGCTATGAGTTTTTTTTCCTCGTGGTCATGCAAAGGCCTCAAATATCGATCCACTTTTTAAAAATGTGACTTGCTTCGGCCATCTGCATTCTTCTTATACCTACATCGAAATCTATAATGAAAGTTTACCTCTATTAACAAGTATACAGAAGAACAAACGTTTGTAAGAATAACTTGCAGACGAGTGAGTAGAGAAAGTTATGTGAATGAAATGCATAAGAGTTTTCCCCTCCTATCTCTAGCATCTACTTCAAGGGCATGTTGACAGATGACCTCAGTTAAATATTTCTACTCATATTATGGGAACGTAGACTTTTGTGGCCCTTGGATTGCTATTCCGTGGGCATGTAGTACACGCAGTCATGTGATGCTGGACAGATGGTCCTAGTTGTGTAGTCACCTTGCTCTAATATCTGCTTATTACTTTCTGTGTGGAAATTTGGGTCCTTTCGTTCTGAAGTGGACATGGTGATTGAAAATCACAAAATGTGCTAGTTAGACTAGCGGGTACACGAGTGAAAAAATATTTGGCCCACATAGGATTGGGTTGATGCAGAGATAGGCTATGGGTTTTTATTGGACTCACCGCACTATTATTTTATTTTCAAATCTGTCATCTTACTTCCAAACAGCTCATTTGCCGTTTTTTATTTAACCTTTTTCGGACTATAGAAGCCCTCCGAAATTGTGGATTGTAACTACTTCTAGTTTTTGAAAAACATGAATCATTCCTCAACGGGATAGCAAACGTTTGCACTTCGACAAATTAATTAAATTGAGATAATACTAATTTCCAATTTTGGATATTAAAGGGTTAACGTTTAAATTAATGTTTGGAATTAAAAACTGGGAGCTCAATTTAAATTATATTTTCAAAAGTTAAGCTAATAGCATTTAAGTCAACTTGGAACTTAAGAACTAAAATAGGTACTGATGAGCAAATATTCAAACAAGTGTTGGAACTCAAATACCTGGGAATGTAAAAATGTTAAATTTCCATAGCTTATTTGCACAGTTAAAATAATATAAATAAAATTGTTTGAACCTATGTACCGGTTGGTTCACTCCCCTGTTTTGCATCTGCTACGACACACGTACTCCAGATTGATAATCGCTGCGCTAATGGTGGGAGCATGTTCAACTACGTCATTCTTACGCTATCAGGCAGGGTAAATATCAGCATCATGCTCCGAGGCACCTGATTATTGCTTTGCGGATGACGCGACAGCAGTGCCAACGGTCAGCGGCTTGCCTGGTGGTTTCCCGGCGAAGAAGGCACGATCAGTGCACATCTACACATCCGGAGGTGACTGCTTTTCAAGGCAACCATCTTTTCGCGGTCAGACGACGTAGGCATTATTCACGGTAATTTTCGGCCTTTTTATAAATTATCATACATGTTTTTGGTGAGAAGATTTCTAAATTACAACCTTTGCGCCGTGAATTATATTGCAGTATTGTCCGGAAAAGGAAAGATTTAGTCTTTGGTTCATAATATATTTCACGTTGTTTAATGAAAAATGTTAGGTAGTAAATTTTCTTGTATTTCACTTCGTTATTTAGAAGGAACTTGCAGCGGAAGATGTAATATTATATTAATCCGTTCTATTTAAAGTCAATACAGAAAAGCTAACTGTGGACCTCACGAGAACAAATATTATTAACAAATTAAATGATTAATTGGATCGTTTGTTGTTGCCATTAATAATAAAATGCTTTAATGTTGAGTTATCCAGAAATCCTTGCTGCATTATACGTGTAGTCATACCCGATCTTACGCTTTCTGGATGGGGAGAGACATTAATTCTACAAGTATAACAAGTATAACTTTCCAGTTCGCTTAGAAATTATTGTACCAAATAACAAACTACGCTATTACATAAATGGTAGTCAGAGCGTGGAGTAAGTAGGAACCATTGCGGTATTACGCCTAAAATAGCTTTAATTATTTATAAAACTATATGATACCAATTTTGATCTATGGATTGCTGATTTGGGCTCTGCAATTAAAAAAGGCCTTATAATTTTAGTTTGTCATATCGACACAAATAATATGCCTAAAATAATAATCCCCTGGCGCTACAGCCCATGAAGGGCCTAGACCTGCCAACCCGGCCTCACTTCCACGTACGCACGGAGGTGGGCGATCATCCATCCGATACGGGAGATGATGTGGTCAGCATTACGCATTTCCCATCCAGAATGTTAGTTTCCGTGGACGGGATCTCTGCCTATCGTAGCTCGTCACTTTTCTCACGATGCTGAGTGGGCACCCATACGTGGGACTGCAAATCTGCACCCCCATGTTTCAGGATTGAAATAAACTGGGACACATTCGTTAAGAATGCACCTAGGACAAATTCCAGCTGAGAGGTTATTGTATCAAGGAAAGGGTAGACTTTAACCTTGTTGACGTGACAGTATTGCTAAATTTAATTCACGATGATGATTGCCGAATACTAGTTTTCTGCCAATTGCATTATACGTCACCTAATGGTTCCTGTAATTTATCCGAAATATCTCCCTTTTAGTATTTTGCCTATCTGCTTTCATCCTCATCACAGAACTTTTTATATGATACTGTCTCGATAGTCGAACACCAAACTCTCACTAAGCTTCATAGGAACGAATGGCCGAACATGAGACACCAGGTGCATTATAATTAACTTCTTTTTGTGCTGTTTCTAGTCGTGTTAGAATTGACTGATATAAGACTGTGTTTATACGAGAAAACAAAGTAAGCTTGTACCTCGCTATTGTTCTTCGTCTGGAATGGAAAAATTCCTGAGTCAATTATTGTCAGAAGAGAATTTTAATCAGCGTTCCCTCTTTTTTCTCTCCCCTCTTCGCATTGTGATTAGTAAGAAAAGAGCAAGAGGACGAAGGGAAGGAGATGGCTATAAGAGAAATTCAATGCCAGCCAAACTTGGAACATCTAAATAAGCGAAACTCAAGTTGACTGCATCATAAAATGGTTTTCTCAATACATCGCAAAGATAGAACAAACGAATATTCTAAAACAATTTTCGAAATAAAGACAATGTTCTTTGTTGAAAATATAAAGTATATCGTGGAGTACAAGTAATCAATTTTTTTTAAATATTTAGTTCCGTGTTTGATAATATAAGTCAGAAACTCCTAGAAATGTGTTTTAGTTCCATATAAAATTTCCTGTAATACTAACAATGCGTATAAAATTGCTGTGTCATTTCACATCTAGATCACATATCCTTTAAGGCAGTGCTTGGCATCAACGGTAGCCAAGAGATTGTCTTATTAGGCAAATTTAGGCCCGTTTTGTTTTCGAAAATATAAAAACACATGGAAAGATCTCTTCGATCTCTCTCGCTTTTTATGGTCATCCGAGGGGTGAGCATTGTTGTAGTAACCTGCCTCTCTTGAAGATAGGAATACAGCTTCTCCAACTTCTCTATGGTAACGATAATTACATTTAATGCAGCTTTTAAAATGGTTACTCCCCGGAATTCCTTCCTCTAACAGTATACGAGTAAAAAAATGTAACAACAACCTAGAAATATACAGAATCTAAAATAATGTATAACTATAGCTGTGTATGCATGTTGATGACAAACTTGCTTTAACAATAAAATCAGTGTATGATATTTCCGAGATAAATATGTTTTCTGAACTTTCAATTTCATGATGGCTATGAATTTTGAGGGTTTATAATTCAAAACAATTTAAGTGATTAACAGGTTTAACAGTAAATGATTAATGAATCCTCAACATACCATTAGGTTGTGTCATGGAAAGGACGTGTAATTTTGGAAAAGTTTCTGTTGTTATCTTTACAAATTATTTGGTTTTACACAACGTAAATAATAAGTTCGGTGTCCAGAGCATTTATACTGATAAGGAGCCAGGTAGAATAAATTGTAAACAAATGATTATGAATAATATTTTATAATATTACAGCACAGTTTTTGAAAAACATTTATAGCACAGAAAAGCAATTTTAATTACCTGTAGGCGAAAATAATCATTAACAAGCTATATCTTTTCAATGTGTCATTAAAATATCAAGATGTAACGAGTAAAACTTGTTAAAAGTATTTACATAACCATTTTTAAAAAGTATGCGCTACTAGACATTGAAAAACTAAATTATTCAGATTGTTCTAACATAAGTAAAAAAGTACAAAGAATAGCAGTTAAACAATTCTTAGACAAAGTAAACTAAATCAGTAAAACTTAAGTTTGGCCGAAATGGGTAAAAATAAAAAGCCCTTGTATTTTGAAATAGTATATTTCGTTCCACAGTATGCTGAAGTTTGCTTGTTTCCAAATTAAAACAGCACTAAAAATGGAACTTTGCGATTCAGTAGCAATTATCCACTCTGCGTACACAACGAAAAGCCTAATATTGGTATTAAGTAATAATTTAAGAACACAATAAAAGAACAATACTTGTGTTAGAATGGGTCGCAATTGAGTATTTTAAGCATTTGAATCACTGTATGAAGTAGAGGATCTAACTTTTTCTCAAAACCTTCTAAACTCAATTTCCAGGAAACGAGGGCCAATCCAAAGTTTATACCAACGTGATATCTGTTTGTATATTCAGCATAGGTAGATTTCATATTTAATCAGAATCATACTTTATACATTGTTTAGACCAAAACCTGTTACGCAATTGCTAAAAAAGGTTTCATTTATATTACTCTTTCCTGTTGGTGTATATGTGTGGTGGTCTTCCGTTTAATTTTTGGACATTATGTTGCAATATTAACTGACGCACTGTTGACTCAAAAATACACTAACGTTTTATCATATTTTGTGCATTTTCACTTTATTTTTAACCTTGGCAGGTAGATGTAGTACTGCATTCCATCCAAAAATCCGTAATCCAGATTTCACCTGTAATTTACGTTTAGACTCCCCAAAACCCTTTTTTATAAGAGAGAGAGAGAGTTGTTTTTTCACAACGCAAAAAAGGTAAAGTAGAGAAAGAATTTACATCTAGCAGTTTCAAAGGATGTGACACGAATATTTTCACAATTTCTCACACTTTAAACTACCATGGCGAAAGCTTTATTATTTTTTATTATCTCAAGAATGGCCTGTACGTGATTATTAAAACATTATGATTGTATAATGTATTTTCATTATGGAAACAAAATGTATTTGACCGTCACTTCGGTTGAGTGTTCGCTGTCTTTGACTTCTCAAATCGGAGGTCCCGGTTGGATTCCCGGCTGGTGCAGGGGAGGTACTCTGTAACTGAAATAATTTCCTACACTCTTGGAAATGTGGATGTATGAATGCGAGACTAAATACGTGTGCGTTTCGTGATAAAAAATTTTTTGGTATGTTACACTCACATAACTTTCTCTACTCTTGTACAAACTATTTTTACAAACGCTTATTCTTCATCTACTTCATGTTAATCGAGATAAACATTTGCAGACTCTATCTTATTGCTAATTTTCTTGTAGATGTAAGGGGAATATATATTTACAAGGGCAATATAGAAATACAGTAGCTTTTAAGCACATACATATCTCTTAATAGCTGGTTGCTAGGTGCAGCACCATTCCCTTTGCCACAGATTAATACTCTTTGCATATCCAAGACAAAAAATGAATAACGAATTCCCATTTGAGAAAGTATTGAAAAATTTAAGGGAATAACAAGCAATATCTCGAAAATGGTTCACTAAACAAAAGAAATGTGTATGACATAAGTTGTGTATTTTAACGCGATCTACATTTTTTTGTGTAGTAAAATTTTGTCTATCTCTTATGGTTTACCAGTTATGCAAAAGTCGTTCACAATGAAGAATAATTTTGGAGACATTCCCGGAAAATTCAAGATATACATTTTATTTTTCATGAAAATATCTTAAACATACGATATTTTAATCAAAATCGTTAGAGCCATTTTTGAGGAAATTAAAATTTTCGAAAATTCTTCCATGTGAAGGGTAATCTGAGGTGGGGGGATTTTCTTGAAAACCTTTGTGTCGCATCTCTGGAAGATACTGAACCTAAATACCAAGTTTGGTGTTTATCCGACTGTTCGCTTTGGAGTTATACTGTTCACGGACACACACAGACACACACACGGACGTTTCCAAAAATGCTTTTTTTTTATTCAGGGGGTCTTAAAATATGTATTTCCGGTGAAATCTCGCTATCGAATTTTTGGTTGGAATACAATACTTCCCCTACTTACTATACGTAGTAGAGAAAGTAAAAATAAAACCAACCTTAAGAAAATCTATGTTCGACCAGCAATAATACTATTTGCTATTTCTCATTTAAAACCTGATATTACCCTGTGCAGGCTTTGCAAATGACACAATTATAAAAATCTATACATTCAATTTTGTGGAATCTGTAAAGATACCTTCATTATAACTAAATATTCTGTAACCTTTAGATAGACACAACTTACTTCACAAACAATATCAAGGAATTAAAACATACAATTTGGATATTTATTTCGTATTTTCAGATTTTCTCGAAACATGCTGTATGATTAAATTTCCCCTGATGTAAATGCAGTCTGACGGAAGATGCTTGAAAGTATCCGATTCTTACTTTCTCTTTTCCTACCCAAAAGTATATTACGTCTTCTGCATTTATTATTTCGTACTTGCGATAAATATTTTAACGTTGTATCCGTACATCATATGTGAGTACAATTAAACGCTAGCAACAGGTATATGCTAGGAAACCATTTCCTGATCTCTTTATGCAAGCACATACACATACATTCAGTTGCCAAACAAATAAGTACAAGCTCCACGAAGGGTCTACATTTACAGAGCAGTAAAGAACCTGTCAACGTCAGCAGAGAAAGCTCTCCTGACTTCTTTCCTAGGAGTAGCATTCTTCTCATCTGTTAACTGTAGGTACTTGGTGCATGGAAGAATCTCTCTTAATGGTTTAACGTGTAAATTTGGGCAAATTTACAACGGGTACAGAAAGTTGTGTTCTTCCCAAAAATCCATTTAAAAAATTGAAAATTGGTTCATTTTTTTGCATACAACCAAGTGTTTCTGACGTTAAATCAAGATTTGGCCCTTTGAATGACACCCACAATGCGAGAAATTGCCATTCGAGCTACTGGCCTACTCAGTTGAACAATTATAAAATTGTCTTGTCTTGTATTTTATACTTCGTAATATTTTAGGTAATAGGCTATACGTGGTACTCTTAAGAAATGTGTTTTTCATGTAATTGTTACAAAATAACAAAAGTAAAAATACGTTTTCCTCGGAACTAGCTTTTCGACGCTTGCATTCAGTAATATTGATATATCTCTAGAACTACATTATGTAATTGCTTGGCATTCTTAGAGCGTGTTTTTCATTAAATTTTAAAACTTATTCAAGAAGGAAATTGTTTTATACGTAATAATTTAACTTCTCCTAAATATAGAATTAATATATACATTCCGAAAATTTGATTTCACTCTAAGATATCTTATCCTAAATAACCATTAGAACAGTTATAATGTTCTTCTGGAAGCAGCAAGAATAATTTATTTCGCAACATTTAGTGAAAATACGAATCAAATTCATTTTAAAAGACTGAGATATATACATGTTTAAAATCATACTATTGGGGATCATGTACCTCCCTCTGAATTGCCCCTAGGAGTTTTTCAAATGAATGTACAGAAATTAGCTTTTCTGTATGTTTTACAGAGGTTCTTAAAATAATAGTTTTAAAGATAGAAAAAGAAAATACTTACAGAGTATCCTCCTTTGTTAAGCGGGAGCCATCGTTTGGATTGCGTTTCTCGATCGTTCCATTAGCAGTGGAGACAGAGACATTTAGACATCTATATGGCTCTGGAAATAAGTGACAATCAAAGGGACTTTTCTGCAAGATGAACTGACTCTCAACAGCTGGGGTGCTGTATAGCTTGCAATTAACGGTTTGACTGATGGAAAGACCTCCCCTCACCATGTTTATTCAGCATATACCCTTTATCTCCCACTCTATCCTTCCATTTCAATTTAACTTTGATAAGCGTGTGTCGTCCAATGCCTGTCTTAATGAGTAATGCTTCAGTGACAGTACAGGCTTCTATCAGTTTTATCCCATTCCCTTGCTCGCACCGCCCATCTACGCTTTTTCTTCTTGTGTACGTGTCTTTAGCCGATGTTTATTTTCTTCCCAGCGGTCTTCCTCTTTCCCTTTGTTATCACTTTTCCTTCCTTCTCTTTTTTCTCTTGGAGTGTATCGTATTTTCCATCCTTCCGCGCGATTCACAGTGAGAATTTAATCACTCCTAATTACTAGCTCTCGACAGCCAGTTTTATAATGATGATAAATAGAAACTTGCAGGACTGTGAAACGCCTCTCCTTCCCCATAGCCCCCTGTACCCCCTCTTTTCTGTTGATCACTGACAGAGGTCTGCAGAGAAATATATGTTTCTCGAGCTATTTACCGAGTCTGCTAAGATATTTCTGAATTGCTCCTTTATGAAATTTATATCCACTTTGAAGAACTTGAGGTGAAGTAACACTGCCTTGATGACTGCTATAACAGCTGATCGATTGAGGTTCAGGCTTCAGTTAGGCTAAATGTGTGAATCTGGTAAACATATAGTAAGGTTATTAAAATGAGACTAAAAACTAAAATGGCACCGTCCAGCCTCGGCAAGCATAATCTTAACCTGCTATTTCTATTCCAGCAAAAGAAAATCTATTATATGCTTCATGTTTTCGATGTTATGTGTCTTTTAAGATAAATGGAGAATGTGGTATTTCAAATATGGGTGTATCCGTATCGCCCATATATTAACTTGTACAAAATTAATCATATTCTACTCTTTCGCTTTTTTGTGCCTTTTTAAGGTTGAAATTTGTAAATTATTCAATTATTTTTTTTAATTTACACCAAACATTGCAGATATAGAGAACAGTATACGTACACATTTTCAACGGCATATCCATAATTGATTTGCACTTTTTAATTAAGTAATTATTTTAACAACGTGCAAAATCCACACATGAAGGGAGGAAAATTATATTATTTTAAATAGTATTTAGAAGAGCCGGAAAGGTAGAGTCTTGCTGAAAAATTCAATGTCATAGCCCGGATTTGAACCACGGATCTTCAGATTTCATCCGGTTACTTTAACCAGCTTAGCTACAATGGCAATACTGTGAAAGAACAATTAAATACCTTATTCAAATGGAGATTAATGTTTTAGAAAAATTTAGGAAACACTTTTTATCTTCTTTTTTCAGAAAAAAATATCTTCGTAAAAACAGTTTTCATAACTTTTAGGTCACTGAAGGTTCACAACTAATTATAAGCCCACGGATTTCTCTCTCCCTCCCATTTCTTTAAGGAGTTTAAGGTCACCTAAATATTTGCCTTGTTAGTGGTTTGTCTACCACTTACTTCTACCACCCAACATATGTACACATATAAAGATTTCAACCGGAAAGGCACGTTATGTCGTCCTAACACTTAATCCCCTCAAAAGAGAAACAAGTGAAAAGTAAAGAAAACTAACTAAAGAACTGAAAAGTGTGCCAAATCCACCCTCCCAGGAGAAATATACACTACGCGACGGGCATGTATCAAAGGAACGCTGCCGAATGCGAGAAAAAGACGTGCAATGATCAACGTAGTAGTTATTAAACTAGTTCGCTACAAGAAGAAGAACCAGCACAAGTTTGCGCTCACGTAGTAGGTCACGCCACTAGACTCGTCGACTGCGCACGCGCAAAACATTCTCGATCTGCTCGACATCTGCTCCAACGTGCTGGGTAGCAGGACGAACCAGTCTGTCTTCATCGAGGGAAACAAGCAGGATCACGTCAGATAGAGGCATTCGGCACGGTACACAAAATTCTCTTTCGGTTAAATATATTTAAAATTCTCTTTTGTAATTGGGTATCGGTAAAGACTTATCGTCGGATAGATATATTTATTCTTGGCGTTTAATATTAATCTTTAAATGTGAGAGCAGGAAGCAAATTGAAAATATTGTAATTGAATAATAAATATGGAAACTGTAAACTCTAAAATGAAATAGTGAATGAACAAGGGTTGATAATTGTAACCATTTGTGTGATATTCACGTGTTGAGTTATTAAAGTAAAGAATACGGTTGTTAATTATTTTTATGAATATATATTCAAGCCATTATTCCTTGTACAATCCATGTGATCTTGGGTCAAAGTATTCGCTTCAAAATGGCAGCAGAGCGTATGGGGAATTTCGGTATGGCAGTTAAATAGTGACCGTATGTACGATTATATCCTAAATTTTAGTTGGATAATAGATAATTATTTGCAAGTATTCTAATATAATACGTTTACTTGATATTGCTTTCTGCTCTTTAGATAGCATGGAATTACAAAATTTGGATTTATTACGTAAAGATGAATTGGGTTTCATTTAATGGTTCGAGATTTACCGTATGATAAATCAGATACTGTAGCTAATATATTGAAAACGTTAAAAGAAGCCGGAAATAGTACACTTAATGTAAATGCTTTTTCGAAACAAGAAACTTTAGAGTTAATTAAAACTTCGGAGTTTCAATTACAAGAAATACAAAATTCAATTGGGGAACAAAGTACAGGTATTTCACAAGCTACATTACGCCGTTTTAAAGCACGGATGACATATCATATTTGCAGGCTTCAATTATTTACTATGTCGAAGCATACATCGAATATTAAAGCTCATTTACAAGCACTTGTTAATTATTATACGGAGTATATGGGGACGCTTTTGGATAAAACAGTCGAATTGGGCTCGGATGTGGAACAAAATTTTTCATTAGGTGACAGAAATGTTGCAGCTTCAGAGGTATTAGATAGACACATATCGACGATATCCTTTCGATCATTACAGTTAGATCATCCGGTACAAGGTTTAATAGAGAGAAAACATTTTGTGGTAAATACGGCAGATCAGGCTGTGAATTTTTTACAATTCTTTCTTCAATTGCAGGACTTATGTCGACAATTTCAGATTGCGGAACACGATGTATATGTGTTATTACTAAATATTGTGGAAGGGAAAATAGTTTTTTTGGCTCGTAAGGCGCAAATGCAAAGGAGTTCATTATCGCAATTTCATATGTTCATACTGGAATTTTTCTTTCCTCCACGAGTTCGGATGCAATTGTTAATGTGCATTATTATGCACTACAAGGAGAATTAGAAGAATTGCTTATCTTTATTGAAAGGGTTAAATTGTTTGCACGTGTTTTTCATATATCGGATTCCGAAGCAGAAGTCTGTAAATTGATTATTTCAGGGTTAAATGGGGTGACACGATTACAAGGTATATTGCATAAGCTACCTACTTCGTATAGTGAATTGGATGAAATGTTTATACTCTGGCAAACTTTAGCTCCATCAAGGGAACTTTTTCAACAGCAATTATTCACGGCTTTACATTTGCAAACAGATACTAATCAGAATACAGGTGATATAAGTGTGAAACCGGGAGTATTAAATACAGTTTCGGGAGCAGATGGTAGAAAATGCACATATTGTGGTAAAAGGGGACACTCTTTTCAATTTTGTTTCCAACGTAATAAACCGAGACGTCCTTTACGACTAGAACACAAAAAGAATAAATCTACATGGCACTTGTCGATTCAAGACCGCCGAGATTTGCCATTATCAATGATAGAAATTTCTTGTTTTCGTAAGTGTACAATGGCGGTCATTGATTCCGGATCATCATTAAATATAATAGATAAATATTTTCTCGATAGTCTATTTCCGAAATGGGAGCGATTAATAAAAAATCTACGATAAAATGTATTACAATTTCAGGTTCGGGGTTCAATATTATTGGGTTGGTAGATGTGCATATTAAACTGGCAGAGTTTTCGTGAAATATAATTTGTGCGGTGGTTCACAAATTACCGGTGAACCTTATTTTGGGTTGTCCATTTCTTAGAAATACACGGGCTCTATTGGATTTTTTTCACTCACTTTGCATTTTCCGTTTGCACCGGAACGACAAATTCCCTTTGCTTTGGGATCAAACTCGTTTAGTCTAGCACCATCATTATCAATGCAAGTCGTTGACTTACATTCTCAATTATTACATCTTAAATCACAATATCGCCAACCTATTGTAGATATGGTGCACGAGTTTCAGGATGTTATTACAGATAAAATAGGCCGAGTAAAAGATTTTCTATATCATATTCAATTATTAGACACTACATCAGTTCGTTCGTCGCCATATAGATGTACTCTTCCGAAAGTAGAAATATTAAGGACCAAAATTGAGCAACTTTTAAAAGCAGATATTATTGAACCTTCCAAGAGTTCATATTCAAGCCCGTGTTTTCTGGTTCCGAAACCGAATGGTGAATCTCGATTGGTGGTGGATTATCGTAAATTAAACCAAAATATTCAGGTAGATGCCATGCCTTTGCCGGAGCTTCATACGGCAGCTCATTATTTTCGAGAAGCAAAAGTTTTTACTACATTAGATCTGAATCAAGCGTATTATCAAATACCTTTGGATGAAGTGTCACGTCCCGTTACGGCTTTTTCAACTCCATGGGACTTATATCACTTCAAACGGGTCCCGTTTGGTTTATCAACGGGAGCACAGACTTTATCTCGTTTATTAAATAATATTTTGGGGCAATACAAATTTCAGGTTGTATTTAATTATTTGGATGATTTAGTTATTTATTATCCAGATATTCAATCACATTTGCAGCATTTAAGGTTACTCTTTCAATGTTTGCGTCAGGCTGGGTTAACAGTCGGTCCGTCCAAAATTAAATTTGCTGTAAATCAAATTTCCTTTCTTGGACATATTGTTTCTCCTCAGGGAATATCCGTAGACCCAGAAAGAACTATGGCAATTCGGTGCTTTCCAGTTCCTTCATCAACTAAACGATTGGCATCGTTTTTGGGTATGGTGAATTTTTTTTCTAAATTTATTCCAAATTTTGCTGAAATAGCCGAACCATTGAATGCTCTTCGACGAAAAGCCGTAAGATTTGAATGGACTTCAATTCATCAGAAAGCGTTTGACAAATTAAAGGAAGCTATAATGAATCCGCCAGTGTTGGCAATGCCAAATTTTGAAGAAGCTTTTATTCTTCAAACCGATGCTTCTAGATATACTATTTCGGCGGTATTGCTTCAAGAGCTAGAAGGAGCGCGAAAGCCAATTTATTATATTTCGCGTCGTCTTTCGCAGACGGAAAGAAATTACTCGGTGTACGAGTTAGAAGCTTTAGCAGTGCTTAGTCCTTGTGAAAAATTTCGTCCATTTTTGGAACATCGCACCTTCCATTTGGAATGTGATAACCAAGCTTTGACTTGGGTATTATCACATGCTAGGAAAACGGGGATGCTCGCGCGTCGGGCTACACGAATTGGGTCTTTTAAATTTACAGTCAAACATTCCTAGCAATGAAAATGTTATAGCCGATGCACTTTCGCGCATGTTTGCTGAACCACCGGTAGAGGATAATCAGGTTATTGCACCACTTTTCTTATGTCCAAGCTTTTAAAAAGATTTCTCTACGGTGTTTACATCCTTGGAAGATCATCAACGTAAGGATGAAGTGTTGGGCCCTATTTGGGAACAGTGTAGCTTAGGTAATATTCCTAAAGGATATTATTTTAACGATAATCTTTTGTATGCAACACTACCAAGGTCTAAATTGGTCAGGATACTGTTACCACGTTTGTTAGTACCGGTGGTTTTACAATATTTTCATACATCGCCACATGGTGCGCATTTAGGTGTATTTAAAACAAAACAGAAAATACGCACTTATTTTGTGTGGCGACAGATGTACACCAACATTAAGAACTATGTTCGCAAATGTGAGATATGTTTGTATGCTAAACCAGCGCAAAATACTCGAGTGGGTCATTTACATTCCAAGATATCGATGTATCCTATGGAGAGGGTATTTCTTGATTATGTGGGTCCGTTACCACGTTCTTCTAGCGGCAATACATACTTATTGGTCTTGGTAGATGCATTTTCAAAATTTACGTGCTTGTATCCGGTTCGGGCTCCAACAGCATTTACTACAACATTGGTTTTATCGCGTATATTTGCTTCCTTTGGTAATCCTCAAACACTGGTTACTGATAATGCATCTTATTTCCGGGCATACAACTTTCGTACCTTTTTGTTTGAAAGAGGAGTACATTTTGTGCGAACATCGCCTTATTATCCACGACCATCATTAGCGGAACGTGTAAACAGAAATTTGAAGAGTATCTTGATTGCATTTCACTCAGACCATCATTATCAATGGGATAACTGGTGTGCCGAATTTCAGTTTGCTCTAAATACGGCAGTTCATGAAGCCCATCAGGCAACTCCTTTTTCACTAATGTTTCGTTTTCAACCTTCTTGTCCTTTGGTCAATCAGTGGAAATTGTCCGATTTATTCCCGGAGTCGGGAGATGTAAACAAAGATAGAGAAACTTGGTTCAATACTTTACAAAATTTACGTTCAGATCATGTGCGACGTGAGGTCCGATATAATCGTAACCGCAAGGAGAGTACATTTCAAATTGGGGATCTAGTGATGTTACAGGCACACCAGTTGAGTGATTCTAGTAAAAGATTTACACAAACTAACCCCTCGGTATGTAGGACCTTTTCGGATCGTTAAGATAAGTAACCAAGTTTCAGTTCAACTTCAGGATTGTGTTACTGGGAAGATTACCACAGCTCATGTTACTCAATTAAAACCGGTACCTGGTACCGTGATATAAATCCTCGCCTCCTCGCAGATAGGCAGCACCTTTTTATTAAATGGTCATCGTCGGCATAGCGTGTTCGCTTCCTCACAGCTGACGATGATTACTTAATGACGTGCTGCCTACTATATAGATAGACTTTTTATCTTTGTGAAAATTTGAAAGACAAAAAAACTTTTTTTACATTTTTAGTTATTTTATCTATAAATATGTTGTAAAATTCATGTTCAACTTTCATCTCATTCATCTCATTGTATATTTGTAAGCTTCACCTGTTTTAAGGTGAAGAAACTATATTTATCTATAAATATATTGTAAAATTCATGTTCAACTTTCATCTCATTCATCTCATTGTATGTTTATTTGTAAACTTCACCTGTTTTAAGGTGAAGTAATTAATGTAAGTCCAGCAATTACACTGAAAAAAAGGAAATGAAACGCCTTATGCATAAAAGCAGGTTTTGATATATATATATATATATATATATATATATTCTCATTGTTGCTGACCGAATATCAAATGCTGGCTTTTGTTTTAGGTTTATGTATTTTAATGTGTTTTCTTCATTCCAGAGTTAAAATGATAAAATTTGAATGCTTCTACACTCACATTTTATGTATATTTGGACGTTGTTTTGTTATATAATGTACGTATGATATGTAAATCGAGTTGAATGCTTCTGTCTACTTCATTGCTTGGTCTTGTTTTACATATACCATATGGACGGTGGGGAGCTGTGCCAGGTCGAGTGGATTGCGTGGATTGGCCAGACGAGACTACAAATCATCATATCAACAGCGCACGTTCCTGTTCCCGTTCTACCCGTCGCCTCTGGGGGGGGGGGTATTGTGCCAAATCCACCCTCCCAGGAGAAATATACACTACACGACGGGCATGTATCAAAGGAACGCTGCCGAATGCGACAAAAAGACGTGCAATGATCAACGTAGTAGTTATTAAACTAGTTCGCTACAAGAAGAAGAACCAGCACAAGTTTGCGCTCACGTAGTTGGTCACGCCACTAGACTCGTCGACTGCGCACGCGCAAAACATTCTCGATCTGTTCGACAACTGCTCCAACGTGCTGGGTATCAGGACGAACCAGTCTGTCTTCATCGAGGGAAACAAGCAGGATCACGTCAGATAGAGGCATTCGGCACGGTACACAAAATTCTCTTTCGGCTAAATATATTTAAAATTCTCTTTTGTAATTGGGTATCGGTAAAGATTTATCGTCGGAGAGATATAATTATTCTTGGCGTTTAACTATTAATCTTTAAATGTGAGAGCAGGAAGCAAATTGTAAATATTGTAATTGAATAATAAATATGGAAACTGTAAACTCTAAAATGAAATAGTGAATGAACAAGGGTTGATAATTGTAACCATTTGTGTGATATTCATGTGTTGGGTTATTAAAGTAAAGAATACGGTTGTTAATTATTTTTATGAATATATATTCAAGCCATTATTCCTTGTACAATCCATGTGATCTTGGGTCAAAGTATTCGCTTCAAAAGTTAAACTACAAATTCATAATTACAATTTTATAGCTATCAACGTTACAAATAGCTACTCTACACATTCAACGGCCAAATTGATAGGCATTCATCTTGAGCCTAAATTAGGATGGAAGTCCCATATGGATTACATCGCAGGGAAACCAAGTAAAAGAATGCCCATTTTACGTGTACTGGTCTAAACAATTAATAAAAAATCATTACTCTCATTGTATAACAGTATATACTCTCTTTTAAATTATGGTGTCTTATTTTGGAGCAACCATACCTATGCAAACAAGCTTTCTATTTTACAAAAGAGGGCAATAAGAATATTATGTGGAGTTCCGCCAAACTACTTGGAAACCACATTTTATTGATCTTGAAATCCTCACTCTTCCTTCTGTCTTCAATGAATTTAATACCACAGGTTAGGTACATGACAAGTAATAAATGACAAACCTTTCAAATCTATGCATGACCTTTGAGCCCTAATATTCAGTATTTAGTGTAGCCTCCATGCGCTGCAATTAGAGCTGCTATACGCCATGGCATTGAATAAAAAAGGATCTGAATAAGTTTCTGAGGGATTTCCCTCCACGCAGTTTGTATTCGAGCCCACAAATCCGTGACACTGGTTACTGGAGGACCGTGACGCACCAGGTGCCGACTAACCATATCCTAGACATAGGCGACATGTCAGGTGAACTTGCAGGCCAGGGAAGCAATGGTACTCGTCGCTCTTTGAAGAAGGCTTGTACATTCTTCGCAATATGTGGCCGGGCATTGTCCTGTTGAAATGCCTGAAGCAGGGGAGTACCTCAGACTATACAATGACCGTTAGGTACCGGTTGTTGTTCAAAGTGCCCTCAATTCGTAGGAGGCGAGATCCGTTGTTGTAACCAATGGCGCCCCAAACCATCATACTTGCAGCTTGTCCGCTGTGCCGCTCAACAATGTAGCCCACCAGGTTGCGCTCACTACGGTCTGCCGGACACGTATGCGACCATCATTGTAGGACTCGTCTGAAAAGACTACATTTTGCCACTCAGCACCCTAGTGACGGTGTTCACGTGCCCATTGCAGTCGGAGGAGCTTATGGTTTCTGGACAATGGAAGCCGACGTAATGGCATGCATGCAATCGGTCCAACCTGCAGCAGACGGCGACGAACCGTTGATGCAGACAAAGGCACACCTGTTGCAATGCTCCAGCGTCGAGCCAACACTGTGGATGTAGCTGTATGGTCCATTATGGCCATGCGGGCAATATGACGGTCATCGCGTGCTGTGGTCATGTACCCGCTCTTCGCTCTTCGTCTATCCACTCCTTTCATACACGCATCACTGTTGTTGCAGCATGCCCTGTACGAGCCAAAATTTCACGGTATGACAAACCCGCTATAAATAAAATTGTCTACTGTATATTAAGATGAATCCACAAGCTTATAATTTATATGAAGCTATTCATAATTATCCAACAAGAAGTAGCAACAACATTTATTTTAGTAAATGCAAATTCATCAAAATGCAAAACAGCTTTGAAGTAGTATCTCTTAATCTGTTTAGATAAAATAAGAAACTTGCATATGCAAATTTAAAAGACAGATTTTAATCATATTGAAAAAATTGCAATATTTAATATTTGACGTTACTATACAGGTGTTTTAACTAACTGCGTCTACTATTTCTCTAAAGAATTTCAAACTTTAATAAGCAATTTTGCAATATCTCGCCTAATATTTTACTGTATATACAAATGGAATTACCCCAAAACAGGTATGTTTTATTGATAATTTTGTTTTGGGTATTCTAGCTTATACTGGCACAATTATAATTAAAGAAAAATGAACACGGTTTACAATATTTTATGTCAAGAATATGGCTTTAAATTTCGAAAAAGGAAACGATAACAATGAGTTTTGCGATGTTGAATATGTAAATCAAGGGTTGCATCAAATATTTTGCTTGTGCTTTTAATATAAATACATAAAAAGTGAAATTTAGATAAACATGAGGTACATCTCCAAATGATTTGTAGAAGTATTCGTGAAACATTAGTCATACGTTTTCTTACTTTTTTAAACCTGTTATAAAACGACGACTGTCTCTATTCTGATTTTCTGAATACAAAACATGTGAAAAATTAAATCATATCTTGAACACACAATTCTGCTACACAGTTCCACTGGACACAGCGCGCAGTTCACAATACACGGCTCCTTATGTAGCTACTGCAGCTGTTGTGTTGTACGACATCAACTAGAGATACTAATTTTTATGTTGAAGCCGAGTGTAAAATCTCGCAATCTCCTTTTCTTGTTGTCTCCAATATCTACTTTTGATTATGCTGCCAGCTGCTCCCGTGGTAGAGCTATGAGTATTTTGTTTCAGGATATACGTGGATGTAATTGTAAATGACATCAGTTTAAATTCACTGAGAAATTTATTGTGAACTAATAATTTACTTCTTGAATTGAGTTGCTGATCTCTGAAATGAATAAATAGACTGACTTGAATTGTAGCACTCGAAACGATAACAATTGAATTATTATACCTGCTAACTTCTGCAGTATCAAAGTTACGGTTGGAAATAACTGATTCCGCGATAAAAGAAATTAGATGTGTAATCTGCCGTAATTCGCTAAAATGTTTATTGGCAAGATCCTCGCGATAGCCGCTACTTACTCAAGCGTGTCACTGGGCGCTTAAAATCACACACATAAGTATCGCTGGCGCTACCATAGAGATAGCAACTCTCCGATTTAAAATTGCTTTATTATTTTTAGTTCCGCCTACTTCATTGCTCCCCATCAACGTTATTTTTCACGCGCAACTAATACTTAATTCCTACGTGTGCCTCTGTTACTTTGTTACCAAGGGGCCTGGCTAAATTCTCAGAATATAAGTGACATTCTATTTTCCAGAATTCTGGTATACGTGACTCTGCAAACGTACTGAGCTTATAATCTAAATGAATTCCCAGAAATTCTTAAGCTAATGTGTGCTCCATTTGATCGAGACTAATGACCCGCTAACCTGATTTCCTAATTACGGTCATCTTTCCGGACAAACATTTCAACTCAAACTTGTTACATTATACGTGATTTAATATACCGAAACTATTGTTGCAATTATATCTTTATCTTACTATAATTTCTTTATTTAAATATCTATATAATTCCCATCAGTAATAACGGTATCACTGTGTTTTCGCTTAGCTCGATGTTTAAATATGAAGCATTTCTGTGATTTAGATCGTAGCTTTGGTTCCTGGGCGGAAAATGGTTTACTTCCTCTCTATTGCATTTCATTAAAAGAATTTAATATTGAGACTTCACTGTAAATATATTTTTAAGACTCCCTGAATAAGAAAGAAAGAATGATTGTAAAAACGTCCGTGTGTGTGTGTGTGTGTGTGTGTGTGTGTGTGTGTGTGTGTGTGTGTGAAGAGCATAACTCAAAAACGAAAAGTCGGTAAAATATCAATCCTGGTATTTATGTTGAACTTCCAAGGACGTGATACAAAGATTTTCAAGAAAATCACCCACCCCAAACTACCCTTCACATGCAAAAAGTTTCGTCATTTTTAACTTTTTCAAATGTGCCTCTAACGATTTTGATTAAACTAAGATGTGTAAGACATTTGCATGACAAATAAAAGGTATATCTGGGAATAGCCTAGGAAATCCTTCCAAATTTCTTTTGTATAACTGGTAAACCTAAGAGATGAGAAAGTCCTACTGCACAAAACATGTAGGTTTTGTTAAAGCACACATAAATTGGTGTTTTAACAAAAATAACAGATATATACAAACACACACACATATACGCGTTAACTATTTTCGAGATGTTTGTTTTTGTTTGAATTTTTAAATACCTTTTCAGCTGCGAAGTCGCTATTCAGCTTTTTCTCGTGCTCATGCAAAAAGTCTAGCAATTTAAAGCCATTATACAGGATGTATCTTTATTGGTGTCATATTTGGGAGACGTGTTCCTGATATCAAAACAGTAAACAAAGTTCATATATACATGGGTATGAAAATCAATCGTTTCATTGTTATGGGTCAAAGATGTATTCTATGAGTGAACAGACGGATATGCACTACACGTATGACCGCGCAGACGGCAATGCAGCACGAGCACGTGGACTTTATGCAGAAAGGCACCCTGACAGGCGTTACCGTATGCAAGAACATTCGCACGAATTCACCAACGCTTGAAAGAGAATGACCCATTTGAGAGGAGTACTAGGGATGTTGGAAGACAAGAGCGGCAAGAGGCATTGAGCTTGAAGAACGAGTTCTTCGTGCTGTGGATGCAGACCCATCACAAAGCACAAGACGTATAGCTGTAAGGTAAACAGTTAGCCATATGGCTATCTGGAGAATTCTGCATGAAAATCTTCTGTACCCGTATCACCTTCAACGTGTGCAAGGATTAAATGAGGCGGACTTTAAGCCAAGAAGAGTTTCTGTCAACGCATGTTACAGAAATGCGCTGTGTTCATCAATTTTCTAGCCTGTATCTTATTCGCGGATGAGGCTGGTTTTACTCGCGACGGCATCTTCAATTTTCAAAACACTCATAACTGGGCATTTGAAAATCCTAATGAAGCACGACAGGACAACCATAAACAGAGGTTCTCTCTCAACGTTTGGGGTGGAATCATTAATGATCACCTTATGGGTGCCTACTTCTTCCCTACGCCTCTGAATGGACAAACCTATCTCCAGTTTCTCAGAAACGAGTTGCATCACTTAACTGATAATGTGCCTCTGTACATCATCCAATGAATGTGGTTTTTACACGATGGTGCTACAGCTCATTTCAGTATGATAGTTCGTAAGTTTTTGAATGATTATTTTCCGCAAAGATGGATTGGTCGAGGGGGACCCATTGCCTGGTCTGCTCGATCACCTTATTTGAATCCAATGGATTTCTTCGTCTGGGGACATTTGAAGTCCTTGGTTTATGCGACTCCTGTACCTAATGTTGACATTTTGAGAGGACGTATCTAAACGGGATTTGACCAAATTCGAAACACACCAGGAATTTTTGAGTACGCCAGAGCATGGAACCCAGGCTTACTGCATGCATCGAAACAAAAGGAAGCCACTTGGAGTAATTTTTGTAACTTTCGATTTTGTGTTGTAACTCTGAAATAAATGATTTCCAAACCCATGTTTATATGAACTTTTTTGCTGTTTTTGATGTCAGGAACACGTCCCCCAAATATATGACACCAATAAAGATACATTCTTTATAGCGACACCCTCTTTAAAAATCTGACTAACGCTTTACCTACTGTATCTTACAACGAAATGTGTAGATGCGAATTGGATTAACAGGAAACAGATAGAATAATGTGCTTTGTAAGAATAATTTGTAGAGGAATTGGTAGAGAAGGTCCTATGAATGCAACATATCGGATTCTCTATAAACTGTCATAAAAATATTATGACAATACTATTTGGTGGTGTTGTAGCGTACCCCAGCGCTATGCGCTACCCGAAGTAACATAAATTCAGGAATTGTTACTTGAATAATGAGTCAATGAAGACTACCTGGATAAATTATAAACCATAGTAATTTTTAGCTATTATTTAAAAACATACGTGTCCTTCCCTGGAGGGAAAATAGAAACAAAAGCAACAATCGCCCAGCAGTTCACATCGTGTCTTTGGTAGGTGCACCCTCTAAACTCCATTGACACTGAAGGAAAAACCGTTGATATAGCCTTCCTATTAATCCCACACATACGTAATGCACGTTAAAAGGAAATTTGCCAGTATTTACTCAGTGTTAATCCCATAAGTATCGCTATAATTGTTGCTATATTATTATCCTAACGTTCAATATACAGCAATGTTAATATTATAATTATTTAATGCCAAATTATCTCTTGCAGCAGAATAGAGTATACGCTTACTATATGTTGCGCAGGTCTGCAGAAATGCAACCCCTAGCAGTTGTGTTTTAGTGTTTAGTGTGTTTAACCATGGCATAACATGGCAGAAGGCAATCTCCCTTTACACTAGTTAGTTCTCAGGCTTTTCTGCTGGCTACAAGACGTGTTGGAATCCCTGTACTTAATGTGAAAAGTTACTATGAAATTACGCACAGCTCTCCGATTGACTCAGAATAAAGCGACGACTTACATTATTGTGTTCACTTCGTTTGTGAAAAGGGGTATAACCGTAAAGACGTAATGAAGATATAACAATAGAATTTAACAGATTCGGTAAATGATAAAAATTGAACTGCATAAAAATTCCAGCAG
Organism: Deroplatys truncata; assembly: GCA_030765065.1. Lineage (NCBI taxonomy): Eukaryota > Metazoa > Arthropoda > Insecta > Mantodea > Mantidae > Deroplatys > Deroplatys truncata. Next base: position 124,073,800 of record CM060984.1, on the reverse strand, counting down.
GGTTGCAATCATTGAAATAGGTAACGTAGCATACAATTAAAAAATGTGTTTGTTTTAGTTACATTATTTTCTCTGCCCAGTATCATATCCGTTCAGCAAAATTCCTTGCACTCTTTGCAGGACCTCCTGAGAAACATAAGAATGGCAATTTGACACCTCAAAATTCAATAAGAACAAGGGAACTTAAGCCGGTATTCACAGAAAATTCAATATATATATATATATATATATATATATATATATATATATATAATACAGCTTATTGTTTATGCTATTTTGTCACACATATGACGATTTAATCATTAGATGCTTTTTGAGATAACAAAATTAAAGAAAAATTCTCCCTGTAAGGAGTAGTTGGAATAGGGTGATTTTCTAAATTGTGTCTCACCCTTGGAAGATCTTGAATACCAAGTTAAGGATTTAGTAAAGGTTTTAGTTTTCAGTTATACTGTTTTCTCTTTCTTACTCATTGAGGACCTCAAAATTGTTTTCATGAAATTTCGATACCCAATTTTTGGGTGGAATAAAATACTTAGAGAAAGTAAGTCAGAATAGAAGAAAGAAATTAGGAAAACCGGTCATATATGAGAGGAGAAATGTAAGGGAGGAGGAGGTGGGTTACCTTGCCAGTGAGGAAGCAGAAAAAGAAGAAAGCGTGGCAAGCATTAGCTCTGCCAGATGAAATCCCTGCCGCGAGTTTTGTGTTTTTCAGCGCACCTCACTGGTAAGTATAATATTTCAATGACAATTAAGGGATTCTGGCAAGTGGAGCTCTCTTGCATAGCCGATTAGAGCAATGAGTGACATAGCTAATTTGAGTGTTTGGTCCTCGCTTACAGATGAGCTCTGTCCTTTACGGTATGTTTAATTAGCTTCTGCAGAGAAACGGGGAGAGAGACAACCCCTCTGCGGTACAGATACAGCTGATACGTTACTCGCTGACAACTCCTTCTGGCTTTCGTTACACCACTGAGTGAAATTCCCATCGTAGGAAGTCATCCTCTTGCAGAACACTGTATACAGTTTATTTCTACCCAGACATTTAGGTCCCATAAGTCTTTCTAGATTTATTCCTGATATCCAAAACCTTTAAGAAATTCTGTCATTATTTTCCTCAATTTTTTTTGTAAATTATACTCTTCACACTTAGACAAACATAAACTAAAGTAATGAGCACAATCAAGGCAAACTCTGGTTGCAAGGAGGAAAATCTAATGTGTTAGGTGTTAGCTGATTCAACGGAGGGGGACACCGCGCGCACTGCGACCTGCACAAATATATTGCCACAGGATGCTTCAGGCCATAGGCAGACAGGCCACAGAGACGCACAGAAGGCTCTAATATTTCAAAGTTCGCAGACTCGTCCCACTGCTGGAACTTCGAAGAGGTGGCGATGAACGACCCACCAATCAAGCAGCCCTGTGGTGTCCTTGGGGTTTACTCTTTCTTTTGAGCAAGCATCCGCGCCATCTGTCCGGCACCGCCATACGCCGCGAAACCCAGAATTACACCTGAAAGATGAGAAGGAAACGAAATGAAAGAGAAATAATGGAAAGGAAATCGTGGTAAAGAAACCACCACAGCACTCGCCTGCCGAACCCGGGGAAACCACGAAAAAATCCATTGGTCAGAGTGGGAGTCGCCGAGGATCAAACCCGTAACCTCCCGATTGCGAGTCGCACATGTTGCCGCAACGTCACCTCGCTCAGTAATCTATTGTTACTTTCATATGGCTTTCTCTGTCCACTGTTGCTTTTATTTGTGTACCTCTTCCATTAAGTATTCTTGAAAAAGCTTATACAAATTATACCAAATTCATTCCGAATGAAAAAAACGTTCATTGGCTATTCGCAGAAAGCATAAAGTATTGTAATAAAAATAGTCAAGAAGCATTTCTGACAAAATGAAAACTTTTCCATGGAAATGGTTTTTTGGGGGTGGGGGGCTTTTCTTGAAAATCGTGTCGCTCCTTGGAAGATAGTTTGGTATTTATACGCCTTTTGTTTTTGACTTTCGTTGTTCTCTCTCTCTCTCTCTCTCTCTCTCTCGTTCACACACACAGAGAGAGAGAGCTCAACGGCGACATTGGTAAGCCTATGGCATTTGTTACCATCATTTAAGAATGATTATTTAATGTACTCTAGTACCAACCATTATACCAGGTGAGTCAGCTGCGCCTAGGTGTTCGAATCTATGCAACCCTCAGTGTACAGCCCAATGTGAAAACATTGACCCTTTTAGCAAAAAAACTGTTATTGTAGCTCTGCCCTTCTATTCGGTAATACGCAGCCAGCATTAATGATAAAAGGCCTGAATGAGAACCAAGGAGTTACGGTTTTTTATGGATATAATGTTTGTAAGGAGGTAGAGGAATGTTCTCCCGAAGATTGGGACAGATGCTGTCCGAGTGGGTTAGCTGCCGGAATGTGGTGAAGCAAAGGTTAGCTTCGGAGGTTCGAATTTGATACAAACATGAAATTGTTTTGGTTGTTCCCCCCCTTTCTGCTTGTGTTAATTTTCTGTATTTTAGTATACTAATTTATTTGCTTTTGTTATTGGCTCTCCTGTGAGCCAAAGACACAAGAATTAAAGCAGATACTTGTGCATCATGCTTACCGTAATAATCTGTTTCGTATCTGGTGTTGTAACCCGTGTTACGTTGTTAGCTTTCATTCTTGTGGGCGCATATCGACGATATTAAATCTAACAGTTTCTGTTTCATGTTTAAACCCTATGTATCACTGCTTCTACTGACAAAAGAGTTGTAAATGTACTAAGTTCATGGGCAAACAGAATAATAAATTGTTAAAAGAGCGCGGATTTCATCAACGAAGTAAATGTCCAAAATGAGGACCCCCTTCATCAATGTACATTTGTGTACGTTGCCGAGAGAACTTTCACGTTATAGCATGCGCGGTGTAATCTACCTGCATTCTTTAGTATGAATGCCCTAGATTTGGGTATTTTCGGTGGAAAACATGGCGATTATACTATTTTGTACACACTTTTAGTGTTATCAAAAATGTTATTTGTATCATAATATCGAATTATAGGAGTAAAGAGATAAAACAAAAGGTAATAAAACGTTTGAATTCAACACAAAGGATTTGAACTCGAACTGATGTGGCACAGTATTAAAGCGACCATAATAATACCATTCGGCCAAAGCTACTTTGCGAGCTGAGATTCCTATACAAATTAGCATTCGTAGAACTAGACCCCACCTCGAATCTTTACACGCTTTTTGCAGCATCATAGAATGTTTTGAGCTCGGGTTGGTAGTTTAAACTCAAATAAATAAACTGCATCAGTCATTACAATTACTGTATGATCTAAAACACACCATGGTTTGTGACATAAGAGAAATTATCTACCTAATACTTTTGACAAGGCTGTACAACGTTAACTGACGGCTTAAATCCAACTGGTTGCACTGCGTAGATATGTCATTTTGTTTTCTAATGATGTTGGTAACCGATGCATGTGATAGGTTTTTCCTTCAGGGACTTTTTCAAAGGTGTGCATGAATGTATGCTAAAGAATAAAAGTTTGTAAAATCAGCTTAAAGTGCCACTGAATCTCCTAGTGTCAGGGTGTGATGTTTTTTGCATCGATATACATAGTGATTGCAGTCTGTCCCGTAAAACACTTATGCATGAGTTATCTATCCCTCTATAAAGTGTTATGCAAATCAGCCATTAGAAGGAATTAAAGAAAGGCGTAAGTCAAATATGTCGCTCAGCACGTTGCATAAATTCAAAAATAAATAGGGGCAGCTGACTCACCTGGTATAATTAGCTATGGGCAAATGTGTTTTCGAAGACTAACTTTCTTAAAAGGATATTTTCTTTCCTTTGAGACTTAAAACTTAGCGACTCTACACGAAAGAACAGGTAGACCCAGAGTAATTCGGTACACTAAATACTCGGTCAAAGGCCAACCAAATGGGAACAAGTTGGAAGAAAATTAAGATGAGCTTTTACTGAGACCGCGTGTTTCCCAGAGAAGCAAATGAAAAAATGAAAAAAAATGGTTTTGTATCTATTTAATACATACTTTCCTTCTACCATATATGGAGCTCTGTAATAACAGGTTGGCTTTTTAAACGTCGAATGAGGATTTAATTAATTTAGTTCCCCGTATTATTCGTGAAATTATTGTGCAATGATCTAGAATATTGTGACGTAGCGGCCATGGCCTTAGGTTATCGGGAGATCGACACCGGGCGGTCCGAGTAAACAAGATAACCGCCGCTCGCCAGCGTAACACCGGTTGCGCTTTCGGCAGTTAACTATAACCTTCTGGAAGCTGCTTTTTACCCCCTCCTCCTGAAAGCATATCTTAGATCATTCGAGAACCTTGTGGAAAGATTCTATTGACTACATAAGCGAGCGCTCTCGCCGCAGTTGAGTTGCGACGGTCAGTCAGTGAGTGACCGAGCGAGTTGGCAGATGAATTTCCCGTGCGACATCATGAGCGATTCTCTCCGAACGAATTGGTAACAACTGTTGTGACGTGCAGCGAGTGTTATTGAGAAGCGACGCGTTGTGGAGGTCTTGTCTTTGGCGTATAGAAACTTCACTACAGAGCTGTAGAATTAGAATAAAACCTGCCTTAATGTTTCAATGCTGAAGACTGCAGACATGTGCAATATCTAAATAAATTGTCAAATAAATATCACATATACCCAGCACTGTTAAATTGAGGATTCGATTATATTGCTATCTCTTGAGTTTTCTCAGTTGCTATTGAAATAAACGTAGGTTTTGCTGCATGTTTGTAACCATTTTCTTTGGGATAACATTTTCCAGTCCATGGTATTCTCAAAGAGGAGTCAAAGTATCCTTAACAAGCATTTTACTTTTATGATTCCAACATTTCATATTCTAGTGTACAACCATTGAAAGTCATTTTTTGTCTTTTGGGAATTCAGATTAGAAGCTGTGTTACAATCTATGTCTGTTGAGAAAAACACCGCTTTTCAATAGCGAAAGAAGTATCAAGTTGAAATTATGGTTTCCATAGTACCTTATAAATACACAATTCTTTTTAATGTTACTATAGATTGATGTATGACCAGGGGCGGAGGAGGCCTTAGCACCTCGACCTGTAGAGATCTTTGATGCTTAGGCCCCTAACAGGGCGCCCCCAGGAAGGAGGGTTGAGGTGAGAGGAGGCATAGGCGGCCGGATCAGGAAACAGGCTCCCTACAATTCAAGGTTGAAACTCCCGGTGGAAGCTGGAACAACCGGGTCCTCTCCCCCCCTGCAGACTGGCATATCCTACTGCAGGACCCGGGACTCGGAGACCGCCCCCATTCCAGGGAAAAGTTTTTTCAGAGAGCATCCTTTCTCCCTTCCATGCAACACCGAGACTCCCGCCGAAACCCATGCAACCCTGAAACAACTAAACAGATGAAAGGTGAAGTGAAATGAGAAAGGAGGTGAAATGGAGGAACTCGAAATTTGGGTGATACAATTAACCTTCCTAGCATTCGCCTAGTGACCCGGGGAAACCCCGAAAAAACCGATAGGTCAGGAAGGTCGGCCGCAAGAATTGAACCCACGACTTCCCGAATGCGAGTTACACGCGCTACTGCCTGCGCCACCTCTCTCGGTTAGTGTAGATTAGTAGTGCCCTAAAAGAAATCATGTACAGACACATGATAATGGCGTATTTGTACAGCTTTTTAAATATTAATTATTATTCTTCGTGCCACATGTTAGACCTAGTGGCCTGTTACATCTCTTAATTGTACGCCCCAAAGATCTTCTCTCTTGTAGTCGGTAATTTAATATCTATCCAGGAATTCTTGTTGCAGGCATCCTGAGCACATGATACACTCAGTTTTGACGATAATTGTGAAATCTATTACAGCGTCAGTTTTCAGTTCTTTCATATTTCTAAATTCTTTTTCAATCAAACCAGGATTAATTTTAAAGCATGTAAATGCTTATCTGTTTTTCAAAATATTCCCCTTTAATATCAATACTTTTTGCATTAAATGAAATCAGTCCTTAAAGCAATGATGCCACTCTTCCTGAGGCATTTCAGAAACCAGGTTTTTATAATACTCCGCTGCTTCATCTACGAAAGTTGACGGAAAAGTGATTCCACGCATTTTATCTTTAATTGTTTTTAGACAAAAAGAAGTCACGAGGTGCTAGGTCAGGGCTTCAGGGCTGTATGGTGGAGATTCCATGGTGTTGACCTTTTGGGCATCCAGATACTCAGATGTCAGTATGTTGTCATGATGTAGGATTATTTTTCCTTTTGAGCGTTTTTCACGAACTTTTTAAAAAATTTGCGGTATACATATATTTGTGTATCAAACGACAGTAACGGTATATCTTATCTTCTAATACTATGGTAGTAATATGACCCGATTTAGATAAAACAACAACTAGCAACCATCTTCTTACCAGCACTACGAATTTGTTGGACTTTTGTAGGCTTAGTTTCTGTTAAAAAGACACAATGAGTCGATTGACTTTTCTTTTTAGGATCATAACAATAAATCCAAGATTCATCATCAGTAACGATATTCCAAATAAAATTTGAGGTGCCACCTTGGAATTTTTCCAGAGTTCTGCACCAATCAATGCGTTGGTTTTGATCGGGAGTCAGTTTATGTGGAATCCATCGACAATAAAGTGTTTCTACGTCTAACTGTTGATGTAAAATGTTTTGGATTTGACTCGTACCAATGCCCAATGTCGCCCGAATAAATTCATAAGATGTCCTCGATCTTCAAGCATTGCTCGAACAGCAACAATATGATCAGTAACAGCAGTTCATCACTAAGAAAAAATCGATCTATTTTGAATTCGCTGTATCAATTATAAGTTGTTGCCTAAGATGGGACCTCTTCTCCAAATGCATTTCTAAGCCGATCATTGTTTAGGCTTTAATGATGATTTAAAATCATAAAAAATCATAGCCTGAAAATGATCTGTATTAAAATTCATTTTTTGATGAACACAAAATCTTTAAATGTTGATAATTAACAAGCTATTAGAGCAAATCGAACAAACTACACGGTAATCAACTTGCAAAGCATTACAACGTAGCTATCAAATATAAAGAAATTTCATTAGTTTTTAGAAACATGGCATTGTAAACATTTTCAGTATCGCCCTCGTACTTAATTTAGTATAACCTGCAGTTCATAAAAGTTTCTTTCATTGGCTGCGAGTGGTGTGTATCAGTTTGTCATATAGTCCAGGTACGTGCGTGAGAGTTGTTCTCGCCAATGTCTTATAGACCTTTATCAGAGCGTGTCTTTGCACAAGACAGTTTGAAAACGTAATTTATTGCGATATTGCGTAATTAAAACTATTTAATTTGTTGCAATACCTTTTATATGTTTCATAACTCAAAAAGAAGCCTAAATATTTAAAAGATGAAACCTGCCTGGTTTATTGTAAAAGCAGATTTTAGTTCGAAGATTTATTGCAACAAAGCCTATTACTTAAAATACATTCTATCCACATTTTATTAATTAATACTATCTGCACTTTATAAGTAAAATAAGTACAATAGGTCGGAAAATTTACTTCGTTCCCCATTGTTATCTGCCCTGGAGAAAGTAACCAACATAGAGTTGAAAAGAGACCAGTGTATGTAGAGTGTTGGAGATCGGTTCAGCGTCCTTCTCGAGTCAAAAGGTAAACAAAGCTCCCACAGGCACAGGCGCGCATATAGTAATAATAATGGTGATGATAATATTATTTATTATAGTGATAATTATAATGATAATATAGTTATTAATAATTACATTCTCCATCATCTAACTACAGTAGTTGGAGGAATTATTGCATTCTACCCAAAAATTCGGTATCGAAGTTTCATCGGAAACATACATTTTGAGATCGCCTGCAACCAAATAGAGAGAGAGAGAGAGTGAGTGAGGGTGAGAGGGGAAGAGAGAAATAACTGAAAAATGAAAAGATGCATGAATGCCATACTTGGTATTAAGTTCAGTATCTTCCAAGGATACGACATAAATAGTTTCAAGCAAACCTTTACTTAGAGATATTTTCATTATCTTTTATTTTCTCAAAAACAACTCTGACGATTTTGAATATAATATTGTATGATATATTGACATGAGAAAGAAAATGTATACCTTCAATTTTCTCTGAATAGCCTGTGTAGTTTGGTTGAATTTTGTATAATTGTATGTAACTGGCACAACATAAGAGAGAGACAAAACCTTACGAAGGTAGATCTAAATCTTATTGAAATTGAGGCAGTATTTTATATCACAATACTGTGAATTCCAGAGTGATTGTAGTGTAAGGTAGCATTATTGTATGACAATGATTTGAGATGTTTGTTAATTATAAGCATTGTTAGGAAATAAGTTTACACGGCCTCACTGAATCTGACAATAGGAGCGGGTAACAATGAAACGAGAGGGCGAGCTGTTTATCAATTAGAAGAGACAAACAAATGACGTCAGAGTAGCGTGCCTTTCTTTAGAAATGGAGGGATTATCTTCACTAGAGCATATGTGTTCGTAATTTTGATTGGATAAAAAAATAGACGCTAATGTTGGCGCGTTTTTTAAACCAATAACAGCTCTATTATAATGTTTAGGCATATCGGGTGAGGGAGTATAAATTCTGAGCCAAAGACAGGTATCACGCAGTTCAATAGAATCATTCACGAGTTACACGTCGCGCAGTTTCACAGAATCCTTCACGAGTTAACACGTCGCGCAGTTCAACAGAAGCATTCACGAAGTACACGTTACGCAATTCTACAGAATCTCTCGCGTCGTAAAGTTAGTTTCAAAATGTGAAATACGCGAATTAATAGTGCGCGGCAAATAAGTGATTATAGTTACATTCGAAAATATAACAGTTTCAGTCAGGCGTGTATCAAGATTAAATATATGAAATTAATTCAGTGTGACGGCAATAAAAGTGCAAAAACAAATCCTTTTATCAGTGTTATCTTTTAGTAACAACTGCTTTCCGTTTACACACCTTGTTCAAGAGATTTGCTCGACTGAGTAATAATAGCTAGCCGGAGGACAAAGAACCCAAAATTCGAAATAGTGAAACAATAACAGGCGCCAGCAAATAATATAACACGACAGTTACCGCGACAAAATACACAATTTGTGTCCAAAATTCTATTTCGAGATTTCACTGGAAAGTTCTGTTTTGAGGCTCAAAATGAATAGTCGGTTAAACACCAAACTTAGTATTTAAGTTCCCTAACTTGCAAGAATCCGACACGAAGATTTTTGAAAAAATCCCTCTCACCCCAAAGTACCCCTTATACTTGAAATTTTTTCCAAAATGTTTATTGCTAAAAAATCTTATCTACCGATTTTGATTAAAACACAGAAGGCATATTGCGGCTATTTTCATGATAAATGGAATTTAGATCTTGAATTTCCTAGGAATAGCCTCTGCAGTCTTCTTCATTCTGGATTACTTTTGCATAACTGGTAAACCGTCACTGTAGACCTCATTAAAGCACACAAGTTATGTCAAATCCAATTTTTTTTTATTTTTATGGGTTTAACTATTCCGTATGGGTTTAAGTATTGTTATACTTATATTTTCTCAAATGGAAAGTTGTTATTGGGTTTGGGTGTGTGTGTGTGTGTGTGTGTGTGTTTTCCCTCCTAGCTATACAAAAAGAACGGAACTTCAAAGCCATCTAACATGATAGAATAATAAGCGTTTTTAAGAATAGTTTGTACAATTTTTCCCACTTAATTTTAGTTCTTTGTACGTTTACCCATTCCAAGTGTCAATTAACGAACATGCTTCAATGTTGGTGATCTCCCCTCTTCTTTCCATCGCAAGAGCATGACCATGAATAAATGTTGTTTCCGAATGTTTTAGATAAGCACGTATTCCTTAACATGAAATCTTCCAAAGGAAAGTATACCTAAGGAAAATATGGCATAAAGTAGATAGAAGCACTTTTTATATGAATAATGTAATTAACGAATATATGTGAAGTTTGTTAGAGAAAGTTGTGCTAGTATATCGCATCAGATGTTTTGTTTGTCTTCTGATTCACCCCATTAATACAACTTTCTAATTTTAGTTTATACTAATGCATAAAAATTTGCTATTTTGTAGAAACGCTCAGGCGTTTTCGCTGAAATTCTTCTGTAGTTTTGGACAGGACTAAATCTATATTCAACTCACCCGTGTTATTTTTGTTAAAAAGAAATAGCATTCTTCCATTCTCTGTCATAATATAACTGGTTACTTGAGGTCTGACATTTAATATTGATGGCTCCCAAGACAAACCCTGCGGCGAATGATTATGATCCGTAATTAGTAGCAGAGTATACTTTTTAAAGCCGTCATAGTGATCCGACCTACCCTGGAGGCCATGACAAGGAGATCTCTCCAGTAAAGTGGTTCATGACACGTTCATTTCTGATCTGGAAATGTGTCACATCTGTAAAAAGGAAGTCTTCTAACGGCAACATCGCATTTGAGTGCCATCCAGTGGGAGTTTCTTTTTAGTATGAATTTGAGCCTTCCTTACTGCACTATTTTTTACTGCTTTCATCCACTCTCATTCTGTTTGTAATGCAGTTTGGCGGGAAAATGTTCAGAAAGTTTAACTTGCAAATTAAGAGAAAAGAAAATCTAATGATATAATGGTTAACTTGTATTCTCTTCTCATTATTTTGGTATAAGTATCATATTTTAAATTCCATTTAAAACGCAGTTATATGCAGAAGTGCGAGACATAAATGGAAAAATACATAACGTTTTGCCTGACGTCTGGCTGTTGTTCCCAAGTAAATCTTGAGACTGCATATCCCATACCAATGTAGATATCAAACGCCAATAATTTGATAATTATACCAGCACCAATAATGTGCCAAGTCAATAGAAACATTGGATATAAGAGCAAGGTATACGCCACAGTAAGCCAATTACTTGTAGAATATTAATATCTATATGCTTAATAGTGAAGGAATGTTGCCAGTTTTAAGTATAAGAAGCTTTGCAGCAAAAGAATGTACAGGAAAGAGTTTCTTCAACACCTGAGCATTTCTACGAAATAGTTTGTTAACAGGAAAAGAATATCGTCGCATTCCTTAGGAATAGCAAAGAAGGTGCACATATGAGCCTAATGACGATCGAGATGAGCGTACAAACGATTTTGCTTTTAGGGCAAAACTCAGCAAATATTTTTGCAAGGCGAGACATTCTAGAACGAGGAGAATCTTACCCGCTTAGGTTAATAAAAACGCAATGAAATTTGGAAGTTTTCAATAAACGAACCAAAACTTCAGTACGTTATCGAGGGGAAAAGCTCATCACGTTACTGTTCAGTCTAGAAGTAACATGTAAGCACACATTAGCAAGGAAAGACACTCCCCAAAAATAACTTCTTACGGCTTGACGTGTATAGTGCGAGTCAAAACATAATTATTGTGACGTCGAGAATGGTGAGCGGGAGAACAGGGAGCGGAACGGTGATGAGAATATTAAGTGAATAGTCTGCAATAAGCAATATAAAAATTAAGCAAGCTTATTGTACTGGAATTGTACATACCAAACCTGACCCACCACGCTGCCGTTGTGCTACAAGAGGAGAATCGCAGTTAGGAACCCATAACAAACAACCACGAGTTCATCTTTCAGCCAACACTCTCTCCTAATCTACCGGAGCAATCTCCAGCTCAAACCAAGCTTTTTTACTTTCTCTACTACGTATAGTAAGTAGGGGAAGTATTGCATTCCACCCAAAAATTCGATACCGAGATTTCACCGGAAATACATGTTTTGAGACCTCCTGAATCCAAAAAAAGCATTTTTGGAAACATGTCCGTGTGTGTGTCTGTGTGTGTGTGTGTGTGTGTCTGTGTGTGTGTGTGTGTCTGTGTGTGTGTCTGTGTGTGTGTGAACAGCATAACTCAAAAACGAACAGTCGGATAAGCACCAAACTTGGTATTTAGGTTCAGTATCTTCCAGAGATGCGACACGAAGGTTTTCAAGAAAATCCCCCCACCCCAGACTACCCTTTACATGGAAGATTTTTCGAAAATTTTAATTTTCTCAAAAATGGCTCTAACGATTTTGATGAAAATATCATATGTTTAAGATAATGTCATGAGAAATGAAATGTATATCTCGAAATTTCTGGGAATGTCTCCAAAAGTATTCTTCATTGTCAACGACTTTTGCATAACTGGTAAACCATAAGAGATAGACAAAATTTTACTACACAAAAAATGTAGATCGCGTTAAAATACACAACTTATATCATATACATTTCTTTTGTTGAGTGAACCGTTTTCGAGATATTGCTTGTTATTTCCTTAAATTTTCCAATACTTATACTTTTTCTCAAATTCGTTATTCATTTTTTTGTGTCCTAGACATGCAAAGAGAATGGAATGCTCCACATAGCAACCAGCGATAAAATATTTGACTATCGCTTAAAAGCTACCATATTCCCCTTGCATCTACAAGAAAATTACCAATAAGATCGACATCTCGATATCTCGATTAACATGAAGCATATGGAGAATAAGCGTTTGTAAAAATAGATTGTACAAGAGTAGAGAAAGTCATGTGAGTGTAACACATCAGATTTTTTTTTAGTGGCCCAGCACCTCTGGTGCTTTCTTTAGTGAGATGCTTAGCATAAGAGCTTGATTCTTGAAAGCTTCTTCAGATTTTACGCCAAATCTCTCTTAGCTGTAAAACAAATAAAAATCTGATGTGTTATACTCACATGACTTTCTCTACTCTTGTACAAACTATTTATACAAACGCTTATTCTCCATCTACTTCATGTTAATCGAGATAAACATTTGCAGACTCTATCTTATTGCTAATTTTCTTATAGATGTAAGGGGAATATATATTTACAAGGGCAATTTGGAAATTCCATAGCCTTTAAGCACATACATATCTCTTAATAGTTGGTTGCTATGAGCAGCAACATTCCCTTTGCCACAGATTAATACTCTTTGCATATCCAAGACAAAAAAATGAATAACGAATTCCCATTTCAGAAAACAAGTATTGATAAAATTCAAGGGAATAACAAGTAATATGTCGAAAATGGTTCACTCAACAAAAAAATGTATATGACATAAATTGTGTATTTTAACGCGATCTACATTTTTTGTGTAGTAAAATTTTGTCTATCTCTTATGGTTTACCACTTATGCAAAAGTCATTCACAATGAAGAATACTTTTGGAGACATTCCCAGGAAATTCAAGATATACATTTTATTTGTCATAAAAATATCTTAAACATATGATATTTTAATCAAAATCGTTACAGCCATTTTTGAGAAAATTAAAATTTTCGAAAAATCTTCCATGTAAAGGGTAATCTGGGGTGGGGGATTTTCTTGAAAACCTTCGTGTCGCATCCTTGGAAGATACTGAACCTAAATACCAAGTTTGGTGCTTATCCGACTGTTCGTTTCTGAGTTATGCTGTTCACAGACAGACAGACATACAGACACACACACACACACGGAAATGTTTTCAAATTTTTTTTTTGGATTCAGGGGGTCTCAAAACATGTATTTCCGGTGAAATCTCGGTATCGAATTTTTGGGTGGAATACAATACTTCCCCTAATTACTATACGTAGTAAGAAAGTAAAAATGTGTGCTGTATTAAAATGACTTTCTACAACTGTCATTTATTTTTATATTTAACATCTACACAGTAATCTAACAACAATTTATATTTTAGGTTAATCAAAACTTTTGTGGTTAAATTTTTAAAAAAACCGGTTCCTATATGCTGGCTTTGAAATTCCATCATGAGAAACAAACGAATGGCGAATTAGCAGTAAAGTATGCGAAGTATTGGAAAATTGATACCTATAAAAACACATCTTGTAAACATTTAATGCCACAAAACATTGCCAAAAATTGTATAATTTAACGAGGTATACATTTTGTGTAGCAAGTTTGTCTCCCTTATATAGTTTAAAAGACATTACAACATTATACAAATTCCATTCAGAACAAAAGGACTTCACTGGTTATTCAGAGAAAATAAAAGCTATGAGTTTTAGTTATGTAAACATCTTAAAAAATAAGGAATTTCAATAAATATCGTTAGACGTTTGAGAAAATATTAATGACAAACATTTTTATGCAAGGTTTAGTTTAGGGTAATATAATTTTCTTGAAAAACTTCCTGTTGCATCCTTGGAATATATATAACTTAAATACTAAGTTTGGTATTTATCCGATGTTTGTTTTTGAATTAAGCTGTTCACATCCATAGACTGGCACGTGCACTGGATACTGTTCATGTATCAGCAGTTTTTATTCAGGATTGCCTCTTAAGGCAGCAGGGATACTACAGGATTATTCTATCCCTATACCTGCAAGAGAAGTGAATTTTCTAAAATTCTTAATGTTGCATTCAGGGTGCATGGCTGTCTCAAACACGGAGTTCAGTATTCATATGACATTTCGTGTATCACCAAAACTACAATTTAATATGAATCGAGAATCTCTCCCTTTCGGAGAACGAAGAATTGTTCTGAGAAATATAGGTCCAGAGGAAAAAAAATAAAAAAGTACATATCTATCGCTATTTTTGAAGGTTGGCTAAGTTAGGCACTACTATCAGGCAGGTAAAAGGATAGGTGAAAGTCAAATTTCTTTTTAAACTTTGGTCTGAAAGCTCTAATAATTGGAGAAAGTAATATATAGAATGCTAAGAAGAATTTGTGGGATTTTCGGTTTGTATTATTAGGCCCCATTCACAATGAAGACGTAACGCAGAAACAGATCAGCCTCTCGCATCGCGATCGTGTGTTGTTCTAGAGTTGGCAATGCATGGAGAAAAAAATTCGGAACTCTTGCTCTAGGTACGCAAAGCAAGCATAAACTCTTGCGTTACGTGGCGCGTTACGTGTCTCTAGTGAATGCTCCCATTAAACAACATGTGTGCAAAATCTTGCGCTTACGTTGCGTCTACGCTTTCTTTTCATTGTGAATTGAGACTTAGTAGAACTACATGAACTCAAGTATATTGATTAGGAATGTGTTTTTATCTTCTTCTTCCAGCCATTTTCGAAGCGTGTTCCGTTATATTTCCCATCGTATCTGTATTTATAAAGATCTCAATATTATTGTTGGAAGTTTGAATTTCAGTTGTAATTATTTCTCTCTTTCTGTAAATTATACAAAAATTATATACAGAAGCACCAGGGCCTATTTGTGATCTTTGTACGCCCCTGGGGGTGTAAGACATCACAGACCAATGATTTGTGTATATTTTAATGAAAAAAGTGTGTAGCGGCTTCCACAGGTACTGTTTTCTTTGATTATGCAGAATACGAGCATTAAAACTTAAGAAATCTAATCTCAAATAACGTTTAAGCATTTGAGCTTTTCCTATATGAAATCATTATATTGAAATCATTAATTAAAACTACTTAATTTCATTAAAATGTAATATAAATTTTGTTTCCTAGGTTACATCTTCTATGTTGTTATCCAATCTGTTGAGTTGCCTTGGATCTCTTGTGGGAGGGGGTTCTTAAAATATGTTATCTCTATTGTTTTTATTACGAGGCGTTTTTTTAAAGTAAGTACCGATAATTTTTTTAGAAATAACAGAACATAAATTTCCAAATACTTTATTATCATTCATTACCTTACAGTACTACTCCATATAGTCACCGCCGTTATTCAGGCACTTGTAACGAGAAACCAGTTTTTGTATGTCTTCGTCAAAGAATGATGCCGCCTGTGACGAAAGCCAAGTCTGCACTTCTTGTTTCACAACATCATCGTCGTTGAAATGTTTTCCACCAAGGAATTTCTTCAGACGCAAATCGCCTGTACAAATCCGGACTCTAAGGAGGGTACTCGAATTGTGCCCAGCCAAAATGATGCGATCAGATCTTGAGTTTATTTGGCGATGTGTCCTTACTATTCCATCACTCATTATTGTTTCCACATAAACCTCACACCATTGGCGATGAAAGTTTGCTGGCGTGACATTTTTCGCATTAAAAAAAACGAATTACTGATCGGGCTTCACAGTCAGCGGGTCGTTCGATTGTTTTAAAGATTTTGAAACGCCCTAACAATAGGAAAACACAAAGTGACGATCGCTCTCAGCTGCTCTGGCTTCCTAATGAATGGAGCAAGTGATCGCGACTGCAGCGGAAAAATATTAAAACGCTACCTACTTTTAAAAAATGCCTCGTACTTTTGTTTCTTCTGCTTCATTTCCTTCTCTTGGTTGTACTTTTATTTCTATGTTTCTAATTCGAAATCTTACTTAAGAAATATTAGCCCAAATTAGAAGAGTTTTGTGGAAAGCAATAAAAGCACAGCAGGTGATAAACGACCTATTTAAAGTGACCCCGATGGAGGAGTTTACTACTACTCTTGATTAATAGCTCCGGGATTGTGGGCTCGAGCCTCGCCTCATACATGGGTGGACTTTAATGTACTGGGGCGGTGTTACCTGGTGACAGCTCGTACATATTGCTAACACATGTGTTGAAGTTCTACATTGTCTCCGTTTCTGAACAGCTTCTAACCTTTAAGAATATTTTAAGAACATTATATTCAGCGCCCGAAAACTATGTCAAAAATACTCCAATACAATTATAACCGTCTTATCCAAATATCGTTGAGTACTCTGTGAATACCGACAACATGCTTGAAACTTCTTTATGGGATGAGACTCAAATGCACTAGCTGATAGACTAGTTATTCTGTAATAATTCTTGAGAAGTTTGCACAGCGAAATCCAACTACCAAATCAGTGGAAGCTAACGTCCAGTTCTCCAAATAGATTTGGACCATTCACTATGCAATTTCTTTCTTTTTCTTTCTTTCTTTCGCTTACTTTATCTTTCGTTCTTTCTGTTTTTTTTTTCATTCTTTAGCACAGTCTCAGTAATAAAATAATCTCTTAAATTATTTGGCCCTATTATGCACTTAAGTAAGATAAAATAAAGAGAAGAAACATACAGTACATATCTGCTTATGAGCAGGCTAAGGATCCGGGACAATTTATCAAACCTTGCTATAGAGGTCCGTAAACACAGTACTGTTGACTGCCTTATTTGCTACTGTAAACAGTAAAGTCTAGTGATGATAGAAGTGAAGTATGCATACATCGGAATGAGAGAGAAGTGTATTGCACCTCTAAGGGATTGTACCCGGTCACACAGTCAAACAATACCCCAATGCACTATCTCACCCCAGCCTACTCATGCGCAGTAAACTTCACTTAATTTTTAAGTTGTCCCGAATCCTTAACCTGCTTATGAACACACCTTTCATTCAAAACAAATAATTATTCTAGTATATTACATTGCTTCTCCGCATTTGTCATTACTTTCTCTACTACGTATTTACAGTAAGTAGAAAAAGTAGGCACCAACTGTACTCTATCCAAAAATGCGATGTCAAAATGTGTTTAGATCCCTGAACCCCAAAAAGGAAGTATTTTTAGAGAAAGTTGCGCGCGCGTGTGTGTGTGTGTCCATAACATAACTCTAAAACGTAAATTCCGATAAATACATTAGTAATATTCACATGATTTTTCTCTACGCATTATCGTTTATTTTTATGTAGCTTCCGTCAATTATTCTTACAAACACTTCTTCTCCATCTAGCTTCAAGTTTATCGAGATAAACTTTAGCAGAAATAGCTTCATTACACATTTCGTTGTAGGTACACGGGGATAGAGGAAATCGAATCGATAGTCAGATATTTAAAAGCGGGACGCTATGTGCTGGCTTTAAAATTTCATACTCTTTCCATGACATTGCGAGAAACGACTGAATTGCAACAGCACTTTAAAATCATAACAAAGTATTGAAAAATTTCAACAAATAAGAATGTATATCTCGGAAGTGGCTCATGCCACAAAAAAGTTATGTAAAACAAATTGTGTGTTTTAATGATATTTACTTCCAAGTAGTGTTGCAAGTTTACCCGTTAAACAAAATTACACTTATTCCTTCCCAATGAAGAGGACTTTGCAGTCTGATCCCAGAAAGTTCAAGATATGTGCTTTATTTCCCATGGAAATACCTTATAAATGTGATATTTTAATCAAAATCCTTAGTAATTTTTGAGAAAATAAAAGTTGTTAACATTTTTCCATATAAAGGGTAGTTTAGGATGGGGATGATTTTCTTGAAAATTTTCGTGTCGAAACTTGGGAAAATACTGAACTTAAATACCAAGCTTTGTATTTATCTAAAATTTCGTTTAAGAGTAACAGTGTTCACACACACATTGGATGGAATGCAATACTTCCTCTTGCCTACTATAATTAGGTGGAAGAGAAAATGTAAACTAATTTGTAAGGCAGTGCCACTACAGAAATGTGAATTGGATCCCTTCAGATATTCGCGTATAAATGAAATTTAAATAACAGTGAAGAATGAATTCGACAATTCAACAAAAATAATTTGCAGAATTCAACATGGTCATTATATTATCCATATATCAAATAATAAACTTCTGCATGTTTTTAGCACTGTCATAATATGTGGCTTTCCACTTTCAAGTTTCCTTCTGATATCCCCGATATTATTAACAGCCTTACACTTGTAAGAGTCTATTGCTTCATAATAGAATTTGCAAATGTCCAAAATAATCAAATAACTTGTAACAATTAACTTTATATTAATCAGCTTATGTTATTTTCAAACTTCGTTGGTTTATGAAATATGTGCAGTTCTAATACAACATTTCAGAAACTCATCTATAATGACAGAAAAACATCTAGGAACTGTTATGGAACTCCATTACTATAGGATAATGAAGCCTCGGGTGCGTTTTGTTTCCGTACATAAATGAAGCACGGATTCACATTCATTTTCTACCACGCTAAACCTTGCTACGCATAAGAAGCCAATAGTTGGTTGTGGTGCCGTCGACTCCAGCGTTTGTAGTACAGGTCAGGAGTGAAGCGGAGTAAGATGGGATATAGCCAGTAGCTACCCAGTGGCTAGCACTAGCGAAGAATGCACAACGTAACCACAATATAACCGTTTGGGAGATTTTACTATTAGAAGAATATAAGAAGATTAAGAATTCTTAACTTAAATTGTGTGCAATAAATAAGGATTATTTATACCTGGGATGATAGCCTCGATAGTCCATAAAATACCACCAGTGACCAACCTCATCCACTGTACATACGATCCCTCAAGCTTAAATTTATGAAAGTAGGCCTGCCTATAAAACTTTGTCACGAAAGAAAAATAAAGCACTGATCGAAAGGGGCAATGATTTGGTTTGTCTTCTATCTGCTGGAATGCGGACCCTATCGCCAATTGCAGAGGTCCTGGGTGGTCCTCTTGTGGCCCCCCAAAGAGCATCGTACACGTTTCCGATATTATGAGACGTCGCATTATCGATACCTTCCAAAGAGAATGGACAGACGTTTATTGTAATATCGATAAGTATCGCTCAGGTAACATGTCGTGGCAGGTGGCTCTTGCTTCCTCCCCTCCGCCCTCCTTGCCTGTCGCTCTAGCTCGTTATTTCTTGTTGTACTTTCTTTCTGTGTTTCTCGCTTACTTCTATCGAAGATCTACTTCTCGGAACATATCCTCCAGAGACTAGTTTTTGATACATAATGAACTGAATTAATCTCATTGATAATCGTGTCTTGTTTTATAGCATGAGTAAAACAAACTTCCCTTTCGGAGAGCAAGAAATATTCTTAACGTTAAACGCATTGAACTTGCATTTTATACAAACATTCTTATTTATCATAAGCTTACCACCAATAATACTAGAGAATCGCGCATTTATATACCTACTAGAAATCAGTTTGTTAGCTTGCTGTAGCGTTCAAGGCTACTAGGCTCCTTATAGAAAGAACTAAATTAAAGAGGCATAAATTTTAAAGCAGAATTACATTATAAAAACGATATTACGAAAGCCTGATGACATGCTTTTATCTTTATTGGTGTATGCATTTACGTATGTAACGTAAGTTTAAAAAGTTCAAAAGTAATTCCCCAAAAATGGTTTTCATAGTAATGTAAAACCATTGTGTTCCAAAAATTAGTTTTTGACATTTCACCGGAAGATTTGCACGAAATTCTCCTTATCCTTAATCACTCTTTAGACTGAAAAATTTTTATTTTTAGTAAAACTGGTCTAACGATTTTTATTAAGGTCTCATAGGTTTGGGACATCAACATGAAAAATAAAATTAATATCTTGAATATTCTGTGAAGTTCCTTATTTGCATTGAACTTTACATTACTTTATATTGGAAAGTCGTAAACGGTAGACAGAAATATACTACAGGAAACATTAAAGATTTTGTTAAAACATAGGTACAATTTATGTCAAAAATCTTATGCAATTAACTAGTTCCCATTGTTCAAATGTCCCAATATTAACGTCCTATATTTTGTAAGCTCACGTCGTCATTATTTTCCTTCCAATGAGATCATGCAAAGAACGTGTAATATCAAAGCCAGTTACAGATACCTGATTTTTAAACATTTGTCTATCACCTCAGACTCCTGTATGATCCTTTGTGTTTACCAACATTTGTTAACAGGGTATAGATTTTTAATGAATAATTTTATATTAGCTATGAAAATAAATTATACTGGACAGATTTGCCCATAAACGTTTCATCGGAGAAAAAATTGCTCTAAGCTTTTCACTGAGTATACAGGAGTTCTAATACCACGCACACTAATGTAGTTAGAGCAAGGCACTAATTCTCCATTCCATCAGTAGTTCCAACTTGTATGTTGCCTTTAGCAATTACATTTCTGAAACGAGTTTAATGAACGTGATTTATTTTCTGATTGTAAAATAGGCTATTTCTGAATTTATTTATTTTCCCCTAAATGTAGCTTTGTCGTAAGTACTAGGAAAAAAGCGATTTATACATAAACTAAATGTTTTAATTTATTTTCTCTGGTCGAGTGGTCAGTGTTCTAGCTTCTCAATACGGAGGTTCCGGGTTCTACTCCGGCTGGGGTGGAGAATTATTCTCTACATTTCACCGAGTCTGAAGGTGCGAATGCAAGTGTGCTTTATAGGAAAATGACCTCAACATTTAAAACCTACGAGTTGGAAATAATAAATTTCTTCTTAAGCTAAAGCAAAATAATTAAAGAGGGCTGTATAGTAGAAGCAATTCCGAATATGTATTTTCAGAAATCAGTTTTAAAGAGATGAATTAGAAAGCATCGAGAAGTGAGAAATGTGGATATTTTAATATGCACTGGTTTACTAAGACTTATCTCAACAATAATTCGAAACACTTTCTAAATCAGCACCGAAAATTTAAAAAGTATTATAATACACCGTACATTAATGTTACGTTCCAAACTGATAAGTGCGCATTACAAATAAAATGTATTCCAGTTCCTGAAAAATGAATTTAAGTTAAATGTTCCACTTTTGGTAGCTTATAAATGATTTTGGGTAACAACAACACAGCCCCTATACCCATTATCATTGACTGTTATACATCATACTACAATATAACTTCAGTTATTCGTTTTGAAAGGAAGACGCTAAAATAATGAAAGTGAATTTTTTTAAGGAACTAAAACTGTTTTATCATATTATTATTCAGACTAAATTGTACTAATATAAAAATCAATAAATGAAATAAAAACATAAATAAGAAACACAATACTTAATTTAGAGTACTTATATGAATGACAGTACCTTATTCACCATCCAACTTAGCCATTGCGATAATAGAAATCGTCTTGCAATTTCTAGAGCATGTATTGCCTCATGCATACCTGGAACACTTTCAATAGTTAGGCCTACTTCTTCATCACGTCATCATCATATCATCAAATACAACTCCGGGAAGAATGACCTTGCCCGACCGTATTGTTGACATGTGCGCAGCAATAAAGTGTTCGAAAATATTAATGCCTCGCCCAACATGCCTAATGTTGTTTTTGCAGCAGCAAGCATACAGTGTACAACAACCGTGCACAATATATCTTAAGATATGAATGAGTAAGTTAATGTACTTCGTATACAAGAGGACTAGAAAAATGTAACGTACTAATGAGAAATCTTAAAACCGAAATCGTTTGAGTTAAATGTTAATGGACATAGTTCTGCGCCTAAAAATTTAACATATCTGCAAAACCGCAAAAGTGAATAACGTATATGTGAGATTCAACTTATTCATACAAATAAGTTATTCATTTTAGGTCAAATATAATATTTACGAATAAATTGTTTCAAATTAGGTCCTGGTTACCTACAAAGCGTGAAAACAACATTCAATTACTTCTATCACATGTTAGTGCGGGGTTCATACTGGAGCGGGGAGCTAGTTCGATCACATGTCAGTTATTGTTAGCATTGACTTCAAATGGGAGGTGGAGGTAATAACGAGTTTTCAAACTGCATTCCAAAGAAAACTTTAATGTCGTAAAATTTAAACATATAGGGGTGAATACTTCAAAAACGGTTAATGCTCCGAAAGAAAGTTATTTGAAAAACAATATATTCAGAGATCTATCTTTTACCAATATTAGTATTTCTCCATCTCTTACGATCACCCAGTTATTTAAGGGCTTCACAGGTTCACATACAAGAAGTTATGTCATCTCAAATATCTCAAAATATAATTTAATTAATAGCCATTTTTGAGAGAATAAAAGTAACAAACCGTTTTCCGCGTTGTTTGGATTGCGCCGACTTTCAAGAGCGTTGCTTTATGCTGTTCAAACACACACACACACACAATTACACACATACACATACAGTGAGAGAGCGAGAGAACTTTTTACTTTCCCTACTACATACCTATAGCAAGTAGAGAAAATATTGCTTTGCAGCTAAAAATCGATATCAAGATTTCACCTGAAATACACGTTTTGAGATTCCTTAAATCCATTAAAAGCATTTTTAGAAAAAGATTTGTGTGTGTATGTGCATAACTAAAAAACAAAAAGTAGGATAATTACCAAACTTGACATTTACGTTCAGCAGGAAGATTTTCAAGAGAACCTCCCCACAAACTTCCCTTTACATGGAAAAAGTTTTAAGTTTTTTTGATTTTCTCGAAAACAGTTCTAGTGATTTCGATTAAGATACCGTATAATGTTTAGGGTATTCTATGAAAAATAAAATGTATATCCGGAAATAGTCTGTTAAGTCCTTTTCTTTCTGAAGAATTCTTGTATAATAGGTAAACCGCAAGAGATAAAGCATAAACTTACTACACAAAAAGTATAGATCTCGTTAAAGCACATAATTTATGTAAAATAAAGTTTTTTGGCTTTAGCCATTTCCGAGATAATCCTTGTTATTGGTTAGAGCTTTCAAATATGTACTTATACTTTCCTCAAAGCACTTCTTTAAAATATGACCATCGCTTTATTTGCTGTATCCTACAGCGAAATGAGTAAATGTGTAATTGGTTTAGGAAGAAGTAGATAGAAGGGTACGCTGTTATAAGAAAAAAACATTCAGAAAGTCAGCTGAGAGAGTCGTGTGAATGCAATACTTCAAAATTGTATATAAATACTACTTTCTTTCGAATCAGGGGAGTACAAAACGCGTATTTCTATTTAAATCTCCATATAAAATTTTGGATCCAACACGATACATTCTTTGCTGTACAGTTGTACAGTTGTACATAACCCAATAAAATCGCTATTAGACATAAATTCGTAATTCTTTGTATACGATGAACAAAATAAGTAACTCTGTGGTAAATACGTTGTATGATGCTGATAGCATATGTTTCTAAGATACACGTAAATGTGATAAAATGGCGCATTGTGCAGTGTATTGTAGTAGCAGTGTGTCGCACCAGGACAAGCTTGGGCCGCCAACAGAACTTGCCGATACACTCTGCCGACCCGATCCTCCCCCTCGATACGATGCCACCAACTCGACTTTGACATGACAGCCAGGTAGCCTGCTACGAAAACCAAGCCCTCTGTAATTAGAATCTCTCCTTTAAGCCTCCTTCTTATATTCCTTTCATCTCCCTTCCTTCCCTTGTCTATTTTTTATTATTATTATTTTCTTACTCCGGCGTTCTTGTGGTTCTTTTTTAATATTTCCTTTGTCTGATCAGTCTCTTGAACACCGATGAGCATGCACGTGAGGCAAATACCTGACCGCCTTGCAACGATAATCAAAATTTCTGTGAGTGTTTTGTTCTCAGAGAAGACTAAAATATAGCAAAACTTATATTAATAACGGGGTTGCTGCAAATGGGCCAGTTTTATATAGCTTGAGTCATACGTTATTAGAGAAAATTTAATAAAACACATGTGTGTATTCACATAACTTTCTGCACCCACTCTTCTACAAACTATTCTTACAAAAGCTTATTCTTTGTACTTCATGTTAATCCAGGTAAACGTTCTTTATATATTTCATTGTAGATACAAACAAAGCAGAAGAGGCTGAAGCGAAATCGAACCTTTAACTAACGGGTCAGAAGGTATAAGCTGGCTTTGAAATTGTAGTCTTTGCAAACGAATACCGACTTAACACATCAGAAAATTGTAAAGTATTTGAAAATTCAAAGCAATAACGACAAATATACCTATATCAGATGTGCTTAATGCTGCATAAACTGTGTGTTTTAACTTTAATTCATTTTTTGTGTAGAAATTGTTATCTTCTATGGTTTGCCAGTTATACAAAAGTATGCGAAATTAATTCGGAATGAGGACGACTTGGGCTATTCATAGAAAATCCAAGATAGGCGTTTTTTTGACATCCAAAAGTCTAAACGTATTTAGGTATTTTAATCAAAATCATTGGGGTCATTTTCGAGAAAATAAATATCGAAAATGTTTACATAGTAGTTAGGGTAGTTTGGGGTAAATTTCCTGTAAAATCTTTGTGTCACATCGTTTGAGCATGCCTAACTTGAACATCTGGCTTGGTATTTATCAGAGTTTTCAGTTTTGAGCTATGCTGTTTACGCGCGCGCGCTCACACCCATATACACACTTATTTTTAAAATTATTGTTTGTGGGAGAGAGAGATAACAGGAAAATATTCATGTGATTCCCTCCGCCTAAAGCTGACGAACTTGCAAGACAAGGAGCAGCTTCACAATTTATTTGCTCAGAGCCGACTCTAGGAACATCTCGATATTTTGAGGCTATTAAGAACTGGTCCAAAGTATAACATCATAAAACTTGGCTTAAAGCTCCAGAAACAAACATGGTAAATTATTTATTAGAAAACCATGTAAGAAAAGAGCTGGAATGTAACAGACTTCAGTTGAGAACGGTTATTGTATTTCTCACAGGATATGCTGCTGTGGAAAAGCATCTTAACACAATGGGAATGTTTCAGGAAACTTAGATTGCAGTTTGTGCAAAAAAGAAACTGCAGCAGCTCAGCATATTATATTCTCTTGTGAGGCCTTGGCTTACAGGTAGCAGAATAAGCCAAAGGCTGAAGTGCCTCCGTAGTAATGACGGAAAGCTGTATCGTATGAGACAAGACAAGAATTCCCTCCACCTTGAACTATCCTGTACATAGAACAACGTTCGTTATTTGTAATTTTCCAAACACGGCTCTAACGATTGTCGTTAAAGCATCACATGTTCAAAATACCCGTGTGACTAATAAAACACTCAGATATCTTAAATCTTCTGTGAATAGAAGCCCTCTTTATTCTGAAGAAATCATGTATACAATTGGTACACAAAATCGGTTACATTTTGTAACTGGTATTCCATAAGACACAAAATCTTACTACACAGAAAAATGTAAAGCACATTTAAATAGCATCTGTTTTCCAAATTATACTTCTTGTTACCTATATCTTTTAGTTGTTCAGATTGGAATCTGTGCGGAATCTGTACAGCATTTTTCACGATTCTTCTTTGTGGTGCGTATGTGTTCATTAGTACCTATACTGCTCATTTTGCCTGGCACTGGCCTTATGGCTCAGCTAGCATCGCTTGCTACCCTTAATCACCTATGATCCATCCTCTCCCTCCTCCGTTTGCCCTTCTACCTTTCTTCTCTCACTCACTTCTTTAATTCTTTTCTTCTTTACTTTCTTTAAGAACTCCCCCATATTCTCATTTTTCTTTTCTTCTTTTCTTGTTAACATTTTAATTGCTACTATTTTCCATCAATTTTTCCCCATTTTTTCTCCCATACTATTTGTCTCCATTCTGCTAATTCTTTGCATTCTGTCATATAATGCTCTGTGCTTTCACTACCTCCGAATAGTTCACAAATTCCACTTTTTCTGTTTTTTAGCCCTCTCAGGTACAAACATTTCGAGCAGTTGTCTTTTGTTTGCCGCGTTGCATATGTAATAGGGATTATTTCTGCTAAAGACGTATCATGAATAACGTAACATGAATAGAAATGTCAGTTTTTATATGAATACTAAATATATAAAGAGTTGTGCGAACTTACGAATAGAGAAATTCATGTGGATGCAGCATACAGTATTTTTCATTTACTAAAGTATCTCATGACAGAAATTGGGGGTTTATGAATGACTGTAATCCTAGAGAAACAAAGTAAGCTCATTTCACATGTGGATCGTTAAATGAAAAGTTAGCCACATCCAAAACAAGCAGTTCTTGTTAGAAACAGTCATAATAACAGCAGAAAAGGGGATAACTATGTCATAAACATGTTATAATAAATTTCCGCCCATCTCCGTGTTCTGGCGGTAGTGTGTTTGCCTCACACTCGAGGTACCGAGTTTGAATCTTGATTAGGGTGAGTAAGGTTTTTCCGGGGTTTTCCCCTATCCGGTAAAGATGAATATCAGTAACTTTAAGCTCTATGGATCCTGGGCTCATTTGAGCATAATTTCACCTATTTCATACAGCGCCTGATATGACTTGCTTGGTTAAAAGATGTTAAAAAAATATTTATATTATTTCTCCGACTGTGTAATACACAATGGTATGCTTCCTCTTTACAGCGCATTTTCCCCTTTGGTAAATGAGGCATGTTATCAATCTTGAATTGGCATCATCTCTCCTTAAGATACACCACAATGGCCCGTTCCGCTCCGAAGGCCGCCCTCAGAAGGTCGTCTAGATCTATTGGCACTGTTCCGATTTTGTCTTGTTTTGCACTGAGGAATTTGTTGAGTAATTCTTGCTGGATCTGCACCATTGCCCATTGCATTGTAACTCACTATTACAGCTAAACTGGTGTGTCTTCTACCGGCCAACAAGATAATCTGTTCAAGTGATTACTCCATCGAGATAAAACATTTTAACCTAGTAATAAGTAGGGTCAGGATTTTAATGCAAACGGATACTACTACTGTGCTGTCACAGTATGCTCATCTGGTATGGTAGTTAATTACTAAATTTCTAATAATTTAAACAATATCTTATGTGGTACATAATGCATATTTTACCTGTTTTATTAATAAGCTAGTATTTCAGCTGTTTACAAATTGTGCTGCATATGTTTGCTTGCTTTACATTAATATTTTATGAATATATTTTTATTTTATCAACTTTGTTTACATTGGTTTTCAAAGAAACAATGATGGTAGCTCGCACGCAACGCAATCAATAGCTTATGTCATTTCGGTGAATCGTGTTATCTGGTCGTAGACGTTCCCTCGCGGTATGAAGCTGGCTGTTAAGGAGTTCTCGGAATTCAGTTCAAGTGTGGCGGTTATACAAACACGTAATGTTAATTTTGGTTTAAATTGTATTGTTTGGTATCTCTTAAGATTTATAAAAATGTACCCTACTAATTTACATTTCAAAACACTCAACTGTTAATAATTTTAGAAATTCAATTCCGAAAATGTTCCAGTTGAAACTTGAGGTGATTCAATTCAGTGTTGTGGTGGTTGTATGTGGCGAAGGCCTTGTTTTGTTGTAATCGTGTTAAAAGTAAAAGTCAGCAATAAAGCTAGGCTACAACGGAATATCCTAACTCCTTAACATTAAAGATACATCTTGATGAATTAAATAATTCATAGTTTCCACAATATGTTGTTCATTAGAGATTACATAAAATTCCTTAATTCTTTATTTTATGTCAATATATCTTAGTGCTTTTTACATGGGCACATTTACTGCATATTATGGAAGTTCCCGATGTAATGCATATATATTAAAGGGATTATTAGAGCATAAAATTCCTGTGCCTATTAATAAGAAAGTATTCACTGCATTGTTTCAGAGGTGAGCACTGCATTATTTTTAAATCAGATACTTTGCATTGCTACCAGTGTTCGTTGTTCACCTACAATTTAATATTTTCGTGAGTATGAAACTTGAATAATCAAATTCATTTTGTCATAAATACAGATGCAGGTTAAATTTCTGGGGATGAAACTGCTGTATTGATATTGTAAAATGAAATTAAACGTGGTCAGGTTTGCAGTTGAACAGAAAAATGCTTAAATTTATAAATCGAGATGTACATGAGACTTTTAGCTTTTATTGCGTTAATTAGAAACATCTGGTATTCTCATTAAAGACTCCATAATATAATAGTTATAATACTGTAGAAATTTATTTTAAGCGTCTATGTGTAATTCATGCAGGTTTTCAACTTACTTTGCTCCAATTCGGGCTAATTAAATGACACTATAAAGCAGAAGGTATGGTTTCAATCATTCTTACTAATTAAGAATAAAATTGGGAATGAGTTAAACTTCTTTTTATTGTTGTTTTCTCTCAACCTTTTAAACACACAGGTATTTATTTGTTAATTTATTTACTAGCTTCATAGTACATACATACGGTGAACCTATAAAGTTATAAACGAATGTTATAGTGCGACGAAAATTTTCAGGCAAATTCCCCTACCTAAATATCCTTTACTTATCTCGCAAATTGTTCATTATTTTTCGGTTATTTGTTTGAAATTTTCAATAATTTGTCATTTTTTGTCTCTAGCGATGTGAGAAGAATGTATCTTCAAAGTCACTTGTCTCTCTAAAGAATTGAGTATTTCTTCAGTCTCCGGTAATCGCTTGTATCTACGACGAAACATTGTAACTGCAAAGCTTACATATCTAGATTTATATGAAGTAGATAGAATAATAATTGTTTTCAAGAATAGTTTGTCGAAAATATATAAAACTAAATGATAATGGGATGTAAATGTAAATAATCAGATTCTTTTTTTTTTTTTTTTTTACTTTCTCTACTATTTATAGTAAGCAGTATGCAAAAATTCGATATCGGTATTTCACCGGAAATACATATTTTGAGGCCCCCACCCTAAAAAAATTAGAAGTCCGAGAGTATGTAAAAGCATAAATCAAAAACGAAAATATCTAACGATTTTGATTAAAATGCCATATATTAAAGATATTTATGTACATGACAAATAAAATGTATATCTTGAATTTTCTGAGAAGAGCCTTTGATGGAAGGAATTTTATATAATTTTGTATAGCTCATAAACGATTAGCGATAGGCGAAAATGAACTACACCAAAAATGTAGATTTCTGTGAAATACACAATTTGTTTTAAATAAAAATATTTGTGTCATCAGCTATTTCCCAGATATCCGTAATTAATGGTTTGAATTGTTCAATGCTTAGCAATCTTTTTAAAGTCCTGTCGATTGTCAGTTGTTTCTCGCGATATCATGGAAAGAGTATGGAATTTTAAGGCCAGTATATAGCGTCCAGTTCTAAAATATTTGACACCCGCTATTCCTTTTTTGTCTATAACGAAATGTGTAATGCAGCTATTTCCAGAAAGGTTTATCTCGATTACAATGAAGCAGATAGGAAAATAAATTTTCGTAGGAATAATTTGTATACCCACTAATAAGCGATAGAGGTTAGAGAATGTAGCACGTCAGAACTTTGTACTAGTATTCGAATTAGTATATCGTTTCCCTGTTTATATGAATATTAAACAGAAATTATTTTAATGGGCAAAATTCTTGGATCAGAAATAAACGAAAAACGAAGATAATACGACCTTGATGGTAAAGTCGATGTTTTTAGCGAAGGACATACTATCGTGTGAAGGATATGTGAAGGCTGTTTGAAGAGGGTCTAACAGCATCATGGCCGAATGAAAACGTGGGAGAGGAAGCATGGCTTGATTCTATTCGTTGGAAGCAGGGACACGGTACCTTCCCCTGGTGGAACTTGTTCATCCGCATCCACAGGAACCGGCAGTGTGTTCTACACATGAATATGCTCGACTCCCTCCCCAAGGGACGGTCGGCTTCTTCAGCCCCCTACTGAGGGGTGGGGAATATGATGACGAAATCTAAAATGGCGCTGTATTTTGGGAGCAAACCTAGGTATAAAGATTGATGATTCGCGGCCCAGCCGTCACTTTTTGAAATTAACATGCTTTCTGCTATTTTTCCCACTTTCTTGGTCCGCTTTCCCTTCCTTTCTGCAGAGTGGAGACACAACACAAATCGCAGGAAATTCTGCACAAGGGTGCGGGGAGGAAAAGGTTCGCAAGACCGGGCGTCAGGAATTTTAGCGTTTTAGAAACCACTGAAAAACATTTAATTGTCTGAAGGTGATACTGCAATAAATCATCCTAAGTCTTAATTAAATTCATTGCGTACCGCTTAAGGCTTTATAAGCATTAACACCCCTTTCTATTATTATACTATTATTTTTCTATTCTAATATCCACTTCATTATACTCGGGCAGCGAGTAGAAAATGGTTTCAATTAATATATTTCGTATTACACATTTTGTAGTATTGCAGGACGAAACAACAGACAACCATTAATAAAAATTCGATGAATATAATTTATACAAGATTTTAGAACAAAATCGTGGTTTCAAAATACATTGGACTTAAAAATTGGAATGCGTACAAGAGCGATTATTTGGAAATAATTAATGCTATGTATAAAGTTATTTGGTGCATACTGTTTAAGCCCAAATGTCTAAATGTTAATAACTCCCAGTTACATAAAATTCAATGAGAATGAAGAGATAGATTGAAGTATATTCATAGAAAATGTGTGTGTGTGTTTTGTGTACTCTGTTAAGTCACATTATGTACATTGAAGAAAAGTGACTTCGCGCTTCAAAAAAGAATGCTAAAACTGTTAAAAATCTTTTGTGATACATTCACATGACTTTCTCTACCCTGTATATTTATTGGTGGGTATAGAAATTATTCCAACTCTAAGCTTTTTTTTTCTACTAAATTTTAATCCAAATAAACCTTTGCAGAAATAGTTACATTACACATTTCGTCCTAGATACAAAGGGAACAACGATAGTCAAATGTTTAAAAACAGGGGGCAATATGTTGGCCTTAAAATTCCATACTGTTTTCAAGCAATCGCGAGAAACAACTGAATGTTTGACAGGCTTAAGAGAATGACCAAGAAATGAGCAATTCGAACGTTTAATAACGAACATCTCTAAAACGGCTTATGCCATAAAATTTATTTGAAATAAATTGTGTGTTTTAAAGAGATCTACAGTTTTTGTGTAGTGCGTTTTCGTCAATCGCTTAACGTTTACCACTTATAGAAGATTATACAAAATTCCTTCCGAAAGAACTGGACTTCATAGGCTATTCCTCAAAAATTCAAGACATGCATTTTGTCATGTAAATATCTTTAATAAATGCTGTTTTAATAAAAAATGCTAGAGAAATTTTTTAGAAAATAAATTCGAAAAATATGCCATGTAAACGGTAATTTGGGGTGAGGAGATTCTGTTGAAAATCTTTGTGTCGCATTTGGAAGTTGTAGAATCTATATACCTAGTTTTTATTTATCCGACTTTTGGCTTTGAAGTTGTGCTGTTGACAGACACACACACACGGAAATGTTTCCAAAATTCTTTATTTGGATTCAGAGGGCCTCAAAACATGTATTTACGAAGAAATCTAGGTATCGAATTTGTTTGTGGAATGTAATACTTCCCCTACTTGCTATACGTAGTAGAGAAAGTATACATGACTGTTGAAAAATGTAAGCTAGTAATAACGAATATGTGAGAAATCGTGGCTGATGCGACAGAAAACCTATTTGGGATAAACTGTGTACTTAAAAGAAATCTACATGTTTTGCGTAGTACCCTTTTGTCTATTATGGTTTTATCCGTTATACAAAATTATGCGAAAATCTTTCCGACTTGTAGCGGTTCCTCGTCCTAGGTAGATGGTCTTACCTTGCGTCGACGTCGTCCTGGCCACTACTTCGTAGCGTCGTCTTCAGGAATCGATTTCACAGATGTCAGCAGCAAGCACGTCGTCGTATCTCAGGGTCATCTGTCGGCGAATCTATCTGAAATTCCCTACTGTGATTATGTCAGGGTGGGATACGGGAGTGGTGACACCAGGATATTGTCTTGAAAGAAACACTGTTTTCCGTTTTCTCACTCCAGCGCATCTTTATGCTAGAAATCCTGCAAGATTCCCCTAACACGTGTGATTCTTTTAACACTGTCTTCCTACTATTGTCTCTTGGTCCACTAAAGTTTGCTCCGGCTAGTTGTTTAATATCTCGGTGCTCTAACATCGTTCTTTGGTTTCGCGCAAACTTGAAGCAATCAGTTGACAAATATTAACTCAGTCGCCCTCCGTGGACTAGTGGTACCGTGCTAGCTTCTAGTTCCCAACCCGGCGGAGGGCGATGGATTTTTTCGTAGATTTACGGCACGTAAAAGAACCTCAAGCCTGATAAAGAGGCCTCTGAGCAAAATTACCGGTGTTTCACGCCCAATATAGAATGGGACGCTAAGAACCATAGTAGTTAAAAGAGCGTCCATAAATAAAACTCAATTTCAATTTCAAATATTAACTCGTTTATAAATTTGTATAAAAATTATCTTACCAAATACTATTACAAACATTTCACATATATAACTTTATGATTACATAATTGCACGGCACTTTCGGAACTTAGCGATCTTTTCTGACTTACGTGTTCACTTAACGAAGAATCATGACAAACTGTGTGAAATCCGCACTCACGTTTAGTATATCAACTTACTACTCGCCTTCGGATTTTTGTAAATATTTTTTGTAAATTCATTATAAATGAATTTTCAAAAATTGGAAGCTTAAACGGTAAGAAAAGTCCATTGTCTGCAGCGACTAGTTTGTCTTAAAACTAGGTTCTTCCCCTCGAAGTACAAAGAAATTTAGATTTTTATCGCCCCACGCTCGAAAAAATACAATGAACGTTTTGAAGCAAAGCTGCTCTGTTTCGCCTAAATTTTGCAGGTTTTCCTACGCCAATTACGCCTTTGTTTATTGGACAATATTAATAAAACTTAAAACATATACACACTTTTTGACGGGTTGTTGATTGATGTAGTTTTTAATCCATTTAGTTTAAAGTTGTAGAGAACATTAGCACATTACGTGTTAATTAACCATTAATAATTCATAAACTATAATTATTTAAGAATTCCTTTTTGTGTAGGTGTGATCACGCAAAAATAACGCTACAGAATGTAGAAACATTCAAAGTCTATTCGCAAAAATATCACAACGCATTTTATTGTCAGCCATTTTTGAGGAAATAAACATTTCAGAAAAATTTTCCGTATGAAGGGTAGTTTAGGGTGTGTTTTTCATCGCGTCACGTCTTTGGAAGGTACTGAACTTAAATACCAAGTTTGGTATTTATCGGACTTTTCAGTTTTGAGTTATGTTATTCATAGACACGCGCGCGGGAGGACCTTTTTCTAAAATTACGTTCTTGGGGCTCAGGGAACCTCAAAACATGTGTTTCCGGTGAAATCTCTTTACACTAAGTAAAGTAAACATTTTTTCTTATGAAGGATAGTTTGAGAGTGGTGGGAGATTTTTTTAAATCTTCTTTTCGTATCCTTGAAACATACTGAACTTAAATACTAAGTTTCATGTTTATCCGACTTCTGGTTTTTATGTCACCCTGTTCCCTCCCCCCCCCTCTCTCTCTCTCTCTCTCTCTCTGTCTCTCAGAAACATATTAAAGTCCCATTTAAACAACCTGAGACCTCTGACATTTCACTCTAAGTGGAGAATTGGGAGAGCTGCGTTGCCACATTGCATTATTCAAATTTTTTTATTTTTGCAAAAATGACACTAACGATTTTGATTAAATGCCACATATAAAAGATGTTTACATGACAAATAAAATGTATCTCTTGGATTTTCTGGGAATAGCCTTGAAGTCCTCTTCTTTGAACGAATTTTATATAATTTGGTATAATGGTAAACGTTAAGGGATAGATGAAAATGTACTACACATAAAATTTAGATCTCAAAACACACAATTTATTTCAAATAATATTTTCGTAGCATCAACAATTCCCGAGATACCCGTTATTAATGCTTCAAATTATTCTATACTTTAGTCATTCCTTTAAAGTTCCTGTCGATATTTAGTAATTTCACGCGGTTGTATGGTAAGTGTATTGAGTTTTAGGGCCAGGATATAGCGTCCAGTTGTCAAAGAGTTGACGACTATCGATATTAGCTTTGTAGCTGTAATGAAATGTGTAATGTAGTTATTTATGCATAGGTTTATCCCAATTAAAATCAAGAAGATAGAAAAATATGCTTTCATAAGTATATTTGTATATACATTAATAAGCAATTAAGGGTAGAGAAAGTCATGTGAATGTAACAATAGATGTTTTAATTATGCTGTTCACGACTGACAACGGATGTGATGCATTTCATGTGTTGCATAAGTACTTGGGAGGCTTGAAAAAGGAAAGTACTCTGGCCATTCACTGTTTGTCAGAATGTGACACAAGTTTGAAGTACATAACAGTCAACAACCCCCCCCCCCCGCTACTGCTTCAAACTTGAGATTTCGTATTTCTGCCTGAAATATGATTACTGAAAGTTTAAACAGAAATTACCAACAAATGCTTCCTACGTCTGTCATAAAGAATTATAACTAATACATGTAGAAAAATTGGGAGAAAATCAGCGTTAAATAAATACAATCCCATAACACCGTATTCAGTTATTCAATTAAATTACCTAATTGTAATTAGTTTTTTAATTAACCTCTTTGGTGCAGCTGACAAAAGTCTGTGTAGCATACACATGCCTTTCTCTCCCACAATCATTTATTTGTATAGCTACACTATCAACTAATTCTATAAAAGCTTATTTTTTAGCTCACATTTCATTATAGAAACAATGAAGATGCAGGAGACTGAAGAGATAGTCCAATCTTTAAAAATCTGATGTGTTACACTCACATGACTTTCTCTACTCTTGTAGAAACATTTTTACAAACACTTATTCTCCATCTACTTCATGTTAATAGAGATAAACATTTGCAGAAACTACCTTATTACTAATGTTCTTGTAGATGCAAGGGGAATATGGTAAGCCTTAAGCGATAGTCAAATCTTTTAAGAGCTGGTTGCTATGTGGAGCATTACATTCTGTTTGTATATCCAGACATAAAAAAACGAATAATGACTTCCCATTTGAGCAAAAGTTAAAACAATTGGAAAATTCAAACAAATAACAAGGAATATCTCGAAAATGGTTCTATCGACTAAAATAAATAAAAAAAATGTATGTCACATAAATTGTGTGATTTAACCAGGACTATACTTTTTGTGTAGTAAAATTTTGTCTATCTCTCACGGTTTACCAGCTATTTGAAAAAGTCATTCAGAATGAAAAGGGTTTTTGGGGACATTCTCAGAAAAGTCAAGATATAGATTTCATTTGGCATAAAAATACCTTAAACATATGGTATTTTAAACAAAATCGTTAAGAGCCATTTTTGGGAAAATCAAAATTTTGGAAAAATGTCCCCCATAAAGGGTAGCTTGGCTTGGGAGATTTTCTTGAAAATTTTCGTGTTGCATCCTTGGAAGACACAACTCAAATACCAAGTTTGATGTTTATCCGTCTTTTCGTTTTTGAGTTATGCTGTTCACAGACACATACATTCACACACACACACACGCGCGCGCGGACATTTTTCCAAAAATGCTTTATTTGGATTCAGGGCACCCCAAAACATCGGTCAAATCTCGGTGTCGGATTTTTGGGTGGAATGCAACACTTCCCTTACTTACTCTAGGTAGCAGAGAAAGTAAAAAGGGCGTCGTCATATGCTGGCTTCGATTATCTACTCTTTGCATGGCATTACATCAAGATAAAGGAATGGTGACTTAGCACTTCAAAAACCGTATCATGAAGTATTGGAAAATTCAAACCAAATATACGGAACATCTCGGAAATGGCTAATGCCACAATAAACTGTGCGTTTAAGTGGGATATATTTTTATATTTTTTTGCGAGTTCCTATCCATCGCTTATGGTTGATTAGTTTTACAAAATTTATTCGGAATCAATTTAGTTTTAGTGGTTGTTGACAGAAAATTTATAATATGCATTTTATTATTTCCCCTTTAAAGTTAAGAAAATAAAATAATTTATTTTATTGTATTTTGTATCAAAGTATATCAAAATTAATAATACATTTTTTCTTTTTGAATTTGAAAGATTTAATTAATAATTTTAAAATGGTTTGTTATTTTTTGTTGATTGGAAGTATCTTAAGCATATTGTATTTTAATAAAACTCGTTAGTCATTTTTGAGAAAATCAAAATTAACGAAAAAGTTTCAAAAAAACCTAGGGGTCGGAAGATTTTTTTGGAAATCTTGGTGTCGTATTCTTAGAAGAGCTGAACTTACTTTTGTTTTTGAAGGATACTGTTTACACACAAAAAAGAACCACACACACGACCATTTTTAATGCTTCCTTTTTTATTCAAGGTGCCTCAAAACATGTATATCTGGTTAAACCACGATATCGAATTTTTGATTGGAATACATTATTTCTCCAAGTAGGTGCTAGAATAACTAAAAAGCCTCATTGCACTAGGTTTGAATCATCGATCCTCGAGGTCAATTTTTCCTGTGAAGATTCTGTACAGCGAAACATTGCCGTAGATTTATGCTTTCAGATCTACAAGGTAGTATTCGTTCTCAAGCTTCCACGACTCTTTACATTACTTCTGTAAAGTTTAAAAAGTTATGCTGTTGGGTAAACTAACAAATTACTTACAAGAAACGTATTCACAAAAGAAATCACTTTGGAAAGGAGACAAAGTGACTCATTTTACTTACTAACATCGCAGAGTCCATGTAACAAGGGGAAGTTTACATTATGTATGCTGAATTTTATTTTTATTTTCGCTTTAATGCCAAATTTAAACATTACAGTGCTGTTTTTAATGTCTGACAATTAGTTGGAAATAAACTATACTCTACAACACTTAAAAATCTGATGCGTTACACTCACATTACTTTCTCAAACTATTTTTACAAACTCTTATTCTCCATTTGTTTCATATTAATCGAGATAAACGTTTGCAGAAACAATCTTTTGACATGCAAAGAGAATTACATTTTACACATAGTGACCAGTTCTAAAAATATTTGACTATCGCTTAAGGCGTACTATGTTCCCCTTGTTTTGTAATTGCAAGGGCAATATAGAAATACAGTAGCCTTTAAGCATAGACATATCTCTTA
Organism: Deroplatys truncata; assembly: GCA_030765065.1. Lineage (NCBI taxonomy): Eukaryota > Metazoa > Arthropoda > Insecta > Mantodea > Mantidae > Deroplatys > Deroplatys truncata. Next base: position 124,036,367 of record CM060984.1, on the reverse strand, counting down.
ATAGCTGGTTGCTATGTGCAGCACCATTCTCTTTGCCACAGATTAATACTCTTTGCATATCCAAGACAAAAAAATGAATAACAAATTCCCATTTGAGAAAATAAGTATTGAAAAATTTAAGGAATTAACAAGCAATATCTCGAAAATGGTTCACTCAACAACAAAAAATGTATATGACATAAATTGTGTATTTTAACGTGATCTACAGTTTTTGTGCAGTAACATTTTGTCTCTCTCTTATGGTTTACCAGGTATGCAAACGTCGTTCACAATGAAGAATACTTTTGGAGACATTCCCAGAAAATTCAAGATATACATTTTATTTGTCATAAAAATATCTTAAACATATGATATTTTAATCAAAATCGTTAGAGCCATTTTTGAGAAAATGAAAATTTTCGAAAAATGTTCCATGTAAAAGGTAATCTGGAGTGGGGGATTTTCTTGAAAACCTTCGTGTCGCATCTCTGGAAGATACTGAACCTAAATACCAAGTTTGGTGTTTATCACAGACGCACACACAGATACACCATACGGGCATGTTTCCAAAAATGCTTTTTTTGGATTCAGGGGGTCTCAAAATATGTATTTCCGGTGAAATCTCGGTATCGAATTTTTGGGTGGAATACAATACTTCCCCTACTTACGTAGTAGAGAAAGTAAAAATAATCTACAAGTAATTCTGGTCCTTGAATGTTTTGCATTCCCCAATTGTTCTTGCACCCATGGTTTATAGACAGATGGTTATAACAATCTTTTTTGGATATGTTTTATTCAGCTTGTTTTTGGAAATATATTTTATATTTCATTTCTAAATCGAAAAAAATACATAATTGGTTTAGATGAATACGGACCTGTAATTTACTTTCAAAAATTGAACATTAAGCTTTTGTACACTGTCACGCCACCCTGAAAATCATTACTGTGAAGCTCCTTTACTATAGGTAGATTAGATTTTGTCACCAGTTTGACATTTTTATGTACAACTACTGCAGGCGAATCCACAATTATTGGCTAGGTGATTTTTATCAAAATTTAAAATGCTCTGTTGTGTAACAGTCACACACATCAGCTAACACCTTTTGTTTATAAATGGTTTCAAACTAGGCAATGCGGACTCGGTTACATGCAAGATAAGAGAAAACTCCTGAGCTGATTATATCACAAGTAGCTTTTTGTTGTTAACAAGCGAGCAAGGGGAGGAGGGAAGAAACGTTATTTCAAAAGACGTTTCTCAGCCATACCTGAGTAAGGTGCACCATGAAAACTTGAAAACTTGTTTCCTTTTAAAATGTCTGGATTCGTTAAATTGGTGCTTGTTTGACTTTGTGTTCGCGCACGCACACACACGCACTGGCTCGTTCGTTCACTCACTCCTTCCCTCTCTCTTTCTCTCTCTTTCTCTCTCTTTACAATACCGCTTATACCATAAGTAAGCGATAGTGAGAAAAAAATATATTCCTTAATAATTTATTACAAAAGAAATAATTCATGGACTCAATTATCACCACCGTCGTCGTCATCTGCATCATCAAGCTGAATTCCGTTTTGTCCCCATCGATCAAACTCGTCAATTCATTCACTCTTGGTCTCCTTTCATTCCTTCTCTCTCATTTTTTTTAATATTCAGAACTGAAGAAAATAAAAGCTGAAAGAAAATAAAACGAAGAAAAAATAAACCTTTGTAAATAAATGTGCCTACATTCATCTACTAAAACCAGATACCTGCGACATTTCGGTATCTTCCATAAAGCAGTTTACTGACAGAATATTTCTAGGATAGTAATGCATTGTTTTCCGAAACATTTTAGGTTTAATATTATTAGGTACATACTATTTTTTATCTGAACATCATAGGAAAATAGTGTGTAAAATTTGATTTAGTTGTGTCAATATTTCAGAACCTGTTAGCGATACCTGTATATTGTGTCATTCAGTGACACACCTCTAGGTGATTTTTAGCAAAACATTCAAGAAGTATGGGAGCGCTGGGCGAAATATCTGTTGTAGTTACAGACGCTGGGAATATATTATTCTATTCTTTGAAATAATATTTGGACATTGACTAATTCATGAAAACCGGTAGAGATGCTTGTAACTAAATCTCTTAGGTCATTTAGCCTAAGTGTAACTAAGCACACGTGAAAGCAACAGGCTTATCCTGAGTAAAGCGTTGAGTCGGAGTTGAACAGTCAAAGACGCCGAATGTTTGTGAGTATCGGCAGTTATATGCTCTTCTCAAAGTAAGTCCCTAAGGATAAGGCAACCGTTACTATTTAAGTGGTCAGGTAAAGTGTTCCCATTGTATCTGTTAACAAAACGCCACTTTTCTTGAGGTTGTTGACATCAGTCAGCAAGCCGCATGATGGATGGGCGATTACAGATGATTACAAATGGTGCATATTTTGTTCTTTAGGGCTTTGGGGATCCCACCTCTCTCTCTCTTTCTCTCTCTGAAACATTATGGTCATTTGTATCACTGCAGTTTCCATTATACCAGGCCTATTCGATGTTTTTCTGAAGATGGAAAAATACAGTTTGAAATGCGTATGTTTGAGGACTGGGTGATGAATTTTGGAAGGAATTAGACTAAGGGTGGAAGGAGGTGCATTAAATTTTTAAAGGAAGGTTATGTTATACGTAACATAAAGATATAATATGGTATGTTTTGCACACTGAAGGCAGACAAAAGAAATGGAAGAATATTAAAGCCAATGCTGTTAAAAATACACAATTTATATATAATACTTTTCATAGTCTCATATAATGGAGTAATCTATATTCTTTATTTATCATAAAATAAATTTAGTTAATATATGTTATAGTTTATCATCATGAAAACTATTAGTTTACTATACATACATGACAAAAATTGTGGCCGAAGAATTAAAAGAAGACTCAAAGTGAGAATAAGAGAATGAAAGACTCAAAGAATAAAAAAACGAAGTGAATAACCTATGTACAGAGAATGATAAATTATAAAGCCTATTAAAATATGGCATGAACAAGATATGCAGATTGCAGCAGGTAGAAATGTCTAAAGCATGAAGAAAATAGGAGACATACCAGCATGTTTTAGGATGATTACTGTAAGTACTTTTAATAAAGATACCGAAATGAGGTAGTAGATCAATTATATAGATTCAGAAGTTTGGGAGGTGCCATTAGTAATGACACCAGCATTTTCGAGAAATCAGAGGACTGCATGGGCAAAGCAGGAGCTTTGAACAAAGGGCCCTTGAAGAAAGTACTAAGGTAGAGGTTAGTCAACCATTTTGACTGGGATGTGGTTTTGTATAGTCAGGAAACTTGATTAGAAACATTTAGTATACGGATGTAGAAAGAACAGACCAAATTAGGAAGAATGTTGAAAGTGATCAGCAAGAGGACATTGGATAGTAAAACTGCTTGGAGGAGAGACATTGAAAGGAAGGAATTGTGAATGGAGAAAGATACCAGATTATAGGAAATATTTACACATGTGTGTAAAGCAGAGAGGAAAGCGTAAAAATGGCAAGTAGCAAAGGACCTACCCTCAACAAAAAATCCGATACGTTAAATTCACGTGACTTTCTCTACCCATTATCTACATTTAGTAGCCTCTACAAATTATTCATACAACAGCTTCTCTATCCAATTCATGTTAATTACGATAAACTTTTACAGAAAGTTTCATTACACATATCGTTGAAGGTAGGTACAAGAGAAATAAAGGAACCGAATCGATAGTCGAGATGTTTAAAAATGGGTCACTATGTGATGGTCTAGAAGTTCCACACTCCTTCTATGACATCGCGAGAAACAACTGAAAAGTGAAGCACTTGAATAATGGCTATGTTACAAAAAGATATTTCAAATAAATTGTGATTTAAACATCCCTACTATTTTTGTAGAACATTTATCCTTGTTTTGTTTTATCGTTTACCAGTTATACAAACAGTTATACAACATTCCTTCTGAATGAAGAGGACTTCGACTATTCCCAGAAAATTCAAGTTATAAATTTTATTTGTCATGTAAACATCTTAAATATATGGTATTTTCATAAAAATCGTCATTTTGTTAAAAAAGGAAAATTTCGAAAAATCTTACATGTAAACGATCTTTTGGGGGTGGATATTTTCTTGAAAATCTTCGTGTTGTACTGTTGGAAGATACTGAACTTAAATGCCAAGTTTGGTATTTATCGGACATTTGGTTTTTGGGCTCTAGGTAAGGTAAGGAAATATCCCGGTATGTTCACAAACCATAACGCTTTATTGTATTACGCTAAGATGTACTTTGGGAAGAAATTTTTTCGGTAATCGCTATCTGACAAATCACATTTTTCTGAACACTGCATTTTTAACAGTGATAAACATAATGACAGCCTGCGCAAGTAGGTAAGTTCCCAATAGGTAAGTTAATTTGGCAGTAGTGATAAGATAATTTAGCAACGCCATATCATTTGCTCCTTAGAGTACAAAGTCCTCGTCTTCAGAACCTGAACCTTCACATCTATTACACGTGTAAACAGCTTCGTTTGTTTGCTGTTTGTAGCATTTGTCATGATAAATGATTAAATTTGTTATGATGACACGTTACTCGATATCAATTGATAATGCAAATGACCTACCCAATTTTTGTATTTGTGGATGTTCCACAGCTTCATTTTCGAGCACAAGTTTCTTAATTGTGTTGCAAGGAACACAATACAATTGAATTTGAGTTTCCCAGTTGCACTCAAAAGATTTGAAGTTTCATAATTTCACTTCCTGTTTTATTAGTCTCTGTCTTCTAGGAGACACGTTGAACTAAATTCTGCAAAAGTAACAAAAAATTAAATTAAATATTAAGTTTATAACTGCAAGCATATTGCTTAACAAATAAATACATGACACAGCATAAGGTAAGGTTATTTGGCAATAGTCTAAAATTAATGAGTTTTTAAAATAATATATGAAGAATATATTATGTGTACTATGTGTAAAAAACTTTTGTGCAGGAACACGTAGAACTGACGTAAGAGCGTCTTAAACAGTTGAAGACATGTCTAAGATGTAGACACATTTTCTTAACAAAATGCACTGGTTTCTTAAAGTTCTTGTATGCTTATACGTCACAAACCAAATTCACCGAATTGCTTATACAACACTATACACCATATATATATATATATATATATATATATTCAGTGTTAATAAAACGTGTGCAACTTGCTTCAAATGGCTTGAAGCTAAATGTAAACCTGGGTAGGCATGCAACACCTTCCTTTTCAACATTCAACTCGACACTAAATGGGAAAATCTTTGGTCTCTACATTCCATTGATAGCGAGGATATGGAAATGCGGACCAGTTTGAAGGGAAGATGTCATTCTACCTGCTAAGTAAACTGCGAAACCTTACACAATAGATAAGTCTCTTAAAATATGCCGCGAAATTGCCTATACTGCAAAAATACCTTACTTGAGCTACTGTTCACACACGCAGGCGGACTTTTTCAAAAAAAACGGTTTTCTGGATTCAGGGAGTCTCAAACATGTATTTCTGGCAAATTCTCGATATGGAATTTTTGTTAGTGAAAGTATAAACTGAATTTGATTTAATTAATGACCTACTATTCTGATTCATCATTTATTTGATTTATTTATCCTCTTTCTTCAAATCATACCTATTTTTTCGACCACACTATAACAAGCTGCTTACATGTGATGTAACTGAACTGTTATGGCATCCATAATACTATAGCGACTTATATGATCTTACTCGGTGGCGCGCGCAGCTCCCCTATCGCCCATAGCTTTTAAAATCTTCAAACCAGCAGTCTGTTGGAATCCATTCCCCACATAAACAATGAAATATGTGAATTTCAAATAAAATAATTATGCTCGTTGTAATTTTAATATTCTAACAAACTTAGTTAATTCCTTTGCTGCTGTGTTACTTTCACGTAATCTGCCAAAAATCTACAAATGCAACATGGACTCAACCGTACTGCCATCTGTTGCACTGCTCGCAAACGCGCTTAAGTTGGTGTCATCTATGCTGCCATCTAATCAGCATTTAATTACACACAATGAACAAGGTAAAATATTTTTGTAAGAACTAGAAGTTTTGATATTATAGTGTGGTCGACCAAAAGAACTCATGCATCTTGACTGTAATGGTAAGACACACGTATGAAAATTATGAAACTCGTATCGCTCGTTTCATAAACATGCTCGCATCTTAATTACTATCATTGCACTCTCGTTGCATAATATAATATTATAAAGGAACGTTGTAGAGTTAAATAAGTGACATAAGACTTCCCCGTCTTTTCTTGTTTTCATGGAGTATATTTTCAGAAGTATAATTATAATAATACACTCCTTTGTTTTAGGAATATGTGTAAAAATTAATAAACAAACAGTTCAGAAAAATAATGTAATTAGGTAAATCCCGACACAGATAGCCGTATCAGGCTAGACTTATTGCATTACGTGAAAGTTGAGTTTAAAGTTACAAATACCATATGATAACGCATTCAGAATATCGGGATATTGATTGTCTCGGATTCTTAGTTTGGCATGAACCATACATCATTCTCGACGCCCCATTTCCGACAGGTGGGAAAAACAACGTCTCTTTTATCTGGGCTCTTTTCACCTATTCCTTGATATTTTCACGTGAGGGCACCGTCATGTGTGAAACTGATTGCATGAAGTGTCCCAAGCAATCCATTGTTCACACAACAGGGTGGTATCAACAATGTCGGGGAACACCCGATCCATGTTCTGTGGACACGCGTACTGTCACAAATCGTAAAACAGTATCTTAGTTGACATGTTTATTTTCTTTCCTTATTGAAGTGATGTATCATTTCAATTTTTTGCACGTAAAACGTGACACTTTTGGTGCTCTGATTATAGCACGGCGTATTACTGATTACAGCTTACGTGGAAACCTGCATTGAAGCCACTTTATTGATATGTGCAAAATGAAACTATAATTGTCTCCGGAAAGCGACATTTAATGTTTGTGAGCAAAGGGTCTTATTTTAATTGACTTGTTTTACATTCGCATAACATTAGGTTTGTCAGATTAAATTGAGTTTTTATTTATGGACGCTCTTTAACAGCTATGGATTTTAGCGTCCCATTCTATATTGGACGTGAAAGACCGGTAATTTTGCTCAGAGGCCTCTTTATCAGACTTGAGGTTCTTTTACGTGCCGTAAATCTACGACACGGGACTTTACTTCCCTTCCGAAGGATTTTTACGCCCGAAAAAATCCATCGCCCTCCGCCGGGTTTGAACCCGCGACCTTGGGAACTAGAGGCTTGCACGGTATCACTAGTCCACGGAGGACGACGACTTATTCTAAGCTGAATATGAAAAGAGTTTGTAAACATATGCGCCCGCCATTTCAGGCAGACAGTAACAATATTTTCTTATACTCTGAAATACAGCATTGTTCACAAAGTCATGAAACCCTGGGGAAACTATATTTTACATAAAGTTCAGGTGGAGGCCGCCGTTAGGTTCTTCACACAAGTTCTTCACATTAGTTGCTGAACGCCGTGTTCAATATTTGTTGTGAGATAGCATTAACACTGTTCTGAATATTCTCTCGCAATTCCGGAATAGTGTAACAATGATTGACACAGAGAGCATTCTTTAAGTAGCGCTACAAAAAAAATCAGGAGGTATTAAATCTGCAGATCGTGCTGGTCATAACCCTCTTGAGATCAGGCACAGTGTTGCTGTTGCACTGTCCTGTTGAAAACTTCTCTGTTAGCAACGTGTTTACCAACTCTTCCACCATTGCTACGTACCGGTCACTGTTCACTATCTGTTCAAAGAATGTTATGAAGATGCGATTACGCGTCATGGCACACCAAACACAAATGTTCTGTGAGTGTAAAAGCATCTCCTGCAGTTCATGTGAGCTCTCAGAAACCCATATTTGACTATTTTGGGCATTCATGCATTTGTCGAGATGGACCATGTTGCCTCCGTCCAATACCAATCATCCAGTTCCTCCCTATTTGGCATTACAGTTTCCTTGAAACGATGTCTGTCGAGATTCCAGGTCTCTGGGCTTCAGTTGCTGAACAGCACAATAAAATTTTAGATACTTGCGCAACGCACTCTGGGCACTGCCAATGGAGAGTCCGGCTGACATCTTGGAACAACTTATGCAGCCTTTCAGTCAATTCTTTTCTATGTTAACAATTTTGGTCACCACGTCTGGTGCTTCTTTAATATCCCCTTGTCTTATGGAACTTGCTGCATAGCCACTTGATGGAGGATTTGTTTGGAACATTCACTCCGTACTTTTCGTAGGTCCCCATCGTCCGTTCATAGCTGCTGGAGCGGATGAACTCCGTGATAATAAATATACACTTTTCTAACATGTATAACATGATTGTTCAATTAGTCAAGAGCTGGAAAAGAAACGAAAGGGAAAACAAGCACGGGTTGCAGAATCGCAAACCTGTATATCGTTAACATCCTTTACTTTGGGCAATTCAACTACCAGTAGAAATTTCTCGGACTAAGGTGAATGTTTGGGGATTTAGCTCAAGGATTGAGCTATTCGTTTTACATTATCATTCTGTTTGTTTTTATGAAAAGCTGGGACAGGTGTGTTCCTATCCTGGAGATGTGTGAAGGCCCTCGACTCGTATCTTCAGACTTGCATACATCCGTCGTGTTAAACGATAGAACAAAAGAGTGCAAAAGCGAGATCAATAGGAATGATCCAAAAAGAGAGCTAGCTTTTCAATAAAAGAGAACCAATAAAATGAGCAGCATTTTCATATCCGAACTTGTTATTTCAGCATTTCCTAATGAGAACCATTTTTACCTACTTTAAATGAATAAGCAAAAATATCAAAATGGTAAAATATGACCGTGAAAACTAAAATAGGGAAGAAACTCCGTAAATGCGTGATCCAAGAGACCCTACATAACACAAAAGCAAAATATTCAAATTGGTAGAACCCACAGCAATGCTCTTGTTTTTACGTTAAATACGCAGATTTCTCTCTTTCTCTTTGTCTCTTATTCCCTGTTCCTCTCTCTGTGCAACTTAAATGTCGTGGGATATTTTGAAAACCAGTAACATAACTGCCCTTTTTAAATTATATATATAAATAATACATATAATTAATTGAAATTAATTATACTTTTTAGAGACCTTAGTCTGGTTTTGGCAAGCTTTTAATGTAGAGTCAACTGAAAAATTCAATGCAGTCCAGATTTAAATTTTTCAGTTGACTCTGTATTAATGACATAACTGCCTTTTCTGTGGTCTTAGCAACAATTAAATCCGATACAGATGACATAGCTCGTTAAAGCATGGACTCATGTTTCGAAACCTACCAAAATCGTCCTCCATGAAGGTTTTATTGTTTTCAGTTTTTCCTCAGTCCTCGTAGCTGGCAAATGCCGGGAAGGAACTTTAACTCAGGCCTGGAACGTTTCCTGCCAATATTTCCTTTCCAAATTATAATTTTATTTTACATCATGTACCACCAATGTCACCGCCTTTGATTCTAGATGTAGTAAAAGCGGTCGTTAAATAGGCTACCACAAAAAAAATAACAATTAAAGCATAAATAAAGGGTTTCACACTATACAAACCTCAAAATTAATTATACTTGCAAAGTGAACTATAGTGTTTCTTGTACTAAGTGGCTTGGAAACATTAGCAATAATAATAATAATAATAATAATAATAATAGTGATCGCCTCTTAAATATTCTTCCCATTGAAATTTGGTGAACAATAGAATTGTCAAAAACATTGTGCTTATAAATACTTTGTGTTCGAAACACAATAACTACATACTTTCTACAGATCTACTGAAGTTGAATTTGCAATGTTTGCCCGTTAGTTTACAATGATTGCTGAAATACTGCTTTTCAAAATTGCGAGGTGAGCTGAAGGCTGTCATGCATTGCACAGCAAGGGAAGTATTTGACAAATTTCATTTTCATACCATCTATGCAAGACGCCTAAGAATTAGATGATCCTTCGCGCAGGTCTCATTGGAATTGACCATTTACTTTTGTGAAAGATAGTATGAGGAGGAGTCAAACGGAAACCTAACACCCGCCATAAAACACATTCCTCGCAAAAGTAGGCAACACAGTTGTAATATATTGTTATTGCCATCTGTAGGGTGGGAGAAATGCACAGTGAAAACATACAGGTCCACAAAGTTGTTACTTTATTACCCTGGAGGTGAGCGTAGTGAAAAGTGTGTTCATCCAGCATTGGAAATTGAGGCAAGCAAAGAAGAACAGAGAGGTGTGGTTCGTTTCTTGCTGGCTGAGGGTGCTGGAACACGCGAAATTTACGTCGTATGTCTGCTGTATATGGCGAACACTGACAACTGAGCACGAGTGGCAGAAGAGATTCCGCAAAGGATGCACATCACTGCAAGACAATCCGCGCCCAAGACAGGTCCATCGAGCATTACCCTGATTTGATTGCGCGGATTGATGCTCTGATCCGGAAAATACGGAGTTCAGATCGGCGTTAGCCATGGCTCCGTGCATGCCATAATGAAAGATCATCTGCAATTCCGAAAAATTTGCACGCTGTGGGTTCCGTTTGAACTGAGGGAGGGACAAAAGATTGACAGAATGGCTGTATGTCTGGGTCATTTGCAGCGGTTCCACGAGGAAGAGTACGAGTTTCTGTCACGTATCGTCACAGAGGAAGAAACGCGGTGTCAAGATTTTGAGCCCGAGAGCAAGCGCAGATCCATCAATGGAAACAGTCAATTCTCCCCCGCCAAAGAAGCCCAAACAAGTTCCGGTAAGGTAATGTCATGATGAGCTGCTTCTTCGACTGCAATGGCCCTCTGCTTGTCGACTTCCTAGAGCATGGAGCCACAATCATGCGCAGCGCTTTCAGACACGTTGCAGAATCTGCGTCACGTCATAAAGTCAGAACTCACCGCAATGCTATCTTAAGGAATCATACTGCCAATCTGGTGAGGGATAAGCTTCAGAGATTTGGCTGAAAACACATCAACATCCTCCGTACAGCCCAGATCTTTCCCCTTGTGACTTCCACATTTTGGCGACCTAAAGAAAGACTTTCGTGGACGTCGGTTTCATTCGGACGAGAAAGAGCACGATTGAGTGAAGTTGTGGATCCATCAGCGAGCTACCTCTTTCTACAAGACTGAAATTGATCATCTCGTCTCCCAGTGGGATAAATCTATTAGCACTTATGGCAATTAGTTTTGAGTATAACAAATTCAATTGTCGCTTTGTAGCGGGTGTTCGGTTTCCATTTGACTGCCCTCATACTATTGAAAAGCAAGTTTATTGTGAAAACCTTGTTATTGGATGCTCTTTGCATAGTGCTAACAAGAAACAAAAGAACGGACATAACATTTCAAAAGTGTAGCCCTTAAAATATTATAAAACAAACACAAAAATCTGGTAAACAGGGGCTGAGGCAAACTGCAGGCTTTAACGAAGCACACAGTTTTCTGCAATAAGCTTCTATCAACGATTTCTAGAGTAACATTTAATGAGAAATGAGAGAGCTTCATAGGCTCTAAAAACGCTTCTTTTGTCCATTCTGTGGACCTCAAAACTTGTATTACCAATGAAATAGCGATATTGAATTTTTGGGTCCAATTCATTACTTCTGCTTCTATTAGACAGCTATAGGGAGAGAATAAACAAAACAAGAAAATAAGACTCAGAACTTTTGAAGATTGCTATTTGGGTGTTGGTGCAGTCCCATCTGAAATCACATCTCTGAAAAACAAGTTTTACACTGGCATATAATCGAACACCTGCTTTGTATCAAGCAACACCCATGCCATACGAAGAGATTGTAATAACGGTGAGCATGTTGCTGTTATGCTCGGTATAAAATAAGAGTACATATATTCCCACACACCCAACTTTATTTTTAGTCTAGCATGTTTCTAAAGCATTTGCTATTGAACAACTATTAACATTCTCCATATCTAAAATTTATTTTCTTATAATAATGTAAGTTATTATTTATCTGAAATTATCGGAAATTTATCCGAAATAGTCTTTATCAGAAACTTTTCCTGTGGATTGTTATTTCTTGTAGTGCGCTTGAAAGGTTAAGGTTTCAAATCGATCTGCTTACTTCTGAACGTCTTTAATGAAAGCTATTATACAATTTCTCTCTGTCTCTCTCTCACTCTCACTCTCACTCTCTCTCTCTCACTTATCCAACGTAATGAAAATTTGTATCGACTCAAAAATTCGATATTATGAATTTATTGGGATACATTTAAAGATCGTGAAAACAAGAAAAGGGTTTAAAACGTGCAAGTGCGCGCGGGTGTGTGTGTGTGTGTGTGTGTGCGTGCGTGTGTGTGAGAGAGAGAGAGGGAGAGGGAGGGAGGGGGAGAGAGAGAAAGCTACTCAAAAACCAAAAACATGGACAAGTACTAAGTCGTCAAAAAATATTTTAAGGATGCAAGGCAAAGAACCCTAGGAGCATTAAAGAAAAATTCTTTGCTGAAATAACCGGAAAGTAAAACCCAAGTCTACTCTTGGGACATTCCAACTTCATTCTACAGCATATGATAGCAATCTGCCTTCTTTGGAGCTGCAAAGTTTAAAGAATATCTCAAGACTTCTATTTAATTTTCCTTAAGATGCTCGAGACAGTAAGGCTAGGTTACTATGCCTTTTGTGTTATTTATTGCTTATGTTTTAAAATAATTTGCATTTATTATGAAATTTCGTTTTATAAGCGTATTGTATTCATCCTTCTTCCATACAAATTATGTAATTTAAATAGGTATATTGTTATATATATATATATATTCTTTTTAATCTACACTCCAAAAGTATACTTCTGTAGAATTAATGAAAATACCAAGTGTGTAAGTTTTAATAGAAGTTAATAAATGTTCTGGATTCATTTAATGTTTCTTTTCACAGTTAACTTATTTTGCTCTTAATCGTTTCTTCTTTTGAGTCTTTTAAATGCAAGCTTGGTTTACCAATCTTTTTCTCGCTTGCTCTCTCTATTCACTCAGTCATAGGGTTGAGCGAACTTGTATCACTACACCACCTGCTCCCTATGCTACTGAAAGGCGTCGAATGTGTATCATTCGCAATTTGTTGCATGAGTAATAAAGGGAAAGGTAGAGGAGGAAATCATATATTATTTATAAACACGTATCAAAATTGTTTATTAAATAAGGTTTATTACACATAAATAATTCAGTATAATTACCAAACTATACTACTTAAGAGTGAAAATAAATATTATAAATAAACAGACATAACAATTTTAATTTTGCTGTATCAGACAAACTTATCTCTTTTACCATGTACATAGTGAGCGTAAATTTCGTTATTTTCCTCACCACATCCGATAAGTAAGCAATGGGACCAGTTGCTTAAAATTCTGTATTTCAAATGTTTACAAGATATGTTTCTGGCTGCCGCTCGGCGAATCGTCCAGATGAGTCATGGCGAACTATGTAAGGGTAGCGCCAACGATGGAGGTGGTGATAATAGTCGCGTTGTTGTTTCGAATTAATTTCTGCGAGTATATAAAGCGGTTCCCATGCAGAAGAAGAAACAGATGCAATACCTACGAATTGTTCTCAAAGTTTTCATTTACTAATGTGATCCTAGAGTTAAACTAGACCTTGGACTCGGCGGCAGTCGCCTCATCTACTGAGGTTTGTTCTGAAGCTTACAGCAGACAGCGCGTGTGTGTCTCAGTTGAATTGAGCAGTTTGCCGTTCATTGAGAGTAGAGCTGCGATAAGTTATGGTTAGATGTACCCAACAGCCGATTTTTTCGTGTGATTCGTATGTGAAGTATTCTCTGCGAGAAAGACTCGGACAAACGTTTATCGCGAGTCTCCAGACGTTAGAGTTTCGAGCACGGCAGCTATCCCTAATCTCGTGAATAAAGTCGAGCGCACCTGGCCCTTTTTAAAAAGATTAAAACAGTTAAAAAAGTGTCTTGGGTAGAACAAAAGGGCAGACTGAAACACGCACCCTATTCAGTCAACGTAATAAACTCCAGCTCCCATTGTAATGCAGGTTAGGCAAAATACAGGATTGCTTTTTGATTTGCAATAACATTGTCCGTGACTTGCTGACCGTTTGCATGTATTAGTCAGTCACGATCTGAGTGCATACGGTGGAAAGAGCTACTAAACTGTTACGAAACAAGTGGGTGGGGCAATGGAAGGACAATTAGGTAGAGAAAACATCCGCAGTTCCGAGTTGCGTTTACTGGCAACAGGCTGAGGCCTGTTTTCATTGTGCAACTCTATATTCCCTTTTCGCTTTGTCCCCCTGATCCCTAGCTTGATGACATTCGCATTTTCAACAAAAATAGTGGCGCCCTTATCCAAGCGCACTCATATCGTGGCCAACCACTAATTGTGACGGTGGGTGCGGCAAAGTATTGTCCATTCCAAAGGGTTTGCAAAGTCGGTATAGTAGCGCTCTAGACTCACTTTAGAAGAAAATAAATAATAAAATCTACTGTACAAAACTATATAGAAAATAATAAGTTTATGGCATTATAACATTACACTCTGGTCCTCGCATATTATTACTATCTAGCAGGCATCTGTGCCTGTTACAAGTTTCCATCTTTTTCCTGGCCCCCTCCTATCTCCTCATTAGATTTTGATTATTAAATAACCGGCTATTTTGTTTAAATTATCACTTAAACATTTCTATTTTCTACAACGCCTAGTCTTCGGCGGCCGATGTCCGTAATATTCAGATCTTCCGGATGACCTAGATATTATTTTCGTTTTCTCTTAGGCTTTCTGTTAAGCTTTCTTTATGTCTGTATTATTTTATCTTTTATCGTCAATAATTTCTCTGAATTAGCATATAATATTGGCGTACACATTGCTTTCACCTCCTTTACTTTATATTTACTTATAATTGAGATGCTGGCTTGTTACTGGATGAAATTTGGAAACAATATTAAGAAGAATATTCGAAATAAGAATATTTCTTTCTTTCTTGTTTTATTTTCCTTCCATTTATACTTAATTTAACTAAAAAGGAGCACAAAATACTGAAATATTCTTCAACATATTTGTGCCTGTCTTACTTTAAAAACTTTCTGTATGAAAACTACAAATAACCGTAATATTTAGGGTTGGAAGGTGTAATTGTGTGCAGTAAGCTCTTGTGCAGTAAGAAACATTTGTGACACAGGATTTCCTTTAGCCATGTTTATTTCCAGCTGTTCAGCAGAGTTATTTCTCTGAAGGTTTCCTGTGCACGAAGGCCAGCGCTGATGAAGGCCTCCTGTACTAGAGGTGACGCCAACACGAGAAGTGACAGACGTTGATGTGCCATGACATACAATTAGGTCTTGGAAATATTACTCAACGGCGCTACAACCTGCCGTGTTTTGAAATGGAGTTTCGTAATGTTTTGACACGGAAATGTTAAACACTGTAGCAATTGCGCACATTTGCTCCCTGTAATGAGAAATGTGTTCCAAACGCCTCGGGAGTACATGGGATTCTTTGAGAGGGAATTACTTGCGATAATTAAAACCTGACGACCAAAACTTTCAGCATTTAGGTTGCTTGTTGATAATATGTCTGGATAGCATGTAAAGGGTCTCGGTTCGATTCCCAGCGCTGGAAAAGCTTCTCTCTGGGTTCATCAATGGATGTATATGATATCACTTTGTTTCTTTATTGCGAAGGTTCTATCAAAAGCGTTATAGATATATAAAACTTTGTGTATCGATAGGTTCCTACTATCTGGTTTAGAGAGAACACACAGAGAAGGCCTATAAGCTAAGTTTATTAAAATCAGGATGATTCCTTATGAGTGTTGTGGCATCTATGCTTCTTCTCAAGGGATTAGTGGCAAATATATGGTAGCTTCTGTGCATTTAGAATTACAAGAATGGCCAGTGCCCTACATAGATGCTCAAAGTTATTTTTTTTAGCAGACCAATTGTCAAAAGGAAGCAAGACTGAACCATTAAAGCATCAAGCAAACTCCACATAGTTAGGAAAGGCTCCACAAAACCCAGAACAAAAAAAATGAATAACGAATTCCCATTTGAGAAAAAGTATAAGTATTGGAAAATTTAAGGGAATAACAAGCAAGATCTCGAAAATGGTTCACTCAACAAAAAAAACGTATATGACATAAATTGTGTATTTTAACGCGATCTACATTTTCTGTGTAGTAAAATTTTTGTCTATCTCCTATGGTTTACCAGTTATGCAAAAGTCGTTCACAATGAAGAATACTTTTGGAGACATTCCCAGAAAATTCAAGATATACATTTTATTTGTCATGAAAGTATCTTAAACATATGATACTTTAATCAAAATCGTTTGAGCCTTTTTTGGAAAAATTAAAATTTTTGAAAAATGTTCCATGTAAAGGGTAATCTGGGGTGGGGGGATTTTTTTGTAAACCTTTGTGTCGCATTTCTAGAAGATACTGAATCTAAATACCAAGTTTGGTGTTTATCCAACTGTTCGTTTCTGAGTTAGGCTGTTCACAGACTGACACACACACAGACATGTTTCCAAAAATACTTTTTTTTTATTCAGGAGGTCTCAAAACATGTATTTCCGGTGAAATCTCGGTATCTAATTTTTGGGTGGAATGCAATACTTCCCCTACTTACTATACGTAGTAGAGAAAGTAAAAATTAAATAATTATATCTTGTTTACGAATAGGCCATTCACGCCCTTATTACTCGCCAAAGAAAATGCTTCTCACTGCGAGACCTGCAATTGCCGTATCACCATCAAACACCTCATCACTAAATCACACAAGAAGACATAACATCCCTGAAGATACGTTTTTAGCTTTAAACAACCCTACTCACTTCAAAAACGTTGATGTCTTTCAAGAAAAAGTAAACTGGAAAACAAGATTTAAATATAACACATCAAATAAAAATGTATAATAGGTAATAAGTTATACTGTTCAAGCATTAATAGTGTAAAATATGTTTATAACAATTACTATATAATGTATTATTTAATCAATGTTATGTATAAAATGTATGAATATAAGTCGCGATTTGACCTAGTAGTCAAAGCGACTATAAGTAAAGAAAAATAACAACTAAAGCATACTAATTTATTAAATATTATTTTACCGCCAAATTGTCCAACTAAAAACGTTTTCAAAGTGTAACTAAACCTGCAGAGTGTTCAAACACCTATAATAAATATTTCCAAGTATGAGTTGTACTAATTTTGAAGAAATGCAGCAGTTAGCAAAACCGATTAATTTAACTGAAACTATGTATGCGAGTTCAGGAAATGTTAGAGCAGAAAATTATAAATAACCAAGTGAAAAATTCTTGAAGGCCTGTACACGTCTTGTTGAATCACATGCCTGTGTAGGTATTTTCTCTTTAAACCGTGCAAAAGTCAGTGGAGCACGCTAAATGGCCTCACCAGGATGTTTCTAAGCTAGAGAAACATTTTCGAGGAAGGTGAAAATCGACTAAGCTTGCGGACATGTACCGGAAACGCCTGGAAACTACAATAGGAGCGTCAAAGGGCGGAAGTTTAACAGATAACAGCAGCGGATTATCAGGGAAATGAAATGGAAGTATTTTAAGGTGTGTTAAATGCTTAAGAACATAAGGATAATTTTACTCCAATTACTGCAGCACTATGGATTGTTTTTAAAATATAATTGTGAGATTTACTAAAACAAAAAATTCTGATGTACATCCACGTGACATTTTCTACCCTCTATCGTTTATTAGTGGGTATATAAACCATTCTTGCTAAAGCTTATTTTTCTGTCTACTGCATATTAATCCAAATAAGCCTTTACAGAAACCACTACATTACACATTTCGTTACACAAACAGAACAAATGAAACAAACGTTTAACAACTGAACGCTATATGCTACCCTTAAAATTCTATACTGTTTCAATGCAATCGCGAGAAACAACCGAATGTTGAGAGGTCTTAATGACCAAGAAATGAAAAATTCGAATTTTTAATAACAAATATCTCAAACGACTTATGCCACAAAAAACTTATTTGAAGTAAAGAGTGCGTTTTAAATAGATCTACTTTTTTTGCAGTACGCTTTCGTCTATCGCTTAACTGTACCACTTATACAATATTATAGAAAATGTCTTCCAAATGAAGTAGACTTCAAGTAGGCTATTTCCAGAAAATTCAAGATACTCATCTTACTTTTAATGTAAATATCCTTAACACGTGGTATTTTCATCAAAATCGTTAGGCATTTTTACTTTCTCTACCACGTGTAGTAAGTAGGGGAAGTATTGCATTCCAACCAAAAATTCGATACCGAGATTTCACCAAAAATACATGTTTTGAGGCCTCCTGAATCCAAAAAAAGTATTTTTTGAAACATGTGTGTGTATGTGTGTGTGTGTCTGTGAACAGCATAACTCAGAAACGAACAGTCGGATAAACACCAAAGTTGGTATTTAGGTTCAGCATCTTCCAGAGATGCGACACGAAGGTTTTCAAGAAAATCCCCTACCCCAGACCACCCTTTACATGGAACATTTTTCGAAAATTTTAATTTTCTCAAAAATGGCTCTAACGATTTTGATTAAAATATCATATGTTTAAGATATTGTGATGAGAAATGAAATGTATATCTCGAATTTTCTGGGAATGTCTCCAAAAGTATTCTTCATTGTGAACGACTTTTGCATAACTGGTAAACCATAAGAGATAGACAACATTTTTCTGCACAAAAAATGTAGATGGCGTTAAAATACACAATTTATGTCATATACTTTTTTTTGTTGAGTGAACCATTTTCAAGATATTGTTTGTTATTCCCTTAAATTTTCCAATAATTATACTTTTTCTCAAATAGGAATTCGTTATTCATTTTTTTGTCCTGGTAATGCAAAGAGAATGAAATACTCCACATAGCAACCAGCTCTTAAAATATTTCAATATCGCTTAAAGCCTGCCAATTCTCCTTGCATCTACAAGAAAATTAGCAATAAGATTAACATCTCGATATCTCGATCAACATGAAGGAGTGTAACACATCAGAATTATTTTTTTTTATTCAGGATGCCTCAAAGCATGTAGTTCTAGTGAAATCTCGATCTCGAATTCTAGGGTGGAATGCAATACTTCCCCTATTTGCTATACGTAGTAGAGAAAGTAAAACAAACCTCAGAGTGTTAAAAAAAATTCTGATGTGATACATTCACATGACGTTCTCTACCATCTATCATTTATTAGTGACGATACAAACTATTCTTCCTCAAGCTTATTTTTCTATATGCTACATTTTAATCCAAATAAACCTTTGCAAAAATAGCTACATTGTACATTACGTTATAGATACAAAGGAAACAGTGATGGCCAAATGTTTAAGAACTGGACGCTGTACGCTGGCCTTAAAATTTTCCACGCAATCGCGAGAAATCACTGAATGCTGGAAGGACTTTAAAGAATGACCAAGTAATGAACAATTTGAATCCTTAATGACGGATATCTCAGAAATGGCTTATACCACAAGAAACTTATTTGAAGAAATTGTGTTTGAAGGATATTTACATTTTTTGTGTGGTACGTTTTCGTCTGTCGCTTAAGGTTTACTAGTTGTACCAGATAATACAAAATTTCTTGCAACTGAAGTGGTTTCACAGGCTATTCCTAGAATATTTAAGATATACATTTTATTTGTCATGTAAATATCTTTAATATATTGAATTTAAAAAAAAATCGTTGAGCCATTTTTAGAACATCAAACATTTCGAAAAATGTTTTATGAAAAGGGTAGTTTGTGTTGGGGAATTTTCTTGAAAAGCTTAGTGTCGCATCCTTGGAAGATATTGAACCTAAATACGAGGTTTGGCATTTATCTGAGATTATTTATTTTCGGTTGTCCTGTTTACATACACACACGCACGGATCGTTTTCTAAAGATGATTTTCTTGGGAGTCAGGGTGCCTCAAAATTGTATTTTCGGTGAAATTTCGGTATTGAATTTTTGGGTGGAATACAGTACTTCCCCTACTTGCTATACTATTTCGTGAATGGTGTTGAATGACCATTTGCTTCATTTTAGTTTACAAGCAAGAAAAATTGAAAATCATAGTAATAATTTGAGAGTCAGGTGCGCTATTTTCACTTCTGCTGTTAAGGTTTAATTCACTCGGGTATAGCTTACTGGAGACTAGTGTCTCAAGACGCTTGCTTCGCTTGAAATTTCTATTGTACTCGCGCGAGGAAGGTACCTGGTGGAAACTGAAAACTTAGTTCATTACTTTATTATTATGCATATTGTAACTGTTAGTAAATCGGATGTATGAAGCTAGAAATACAACGGTTACAAAATAAACACGTTTACGATAATTGAAGATTAAAAAGTGTGCTGAAAAATGCGCAAAAGTGGTGGGCCAATAGAAAATTTTCGGATTGTGAACTGTCAATAAATTGTAATTTTCTCTAGCTCTCGTTGTCACTTCACTAATGTGATCTAGTTCAACTTTCACTATCACTTCACTTTTCTTTGCGACGTGGCATCGCAGTGAAATACGCGCGAGCCAACCTCATGTTTTTTCCGCTTCACTCGCTGGGGAGTCGAACATAAGACCTCTCTAATCTCCCACGGTAACAGCACTCGCTACACGTCACAAAATTCACTCGTAGGATAGCACGTTTTGTCGCATCGGAAACGCGCTCACTATCTCACTAACTGGCTCACTCGCAACACCGCTCGCTATATAGCCGCTGGAATTTTCCACAGAGTACTAACATATTCGAGAGGGGGGAAGAAGGAAACCTTCCAGAAGATTCTGGTCATCTCTCGATAACTTTTCTGGTGTTTACACTGGGCGAGATCTTTGCTTATCTCTCTGTATCCCTTCAGCCGGCCGGCCAGTAGGAAATATACAATTTATAGCTCGGTAAGTAGTTGCATCACACTATACCTATAAAGTCTTGCTCCTTTACTTCAATCATAGACATTTTGGAATGCAGTGTTCGTTAATTTTTGTTGAATAATTTCGTGATGTTCATCTTTCATATTTCTCAGTAATTTCAAACAGTTCCTTACAGGAAATGAATTTATGTAAATGACCTTTCTTGACTTAAAAAATGCATTAAACGTTTATTTATAAAGTGGGAAGTGGTGAAAGTTGTTATTCAGTTGATCAAAGAGTGGTCACAAAGGTAAACAATTCAGCTGTTTGGCAAGTTAGTACTCGGCTCCTGAATGGGCTAAGTTGGAGAGGGATCAACCTGCTTCAAACACAGGACTCTGTTCTGTGTGAACTAGTTTTAAAGTTAATGCTTTGTAGTTTTGTTGAAACCAGCAGTAGTACTCATACGCTTCACTGCTAGCATAAGACTCTAAATAGCAAAATATGGATGCACAATAAGCTACAGTGGTAGGAGTAATTGCGATGGAGGTCTAAAATATACGAAAGGGATACTGTCATATCAGTTAACTTCACTGGCAATTTACTGTGTCCTAATCTAAACAAATAATAAAACTGCAACATACGTTTTTGTAGTAATTTTCAATATTTATTAGGGCCAATTGGAACAAAAAGATATAGAGGTCCTTAATTGCTATCCACGAGATAAAACGGAAATTAAGTCAGCCAATGAGGTACTTCTGTTTTTTAATCATTTAAATAACATAAGTTAAAAGATATAAGCCTTTTGACAAATACTGTCATTTACAAAACGTCTGTAGCATGAATATTGAAGGATTTATAGCAAATTATACTGTAAAAACAGGAATTATCCTTGATGCGTTATTCTCCTGGATATCTTAGTTATGTTTACTGATTAGTAATCATTCGGTGTCCACATTCTCTTATATCACCGCGAAAATTACCAGAATGTTCTCATTCATGCTGGAACTTCAGTCTAGCGATTTCTACTTGTTTTCGAACAGAACCCAGTCTTAATAATTCTCGGAAGTGCGCGGGTGAGATTACTGCCGTCTCTGCGTGCCCAGCCTTCGCCTCCACGCAAACAGATGACGTCTCTCACAGTAACTAACTCACATTCATGAACAGCAGGAAACTGATTCTGGTGGGATAGAATCACTAATTGTCAATTGCATTATTGCGGTCTACTTTATAGCAGTAAAGCGAAAGAAAGAGGTTTTCGTCGAGCACACAATTATTTTCCATTGTTGCGGATGTGCTTTCAATTCCCGCGCGGCGTTTGCTGAAAGAGGTAGGCTTACTATTCGCACGAACACAGCAAGCTGAAGAGACGTTAATTGAAAGTTAAAGAATAAATTGGAATGAAACTTAAAAGAAAAAAGGGGGAAAAGGGGATTATGGGCATGGTTGGGGAAAATGGGATAAAGGTGCCAAAAAGATGTAAAGGTCCCAAAAAAGGGAAAAAGGTGCGAGAAAAAATGCCTCTTTTCGCAACTAGAAACAAAATTTCACACTGTGATATCTTTCCGCACAGCTTTAACTTGCTCTAAGAAAAAAAGGTGAGCACCTAAAATCCTAACCCTGGTGATTACCATGCAAAACAATATAATTCCGCTAAAGAAAGGCTTGATTTTGTGTAATGTTAAATATATTATTTGCCTTATAATTTTTATATAACCACAGGAATAGTATAGTTGATGTGGTTTATATTGTTGTGGTTGCACCACGTATGGTAAACCAACATGAAGCTATTTTAGATCACGCACGTAATGGATGCCAATTTGCGGGAGATTGTTTCTTGGAGTGTGTTCACCCCACGTACAGTGCAAACTTTCCGGTGGCCTTCGCCCCACGTTTAAAAATCAACTTTGTGTTTTAATGTTTATTTAAATATTATATATGTATGCCTCGGCTGTGTCAGTATTAATTTTCAGAACATGTATCTCTTAGAGGCTAGTACGGCTAAAGAACAAGGCTTACACAAATTATAATTGTAGTGTATTTTTTATTAATCCTTCACACGATTAAATAACACTTCACTAATATAACCTACTATAGAGCTGTGAGATTATTGCTATTTGACTTCTTAAACACGTAAACTTTATATTATTCTCGCCGCACTGAAGTTTTGTCTCACACTGAACACGTACCAAATCTGACTTGTAGCGTCTGCCACTTGAACTTGCACATTTCCTCTATTTCAAGTCTCTGATTGGCTAATCCTACTCCAATAGAATACTTTTATTTAACTTAAGGTTTTTATGGTTTTTGATTGGCTATTTATAAACCGTTTTAAATATTACATTATTGCTCCAAGAATTATTAGTAGCATTATTACACTTTCTAATTTATTGTTGTCTCATTGTTAGCAACTTTCGGCTTTTACTTTGTAATTCTGTTTGCTACGGAAAGGCAGCTTGCTTCTATTCTCACAGCTCCTACATTGTTAAATTACGTAATACATTCACATAACATTATTATACATGTACATAATAATATAAACATAATACAATGACTGTAACATACATTTTATATATATTATACACATATTGCTTTAAGGCGTACTGTTATTATATTTTTAATATTATACAATTAGACTGTTATCATTTAAGGGACAAAAAATACTGCCGCACTGCAAGCTTGGAAAGCGAGGTTTTAATAATCGATAAGCTTAGAAAGAAATGAAAGAATGATGTAGGGTCTAGAAAACGCATTAAAATACATACTACAGAACTTTCCTGCTTGGTCACGCTTTTTGAGTACCTATAGTATACTATTCATACAATAAAAGTAACCTGGGTTAATAGGGATGAAAATACTCCAACATAATTTGATACTGTCGGGGAGGAAGCAAGCGTACGAGTTAACTCAGTTTATTATAATTTGTATGCATAGAAGGCGTCGGTTTTACTTGCAACACAAACTATGGGATGTTAAGCACCGATATATGAGCAAACAAGGCAAATTATTTTGTTGGAACTCACTCCTTACATGCATATTCCTTATTTCATGAACTTATTCCTTACGTGGACTGTAAGATCTACAAAACAAACTATCATGGAAAAAGGGTAGTTATAATATAGGAACGAAAGAAACACAAGGTAATCCATCGGAGTCGCGCGTTTTTCAAATGTTTCATAAAGAAAGCTGAATGCATTTTGTTGACAAAATAATGAAACTCCGAATATGAAGAATGTGTGTGGTTCACCGGAAAATATAAGATCTGACAGTTTCTAAAATGTAAACCACTGGTACTATGTTCGATTGGAACACATACCTATGAAAAACCTAGAATACAAATACAGGAATTTATATGTATTTCAAAATAATCTATTGTTGATGAAAATCAAAGAAGAGCTTGTTTTTGAGTAGCAATCTGAGTTACTAAGGTGACGGAAATTGACACCCGCAAAACCACTTGCTGTTTGCTGAGGCAGTATTTTTAACACTTAAATAATTTCAGTCTAATTACATAATATAAATTCAATAACAGCCCGCCTTAAAGCAATATGTGTATGTAACAATATATAAAAAAGTGTATATTACAATCACTGCATATGTTTATATTATTGTATCCATGTGTAATAATGTTATGTGAATGTATTACGTAATTTAATAATGAAGGAGCTGTGAGAATAGGTCAAAAGTTGCTAACAAAGAGGTAACAATGAGGTAACCTTGAGGTAATAATGAATTTGAAAGTTTAAATGCTACTAGTCATTATTGGAGCAACAATAGTTTAAATTTTGAGACAGTTTAAAAATAGCCAATTAACAACCAGAAAAAGCTTTAGTTAAATGAAGGTATTCTATTGGAGTAGGATTAGCCAATCAGAGACTTGAAATACAGAAATTTACAAGTTTAGGTGGTTGAAATCGGTTCAGTTGCCTGCAGACTGTGTTTGTAACCGTATGCAAGATGCGTACTAGAGAAATTTTATACGTATTCGTGTGAGACGAAAGTAGTTTACGTATTAAAAAGTGCAAGTATTTAATAAAAACATCTCACAGCCCCCGTTCTATCAGTGAAGTGTTATATAAATTGTATCAAGCATTAATAAAAGGAGTGAAGTAAAATTATAATCTGTGTAAGCCTACATTATTCAGTCGCACCACAACCCTGCTAAGAGAAACGTGTCTCTAACAATAATACTGACGCAGCCGAGGCAGTCAAATTAAAAAGTTAATATTTTTAAAAAATTGGGGCAAAGGCTGCCGGATACCATACGTGTGGTTGCAACTACTACAAGTTCGGCTCCCCAACAGTTGAAATATAATACAACTCCTTCAATACAAACTACTTCAAATTGACGCCCAAAGCGTGGTGCAAATAACGTAACAAACCATCTTCTCATTGCATACACACGCTAACATCCCAAGTTTTAATTTATCCCTATCCATCATCATGCCGTATATATTTACATACATTTACTATGCGGAAGTAAAGTAGAGACCATTGGTAGGTGGCTTACCTCGCCGGAAATTTATGCACGCTCTTGACAATACCTGACTCAGGACTTTTGTTAGCTATCCTGTTTGCGGCTTTGCAGAGAATGAGTGGCATGAAAAAGTGCAATAGATACACGCACAGGTTACCTAGATCCATGAATATATTCATACGTATCTAAAGCATAATGAAACGTCGAAGACAAACAATGCCACATAAAAAGGAAGTAAAAATGACCTCAATAATTATAAACCTATCAGTATAATTTCCAAAATGTCAAAGATATTTGAACTCGTAAATAGTGAGACTATTACTTATTCTGAAACTAACAAACTCTTATGTAATCAGTATGGATTTAGGCATTCTCGCAGCACACCTGAAGCAATGCCAAATTTCCGGAAAAGCGTTTTGACACATTAGAAGGTATTAAATCAACCTGTGGTCGCTCTTATGACTTTACTAAGTAAGGCTTTGTATTTTATTTCGCTGATATTTTACTACATAAATTAAAATATTATGGATTTTATCATGCCAGTACTTCTTTCATGGAATCATAGTTGAGAGACCGGTTCCTATCTGTTTCTCTTAACGGACAAATTTCTGACTGAATGTGTGAGGTATACAGGGTTCCATACTTGAGCCAGTACTTTTGAACATTTATGTTAATGACCTCCCTGCTTATACTAATGACGACTGCGTGGAAACTTGTATGTTCGCAGATAATGTTGCACTTAAAGTTTCACATATAAATGAAACCGCTATGTATAGAAAACTGAACTACATTTCTTCTAGCCTACACTTCTGGTGTGATGCAAACAAAATTATAAAAATAAAACTATTGATATTAAATTTCCTTGAAAAGAAGTGTCAGTTCTTGTGTATCAAAAAGGTTTCTTAGGATCCATCTCGAATCGGAGCTTGGTTGGAATACACACGTCGACTACTTAATTACTAAAATAAATGAATATACTTCAGTATGGGATCATGGGTGATACCGCTGTATGTATGTAACACAAGCATACACGATATTAACTTTAATTATTTAATAGCATCATTTAACATCGCAAACAACAATGCACGTGGTGCTTTATGTATTTAAATAAATGTTAGAATATTTTATCACTTTTGTTCCATACTAGCCCTACTTGCATTGTCTTTCCGGTGCCAACATTTGAAATCCCAACACAGATGAGGTACAAGATGTTGCCAACATCGTTCCTTACCGATCCTTATGATTCACTATTTATATAAGTTCTTTTCTGATTCACGTCAGGTTAGGTTTAGATTTTTTGTGTAAAGTTAAGTTAATTAAGAACCAATCGTATACCAAAGCAAGCGAGCGAAGCGGGCGTACGTTCCTTAACGATGCTTATGATTACTGCTATTTTTAGTCATTTTCCCAAATTACGTTGGCAGCACTTCCTTCAAAATGTCTAGCTCCCCAGGGTGACGGGTTCAAACCCGGCGGAGGGCGAGGGATTTTTGCGTGGGTAAAAATCCTTAACATGGCTTTCTTCGGAAGGGAAGTAAAGTTGGTGGTCCCGTGTCGTAGATTTACGGCAAGAACCTCAAGCTTGATAGAAGCCTATGAACAAAATGTCCGCTCTTTCTCGCCCAATATGGAATGGGACGCTAAGGACCATATTATTTAAAGAGCGCCCATAAATAAAACTCTATTTCATTTTAAACTGCCGCCAAAAATCGCCGGAAACCACTATATAACAACGGTCGCATTAAAGAGTGGGTGGATTGGCCCAATAATTCCGTTACAGTAACGTTTAACACACAACAGGTTCCTCATACCACAAGGATTACTTTGCATCACAAAAATACACTAATTTCGTAAGCGAAACACCTCAATTTCGCCCATAATCCAATACTGAAGTGGAACAAAATACATTTTGGCATATTTATGTTTAGAATATTAAAAGGTACTCTTATGAAGAGCATGACTAATTGTATATTATGACCATATATAAATCTTAGAAATAAAATTCTCCTGTGGGGCAACTACACCTCAACATCCAGGTTATTTGTGCTAAAGAAAACAGAAATAAAAATAAAAAGCCTGATGTGTTGCACTCACATGACTTTCTCTTCTCTTATACAAACTAGTTTTACAAACGTATTCTCCATCTACTTCATGTTAGCAATATTATTACTAATTTTCTTGTAGGCACAAGGGAAATATGGTAGGCTTTAAGCGATAGTCAAATCTTTTAAGAGCTGATTGCTAAGTGGAGCATTCCATTCTCTTTGAATGTCGAGTACATAAAAAAAAATGAATAACGAATTCCCATTTGAGAGAAAGTATACGTATCGGAAAATTTAAGGGAATAACAAGCAATATCTCGAAAATGGTCCATTCAATAAAAACAATGTATATGACATAAATTGTGTATTTTAACGTAATTTAAATTTTTTGTAGTAAAATTTTGTCTATCTCTTATGGTTTACCAGTTATGCAAAAGTCGTTCACAATAAAGAATACTTCCCAGAAAATTCGAGATATACATTTTATTTGACATGAAAGTATCTTAAATATATGATATTTTAATCAAAATCGTTAGAGCCATTTCTGAAAAAATGTTCATGTAAAGGGTAGTATGATTTGGGGGATTTTCTTGAAAATATTCGTGTCGCATCTTTGAAAGATACTGAATCTAAATACCAAGTTTGGTATTTATCTGACTTTTCGGTTGGAGTTATGCTGTTCACAGTCACGCGCACGCACACACACGCACGCACACACACACACACACACACACACACACACGGATCTTTTTCTAAGAATGGATTCTGTTTATTCAGGGTCACTCAAGACATGTATTTCTGGTGAAATCTCGGTATCGATTTTTGTGTGCAATGTAATACTTCCCCTCCTTACTATACGTAGGAGAGAAAGCAAAAAGCTGTGAAAATCATTTGTGGTTTTCAATCTCGAACACACTGTAAACCACTGTTTACTGAATTAGGAATATTAACCTTTCCGGCAGTGTTTATTCCGGACTGTCTCTTATATATAAAATCTAAATTCAACCAATTAACTCTTTGCTCTACTGTACATGATCATAATACCCGCCATAGCTTGAATAAATATGTACTATATATAAATGAAAACATAGTTACACAAAAACAGTTTTACCACATTTATTACTAATTTTATAACGTTTTACGATTACATATAAGAAATTTACCTATGCCTGCGTCCAAGAGACGTGTTCGTTTAACACTGCTGGAGAATCCACTTTATCACCTTAAGAAATATTGTCAAATATGGTTTTAATGCTTCTGTTCTATAATTCCAGCTTATAAATGTTAATTATTTATTACAACTCTATCTGTATTATATGATAAATAGACTAAAAAATATATAATATTACCATACTTATATGGCACCAGATATCAGCAACTGTTTTCTGGGTAATAAATGACAACCAACAGAACCAAAAATGATCTGCGGAAATCAACAGAATTTACAACCAAAGTGCGCGGATCATTGGTTAACTATGTTTTCTCGCCTAGTCTGTTGGAGCAGAACTACTAGTAACGTACAGAGCTGTTAATATAACGGCATTTTTTGAGTGAGAATTTTATTAAATAGGAATTTTGAAAACAATAGTAATGGCAACTGCCTTTATAGTTTATGCTTTACCTTGAGGACAAGTATCATTTTGAGATACCACAATGATTACTAATGTATTATCCGCTTTCCTTAACTAAGAATCCAATTAGTACAATTTTTATACAAGCCAATTTAATAGGTAGTGGATTCTTTTTTTTTGTTCTATTTCAAGTTTTCTTAAAAGAAACAAACAAAATTTAATCTGTATGTTGACAGTTTTATTGTTCACAAAATTCGAATATAGATTTAACATGTTTAAAAGTACACTAAAAGCTATTATCTTTGAGTTGCGAAATGGTCTCCTTGCCACGTGTTGCTGAGAAAAATATTAATAAACCATTTTAGGCTTGTTAGGCGTATGGGTAAGCTTTCCGTATGTTCTTAGAATTTCTTAAAACTTTCTACTATGTAATAAATTACGGGTGGTGAATACACTTAAGAATTGCAAGGTTGAATAAGGGAATATAAAGAAATGTGAAAACATATGCTGGATTCTTACCAAGAACAACGCAGAAGGTTAGAGGTTATAGGTTGAAAGACCAGAAGAGAAATAGTAAAACTCGTTAAGCATTGTTTCATTGACTCTTCTAACAGAAATAGTATCACCACATGATGAGAAGGCATACAAATCGCTCTCCAGCGATAGATAGAGCAGAAGAGCTCTTGATAGGCCCAGAAAGTTGTGGAAAGAACAGTTTTCATTTCCTAAGGTCTAAATCATGAAGTATTTGATGATGAAAATATATGCATTATCACTAAACAATTTGGCCTGTATGAAAACTGCCTGTATGCATGTGTCTTTCAAGTAACTTCTTGCCAAATATTACATCTCTTCTTAAGCTTATGGGAAGCGATTGAGTGACTCATACTTAAGAGTATTCTACAGAACATAGCACTCTAATTTTCGGAGCGTGCATGTCACTTGGCCTGGAGAATTTCTGCATACATAAACCGAAATCTTAATTCTCTTTCCAATGACTGTTTCGATAACCCTGTGGTAATACAGTCAATTTATACCTATAGGTACTAATGAAATGTAGGCTGTGAGCTAACTAAAGAGAATTACACCATCCACGATCTCTGTGTTCAAAACACTCCACAATGAATTCATTAGAGTCAAGGCAATCTGACAGTTCCTTGCTACAGAAAAATGTGATTCAAGTACATTTAAGTTGTATTCCAAACATAAGAGATCTTGAACCCTCATAGAAAACACTTGGCTGATTGCATCCACTGTTTCCCACTAGCTTGGGAGATGGCAAAAGGCATAATTTAATTAATCTAAATGTACATGATTTTTGTCCCCAAACGACTTCCAGGCAAGCTTTTGTTTACATATATGAAGTCACAAACACGACGGAAGTAACAATCTGCATAATGTAATTTGGCTACGGAGCGGTATAAATCCAGTCCTTGAATGGAGAAGGAAGAGGAAAAAGAGGAGGAAGAAGAAGATATTTCGAAGTACTCCAACTTGTCTTACTGTATATCTTACCAGCACCTTTTTACCACCTCTATGCTGTAGTAAGCTGTTCTGAAGACCTTGTTTGTAGTTTTAATACTTGTAATACTCCAGGTGGGAAGCTATGCTTCAACAAATGTACCTTACATAGAATGCTAGTGATACCAACCAGAGAAAACAGTAACCTATCGATCTATTTACCGGATGAGCTTTTCCTGTCACAAATGCATATAATTATTCACAGCTGACTTTCAGGATTCTAAAATATTTACATTTCCGAAATGTAAATATTTTGAAATCGGTTAATAACATTTAAATAGAACGTACCTGACAGAAGATATTGATTAAAATATACGAAAGCAAAAGAAGTATTGAGGATAAGTGAATACTATTGCAGATAAGTGAAAGAAATAGTTAATGCCATGAATTAAAAAGCTGTCCGTCACTTGTAACCTTATGCACCAACGCAAGCAAGGCGAGAATTAGGCGCGTTCACACACTTCCAAAATAGAATGTATTTATTTATTTATTTTTCTTTTTGAAGAGTTAAACGGAAAAACTTCTTGCAATACGTGTAAAACGTTTAAGTTGTAATCCAGCGTTTCTGTGTACTATTTGAAGAATGCTAAGAGGTCATTTGCCCATAGCCCATTCTTGCACTTGAATCCCAAATGAGAGCTTCACTTTGAAACGAGGTGGGCGTTTCTCCCAAACATTAAGGGACATATCATTGTATGAAAGGGTTGTCTTCACTGTAAAGTGTCTCCATGTGAAACAAGGCGGAACAAGCTTCTCATAACAGTTTTTGAGCATGTTTATGGCCCATTCGAGAGTTTCTCTTGTTGTGGAAACCGACTGCTCCCAAGAGCGTTGTAAATCCTTAACGGTGACGAATTGCCGATCCATCAAGGAGATGTAACAGTGTCGAAAGCAGGAAGAAGTAACAGGTGAAGGAATTCGGAACCAATAGGTCAGGCATGAATCCAGTTATCTGGAACAACAGCCTCTGCAACACTTACGGCTTCAGCTGGTATATTGTTGACTTATTTAAGAGCTTTAAAATAAAGGTGCTGAAGATATCTTGGAAGACATAGGTGTGTAAGGCATCCTGATTAAATTAAAATTGTCCTGTAAAATTTTCTTTGAGAATATTGATAACGGTGTAAACTTTGGGTGCTTCTATGCTTCTCCAAATCTTACTCATCTACCAGTTCTAAGCTTTTCAAAGAAGCTCACGGAAGGTCATTCGGTATATAAAACGCATATATATATATATAAATATATATACATACATATATATACAAATGGATGATACATGAATTAATGTGAAATAAACTTTCTCCTTAAATTGCGGGTATACAAAGATTTATCATATTTTTGCTTATATTTGTATACTTGTTTTTAGAAATAGTTTACGTTAAGCTTAATTGTATTTGGCTCAGAGATGATTCTTTGATTGAATTTCCAAAAGTTGAAATTTTCTCTTCTTTACCTACACTTGAACGCAAGAAAAAAGTGGCTCATATAGGAACGGAAGGATTTAGTTTGCCAATTAAATTGTAGCTCTTATATTATTAGTTCTGTTATTATTATTATTATTATTATTATTATTATTATTATTGTACCTATATGCTTATGCACTGCTAAAACAGTTTTTAAAGTGGGCAAAGATATCGAAATAATAGCTTCTTGACTAATCGGTTTTTCCACCAACGGGATTCGGTTCTTCAGGCTATGTTCTACACTTCAGCAGAGTTGAAGTATCAACTGCGAACGGTTGCAAACATGCATAAATAATTTTCGGAACTTAATT
Source organism: Deroplatys truncata (assembly GCA_030765065.1). NCBI lineage: Eukaryota > Metazoa > Arthropoda > Insecta > Mantodea > Mantidae > Deroplatys > Deroplatys truncata. The sequence continues at coordinate 124,004,132 of CM060984.1, read as the reverse complement.
TCTAAAACTATTAGCGTCGAGTATTTTGAAATGCTTTCTTTGTGTAAATTAGTAGGGTTTACAAATCGTAAGAAGTGCTGAACAATAACATTTAAAGTAAATGTTAGATTACGTATAAGTATAGCCACCAGACAATTCAATTCCGAGAACTCCTTAACAGCCACCTTCATTCCGTGAGGGAACGGCTACGACCAGATAAGGCGGAAATGTGTATGACGTGACCTATTGATTGCATCGCGTGTGAGCTACCAAACATATTACATTGATTACCTTTAAATTTACTAATTTTTAAAAGAAATTATGTATTAGTTTGATTTTAAATATTGTATTATTTGTTTAAGTAGTGATGCCAAGTTTCAAGACAGGCTCGATGGCACATTATATTATTCAGAAATATTGTATTTGTAAATTAAACATTAAGATAAAATATAAACATATTTATAAAATATACATGTAAAAGAAGAAAATATGTAGCATAATTTGCAAACTTCTGAAATATTATACTTGTTAACAAAGCAGGCAAAATATGAATTATATACAATATAAAATATTATTTAGTTGGAAATTTATTATTTAATTCGCATACCAAGTGGACATATTTCCTGATAGCAGTGAAGAAATATGCATTTGCATTAAAATCATGTCGCTAGTTACGAAATCTGTGAAATCGACTTGTATATTTCTAATACAAAATAAATTTTAGCAAAGCAGCTGCTATTGTAATTACTGTTTTTGCTTCAGTTCACGAATTATATAAAAAAGAGACATTTTAAATATTTCATGGCAAATCTGCGTAATTAAAAGTAGGGATAGATATGACGTCAGTATGTCTTTCAAAGCAGATAAGCAGGATGCAAATACAAAAATATACTTTTATTCAGATTATTTCGATTCTACAATATAGGAGTAAACATCTATAGTTGGAAAAAAGAGGACCATATTCCATGACTGTAATGTGCGTATTTTGGTCATCAGTGCAATGATTTTATCGAATTCCTTTGATGTAATTACTTTTCTGAACTCTTAGAAAAACTGAGTGTAAATGCACACTTATTACTCTTTGAATTGTTCAGTGAAGTTCATTGGCCAGGGCATAACTGACAGGGCTACCGCCTCAGAGTAGGTGCTTACGTCATACGTTATTTTTACGTACTTCACACGCAGCGGAGTTAAACCTCCATGTGAACATCGCTGTTATTAGCTTTATGAGTTATGAACACAGCTCATATTTTAGCTAACTATATGCTACAATGAAGGAATCTCACATTGAGTAGGTAATGCTTAACGTAGCATTATTAAAATATAAAGTTATTGTAAAGCTTCAGCTTGATAGATCTATGAAATAAATTACTTAACTTCAAATTCACTAATACTTTATCCATTTTCTAGTACGTATTGGGTAATATAACTATTCATCATACCTTATACTTGTAATTTGTGACAAATATGTATTTAATATGCAGTTATTCGATTTTGTTGCTAAATATAACATTAATTATAACATTAAAAGTAAGGTTATGGTGGAATGGAATTTCAGAAACTGCAGAAAACTACTATTTCATAATATCTTTTGTAAAATCAGGTCAGCCAAGTTGTTTACAAAGGAAATTATCTGCTTTCTTTTTAAAAATACACATTGATTCGCTACCACTTAGCTATAATCAGTTGAAGTATTATAACAAATAACAGTTTTAGAAGAAGTTCCATACTTGTGTTGAGTCTGTGTATTTGAACAGCAAACTCAAACGAAATATTGGCTAAACGCCGAAATTGATTTAAATTTAGCATCTTCCATGGATACATACGACTGGGATATTTTCAAGAAAATTCCCCCACTTACGAAAAAATTGTTGCTATTTTTTTTAAAAAAAAAAAACCCAACAACTTCAAACTGCCATATATTTTAAATATTTTCATGATATATACTATATATATTGAATTTACTGCAAATAACCTGTGAGGCCTTCTTCATTCAGAATGAATTTTTTATACTTTTGTATAACTTGAAGTCGTAAGAGACGTACAAAAGCTTACTACACAGATCTGGTTCAAACACACAATTTATGTAAAACAAAACGTTTTGTTGCGTTAACCATTTCTGACATATTCGTTGTTATTGGTTTGAATTTTCAAATACTTTACACATTTTTTAGCTTTTAAAACGCCATTCGTTTGTTTCTTGTGATCATTTAAAGAGTGGAATTTCAAACCAACATACAGCAACCAACTTATTAAACATTTGACTATGGTTTCAACCTCCTGTGTTTCCTTGTATCTACAGTGAGATGTGTAATGAAACCATTCCTGTTAAAGTTTATCTATATTAACATGAATTAGAAAAAAATACACTTATAGAAGAATAATTTGTGAAGAATAGTTAGAGAATATTTTCACTTGGTTGGTAACCATCGAATATTAGTGAAGTAAATTTCGTGTTACAATTAAAAAGTTCAGAAATTTATTTAATACAGAAAGCCATAAGGATATAGAATTAATAGTAATAAGAAAATTACTGCGAAGTGTCCTCATGCAGTGCTCGATCAATATGTAATTAGCTAGAAAACTTCGACAATGTTTTTCAAATTTAAACCTATCTAAAAATTTCCCCCATAAACTATTTGTAGTATACTTTTCATAAAATGTCCCTGTTTCCCTGAAATTCTTATATATAAAGAATATAATCATAGGCATGGGATGAGAATCTGTGAAGTGTTTTTTTTTTTTAATATTTTAGATCTGTTATTAAACCCTCAGATTCACGGAGACAGTTAATAAAGTGATGCTGATTAAGAACTCAAATAAGTCCATAAAGCTGAGAGTAATCCAATATTTATATTTTCAGGTTAGGTTAAAACCAATGAAAGCAACCTCGTCCAGGGAACTTGCTCTAACCAATCTTGCAAGTAGGCCGGTTGCGCTACTCATTATAGCACGGAGATGGGTATGGTGATACAGTTAATGCAATTGCTGTAAAGCTATCATTTATAATTATCAAATATGTGGCCCTGGCATTTTTATTCTCACAGAAGTCGCTGCTAAACACAGTATTCTAATATCCCCTACCGCTGTGCATTGGATGTCGAATGATTTGAAGTTGTAATTCTTTAGCAAAGGAGGCTCCAGTATTTCCGAGTCATCTTTGGTTTTTGCATTGTGATTCACGTCGCGTTTGGGAAATATTTTTACAATAGATCCTACCTCCTAAGCAATAAAGTTCGACTCTCAAGGGATTCAGTATAAATTAAATATAAAATCAAAAAGTCTAAACTCGAAATTAAATAGAACCTTTAGAATGATAAGTGTGAAACTGGGCAATCTGTGAAAAGTGCTTGAGAATCTGAAGTATGTGAACTACATTCTTTTTATGGATTTTAGAGAAGTTACTTCGAATCTCATTTGAACAAAGGTTCCAGAACATCCAAAAGCAGACCTATTACTGACCAGTTGAAAGCATAATTCTTGTACTTTACGGCTAAGACAAGGAATACAGGAATTGTAAATATTGTATATTTACAACCCTAACAAATATCACAGCATAACTAACAGTTGCAAGTACGAGAAGCATGGATTTTTCAATTTGAGTATCTTAAACACGAATATCCTCTTTAAAACACGTTGTGTGTGCTATTCATCTTTGTTTTTTTGCTCAATATGGACTCTAAATTTAACTTTACTACATATTTTCATTTTGATTTCGCAAAGCTGTATGTGAATTTTGTGCGGTCTTAAATAAAATCATATACTCAAGTTGTGGGATGTACCTGTTTAAACTGGTGGAATTTTCTGACGAGATAGCTCGAGATGAAAACCTTTCCACTAAAAGCATCCCACTTCAGCCAAAAGCTGCGTAAATAACTATTTTCTTCACCAACATTTTGTGTTTGATTATTTTCTCCTTCCAAAGAAATTGTGGATTAGTAACCATAGCTGTTTGCTGATGTCGATTTATAGTTGTTTTATTCTACTCTTCCAGTAGAGTCGTATTCAGAAATATAGAAAGCCGTTACTTTTCTTCTCTCTTCCACACTCCTAGAATCTCTGGCGTGCATAAAAACTATGTGGTATGGAAAATATAAATTTGTGATCAATACAACATTTTTCTCTATTAATGTTTCCAATTGTTCGCGAATGTATTCTTTAAAATACAAATAGTTCATGCAGTAATTTCAGGCGTCTGCACTTTATTGATGTGTGAATATAGCTCATCTACATAAATGAGTGCATCTAATACGTACTTTAATTTACAGGGTATAAAATGTCGTTTGATTGTGTTTGAAAGGAAATAGAACCTACATTATGTGTTTCACTGCGTACATTCGATACATTACCTCTGAAGTTTAATATGTTGATTATGTCTTACATACAGCATCTGGTAAGTATAATGAAATTCTGAAGAGGCGTCTCCAGCGTGACCGTGGAGCTACTCTTACTGGTTCCTTATCCTTGAAGAAATTAGATACAATGGCGCCATCCGAGTAAATTCGGCACCAGATTGTCACCCTTTAACTTCAACTCATCATGGCTGCTGGGGGCCCGGTGTTGATATAAAGTACCTGTTTACACTGATGGAACTGTGCATCAGCTGACATGATGAGTACCAAATTCCAGTTACAACACAGCAACATTTAGCAAGTATTGTTTGCATTAAAATTTAAAAATCTTCGGCTGTTTTTAAATGTTATAACTAAGAAAACGAGTTAGGGGGGATGGGTGATACACTATCATTTTACGTTGCCATCAAAGTATTTTCCAAAAAGAATGTATATTCCACAATGTAGAATGATTTAGTGAAATATGACCTATAAAATACGTTAATTTTGATTTGTAAATTAAGAGATTGTTTTTTTATGCTCTTCATTTTATAGCGTCTTATACCAAACTATATTTTAAAAGGGCTTAATTACCAATTTAAAATTCCTTTTTTCTGGAAAACTAACGGCTTAAAAAGACACTATAAGTATGTTTAAAATGTTAACAAACAAGAGTCAAATTAATTTTAATAATTTAATAAAGACATATGTTTGTTTTGATAAAATAATGAGAAGGTTTATTTCCTAAAAAAAACTTTTAAACATAAAATATTGATAAAAATTTTACAAACCATCTTTGTTCCTTACTGCTGTTTGTAACATACTATAGACTGAAAATGTTCCTAATATAATAAATGCAAATCCTGACTCAATTTCAACAAATGAGTTTAAATATTTCATAACAAATTAGTGAGAGAATTTATATTCTTAGTAAAAAGGAATGAATTTCAATATAAAAGATAATTTCGAAGACTTAAATTTTATTTTAAACTGTGATGTGGGGCACCATATTACTTAGATATATGTTTCTCTAAATTTAAGAAACACAAAAAATAGTGTTGAAGCTAAACTCTTGTAAAGTTTATATCCAGAGCAAAAACTGAATACAGAATGGGTTCAAATGGTTGAATAATGTCGGTGCCATCCAAATCTCCTACTTTTCATACGTTAAACAGCAACTTCATTCTGGAATATTAGGAGAAAGGAGAAAAATTCAAAATACCAGAAAACACACAATTTTAAGTGAGCAGTTATGTTTTTATTTTTCTGCTAATACAGTATGCGACACGTGTATTCACAGACTTGTTACCACATTTTTCATAATAGCAAACATTCCAACAATGAAGTACATATAAATGTTCTAGGCAGACCACAGTTTCCTACACTTCCTTTACTAGGGCATGTTTGTTTAAGAAATGGTAGTACTGCCATAACATTTCCGCTTCTTTGAAAAGTAAAATTTCACCCTGAGTTTGATTTTCAACTTCAATGTACAAACACAGTGCAACACATTAGGAATCAAACGCCTGTCCTAGAAAACTTAATTTTGCTAGTTATTTGAGTGGATAAAATAATTGATGCACAGAAAATATAACACCATTTGGCATTTTTAAGAGAGTCCATATCAAAGCTTTCTTCACTGTTTTACATTTTTTAGATTTAAATCACTCAAACATTTTGATTTTTTCGATCATTCTATGTCTGTATCAAAGCGGTATTTAATTTTAACTATTTGTTTATTTTTAAAATCTATGCCTCACAGCTTTCCCTTATGATTCTTAAAGTGTAACTAAATGTTTTCAAAAAGAGTAATATTTCAGTTGACTGTCCCATTATATCAAACTGGTGAGACTAAAAACTTGAAACTTTCAAAAACTACGTATCAGTTAAACGAAAATAACAGAAGATGCTTTATTTTATTAATTTTCAATTAAACGTTCTCTTTTACAACAAAAAGGTGGATAAGAAAAACATGCAAAACTCAGTTAACTGTTTTAAACTCAGTATTTAATATTGGTCATTAGAGGGTTTAAAACGAATTCATGGAAGGAATTTTTTTAGTAAAAATTTATGAACTAATTTATCTCGCAACACCACGAAATACTGCAAAAATGTATAACTCGTGCATAAAAAGTCCCAACAATTCCAAATGTCGCCGCTTTCCGGCGCGCAGATCACGAACAGCTTGCATTAAGGGGAGATGCAGATACAAATGACAGCAAATATTAAAATAACCATAAATCATAAGGTTTTTAGCTAAAAGTTTGATATTTTTCAGGGTGGAATAATTGCCTGCATGTTCCATAAATGTACTCGTCCACGATGCAACTTAAATGCCTTCCAACTTCGAACTGCGCAAGAAAAGTGGAGTTTCACCGTGTAAATTGTCAAGCAAGTAGAGCAATGCACGCGCAACTCAAATTCAGCGCAACTTCTAAGTGGCGTTCAACTTCGAAAGTTGCTTCGTGTACGCAGCGGAAAAAGAAAGTTGCGCCATCTGAAAGTGGCTTGAACACTAGAACATTTTTGTGGCCTATTCCGTGCAACTTTGTTACGTCATCTGCTGTGGTAGTAAATAGCTGTTTGAGAGGTAGGTACAAGGATCATAAATCGTGTTATAAAAATACAGAATTAAGACAGATACGTGCATTTTATTCCCTTAACAATACGAACAATTTATTGTAACACGGTGACAATTTATTTCTTCATAGCTAACAATGGTCCATAACAATAAATGGACGAGAGAAATGACAAAGAAGTTGATTGATCTGATTGAGACCAAAGATTGCTTGTGGAGAGTAGACACTGCGGATCACAGAAATAAGCAAAAGCGACAAAATGCGTTGCGTGATATAGAAATAAGATTTCAACATGTTAGCAGAGGATATTAAAGTAAAAATCCACAGGTAGAGAACCCAGTTCGCCAACGAAAGGAACAAAATGAAGCAGAGAAATCTGCAAGTGGTGCAAAAGACAAATTATAAAACACGGGTCTTTTATGCTATACTGCAGTTTGTTTGACCACACCAGCACCAACAATGATGCAGTAGATGAGTAGATTCTTTGGTAAGTACCAACACACTCACTTTAAATGTAGCGATATTGCCAAGGAACCTCTCCTTCACGACAAAATACTCCTTGAATTCCTCTCTTAACGTTTTTTGCTGCAGTATGAGGATTTATACTTGTAGTTCTTTGCAACGGCACAAAGTCGTAGTTCTCATTGTGTCAAGTAAATATGGCAGGCGAATGTGGTATATGTACCTATATTAAACTCGGTAATGTTGCTGCTCCATTATTTTAAACCGATACCTGTGGCTAGAAATCTTCGTGTCAGCACAAGACGTTCTGTTGGTGATTTTGATATTATCGTGTCTTGTTTTTGTATTACAGGTGCTACTCTTCTAAGCAGATAATTAAAATTAACCGCTGATATACGTAGGAAATTCCTATAGAAATCTTTATCTTCCTCGTAGAGCTCTTGCAGCAAGTTGCTTACAACCCCACAATGTTCGCGACTTAGAATCCACTCTCTTACCCAACATTTTCTTGCCGCCCTTTACGTTTTTGTTTGCGTCGAAGAATAAGAGACAAACATGCTGAGGAGCGAAACTTCATTATCGCCACACCAAGAACACAGCTGACTAGAAAGTGGCAAGCACAAAAATTTCCGCCACAAATATAGCATCGTGTAAACGCTCGTGCTGCATTTCTGTGAAACGCAACACGAGACCGTGCAACTTTGCGAGCTGTGTATAAATAGAAAGTGCCACATTTGTGGCCCGCAAAAAAAGTGGCATGGAATAAAACTGGCATCCTGGACGAGTACCTAAGTTTTGCAGAATTGTTGCTTTGCATAGTGACGAGTTATAAATTGTTATAACCTAACCTAACTTGCTGAAAACAAAGAAAACGCTCTTGGAACATGTGCTCAAATGTCTAATCTATCAAAAAAAGTAGGGAAAATATAAGTTTTTTGACAAATTCTGTCTAATTTCCCCTGAAATCCTATACTTTTACTGCAATGCGACGTAACTATCTTTAAATTAAGTGTCAAACAAAAATTAATTTGATATAGTAATTACTTAATATGCAGTAAGGGAGGTACATAAATACAAATATTTCAATACTAAAATTGATGCATTGAATTAATAGACACCTTGAAAAGCCACTTCAAAATTTAAAGCATAATAAATTTCACAATATTTTAGTTAGGGCAAATATTGTCTTGCAGGACTAATATTTTTGTTATATAATTTTTCTCTTTCGTATAGTGTTTTCTTTAAAACATAATTAAGGAAATAACATCAGGAATGTTTAAGGCAAAAATTGGTTTTAGGATTAAATTTTAGGATGTCATCAGCTTCAATGCTGTTATATGTAATTCAATAGTTTTCCTCAATGTTAGAAAACATTTATATCCCTTAGCGCTGTAAAGCAAGGCTTGTATTTCATTTGTAAACGTTAGCCTTGTAAAGCAATTATGTCATCACAGGCGTACTCAATCAAAATGACCTTTCCAGTCTATAGATCTCAAAGCATCCGGCTTTCCGTGCAGGGTTACACTAAATAACATGTTTTGGTGAAACCCTGCCTGAAAACTGCCATGTACAGGTTCACAGAAAGAATAGAGCACTAATTATAAAACTTATCCCAACATATTCTCAGATTTTGAGGAAATTGAATCTCCCTAACCTATCAGCACGTTAGAATTCTGATTCTTTCCTGATATTTCAAGTGTTATAAACCTTTACACTTTGAAGTATTTTTCAAAAATTCAATATTTACAAACTGTTTTAGTCTTAGACAATTGTGTTCATGAGCCTAAACATTTACCTTTTTTATGTTTACACACACCTTTCCATGTCCGTGGTAACACGGCAAGGGAAAACATGAGGGCATTCTCACATACACAGCGCTTTTACAGTCATTCCACGCACACACTAGGCTCTAAAATGTGTGACCCATACCTTAAATTGTAGATAACTTAACACAACTGTTGCATTCATTTTTTGCTAGTAACGTCAAAATATTTGCATTTACGTATATTCTCCGAACCTGTATAAACAAAACTCTCCAAGCAATCTGAGGCCAGGCGTTTTCATTCCCAGTGGTTGTTAAAATTCACATAATTGTAATATATTTGCTTTCTAGCACACACAGTTTACAATTAAAATAATACATTCTCTCACTCACCACATACCTTAAAAAACTAATGTGGCACATCACTTTTGATCAACATAAAACAATAATATTTATCATATTATTCTTAAGTATAATATTATAATTAAACACTGCTTTGGAATAAAACAAACAAAACAAAATAATTGACTTGATATTTGAAGGTACACTCATATCAAAGTTTGATGACTATGCAGCAAAACAAAATTGCCTTTGAAACTCGTTTACATTTTAGGTTACGTATTCTCGCTTAGCCTCTTCTTGTTTTCCTAAAGGGCACACAGCGCTGCTGTCATTTTCCTGTTGAGATAATTGACATCCTTCCGGTGTTAGCCACTCATAATAACGTCACGCACTCACTGTCATGCTCGCTTGCTGGGTTAAAGGATAGCTTTGGCTGCGAACCTCAAACCTATTCTTAATAAAGCCGTGCAGTGCAAATAAACTGTTCTTCTCTTCTTTCATGGAACTAAATAAGAAACCGCTTCGTGACTCAAGAAGTTGTTCTGTTGCGCTTAGATGAAGCATTTCTGAAAAGGCAGCTGGCAAACTAACATGCAGAAACGACCCTTTAGCTGGTGAAAATAAATAAGAAACTGTTTGTGATATCACAATTCTGAAAATGTGTATATGTTTCAGAAATAGCTTTAAGTTAATGCATTCTAAGGGGAGATAATATGGCAGAATTTATGTATAAATAATATTTTCTTTTTATTTAAGGGTAATATTTTTATTTTTCTGATTGATCATATTTTGCTGTATGCTTTATGATCTGCTTCTTGAACACCTATCCAGTTAAAAACGTATAACCCGGAAGCTGTTTACAATGTAATCTCAGCTCCCTTTTCTTCCTCCAGCGAGCTTGTTATTCACAGGCAGGTAATACCAAGTATTAAAGCCAGGAAATTAGGATGAACTGTCACTGGAATTATCTCTCATCCTCCGTACAGTCTGTTGCATGTACAGACCACTAACGATACCTGTTTAACCTGCGTCAGTGAACCTTGGCCACTCTTATGTCCTTTGTATTGATAATGGTTTACTTGTAGCCAACTTGAAACCATCTGCTTAAGAACTCGTATATCTGGATATAAATGTTTACTCTTTACTGAGATATATCTAATATTATTACTGTAAAACATTTAAGTACCAAAACATTAGAAAGTAATTAAATCTGAACTAGTAAAATAATTATACTAATAAAAGTAAAAGGTAGATACACAAATTATCAATGTTTACCTAGAGACAATTCCATTGTGTTTGTTTTAATTTAAGAGAAATGAGTCAGAATTTGGAATATTTAATATTGGCGAAATTAGCCAGTTTAGCTCTTCTTGGTAGTCTCTTTCATAATTACAGCAATATTTATCTTTTTATTTAAATCATTCTAGGAAAGGTTCTTAAGTAAATTCGGACAAAACAAATATACGATGGATAACGAAATAAACTTCAAAATTTTATTTTGTATTATTTTTATATCGGACAAAATTAAGTGGTTTAGTCGTTAGCTTAATTAAGAAATCGTTTTGCTCCTGTGTTTTAAAATTCTTGATAGAATTCCCAAGGATATGATATATAGTTCAAGGAAACTGAAAAAAGTCCTAACACTGTTTATTGCACTAAACTTAGTGTGAATTCAAGTGAGATAATTCTGTAATATAAAATTAAGAGTATATTAAAAATTTAACAAATTAAATAGGCATACTCTCACGTTGTGTTGCATTCCTTGATAAACAAATTTTATGGATTTCAGCAAACGTAATATTTGCTGTAGTACTGAAATTTTGTAAGCATATTTTGTTCACACCATTTTAATTTTGTTTCAAGGAATATTTAACGAAATCCTTCTTTCTTCGATTCTTTCCCCGCTTATTTTCTGAAAATTGCAATAGCAATAGCCATCGACATATCTTTATAACCTAATAACGCCATCAATGAACCGTTTGCAGCTGCTAAAAATGGGATATAGCAGACCGGTAACAAAATGTCAACCCATACTTATCTAGCAAACGTTTAAAAAATTATATACCGGCAACACAATTTTTAACACAGTTTTCGGAGTATAGTAAGTATACAGTCATATTTTATCCTACTAGCATAGTTTGGTGAGAAACGTTCTCTGTAAATATCACAGTATTCATAAAATTTTTATTATTATGATTACTTTCCCTTTAATTTGTTCCCCCTCGATATTCTCCGAAAACTAAAAGAATAAACACCATCTGGAATAAAATTAAAATAAAAATGATACAATTAATGCGTTACTCTTTACAAACGACATGATGTAATTCAGATATGAAAATAAGGTTGAAATAAATACATAGAAGCTACAGAAATCGATTCCAAATTGTATTTTAAACATTTCAGCAGAATAGTCAAAGATTATTGCATTCAGAGAAAAACAAATAAAACATCATGGATAGTTTTAAATAACATAGAGCTAGAAAACTTTGGAAATGTTAACTATCTGGGCTACAGTGTAGCATACAAAACAAAGAAAGAAATAAACAATAAAATAAGTAAATTTCAACATTTTTGCAGAATAATGGCCAACATCTTGGAAAGAAAAATCCAAAGAGAAACAAATTTAAAATTTTGTACGACAATGGCACTTCTTGTTTTACTATTTGGATCAGTGACATGGAGTATAAAAAGGATCATTGAAACCAAATACAAGCTTCAGAAATATCTTCGAACACTAAAAGTTTATACCAGAAAAGAATTGGTTATATTTTCGCTAAATGAAAAAAATACTAATAAACGGAGAAAAATGACAAAACCCTTTACAAAGAATTAATAATATTCGCATTCCTACTCAAATAGGAATGAGGGTATTGCTTCAGGCTACAGAGTTAGAGGACCTGCAAAACGATGGAAAGGAAACATGAGGCCGGAACAGAATATCTCTCCTAAACCATGATGAGTTGCTGGTATAATATTTGTTCCTGTTTATTTAAAGCTCTTAAAAGAATACAAGAGCATTTCACGTTAATTTACGACGTGACCTTTAACATTTTAAATCGAAAGGATTATGGCATTCGTTGCTTTAAGAGCTTCAATTGGGCACACATGTATGCACACTTTTCAAGAAAGTTTTACGTATTGTCACTTCAGGATTCTACATAGAACGGGAAGTATTTGCACATCGCTTTAAATAATTATTCTGATCCAAATTAGTGGAGAGAAAATTCCAATGTTAATATGCACTAGGAAAAAAGCAATAATGCAGTTTAAGGTGTTTAGCTATTTCTATATTTCTTATTTTATGAGATTTATAGCTTTTTTTTAATGGCGACACCGAGTTTTTTAAAATTAACTTGCATGTGCATATCGGAGCATATTTAATTACTTTCTCTACTACGTATAGTAAGTAGGGGAAGTATTGTATTCCACCCAAAAATTCGATACCGAGATTTCACCGGAAATACATGTTTTGAGATCCCCTGAATCCAAAAAAAAGCCGTTTTGGAAACATGTCCGTGTGTGTCTGTGTGTCTGTCTGTGGACAGCATAACTCAGAAACGAACAGTCGGATAAACATCAAACTTGGTATTTAGATTCAGTATCTTCCAGAGATGCGACGCAAAGGTTTTCAAGAAAATCCCCCCACCCCAGATTACCCTTTACATGGAAAATTTTTCGAAAATTTTAATTTTCTCAAAAATGGCTATAACGATTTTGATTAAAATATCGTATATTTAAGATATTTTTATGACAAATAAAATGTATATCTTGAATTATCTGGGAATATCTCCAAAAGTATTCTGCATTGTGAACGACTTTTGCATAACTGGTAAACCATAAGAGATAGACAAACGTTTACTACACAGAAAATGTAGATCGCGTTAAAATACACAATTTATGTCATATACATTTTTGTTGTTGAGTGAACCGTTTTGGAGATATTGCTTGTTATTCCCTTAAGTTTTTCAATACATATTTTCGTTATTCATTTCTTTTTGTCTGGGATATGCAAAGAGTGTGGGAAAAGGAATGGTGCTGCACCTAGCAACCAGCTTATTAAGAGATATGTATTTACTTAAAGGCTACTGTATTTCTATATTGCCCTTGTAAATATATATTACCCTTACATCTACAAGAAAATTAGCAATAAGATAGTCTGCAAATGTTTATCTGGAATAACATGACGTAGATGGAGAATAAGCGTTTGTAAAAATAGTTTGTACAAGAGTAGCGAAAGTCATGTGAGTGTAACACATCAGAATTTTTTTGTACAATACCCTGAATATCATTCAAACCGATGATAATTCGGTGTCGTATCAGATGTTATGTAAAAGCCTTGCCACACTAAGTGGATGTAAGTTAACTTTGAAAAGACTGCACATGAAACAATTAAAAGCAGGTGTAATTTAAAAAAAATCATAAAACTCTTAAGATTAAAAATACTGAACCTTGCCAGAACATACAAATTGTGTTATTGATTGCTCTTTGTACAGAAATTAAAGTGAAAATGTGGTACTATAAGTTATTAATGTAACGACCGATATCTTCCTCCTCTGACTGTATCGGAAGTTCAATATCATAAAGAGTTGATGACTGTATTGCAGTTATTGACAAATCTGAGATTTCACTATATAATGGAATTATATAATATTGAGTTTTACTGATTAAATTGAAGTTTAAGCAATATATCTTAATAATAAAATATACAGACAGTGCTGTTAGAATCATTTTCGAGAAAATGTTTAAAACAAATTGATCCTCTCCACCAAGACAATCTAGCTTGTTTGTTTTTTTCAGCCTCTCAAAATAAACACTTAACTCTACATCCGAAAAGAAAAGGAAACTTCATTAAAGATTTGAACGGGAGGGAACTGCGAGACGGATTTTCTGGCTTACAGTAGGCATACTATCATAATACATAGCTGTGATTTGAATATATAATTAATGCAAAAAATACATAAACTAAATGGTATTGTTTCAATTTCTGATGTCAATGTAGTTTGAAAGTGCTGTCTAACGGGAGTGCTTCGCAGTCAGAATTCCAATATTACAGCTGTGAAGACCTTTTTACAAACACAAAGTCTGTTCAGTGAACTAATATTTTAAACCACATTATTTCTAGTGTTATCGCCAGATAACTAGAATCTTCTGAAAGTTTCCCTCTTCCCTGCTTCCAGAACACTCTAGAATGTTCCGTGTAAGTTTGCAACTGCTACATAAGCCGAGCACTCTCACGAGTGAGTGAGTAGTTGGTTTCTGATGCGACAAAAAAAACTGCTGTTGACGACTGCTATGACGTGCAGTGAGTGTTATTACTGCAATAGATTATAGAGACCTTGTGTTTGACTCTTCAGCTGGAGAACCGTCCGGAAGAAGAGGCTACGTCGTGCGCATTACATTACGTCACTTTGCGAAGAAAGTGAAATGGCAGTGAAAACTAAGTGAGGTGACGGGGAAAATTGAACTACTTCACACGAGTGAGGTGGCAGTGTGAACTAAGTGAACTCACAGTGAAAGTTAAACTAAATCTAGACACTAAAGTGACAGTGCAAGCTGGACGACGTCACTATATTGACATATTTTCAATTTCCCTAAAGGAAAATGCAGTTCAAACGCTAGGAAGAATTTTGTGCTGAAGCTCTTCAACGTCTCGTAGGATGTCCATGGAAAATTTGTTCTTCCCTGTAGGACAACTCGAAGATTGTTAAATATGTTAACAAGGGGAGGCAATCAATTTCAAAGGAAGGTGAACCCTGCGCTCCGATTATTGCTCTAATGGAAGAAAGCATTAATGCCTATTACGGCTGTCATTGTGAGAGAATATCGTCGTATAACACCAAGAAAGCTTTCAGAAATTCTTAACATTTCGCGGGTGCCATCCACGCGTTAGTGAGACAGCCGATTCCCGAGAAAAAAAAGAAAGAAAGTATGTTCACGTGCAGGTTTATATGCATTTGACGATGAGGATAGGGGCAGTAGTTGAAACTCTGTTATATTATTTTGATCCTGACAACAAACAGCAAAGTTCTATATGGAAATCTTTATTTCAGCACCATAAAAAGTGAAAACAATTACTTTTCCTGGGAAAGTTAGAATATCACTATCAGTATACAAGGTTTACGATTTTCACACCTGCACAGAAATATCCCGAAAACTCTGCAAAAGCACATGTAAAAGGGCCACATTCCAGTACAAGCTGGACGCTGCATTTCAATAATGCACGGTACCACATCGCAAATTTTGGTGCTAAATATCTCAGACAGTGTGAAATGTATTTATCCCTCATGCTTCCTATAGCTAAGATTTACGACCATGTACCTTTTCGTTTTAACCAAATTAATGAAACATCTTTTCGAAAAATATTTTTCGATAGAAGGCATCTTTAAAGCTTCGGAGACTACACTGAAGGACCGATAAAGAAAGAAAAAAAGTTGTTTCCAGTAGGTCTTTGAAGACTAGAAGAAACGCTCTAGTAGGTTCTTTGCATCCAAAGGAGAGTACTTTAAAAATTATGAAGGTGAGTAAAGGTACGCTGTCAAAAATTTGTCACATTCCTTATTGCATAACCAATCTTCAATTACGAAAGATATCTAGAATACGATCGTGTTAAAATTTACGTTGTTCTCGGCTTCTGCTAAGTCGGCGTGACCGTTAGCTTGTCACCTTTGTCCTGCGGCTGTTGAACGCATTGGCAAATATGTCGATCTAGATATACTACCGATTATAATCTTCATATACACCATAATCGAAACAAATCTTTTTGCTGGCTACCTTCCAGTCACCGTATTGCGATAATTCAAATTTTAGACCACCAAGAAACTCTTTTTCTTCTTTGGTTTTTGCAACACACCAATAACGTATTTAATATATTTATATACCGTATGACAAATTTTGCATTTAAATAATTTTAAAATATATCTAGAAAAGTAAAGGCATAAACTACAGTAACTTGTGTATGCTCAAAGTTTTATATCTTTCAATTTTTAAGCTAGTGCTTCTTAAAATGAACCTTCTGAAGAATAATTTAAGCCATTGTTGAAGAAAATAGTACTATTTTAATTGCATTAATCGTGATTCTAACCCTTAGCACGTAAACAAAAAATATGAACATCTCTTACTGGCGAGGAAAAAAATCGGAAATTATGCTTGTTAAAGTGAAAGAGGAGGCATAAAATATTGTCACGCACGAGACAGTTTGTCTACAATTACATTTTAAGTGGACAATACCTATAACCGCAACTAGTGAAGTGCTTGAGATAGTTAATGCTAAAGTTAGACGTCTTATAAAACGCATTTTGGACACGGACATTCATTAACAAAAACAGAATGTGAATTTGAATTTGAACAACCACGTTTCACTCCTGGTATTAAAGTAATAGTCCGCTTTGGATTTCTTTCTAGACTGTCAACCCGTGTTGTAACATCTATAATGAAATATATAAGAGCGATTCAAGTACTGTTTTCATACCAGAATATACATTTATTTTTACAAAACTTTTATTCAGCACGTGGATTTTCCATTTATTACATGCTCATCTTTAATGTAACAATTTAAGCATAATTTTGGGTATACTGAGAGATACTTTGGTAAGCATTTCCTAAAGTTAAGACAATTTAGTTAGACAATTATTGCAGATTTCGACAGCATTATTGAAACCAATGTAGTATATAGAGATTCTGAAGTCCATAATTAATAATTATTTACTTCTTCTGCCGCATATTTAAGAGGTATTGTTACATTTAACTCAAAAATTCGATATCATGGTTTCGCTGAAAATACAGTATTGGGTCTTTAAAGCAAATAAATTAAATACGCAGCATTTTAGAAAAAAAAAGTCATGCGCGTTTTGTCTGTTAACACCATTCAGAAACGAAAAGAACTTTAAAACTTAAGTTAACCACGATTTAAGAATGCAAAGTTAATATTTTTAAAAATTACCTTCACTCCCAAGAGAAAAAAATAATCCTTATTTATTAAACTCTCAAAAAAATTACGCCGTGGTTGTGATGAGAATACACGAGGATACCTGATTGAGAAATACTGTAAAATAGGTATTTTTAATTTTCCGTTCACAGCAATAAAGTAGTTCCTCAGTCTCGCATTCCTTAAACAAGAAATAGATTTAGAGGGGTGCATTGAAAGAATATATGTGCGTATGTCTTTTTTCACGTTTCATATATTATAAGAAAACCCCTGAAACAAAGAGACGTTTTGCAAATATGTGCTTTCCTTGCAGTTGGGTGGGAGAATAACACTTCTACTCGTAAGCTCAGGAAAGATATTAATCTTGCTGGTGATGTTTAACTCCCAAGAAAATTCTTTCGTTTATTTTCAACGAAACGTTGAATGTCTAATGAAATAAATTTTAATCAGACTCATTCAATGGAAGCACATAGAAAGACGAGTCATTTTTATTGAACAATTCGAAGAAATAAAGTAAAAGTAAATCTCTATCTAAACATCTAATAAACGAGACTAACATCTAAACTATTTTTAATTTTTAAGTAAGCATTCAATAAAAGTAAGGGAAGAAAAGATAATGTTTGTAGCGAAGTTTATGCCAAACTTTGATACCCACCGGATGGGAGATATCATAAGAGTCTGAGACGTGTGTGCGGGCAGTTATACAGCTGCTGTTGCGACGTCCTAATTTTATGCGTAAACTACGATTTCTACAATACCGAAATGCTAAATTGTGGCGATAGGAGTTACTTATGAAACAAAGTGAAATTGTTAAAAAAACATGCAAATTAGTTGCGGTTATACCGCAATAAGACTTCGCTTAATTGTTCTAAGATTGCATTATAATGTGACGAAAAGAATGGAAAGCTAAAATGGTATCCGATTTTTTTCGTTTGTTTTTGTGCATACAATCACCTTCCAAACGGATGACATCTTAGTATTTTCACTCGGTATAACTTGAAATCATTAAAGACAGACTAAGGCAGCTACAAGACAATATAGAAGTTATTGACAAGCCTTTTTCACGGGAGGAGGGGCGGATTTGCCATTTCCAAACTATCCATGTTATATTTAAATTTTCGCAGTTTACATTATCTTTAATGTAGCCCCTATGTCGCATTTAACAATGAACGGGTATCCCTCCCTTTTTGTGTGATCTCATAATAATACGAATCGTGACACGTCAGAAAGTACATATTGCCTAACTTGAAACCGTTTCTAGGCAATATTTATAATGTTTAACGTAACACTGAACTAGAATCAACTTATATAAAGAATGTGAAAATTTATTGTTTCACAGGCTTTTAAAATGTTTCTCGAATAAACCTTTTAGTTTTATATTACGAAAACTTGTTTTGGAAAATTTAATTAAGAAAACACAAGCTTGGTTGAGGGGATAGGAATAAAAACACGTAACTGATTGTAACATAGATGTGAGTTACACAGTTATCAAAGACAACCTACTTTGTTCATCTATTAAGTTAGACTTCTGCTTGACTCGATAGGTTTTTCTTTTTCTCTCGAAGTAGGTATATTTAGAAAAATAATGTTATAATTTAAAGCGATCCATTATCAAGAGTTCTATAAATACCGAATTGCTAACATAACTATATTTTTATAATTTGCATAATGTATTTTGACAAATTATTATGAAATTGAGAACGTTTTATTCTGCGTAGCCTGAAATAATAATTAAACTATTGTAGTAGTTGCAAATTAGTGTATATTTTTAACTTACATAAACGCTTACAACTTGAGCTGAATGCGTGTGCAAATAAAATCAATGTTTACTCAAACTTAATATCTAACTTCAGTTGACATTCTTCTATGTTTAACTAACATAAGATAAACACACAATAAGAAACCTATTTGTTGTATCCGAACCCATCATCAAAACTACTGCTATTTATTTCACAGCTCCTAGTGCATTTGTCTTGAATAACATAGCATGAAACTAAATCAAATTCTGTTTTATTTATGGACGTTCTTTAACTGCTGTGGTCCTTACCGTCCCAATCTATATTGGGCGTGAAAGACCGGTAATTTTGCTCAGAGGCCTCTTTATCAAGCTTGAGGTTCTTTTACGTGCCGCAAATCTACGACACGGGGCTATCGGCTTTACTTCCCTTCCGAAGGAAGCCATGCTAAGGATTTTTACGTTGAAACAAATCCATCGCCCTCCGCCAGGTGTGAACCCTCGACCTGGGATCTAGAGGTAACCATTACACATAGCATGAAATGGATAAGTCTAAAACAGTAGAAATAGTATAGAATCTAAGTAATGAATTGGACTTAAGAAAAATTAAAACTAGAATTTATTAATTAAAAAAATAAGTAATGGAATATTGTACCTTAGTTCTTTATTGAAGTGCGGTTGAAATTAAATAGTAGTTCAATTTGTAACCTAGTTTCAGATAAATGTACTTCTAGAATTATTGAGAGAGTATATAAAAAATCCTAAGCACTTTTTTGGATAGAAATCAGTTAAAAATAACATAAAAAAGGCAATGTTTGTTATATAGGTAATATCTTAGTTATAAGTGTAAATTACTCCACACTTTTGATGATTATTTCAGAGCTAAAATATACTTAGGTATAGGCTGTTCAATATTTACAGAATTTGGAATATTGCTAGGGGGTTTTAAGAGAACAGAAGTAAAACATTCGCCAATATTTTATTTCAGCTTCAGAGGATTTTAGATCTTCTATTACAAATGTTATTCGCCTTTAGGAAAATACAGTTCTAAGAGGTAAATGAGAGTGTTCAGCACAAAAAATCTTTATCGTTATATAATTACTTCATAAAGGGTACGGAGAGGGGTAAATTATCGTCATTCGAGGTTCAAAAAAATTGCAGCTAGTATTTAGTAAATGGCGGAGTGTAACACTACAAAGAACCGAAAATATAAATCCAGAAATAAACAAGGTCCATAAATTAAGAAGTAATAATTTGTTCTACAGATGAACACTTATGTTAACATTTATTCCATTACTAAGAGGCTCTAAGTTTATACAGAGCTATAGGAATTACCTGCTTCGTTAACTATTCAAATAGACAACCTGTTAATAATTATACTAATCTATAAATAAAACAAAACACAGGCTAAAGTAATTCGATCGGGCAGCAGATATAAAAATCACACTTATCAAGATAGAGCTTAAATGTATAAGAACCTACTGAAACCTTTTCTATTCATAACCCGTACTAAATGTCACGATTACAAAGTTGATTTGAGCAAATTCAATACCATTCATCAGTTCTTCTGCAGCTTGCCTAAAGAAGTGCAATTGAACCAAATATTTGATATAAGAATGTCAATGTTTCACCCGCGATATTAACGTATAGAGTGTCTTGAATTTAAAAAAAAAATAAAAAATAATTCAGGGGGTACGTGCGTGTGTGTGAGAGAGACATACAGACATCGCAATATAACGCAGAATGGATAAAATAAATAGCAAGTTTGTTACTTATGTCATGACACGTCACGATGCAAGACGAAGATTTTCCAGTTAATTTTTCTCACCCCAAATAATCCTTTATATGGACAAGCCATTGTTATATTCAATTGATATTTTCTGAGGAACAGCTTTAACGTTCTGGATTAAAATACAATTTGTATTAATTATATAAATAAAGTGTGTGTTCAAAATTTTATATAACTAGTTGGTGAGATTGGTAAGAGTTTATATTCCTATTTTATGTAGCAGAGGAACAATAAAAGCCAGATAAAAACTTAATATACGAAAACGACAGAGCTCCTAAAATAAATTTTATGTAAACTATTTTTTCTTGGCATTATTTATATATTCACTGCTGTCTATTTCTAGATAAAGTCTACTTCGGTAAGCCATCTATGAAGATTTGAAAGTTAGCGGTTTATCTTATGTTTTTACAAAATATAAAATTATTCATGGCTAACAAATGTTGACTATGATATAAACATCTCCGCATCGTGTATATATCATTTTAAAATGGAATTTCCAGATAAATATGGATTATACATATATTATTTTTCGAATATACACTTATATTTATGTAATTCACTAATGCTTCAGTGTGTTCGATTCACTGCCACATTTTTTGGCGATATATATTTAATGTTTGATATACCTTCCTGAATTCACAGTTCAATTTTTATTTATTTTAATATTTTAAATGTCCTCTCAAGGAGACACTAGCAAGATTTATTTGTTGCAGTTTTTTTAGTGAATGTTTTCTTTTGAATTAGTAACAGTGTTTAAATTATATTTTTTTTTCCACTGTGTCTGATAGCTTTTTCTTGGGGGGGGGCCCCCTCACAGCGAACAAGAACAATAAATATAAATATTGCAGATAATACCTAAGATAAAACACAAACCGTCATTATGCCAAAGGAAATTTAGGAATTTACCTATACTTCGTTCGAAGTAGGTATTTCTTTTTCTCTCCTTCTTATAGTTGTTTGAACCAACACTATCTCTCCGTGTATATTTACAATTCCTTTCTGTTTACAGCTCTAAATTACACATTTTGTCTATTGTATTATTGCTACATTCAGCTAGCAGTTTTCGTCTTGGACACAAAGACACAAGGTCGTCCTAGCCTCTAATTCCAGAGGTCGCGTGTTCAAACCCGGCGGAAGCCGATGGATTTTTTCGGACGTAAAAATCATTAGCATGGATTCCTTCGGAAGGTAAGTAAAGCCGGTGGTCTCGTGTCGTAGATTGATGGCTCAAGCCTCATAAAAAGGCTTCTGAGCAAAATTTCCTGTCTTTCACGCCCAATATAGAAGGGACGCTAAGAAACATAGCAATTAAAGAGCGTCCATAAATAAAACTCTATTATTATTGTTATTATTATTACTATTGTTATTATTGTTATAGTTATGGACACAAAAATCGTCCCCGGCTGTAGCCAATGGAGGTGATTTATGTTAGGAGATACTTTTAGATGTTGAATTGTCATATTCCAGATGACGACTTCGTTAGCAAATACAGAAACATTTGTTTGTCTATAATTAATACTGTATATTGACTAAACCAAATGCATAATTGTAACTTTAATGTCAAGGAGTAAGAGCAAAAAACATACCTAGAAAGTATTTGTCTAACAGTATAGTAACACAAATTTACCTCAAAGGAAGACTTACGAAAATATTTATTTGTTAAATTGGGGATTTCAAATATATTTATTTAGTTTAGTACTACCCAACTATATTTTACAATCACCCTATTTGAAGATGTAAAGTTTACGTGTATTATATATTAGAAAAACTGTTATTAAATTACGTCCTGTGCCCAGTTATTTCCAAGTAAAATTTTCTAGTAGTTATTTAACCAAATATGTAAGAATGTTATCTTCTGATAAAGCGCTAGAAAAATGTACTGTTTTAGAGATGCGAAATTCAGAATACTACAACAATTCGAATTTTTATTTTAAAACCTATCATTTATAAAAGCAAAGTAACAGAAAACAATTCTACGCAGCTAGAGATGATTTTCTTTGGACTTGGAATATCTTAAAGAAACTGCACGCTGTAGCTTATGCACATTGTTATCAGATGTAGTATTTTTCCAGCTTAAAATATATATTACATCTTTTAACCGCGCTACGATGAAGTCGAAATATACGTCGGCATTCTATAATTCAACAGTAGCTTTTAATACTACGAGAAGTAGAGTCCAAATCATGAAGCCATTACATTGAACCTATGGTTACGTTGAGGCAAGCAAAACGCTTAAGCACATTTTTGTAAAAGACTAGCAGAAATATTTAAAATTAAAATCGGTTTCTGACTGAAACAATTATTAAAAGCCCCGAATATGAAAAATAATTATAAACCTTTAATATTTTCATTTATATATAATATATTTATCATATTTTAGCTGTTTTATCTTAATTCTTAAGGCTTATTAGTTACCTACATATTTTATTGTTCTAAATTGCTTAATACTAGAGGTCCAAAGTATTTTCTGCCAAACAAATATCACAAAGCTTACTTTTATTGCTCAAAATGGAAAAATTAAAATTAAATTGAGTTTTATATATGGGCGCTCTTGAACTGCTGTGGTCCTTAGCGTCCCATTTTATATTGGGCGTGAAAGACCGGTAATTTTGCTGAGAGGCCTTTTATCAGGCTTGAGGTTCTTTTACGTGCCGTAAATCTACGACACGGGACCACCGGCTCTACTTCCCTTCCGAAGGAAGCCATGCTAAGGACTTCTACGCTCGAAAAACTCCATCGCCTTTCGTCGGGTTTGAACCCACGACCTCGGGAACTATAGGTAACCACTACACCACGAAGGACGACGCTATAAATTGTAAATAGGACTGCATACTTCTCGAATTTCGGAAAAGGAAAGTTAGTCCGGTTGATTAAGTAAAATCCCGCATTTTTTTACTCTTCCATGGATTTGTGTCTTAATGAGAAAAGAGCATGTTTTAGGGTTGAAAGGGTGTTTTTTTCATTCGTTGTGCTTCGAGTATGACTATCAGCTATATTCTCTATGTTGAAAACAATTAATTCCTGAAGGTAGTTGTATCTGGGGAACAGATTAAGCTGAAAGTTAACGCGCCTATTCTGAATAAATTGCACATTCAGTTGGTCGTTTAGCTATATTTAGTTAATCGCTGAAACAATGCGGGTAGTATAGTAGTAAGTGATAGTATTACAATATTGATATATTTTGCCGGATGCATATTAATGCACATACACTTAAACTTAAACGTACAATCAATTATTGATCAAATTACGTTTATTAATGCTTCCAGCCATAATGTTCATCCTTATTGCCTGCATTCCAAGGAGAATGGAGGCAGGAATTGTACTGTAAAACGGATGCAGCTAAACTCTCTTCTGAGTCGAATTAATTGACCTAATAGTGGTTGTAACTATGAAGCCCGGGACTTAAAGTACTTACAACATTGTAAGTCGCCATTGGGGTACGTCTCGATACAATTTGAGATCTCCTTGTAGTTTACCGAGAAAAATGCAAATCAGTTGGGGAATTTATTTCGTGCCGGCATGTTGCCATGGTAGCTCAGTGGTTAGAGCAACCGGATGGAGACCGGAGATCCGTAGTTCAAATCACGGATATGGCATTGGATTTTTCAGTCCTCTGATTCTACTTTCCCTTCCGAGTCTTCTATTTCCTCCTTGGTACTTCCAATTACTTGTTGCTCATTATTTTAATGTATTTAAGTAAATGCAAGTCTACAACCTCAACGTTACGCAGTACTTCGTACATTTTCATCACTATAACTTCACAAATTATTCAACAGTAAAAAATCAAATTAAAAGTTTTGCCAAGAGTTTTGCAGTTTTTATATGAAACCTAAAATTATTACCATGGTATAATAAAGCAATGTAAAATAAGTTTATTCCAAATAATTTCTAAAGAACACTTTTGTATGCTTAAAAGATGGTAATTTAGGTATAAAATACGTAAATGGTAACTATGGTGAAGCACTAAAATTTTACCCACCCTCTACTCACTCCTGTACAAACTATTCTTACAAAAGTTTATACTTCTGCCTACTTCATGGAAGATAAACATTTGTAGAAAATTTCTGATTACATATTTGCTTGTAGGTACAAGGGGATTAGGCGAATAGTCGCCATAGTCAAATCTTTTAAGAGCGGTTCGGTATGCGATGGCTTTGAAATTTCGTTCTCTTTGCATGACCAGATGGAACAAAGAAAGAAAAAAAATAACGATTTTCCTCGGGAATAGTATAAGATTTTGAAAATTAAAATATATGACAAGGAATCTCGGAAATAGTTAACTCCATAGAAAGTATATTTTATATAAATTTTGTGCTTTAACGAGATCTACAGTTTTTGTATAGTAAGATTTTGTCTATCGCTTGCGGTTTACCATGTTATGCAAAACTCATTCTTAACGAAGAGGACTTCACAGGGTATTCCCAGAAAGTCAACACATGCATTTCATTTGTGATGATAATATCTAAGATATAAGGTATTTTAATCAAAATTGTTGAAGCCATTTATGAGAGAATCAAAGTTTTCGAAAAATGTTCCCTTTACAGGGTAGTTTAGGATAGGGAAATTTTAAAGTCTTCGTGTCGCATCCTTGGGAGATGCTGAACTTGAATACTAAGTTTGATGTTTAAACCACTTTTCGTTTTTATTTATGCTATTCACCTACACACGCACACCTTTTTCTAAAAATTTTTTTGGGATTCAGATGGCCTCAAAACATGTATTTGTGGTGAAATCTTGGTATCGAATCTTTTTGGTGGGATACAATACTTTCTCTACTTACCTAAAGTATGTACGTAATAGGGAAAGTAATTAATATTTTTTGGATGTTCTCCTGTGCGGTTCTATTTCATTGAATAATTAAAGCATTCAAATAATATTGCCATGCATTCACAACCTTAAGATCCCCTATCGTCGCTAGCGGCAGCTCCCTAGGTATTCGTATCCAAGCAACCCTTAGGTGGAGATGTATATTCATCATAAATTATTATTAGTCTGTTCCAGCTCCAATAAAATTAAGTAACTGGTCAATCCTCCACTTATTAGGTCGGCCACGAATTCTTTTACTTTTCAGTTTATATTTTAAAGTATTCAGAGATATCTTATTCTAAAATACATGTTCACACCTATCTGTTAGATATTCTTGTATCTTGTTCATTATACTAAATATTTTAAATTAATTTCGAATTTATTGATTTTTCTGTTTATCCAATAAAGTACACCTTGCTATACCAGGTGGCCCAACCGTACCGTATTTGACGAGTGCAGATATCCATTCGTGGATTAAAAAGTTGCACAACTTAACGGGGAAATTCCAAGTAAACACAGGTCAGTGGGGAACTGGCATATTAGCACTGTATAGGACTCACTACTACTAACCAGAGATTCTCAGAAATGCCCATATGGACACACGCAGACAGTTGGAACATTAACAGGGGCAAAGTTTCGAACACCTATTCAATGAAGGAAGACATCATAACAGTGCCGTTAGATGAATGATAATGATATAATAATAATAATAATAATAATAATAATAATAATAATAATAATAATAATAATAATAATAATAATAGCAGCAAGCTAACAACAAGGCAGCGAAATATTACGTGCTCTCATGTTTGCATGGTTTTCATTACGAGCTTTAATGTTATGATTTAACTCTACAATGATATAGTCGTAATGTAACTCAAGAACACCGTAAACTAAATTAAAAAATGGCTGCATACGGATACACATAGGTCAAATAAGGATATTTTAAATAAAATCTATGTAACTGAAGTGGAAAGCATTCTAAGACCTTTTCGGTCTGTTTATGCTGTTTTTGTCTATCATCATGGACTGTGCACTCTAGTGCAAGCCTGGGAACTGCCTCTCAATGAGCTCAATCCGCCTACCGTCTTCGATGATAAGTAAGAGGAGTGGTACGAAGGTCGCTCACGCTAATGCGCCAGTTTCCCAATGACCTGTGTTTACTTAGAATTGCCCCGTTGAGTTCTGCAGCTGTTTTAACGCAAGAAGGGATATCCATAGTCGTGAAACACGGTGCGATTAGGCCACCTAGTATATCCCTTTTATCATAAAATTGGTTCTTCTATGGCTGTAACTGTACGACTCTCAAATGTAAAGAATCTCTGCTATGGTTTTGTGGTTTGCTGGGCTAGAGCTCCTAACATAGTGATATGGAAGATCGCTTATTCAAGCCTACCGCCATAAAAAATATTTTTATTCATTCAGCTTCAAGTTTTCTAAACTCAAACCATATGTCAATACGAAAGTAAACAACAGCGACTCAGGGTCACAGCAGATAAATACGACATGTCTACAAACACCGCAAACTGTTTGGGATGGGAGTGGTAGGTTACCTACGATGTCCCTGCCGAAATTCCAGTAACAGTTCAATTTATTTTCCTTTCTTCCTGGTTTTAATGCTTAGAAATTCCTATGGCTGCGTATTATAATCACAAAGTTATTATGTACCGTGTTTATCAAATTCTTTGGAATTATTTTCATTTATTTAACGAGCACCCAATAGAATCCCACAATTATTAGTTTCCAGTATTTCCAATCGGTTTTAAATATCTCAGCCCGTATATTTTTTTTAAAAAATTTTATATTCATGAATAATCCAACCCCAAGTGCAAATCAGTAAAAAAAAAAAAATTCCGAAAATTCTATCCTAGCAAGTTACATTCGAACCTATGTGACATCTTCCTAGTTCTGAATGTAGGACCAAGCTCAATAGAAGTTAAAGTTTAGTTTACCTTTAGACTAAACGAACACTGAGGAAATTCCAATTAAATCAGGGTGCAAAACAAGGATGCAGTATTTCACCAAGCTTAGTGTTGTTATATATGATGGTTCAAAGGGAATGGAAAATGCTTCACTAGATGGTATAAAAACTGTCTTTAATTCTACTAGGTATTAAGACGATGTTAATTTGCGGATCAGTTATTAATAAACAAAGGTGGAGATGATCTGCAGAAATAAATCTGCAACCACAAAAAATAAGTACTATTTATACTTTTAAGATTTTAGAACACAACACTAACACAATGGCTTTTTAAAAGGAGAAATAGTGTCGGAACAAAAATCGTTTTAAATAATACTCCTATAGAACAAGTTGCAGGCTTTGAATATTTAGGATCTGAAGTCACCTTTAACTACATGTGAAAGCACAAATAAACGTCCAGTGCTCCATTAGATATGCGGTACAATAAATAAAACTCTTTAAAGGAAACGAAAGAAAAGTTGCCCAAATAAAGTTTTATAACGTAACCGTGTGCATCAGAGATATGGACTCTCACAAGAAGTAATAGGAATAAGTTACAAGCATCCGAATTGAAATTATTAAGATCAGTTACTAGGATGATTAGAATTAGGAATGAAGATATAAGAAGGGAATTAGATGTGATATCACTGAAAGAAATAATACATAATCTTAGGAAGATGTGGATAGAACATCTTGAAAGAATAGACAGTAACCGTATCCCTAAGAAAATATTAATATATAGTCCAAAAGGAAGACTAGACCTGGGGAGACCGAGGAAACCCCGAAAAGAATCTCTGTGAAACCGGAACAGACTGAAAGCCTAATCCTTGAAATGAAGAATAAGAAGAAGACTAAACTAAGTTTCTTACCGCGAAGATCTACTTTTACGTAATGTTTTAAACGTCGTTTTAGACCTTTAATACTATTAATCAAATGTCCCAAACTGTTATGCGTATGTTATCAGTTTTATATCTCGTAGTCCATGCCAGAACTGAAACATTAATTTCGCATCTTCTATATAACGTGAGTGTACAACACCCTCTTTGGACACAGCTGTGCCCGTCACTAATTGGTCGATTCCACCATTTCTCTAATTGCATGGATCCCACATTTCCTTTTTGACTGATTTTGAAATTGCATCCACTTGCTAGCTGACAGTGGGAGTTCAGGATGTGGGCAGTGGTACCAATGGGCACACAAAATGTATAAAACAGCCTTAAAAACTGGTTAAGCTCTCAATATAAGAGTGTATAGTTTTAAGATGGATTTAATTCGAAATATCGCGTGGCTGTTAAAACCTCTTATGCTCAGTGTCCAGTGCTGTCTGTAATATAAAGGTAGAATCAGACTAAAAAATGCAATGCCATAGCCGGAATTGAACCACTGAGCTACCATAGGAACATTCGGTTGGACATTAAATGGATTGAAGCCGTAGATTCATGGTTCAAAACCCGGCTAGAGTTTATGGTAAGCTCATTATAAATGGATATTGATAAACATCAAAACAGATAATAAAATACAAACCAGCCGAAAATGAAAACTTAGGGTGACCAAGAAAAGTATGCTCGGATCAGTCTTTGCTGAAGATGTTTTGGTCCAGTATGTGGTTCAATATGTTCAATACGTGATTTAGATGACGATTATTATCTAGTATTATTGTTATCATTATTCATGTTGTACCCTGTAGGAAAGTAATACATTTAACGTGCCAAAATACATAGAGAAAATGCCATTTCTTTCATCCTTTTTTTCAAAACTACTCTTCTTTATACTCGTAGGGATATTATGCGTGACAGTTTGTAACAAAGGCGTTCTGCGATAGCTACATATGACATTGGGTTTCAATCTTGGAAATTTTATATGATTCGTGTCCGAAAGAATCCCCCTCTATCCTTCATCCTGCTCTTATCTACTTTCTCCTCATGAGCTTATCACCATTTCACCACAAGCACAAGTTTTGAGACCTCCTGTACAAAGAAAAAACTGTTAAATAAAAGGTAGTTCCTCAACTTCGACCAGAGCAGTTGTACACCATCTTGGTTTTTAAATGAAACATTCTCAGGGATATAATTTCTACTATTTTCGGGAGATTTCTTTTACTCCAACTATTGCTTTACTTGGGAAACAACCAAAACCTTTTATTCCCCCAAAACTGACTCTAATACCTGTGATTAAGCCCGTAAGTTTGAAATAGTCTTATAAAAATGAAATTCTGAGATACCCTGGCAAAACTACAATAGAAATGTAAATCTTTTACAATATGAAACTCCTGCACTGAAGGTACTAATCTTATCTAAAATGTTCGACGCTTTTCAACTTTCCCAAATTGAGGTATTGCGTTTAAAGTTCCATAAATAATTACCTTTAAGCTCATTGTTAAACGTATAATAATAAGTAGTTTATAATCAATATTCCAGCTTTTGTACGTCATTCCACTTTAGACCAATAAAACGTAGGTATTCAATTTGAGCCAAATATGGGCATCTAAAATTAAACTGAGTTTTGTTTATGGACGCCCTTAACTACCGTGGTTCTTAGTGTCCCATTCAATATTGGGTGTGAAAGAACGGGAAATTTTGCTCAGAGAGTTCTGTTACAGGCTTGAGGTTCTTTTACGTGCCATAGGTCTACAACACGGGACCATCGGCTTTACTTCCCTTCCGAATGAAGCCATGCTAAAAAATTTTACGTCCCAAAAATCCATGGCCCTTCGCCGAGTTTGAACTCGCGACCTTGGGAACTAGAGGCTAGCATGGTACCCGTAATCCACAAGGACGACAATATGGCTAACAATTTAGTAAACTTCTTAGATTTTATTTTGTATTTCCAAACGAGGATATTTTTTGCAGTTACTAGATATAGCTCAGCTTAGAATTTATTTCAATTAAAAACCTGCATGGTGTTGAAATGCTTTATTTTGCACTATACTTTATTTTTAATGTTATATCTGTTTTCAATTAAATGTGCTGATTACGTACTACTCGATTTTGGACATAAGAAACGGTGAATTTCGTAACAAGCAAGATTTAGTAGCAATCACATTTCATCCGCACCTACATCATATAAGTATAGATGGGCGAGATCGAGTCTTAATAACTACTGGCTAGTAAGCCTATCTAAAGCTGTTCTTAAGATTGCAAAATATGCCTCTAAAGTTGCTGAATTAAAAATACATTCGGGTTATAAGTAGATCAACTAGTGTGTGTTCTCTACTACCTCAATATGATAATGATATTCTAGATGACGTGCAATTGGAAATAATAAAACTAGAGTGCTGAGAGAAAGAGAGAGAGAGAGAGAGAATATGTTAGTAATGCTGGACGAATTAATTTCCGTTCTAGATATTTGGATAGACCCATTTTACGCGTACTTATTCTCGTATTAAAATACGCGCTATTTATGTCAACATAATATTAGTTTCTTTTGTTTGGAACGTAATTTTAATGGAAGTCTTTTAAAAGTACATTTAAGTCACAATATCTAACTCTAATCCCAGTAGATTAATTTTTAATTTCCTAAGAAACCGTTAATGCAAGATAAAATTATATTGATGACTGATGTGGTTTTCTATATTGGTTTATATTCAGGAAGAAGCTTTCAATTTATGGGTATTTACAGCATGAAACATTTTCTATTTTTACGGTCGGTCCTCGAATATTTCTATAATTTAAATTTAATTCTAACTAACCCAAACAGTGCGTCTTTAAGCTATATGTCCAAAACATATAATTATGTTCATATAAATATATTATAGGATAGTTTCAAAACAGCTTGTTACGTAATTTAAATTTTTTGGTCAAGCAAATATCTGAGCTCTTAATTTTCCCTTCTGCTACTACTTATAGTTCT
This sequence comes from Deroplatys truncata, assembly GCA_030765065.1. Classification (NCBI taxonomy): domain Eukaryota; kingdom Metazoa; phylum Arthropoda; class Insecta; order Mantodea; family Mantidae; genus Deroplatys; species Deroplatys truncata. The sequence continues at coordinate 123,972,614 of CM060984.1, read as the reverse complement.
TTCCGAAAAACCCGCATTGTTAAAACTCTTGCGATCGATATAACAAACATTTAAAATGCATCAATCACGTATAGCTACATTTCTGTACTGTTTCCTTCATCCGCTAGGTTCGCCCTTTATGCGTGCGCATAATTATGTGACTGGCCAAAATCGCGCATGATCTTCGCTAATGCATATATTGCTATACTGTGGTTTTGCAATTCCAAGAGAAAGACTGCTGTTTTAAAGACAAGTAGTATTTTCTAATCCCACACCTAAAAATTAAATATTTTTATTAGTAAAATAAATTATTTAACATAATCAGAAGCCAAAATATCGTCACCTATTGCGGCTAAGTGGTAAGTCTCACATAGAACACACACGTTGTGTGAAGAGGTTTCGCCATTAACTCTAGAACAATCTGGTATTCCTAACTGAAAGAGATTTCTTTGTTGAAGTTACGCATCATGATTAACACAGAGCTGATAGAAGATTCGTCACTTATTGAACCATGAAGTAGAATGGGTATAGAAAACTCGTGGTTTGATTTCAAGCAAGCTACTCAGGAAAGAGATACGCGGAATTTGTATCTGATATTTGAAACGAGCCAAACATAAGCTCCTTAAAAATGTCTTAATGGTAAATGTTCAAGAAGCCTTGTGAATTATTATGCATAATTTCACGAGAAATAAAGTGCGTTTCTTTTAAATGCATGTTAAAAAAGGAAACCAATTTTCTTGAATTTATTGGTAATAAGTATACACATTAACGTTGTTTTCTTCAGAACAGTATCGTTAAAATATTTTAAACGTTTGTTTTCTCCATTGCTGGTCCACTTTTCTCAGAAAGTAAAATGTTTTCCCACAAATTTTGAACTGTATAATCTATACAATGTCAATTAAATAAAATAATGGTTATAGAAAAGTTTTACAATGTACTACAAAATAATTTTTAAAAGATAAGTTTGATTTAAAGCATAAAGCTTTGAATCTACTGCGTCTAACGCCTTAAAATGAATAATATATTTAAATGATATTTCATTTATAACTTATTTCAAGAAAGAATTACTGCTATATATATTATATTCTGCTTTAATGATCTTTTCTGTAAATAACTTTAGTATGTTATTCTGTGTGTTAATGGTAAACCCAATTTGGGTCAGATTCCTAATTAAATAAAAAATTTTTTTGGCAAAGTGTACCACAAGTAGAGAAAATCTAAACTTTTAACAAAAATTTTACATTGCTGTTTATATGATTCTTCAATTAACGTGAGTTGATTTCCTATACTTTTTATAAATCAATTTACAACAGATGCATTAATTAATGAAGATTTTGTTGCCCTAGTTAGTGTAGATTAGAAAAAAAATGATTGACGAGCTTTATCGATCAAGTCCCCTTAGAGCTAAAACAGGATTTATTTCTGAAACATATACTCGAGAAAAATTCGAAACACAAAAAGGGGTTGTTGTAACAACCCCTTTAACAGACGCCGTAGTGCCACGTATCTTGCTGTCCTTGCCGGTACTTAACAGTTAGTGTAACAATGACTTAGTGATACAGCCACATATGGAAAATATACTGAAGTCATTTACCTGACTATAGGCGACTTCTGCATTGAGAAGTCTCTCTAAACATGTATTTTCTCTTCATGATGAAATTTAGGTTTCTTCGTTTCACCGACTTCAGGAACTTTTCCGAAATGTAACAAAGGTACTTGCACACCGATACCCCTGCAGTACTTTGCAGTGAAACACAGTAGATTTTAAGTGACTCAGAGCTGTGCACTTTTACCTATGGATATACAGTTCATTTTAATATTAAATTTGTATCACGCCGTAAAAAAATTTCATGACTTTGGATCACCGCCCCTGAAGAGCGGTCCATGGAAGAAACACTGACTTCCTCACAGGTCACAAGAAACACCACGTGTAACTTCTTCAGCAAGAAGTGATACATGTATGACACACCATCAGTCTTGCAAGGAGGTGCCTCTAAGGAACATATTTCCACGTTTTGCCTTACAACGCCGTTAGTCCATAGTCTGATTTGATTGCCGTAGGGGGAATGGCGGGTCCACAAGACTGTGCGGCAGGTGTAAGAGGCGTTAGTTGACTTAGAACAAGACCTGGAGATCCTAAATGGTGATGGTGATGAGGTTGCTGATGATGCAGCGTCGTGGGCACCATAGAACCGTGCTGCTGCAGATCCGTTAAGTGATGCGGCGGTTGCTGCTGTTGATGAAGGTGATGAGGATGATGATGCTGATTGGTGATGTCCGTGACCGCCATCGAGTTGACGGCACCGGTTACACCGTTTCCGCCCGTTCTTCTCCTGCTGGTATTGTCACCATTGTTTTTGGACCGCGCTGTCGAGGCGGTGGTTTTGTTGGAGCCGGTTTTGGCATTGCTGCCAGTGCTAGTTGTAGTTACTCCAGCAGGGTTGGTTTTCCTGCGGACATTCTTCGTGTTGGGTAGCTTGTTATCCTTCTTCCACTTCATCCTCCGGTTCTGAAACCAGATCTTTATCTGTCGCTCGGACAAAACCAGAGTGTGGGCGATCTCGATCCTCCTTCTACGGGTAAGGTAGCGGTTGTAATGGAATTCCTTTTCCAGCTCCAGAATCTGATGCCTCGTGTACGCTGTCCTCTGCCGCTTTGGCTCCATCCCGGGCTGATACGAACCGTTTGCTGCAAAAAAAAAATCAAGAAATACTTGTTACTTCTCTGATGCAAGACAAGACTAGGAATTTAAAATCAGACAAGTTAATTGTGGGAGTTTCGCAACTTATTGCGAAATTTTATTAACTTAATATTCTCTAATTATACATAATATCATATTAGTTGATCGAGTTTAATATTGGCAATCTCAAGTGAAGTACAACACAACATTTTCACTTCCGTTGACGATTTAAATATTTAGCATAAGACAGTTATAAATTAAATTACCTCCTAGAGAACATCTAATATATATCTAATATATTGCTAGGCATTTTCAAGATGAAAAACTATTTTTAGAGTGAAACGTTTTCTTTGCAAATGTTGAAGACCCCTCATAACTTGACTGTATTTCGCTAGTAGTTTAAACTTCATCAGCAAAATAGCTCTTGTATATTTATCTCAATGAATGCGATTATCAAAGTTTAATTGAGTAATTAAACTTTGATCATTTCCATAAATTATTAAGCAGAGGAGGTACAGAATGCTGTGATTCTATTCCCAATGAAAATAAATTCTGCAGTTCTTCCAGATTCAGAACATATAAGGTTTAATGGTTGTCTAAAGAACCTGTGAAAGTCGGTGAAAATCATGAAGAATAAATATGTTTGTTACTCTTTAATGTGTTTGCATTCATTTGGATCTTTTGATTTATTAATTTCGGATATATTTAAAGCTCTTTGTTCCTATTTAAATTCTCCTGAGTATGACACAGTAGTATACCATACAGTTTTAAATATAGGTTTAGAATATTATTTTTCACTACTTAAAATACTTCACGGCTCATACTTTTTTTACCAATTAACTTGTAAGTTCAGTAAAAATGCGTATATAAATGTTACCAGAAGATTAATATGATCGTTTTTAATGTGTTTAATTTCTTTATTTGTGTTAATTATTTTAATAGTGGAATATTCATAAAATCGAAAAGATTACAAATGGAAAGATTACCTTTCTAGCATTGCGCCTTATAACTTTAAAAACTCCAATGCAGTTTTCCTTATAATGAAGCACTAAGGCCAAAATAAATTTTTAATGAAGACTATCAAATGATTTAACACATGAATCATTTTAGTTAGCATATAATACTGATTAAATAAAGAAAATAATATTATTTCAGAATTGCATGCATATTAACCACAGAAACTTTGTAGACTACTTTATATTACACATACTGTGATAATCATTTCATATGAATGACATGAAAACTATGGTTTTTAAGGTCTTTTTTATACATATTTACCTTAAACCTTCCAAAAATTAATTGAAATGGAATGTACGTTCTTGACACAATTTTATTTGGAATTAATAGGATTTGTTGTGTAACATTGGGAATTTTGGAAGTAAATTTAATTATGCTCTTTGGTTTCTAACTATACGCTCTCATAGGTCAATTTGAAGCCAAAACAGAATGCAGATAATTAGTAACCTGTGGAATGCATGAAAACCGTAATACTCTTGAAGCTGTATTTCAATTCAGATTTTTCGAAACTACATTTCCCTAAACATATTCATCCTTTTTTCAGAAGACTATGAAATTTGCAACGCTGAAACTTTTCATACTTATATAAGATAGCAGTTTAAACGAACTGAACGAGAATTATGTTTTAAGTGTGATAGATTTTAAAGCATTGAACATTCTATTCTAAAAGTTTAGGCTAATTTCATTGCAGTTTTGTTAAAGAAAATAAAAACAACTTTAACAGTTCAATTTCTGTTTATAACATTTCAGTTTTATGTTTGTTTTCTCTGACGAAACAGATTTGAAATTAGCTTAAATTTTTTGCGAGGTAATCGATTCAGTTGCTTTACTTTTACTCAGAAACAAAGAATTGGAATTTTGTCAACTATGAATTTATTAAAAAGCTACATTAAAATAGCACTTGGTCACAACAAGTGTGTGTTGCTGCTTTCTCGTGTATGAGGCAAGCATTCTCAACATTTATATTAAATATTAAAATCGTAATGTAGAAAACATACTTAAACTAAGTAATTCTCGGTAGTTAGAAACGAATGGTGTTGGTAATAGGGAAAGCAATAAAACTGGGTGTGGGTGTGAATACCTTGAGAAATGCGTATGAGTTGTGAATAATTAGCTTAAAAAGATAACACCTTTTAATAACTACCTTATAAAAGCTCTCTTCACTGTATACAGTGATTTTCGCGATTAGATTTCAAATAGAAACCTACAGCTTGCCTATACCGTCAAAAACTAATGGGACTATTTTCTAAAAATTGTACGGTAAGAAACCTAAGGACTGTAAACTATAGAGAGTTTATTTTGAAGTGGTGTTTAAAGGTTTGGGAAGTAATATGTATTGTTTTCGCTCAACGACAGGTTACCATGGTCCTGAAACAATAGATGAAACTCAAATCTAGAATCCAAGCAATCTACTGTGGAATGACAAGCAAACGAATCGCCAGGAACTTTATCGCTGAAAATATGATGTTCCATCATGCCCTATTTACCTTTCAATATCTGTGATATGAACGATGAAGGTGTAGAAATTTTTCGATAGGAAGTTGATATTGTGGGAAGCTAATTATTTGTTGGCCATATACATTTTTATTTACTAATAGTATTTATTCAATATTACGCCTTATTCAAAAGTTTTGTTCCGTTTTGTTAGTTTTTTTAGTTTTATTTCTCAGGCAGTTAAGCTTTCAATCGCAAGCCAAGCTAAACATTATTTATGGGAGGTGCCAGATGGTTTGAGAATGAAAACTTCAGATTTTTTATATTATACAATCATGTTAGAGTTGATTATCCCTTTGGCATTTCAATCTCTGGATTTCAGTATCATAACATAATGCTTTGATTACCAGGCTCAGCGTTCATAAATATGTAATTATTTAATCACAGCTTTGCATCACTAAATGATCCGTAGTTGGGTTTTGAGCACGGTATTCGCTGCCGTGTTAGCGATGTGTACATTGGGAGGGGGATAGTTTAGTGGCGTATTTGTTGCGAAAAAGGCACTTTTTATTTAAAAACTGTGTTATAAATAACGATAAGAAAATGCGTATTATTAGTTTAAGCCATTAATTATTATTATTATAACCACTATTATTACCATGAATATCTAACTTACAGGTATACAAATCAGTATTGAGAAGTACCGTCACACATGTGGCGAAATTTGGAAAATCAACAAAGATTTACCATCAAAGCTACTGTCTATAGAAATGGACTTTTTAAGAACATAATAAGGAACACTTATTTAGGAAGACATGAAAGGTAAAACTTCTGTGGCAGAATATGTACGATTTAAACAATTAGATGGTATGGGCACAACAGGAGAATGCCAGAGGAATACCCAGAATAGTTTGGGAATGGTGTACATCATGGGCGGAGAAGAAACATGAAGCTCTAGGAATACATAAATGTGTAAACAACATTGCAATTCTTTATATACATAATAATTATTAAATAAATTATAATTATGCCAATATTACTGAAAAACAAAACCCAGTTTTACTTTAAATTACTGCACAGAAAACATTTATACATTAATAAAGCATAATATCAGTTTATTACTCAAACGAACATCAAGATTAACTGCAGATTCTTATCATGGTTTAGCAATGTTTTTCTGCACTTTAAATAACATATTTACTGTTTTTTGTAAGTAAGAATAATTTTCTGTTTTATATAATATAAATAATTAAATGCGCAGAAAAAATACACGCAGAATTTTTATTGGTCTTAGTATTAGGTCCATCAGTTACCATTAAAACTTTAATTTGTATTATAAATATCTTGCTTAAGAATATGACTCAAATATTTCTTATTCCTCCATTTGTTTAACGACGTCATTGAACATACCTTCGTGTTCGCAACTACTTAAAACAGTGATAGTTATATCGCTAGAATGTATTTATAAGAATGAAAACGAGCACTATAATTTCATTTTAAAACTCAAAATTTATTTCTCGCAGGTACAACGCCGTTATTGTTTCGTTCTTCCTCCCTTCCCATCTGCTCATACGCTGTTTGACGGACAGATCTGAGCAAGCGAGAACCTTAGCTGTGCACCACGGAGGAATGAGTCGACGATCCCTGATTAAACTATTGGTTTTCCAAGAAATTAGTTTCTCTGAGCTTATGCTAAAGCTAATCACGAAGTTGTTGAGAGCGTTAGAAACGGAAATCTATAGACCTGCATTCTAGAAAAGGATTATGGTGAGTAAAAATTCAGAAAAGCTTGAACTCTGATTTTTTGGAATTAACATTATTTGAACGTTTGTTCCAATTTCTCAGAAAGTTCACAATGCATAATATTTCTTTCTTATGAAATCCTAAATGAACTGAAGGAAAGAAAAGTAATCTGTCAGAATCATAAAATCTAAATTATTCATAATCTGTGTTTGTTTACAATAGAAGCAAAAGTTTTATATCATATAATTTAACTTTGTATCTTATTATTAAGTCTTGAAATAATACGTACAAGAATAAAAATTAGTAATGTCATAAAATCTAACGTTTGCAATAATTTCACTTCGCAATTATTAGACATATTTTAATAAATTGAATAATTAATTTTAAAAGGATATTAAACCAAAATAATTGTCTAAATTGTAGTGTAATTTTACCATTTACTCACACACATCACCTCTCCACTTGGAACAATTAACTGATAGTAAGTTTGAAATGACTGGGAAACCTATTATGTACTTCCCTTTGTTTTTGCACTGTTGTCACAGTTACGGAGCAGTTTTGACTGTTACAGCTCAATCTATTACACAGCAAACTCCCTTTAACCATAGGCTTAATATGTAATTCTGAAAGAAAGATTACACATAGCTCTATAGTGCTTCTGCTATGTATATAAAAGTAGTTGTTTTGGGAGAAAATTTAAGACTTCATGTTAAACAAGTTAGCAACGCTAAACAGTTGAGGAGGTTCAAAATGGCCTTGGAACATGCACAATCAGAACTAATATCGATATATTCGTGACTGTAAAATAACATATTAATATAGAATCTTATTCTTAAATAATGAGATGCTTATAAACCTATGACCTATATTAGACACAAGGACTTAGGCTATCCACCATTAATAAAATGCTTCAAATTGTATGAGTGGTTTCGGAAATACATTTGAACAAAAATTGTCATTACATTTTCTCTTTTATATAGAAAACGTAGCATATAGAGAACGGGTTTCAGTGCATATAAACTTAAAATATAAGTAAAATTGAAAACATGAAGCTTTCAAATTTAAATATATTTTATAAATAATTTTATAGTGTTTTATAACGCCTGAAAACGTAAATTATATTAAATGGACAACATGTTAAAACATCAGCAGATAATTATTGAGAAAAGAATTACTAATCACCTACCCGCCTACATACAATATTCCCTTAATAAATTAATATGTTTATCATATGAAAAAACTGCCCATTAAACATTAAATAAAATATTGAAAGAAACATAGTTACAGTTTACAAAATTGTAACACAGCCGTGCCATTGCAGCTTTACGAATCAGGGGAAAAGATAATAATGAAGAAAAGTGTAGAAAAAATCGTAGTAATATAAATTCAATTTTATATATGTTCAAAAAGATGCAAACTAAAGATACATAACAAACAAAGACATTTATTATAATATTCGTTAAGAGAGGTTAAATATAAACATAGATAACAACTGGAAAATAAAAAAGTTGAATGAAATGAATCTGATGTGACATATTCACATGACTTTCTCTAGCCTCTCTTTTTCAGAGGGTATATAAACTATTCTTGCTAAAGCTTATTTTCCTATCTACTACATTTAATCCAAATAAACCTTTGCAAAAATAGCTATATTGCACAATTCGTTATCAATATAAAGAGAACAACGATAGTCAAATGTTTTAGAACTGGACGTTATATGCTGGCCTTAAAATTCCATACTGTTTCCATGCAATTGCGGAAAACAAACGAAAAACGATGGGACTATAAACGAATGACCAGTGTTGAAAAATTCGAACCTTTAATAACGGATATCAGAAAGGTTTATGCCACAAAAAACTTATTTTAAATAAATTGTGTGTTTTAAGCAGATCTAATTATTTGTGTGGTACGTTTTTGTCTATCGCTTAACGTTTATAAGTTAGACAAAATTCCTTCCGGATAAAGGGGACTTTTATGTTATTACCACAAAATTCAAGATATGAATTTTGTCATGTAAATATCTTTCATATATATAGTATTTTAAACAAGTCGTTAGAGCCATTTTTAAAACATAAAAAAAATTTCGAAAAATGTTCTATGTAAAGAGTAGTTTGGGGGAGTTTTTATTTTAAATGTTCGTGTCACATCTTTGGAGGATATTGAACCTAAATACCAATTTTGGTATTTACTGGACTTTTTGTTTTTGAGTTATGGTGTTCACAGACACACACAGGTACGTGAAACTGCTTTATTCGTATGGGGACCTCAAAGCACGCATTTCTGGTGAAATCTCGGTATCAAATTTTTTGATGGTATGCAATACTTCCCCTACTTATTGTACGTGGTATAGAAAGTAAAAAAGCGTACCCAACTAGTTCTTTTTTTTACTTACAATGAATGATTTACAACCCGTGAGCCAACTAGTTTTATTTTACAAATTAAAATGAGATCCTGGTAATCCTAAGAAGCTAAGATGGATCTAAGATGCTGATCTTGGACCATGTCTAAAGGTGTAATCCATTAGGAACGATAATGTGGTATTATTTTTCCCAGACATTAGATGTCATTTATGGTAGTTGCTTCTAGTTAAAGCAATCCCTTAGAGCATCCTTTTGGCAATAAAGCACTATAATGAAGATGAACGTCGACTCTGAGTACTTGACTTAATTATGTTAATTGTTTTTTTTTTGTTTTTTTTGCTATTTGCGGGACGATTAACATTTCGCAGTCATGTTATTACAGTGCTAACGGCAACGTTTCCATAGCCTTGAGTATCATCAACACTAGATCAACAGGTTACGTTACATAACATTAAGACCAACCCATTTAAGTGAGCATAGTTACACATTAAACCACGCAAATTGCTGATGACATCTTACTTTAATCCTTCTTCACCATGGCTGTATGTGGGAAAAGAATGAAGTTCCCCTCAGAAACATCCTACACTTCAACTTAACGCAGCACCAGTTTTCTAGCGAGAAAGCTACCCACCTAAACAAACTACCGATCCAATACCAAAAATCAGATCAAAAAGAACATAGTAGATCTATACAATTGGAAAAGCGAAAGCGTATGATCAGTTGGAATCACACAATCACCCCATAAATGATGTTATAAGATTTAATTCTTCGTCTTAACTGTGCCACACACAAATTGTTGACGCTACTGCGTCAAAGTGCTAAAGTTCTATAAAAATTATGGCTTGTGCATTTTATATGACTTATAACTTGTTCCATTTGTTTAATAATACCGAAACGTCTTACAAAAACTGAAGTTTCCATTCCAGCAGATCACATACTCCATCTATCTTATTACAGTGTATTATTTACCGAAAATAATAACTTAGAAATTTAGAGATTCTGAGGATCACTCAGATCACCAATGTATTCAAAAATAAATAATATACTGTATCTGTTTTCCTACATTTATCCAACTTTCGACAGAATATGACATAGGCTCCTACTGAAACAATACAAAACTTCTTACTGGACTTCCTCATCCAGCCTCTTGACAAATCGTCAGTTTCTCATTCGCACTGAAGTTTATAAGTCAACAATTCAACGATACATGCGGAGTTCCACAAGGATCGTTTCTTGTACTCAAATAGGGTATGCATAATCATCCTGAAATACACTTCCCTACTTATATAGGTATACACGAGATGCAGACGACACTGTTCTGTTTCATTCAGACCCCAAGTTCAAAGAAACAACCAGCTCTCTTTAAATATGTGTCTCTTCTGAGTGAATAATCCACAATTTGACGCATTTCACTCAACATCAGTTAGATAAAATCTAATATATTTTCATTAAGACCTTCTCATGTTGTTTCTCTACTACAGCTCATGAACAAGCAAATACACTGGCTCTCCTTACAAACACCAGTTAACTATCTCGACGCATTGTTTGACACTAGACTGAAATGGAACGCTCATATTGAACATTTCTTGACCTAGTACCCACCTCCAAATCATTAAATAACATGCATTAAAGTAGTGTGCAGACAAGGAATAAGAGCCATTAAAGAGCAGGATTGAAAAGGAAATTACCACAGGACAACTTTTTCAGCCATTCCGGAAATGACATGTAATTCACCTCTAAACTATTGTAATTCGCATATTTCATCGGTAAGATTAGGAAGTTGAGAAAAAAAATCATTTTCTTTTCGAGTATCCGAAGACATGGCCCAAAATATGTTCATTTTGGGTCACTGTAGGTAAACAATTGGTTGGATTTTTTCGGCGTTTGTTTTTAAGTATATTGGTTCCTTTTTAGGTGTAAACGGTTTTTTTTTTTTTTTTTTTTGCAATTTCATCTTGTTTCCAATACATTTATTACTGTTCTTTCAAATTCAAACAGACCAATAATTCATATATATTAACATAATCTCAAAATATCTGATATCTTACATTCACATAATTTTCTCTACCCTCTATCGCTTATTAGTAGGTATAAAAATTACACTTACGAAAATTTTATTTTTCTGTCTACTTCATTTTAATTGATAAAGCATTGCAGAAATAGATTCATTACACACAGCTTGTAGGTACAAAGCGAATAGCAATAGTCAAATGTTTTAGAACTAGACGCTATACGCTGATTTTAAAATTCCATTCCATAACAGCTGAAGATCTACAGGACTTTAATGGAACAAGTATTGAACAATTCAAACCATTAATAATGGATATCTCATAAATGGATGATCCACAAAAATATTATTTGAAACATTGCATGTTTTCTGTAGTACCTTTCCGTCTTCTGCTTAATGTTTACCAATTATACACTTATACAAAATTCTTTCCGAATGAAGAGGACGATACATTTTATTTGTGATGCAAATATCTTTAATACACTATGTGATCAAAAGTATCCGGACACCCCCACAAACATACGTTTTTCATCTTAGGTGCATTGTACTGCCATCTACTGCCTGGTACTCATTATCCGCGATCTCAGTAGTCATTAGACATCGTGAAACAGCAGAATGGGACGCTCCGTGGAACTCATGGACTTCGAACGTAGTCAGGTGATTGGGTGTCACTTGTGTCAGAAATCTGTACGAGATTTTCACACTTCTAAACATCCTTAGGTCCACTGTTTCTGATGCGATAGTGAAGTACAAACGTGAAGGGACATGTACAGCACAAAAGCGTACAGGCCGACCTGATCTGTTGACTGACAGAGACCGCCGATATTTGAAGAGGGTCATATAGAGTAATGTGCAGACATCTATCCAGACCGTCATACAGGAATTCCAAACTGCATCAGGATCCATTCCCAGTACTATGACAGTTAGGCGTGAGGTGAGAAACCTTGGATTCCACGGTTGAGCGGCTGCTCATAAACCACACATGACGCAGGAAAATGCCAAACGACGCCTCGCTTGGTGTAAGGACCGTCAACATTACACGATTGAACAATGGCAAAACCTTGTGTGGCATGACAAATCACGATACATAATGTGGCGGTCCGATTGCAGGTTGTCGGTATGGCGAATGCCGGGTGAACGTCATCTGCCAGCGTGTGTAGTGCCAACAGTGAAATTCGGAGGTGGTGATGTTATGGTGTGGTCGTGTTTTTCCTGGAGGGGGCTTGCACCCCTTATTGTTTTGCGTGACACGATCACAGCGCAGACCTACATTGATATTTTAAGCACCTTCTTGCTTCCCACTTTTGAAGAGCAATTCGGGGTGGCGATTGCATCTTTCAACACTATCGAGCACCTTTCATACTGCACGGGCTGTGGCGGAGTGGTTACACGACAATAACATCTCTGTAATGATCTGGCCTGCACAGAGTCCGGACTTGAATCCTATAGAATACCTTTGGGATGTTTTGGAACGCCGACTTCGTGCCAGGCCTCTCCGACCTACATCGATACCTCTCTTCAGTTCCGCACTCCGTGAAGAATGGGCTGTCATTCTCCAAGCAACCTTCCAGTACCTGATTGAAAGTATGCTTGCGAGAGTGAATGCTGTCATCTAGGCTAAGGGTGAGCAAACACCATATTGACTTCCAGCATTTCGCTTGCACGTCATTTTCAGCCAGGTGTCCGGAAAACTTTTGATCACGTAGTGTATGTGGTATTTTAATAGAAATCTTTAGAGCTATTTTCCAGAAAAATGTTTGGAAAAATGTTTTATGGGTAGTTTGGTTTGGGGGATTTTCTTAAATTCTTTGTGTCGTATCTTTGGCAGATAATGATCCTAAATACCAATTACAAGGGCCTTTATTTAAAAATGCTTTTTATTTATTCAAGGTGCCCCAAAACGTGTATTTCCGGTGAATCCTTCGTATCAATTTTTTGGGCGGAATGCAATACCTTCTCTCCCACTATTTATATGATGGAGAAAGTAAGAAGAAACAGCATTCTGTTCATAAAATTGTTCGCACTGTAGAATTTTGTATTTTTTGAGTAAAAGTGTTTCTCTGTTTTAAAGAATAACACTTGAGTGTTACATGATAAATTAAATGCATGAATCTCTCACTGTAATATATATGTAATAATGTGTATCAAGGGTCCAAAAATTACAATTTTTGGAAAAATGACACACATTCTCATTTGATAATGATTGAACGTAATTATATTGATGCCTAATATCAAGTTTATCACATTTATTATTAAATACGTAATTAAAACTAAAATTATTAAAAACATTAATTTATTTGCATCAATAATACTTTTGTGGATTTATACTGTATTATTTTATATTTAGGTTGTCATTTACAGTGTTAGTTGTTCCGTCAAATATGTGTTCGTAGAGCCAATTCTGCTAAACACACACATGGAATTTTGAGTTAATTTGGAACATTATCAATCACTTGTATGACATATGCTGATCGGTCAAAGTTAAGTGAAACTTTTATTCTTTGCCAAAACAAAATAATTGCTAAACTAATTTGTTACCTACTCCACTGAACGTAATACCTGTTTCTCTAAAAAATTGCGTTTTACAATAGCTTGAAATTATAGATTCTAACTGAATTTCTTCAGCTGCGATTACAAATGGCCAAGAGGAGGCAAACCAGAAATGTATGGACCAAAAAAACGATAGATCATTAGACATCTTCTCTCTTCTTCTATACTTGGGATGCTATTAGTTTAGTATTTGATGTTGATGGGTATTTTAAAAGTTATATTGCTGAAAAAGTTTATGTAAGTATTCCTGTCTAAATGTTCCTGTGTGGTGTCTATAAATTTCTGGGTACCTTTCTGCAATATTCCAAGTAATTATTTACCTTTTTCTCTGTTTCATCATTCCGTCCCTTAGATACATTCACCATGAATAAATTAATGAAGAGTCACAGTTTTGTTTAATTCCTTAGTTTATCTTAATTTGAATTTGTTATATTTTTATTTCATCATGAATTGCATATTTCTGTGTAGTCTTTCTGTATTAAACGTTTTGGAATTCATCTTTTTTTAGTGTTGCCCTGGTCATTTTGTGAAATGCATTGACATAACTGTTGATTGTCCAGGTCGTCATTCAAATTCAAATATTATAAAATAATAATTTATTCTATATAAAGGAGTTAGAAAAGTACCTTTAATAGTTGGTCTTAATTCTATTATATGTATTGATTTAATAGACTTTTTAATTGTAAATCAAATGTACTTTTTATACTAAATAAATATTTATCTTCCTCATCAATAAATGGAAATATATAAGAACAATCATACTACATCTATAAAATGTCAGTATCAAGCAGATCTTCAGTTTGAATACTTTTTTGTAATGGATTTTCCCTGGATATTAATATTGTATAACAAAAAATTTAATTAGCTATTGTTACACTCCTTCCTCTTAAGCTAAAAATATAATGGGGCTAATCTGGATTGTGGTTTCTGCTTGTTTAAAAAATATAAACAACTTGGTTTTAAAAATAGGTCTCTTCAAACTCCTAACTTGAATCTCGAAGGTGTAGGTATCATTGCCTTATAAATAATAGATATAAAAGACTTTGGATGTCTGTGTAGGCACAGTGCTTGTTCTGGGAACTGATTTATGTCCGAGGAAAACAGGAGGATAGACAGACAAATGCTGGTTTGAGTCTGGAAATTCCATGGGAGACATTCCAGCCGTCCAGCATCTGACATCTCCAAGCACACCAAGGCATTCAAACGTCCGGCCTTTTAACTGCCCACGCTGCCAAGAGAAAAAAGAAAGCCTTTCATTGCTTTATGGCGGAAGCAAGCGAAATTATAACTGTAGAGGCACAGGAAACTAATCATCAGGGAATACTTTATCACCAAAAAGAAAAGCTAGGTTTTACTGTGTGAAGGTCTGTAACTTTAATACTTCGATTTATATTACTGAGTGAGAATTGACTCAATACACTGTGGCTACACAAATTGCAGGATTAGTAATATTAATAAGAGCTAGACAAGGTTGCTGTATGTCACCTGCACTGTTCAATATTTATATGAACGATGTCATCAGAAAATGGAAGAGTAAAAGTTCAGAAGACATTGGAATTAATAGAAATGTTTTATTAAATTGTCTTTTATATGCAGATGATCTCATAATTTTGGCAAATAGATAAAAATTAGACCAAATATGCTAGTAGTATAAATTATTTCAATAGAAAAAACAAGAAGGATGGTCTTTGTATGAAATAACCTCATTAGGAATAAAATTGTAACAAATAAAAATGTAATACAGCAGGTACAACACTTCAACTGTAGCGATGTTAGTTGTAATTATGATCAAGGCTTATATATAAACCTATGGAGATATCAAATGATGTGTCGAACAATGAAACTTACACGGAAAGATACAAGTAGTGGCTGTGTCAACCCTTTTGTATAGGAGTAAATAATGGACTCGCAAGAAAAAAAGATGAGAACCACATCCAAGTGGCAGAAATGAAATTCCTACGAGCTGTTAGAGGTTGTACCAGAAGGGACGGAATAACAAATGAGCAAATAAGAGAGGATATGCGTATTTATGCAATAAATGATAAAATGTTACACTGTATTGAAAATTGGAGAGAACATTTGCAACAAACGGAAGAAGCTCGTATGCCGAAAATGACCCTGAAATATCGACCATCAGGGAGAAAGACGCCCCAGAAGGAGATGGCAATGAGACCGTAAAAGGCCGAGGGCCTTACACTTGCAAGGAAATAGAAGTGATACTAATAATGTGTAGTGAGGACATTTGGTTATTCATGTATAACAAAGGAAAGGGTTTAGCAATAATAGCCTTATACGTTTAAGGGGCATGCAACGTTTACTTTTGATTTATGACACTTCAGTTAATTTTCTTAATTACTACAGCACTGTCAATCAGGTGATTCTATCGGCCCACATGTTATGCAGCATTATGCAAAAATATCGCCCCATTTGTTAAACAAATACATACTTCTGCAGTCAATTCTTTTATCACATTATCTGGTTAGGTATCTAACGGGAATTAATTTATAATTGTTGCACAAATGCAAAGTTACCGGAGAGAACTTAAAAGCAATATGTTAGCGTTAATCTGAAAGCAGGATGGTGCAGAATGTTTTATTGTAGAACATAATTTTTCTTATTTAACTTACAAAATCTTAAAGCGTGGTAATTTATTTCAGCTTTCGTAGAAGATTTTGTCCAAAATCGCCCTAAGTCAAAAGCAATGAATAAATCAGGAAAAAATTAAGCTACTTAAACTGTAGAATTCGAATCCGCGCTGCCACTTTATAGCACTTAAATTATGGTCATTATACCACTCGGCTATTTGTTACCTCGGCGCTTTTTAAATGACTAATCTAGTGTTATGCAGTCTTTGGTACAAAACCTGACCGCTCGCAAGGGTTTTGCCTCTGGGTAGCACGCCATTTCACAGCCGGCCGTGCCGCACTCTGTCTTCACTTCTTAAATCAGTATTCCTGTAAACCTGTACATGAAATATAACCAGTTCTGGAAATGTTCTTCTGCAGCTAAACAAGCAGTGTACCAAATAAACACATTTAGATTGATACGTTTAGTTCGGCGACATTAATGTTTCTTTAAGTACAAATATACACGTTGTTCTAAAGATAAATGCCTTCCCATCTTCGCAAATGAAAACGGACTATTGACGCAGCCTTTAGTGGTAGTACTGAAGAAAAGAAAGCCTGTTGTGAATGCGGGGAAGGAGAAAGACAGTGTCGGCTCTGATGCACAAAAAAATTGTTAAATTCATTCTATTCACCTCCCTTCTTTCTTTGGGTGGTCTCCCTCCCTTTATTGTTTTTTTCCCAAAATGAATTAATTGCGAGCGGTCAGTTTTATACCAAATACCCAGTATCTGGTGAATTTATAGTTCCACTTCGAAACTTTGCTGCTATGTTATTGCGTTTAAAGATGAATTACTATGTGTTACAGGTTTATTAATGAAATACCACAAGATTTTACTCACGCCAGTAATTCACGCCAGAATGTGTATACTAATTTAATTTTCTTGATGTGGCATGGCCGTATAATACAATTTTCACTACAGGCGTTTCTCTTAATTGATTGTAGCCTATCAATTAGACCCATTGTTTTTTTCTATTTTGGCAATGGAGCAATATATTAGATGATTCACTCATCACGAGCTTTCGAAAATACAGTGTATAGTAAAATGTTTATGAAATGCGGTGGAAAACTGGTTTGTCGTTATTAAAAGGGATTGTTTGAAGTAGAGGAAGTATTGTATTTAAGAAAGTCCAATGTCGAGATTTCAGCGGAAATACACGAGGCTCTCTGAAGCCCCACCAAAGACACTTAGAAAAAGGTCCATGTGTATGAACAGCAAAACTCAAACACGAAACATCCGACAAATGTGAAACTTGGCATTTAAGTTCAGTATCTTCCAAAGTGTAACAGAAGATTTTCAAGAAAATTCCCCATCTAAACTACCGTTTACATGGAAAAATTGTTCGATATTTTGTATTTATCAAAATTACCTCTAAAGATTTTGATTAAAACACCTATGCTTATGATATTTATTTGATCAATAAAATGCACATCTTGAATTTTATGGGAATATTTTGTGAAGTCTTCTTCATTCGGTAGAAATATTATATAATTCTGTATAACGGGTAAACTATAAGAAATAGACAAAAACGTATTCACAAAACATTGAGACTTCTTTAAAAAACACAATTTATTGAAAATAACTTTTTGTGGCATCATCCATTAACAAGATATCTGTTATTATTTTTCAATGCTTTATCATTTCAGTTTTCCTCGCAATGTCAGGAAATAGCATGAAATTTAAAGACCAGCGTATACCGACTAACTTTAAATATCTGGCTGTCATTCGGTTTCCTCTATGTTCCTTGTACCCTATGACATAATTTGAAATAAACCTATTTTTGTACAAGTTTATTTCGATTAACATAAATTACATAAAGAATAGTCTTTCGTAAGAGTAACTGTAGAAGCTATGTAAAAATAAACGATAGTGATTTCAGAAAGTCATGCAAATATAACGCACAAAGTTTTTTTTTCATAGACCTCATTCTAGATTAACTAGTGTCCCGTAAATCACCTTTTTCACTATGTGTGGAGCCTTCTTCAATCCAAATACGTCAATGAGCTGGAAGGCATGCGATGAAGACGGACCAAAAGCACTTCTATCATTTAAAGATTGCACATATTAATAAAAACATTAGGCATTCACCTCTCGTGAATCTATTAAGGAGGAATAAAAACTAATCATTACGATGAGATTTAACAGCCATAAAAAAGTAAAAAGAAAGAAAAATAATTATGGTAACTCCCGCCACATTTGGCCGCAGCAAATCACCCATAGCCCAACTACCCCAATGTTGTGCTACACAGATGAACAAATCCTTTTCCCAAAAACATGTTCTAGACCCCATATAATTCCGCGTGATAACTAATTCTCAATAGGAGACCTGGCAACCTCATAGAGATACTGAGAAGTTCGTGCCTACACTAAGTTCACTGACTTGTGCTGAAAACAGTTCTAAATAACCAAAATCTAACAGCGCAAACTTGAACAATGGTGCATTCTATCCACATTCCAAAGACACTAAGTACACATTTGAAAATATGTTTTCCAGATGGTAGGGATGTAGGTGCCATCCTCGTACAAGATTATTCTATGTACATAGACAAATGAAGAATTCTGATACCAGTTTAGTCTAGGAACTATTATTTCAGCAGAAAAAAGAAAGTTTTCCATTCTTTTCGTCGCATTGTAATTCACATACTAACCGAGTAAGACAAATCTTATTGGAAGTGTAGATATGATAAATAACATATCTACATATCCTTTAATCCTTACTGTATTTTTAAGGGTCATTCAGCATTACTCTGAAGTTACGGCGCAACAGCGGCCTGCGTACCTCTCCCTCACTCCCTATCACATGTTCATACCATAGGTATAAACATTGTATTGTTTGTATTTCCTTTTATGAAATGTTTAATAACAGTAAGGTAGTTTAGTTGTTATTCCAGTATATTAAGGTTACATAAATTCATATACTTTGCTTTACTGCATTTTTAATTGCTGTGTAAAAGACACTATTTGCTCCTTAATTCAGAATGAATCCTTCATTAGGCATAAAATTCTTAGTATCTTAAAATTTTATTGTAAAGCACTGTATCTATTTGATATATGCATTAGGTGCATAACGTTTAAGTCAAAAAACTGTTTTGTTTTACTGTTTCATTAAAATTTAAAACAAGTTTGTTTCAATTTTATTTGCTTCCCTTAAACATAAAAAATGCATTTGTAAATATACGAAAGAACTACTACTAGTGAAGCTCAACTTGTTTTCGTGATGCAGCAACTCCTTCGCAGCGACGTCGGAGATAGCGCACATTCTACTCTGCAGCAGAACTGACCTTACCATAAAGGGTGATCCACCTGTCTTTAGTGGCAAACGAGCTGCTGTATACGTCTATGCTAAAGTCAACTTATGCATTGACTAGTAAAATACCTAGCCAAAGAATATAACATGATAACTCCCTAAGTAAAGCAAAATTGATGACGTTCAATGAAAAAGAAATTACAAGTATACTGTCAAAAATTGTGCTAGAAGATAAGATTGTGGAACAGGTGGTATAATTTAAATATTTAGGATGTAATTTATCATATAAAACAATTTGATCAATTAAAAATGCATTTCAAAACGTTTTTGCATAATCTTTGAAACATGGAACAAAAGAAGTCATAAACATGAGTACTCCTGGAGATCTCTATCTTGTTTAAAGGATAGCATCTCTTAAATCATAACTTGCAATAAAATATGGGAGCTTTCCATTCTGGAAAACAGTGCCAAGAGGACTCATTATAAGCCTAAAAATCTGAGATGTATAAAACAATATCTCTCCTATACTAGTGGTATCTCTATACATTTTGCAGGATAGTTTCAAGAATCCAGGTGAATTTAAGTAATAATTATATCTCTAAAGAGCGGTGTCTGAAATTGACAATACTAAGCAATTAAATCCACTACCTATTCAACGGATATTATTATTATTATTATTATTATGTTTATTATTATTATAATTATTACTACTAGACTTTATATTACACAGCTGGTATCAGATTGAAAAATTCAATTTAATAGCCGGGATTTGAACTCGTATCTTCGTTTTACCGTGCCGCTGTTCCCACCAACTGAGCTGCCATGGCAATATGCCACACTATGACACGCATTTTTTTTTAAACAATAACGCGTTATGAAATTAGTTTTTGGATAATCCTCCAATGTCGACCTACAATCTCGTAATTACTTTAAGTCCTGGGCTTCATAGTTAATTAGGTCCATCAACATTAATAGTTCTTTTACAACTGCCATATTTAAACCATGTTTCTATGGTAATTCAGTTGGTTGGAGCAGCGGTACTCTAAGCCGAAGATCCGGTTCAAATTGCGGCTATAGCATTGCATTTTTCAGGCTATTTCTATGTTTCAAACCTTAGCCTACACTCAGCATGCTAAAAGAATAATTATTTAATAGCAATTTAATTTAAAGAAATTTATTGATCTAATAGTATCAACTATGCAGCCCGGGACTTAAAATGCATACGAGATTGTTAGCCATCATTGGGTTATGTTATCACAAAATTAGTATCAAAACCTCTGTAAACCTGTGTGGTTTACCAGGAAAAGTGTGAATCAGTTCGGGAATTTAATGTCGTGCTTATATGTTGCCATAGTAACTCAACTGATTAGTACAGCAGCACGGTACATCAAAGTTCCGTGGTTCAAATCTCGGCCATAGCATTATACATATTTTTCTGTTATTCTATACGCATTTTTCTATCACTACCTTTCCAACCTTCGCCTACATACGGAATCTATGAAAAAACAATTAACAGTACTACATTAGCCTTTTTTCTTTGTTTGATTCTTATTAATGAATATTTCTAAACTCCATTTAACGTTTTATAATAATTAGCGTTTTCTATGTTCTTTAAATTTGCCATCATAGCTTTGTGATGTGCTAAAACTAAAGAGTCCTTATTTTTATTATTTAAAAAAATCGTTAGTTATACAGTTTCTAATGACTCCTTCAATATACACTGGGGTTGCAGAATATATGCTTACCGCTCACAAGGGATTTAGCTTGTCTTGAGCCGCACATGACATGACCGGCCGCGCCTGTTCGCAGATTTCGCTTCTTAAAACTTACATAAAATCCTACCTTATAGCACATCCTTCCTCATCCAAACAGGCGGTGAACCGGGTAAAAGTATTGCAAATGACTGTTTTGTTCAACCACTAGAATGTTTCTGATTTTATTTCGTACCTATGTTTCAGCATGTGACCGTTCTGTACGCTTTATCCTTCAGGCTAGCCTCCAAACAAAAAGCACAGATTATAAAGTTAAATCAAACTTGAGAAACTGAAGAGTTTAAATATAAAGATCACATGTTGTTTATATGTTGGGGTGAGAGGGAGACACACCAACACCAATCACTCTACCTTCAAATGCTTCCCGAATTTCATCATAGACTGTGCTATATGAGCAGTTGCGGAATCTTGTTGAAACCATGCGTATTTCAGAAAATTAAAAACAGAGTTACTGCCTCGAAAAAAAAACTTGGACCTGTTATACGTCTCGTGCCGATCGCACACCAGACGATCGTGAGTTGCAAGTGAGGTCTGTGTTGGCCGAGCTGCGAAACTCGTGCGAGTGGTAAAGTTATATTCTGAAAGCACGATACACTGCGATATTTTAATAGGTTTTCGATAAGGCGTGTCCTTGTTTCAAAGTCATAGTTAACATTATGGTTGAAGTTGTGACATATGTCTGCTATGAAATACCTCACATTGCTTCAACGAGCTAGTTATTTGTTCAGGTTTTAAATAACTATGGAATTAAGAACTCCTGATCACCTCACCTTTTCCCATCTCTAAGAAAATCTTATTCAGCAAAGTATTTCATCATTTCATCACAACTGAGTCATTACACCAATCGTTGCGGTTATCATTGTGATTTTATCACAGAACTACATTGAACTGTGTGTTCTGCGACCTTACACTATATGCTCGTCAGTGATACCACAGTAGTCTATAAAACTTATAGTTTATAAGTTCTAAATCCTTTTGAGGAAACATTTTAAGGTTTTAGATCTATAAAATTTTGCTGTTCTTTTCCCCTCTATGTTCAGGTATTTAAAATGCTCATGGGCTATTAAAGCATTGACATTTAAGTTCCAAAATGCTCCAACAATAACCATAGCTTTACAACTCTGTACCACATCCTCGAGCAAGTTTAGTAAATGCCTGGAAATAATACATCACGTTCGTAATCATTTGTTTATTATGTAATTAAGACATTCATTAACTTAGGCTGGCGATCATTTATTAATGAATCTGTAACAAAATATTCAGGGTTAATTGTTTTTCTTGCTCTCTCCAAGAACTCAAACTCTGGAATGTGCAATTAGGAGTTTGTCTTGAGTTATTTGCTTCAACATTTCTCTCAGTTAGTGGTAACTATGTTTAAGGTTCCCTACATTTCTAATAATCAAAGCTCAGTTAATTAGAACTAGCATTGTATCCTGTATTCTGAAATGTCTTCTCATATTTCCATACACGAGGTTCTTCCATAGAAGTTCGAACTTGAATAAAAATTGCATTAGTAAGATAGAAGGTAAATTACTATAAAATAAAACCGTGAATCTCGTTCATTTAAATAACATTTCATAGGAAGCTACAAATATTAAGTATGTAGTGGAATTATAATGGATAGAATTATTGTTAATTTTGATGTCACCATATTATAAACTGAAGTGAGTCGTTACATATTATTTATAATGTAGTGTAATATTTATTAGACATATACAAGACGAGTAACTCTAAATCCTATACAATAGACAACCTAGAAGCTAGATTCTATAAGGCGGGTACTAAATCAGATTTTTCCAATTTTAGAGGATTATACACATTTGTTTTGTTTTAAGTATTATCAACTTATAAGAGTAACTGTACCATAATCGTGAAAAAGTGCTCCAAAATTATGCATTTACTTTCAAAACTTATTGAATTCACAGAATCATCTCTTTCCAAGTAGGCTCTTCAGTGCAATAATTATTACATACATAGTTTTGTATTACAATTACCTGTTATACAACGGTATAACCAGTCATAGTTACTCCCTTGGAATTTGATAAAGTGTAATTTAGCAATCCTCTTTGTTACTGGAGAAAAACGTTACGTTTAATATTTCATTAAATAATATTCATTCTTAATTATCAACATCATAATATTAGTATATAAATTGGATCAACGTAATTCTTCATTGATAGTAACATTACTATAAATTTTATTTTCTAATAAAATCCACAAAACCTCGAACTTCTGCTACATTTTAAAGCTATTCTAGAAAATCCTAACGACCAAAATTATTTAAAACACAAGCTTTATATCCTGATTTGTTTTAAATAATAATCTATCAATAAATAACCCACCTTTTGTGGTAATTTGTAATTCTGATTAAATAGCTAATATAAATATTTGTGTCTAATCTGAAGCAACACCTTTCACTTTTAAAACCTTTTCATACTATGTCACATATGAATAAATTAAATTTTAGAACAAATATCTGAGTAACGAAAGTTTTCAGTGCACTTTTTACTTTACCAGGCTTTACCGAATATCAAATGCAGACATCATCTGCTTATTGAATGGTCTCCGAATATCGATTAACACCTTCCTAATAATCATATGTTTTCAACATTTCCTAATGTATAGCTGCTTCTTCAAAAGCAATTCTACTGTTTACTTTAAAAGTAAGTATGAATATGCAGCACATTAAGGGGAAAATGGTGGACGTTACTAAGAAATTAATTTTTGGGATAAGTTTTTATTTTATTTGACGTTTATTTTTATTGCTTTTCGATTAACCAGTTCTGTATCCACATTTATTTCGATTCACTGGTATCCTAAACCTATATTTCAATTCTATGACTATTTTAAATAATTTGTTTTATTGCAACCTTGTTATATTTTCTTTTATGGAACTGTCCCCGAGATAACTCACTTATACCATAAAAAATCCATTTTTATAAGATAATAAATAATTATTTTGTGTATGTGCACGCGCGCGTTTCTCTCTTTTTTTTTCTTTTTTTTTGGTAAATTTAAAAAACACCTAAGTGCAATTGCGCCAATCGTTGTAAAAATGATAGAACATAGTTTCCACATACAAAAAAAATGTAACCTAAGTTAATACTGTTCCCTGAAGAAGAGCTTGTATTTGGACGCGAAGTTTAAAGTTAAAATACTTCGCTTCTCGTTTAGTATTTTCAAAAGTGCTATATAGCAGACGTTTATGAACATAATGTTTTTGATATGTTTTATTACTGATATCATGAATATCCCACGTGTTATAACATATATTTATGTAATGTTTGCGTAGATATTTGATTAGTTACAGGTACTTTGTTAAAATTAATCGATTTAAAACAAAAGAAAAGAAAGCCTGCATCTTAAACTGCCATAGTTAATACAGCAAACATGTAGCTAAAATGTATAGGCATAAGGTACAGGCAAACGTTTATAACCAATCAAAGGTAGACATATCGAAATATAAATAAAAAGGAAAATATAACAAAAGGAAGCCACGAAAGTTAAAACTGAAGGATGAAAAAAAAAATAAAAAATTAGGAAAGAGAAGAAATGCCTGAGTAACAGATTAACGTAAGCAAACCTGCGGGCTTTATCGCTGTAGAAATAAATTAGTCGTCAAATAATACATTTTAACTGTTAAAGACTAAGGAATATTCATCACTAACGTAAATAATAACTATATTTATAAGATGGCAGTTACAATGCAAAGGCCTTCTTATACAAAATACTCTAATAAAGGTTTGCTACACCATAAACGTGATTTTACTAACGACTGTACATAATCTTTTCTTAAACAAGCGCTTTCTGCGGAGTTGTGAAAATGTCACTATCCACGTGTTCAAGGTAAGGACGTTTGTTTACGAAATTATTACCACTCAACACGTGGTAGTTACGGTAGGTCAAGAGCTCCATTGCTCCCGTCTAGCCAGGGAGGAGTAATTTATGGTTATGGGCGCCATTTATTTGGTGCTCAGGTTTGTGAAAGAAGGAAGGAGAGAGGGAGAGCAAGAGAGGAAGAGGGGGCTATGAGTGAAAGAGGAGGACAAGATTTATGTTCGTCCCGCGAAAACTTTTGTACGCATATACATATAATAGGGGATTCTCTTGAAAAAAAAGTTGTTGAATGACGAACATCATCTGAATATAGATGCGATAATATGCATGAGAATTCATGTGTTTGTGCGCATGTGAGGCCTCCCGTTTTATCTTACTTCATGACTTGCTTATTTCTATTATTTTGCTGCTCAGCGAGCACTGGGAAAATTTGTTAGGTTGATGACGGAAAATGCCTACAGATGACTGTTAGGCGTGTGAAGAAAGGCTTAGAGGACATTATGCCTAGTCAAATTATTTCCTATTGCCGATTGCCGTTAAGCTCTCAATGAAAATGTTTAACATTAAATAATTTCAAACCAAAGGACACCAGAGTAAGAAAAATTACACTTTTCATCTATAAAAAATTTGTTAGTTCTTGTTGACTCCTACAGAATTTAGATTAGAATCGAGCGTCCATGTTCTCGGCGGCAGCTTATTTGTCAGGTATCTTTGAGTTCTTTAAATCCCCGTCTAACCCTTTAATCCTATTTCCACTGTAGATTTTTAAGCAGAAATATTTTTTGAGATATAAATAAATTTATTGAAATATTACTGCACAAACGTTTGTCTAAATTTATCTTACAAGTGTAGTTGCATTTTTTATAAAAGAGACTGTTTTTATATTTTGCATAATCGCATATCTTAAATATTTTAAATATTAACCAGCGAGCATAATTAAAACTCCATAATAATTTTGTGTGGCATAATATACAGAGTACATCTCTAAAAACTGCATAAAAGCTCATAACTGAAAAGACTAGCTGCTGAAAATTAGCACAGTTACTATAAAAAGTCTAAGCAATATGTGCGAAAATTTGTCTTTTGGTTTAAGAATTCAAAATCAAATTTCACTTTGCTAGTTTCTTAATGCATAAAATGCGTTATACCTTATAAAACAAGAGCAAGGGCTCCTGTACATTCTAAATTATTGCTCTTGCTTAAAGAATATTTATTTTTGAATATTTTAAACTTTGTACCCTTTGGCGCTGATTGATAACCCCCCAGTTATCACCATTGTTGTCATGGTATACATTGAAAGATGTTAATCTGCAAAACTCTGGCTCTTTTAAGGCGGAAAAAAAAACCTTAGTAGCAATAATTTGTAATGAACCAAATTTAATCCTTAAAACGTTTTAAGACATATGTAAAAACTACAAAATTACAAAAGATAAGATACATAATTACATTTACATGTACCTACTCTCTTATGCTGTTCAGTCTGTATCTCATTTCAATTCTAAACACACAGAAACAATAAAAGCCGTTTACTCGCACGAAATCTCTGTTTCTCTGTTTAACTATAACACTCGCCATTAGGGTGCAGAAATTAATAAGCTGTAGCATTTGAATAGCCATTACAAAGAAAAGAGTACCTTGATCTAATATAGCACCAGCGTTGAAACAATAAATGAAATAAAATATCACGTAAATCGTTATGGAAATTCATGCATGTAATTAACGTCTAAAATAAATGTTGACAACTTCCGCTGTACATTGTAGCGGCGAACGATTTCGCAGAATACGTTGCTGATATACGACAGTCCGCTGAAGCACTCCAAAGGAGGATGAAGTCTTTTTTGCCGAAAAAAAGGAAAGGACACGACCTCTTACACCATCTCCAAGAGTGAGTAAGATACATAGTGGTAATTAGGAACTATGTACGCATTTAGTAGCACACACAGTAGCATTAGCGAAAATAACGACAACTTCACATTACAAAATAATTACAGTGATGCTATAAGAATCGGAGATTATAACGGTACAATTTATCTAGAGCTTTATTTTATTTAAAAACTAATTTTGGTCTTTTTTGAGGAAGCGTTCTAATGTTTTCCGTTTAAAGAATAAATAACATTTTTCTTGTCTCATATTTTATTTTACTCCATTTTTACGTTTTTCTACTTTCGTTTTTACTGAAAAACTTGAAGATAGCATACAAAATTTATATTCGCACTTTAGGGCAAGTTTTGAGAAATGTAATTTAAAACCTCCCACATTTGTCACTTTTGTACCTAGAAAATGCTTCAAAGAGCGAAATAATCGTTACTAACGTGACCTATCACTGCAATTTAAGGAATTATTCAAATTGAAGTTTTATGTTTTTCTGTTAAAATGTTCAGCATTTCACATTTATTAAAACATCATATGCAACATATTTAAAGGAGTATATAGGTTTTCATTTACTTTTTGACAGATTTATTATATTTTAAAAAATTGCCTTACATAACAGTTTGATATGAGAAGCACAAATTGCAATAATTAAGTTATTTTCAGTTTTATATCGAATTAATTTGCTGTATGTTAATGCATTAGATTAAACCAGTATGAATCCGATAAAAAGGAAAGCTTTAAAGAATTGAGGAATAAATATACACAGGCCAAGATTGTCTTTTATACATGGGATTTGCATATTAAAAATTAACAAGAAAAGAGTCAACTTTTATTAGTGGCTGTAATTGAAAATAATTAAATACTGATAAAATTCTAACTAGTAAACTTACGCTGTTCACATTTGGTTAAGTAGTTTCTGTATTGCAATGCTTCGTGCTTTATTGCTTTCCTGTCTTTTTTTTAAAATAGTAAATTCAAAATTGTTTGTTTTCAGGACGCCACCTATTACAACGTTCTAAAGCGGTATGTAGTTTTAAGCAGTCAAATTTAATAATTTTTATTGATTTATTTTATTTACACTTTTAATTTTTTTATTTTAAAACGAATAAGTAAGCTTTTTCTGTTGAACTGAAGATTTAAAGAAATTAAAAATTCCGCTAGAGTGGACTGGATAACCGATTCTCATACTTAAATTCTTCAGTTGCAAATGCAAACAGAAAAATTAGAATTGCAAGTTAAAGCATATACGTGCTACTTGCCTTTTTTGGAAATCTGTAACAACCTGGTGTATAATTTTCAAGGGTATCTTATCAAGAGTGTTTCACACTTGGTTGAAGTTTTGCACCGTCAGTAATTACAGCAACATTTCTATTCAGTTTATATTTTATCCTTTTCTCCATTTCTTAACATATTAATCTTAAACATGTATATCGTCAAGTATGAAGCTGTAGATATGTGCCTATTATGTATAAGCGGAATGCTAAAAACGGTAATTAATAAGAGTGATACACGTTTCACACAGATATATATATATATATATAAAATCTGCAAGAATTAGGCCTAACCGCCTATTTCGCCTTCAAAGTTTACATTTATCTTCTGTAATCAAAGGACTTCCTAGTACCAACAACTCTTTTTTTCTGGTTACGTATATTTTAATATCTTGTTAGCTAGTCTGTCATCCTCCATTCATATTATATATTAGTATCAATCATGTTTTTGTGTCATTCCATCATTTACGTTTAAAATACTAGCCGGCTACTATGAGGGGGCTTGGAGGAGAGGACCAGTTTTTTTTTGACAATGCGTAATGCCATCAAGTCCCGGGATCAGAGGGGATTGAGGAGAAAGGCGATAGGGGAATGTACAGTTGCACAAAGAAAACAGTACTACATTTTGCAGGCCTCATCTTTATCATCAATAGGAGCAATAATCTCCTTTATCGCCGTTATTATATTTATTTTTGTTTTATGAGAAAGACTTAGTTTAAATCGGTTAATACTATTCTCATCTCAAATAAATAGATCTATTGATCTATAGTAAATGCAAATCAGAACTGCGGGTGTTTTCTTTACCTCACTGTCATTCCCTGCCCCACCCACTTGTTGCTTAACCGTTTAGTTCCGCTTCCCATCGCACGCATTCGTATCGTGGCCGACTAGTGCGTCGGTTCTTTGTTGATCTACATAGTAGCATTTTATCAGCACTACTCCGTAGAAACATTTTAATTGTAGATACCGATTGAATACATAGAAGAATTTAGAATGAAAATTATACAGACTACATACTTCATAAGCATTATTCTGACTGGATTTATTTATAGTACTCTGCATCTAGTTGCGGCTTAGGAAATAAGAACATGTCGAAAGAAAACTGATACTTATAATATACTCGCACATACCTTTTATATTTACACTATTTCCTTGTTTATCTGATTTGTATGTTAATTGCAGCGGATTGTACTCTTTTAATTTTCCAGAAAATTATTTACGATACCAAGAACAGGTGGTATGTAGAAGCCGTACATTTTTAACAAATACACTTTTTAATCTATCATTTAAAATTGAAGGCTCCCAATTTTATTGGATTTAATATTTGTGGATTTATTAAGGTCTACAGGGCGTTTAAGGCAAAATTCTCATATAATTCATTTCATTTTAGGGGTAGTTAAACTAACCGTCAGGTCATCCTCTGTAGTTCCAACTTTTACATTTTCCTCTTCATCTCCGCATTTGAATAATTTAACGTAATATTTGCCATCGGTGTCGTTTTCATCCATGAATCTTTTTGCCATTCACCATTCGTTCCATTGCATCTCCCATAAAGAAATATTATTATTATTATTATTATTATTATTATTATTATTATTAAATCGCCCAAACAATTTATTTCCTTTTTCTTGGTCACGTACGTCAATGTTCTTGGTTCGCATCTCTCTTCAAATCTGATTTATACTTCCAGGTTAAGCGTACATTTAATCAGAATGAAAGAACAATAAGTATTGGCTTCTTTTGTGTGTCTAAATGCTCAATCCTCCTCCATATTCACATTTCAAACGCTTTTAGTCGTTTTCCTCGCTTCATTATAACGTCAAATTTTTCTCGCTATGGTCGCACTCGATACAAAGCACTGCAATAATGTATTCAACGGTCCATATAAAGTGCTTATTGTTGTTTCAGAAGTTTCCTTTGTCATTGCTATCATCTGTTTTACGTCTCGATAACAGCTAATACTATTATATATGGTATGTTCGAATTATCTGAAGCGGTCCTCATTATCCACTACCTCATTTACTGCCTATTTCGTGGATGATGAGTTTACCAAGTTAATGAACATCTTCTCAAAAACTAATTCAGATATTAGCAAGACGTTTTCCCTGCGAAATTAATGAATCTAAGAGCTTTTCACGTCACTGAATTTTTGTAGCAACTGAACTAAGTAGATGTTATGGGAAAAATATGTGGTTTTTAACAAATTTTTACGCACATTAAATTATATAGCATTAACAATGACCCAGAGATTGCACTACTATCAGCAGAATATCCTAAGTAAGCGTAAAGATTTTACAGGTTTAGCGTGTAAGCTATCTAAAAAGGGAGCCTCTTGTTTTAAAACTATATATTTTGGAATATCGAAAATTTTCTTCAAATAACTATTGTCAGCAACTCGAGTTAGCAAAACATGCAAATTCTCAATTATGGCCGTTAATTATAATTTTATATCTATATTTGTAATGAAGGATTTCCCCATTCTGAATTAAATCACACCGATATACAAAAAGTGGACCAAAGCTCCCGATTCTAGAGGGCGCAGAAAAATTGATCAAAAGTAATGAACTATATAAAAATTAATCAAAGTCTGAATATTAATCTGGCAGGAAAAAAGAAAAGTTCATTTTATATACATCTTTTAAATTTTAACTCTCCGTAGGTCTGTCACAAAACCACAATAAAATTGTGAGTCCTCAATTTTAGATAAGGTACTTGAAGGATGTACTTGCTTACAAAATGTTCTTGCATCCTCCATTATTATTTTGAACATTTAAAAATAAGTATATTCCGTTAAATTTAACATAAACGTTAAGACAAACACGAAAATATTGCAAAAAATTAATGAATTTTACTGTCAATTTATATTCGTGAGGCGCTTATTTCTTAACACAATTTAGACAGTGATATAGAAATTATATGGTAATGAATACTAATGGAGGGAAGTGCCGAAGATCAGGTGTCCAATTTAATACCTATTAAAGCAACGCGGTCTCTGATACGTATGAAACTGCGATGTTCTCTTAGTGAAATGCAACGAATGGGTTCTCTCTAATGCGTTTTAGGTAGCTGCAATTGATTGTACTTTTAATACAGTTATTTTCAAGTAAAAAATTATATAATTCAGAATTATAGGAAATAATTTTTTACTGATGCTGTCATTTATTATTAGGACACTGTTTTCCCCATGGTATAAAAAGTGCGTCAAACAGTTGTTCTGAGGAGAATCAGTCTTTAGGTATTCGTCTCTTACTTCATTGATTCCTCTAAACATGTCTGGAGGAAGGAGCGAAAGTTTGTTTTTTTATATGGCTTCACAAATAATAAACACCATATGTACATCAAACAGGGAGACCCAATGAATTGTGAACCGGCTGCACGGTGTCTTTACGGTTCGCGATGGCGGCGCGCGTTGCGGTCTGCGGCTATTATAGAGTGGCGCTGATGCAACCATACACCATTTTTTTTTCGTCATGGAGGGATATTTTATGAAGAATATTAGGTTTTTTTTTCAGAGCTGCAATAACGATTATTTTGTGTACAGACATTTCCATGAGGGTGGAACCAGGCTGCGCCCGAGAAAAATATTAAATATAGCCCTAGGTAATCGTTGTATACACTATTGAGACTCCACTCACGAAATGTACGTCATCGTACAGGATCACCTGGTTGAAGAGCGTATGCTACAGCTGTTTTATACCGTTTTAAGGTCAACAATGTTGTGGCTCTTTGCAAAGAGTCGTGCGAAATGCCTCCCTGTTGTGAAAGAAGCCCAACGATTCCTGAGGGGAATTCTCCAAATGATGACCAATGTCGTCTAATACTTCTTCGGTAAGAACCTTACGCTGTCTATGACTGAACACCTTCTGTGCCCTAAAACTTATTATAGATTATTGTACGGCTTGGAAGCTTTACACCCGTATTTGCACTTGAGCTGACTGCGTTAACAAGTACGAATCATACACAAATACACCTGCCCTTGATTGCAGCAGCAGCGGGAAGCGCGTGTCCACACGCCCAGTGGAAAAACGCTGCGCAGCTGGTTCATACTTCATTGGGTCTTCAAGAAGTGGCGTTCAAATTTCATAATTCCAGAGATAATAAAGCGCTAAATTACTTTCAGATTATTAAAAAATACTTTCTTCTTTTGTGTGCACATACCTCCTCATTTCTTAACTTATTTGTCGTAAAATAAAATCACAGAGTTTACATAGGTGATTTGCTTAGTTTGACAAATCATCTTTTGGTAATAAATCAAATGTTTTAAATAATGTGTAATGATAGTATTAATATTTGTGGAAAATCAGTTTTACTACCCCAAATATGATTTAAAATCCATATTAATTTGAATATTGTATTTACATCTCAAACGAATTACAAACAAGTACTATACCAAGGCTCTCTCTCATGCCTTAACCTCAAGGTTGTATGTATGGTAAAGAGCTTCTACAATACATCATTATTGTCACAACTATGTATGTTCTCATGCTCCTTCTTTAAACTTCTTATCCACTTATCTCTTACTTTTCCTACGAAGCCCCCGATCTTATTAATGCCCCCCTGCTCTCGTGTCTGCCATCGTTTTAACTGCTAATGCCTATTGTTTCAATTTATCCCCTTTTCCATCCCGACTTTAACTTTCCAATTTTTTACTGTTTCACGCTCTATTAAACAATGCAAAGTATCTTCTATTTCCCACACAAAATACATCTTTTCGCAAAGTTTTTCCTTAACTTCCATTTAAGTAATTCACAAAATTCATTAAAAACAGCATGGCAATTGACTATCGGAACTCGGGTTAACAAAATTGTTTTGTTAAAAGTACGTTATAACACCTGTCACAATTGCAAAAATTCCGTAGCTTCCGGTTAAAGTGTAACAACTTGTTAAAGCTGCTAACCTGTTGCTATAGTATTCTGTAACATATAACAATATCTTGTTGAGATGCAAAATATGACTAATGATACCAAGAGCCAAGACTGTGTTGTTAGCGCTAGCAATAGTATTACTCTACTACTGCTAATTTTAACCCAAATTATACTTTTAACCCTAGAATCTGCTGTTGCTATAATTCAATCATCGTATGTCTTTGCAGTATTAAGCACACTTTATTCTAGAGAAGTAAATTAATAATGTCAATACATATCAATCATCCTGGCTGAAGATGGCTGCACTTTTATCAGTGCTTCTTGATCTTAAAGAGTGATCTTCTTAACCAGCAAGTTACAGAATAGCCCTGAATATGTTAGAATTCCTATACAAATTAAATTTTAAGCCAAAGGATACAGTACCCAAGGTTGACGGTGTGTCAGAGTCCAAACACAGTAGTTCATATGAAATGGACACCTTTACACAACTTGTTGGAATTTTCATTGAAAATGTTAAAATTCAGGAAACTATACCCATAACATAAATAACATTTTGATTCTTGAGTACTTTCGGCTCCTTTTTTAAAATGATTTAGTTTATGACACATGTGGTTAAAACTCGTTTACTTCCTAAATTACTCGGAAGCTAATTTGTAACAGATACGTCTCACAATGCCTTACTTCAAAAAAGAAAATCTTGCAGTATATCATGTAGCTGTGCCATATTTTAGCTGCTGTTTAGGTAGAATTAATGTAACACTGTGCTTGACGTTTGTTTTCTCTGTGAAAAATAAATAACGGAAGTAAGCTACCAATGAGCTTCAGAATTTTTTAAAAATCTTCTGACAAACAAAATTCTGATTGCAGCAGGCTGGTTTATACTTAAACTCAGAGACACTGAGTGATAGGCAACTTTTTCTTTAATGAGACTATTCCCTATCCTCCGTCTGGAAAGTGTGAAAGCCAGAGTCAATGTGAATGTTTCAACATTAAACCAAACAGTAATACACCCAAAGTTTAACAACATAAGCGAGTAACAAACATGAACAATTATTTCAAAGTCTACCGACGTGATCGTGGTTTATAAAGATATTATATAAGAAAGAAGCAATGAAAGAAGAAACTGAAAGAAGAGAAATTATTTTCTGCAGTGTCAGCATTTTTATTTCGTAATTAATGAAGTTGCACGTATATCATATTCGTTTATCCGCAAAACAAAAAATAAAAAACTAAAGGTGTCAATATCCCGCCGTATTTACTGACAATCTTGAATGTATTTACTAGCAAGGGAATTGTAAAACCATTCATGCACACACGCATTCCAGAATGTCTATTATATAATGCGGGATAAAAAGGCTATGTGGATAAAATTAGACCCATATTCATCTACAAGATATTGAAATTGAAGCCTGTAGAGAGAACAAAGTGAGCCTGTAGATGGACATCCTTGCTTGAAACGTAGCAGAGCTGTATGAGTAGTGCCGCATGATTCACTTCCCTTTGCTTGCTTCCAAAGCTAACCTAAAAACAGGTTTAGCCCAATAATAAAAAGCATTGCCTCGTAAACTTAAATGGGAAATTTGGTGCCCGAATTTGCAACCTTGGAGTTAAAGCGTTAGTTCATTTTTATATTCGGCCTTTTTACGGTAAATTCCTTCTAAAACAAAATTTTGCTGTGGGGGTTGATACTTTCGTTATGGAATGAGCAGAGCTGTTATTTCTCTTCTAATGGGTTAAATATGATTGTATGTTATAGGGGAAAAAAAGATGGACGGCAGGAGAGAAAAATTAACCTTAAAATATCTTGAAGATACAGGAAAAAAGGCGAAGTATGCAGGAGACTAATACAGTATTTTGTTTAGGCAGGTAAACTAAGCAGGGAGACAAACAAATTAATTCATGAGAAGCTGACAAATATTATAACATGTCTGATATGGGGCAAGGATTTAGACTTGGCAGGATCTGGATGATGCAATATGTATAATTAAACTGCTTTCAGAAAAATCATAGAATTTAATAAACCTCCATATATGTGCTTTTGTATCTTGAAAATGCATTTGATAGATTGCAGGTGCATCATACTTTACAAGACATAATAATGTCCCAAATGGGCTTTTCAAATTAATAGAAAACTTATTCTAATAATTTTGGCGAAATAAAAATCCAGCATAATTGACTGAGAAAATCCCAATAAGAAGAGGCGTAAGGCAAGGTAACTCTTTAAGTACCCTTCTGTTTAGTATTATTATGATGTAATTATTAAAGAGAGATGTATGAGAGAAAAACATTAGCACGGTCTTTTATGCAGATGATATTGTTCTTGTGCCGGACAATGAGGACAATCTGCAACGACTTTTGTAGCAATTCTGTATTAAATGTCACAATTTTTACATGAAGATCTCCATTAACAAAACAAAAGCATTATCTATTAGTGAAGTACTGCTGCCATGCAAATTATAAATTCAAAATTAAAACTACAGAACAGGCTATGCACTTGCTTATCTGGGTGCTAACATTACAAGCGAAGGAAATCTAAGCCAAGAAATTAACAATAAAATGTTAAAAGTAGCAAAAATATCTGTACTAATGATGTATGTGGAGAAATAAATACATTAGAAAAGAAACAAAAGTTAACATTTAGAAAGCGGTTGTCCGATCAGTAGAGACAAATGCTTTGAAAATAAAGGCAAGAGACCACAGGAACACAAAGAATGATGGAAAGAACCGAAATGAAAGTGCTAAGAAAAATGGCTGGAAAGACATTGTATGACCGAGTAAGAGGATATTAGAGAGATGTAAAAGATCCAGTCTGTGACAGAATGGTTTGCAAGAAGGAAGACAGAATGGAATGAATGTATCTAGAGTATCTTAGGAAAGAATTGTACGAATAGCAAGGGACAATACTTAAATGAGAAAATAAGTCCAAGAGTTCTTCCTACAGAAGATGGAAGGAGGGCTTGATTCACCTATAGAGCAGGAAACTGTGCCTGAAACAAAAGTAAGAAGAAGAATTTAAGGTGCATTGCTGTACAGCTTTCAGCACAGTATATTTGCATGATCAGCAATGAGAATCTCTTGCTGTACCTACAGGGTGTGGTAGCAATATTACAATAATTTTTACGAAGTATGGATTCCAAATAATTCATCGATCATATTTAGAATATTAGAATAATTTGTTAAAGATATGGCACTCTTTTGTAGATCTTGAAAAAAGAATCTCTTGAACCGCTAAGAGGACAAATGAAATAGTGGGTAAATACTTGAACGTTTGAGACAAATTCCTGAAAGAATGAAATGTGTATGAATTAAATTGGTTTCTCTTTTCACTCAGATTAATCACTTAAGTATTTTCTACAACAGTTAGTGATTCATAAAAATTACAGTCCAACAAAATCCTGTTGTATCAAGCTAAGATACCTGTATATCTCGAACAGAAAGACCCCAATTGGAGAAATGATAGTCGTGGCTCATGACTGAAACTGCACTTGCTATGTTTATCCTGTAATTGGAGACTACGCAAGCACTGTAAAAAACTGCAACAGCATTAACTTGGCCTCTGATCCCAGTGGATTACGTCTCTTCTGTTTAAGATGGCCTTGGGACTAAATAGTGAGAACAAAAGTAATTGTTCTGAAGATTAAGAATAAGAATTGCTGCGTTAGTGTTGGTCTCATTGCGGATACTTTCTTAAACACTGAAGCTATGATAGTTAAATATTTTACAATTTCTTTTCGCCTTCTTGCACACCAGCGAGTGCATAATATTTCCTGCCGTATGTGAAAGAGGGAATTTTTAGAAAGTTACACAAATAAACACGTATTAATTATGTTAAATATATGCAACATCCATCACTTAGCACCTACAGAAGTATGAAAGTCATTTACATCGCAACGTAGTATAAGGTTTCATACCAATATTCAGATAGTTATAGATCGCATACACAGAACTATCAAATGAAAAGCTATTGTTGTAAGTATTTCGAATGCGAAGGATTCACAAGCAGTGCTGCTGTACATTGTTAAATTTTCTTACCATTGTATACATTTTCTCTTACCGAACAACTAAGCTTTTGCCAACGTTGAATTTCGTTTTCATTCATCACATATTAAAGACTGCTTCATAACGAACTAGTAACGCTTTCATCATCACTTGTACAGAAAGTGATGATGAAAGCGTCACTTGTACAGAAAGAAGTGTTCAATAAAATGGACAGGCGAGATACATATTACACCCAAGTTAGTTATTTTATAGGGTAGAGTTTGGAAGACCATCTTTATAACATCACAGTCTAAAGTTTCAGTATAACAATTTCATTCGCAGAATGGCAATTAACGCATAATTAAACCGTTTTGACTTTGAAGTTGTAAATTACAGCATTATAAAGCGTTTTGTCAGTGTAACGGGGAAAAATATAAGACGTGCATAAAAACTGATGCATCTATATTATCGACTTCTTCTCATCTTTAGTTTCGAGTTGCTTCCATGAGACTCACCGCCTTCCACAGCAAATTGCTCTTTTCATGCAAATACCGAGTTCAAAAGCAGCTATGTTTTTACTTGCTCCGCTACGTATTAGATGGAGAAGTTATTGTATTTCACTTACAAATTTCATGTGGATATTTCAATGAAAATGTATGTTTTAAGACGCCCTGAATAAAAAAAAATCATTTTTAGAAAAACACCCGTGTACAGTGTACAGCATTGTTCAAAAATGAAATGCCCAATAAATACTAGACTAGGTATTTGCATACTCCGAAGATGCAACACGAAGATTTTCCAGAAAATATCCCCACACCAAACTATGCTCTACCTGGAAAACGTTTTGTTATTTTTATTTGCTCAAAAATACTTTTAACGATTTTGATTAAAACACCGTATATTTATGACAAATAAAATGCATATCTGAATTTTCTGGAAAAGGTTTGTGAGGTCCCCTTCATTCGGATGGAATTTATTATAATTTTGTATAACTGATAAACTATAAGAGGGAGACAAACATGTGTTGCAAACAAAACGTATATCTCTTTAATATGCAAATTTATTTCAAATAAAGTTATTGCGACATTAGCCTTTTCCGATATTCCGTTATTTTTTCGGTTTGAATTTTGTTATTTTTAAAATGCTGTCACTATTCAACTGTTTCTCTATAACACGGAATTAATATGGAATTCAAACCCAACATATAGCCACATGCTTTTAAACATGTGACTATCCCCTATCCTCCTCGCGCTTACAACGAAATATGTAGATAATGAAACCTTCTGGGTTGGTCTCGATTAACATGAAGTAAATAGAAAATTAAGCTCTCATAAGAAGAGTTCGTAGAAGCCATATAAAAATAAACAATAGTGGGTAGAGAAGGTCTTGTGAATGTAACACGATGTAATCGTTTTAATAAGAGAAGACCAATAGCTTTAATGCTCGCATACTGACCAAAACAGCTTGTATATTGCTGGGGAATATTTATGAGACATTCCTACTCTGTAATATAAATTACTTCCACACTTCTATAGGTGCTAAGTGATCAATGTATCACATTCTTCTTCTTTCTCAGTTTACCCTCTCCGCTTGAAGGAATTACACCTTCAGGGCTTACAAGTCAATTCCTAGAGTCAGACGCCTGTCGGGGAGCAAACAGCGTTATGGATTGGATAAAGAACCGGGATAGGTGATGGGCTCGAAGCCTGGTATGAGAGCGAGGAAGGAGAGGATATGAAATGTCGGTGAAATAGATGAAAGGAAATGTTATGATGGAGCAGTAGGTGGAATGAATTGCGGGGGAACCCGGAGAACCCAAAAAACACCCCGCCCAGACGCCACATACGGTTCTCGGGGATCATACACGGGCCTCGATGGTGAGAGGCGAGCGGTGTAACCATTTGGCTACGGCTCCCCCCAACGTATCACTTGCCTAACATGAAATCGTATTCTGAAGTAGTTTTTTCATTACCCTAAAATAGCAACATTCGGAAGAAATCACTAATAGAGGATATTAATGAGCAATACTAAAATGCTATCGTGCTGTTATCACTAGAGAAGTAATTTTAGATAGCAAAACTAGGATTACACACATAAAATGCCGACGTTATGGGTTAATGAAATAAGTAGTTGCAATATAATACTCTGAATGTTATACTATAGCTCACCGACACAGGTAGCCGAAGTCGTTAAGATGCGCCCTAGAGTAGTTTATCTTTACGTTATTAGCACGACGCTTTGGCCCCAATTTGAAGTAGTTGTAGCCCCACTGTTGGGAGATACGTTTCTTGTAGCAGTTACACCACGTTTTGCGGGAGATATGTTTCTTGGAGTGTTCGACCCACGTACGATACAAAGTTTCCGGTGGTCTTCTGCCAAGGTCACTTTACTGTGGCCTTCCCCCAATGTTCACTTTTCCGATGCCCTACGCCCCCACGTTTAAAATTCAACTTTTGTTTATGTTTTTAAATATTTATTTAAAATATTATATATGTATGCCTCGGCTGCGTCAGTAGTAATTTGCAGAAACATGTATCTCTTAGCAGGGGTTGGTGCGGCTAAAGAATGAAGGCTTACACAAAATTATAATTTTTTACTTCATTCCTTTTATTATTCCTTCTCACGGTTAAATAATACTTCACTATGTATTCCACTGTAGAGTTGTGAGATTTATTTTTATTAATTGCTCTTTTTAACACATAAACTTTATATTCTCGCCGTAATGAATTTTCATGTCTCACACTGAATACGTACCGAGCGAACTGCTCGGGAACACTGTCTAGTAGCGTCTGGAAATTGAAATTGAGTTTTATTTATGGACGCTCTTTAACTACTATGGTCCTTAGCGTCCCATTCTATTTTGGGCGTGAAAGACCGGTAATTTTGCTCAGATGCCTCTTTATCAGGCTTGAGGTTCTTTTACGTGCCGTAAATCTACGACACGGGACCACTGGCTTTACTTCCCTTCCGAAGGAAGCCATGCTAAGGATTTTTACGCCCGAAAAAATCCAACGCCCTCCACCGGGTTTGAACCGGCGACCTTGGGAACTAGAGGCTAGCACGGTACCACTAGTCCACGGAGGACGACTTCTACCGCTTAAATTTGTACAATTTCCCTATTTAAAGTCTCTGATTGGCTAAGCCTACTCCAACAGAATACTTTTATTTAACCTAAGCTTTTTCTAGTTGTTGATTGGCTATTTATAAACTGTTTTAAATATTACATTATTCTTCCAAGAATTATTAGTAGCATTATTAAACTTTCTAATTTATTGTTGTCTCAAGGTTACTTCATTATTACCTCATTATTAGCAGCTTTCGGATTCTATTCTCACAGCTCTTACATTGTTAAATTACGTAATACATTCACATAACATTATTATACATGTACACAATAATATAAACCTAATACAGTGAATGTTACATACACTTTATATATTATTTATACACATATTACTTTAAGGCGTGCTGTTATTGAATTTATATTAAATAATCAGACTGATATCACTTAAGTGTTAAAAATACTGCCTCAGCCCTCGTGAACGGAAAGTCCGCGATTTAAATTTTACTAAGACCGTCCTCCATGACGGTTTTTCTCAATCCTTATAACTGGCAAATGCCGGGGAAGTGCCCTAAACATAGTCCTGAAGCCTTTCCTTTCCAAGTATTATTTCATTGCCTGTATCATCAGTCTTATGGTGCCATACGTAGTAAGAACGGGCGTTAAACACAACAAATAAAAATATTAAAGCTAAATGAATGTGCATTATAAGGGCTTCAAATCTCCTTAATAACTCTAATAAACTTTTTATAACCAATGGGTACTGTTTTCCAATGTTTCTTTAAAATAATCTGTAAAACTTCAACCTAGACGCCACTACACTGGTGTGCAAATAAACATTAAGTTTTTGAAATAAAATGATTGGAACTGAAATAAACACCCTTGTGTCTAATGCACTATAGATGAATATAGAAATAAATATAAAGAACATGTATTAATAATGGCTTATGATAGAATACGCTTAAAAGTAGCCCAGTATATACCAAGAGGTCGAAGAAGTATGGATATACAAAGGAAACATGGGAGCGATTTTAATATTGCATTAAAAAAGAAAAACAATGTTATTTTGGAGACCGAACAGGCTAAAAGGCCTACTTCGAGCTGTCTAAGAATAACGACAAAGTGGCGGTTCTTCAACTTGGGAGAGTTGAGAGAGTTCTCTCAGAGACTTGCATACCAAAACATTAAACCTAAGTTTGAAACCTCTGGCCCTGTTTCCTTGTCCCAGAATATTCCTGTAAGTCCCTCTTTGCACGATACAATTAATATGCTTTGTGTTGTTCATTAGCTCATTGATTTCTATAGGGAAGGCAGAAAGAGCTTCTGGTTCATATCATCAGAAGATAATCTATATTGCCATGGCGTTCTTCCAGTGTAGTTCTCGGAATTCGATTTTGAAAGGCTCTGCACACGCACTGCTTTCTAACGCCTGAAAGATTGGTGGTGGTCACTTTTTTGTGAATTTTTTTCCAGAAAGCCATTAAGACCCGCTTGCATGCTGCGTTCTGTTCTGGTAAGTGCTATATAAAATAAACTCCAATGAAACAGAAGATATTTCTGAAGTTAAAAAAAGCCGTTGAGCAATTAAGTTTTTCCTGGTAAACACAATTAACAACACTGTTAGCATGCGATATTCTGCCATGAATGTAGAAATTTATAGCCTTGTTTTATGCCTTGGGTTAAGTACATTCTCCGAAAGATTTAACTTCGGAAAACTGTATTATATAAGAATAGAAGTAATTTAGAAAAACAAAGTCACTTGCGTACCTACTGCAATAATATTAATTTTCCAGGGGAAATTGGATCAGCATGAATTGTAACAATGAATATTGCAGATCATTATTGGAAAAACGAATCTGAATAAAACTGGTCCAATAAATTAGAGGTAAGAATGAGTTACTCAATTGACTTGCAAGTCACAAAAGAAACATATTCCTGACGGTTTCATCTCACAAGTTTAGCGAAATTTTCCATTGGAGTTTTCAAAATTTGCTTATATAATCTATACCTCTACAATCATACACTAACCATTACTTTTTGTATATCCTTTCACCTTTGGATAAATAACTGAAATTAGCATGAATAATGGAAAACTTTCAAATGAAAACACCCTTTAGAAACGTGTGCATGCTATGTTAACTCATATATGCTGCATAATATTATATGTTAAACTTACACTGAAGAACGAAGGAACCGATTCCCATAATAACCTACTTTAAGTCCCACTCATATAAAAGACATATGTATGTCATTACTTTCTCCAAGGTGTGAGTTACAGCGGGGTAAGAAAGCAAGAAATTAAAATGTCCTTTTATTGTTAAGTTCTTAAACATATACGTTACAAAGGTGTATTAAAATATTATGAAAGGTTTTGTTATTCACTGTATTTCGATATGATGAACATTTAAGAAACTATTTTTAATTATGTTTCGGATACGAAAACCATTTGTTTGATACTTTTTGTTAAACTCT
Source organism: Deroplatys truncata (assembly GCA_030765065.1). NCBI lineage: Eukaryota > Metazoa > Arthropoda > Insecta > Mantodea > Mantidae > Deroplatys > Deroplatys truncata. The sequence goes on along the minus strand of CM060984.1, from coordinate 123,929,842 downwards.
TTATCAATTACCTTTGGGAACTGCAGTTCTAAACGCCCAATAGTCATAAAGCTATCGTCTCCTGAACTTTGGACCCGGGTTTTAATCTGGTTGGATTCATTAGCCTGATACATGGTATTTCTCACGTTTTTATTGTTAGCATTAGTACCAGCAAATATATCCCCGAGCTTATTTGCGCATTCATTTCATACTTTAATGCCTCGTCTAATAGGTCACTCTTATTAAAAGATTAAAAAAAGCATACTCAACTTTATGTTGAATAAAATAAAGAGTAAAGCTTTGGAAATATCAAACATAAAGAATAATAATAATTTTTTTCTTTTCCCTTAATTTTCTTGAGCATTAAAATATATTTTAATCAGTTATCGATTTCAGTTCTTATGAATTCCAAAAAGGGAGCATTATTACGACTTCTGAAATACTCTTTTAACAACATTAGGAAAAACAAAGAAAGGATAGATAAGAGATCCAATGAAAGAATAACCCCATTCTCAGGAAGCCTGTGGGTCCTCTACTGTTATAATAAATTACATAACTGGTTTCGAATGCTTTCTGAATTATCCTAGAAGGTGGCAACACATTAGAAAAATTGTAACGGTAGTTTAATAGCAGCAGATAAGGATAAATAATAATTCCGACCTACGAAAACTGATAAGTTTAAACCCTCCTCTATAAATATCCCGTAACACAAAATAGACTTGTTCTATATTGCTCGAGCCATGGCACTAGTTAAATAATACAAGACAGAAATGCACATTTTAAAATATATCATGCATATACATTTAGAACAATTTCCCAGTGAGGAATGCAGCGGCACGCATAATATTAGCAACTCTGAAAAACTAGCTTAAGAACTTGTGATAACTTAATAATCTATGTATTCGTGCTTTGGTAGCACTAGCGCGTCTCAGACATGCGCAGAAGAATTCAGGGCTTCCACTTCTGGACTAGCACGGGTTTCGGGGGGTGGAAGGATAGCTTAAATCCGTGTCAGTTAGTACCTGATACGGTTCTACGTGACAGCACGTGCAAGTGGAAGTACCTTAAAGGTATTTATACGAAGAGTTGGTGCAAGGAGATTTAGGCATTCATCGATGCATTATAAAAGTAAATGCAAAGTTATATTTTATTTCACGCTTTCACAATTGCACTTTACCTTTTAAATCCTATTTAAAATTAAGTATCGAAGTCGTCTCCAATAATATTGTCTCACCGCCTGGAAAGCTTTCCAAGAATGGGAGTGGCGGTAAAACAAAAGGATTTAAATATTCATTCCTCGCAATTTCTCCAAGGCTTCATAAAAGCACATTGAGAAAGTGGACAGAAGCAACGAAGTCCTAAATTTAATAAGTTAATAACAAACTGTATGGTTTTATCTGGAAGGTAGAATTTTCATTATGGAAACAAGCAATATCCGTAAGCTAACAAAGCCCCTTAAAACTGCAATATGCTCATTAAGGTGGGACCATACTAAGTTTTAGAAAGCCTTCGTTTTTAATCCAGTTTACACCATATTTTTAGGGTTTATTAGAATGGTCAAAACCAACATGTGTGTCACATTGGAAGTCATTCTGATGTATAGTTTTAATTATTTTGTTAATTAAGTAAAATAAGTTGATTAATTTAGAAAAAGTGTCCCTGAAAGCGTTTTCTGAAATCACGTAATTTCTCTGAAACCCTTTTAATATATACTTATGGGATTAGAAACAAAATGTATTATGAGCAAACGATAGTTAAGTACACACACACACATATCAGTGCTGGCTGATATATATACACTTCGCACCATTTTTGAGAATTCAAGTGTTTTAGCTTTTAAGCTTTTCACACAACGTTTCTGTTAAGTAATGCATAGATTTTAATGTCCATAGAACAGTTTCTGCACAACGTATATGTTAACATATATGTAATTTTCAAACAGATGTGATTCAGAATGCGAAGCAAAGAACATTTTGAATGGTAAAAAATGTTGTTTTGAGAAAAAGCCAATTTTATGAGTGATGTATCCTAACAGCATGCAGCTCATAGTTAATTTAAATGATAATTTAAGGCCTTTAAAAATGGCCACGCTATTATAGCTCCTTGTGAGCGAAGGATTGCTGCATAACTTTAAGGAAAACGCCATTGGAACATTTTTGGTATAACCTCAGTAGGCTCCCCATTAAGAAAACATTATTGTTTGTTATTTATTATATTATACTAGCGAAAAATAAGTTGCATGAAATGGCGCATATTAACGAAGAACGAAATGAGTATTTGTGGTCTCAAGAGGAAGGAAATATTAAATTAAATTTAGCTTTATTTATGGACGCTCTTTAACTACCATATTTCTTAGCGTCCCATTCTATATAGAGCGTGAAAGACCGGAACTATTGTTAAGATGCCTCTTTATCAGGCTTGAGGTTCTTTTACGTATCGCAAATCTACGGCTTTACTTCCCTTCCGAAGGAAGCTATGCTAAGGACTTTTACGTCCGAAAAAGGTCTCAGAGGAGAACTGTAAAGCAAGGCAGAATGCATGTCGAGGTTTCATAGTTAATAAGGTGTGATTATGAAGGAAAGTTTCACACAAATGAGATGTTTTAAAAGTTTAAATTGTTATCTGCTATTTCATATGGCATCTACACTTGAGTTTCAAATGCCTCTGCTCGTTTCGAAAACAGGCTTCAATTGAAGTCTCCCTCTCGAAATCCCACTTTGTCGCATAACTCGCAACAGTACCCGTCTACACGAATCTTAGAACCTAGTATGTACCACGGAAAAGTGGCAGATTGGTAGTTTTAACGATCGAGGCATGAAATAATTTCAGTAAGCATTTAGAATCCAGCGGGCTTTAACCTTTCCTACTTCATTTTTTATCTGGATTTTTTATTTATATGGTAATGCGTTTTATATTTCCATCGTAAAAATACAAATGTAGTATTTTTATAAGCTTAGTGAGTTAATAATGTGTTGAATTAGACAAACCAATCTTTTAGCGATCTATTACTCTACAGTGTTAAATAAATAAAGGAATAATACCATAAAAGGATTAGTCACTTATTTTTCTTTAAAGTAAAAAAATATGTAATTTTTTTAAATTGATTTGTTTAAGGTCGCTTTAACCATTTAGATCTAATGCGACTGATTTAGGTTCAGTATAACAATAATTTATAATTGCTCCAAAATTTAGCTATACCTAATTAAAAGAGCTAGGTAAGCGATAATTTAGATCTAAATATTGTAGAACATCTATGGCATTTAACAGCTGGGAAACATTTGACGTTAAATTATGTAATAGTTTACCTGACAGTGCCTTTAGGGTATCGTTAACTCTATTTAAAAATATTTCTTTTTTAATTGTTTCAATTCATAAAGGCTTATTATAGCGTAGACCAGTTTTATAAGGATGACTTAAAAGCTATGAAGCTTTAGATTTTGTTTGTATAATGTATAACGAAGCCTATTTTAATTGTTTTACATAATGTCTAATAATTATAATAATTACTACTATTATTATCATTGTTATTAGTTAGCTATGCTTAAAATATGAGTACTTTTGATCTAACATTCTGGTTTTGGTTTTAAGTTGTAAGATAATTTTAATCGGCATTAAGCCAATATTTACATAAAACCCTCTGGCATAATTAACCACTGATTTAAATTCAATTTAAACAAAACAAACGCAAAATCACGATGGTTTTATATTTTTAAATCTTCCTCTTAAATATAATCATAGTGTTTTGCTTAAATTAAGTTTAAATATATTCCATTTAATAAGTTTTACACATGAAAGTTGTTAAATTAAAGCCCTTTTGTTTCAATTGTGAAACACTCGCAAATGAAGTAGAAAATTTGGCGTTCTAATGTTCATTTTCCTGTGAATGTTATATAGGTAAGAATTAAATTGCATACATTAAATATTAATTTACAAAATAATTTTATCACATAGCTCAAATGGAGTATCCCCTATTTCTTAATTGAGTTCAAATAGCAGTAAAGATGTGATTAAGGAAGGTACGTGTGCAATCCCTTTCTAATTCGCACGTCATTTGTGGTCGACTAGGGGAATACTGTCGACGATAAATCAAACCAAGTCCCATGCAATGAAACAGGGGAAGGACAATTTTAAAGTATAGGTGGCCCTTCATCACCTTCCAAACGTTCTCATGAGGTCAATAATAGCTCTTTCTGACACGCGATTACGAACGAGAAGGGCGAATTCAAATACATTCTTTTTCATTTAAGGTGGCTTTAAAAACGACTTTACTACTGGTTTTATTTATATATACATAACTGTGGTACAGTATTTTTAAATAGCCAACTTATGCAATTATTATAGAAACACCGTTTACATGACATTTTGTATTCACAGTTTATCACGTTATATTAATATCCTAGAATTTTAAAGAAAGTGAAAAAAAATGTTATTAGTTTTCTATCATAGCCTTTTGCAACACTTTTTCAAATTTAAGTAGCATTGTTTTTTAAATTTATGTTACACTTATAACTCTAAAATGTGATCGATTTAAATGTAATGAGTAGGCTATTTGCAATAATAATTTAGACAACAATTGAAGCGGTTTTATGAAACATCCATTAGATTTGAGTTTCAAGTTTATCAAATAAAAATACAAAAAATAGCAATAAATCTGGAAAACGATATTAGCAATTTTCTTTCACGTTTACTCAAAGGAACTAAATGATATCTTTATAAGAGACATTTTACACAAGGTAATAATTTTAGTGAAGAAAAAAACTTTAATAAATGCATTGTCCTTTCCAGCCAAATGAAGACGACGAGTATATAAGTAAAAACCACATCAATACTCAGAAATATACCGAAATTAAAACAAAAATAGTGAGGAAACGAAGATTCTTCAGAAAATGGCATTCCCAGTTTTACATTAGAGACCCTTAGTCTTCTCTTAGGAACTGGCCTTGTCATTTTCTCGCATGTACAGTTTTTAAATGTTATTAGCTTTTTATATTGATTGGACTGTTATCATTATACACATACATATTAACAGGAGTATTATGAAGCTTTTGGGAGTGAGAACTTGTCTTTAAAAGTCAATACGAGTATATTGATGGCAAGGTACATGACGGCTTACAAAAAGAGCTCTTTCCAAGTAGTTGGAGAAATTTTGGTCTAACACGTTTGTGCAATTAAAAGTAAGAAATTAACTGAATAAATGGTCCAATTCAATTACTTTAGTTTAAACATTTCTTTTATTAAATGACTCAAATTAAATGATTGTCCATTTATATTCCTTAACGTTAGTGCTGCTTGTTAGAGGAAAATACTAAATCGTTTTTGTGATCAGCTCATCTAATCATTTATGGGATATCTTATTTGAGAAGGTTTTAATAATGTAAGAGTATCTTGGTATGGTAACTCGGATGTCGAGCATCGGTACAAAACATCGAAGATCCGCGATTCAGCCAGCCCCTCTGAGATCGAACTCTCGAACTGAGTGTACTTTCTAACACAGTGTGTACTGTGAAAGAACAAAGATTAGACATTTTCGATCCTTTCTTTACTGTATAGGTTATTCAACAGAGGGAGACACTTTGTGCACGACGACCTACAGAGATCTATTGTGGCTACCGCCCCCAGTAGGAGGTTACAGGCCACAGGCAAAACGGCCTCAGAGACGCGCGGAAGTCCCTAACTTTCCAAGATCGCAGGCACGTCACATCCTGGAGCCGCCGACAGAGGGCGATGAACGACCCACCGAACAAGCAGCCCTCTATTGTCCACTTTCCATTGAGAATGCATCCGCGCCATCTGTTAGGCACCGCCATACACCACGAAACCTAGAAGCACACCTGAAAGGAAACGGAATGAAAGGGAAATATTGGAAAAGAAATCGTGGAAGAGAAGAAACCATCCCAGCATTCGCTTGCTGACCGCGGGGAAACCACGAAAAACCCATTGGTTAGAGTGGGCAATCGCCGAGAATCGAACCCGGGACTTCCCGAATGCGAGTCGCACACGTTTACCGTGGCGCCACCTCGGTGGTTTCTTTACTGTTTTAACAATATTCCTTCTGATTCAATTTCACCTATTTTATGAATTATAATTATAATAATAATAATAATAATAATAATAAGGTTGGTGTTGTAGCAGTATTCCTTTTAACTAAACGATAATGTATTATGTGCGTTAGCAGCTATTGACTGTTTATAAATAATTATATTTTAAAATATTCTTCCGCGTTTAATTTCAATAAATTGACCACATTCCTCCTGAAGTAATAATACTACCGAGTCACTGTATTTTTTATTTTTTAGCATTTCACGATCTCAATAAATTGTCCACAATTTGAGGGCCTTTTATGCATGTAAATAGTGATATTTATAATTTTAAATGTATATAGATATGCTCCAAAATAGCATGCCCTCTGGGATTTGTTATAATTTTTGTTTAATTTTAAGTCCTTGAATAAAACCTGGGGAAACTAGTTGTTTTACCTTTGCTGTTTGGAATAGTTTTGAAGCTCTAAGGACACATTTCAATTAGTGACTAAATACGCAAGTGTAATTTCCAGCAGTAAATTTAGATTGAACTCTATGGTCAGTTCGGAATCGATTCTACTATAATTCGACTGTCGTGAAGTCTGTAGGCCGACTGCGTCCCTTATATTTTTACCTTCAAGAAAAAACTAAAATGATTTCACGTCATTCTGGTGAAAACTGAAGCAGTTTGTGGACTATTTAAGCATAGGGATTCATAATTCACAATCAACATTCCCTGTAGGCAGAAATCACGTTTAGTAATTTGTAAACCACTAACGCCTATGAAAACTTCCATTCAGATTTCAATAATTGCCTTTGTGCACTACCGTATGTATTCGCAATCTTGAGTATGCTAAAAATATAGAGATACAGCTTTAAATATTCGTAAGAAGACATTAAGAAGATTATAATTTGAAAAAATATAAAAGTTTGCAGTTTGATAGAATTATGGCTAATAAATATCGTCCAGGGCAGTGAAACCATAATTTTTACTTGCTCTACTGCTTACCTATAGTAAGTCCAGGAATTATTGTATTCCACCCATAAATTTGATACCGAATTTTTTACCTTAAATGCACGTTTTAAGACTCCTTGAATTCAAGAAAAGAACTTTAAGAACAGGGTCTGTGTGCCTGTGTTTCTGTATGTATCTATGAACAGTACAACCGATAATCGAAAAGCCGCTTAAACACCAAATGTATATTTAAGTTCAGCATCTTCCAAAAGTGTGACACAAAGATTTACAAGAAAACACCCCACCCCAAATACTCTTAACTTGAAAATTTTTGAACATTTTGATTTACTCAAAAATGGTTTTAATGATACTACTAGTTTACGCGCTCCAGCGTTTTCCTTTTCTAGACTTCTACTTGAAATACGAAGCATGCACTCAAGCGACTTTCTTTACTTATTTCACCTCCACAGAAACCCTTGTATCCTACAGCATTCATATGAAAAGGGAATCTTTTATTCACATTACGTTCCAGGGCTGGGAAGCTGAACTATAAATTGCTTAAAAACATAAAAACTTAAAATATCATAAGAATGCCCCGATAACTGAAAAAATACGCAAAATGGATACAAATGAATTAACATTTTGTTAATTTAAGTTTTAGCTAGATATTTAAATAATTATAATCCTTAATAATAGGAATAATTTCGTCAGTCGTTGCTAAAAGGGAATTTGTGCCTTTTCTCTCAAATTGTGTTATTTATAGACACTTACAAGAATACATTAATATTACAGTGAGAGATTGATGCATTTAATTTATCATGCAATGCCCAAATGTTATTTTTTGAAGTAGAGTAGAGTAAAACATTTTTGCTTACAAAATACAACGTTCTGGTGATATGAAACATACAGTACCAAAACTTTATGAAAAAAACTCTTCTTCTTTTAGTCATATTTTTTTAAATTGCTGTGGTAATCTATATAAATCATTGTTGTCTTTTCGAATTGAGAAAGAAATTAAAAATTAGGTAGAAAGAAAGGTAAGCTGCGAGAAACGTAGTTAAGACCTTAAGAAGTATAAAAAAAACAAATAAGCAAACAACCGGTGAAGAAGACAAAAAAGGATAAAATAAAACCCACCATGTTCTGGCCTTCAGTGATGCAGAATGAGCATATACGAGATTATGTTGCGCCTTGTTTTCTGTTTCTTGAAAAGATAAGGGCCTTCTTCACTTACGAGCCTTGCTTATGACAAATTAAGTAATGTGGGTGTACTTGTACCCACAATAATGAAAACAAAACACAGCTGTTTGCACATCATAAGTCAATTGTTACTAATGAACCCATGCAAGGAAATATCTTGTGTACGAGTATGCAGATCTTCCCTAGCCACTAACCCTTATTTTTTATACAGCATCTCTGCAAAAGTTTAGCTTTTACTTTCTCTGACACGTACACAGTAGGTAGAGAATATGCTGCATTCCACCCAAAATTTCAATTCCCAATTTTCAGGAAACACATTTTTAGGCTCCCTGAATCCAAAAAGAAAAGAATTTTTAGAAAAACGTCAGTGTATGTGTCTGTTTCTGTGTGTGTGTGTGTGTGTGTGTGTGTGTGTGTGTGTGTGTGTGTGTGTGTGTGAGAGAGAGAGAGAGAGAGAGAGAGAACAGCACAACCCAAAAACAAAAATTCGGATAGATATTAAACTTGGTATTTAGATTCAATATCATCAAAAGATGCTACATGAAGATTGTAAAAAATCCTCCCACTACAAACTACCCTTTACATTGAAAATTTTTCGAATTTTTTTTTATTTTCTAAAAAATGCCTCCTAACGAATTTGATTAAAACATCATATATGAAGGATATTTACATGACAAGCAAAATGTATATATTAAATTTTCCGGGAATAGTCTGTGAAGTGCTCTTCATGCAGAAGGAATTTTGTATAATCTTGTATGATTGGTAGACGTTAAGTAATAGACGAAAACTACAACACAAAAGTTGTAGATCTGTTTAAAAAAAATTATTTCAAATAAGCTGTTCTAAGATATCCGTTATTAAAGGTTCGAATTGTTCATTTCTTCTTAAAGTCCTGACAAAATTCACTTGTTTCTGCTTCTGCCTTCTGCCTATTGCATAGAAACAGTATGCAATTTTAAGGCCAGTATATAGCGTCCAATTCTTAAACACTTGACTATTGCTGTTCTCTTTGTATCTACCTATAACAAAATGTGTAATATAACTATTCGTGTTATTAACTTATTTGGAATAAAATATAGAGGGGAAAAATAAGCTTTAGTGAGAATAGCTTTATACCCACTAACAAACGATAGAGAGTAGAGAAAGTCATGTGAATGCATCACAAGATGTTTCTATGTATTTCATTAATCGATATAAACTATTGCAGAAAAATTTTATTACATATATAACTGTAGGTACAAGGGGAATGCAGGGAACTAAAGTAATAGTTAAATCATTAAAGATGTATATATGCTGGCTCTAAAATTCCATGTAACTTTTTGCAAGACAACCTAAGAAACAGGGATATCACTTCAGAAACCGATATTGTTTTAAAAAAACGGCAATAAAATATCTTGGAAACGGTTATTGCCAAAAAAAGCTCCATATTTGAAATAAATTGTATTTCAAAAAGAAACATTTTTGTGTAGTTTTGTATACAAAACTGGTTTTACCAGTCATACAAAGTTAAACAAGTTCCATTTTCGAATGAAGAGAACCATATAGAAAATTCAAGATCTTATATATTTTATTACTCGTGCAAATATCTAACTTATGGTATTTTGATTAAAATCGTTAGTCATTTTTGAGAAAATTAAAAAAAAAGCAACAGCCCTTCTCCATGTAAAGTGTAGTTTGGGATAGGGGGATTTTATTGAAAATACTCCTGTCGCATCCATGAAGAAGTTGTACTGAAATGCATAATTTGGTATGTATCCAAAGTTTAGTTCTTGAATTATACTGTTTACACACACAAACGCGCATACAATGCCTTCCTAATAATGCTATTTTTACTTTCTCTACTACGCATTTACAGTAAATAGAGGAAGTATTGTATTCCAGCCAAAAATTTGAATCCGCCTGACTTTTCACGAGAAATGCATGTTTTGAGGCCCCTTGAATCCAAAAAAAGCATTTTGAGAAACAGGTGTGTGTGTGTGTGTGTGAACAGGATAACTCAAAAACGGAAACGATAAGTACCAAACTTGTTCAAGATAATCCACCACTGCACAAACTACCCTTTACATGAAACATTTATTGGAGTTATTTGTTATTTTCTTTAAAATGACTATCGATTTTGATTAAAAATATCACATATTAAAGATTACTTGCATTATATAAAATGTATATTTTAAATTTTCTGGAATAGCCTGTGAATTAACTTCATTTGAAGAAATTTTGTATAATATTGTATAGGTAACTAGTAAATGTTAAGCAAAAGACGAAAAGATACTACATAAAAATAAGATGCCTTTAAACATAGAATTTATTTTATAAAATTTTTTTCGTGGCACGAGACATTTCCGAGATATCCATTACGGTTCGAATTATTCAATGTAAAGTCCTATCGATAAACAGTTGTTTCTCGCGATTCGTTGAAACAGTATAGGCAGCACATAGCGTTCAGTTTTATACATTTGATTATCGCTGTTCCCTTTGTACTAAGTATAACGAAATGTGCAATGTATTTCTGCAAATGTTCATCTTGATTAAAATTAAATAGATAGAAAAATAAACTTTTATAAGGATAATTTGTATACTCACTAATAAAAGATAAAGTACCCCAGCAAGTCAGTCAGTGTAACACATCATACACTTTTTTTTTTATTCAGCGAGTCTCAAAATATGTAGGTACTTCCGATATCGAATTTTGGGTGCAATGCAATACTTGACTACAAATAGGTGCTAGAGAAACTAAAAATAAGAATTGCGCAGTACTTTATGGTTGTCGCATGACAATTCAACATGGAAACCTAACAACGGACAATTCGAAGAAACTAATGCTATAAAAACTTTTCTGTTTTGCATAAAATATGTATTTTAATGAGCTCCATAATTCGTGCAATACGGTCTATCTATTTCATGGCTTACTAATGCATAAAATTAATTCAAGACCAATAGGATTTCACAGATTAATGGCAGAAAATTAAGATTTTCGATTTTATTAGTGAAGTAAATATCTAAATATGAAATTTTAATCAAAATCGTTAAAGCCGTTTTTTATGAAATGAAAAGGGACAATTTTACCTTATAAAGGTTAGTTTGGAATAGGGGATTTGATTGAAAATACTGCTTCGCATGCTTAAACATTGTCTGACTCAATTATGAAAGTTTTAATTTATCTAAGGGTTCCTTTGTACTTTCTCTACTACATATAGTAAGTAGGGTAAGTATTGCATTTCACCTAGGAATTCTATACCGAGATTTTACCGGAAATACATGTTTTGAGGTCTCCTAAATCCAAAAAAGCATTTTTATAGAAAGGTCCGTGTGTGTTTGTGTGTCTGTCTGTGGGCAGCATAATTCAAAAACGAAAAGTCGGACAAATACCAAATTTAGTATTAAGGTTCAGCAACTTTCAAAGATACGACACGGAGATTTTCAAGAAAATCCCCTACCCCAGACTACCTTTTACATAGAACATTTTTCGAAAATTTTGAATTTCTCAAAAATGGCTCTAACGATTTTTATTAAAATGTCACATATTTAAGATATTTTCATGACATATGAAATGTGTATCTTGAATTTTCTGGGAATGTCCCAAAAACTCCTTAATTCTGAATGGCTTTTACATAACTGATAAACCGTAAGAGCCAAAGTCTTTCTACACAAAAAATGTAGATCTCATTAAAACATACAATTTATATCATATACATTTGTTTGTGGAGTGAACCGTTTTCGAATAGTTATACTTTTTCTGAAATGGGAATTCGTTATTAATTTTTTTTTATCCTGAACATACAAAGAGAATGAAATGCTCCACATAGCAACCACATCTTAAAAGATTTGACTGTCGCTTAAAGCCTACCATATTCCCCTGGCACCTACAAGAAAATTACAAATATAGTTTCTCCAAAAGTTTATGTCGATTAACATGAAGTAGACGAAGAATAAGCGTTTGTAAAAATAGTTTATACAAGAGTAGAGAAAGTATATGACTGCAACACATAGATTTTTTAGTTATGCTATTCACAGATGCGGGCCAAGATCTTTCTCTAAAAAAATATTTTTGGTTCAGTCCAACTCATACCTAACGTGTATTCCACTAAATATAGATACCTAACTTTTAGGTGGATTACATACTTTACGTCTATAGATAGGCTGCACAGAAAGTAAAAATTGCTTTGTATATATTTGTTTGCTCTTTATTAACTCCACTAAGATATTATATATTTGTAATCTTAATTTTCGCTTTATAAACAGTACGACGATCTAATGATTTTTCTTGTTTATGTCTATCTTAATTTAATAAACAATGCTTGCAAAATTTACTGTATAGTTTATATTCTATATCCACAATGACAACTTCCTGTATTTAAGTGTTCCTATGATAGGTACACAAGACTCGTAATAAAACTTAAATTTACTCATCATACATCAGATCAGGATGGGGATCGTGTGTAGGGGGACTAGTTATACAAAACTCAGGCAGAAATGGGTTCTAAAGTTCATCTTCAATTACAAGAACGAAATAGTTAGGAAAAGCGTGGTATTGTGGCCTGAATCGCAGACATACAATGAATGAGTGTGCGGCACTTGCATGAAGGGATGGCATATTAAAGTCTCTGTCAGATAAGGAATTTTATGATTACTCACCAAGCTTAATCGCCACTGAATGGGAATTTTTCACCGTTTTGTTGTTGGGAATGGATAACATTTGATCCGTCGGTGCACGTATAATTTTTGCGAGTTTCGAAACAGCGAACACGATCTTCTATTTGTAAACTAAAGCTATCTTTTGAGATTTCCTAGAGTTATCGAAGACTACCTGAAAAGAGGAAAATAATACAAGTCTTTGTGCACTGTCGTGAGTATCCTTAAAGATGAACTGAAGGGGAAAATGCCCAGTAATGGTGCACAAGATGACAATATTTTATTTACACGGTGCATAATTCGGCAGATCAACATTTCAGCATCGCCAAAATTATCAAATCATCCTGAATATATGTGCGAGTGCCATGTTAAGAGTGTTAACAGGATATCGTATGCATTTCAGTTCTTGTGTTCATTACGTTACGCTTATTAAATTTGTATTCCTTTATTTATAGGAGCATTTCAGCTATTACGTTTTAAATAACATATAATGCTGAATGTGTTCATGAGCTCTAAAATATCTTTACTAATACTAGTTACAATGTAGTTTTAATTCCTTCTATTGCGAAACCTCTTTCACTTTTGTAATCTTTACAAGAGTATAAAAAAGACAACAGCAAGGAGTTCGTAGCAGCATGATTTAGTGCAATATTTTATTTTCGCAGCTTGAATAACACCAGAGGTAATCGAGATTAATAAGGACATATTGAACGTTGGCATTAAAAAATATCTACAATTTTTAATATATTCCTAATGGGAGACGTTTTAGCCATATTTCATTTACTGTTCATTCAAGAAGATTCCATTTCACTACCCTTAGGAACTGTCCATCAAAATGTGTTTTAGCTTTTCTCTCTCCGAATGCGAAAGTGGGGAGAGATACTGTGAGGACATTTCAGGATTATTTTCCTAAATACAAATAGTATTTCTAAAATTACATGGGGTTAACCCTCTCCAATGACGACTGCAGTGGGCAGAGGTGGGGGATGTAGCGGTCGGGGCGGTAGACCTTGGCCCGCTTCTGGGCTGGCGCGCCATGGGTTTGATTTGACTTTGAACTCTACGTTAGGTATTAATTTAAGCTTCATATTCATCACCAATATATAAACCTAATCCTTACAAGACAATTAAAACCAGATAAGGAATGCCATTTTAAGTTGTCTTTTGTCGAGAAACTAAAGAAGAGTATTAACTAAGTTACACGAAAATGGGTTAACCAAATTTGTACAATTTTATAATATGTAGTATATCGGAAAGACAAGCCTCAATTTAACACATGTTATTATTGAACGTAATTAAAAATGCGTTACTGCCACATTAGAATACCTAACATTAAATATAATGTACTCAAAACTGAATATGCGGATTTCGTCTATCGCGCAGAGGACATTAAGTACAGCAGAAGTAATAAATAACGCCTAAGCACATCAGAGTAGCAATGACAACCAAATTTTGAACTCCAAGCTGTATAGCTTGAAAGATTATTTCAGGGGGAAATGCGACCTATCACAAACAAGGGCACAAAATAAATTTAATGACGCCCTTATTTAAATTCCAATGCTATTTTGACAAACTTGTGTTCGCAGCATAAAAATGAAGTAACAAGTTATAAAAAACAATGCCAAAATGAATTTTATGCTCAGTTTATAAGAGTATTCGAAACAACGTTCCTGAAATATACATATATGCGAATGCATTCTTCTAACAATAGTGAACAGCAATGACAAATTAAAATAATAATTAGAAGCTTATTATTGGATATTAATATAGTAATGAAAGCACTGCTAACGCGCCAAACTGTTCAGTTTTTTTTATCTACTCCGTAGAAGTTAAGTACAAGATACACCTAGGAGTAGTTTTGTTCGGTTACATCATACTGTTTTACATTTGAAATAAATAAGATGCAAATGTAATGAACTATATATAAAACATAGAGGCATGGAGACACATTTCAGAAATGGGTAGAAAATTTGTTTAATAGAAAAGGCGATAAGAAGTAAATAATAATAATAATAATAATAATAAGTATCGGCGGTATTAATTGTTCATTTTTACTAAATTGTAAACGAATTCATGGATCGTCAAGTTTAATGTTCTCTCCACTCTGCTACACACCGAGAACTTGGCATACTATACCAAGATCGAGAATCAATCGATGGTGGAAAAAATAATCGCCAGTTTACAGCTACAACACTTATTGCGTAGTATTTAAACAGGAAATACAACTAAAGATGCCATCTACACCAAAACGGGGACCGAGATACTTAGAGAACTAAACAAGTGAGAACGATTCCCGTAAAATAAAAAAAAAATGGATATGCTTGTTGATGAGAAGTGGAGAAGTGATTAAACGGTCATTAGAATCCGTTCCAGATCATCCCCTCTGATGACTTAAAACACCAGCAGTTGTATTATAAATTACTATAATTAAGTCTAAAATACAGGGACTTGTGCTACTCAATTTCGTTCTATGGAATCTTGTCAGCAATGATGTTCATGACTGTATGAATACATTGAAATACATAATGAATTGAACATTTTCTCAGGGATTTTGGGAAGAAAACCAATTTTAAAATTATGAATTTCTTATGACCAAATAAGAGCTATAACCTATATATTATAAGCGTTAGAGAATTAGATAATATTTAAAAATTCTTGGTGATTCGTTTAGTGTATTAAATTCTGAATTGCTTCCATACTTTGGTTGTAATTTATTATGTGTTTTGTTTCTAATACTTGCTTACGCAGCTCGTGGCTGAAGTGATGGAAATTTCACGAGTATAAAAAAAAATCCGAAGTTCCCCAAGTTGCATACATAGGTGTTTTACAAACTATAACAAACATTCACAATAAAGAATTTTGCGAAATCAAAATAAATACATATTGTGAACTTAAGTTAATGGTCAGAATTTAAGATAAACAATTGAATAGCATACACAGTGTGACTTAAGGCGCATGAATTAGAAAAATATGTGCTTCTTCCACTTGAAACTTCTTTATGCTGTGCGTGTTTTTGTTATGGTTGTAAATAAAAGCATGTAGGTATGATTTACAATGAGAAGATGATAATTTGAGCTTTTATGACGTTGTGAGATTTAATATAAACTTAAATATTTTGTGAAGACTTCTCTTGGAACACACCGGAATACAAATAAACTCATACACTGGATAACAGTTTCTCAAACAAGTATTAGATAACGTAATGCAAAGATCTATTTGAGTCCAGAGTAACTAGCAAGTTCCGTTTTGCAATTTTAAAGTGCTAAAACAATCGGGCACATTGTCACCAATGGCAAATATGTTAAACTCAAAAGCTAAATTTTTTATACATTTTGCGTTTCGTCAGTAGGTAAATAAACTCCTGGAAAAGTTACAAATGAGAGCATTATATAGCATACCGCGCCTAACTTTAATGAATGTAGCCAATTTTCCACAAGGAGAGCACATGTTAATTCATGTTGGTATACTTAGGGATCACTTGATGTTAATATATAGCAGCAAAATAATTGATTTGCAATTTAAGTAATCATGAGTAATTCAAGGAAAACAGGTTCATGAACATACGTGTATACTCTTACCATTGTACGTGCCAACATTAATGAGCAATTGGATTATAATTCGTATATAAATTAATTAGTTTTAGTTTGAAAAAAAAAAGTGCCAGATCTACAGTGAGTGTTTTCCTAATTGGACATTACTCAGGGTCTGAATTTTTCTTCTTTCTTAATTTCTAATTCACTTACTAAATTTACATTGTATTAAACAGACATTTTTTCAATTTTCTTTTTCATCTTCAAAGTTTCGACCATTCGACCCGTTCCGTCCCCAGTATTTTTCTTCGTAATCTGTGAATTTTCTCTTCGGTCTACTGATGGTTCTTTGTCCTATTGGTTTGTAATTTAGCGTTCTCTTTGTGAATGTAATTCCTCCATCAACCATTTATGACACAACCATTTATTTTCATTTATTAATCTACTGTGTTCTTCTGACCACATTGATGCAACAGTCACATAGATATCTAAAAAACAGCAATGTTTTTATTCCCTTATTTTTCAAAGTCCAAATACTTACTCCAGATATTAACACTGGGATTGCCATTTTTTATAAATTTTAATCTCTATCTCTGCTTGTTGTATTTTGATATTATAAATATAAATATTATACCTACCACTAAATCTTAAAATATGAGGCTGGTTAACTGTTTTGTAATATGGACAGCTGTTTTGTTTCTTTAAAATAAATTGAGTTTTATTTATAGGCGCTCTTTAACTGCTGTGGTCCTTAGCGTCTCATTCTATATTGGGCGAGAAAGACCGGTAATTTTGCTCAGAGGCCCCTCTATCAGGCTTGAGGTTCTTTCAAGTGCCGTAAATCTACGACAGGGATCACCGGCTTTACTTCCCTTCCAAAGGAAGCCATGCTAAGGAATTTTGTTTCTTTTATATGTAGCTCTATGGAATTACATTACTTTTGATTTATTTACTGAAATGTTCAAATTATAATCTTTTGTTTCTCTCCATTATTTGTGAATGCCCTATTGTGAATAAACTTCACTAACTGCAATAGCTATCTGATCGCCAAAAAAATAAAAACGGTATACTTTGTTTATTCAGAATTATTTAATGTATTTGAAAGAAGATATCAATATCCTAAGACTGCTAATCGAGTGAAAATTTGCATCAACTGTTAAAACATAAACGTTCTGTGAAAAAAGGTAAATATAATTTTTAAGGAGTTTTACCGATTTGTGTTTAAAGGAACAAACTTTGTTATAACTAAGAAGATTTATACCATTTCAATTTCTTTCTTACCAGGAACATTATTTACTTTAAGTATGACTATTACAATTAATAAGACATTTTACTAAAGAATTGATTCACACTGAGTTATATTTGTTATAAACTAAAAATACATGTATTTCTAATTCCAATTGTTTTGCGCAACGGAAGAACCTGTAACTAAGTTTTTAGACAAAGCTTTTGAGGCCTTCTAGTAATCAAATTACCATATAACGCACACGCACAAAAACTGTTTTCTATCTGCTGGTGTGTTCATAACTGTCTAGATTACGATACAAAGCTCACTAAAACTCCTTTATTTCATTGCTTAAAACGATAACGTTTATTTTGATGATTAAAACAACAATACATTAGAATTCTATAGAGCACAAGCAAATGTCATACTTTTATGGAAGTGTTCCGTCAGTATGCAGCAGTTAATCTTGCCAAGGAAAAAATTAAAAAACGTGTGTCTATTTGCAGTGGCCTCTGTTTTAAATCCCCTACTAAAATGAAATGTAATAATTAGTTTCTTTTCTTGGAACAAATGTAGGTATCATTAGAATTTTGCTTCCAAATGTTTGCTAAATTTTATAGCAAGAACTATTTTTGCTTCAGAATTACTTCAAATGTGATGCTATACAATATTTATAAGATTAATCTTTATTATACTTCTTGAATTGTCTAGGCAACTAGAACTTAAGATGTGCGTATTAGATACAGTATCGGTTATTTATTACACTTCGAAAGGTTATTTTGCGTTCGCGAACTTCTGCAGACGTAACGCTATTTCATTTCAGTTTTCCAATTACTAAATAGTGGGAAAACAAAAGAATTAACCTATTTATTGGGCTGAAGTTTTGAATGGAAGGCTCAAATTATAAACAACATTAAGTCGTTTTGCAGATATGAATAAAGCACATTAAATTCATAGTGATTCTTTTTAAACAATATAAACATAGGAACTTATTGATTAAATAAATACTATAAAATTATTACAAAACATATTTTAGGTGAGAAATAAAGAGTATACAACTCAGTTACCACCCAAGCTGTTGAAGTAATCAGAATGTAACGCTAATAATGAATTGGCCCAAACTAAAATACACACTTCTATTCTACTTTATTATTATTATTATTATTATTATTTCATATCTTATCGAATCTTTCTTTTGTAATTAGATGAATCAAGTGACTGTTGCGTTTCTAAGGCTTTTGTATGTGTTAAATCCAGCGTACCCTCTCTTCCTGTATTTTTCCTACCACGTAATCTAATAGTTTACATGGTAGGCTGTTAGTATCCATTCTTTTTAAACGTTCATTCCTTATCTATTTGTGCTGCTGATACGTTCGTTGGGGCTGAAAATATTTTGTTTTATGAATTTATTCATGTAATTTTTGCCTAATGTGTACCCTGATGTCTTTCTCAAAATTATTGTTTCATTGATCTGCACTCCATTATGTGACGGTTCAGAGACTAGTTTTCATATCCATGCATAAAAAGCATAAAAGGAATAGAAAAAATTTAAAATGTGCACATAAAAAGACACTTAAACGTGGAGAATATAATGATATAATAGTAAATTTAAGAAATGAATTGCGAGCCCCATTTAAATCCAATGGATAGCAAGAAAATACCAGAACAGTTAATAAAATACAAGTCACCCGGGAAAAGAAACTTAGAGCGACCAACAAATGATGGTCAGACTAGTCTCTAAGATGTAACGGAATTTGTGGTTAGGCTTATATCAAACAGAATTTGTTTCTAATGTTCGATATATGCCCCAAATCTTCTGATACATTATTTGTTTTCCTATTTATGCCATCTTTTTTATACCAAGCGACATTGCATAGTAATTAAAACTATGGCACCTTTAAGTTAATTTCTTGTTGACTAATAGTTCATGCCTCTGATGTACGAGTATGTTTTATTCCTTTAAATGCCTTTTTTTATTTATGGTTGCTCTTTAACTGCTATGATTCTACCGTCCCATTCTATGTTGGGCGTGATAGACCGGAAATTTTGCTCAGAGGCCTCTTTATCAGGACTGAGGTTATTTTACGTGCCGTAAATCTACGACACGGGACCACCAGCTTTACTTCCCTTCCGAAGGAAGCCATGCTAAGGATTTTTACACCGAAAAAATCCTTCACCATCCGCAGGGTTTGAACCCGCAATCTCGAGAACCAGAGTCTAGCATGGTACATCTAGATATGGAAGACGACTTAAAAGCCAAAGATTTGATTTTTATCATTCACATTTTTACATTACATTTCTGCATAGTTGTTTGTAGTTTGTATGCGGCTATCTGGGCTCACTTATCCTAATAATGGCTGATTGTCAGCAACCATAAATTATAATGCATAATTTTCTTTCCATTATTGTCTCTAGTTGTACCATATTGAATTAAAATCCTAATGATGAAGTAACAAAGCTTTCGAAAATTCATAGCATGATTTTAAAATCTGACAATCTTAACATCATTAGTTGTATATTTCAATTTTTCATCGTAAACAATAACATGAAAATGTAGAATGTTAATTGTTTGGCATTTTAATCTTCTATTGAGTGATATAATAATGTCATAAACTTACTTCATAAATGTAACAAATTACTTATTTTGACCATACACAAACAAAAGTAAACTCTGTATGCGATCCAGACAATCCACAGAAAAATTTAATATCGTTTGAGGTTTAAATATTTCTAAATGTTTTGTATTGCTAAGCACATCGCACACCAAAGGCCATAAACTACAGATAAAGTAAACAACCCATTTTCATTAATGTATCTTATTTATTTTTCCAAGAGAATCAAAACTTTGCCTTTCCCAAACGCAACTGTTTTGGTATATTCAAAGTGAAAAGTGAAGCATTACACATTTTATTTTTGTTTAAAGATTGGAGGATCGCTAAGACGCATTCATTGGTAAAATACTGACAAATATTTAGACTAACATAAAAATGCGTTGCTACTCTTTCAGAAACTATTATTTAAAAAATTAATAATACCTGTAACCAAAACTGTATACTAGTTGCAAGACAGCATGATTATTAAAATAGTATGCGCAATCTACTCATAAAAACATATACAAAAGGAGAAAAGAGACATGGGGTATGTGATTGAAAGTTATTTGTGATACTAAAAGTATTATTCATAGTAATTTATAGTCAGTTTGCTGGAGAATATTACAATGGCTGTGTTATATTTAAAAACTAATAATTAACAGCTCCAAGAACATGAGTAAAGATTTGCAGCCAATAGTACATATTTTGAATGCAAGAAAACATGCAAAGCATTTAATCTTTTGGGTTCGGAAAAATAAAAACTTATGGAATCATATTGCTATCTCTACTCTTGTACAAACTATTTTTACAAACGCTTATTCTCCACCTTCTTCGTGTTATCGAGATAAACATTTAAAGAAACGTTTTGCTAATTTTGCTCTTATTGCTAATTTTCTTGTAGGTGCAAGGGGAATATGGCAGGCTTTAAGCGATATTCAAATCTTATAAGAGCTGGTTGCTATGTAGAGTATTCCATTCTCTTTGCATGTCCAGGACATAAAAAAAATCGAATAACGAATTCCCATTTGAGACAAAGTACCTCTAAGTATTGGAAAATTCAAACAAATAACTAGGAATATGTCGGAAATGATTCATACGGCAAAGACTGTATGACATAAATTGTGTGTTTTAACGAGATAGACAAAATTTTACTACATAAAAGGTATATATCTCTCAGGACTTACCGGTTATGCGAAAGCCATTCATTATAAACAGAACTTTTGGGAACATTACCATAAAATTCAAGATATACATTTTATTTACTATGCAAATATCTTACACGTGATATTATAATCAAAATCTTTAGAGCCATTTTTGAGAAAATAAAAATGTTCAAAAACTATTCATGTAAAGGATAGTCTGGAGGGAATTTTCTTGAAAATATTTGTGCCGCATCTTGGGAAGATACTAAACTGAAATACCAAGTTTGATATTTATCCAACTTTTTTTTGGGTGGGGGCGGCTTGTGTTGTTCACAGACAGACACACACGGACATGTTTCCAAAAATACTTTATGTGAATTCAGGGCACCTAAAAACGTGTATTTACGGTGAAATATCGGAATCAAATTTTTGGGTGGAATACAATGCTTACCCTACTGGCTCTATGTAGTAAAGAAAGTAAAAATATGGTAAAGATTTGATGGAGAGCAAATTTAAAGCGTGTTAAACTGCCGGCTAAAGCATATAAAAGATGTTAGTATTTGAAACTTGAAGGAAAAATCTACATGTTTCAAGGTATTTAATAAACAAGCAAATTTTATATTCGTTTGCTTAGGTCTTTCTCCGTCTCCCTTCATCGTATCGCAGGTATGAATTAAACATACATGCCCTTCCTTTTAGGTTTTTAATGTATACGCATACGTACTATATTATCTAAGTTGGTATTAATGATTTTAGCCATTATATCTACATATATTATATGCTTTCTAATGTGGGGTTAAAAGTAATAAAGTAAAGAATATTCTGTAATTTTCAGGATTAGAAAAAACTGATTTTCAAAATATATGAAAACTTTCAATGTTAGTAAAATAAGACTAGATTACGTCATAGTTCCAATTTCTTAAACTGTTATAAACATGTTGCTTCTCGCCATTTTGCTGACGAGCTATTTAGAATAAAAATTATAAATATTGGACATTTTGGTAAACGTTTGTTCTACCTGCATTTATGAAACTGTTCATATAGCATGAAGACTTCCAAAGCTATTATAAACTCTATTATAAAGAACAAATAAAAAACATCACAAAGGTAAGCTTTGTTTCCTTGGCTTTCTTGTCATTCTGTTTCTTTTTCGAATAGTCATGGGAAAACTCTTATCTTCCGTTATTTTCAGTTATACTTTCTATGAATTTTTAATTACTCCATGCTTTCAACCTGCTCTTTGAGTTTAGCTTTTCTACTGCATTTTTGTAATAAGTACGCATTCTAAATAAAGTCCAACCTTTGTTGTAGGTCAACTAATATAACGTCCATTCGGTCTCCCGGTTTAGGCGTAGTTCATAATTATATGAACTGCTTTTGGGCTTTCATTCCACTTTTACATTGTGTTGGGTGTATATTTCCTTTATTTTCTATTACTATACTTTTGATATATGTTGGCTGAATGCATTCGAGGTTTACTAGAGGATGCAATGAATAGCTATCTATTGTAATTGTCGTATTAAATGATTATATACCAATTAAATTTGAAATAATTTCATCTTTATCCAAAACGAGGCACTTCTTTTATCACTCCAATCTCCTTCGTTTTTCTACTTTCAAAACACGTTCTTAGATGTGTCGACTTCAATAAAAATCGCACGCATATAAATATTACTATTAATGAACGAGTGAAGAACTACTATAATGAACCGATGATTTTCAAATAAATTTCTAAAAAAGGTCGGCATCTTCTTGAAAATATATTTTATACACGAATACGATTATATAACACTCTAACGTAAAATTTATAAACCTATAAATTAAGACCAGTGCTTTATAAACTATAAAGGCTACACCAATCTAAAAATAAAAATGAGTATTTGATATAAAATAATCAGTAATTATGGCACACTTCACTTGGGTGTGGTTTTTAGTACGCCAGTTCATGAGTGTGAACTGGCTGTTACAGAGTCACTGTAAATATTGAAAACAAAACTTAACAAAATCCCAATTAATATGATTTTTTATTGTAACATTGTTATATATTCTTAAAATACACGTTCTGCAGCGAGGTTTCTTCTTGACAACCGTGTGACTCTAAATTGTGCTTTATTAAAGTTAAATTGTGTTTATTTATGCTAATTACCATTATATGCTATTTTTTTATTTCTTTATTGCCGCTTCCACTATAAAGTCATACCTATCGCGACGACAAAACATGATTACAATGAAAAATACAATAAGTTTATATTTTTATTATTTGATTATAAAGAGTTTGCTTAACTTTATATAACTACTTCAGGACATTTGAAATTCCCTTAAATATGTGCTTACGTTGTTATTCTATACACATCAACGCTAATCCCTGTTAAACTGACTTAAGTAAATGTTCAACTTTTTACGCGGATTTGATTTGGATTTAGGTTTCTGATGTGCGTGGTTGCCGTACCTTCTCACGCAGTATATTACTATAGAAACTGAATTGAAAACAAACTCTTAAAGCTTCCCTTCTTATTACTCAAACACCCATATAAATATCATTTTTCAATGTATAGAAAAGTGTAGAAAACCATACCTGCGCCAGCGACGTGAATTTTCTTCATCCAAGGATAAATGATTCTGTCTCCAGACTCCGAACTGTCGTCCTGGTCCAACTCCAGCTGCTCCTCGTCCAGGTCATCCTGATCGTCCTCGTCCTCTAACCTCTGTTGTTGTTGCTGGACCAGTTCTTGTAGAGGAAGCTGCTGTTGCGATTGCTGCTGCATAATCTGATGATGGGTTACAGTTGGCGGCGACGATGAGCCATCCTGCGTCACCACCACCACGCCCGATGTCGGGCTCAGGTCACCGTTGTTTGTGAGGACACTCGCACCTTGAGGAACGTTATTTCCCATGCCTCCGCCAGCCGCGGATAATATTGTTGTCGCTTGCTGTTGCTGGAGACCGCACTGTGGGGGCGGCGGTTGAAGGGGAGGCGGTTGCTGAGCTTCTGGGGGCAGCGATATTGCTGTGGCTGCAACCGGTGGATGATGTGGGTGAATACTGTTATGGTGTGGATGCGGAGGTGGGATTTGATGGTGATAGTAGTTTGCATAGCCGCCTCCATATCCACCACCGCCCCCGGCACCGCCACCGCCTCCTGCTCCATTGATTTGTACCACAGTAGTTGCTGTAGTTGCTCCATAGGGTGTCCCCGTGGCCTGATGTTGGTGCTGATACCCATATTGATGTGGATGATGGTGATGGTGTGGGAGATGATGGTGGTGATGATGATGAGGCACTCCTGTGCTGAAGAAGTCACCAACAGGGGTCACCGACGTTGGTATATAATTACTCTGACTGTACTCTTCGCTGGGCGGGAATTTGGGATCTACGATGACTGCTGCAGCTGTCGTGGATATCGCCAGGTGTTGCTGGGGCGGCGGCTGCTGTGGAGGCGGCTGAGGTTGATGGTGGTGATGGTGCTGCTGGTGCTGATGGTATGGAGACGTCGACGGCGGTGAAGACGATACAGAGGATGACGAGGATGCAGAGGAGGACACAGCAACAAGAGTGCCCGCCGATACCGCGACGGTGGCAGCAATAGGGCCAGCAGGAGCTACGTTACCAGATGGGTTCATCAAAAACGAGCTCATGATCATTAATTTTTCTCCTCGGGGTTTGGGGTTTTACCTTCGCTATAGCTTCGCGAAGTTGCAGTATACGTTAAAAGGAGGGATTCTGAACTTGGGTGCTGAGGTGGAGGAGTGTAAAGGGGGAGAATAAGGGTGGGGGAGATATGTGAGCGTATGTATGTGTGCGAAGCTTAATGGTGAAGAACCGTCAAGGAGAAGCAGTGACGTAGGGGAGAGAACACATAAAAAAGGCAGGGGGTTGTAAAACGAACAGCAACGTAAGAAGTATTACCTAAAGCTGTTGTCAAAATACGACTTCGTTTTTATGGCAAATTATGCTTTTCTGCATAGGTCTTAAACAGAGTTGCTCTGAAAGAGCCCTGAATAAAGTGTAGATATGCAGAAAAGAACTTGCATAAGGATACACTCCCTTCTCCAAACACAAACCCTCTCATGATTCTCTCCTCTTTCAACCCCTAAAAGCACAAACGCGTACACAGCACCACAGCTGATTTCACTCTCCTTCCCCTCTTCGAGTAGAAAATCTCTCCTCCGGTACCAGCACCACGTTGCGATGGACTACAACAACAAGTAAAAAAAAAGTTCCCGCCCACAGTCACCCAATTAGCATACCACGTGACTCGCCTACCGACCAATTAGAACGTTGCAACGTCACCGACCATGATGGATTATCCTTCCACTACCTCCGACAGTATAGTCGACTGTGGCGCCAACCACCCAGACCGTGTGGCGAGACTTGGAACTAGAGTTCTTCCTCCATCTCTGTCTAGCTTCTTGAGCGTGGTGTTGAGAGGTGGGTCGCGCAAGAGTGGAGGAGGTGACACAAATCAAACTGCGCAAGAGAAGCTGATGTCTCTTCCGGCGTTTAGATTACCAACTTGACAACCACCGCGATATTAACTGTTGACGCTTTTGTTCCTTTAAATAAAACATGTATAGTTAACATTGAACACTTCCGTTAAATATTTCACACAGGTTTTAAAATGCGACGCAATAAACACCACTAAACTAAAGTTTCACTGCACAGAAACACACAAATACATCTGTTGATTAACTGACTAGTAAGAAATGGCTCGTAACCAGGAAAACTCTTCTTCTGATGTACTCACTATGTTTCTAAGCTCTAAATTTATGGTCACTTGTTAAAACATCAGCAGTTTGACTTTATCATCTGAGTCAAAAATGCCTTTAAGAATGTTCCAGCTCGATACTTCAGCTTGTTTTGACCCCAATAGGCATACATGGCGCAAACAACACACGAGCGAAACAAACTAATTCATATTCCCATAAAACTTGCTACTGCCACTGCAGCCGATTGGTTTCTGGCACGGAGAAGCTTCGTGATACTGGTAGTTGTGGTCGTTTACGAGGTGGAGAACGGAGGGGAAGGGTTTTAAAAGGGAGAGAAGGGGAAGTGAGGTGAAATATTCCATCTCCCTCTAACTCGGCGATATTAGCGCGCCTCTGAGGTAAAGTTCTTGGTCCGGACAACTCCTGAAGGCAAGCATCATCGAACTTGACGTTGCCCTAAAACTTTACACACACGCTCTTATCGTGGCAGTACCCTTTCAACGCGTGTACGTCACTACGATCTGCCCCCCTCTTCATCCCTCTCCTTGTCCAGGGAGCTGACACATTTCACCTCCCTCTTTCCAGCCCCCTCCGTCATGTGTATCTATACACATTTACGCCTGTCTCTTTCAGTCTCTGCTTTCTCTTTCTTCCTCTCCATCCACACTTTTCCTACTCACCCTCCTGAAGAGAGCTGTCTGTCAACCAGCAAAAGGGGGTTGGTTGGTCTTACAGGCCAAGATGTGCGCTTCCAAATCAAGGAACCGCCATCATCTTCAGTAATGCCTTTCCCATGTCTTTCTGCAAGAGTGCCCTCTTCTGTATTGGATCTTTTCCAATTTTGGGAAATACTCTTACTGTATTTTTAAACCACACCTAAAAAAAGTACAGTACTGTCAAATGAACAACAATTAAACTGCTAAGTTGCATAACAGCTTCAAAATAATCTGATGTGTTACACTCACATGACTTTCTCTACTCTTGTACAAACTATTTTTACAAACTCTTATTCTCCATCTCTTTCATATTAATCGAGATAAACGTTTGCATAAACGATCTTTTGACATGCAAAGAGAACCACATTTTACACATAGCGACGAGTTCTAAAAATATTTAACCATCGTTTAAGGCCTACTATGTTCCCCTTGTTTTGTTTTTGTAAGGGCAATATAAGCACAGACATATCTCTTAATAGCTGGTTGCTATGTGCAGTACCATTCTGTTTGCCACAGACTAATACTCTTTGCATATCCAAGACAAAAAAATGAATAACGAATTCCCATTTGAAAAAACAAGTAGGTATTGAAAAATTTAAGGGAATAACACACAATATCTCGAAAATGGTTCACTCAACAAAAAAATGTATGACATAAATTGTGTATTTTAACGCGATCTACATGTTTTGTGTAGTAAAATTTCGTGTATCTCTTATGGTTTATCAGTTATGCAAAAGTCGTTCACAATGAAGAATACTTTAGGAGACATTCCCAGAAAATTCAAGACATACATTTCATTTGCCATGAAAATATCTTAAACATATGATATTTTAATCAAAATCGTTACAGCCATTTATGAGAAAATTAAAATTTTCGAAAAATGTTCCATGTAAAGGGTAATCTGGGGTGGGGGGATTTTCTTGAAAACCTTCGTGTCGCATTTCTGGAAGATACTGAACCTAAATACCAAGTTTGGTGTTTATCCGACTGTTCGTTTCTGAGTATTGCTGCTCACAGACACACACACACACGGACATGTTTCCAAAAATGCTTTTTATGGATTCAGGGGACCTCAAAACATATATTTCCCGTGAAATCTCGGTATCGAATTTTTGGGTGGAATACAATACTTCCCCTACTTACTATACCTAGTAGAGAAAGTAAAAAGGAATTCCCATTAGAGAAAAAGTATGTATTGGAAAATTCAAACAAATAAGAAGGAATATCCCGGAAATGGTTCACTTGACAAAAAATGCATATGATATAAATTGTGTGTTTTAAGGAGATCTACATTTTTTGTGTAGTTAACAATTGTCTATTTCTTACGGTTTACCAGATATGCGAAACTCATTCAGAATGAAGAGGACTTTTGAGGACATTCCCAGAAAATTTAAGATATACATTCTTTTGCCATAAACATATTTTAAACATATGACATTTTAATCAAAATCGTTTGTGCCATTTTGGAGAAAATCAAAATTTTCGAAAAATCTTCCATGTAAACGGTAGTCTGGGGTAGGAGGATTTTATTGTAAATTTTTGTTGTATGCTTGAAAGATACTAAATCGAAATACTAAGTTTGGTATTTATCAGACTTTTTGTTTTTGAGTTACGCTGTTTACACACTGACACTCACACGGACATGTTTCCAAAAATGCTTTATTAAGATTCAGGTCACCTCTAAACATGCATTTCCTGTGAAATCTCGGTATAGAATTTTGGGGTGGAATGCAATATTTCCTCTATTTACTATACTAGTAGAGAAAGTAAAACGAAAGGCGATATAAGTGCCAAACTTTGTATGTTAAGTCGTGTATCCTTCAAGGATACGGGTGAAGATTTCATTAAACTTCCTGCATCCCAAATAACCCTTTATATGAAAACTATCTGTTATTTCCTAAACGCTTTGATTAAAATCTCATATATGGTAACGAAGTAGGCATGTATCTTAAATTTTCCATAAATAGCCTCTTAAATTCTCTTCATTTTAGTTAACTGGAAATCCACGAGAGATAAGAATTTTCTAAACAAAAAATGTAAAGCTCGTCAAAGTGTGGAGCTGATGTAAAATAAGTTTTTTGCAGCAGCAGTGGTTTCACGTAGCACATTTGAAAATATGCTGTTCTTTTTGCCTCTTGCGTTCATTGATTAAAACATCTCATGTGTTACCTACTCTTATTGACTTTCTCTAGCCATCACAGATTCACATAATTATATACCTATCTTATTCACAGAAACAGAAATTGTTGTATCTAAGTTGAGTTATTCTGTACACATTTGATTTCAAATAAGATAATAAATGCTTAATTACATCAGCATGCGGAAACAGCGTCCAAATGTTTATTTTAGAAGAATGGAGGAACAAATTCGGAAGTTGTCAGGAGCTCTTGCGAAAGAAAGGAAAATGGAAGAATTGGAAAGTCTCAAATTTAATAAACACAATCGCACTTTAGAAAATCTAAAATTATACCATTGAATTTTCAAACCAGTTGACACTGTGAACTATTTGACAACTTGGGTGTTTAAACGAGCTTTATTTCTTCCCTATACTAATCTTTTGTGTATTTATTATTGTTTTCTAGTTATGGGAAATTGTGTAAAATGATTTCAGAATAAGGAGAACCTCCAAAAAATTTAAGATACACACATATTCTCATATCAATATCTCAGACATAAAAATGTTTCAATAAAAAAATTTAGTATTTTTAAGAAAATAGAATATCATAAAAATTGCTTCATTGTATACAGAATAGCCTTGGCTGGGAGAAATTTCGTGAAGATTTTCTAACAGCTGAATTTTGCTTTCGTATTTTCCGAGTAATCAGATCCATTAGCCTATCTAATTTAAAACGCTTTGAGGTGGTGTTACGCATAAATTTTATGAAATAATCATCATTTATATTAATAAAAAGTTTTCAAAAATATAGTTTGACAGAATTATTGAAGAAGAAACTTTTGAGGAACTGATATATCTACGTTGTTAGGCATTGCAAAAGCAAAAAATAGTTAAGTACGACAAGAGTTCCGAAAATTTTCTTTCTGGTATCGTGCATTACAGCCAGTATCTACGAGTTTATCACTTACATTCAGTAGTCTACCTCAAATAGTGTAGAAAATATATGAAGACTGTTTATGAATTTGACATATTCAATGCAAGAACTGAATGTGAAATGTGTGCTATAAAAGCTCTTTGGAACAGAGTATTAAAACAAAAATGAAGCACTGCTTGCCGTCGATATTTATTTATGATACAAATGTAAAGTGGAATTTTTATTTTGCGAGTATCCTAACAGCAAACCAAAGTCAATTTTAAGATATGTTGTCATATACATTTTCAGACAGTCCAGTTGAAATTTATGTAGAAATAGCAGTATGCATTCAGACATATGCAATGGTGAGCTCTAGTCTGTTGCTGTTAGGTCTTCGTTTATCATTTGACCATCATGCACCAGTGCTGATAATGTGATCACTTACACAAATATAACAGGTTTTCCCTATTTCTCCTACTTCTCTGGTAGTAACAATTGCAATGTTATCCTATCTGCTGCTTGCAAAATGTCTTCTGCTTCTGCCGAACCACTTCCGAGTCATTCAAGTAATCCTCCAATCCATACAAGGCCTTCGCTTGTGTGTGTGTGTGTGTGTGTGTGTGTGTGTGTGTGTGTGTGTGTGTGTGTGTGTGCGCGCGCGCGCCTGTGTCACGCCGACCGCCGCGGCTCGGACTCCTGCCGAAACGGTTACAATGTCCGCGTGAACGCCGTATGTTCTCATATTACAGTTACAATTGCAACGAAATAAGCACATACCTTGTCATAACAGTTGGAAATATTGTGCTTCGTTATTCATATATTCCTGGCAGCTTTTCAGGAAATTTTCATTTACACTGAAGAATTTCTATATCCGAAACTGAGTGAATTTCTTGCCTCATGTTTTCTTTTATATCTTTCCGCATGAGATTTGTTGCAAACACCTTATTTTTCAAGTTCCCCCATAGATAAAATCACAGAGAGTTAAATCGGGGATCGTGAGAGTTTTAATTCCTTACTAATTACCCTCTCTTAAAAAATTTCTTGAATTAAATTTAATGACTCGTCAGCTGTATGCGCAGTAGCAAAGTCTTATTGGAACCATCCAGACTGATATTCAACTCGATCAGCTGTTGAAATGCTGTAAGTCATTCCTGTGTCTCTCTGAATTTATTATTTGCTCAAACAATATAGGTCCTATTATTCTGTAAGCATCGCATGTATAAAATCGGGCCTCTCTGTACTCCAATGTCTGTTATTCTGCGATGAAACATAGCCATATAAATGGGACCATGCTTCGTCAGAGAAGAATATTAAGCGTGGATCAATTACTCTATCATTTCGCAAAATTCAATAATGGAAATTTACCCGATTAATGATCATATGAAATATAAGGTGTATACAACAAACCCTATACATTGGAAGAACTAAAAAAAAATATCAGGTAAAAAATTCACTCAATTTCGGATATTGTAGTCCCCAATGCAAATAGGGAGGGAAAACATTTCCAGCATCTCTTGTGATAATGTATGTGCTTTTTATCAGTGTAATTTTAACTATATGAACGTGAGGCGGTTGCGGGAATACGTATTAGTCCTATTATTCGTATTATAACTATTTCGATGGGGTTCCGAGGTCAATCATAAGAAATAAGGATCGCAACAATAAAGTTATAATAAAGTTTTATTTCACTGGTTCGCATTAAAGCTCTACTTTTACTATCTAAAAAAAATTATTAGCAGCAAGATTCCATTTCCTAACGCTATACTCGAATCATCCTGTAATGTTTAATATCTAGTTTCTTCTGTGCAAACTGTTAATAAGAACTATACTTACATAGGTGTTAATTTTGATGCACCAGGTATTTTGCTTACTGGTGTCTAAATGCAGAAATGCTTTTATTACACATTTCTTTGTACGTAAAAGAGGATACAGTAGGGCGACTTAGCACTTGAGTAGGTAATGTATTAATAGTTTGAGCATTCAGAGCAATAACAGCAAATATGTCTGAAATCGGTAATGTCGCAAAAAAAAAAAAATAAAGCGTTATTGACAAATTCTGATCTTCAGCGAGATCTATTTGTTTTTTTATTTGTTTCTTTTAAGTAGCTAAGTAAGTTTGTTTGTCTCTTAGGACTTACCAGTTATACAAAATTAATTATACAAATTTTATTCCTGATGAAGACGTCTTCGCACTTTAACAGAAAGTTTAGAGACATAATAAAGTAAAATGCTTGAAAAAAAGTCCATCAAAAGGACAGTTTAGGGCAGGGGATTTTCTTGAACGCCTTGGTGTTTCATTCTTGCAAGACATCATCTCAAGTTTGATATTTATCCGACATTTCGTTTTTGACTTACACTGTTCACATACTCACGTACACATACATACACACCTTTTTCCTAAAAATGTTTTTTTTTTTATTCAAGGGGCCCAAAAAGTGTACTTCCAGAGAAATCTGAGTATCGCTGTTTTGGGTGGAATGCAAAAACCTTACACTAATAACTTACACTAATTTCTACAGAATATCTCTAACTCGTACAGTATCTCAAAATTTATTTTCATTCACTGGTATTTCCTTATTAGAATAACAAAAGGATAAGTAAATTAATGTTCCTAACAAATATATTTGATATTTACTTTTAAGTTAGAAAGTTCGCAGAATCTGGAATGTTATGCACTTGCACCCCAAAGTTTGTTATTTTGATGACATATCTTCATCTCGCCCTTCCTTCTGGTTTGGTTTTCTTCCTTTTCCTTATCTTTCGTCTCTTTTTCTTTCCGGAGACGGGACACAATCAATCACAATCCGTGCGCGACGCTCAATTTTCTTTCCTTTTCCCGCCATCCTCTCTTGTCACGTCCATACCACCCCCTTCCTCCCCCTTCGGGGGGAACACAGTGGCGGACTAACATTGCAATTTAGCAACGAGAAAGCGTCTCTTGCATAAACCATGTAGGATAGAAGAATATGGAATAATTATTTGAGGTTTGTATAACTGCTGCAGATGTAGGTATGTTAGCTTACTAATTTCAGAAAACAGCTCCCAAAGTTTTAAGCTAGAAATGTCATTAAAATTGCAGAATTGTTTCACACTAAAGCGCAATTGCTTAATTCTCATATCGAAATTAATAAATAAAGAAAGGAAATATGAAGGAAACCAAAATAGAAGCTTTTTAAACCTTTAATTTCTCTACAGCTAATGCAGAGAATGTAAATACTGTAATCGACTTAAAGCTTTCCTCGAAAATGCATCTTCTGAAGTTCGTAGGAAAAAAGAAAAGGTTTTAGAAAAAGTTGCAAAGCTTCAAACGCATATTTGTATACGTCGTTTGTCTGTGAATAGAATGATTAAAAAGCGAAAACTCGGACGAATGCCAAATTTCATGGTTGAGTCGAAGTGGAAACTTCATCTTTCGCTCCATAACTAAGCATCCTTAACGGCTAAAAAGTTTCATAAGTAATTTAGGTAGATTAGATACTTACAGATTAGGAAAATGTACAACTTGATTGAAGTGATTTTATCATTACGTAACATTGTTTAATTTACAGACTTATTCTTTTTTACTTTACCTCTATTTTTCTTCTCTCTCTCTCTCTCTCTCTCTCTCTCTCTTTCTCTGCAGTCTGAAGGTTGTATAAGAAAATTTCCTCAATTTATCAAAATTCTGCACACTTATTGCAATGAATTGCAACTATGGTTTCCCTCTGTAACATACACTGGGATGTTTATAATATTTTTACAAAGATATCTTTTCCCTTGCTTCTATTTCAGACTTTTATTGAAATACTTTTAAAATTATCTAATTTTTTAAAGTAAATTATAACCAATGTAAGTTTTTAGTGCATGTGGTTAATATTTACTAATTAATTAGTATAGAATATATTCTATTAAGGTCTAGCTAAAAATTTTCTAAGCTTAAAGTGCGTAAAATGTTAAACTTTGGCGAAAAAAAATTACAAGACACTGGTGGTTAATAAAGGCCAGCTGACTTTTTTAAAGTAGGAAGTAACTTTTCTTCGATCCATCACTGATCTTTTTCTCGCACATTGGTCAAAAGCGTGCACATGCACGGGCACACACATACACAAAAGAGCCGATCGTACCAGTCTCTTATACACTATCGAATGAAGTCAATTCTTCTATCGAGTTTTCGAGTGAATGAAAGAAATAGAACTGGAAGTTGAAGATTGCTTTAAAAGTGGTAGCTAGACTTTTGCATTGCTTATCTTTTTCTTTATTCCGTCAGAATGGAGAAGGATATGTAAACTGACGGATACCTAACACAGGTTACATGGAACAGCTAATTCTCATATTATGAACTGGTTTCGCTCCATAGCCTCAACAGTAGCTATTTTGTTAAAATGACAACAGTATATACAAAGTAGGATAAATCATTGGTACGCATCTTATTTTACTAAAAATTCTGATGTGTTAGGTTCACATGGCTTTCTACATAAACTCTTTCATAATGTGTGTATAAACTACTCTTACAAAATCTTACTTTTCTATCTACTTCATTTTAACTGATGCAAACCTTGCAAAAATAGCTATATTACACATTTCGTTATAATTACGAATAGCGATATCAAATGTTTACGAACTGGTAGCTATATGCTAGCCTTAAAGTTCCACACTGTTTCCATGCCATCGCGAGAAACAACTGAACATCGACAGAATTATAAAAGACAAAATATTGAACATTTCGAAGCAATAATAATGGATGTATTGGAAATGATAATTTCTTATTGCTGCAAAAAATCGTATTAGAAATAAATTGATGTTTTAAAGCAATCTATATGTTTTGTGTAATACTACGTTTTTCCTCTGTTGTTTAACCAGATTATAAAAAGTTCCTACAGTATGAAGAACACTTCACAGGCTATTCCCAGAAAATTCTAGATATACATTTTATTTATCAGTAAAGATCTTCAGTGTATGGTATTTTAACCAAAATCGATACAACCATTTTTAGAAGAATAAAAATGTCTAAAATCTTCCATGTAAAGGGCAGTTGGGATGGAGGATTTTCTTGAAAGCCTTTGTGTCTCAGATTTGGAAGATACTGAACTTATCCAACAAGCACACCACATAGACACAAGAACAGATATATATATATATATATATACGAATCTTTGTCTAATTTTTTTTTAGTGAGGGTCAAAACATGTTTCCGTGAAATCTGGATATACAATTTTTGGGTGGAATGTAATATCTTCTCTACCTACTGCGTACACTGTCGTGCATAAAAAGTGGCCGATTCCCCTAGATCGCTATAGTGATTTTATCTTCAGGTAACCAACTTCTGACTCCTCTCGGCCGGTATCAGCTCTCTATGTACTGGCCTCAAAAACAATTAAAGAGCATAACAACTAACCAATGAATGATGTTTACAATCTATGTGAAATGGAGGGGTAGTTCGGATACCCCTCTATGAAGTTTCGCTACGATTGGCATACAAATAATTCGTCCTTCTAGAGGAGGGGTTGAGAAATCATTTTCATGTCTGTTTAAACTGAACGACATTTACATGAGAGCTTTCATCAGCAATATGGAGACGAAGATTAAGTTATTGCTCCTACTAAACGGCATTTATGGATTTTCTTTAACTACTATGGTTCTTAGCGTACCATCTTTATATTGGGCGTGAAGGATCGGAAATTTTTCCCCGAGGCCTCTTTATCAGGCTTGAGGTTCTTTTTCGTGCCGTAAAACTACGACACGGGACCACTGGCTTTACTTCCCGTCGGAAGGAAGACTTGCTAAGGATTTTTACGCCCGAAAAAAATCCATCGCCCTCCGCCGTGTTTGAACCCGCGACCTCAGAAACTAGAGGCTAGCATGGTACCCCTAGACCACAGGGGATGGCTTCATCCTTTGGGGAAGGTAAAGTACCCTGCCAATCCATTGACAAGAATTATCCTCGAAAAAACAGAGCTGGTCACGCCGGTAGTGCATGTGGCTAGATTTTGTGAGTACCAACATAAACAGCTCCGTTCCATTATGGG
Organism: Deroplatys truncata; assembly: GCA_030765065.1. Taxonomy (NCBI): domain Eukaryota; kingdom Metazoa; phylum Arthropoda; class Insecta; order Mantodea; family Mantidae; genus Deroplatys; species Deroplatys truncata. The sequence goes on along the minus strand of CM060984.1, from coordinate 123,894,112 downwards.
TCACATTTTATGCACGCGAGTATACGTGGTACAGAAAGCAAAAATTCCAAATAAAGGGTTAATGTATAGTACAGAGTTTATCTAAAACTAGCGATGATTAAATTAGATTAGATTGCATTCTGTGAGTTCACTAGCAGTCATAAAGGCTTGTGAATATAGAATATGTCTAGAAAATGTACAAAAATTACATATAAACATAAATATTACACAGAATATAGAACATTTTAAATAAAATAGAAACATACTATATTCTTGTCAAGGAAATGTACAATATAGTTACATATATACATAAATATTACATGGAATACAGAAACTTAAAATAAAATAAAGACATATTATATACAAAATGAAACAAATCAGATGTAATTTTGTACAAAGTCGAATACTTCCCTACCGTTATATAGTTAACATTATATTTATAGACAAGAACAGTTATTTTAACTTTCACTAGACTTGTACCTTTGTTCGTATCATCATTTTGTTCTATTTGATTTGTAATGCATACCATTTACTGTCAGTTCTTTATATACATACATTTAAATAGCTTCATTAATTCTAGAGGAGGCATCAAATATAACTGACAATTGTCATTAATATTTTTAATACTACTTAGAGAGCTATATATATTATCATCAGGATAATTTGTCACTCAGATAATCTTGTACAGAATAATATGCTTTTGAGTATAGGTACTCTTTAACAGCAGTTTTAAAGCCATTGAAATTGTCAACTTTTCCCTTAAGATCATTAGGGAGAGTATTAAATATTTTAATGGTCTCATAATATACACCTTTCTGGAAGCAAAAAAGCTTTGCACTTGGAGATAGATGTTACCCTTTTGTCTAGTGTTTATCTCATGAATTCCCATGTTTGTAATAAATGTGGTTCGATTGCATACATAGAATTTTAAGATTGAAAATATGTACATGCAAGTTAGGGTTAATATCTTCAGTCTTCTAAAAAGATGTTTGCAAGAGTGCCTGCTATGGGTGCTGGAAATGATTCTTATAACCTTCTTTTGCATGAGGAATATTCGTTTACTTCCTACCGAGTTTCCCCAAAATAATATTCCATATTAAATGATAGAGTTAAAATATGCATAGTATACTAATTTAAGCGTATCTATAGAACTGACATTTACTAGTGCTCGGATAGCATAACAGGCAGAACTGAATTTGGGTAAGATATACGTAATGTGAACTTTCCAATCTAAATATCTGTCTACTTGAATGCCCATAAATTTAATGTTGTCTATTTGTTCTAGTAACATGTCATTAATCCCAATTTCTATTGGAGTGTGTGGTGATCGATGGGTTATAAATTTAACAACTTTTTTTTTGTCTGGATCTACAGATAATTTGTTAGCTTTAAACTAGTGTGACATACAGTTCAAAACGTAATTAAATTTAATTACACACTCATTTAAGTTTTTGCTAGTAACCAGAACACTAGTGTCATCAGCAAACAGAATGATCTTGCAACATCCTTTATATAAAATGATAGGTCATTTATATAGATAAAAATAGTAAAGGTCTTAGGACTGAACACTGGGGCACTCCATGTGTTACTGTTTTCCATTTTGATGTTTGTTTTTCAAATTCAATATCATTGACTACTTCACACTTTTTTTCATTTAGATGTAATACTAACCGACTTAGAGTTTCATTTTTAGTCAATAGAATTTCAATTTTCCTATCAGAATATTATGATTAACACAGTCAAATGCCTTTGCTAGGTCACAGAAAATCCCACCTACATGCATTTTTGTTTAATGCAGTTAACACTTCATGAGTACGTTTAGTATCATCATCTACATTGTTTGAGCTCTTTAATCCGTTCCGTCCTCTGAATACCTTCCATCTAGTCCTGAGTCTGCCAAGATCTCTTCTTCCCTATGGACAGGGTTGTCTTTCCTTTGCCATCTTTTCCACATGTTGATAACATTTTACGGGTTTCTTTTCCTTTATTTGATTATTTAGACTTTCAATTTCGACCTATGTACTCATCTTTACACTTGTCCTTGAACCAACAATGTTAGGCTTGGCAATTCTTTTACACAAGCAGTTAGTAGGCTGCCATTTAATTTTTCATTTTGATTCTACTTTCCAATTTTGTCCTGCACATGGCTTGTGTGAAATAATTATTAGTTATCATTGATTGACCTAATAGTTAGTTAAAGTATTAAGCCTGGAACTTAACGTACTAAAAACATTGAAAGTCGTCATTACGCTTAATCAAATGGATTAATGGTTTCTCTGATGAAACTAAAATATACATCGAGTATCTGTCTGGAAGAAATTTTGACTATTGGGGGGGGGGTCGTAAATGCCTTAAACGACAAAAATTTGCTCTCTTGTTTTCTTTTAATAAATGCATGCTTTTCTGTTCCGAAGAATTTGTAATTAAAATACTACATTTTTATTGTAAATACTTTAAAATAGAGTGGATTATTTAACAAATAGAGACATATCCATGTAACCTTATGGTCTAGAAGGAACGACTGTTCTGGAAGTTGGTTTTGTCACTTACTCAAGATGGAGTTGAAGTAAAAGGTAAATAGATGCAAGTATAAATGCCATGAAGTTTTATTGTTAGTGCTTTTTGAGTTTCCTTTGAGTAATAATGACCTCTAAAAGCATTTTTTTTCAGATTTGAATGTCTCATTTTCTCAAAGTGCTGAATTTTCAATGGATCTATTATGGAAGATAAAATAAAAACACAGTAACATGAAAATTAGACCTTTGTATTTTTTCCCTTTCTACATTATAGAAGGATGGGCGTTTTGATACTGCCTGAGAAACAGAAAAAGTTGTTTAAATAAACTAAAAATGAACGCAGTTTACAGCTCAGCTACGAGCTAAACATGTAGTTGCTAAATTTTCGCACCACATCAGCTACAAGAAGATAACTTGGATATGGTCCCCATGTACACCGCCTTATTAGGCAAAAGACATTCTGATTATTTCAATGCCATATTCAGCTGCAATCGATGCCAGTGGACCACTTTTGTGATTCCCAATTCCTCACACATTCTATTTCTTCCTATGAAACTTAATTACACAACGATCCGTGAATATTCATACCTCAGAGAAAAGATTTACAGGAATTTTGGACGAGTTACGCTACTTGGGAGGAATTGGAGTCAAGCAGCAATTGTGTCGTGTGCGAAATCCTGAGCAAATTGTGATCTAATCTGAACAAAAGTCTCATTTTTCTGGAATATGTGTACACGGCAGAAACATAAATAGACCCGTTTTTCATATTACGATAGTTTACATCATGTCTTTCCAAAAGAAAGAAAGAAAGAAAGAAAGAAAGAAAGAAAGAAAGAAGTAATGAAGGCTTTAGGTATAATTTGGATTTCTTTAAAATACATTCGTTTTCTGTTAATATTTGCAAACTATTCTAGATCGAGAGGATAAAAGGGAACCCATAGCTATCCTGTAAATTATTAGGGATATTTTGGAAATTATTTTGAATTTGTTTAGCTAAAAGTCCGTATTTTCACAAACCACGTGCGAGCAGGTAAGGTAATTACGCCATTCCTATTAACTGTTAGGCAATGAAACAGTCCCTTCTACTGCAACCAATGATAGGACGGGGGCTTCATTAACTACAGGCGTTCCTCCCTCTTTTCTTTTTCTTCTGGAAGACGCTTCATCAGCTTTCCCCTTGAGCACAACTGTTTCACCCTTCACTTGTGACTGTCTGTTGAGGCAAAATCTCCAACAATATCTTCCCAGCTGATGACTCAATTAATGGCCTTTCCATTTCAAGGAATCTTTTAACCCTTCCCTCTGCTACTACCGTGTTGCAGATATACAGTAGCGTTACTCATTTATTTGCAGTTCCACCTTAGACTCGATCAATTTCGTGCTTTCAGACTATATGCGAAAGTATTTTCCAGAAAGTTAACTTCTTATGGACATTATGTAATTGTAGTGTTTTAAAACCTGGATAACAGAACTTTCGATATTTTGTGCTTCTTGGGGCAGTATGGGCAATGGAGCTTCATTATGAGGTATTACATTTATTTCATATAATCCTCATATTTATAATGCGTTTCTCTCTTGCGTTAAACACAGTTTTAGTAAAGTATACGTTGGGTCAACCTTGATTGAAAGTGTAGCATCAACAGCAGTAAGTTTCTTCTCTTGCACTAACCCTGGATTTAGTAAAGCATTCATTGGATCAACCTTGATTGAGGAAAAGCATCAACAGCAGTAAGTTTCTTCTCTTGCACTATACCAGGTTTATTAAACCATTCGTTGGAACAATCTTGATTGAGGAAAAGCATCAAAAGCAGTAACTTTCTTCTCTTGCACTATACCAGGTTTAGTAAACCATTCGTTGGAACAATCTTGATTGAGGAAAAGCATCAACAGCAGTAACTTTCTTCTCTTGCACTATACCAGGCTTATTAAACCATTCGTTGGAACAATCTTGATTGAGGAAAAGCATCAACAGCAGTAATTTTCTTCTCTTGCACTATACCAGGTTTAGTAAACCATTCGTTGGAACAATCTTGATTGAGGAAAAGCATCAACAGCAGTAAGTTTCTTCTCTTGCACTAAACCAGGTTTAGTAACCCATTCATTGTGGATCAACCTTGATTAAGGGGTAGCATCAACAGCAGTAAGTTTCTTCTCTTGCACTATACCAGGTTTAGTAAACCATTCGTTGGAACAATCTTGATTGAGAAATGGCATCAACAGCAGTACGTTTCTTCTCTTGCACTATACCAGGTTTAGTAACCCATTCATTGTGGATCAACCTTGATTAAGGGGTAGCATCAACAGCAGTAAGTTTCTTCTCTTGCACTATACCAGGTTTAGTAAACCATTCGTTGGAACAATCTTGATTGAGAAAAGGCATCAACAGCAGTAAGTTTCTTCTCTTGCACTATACCAGGTTTAGCAAACCATTCGTTGGAACAATCTTGATTGAGGAATCAACAGCAGTAAGTTTCTTCTCTTACACTAAACCAGGTTTAGTAACCCATTCATTGGATCAACCTTGATTGAGAAATGGCATCGACAGCAGTAAGTTTCTTCTCTTGCACTATACCAGGTTGATTAAACCATTCGTTGGAACAATCTTGATTGAGGAAAAGCATCAACAGCAGTAACTTTCTTCTCTTGCACTATACCAGGTTTAGTAAACCATTCGTTGGAACAATCTTGATTGAGGAAAAGCATCAACAGCAGTAAGTTTCTTCTCTTGCAGTAACCAGGTTTAGTAACCCATTCATTGTGGATCAACCTTGATTAAGGGGTAGCATCAACAGCAGTAAGTTTCTTCCCTTGCAATAAACCACGTTTAGAAACACATTCCTTGAATCAATAATCTCAAGATGATGTAGCATCAACAGCAGTAAACACGTATAAAAATCTAAATTTCCATGCATTCTCAAAATTTCCGAGACGACGAATAGCATATTTGTAGTTTATTTTAGGCCTTTGAAAAAAGCTTTGAAATTTATTTTCATGCGATTCAGAATAAAATTATATGCATTGTTTATGGTCGTGACTTGAAAAAGACGTTGATACTTGAGCATTTTAAAGGTTATAATTTTACAGGAGGTTTTGCATTTCAGCTTATGAAAAATATTGTTTTGAGAACCTCAAGAAATACAATAAAACAAATGAAGGACACTCGAGCAGAGTACATTAATGCAATACAGCCCCTATTCTTGACACCGAGCTCGACTTATACCCTAAACGCTTAGAGAATCCGATTTTGCTCTTTTGGAAAGGTTGCTGCCTCACGACTAGTACAGAAATTCAAAGTATGTCATTTTCGTTTTGTGGAAACAGTTTTTCCCTAGAGTTATTGAATACAGCATTTGTTAAGAAATAATATTTTGTTACTTACATCACCTAACATCACAAGTCATTTGACGTCTGTCATTTGTAGTCATATTCCCGTGATTATGCTTAGTTTTAAACAATATTAATATTTTATGTGAACTTAAAACACCAATAATTAAAAACGCAGAGTAGTAGTATACTTATTCGAGATGAGGAATCATCTGTATAGTAATAAATTCAGAGTATTTGCGCTTTATTATTATTATTATTATTATTATTATTATTATTATTATTATTATTTCATGGAGGTTCAATAGTAATCGTTAAGGTCTCAAAATTGGGCAGTTTGCAACTATTTAACATTCTTGGAACACTAAATAAACACAACAAAGAGAGTACCTAGCAGGTAGAGGGGGTTTTAGTAAGTAAACAGAGCAGTCCTGTTACCGCACGGAGTATCGGTGAGGTCAGGTACTGTGATGGACACACTCCTCTCTCTATAGCCGTATTCGTTGCGACTGTTCCATTTATTCGCTGTGTAATATCACCAGTGGAGAACTGTGTCAAATTGGCTAAGGTAAAGGGGAGTTTATACATCATAATTAGCATCATTTGTGGCGGAATGTGGTAGGGAACACTTCAGCACAAATGGAAAAATCATTAAATGTAACACAGAGCTCAAAAGACCTTTAAACGTATGTTAAACAACATAGTAATTCAATGAAACAAAGGAACATGTGGCATTATTAGAAAGGAACAATGAAGAAAGTAGACATTCAACTTCCTCAGTCCCAAACTACATATCAGAATTTTTCGAGGATACAACTTTTGAAATGATTGTGTTGTAGCTTTCATAAACTAATTGCAACTGTCAAGAGCTAAGCATACATTGTTTTGTTTCTTCTAATATTAATCCTTAATTCTAATTTACCTACTTTCGAAGCAGAGTGCAGCGCCCTCAGCTGTCCATCATAGTCGTTTACAGAGAACCTGCAAGGTCGCAGTCGCTCCCACCTTCCCTCGGTGCGTTTCTAACTTGATGGTTTACTCGGTTTGTTAAAGCTAACTTTAAAGCTTCGCGTTAACGACCCAATTAATGCAGCAAACTGGTTCAGTTTCAGTGCTATTTTATTTAACCAGTTTTTGTAAACTAAAGATAACATATCGATCTGAGATAAAAGGAACATTGCTTCCCAATGTCTTGTACTATCCCGTTGAAAATGTATACGATTATTATGATCAGGCTAAGGATCCAGGACACTTAAGAGTAAAGTGAAGTAATCAGCGCATCGAGTAGGGTGGAGTGAGGAGGCGCATTGGGGTGTTGTTTACCTGGGAGGCTGTGTAGAATCCGCTTCGTGACTAGAGGTATAATGCACTGCTGCCTCTCATTCCAATTTATCCCCATCACTAGACTCTAATGTTTACAGTAGCAACGCATCGGCGTCTTTGTTTACGTCAACAGTACTGTATTTACGGAACTCTATAGTAAGGTTGCACCTACATTGGTTGCTAAATTTTCCCGGATCCTTAGCCTGATTATGACGTTGTCTTAACTTAGTTATGTTTGCAGATTTCTAATATAGTTAAATGTCAAATAATGTAGAAATTGCAAATACTATTTAAAAATTATTTTATAGATAAAATTATTCTGTACATTTTGGCTGCATTTGTTTATCTACGTATTGTTGGCAATCATATGCGTTATAAAACCCAAAACCGCCCATGGTTCCAATTGGAACATAAATAATAGGGCGTAGGTCACATTTCTAATGTTTGTTGAAGAGTAAATCTCGGTTTGAAGGTCGTTAGTACATATGCTGGCACCGTGGCAATGGTCACTAGGGTGTTTGCCTTTGGTGTTTCATCTGATGGGGATCGCGTGTTTTGTGTCCATGTAAATATGTGTTTAATGTAAAAATTAAAAAGATTACATAGAATGGAGAAAGAGGAAGAAAGAAATAAAGGGATAAAATGGTCATTACATGCAGTAAACCTGGAAGGAGAGGAGTAAACATCAGAAAATGCACGAAATATGAGAGAATATATGTTAGGTACCGCGGGTGAAATGTACGAATTCCATAGGGAGTTTACCAACTGCTCAGATATTTATCCTTTATAATTAAGCTCACATAAATCACACTTAATGCAAAGGTTGTGCTTGTAAGGTTATTAGTTTTTTTATTATTTTTATTTAGAATTTATTTGTTACTCAGTCTAGTATGTACTAGACATAAACTTCATTACATATTAGAAATTATTTTATTACTTTTAAGTTCAGAAAAATTCAAACCATGTAACTGTATCAATGTTCTTTTATTTCACTTTGTAGGCATATATGACTATATTTTCAGTTGTGAATAAATGAAAACTGGAATTAATTGTTGTTCCACACAAGTCGTGTGTTGGACAAGATTGGAAAGTTACAATCAGGCGACTGAAAACGTCAGTGCCATCGCCGGAATATACCACAGGTTGTTCTAACTACTGAACTACCATGGAAAATCCCGGTACCACATTAAATTTCCCGGATTTTATTCGCATTTTCCTGGTAAACCAAGGGAATCTCAAACTCCGGCGATGGCATTACATTTCTCAGTCGTCTGATTCTACCTTTCCAAATTGAAAACTAATTGTGGAACAAAACAGAAAACAAACAATATAACTTGACTGTGCTGACCTAATAGACATAAGTGGGATATAAATTACTGTTGAACACAACTTAAAAATTGACTGAATTTTCAATTGTGCACCTCCTTAAGCTTCTTAATTTTTTCAGGTCGAAGTGAAACCATATGGATACTTTCTAATCATAAAATATATGAATATCAAAATTAAAAGTTAAATAAAATGTAATACTTTGTTTATAAACATTCGTTAGCTGACAATTTGCTATATTCCTACCCAAAAATTTCTATTTTCATCATAAAATCCTGTACAGTCCAAATAATAACAGAAATTCTTAAATGAAAACCATTATCTCATCAGGGATACAACAGTGTGTAGGAAATTAATTTTGAATTCGAAATTCAGAGTTGTTATAAACAATTAGAAAGCATCAACAGTTTCTAATCTCGTCCTCCTTTCTTGTGCAGTGATTTCTGCTATACTGAAATTCCGCTCATTTGTAGTATTAGGGGATAAGCAGCAAAACTCAAATATTGTGATTGCTGACGCTGGGTTCATTTTGGTTTTCTGAGAGCGTCAGCATTATTACCCACAAAAATATTTGTTTTGGCACAAGTGTGCCTTGTAACCAAAGAACTCATTTTATATGATTGAAAACATAAAAAGTTCATATATTGAAAACAACCCAAATAATTTCGTTTAAAAGAATCTGCAATTGTCTGAAATGTTTACAACTTTTTCAAGTCTCCTCTACTACTTTCATTTAGCTTTCTTTTCTTTGTTTATGTGCTCTGTGTTTTCCATGTTATACCTATCTAAATAGTTGAACATCCAGTGGAAGATTTCAGGTTTACAAAAACAAATGCCCCTCATAAAAATAACATCACCATTTGTTATTTCGGAGGAGACTCTCCCGAAGAGTCTAATCCCCTTTTGGATTAAAGGGTGCCAATAGAGCGCAGCATTTTATATAAATATAGACTTTCTGTCAATAATATGTGCTGCATTCCTTGTTCATAAGTTTCATTTTATGAGGTTTTATTCCAAGCTTGCTGACAATAGCGCAAGAAAAGAAATATGGAGTTTTAGTTATAAAACGTGTCCGCTGACGCGGTGTTTCGCATCTCCGTTACCGTGAATGCGGCAACCGGTGACGCTTAATGAAGAAATCCCTTCGAACTTCATAACAACATACCCTCATCCGCTAAGACAGATAATAGCTATTAAATCCGGTAGAATGTTTTTTTTTTGTTTTTGTTTGTTTGTTTTTTGTAATGCTTGCGGAGGTTGATGAAGAAATTCTTAGCCAATTGCCTTCTTTTAGAATAGCAGTTCTAGATATTTTACGCAATGGATGAACGAAATCACGTCAGAAGACGAACAACCTCAACAGGGGAAACTGGTAAACATGTTGAACGTTCATGAATAAAAGCATAATTAACGCAGTAAACAGGGGTCTTCTGTTTTCTCTACACATAAAGCAATGCGATTATTGTCACTCAAAGGGTGAAGTATACGTTTACACGACCACTTTGTTTACTGCCGCTATTGAAAATGCAAATTTACTCATTGTGGTTTCGGACGAGATGATGTTACAGCTTAAAGCTAATGGTATCTGAAGACAGAATGATTAGCACTGGTATATGAGCCCTTTGTTATTGGATTTAAGATAATGAAATTTGTGAAACATGTAAGGATCAAATAGTCCTTTAGGAACAAATAGTAAAATTGATAAAATTCACTTTCACCCCAATATTAATATGCATTATCTTTTTTGGTTCTAATTTAAATTCATTTATATTTTGTTTAAAACTGATTTTTATGGCAGTTTTAGATTTACTGTTTCTTAGGAATTTGTATTATACTTGTACGTTCATACTATACAGGTGTTTTTTTTTAATATCGACAATTTTAAAGCCAGAAATAACTACTTAATTGATCATGTGCCATATAGATGAAGTAGCGCGAACTTTAAACTCTATTTCTCTCAGTTTCGTTTTTTCAGCATTTTTCAGTATTCATAGTCGCTAATTTATTAGCCTTAAATTTACAATAGAGCCTCGGGAATTGCGGATTTAAAAAAAAATGTGTATGCTTTAAAAATATTAAATGGCTCAGCTGAGATTATTTTCTATTACTCGCATTGAAACAGTATAAAACTTCGTTAACATTTACACAATATTTTGTACTTAAACTAATTAAAATTAAGAAATACCTGTATAACAATCCCAAACAATCTTTATGTTTTTATATTTTAATTAAACATTTGGGAGCGATATGATAAACCATAGGGTCCAAGGTTGATTTCATATTGGCATATAAAATTATTTATTACGAATAAAAAAATTAATATCTTAACGACGCTTTGACATAGTTCATTAAAATTCTATATGCACTATATGTTTTACATTCTGAGTAGGTATATGGCAAAAAGGTCAAAGGAATCAAAAGAAAAGTGTGGATATTTGGATTTGCATAGATACCTACCTTGCCTTAAGGCGTGTGATTTGTTCGATGCTGTTGTTTAAAGGTAAGATACTGTGAAGAAATAAACTGCTTTTGAACTTTCTTACTAACCAGAATGTTTTTGTCGATAGAAAAAGCGTAAGCAAAATGAGATTTATAAAATCTACCAAAAGTTAAACAGGTGCAAGTGAGTTTTATAATAAAACGGTGTAAATTATGCTTGTACAAAGAATTATAATACATAAAATAAAGAGGGAAAATAGCTGGAATATTTAAGATAATTTTACTTTATGGTTTCAGGGCAAAAGGGAACAAATCCATTAGTCAATTTTATAAGATATAAGAAACTAAAAGAAATAACTATACGAAATATTACACCTAACGTAGAACATTTTTTTAGCTTATATGAGAGTGTACAAATATAAAAACAAATAAGAAAATATTGAATCCCCAGCATCAAGACTTGACTTATTTTCCTTTTATTTTAAGACCATCTGACATCTGTTATCCATGCCCGTATAGCTGTATATGCTACTATAGTATGGGCAATTGTAAACGTTTATTAAATAATTTATATTATCAAATTTACTGACATTTCGGAGGGAAATCTTAGGGATGGCTTATGAGATGTTTCTTACTTTTGGCGTTTCATTAAGTAAATTATACACGATTTTAAGAAAACATGTTACTAGCATATATTTTTCTAAGTTCATCTGCGTATTTTTGTATGAATAACGGTGCAATTTCTGCTTCATTAAACCATTCTATTACAAGTACTTGTTTAGGAAGAAAATGTTGAATGAAAGTAAACAAGTACTACAGCTCTGTGCATTTATATATTTGATATTATCTAAAACAATTTATTTACTAGCCTTCCAGAAAAGACTGGGTCACCAACAATTTGAAACCTATCAGTTGTTGCTGGGAAATCTGTTAGGGAGAGGCAAAGCAACGTTAGGGTATTAGGAGCTTCAACTAAGGCTATTATTTTGTAAGGTAAAGGTATCCAGTGAGACAGTTAAAAATGATACTCGAACAAAGAGTCGCTAATGGAAGTGAGTGTAAAAGTTTGCAATTCTCCCGAGGCCTCCAGCATTCCATGTTTCCCCTTGGTCAGCCGCCTGTTTCGATCCCCAGTTCACTTCGCTACAGAAGATGCCGACTGCCCTCCCCTTAGTTTACCAAAAAGCGGCGCATCATCACAGCTTTTCACGCTTAATCCTTGCCGCTCGGCTCTCGTGGGTCTTCAGCCAAAAAGGGGAAGCCATTTTGCTGTCTAGGAATCCTCCAGGGTGTGATTAAGATAACGATGTTTACTGTTGCAGATGTCCTTTGTATCGGTTTTTCTTGTGGGCAATCCATCAACAGCCTTTCTTAGAGGAATAGCGTAGCGTGTCCCTTGCTTGGATCTAAATATTGAAGTTTGACCATGACCTCGGATATGTTTTGGTTTAAAACGTATGTTCGGTTGAAATTTGTTCTGCACTATCATGGCAAATGAAATAAACATCAAGGAATCCGTGCTACGGATCCATCTAAATGTTTATACTAAGTTATGATGGATTGAAACGGATGAGACACAAGAATTCAATATGATAGAAAAGAAACGCCTCTTTTTACAGCTCTCGATTTCCTCCCTTTTGGGTAGAGAATATTTTAGATAAATGATTGATGCGTTTATTTGAATGTCTTTAGGAGAAATTTACTGCAAAACTATTTTACCATTCACTTGGTTTTTACTGGCTTATTGCCTAATAGAGTTTGGAGATCTTGAAAATTGTGTACCTACAAATCACCCCGGTATTCATCTTCTCGGCTACAGAAAGCCACGAGAAACCCTTGTTGGCTTGAATAGAAAAGGGATTTTAGCTTGAGATGTATGGTTTAAGAAATTAATTGAAAGGAAACGGTTAAAAGGATGTATAATGGTTCATATGTTAAGTCTTGTGTATTAAAGCGATATAGTAAACATGTGAATGCGCCTGTATTAATTTAAATTTAAAATACAATTTGTTGTTATATATTATAGACTTGAATCTGATGTTTATGCTAAACGTATTGAATAATATAAATGTAAAATGTTCTATAAAGAGTAAGAGCGATGCTCAAATGTTTGAATTATATGTATAATGCTCCTAACACTAAAACTCCTTACCATGGAAAATAAATACCTGAGAAGGTTAACGGGAGACATATTGGACGGGTTTAATTTCGTCCTGAATGATTAGCATTGCATTTTATTGAGGTATAAAGTACATGTATGTTGTAAAGCTTATTAATAATACTAACAGCAAAACTTATCAATTGATGTTGGATTATTCATACAGAGTTATTCAAAAAGAAGAAACAGACTTTGCATATTTCTTTCTAATGGACGACAATAGATAGTGACTACATACGACACATCATTGAATAGAGGAAGGTTCAAAGCTATTAGTTTCATTCAGAGCCTACAGGGACGCTGTATTTGTTTACCAGAAAATGGCGACGCCACAAGAAAAGTCGTTTTGTGTGCTGCATTATGCAAATAGTGAATCCATTGTTTCATTGCAGCGTGCATTCCGTTGTAAGCTCAACAAAAAATGTCATAAAAATTTACAATTGATACAAATTCGTATAAAATGTTTGCGTATGCAAAAAGAAAAGCACTGGTCGTCCTCGCATAAGAAATGGTGCTCATTTTAAACACAAAATAAAACTTGAACTTTTCTCTATTCAGTGATGTATCGCATGTGTCACCATCTTTTGTCGTTCATTAGAAATAAATATGTAAAGTCTGTTCCTTCTTTTTGAATAACCCTGTATGTTTAAACAGATACGCCTCCTGAGATCGCCCCTGGGATTAGATCTCATCGTTTACGGCTGCAAAAAATCGACGCTACCAGGATATTCAACACAGAGGACATATGGACTTACTATTAATATATAAGTTCTAATTGCTTCCATCTAAGGCTACTCAATGACGTCTAAATATTTTATCAGTAAAACAAATTCAAGCTTTGCAACACGAAATATAGGTTATAAATTCCGAGTGTAGAGCTGAATGTGAGTCAAATATACCTCAGCAGTAAATAGGGACAGAGGCATCATTCCATTTTCAAACATAACAAAAGTATTTTACATTTTTGTCAGAGCGGAAAATTAAGTAGACTCCGGCAAAATCTCATATTTCGCTTGAAATATAGTGCATATATCTGACGGAAACATCAGTTTGTTTCATGGATCCTAATATGTTTTGTAGATACAATGAATCTGCTAAAACCACCACCGCAAATACTTCTGAAGCAAGGGTACTGTTGGTTCTTCGTTTTCTAAGAAAACTGACTGCTGATTATTTCCCGATTAATGAATTTTTGTTGTCATTATAATTAATTCGAGACCAGGACTGAAAAAGTCATTTTATGGCAACAAGAATGTGTTTAAAATTATGTTAAAAAGGAAAAATAATTATTGATGAGATAATTCCAATGGTAAAAGTGACAATTTCGTTTTATGCGTTTATTATACAGGGTGGACCATTTAAGTCGAGACTGTATACTATCTCCAAAACTAAGCGTTATAGAAATAAGAGTCTTTAATAAAAGATGTTTTAAATTATGATCAAAAGTAAATTCCATTAGTCGTGTTTTGTTTGGAGGACGTTTTGATGGTCATTTTAGGGATAATTTAATCTTTTTAAGTCTGTGTTTTTTGTTTAATTGCATTTGTCTGTATTTGTTTGAGTAAATGAGCTTGCTGATTGGCCGAAGACGTTTTACTGTAATTACTACAGAACTGAAATTCAGAGTAGCTTTCGTATTTTTAATGTAGCTCATACAGGAGCAGATAAGCTAACTTCGTCCAGTTTAAGGCAGCTGAGCAAATCGCTCGTCTATTTCTGGACTCAGTGCATCTGCACTAACCTTGATAAAACCTAGTTCGTTAAGTAATAAATGAAACAGTCGCAATCACTTTAGGAAGCGTCACAATTATGAAAAAGGCACGAACGACTAATACCAGAAAATTTTGAAACAAAATCTTTGCTAACAGCAATTCTAAATTAAACAAAATTTCAGTAAATAATAAAGCCAATTACGAAGAACAGGTTCTATTTCGAGGTTGCTCTCTCACAAGCGCTCAGTACGCAATAAAGCTAATATTACCGCGCAGAAGGGAAAAAAACATGGAAATGTTACCTATGATAAAGCAATATAATATTTCTGTATTAGAAGGCGAAGACTTCTACTGCGATAGAAGAAGTAGCTGTAAGAACTGTATAGCAATAAAGTGTCAGAGTGGTTTGAAAACTGTTTGCCTTCTCAGTATGACTGCTTATTTTTGGATTTGGTGTCATCAAGTAAGGCTTTTTATAATTTCGAAAATGTGTAAATGAAAAAAGTGCTTTCATAATCAAATAATCTTTTTGTACTTTATATCATTTATTTTCATAGAAATCTATAATATTCCTAAACGTCTTTTTGTCTATTTTTTTTTGTTAATCATGATAAAGATTCGCGGAAATGTAATTAACATTGAGATGTACTTGCGCATGAGATCATGACCTATGGCTTAACATCTCTAAATGTACTGCTTAGAATACTGTAGATTCAAATGAATAACAACAAATATTTCTAAAGTTGTTCCAGAATTGTTTTATTTGATTTAGCTATATCTTTTGTCAAGATCTATATTTTTTCTGCAGTATGTTAAAAAACACTCATAGCTCCCCAATTGTTTAAAATTTAGTAAAGAATGGATATGACTTTATGAGCTGTTTTGAGAAAATTTAAGATAATCACTTTATTCATTATTCCAATATTTAATAAAACGCAGTATTTTAATCACTATTGTTAGAACCATTCTGACAGAGTGAAAAATAATGTAGAGTTATTTGGTAACGAATTTCTTAACTGCTAACGCCGAGAGCATCTTGCTTGTTAATACCAACCGACATGCATGACTGCCACTCTCTTACATACACAAGAAACGCAGCAATGAATTCCCAGAGGTACTATCTCACCGAATAAACACTTTGCGTAACACAGGTGCCTTTCTTAAGGATTAAATTTATTATTAATCTAACTTCGTTTTCTTGGTTCTACTGCTCACTAACTCAAGGACACAGAGATAAACTTTTCTACCTTTTTTATTTATTCAGGAGCTTCTCTACATGACTATTTTCAGTGGAATATCTCTGTCAATTTATGCGTCGTCGAATGCAATGCAGTTTTACCTCAACTACCTAAATAGTAACGAAAACAGAAAAGATAAAATACATCCTATTAATAAGTTGTAAACATATTGTAATTTATTTTGTAATTTGAGAAAATATTTTGCATATATCTGACAAGATTTTTCCAAGTACACGAGAACATAAACGGTGAACCATTTAAGTTGAGACTGTACAATACCTCCAAACTAAGTGTTGTAGAAATAAATGTCTTGAATAAAAGTTGCTTGATATTATGAGGGAAAGTGAATGCCATTAGTCGTTTTTGTTTAGAGGACGTTATGATTTTAGGATCAATTTAATTTTTTTTAAAAGGGGAACCTACAATTGACCCTAAAATGACCATCATAACGTCCTCTTGCCTCGCCTCCTTTTTTACATTGAGTGTAATATTACTTATTGGTTCATTGTTTTACTTGGGATTTGATTCAGGCCAGGCACAGGAAGAAACGACATGAGCTGGATCAATCTGGTGCTGATTATATAAATGTGGAAAACCTACAGTTAAAAAAACGCTCTTAGGATCAATGGGAATAGGCCACTTTTTCTGTTTCCAAGTGTAAGATGGTTAAAACAAAAGAGAACTTTTCATAGGAAGAGATTAAATTATTATTATCTCTATCTCTTTCTTCTCCCGCACATAGCTAACACTTAATTCTTTCAGCCATTAACACTGTTGCTATTGAAATCCATTTGGCATATCTGCAATTACCTTTACCGTTATTTGTTGAACATTCAAGCAGCCTCGCATTTTTTCTTCTGTTTCTTTTCTTCTGAATCCTACCTTTCGATCTTCCACTTTCTCCCCCTTTATATTTTGTTTGCTTTATTTGTTATTCGTTTGTTTTCATATCGTTCCTTTCCTTTACTCTTTCTCTTTTTCGTACTTCACCTAACTTTTTGTTTGCATTCGTTTACACTTCACTTTTAGCATTCTATTTTATTCCTTTTATAACGATCTTAATTTATTTATCTGTGCTTTATATCCTAAAAAGTTTCATTCCCAGTATTGCAACGTTTTTGTCTCTAGCTGTCCCTTCTGTTTAAGTTGTTGTACACGCTATGTCGTTGGAGCTCATCGTAGCAAATCGACTTTAAATAGCTTCTAAATGAGACGGTTAATGGTTGCCGACGTGCCTCTCGCCGACTTAACCGTCCATTTGTTCATTTATTACTTTTCCTAAAGGGGAGATTTTCTCATCAGCACGGTGTTAATGTTAACAAGATGAAGATGCGACCTTCACCCACTGACCCTTTCCACACTTGATGGATTGCGAGCTTTTAACAGGTGACGGTCTGCCTCACATTCAAATTGCCTGTTTGCTTTCCAAGTCAAAACTATGAATGGACTCTGCCAGTGAAGATATAATTAATTAAACGCTCCCTGTTGTACAATTGGAGGAAACGTATATCGATTAATACTACGCTGCGGTTCTCAAATGAGGCATTCACACAAAATTTATATTGTGTTCATTTATTCATTCATGCATTACCTACAGTTTTATAAGTACCTTTCATTGTATTAAAAGGGGCTTGGAATAATAATAATAATAATAATAATAATAATAATAATAATAATAATAATAATAATAATAATAATTATTATTATTATTATTATTATTATTATCATCATCATCATCAAAAATATTGGCATAAAATTTCATTTCCTCAATAAATACAACACAGCTAATTCAAAAACAAAGCACCTCTATGATGTACGTGTTTTCATATGACTAACCCCTTGATGCAAGCTTGGTATACTAACCTTCTTACCTAGCAATGTAAGGATGTATTTTATAAGTAAGGGATTGAAAATAAGATAAGGGGTGGCTTTAGAAAGTTGAGAGTAGCCAACAGTTTTTGCTCGTATCTAAAACGTTAAATTTGCAACATTTTGTCCATAACTTATACTTCAATTAAAAATATGACTAGAGGTAGCTTTGAGGTTGTAAGGTATACTATAACTTTCGGCAAGACGTGTAGTTCAAGTACACAAATTTGTGCCCTGATTAGCCAGGCATTATAATTTTGTCTTTAAGGGGCTCAAAATAAACGATAAATGTGTTTTTAAAAACTTTTGGTGTATTATATGATTGAAAATGAGGTTTGGGTATTATGTTGGAATGTGTAAGGTAAGGTATGGTATGTTTTGCTACGTCCAATAATGTAATTGTACAAATTTTGACCAGATTGGTTAAATAGTGCAGACGTCTACAAAATAAAAATATGTTAAAGATGGATTTTGAGAACTCTAACGTCGAGTATAATTTTCATTGGGTCTTAGCTTTAGTATAAATGTTTAACGTTTTGTTTGGATAGGCCAAAAGAGTGTTGATTTGTGTGTTAAGAGCTGAGAATATGAATTGAATAGAAGGGTAGTGAAGGTTTATGAAAACTGTAGCATTATTTTTGCCAAAACCCCTGTTTAGAATTTGTTATAATCATAGAAAGAATACTACTTGATAAGGAAGTTCAGCGAAATCAAAAATATCCAATAATTGAATATCCAACATCCTCTCCAATAACTGAATTTTAAAATGTTTTAAGCCTCTCTATTTACTCTTCGGGTGGAAGTCAATAAAAATCAGCCATGTTATCAATGTCGCATTCAGTATAAATTTTTTTGTAAATGTTATATACTGTACGCCCGTCGGAAGAACGGTATTTTTCAATGGTGCATGAATAATTATATGGTTTCTGCCATCACTCGCCCTCACATACAGTATAGATGATGTAGCTGCATATCCACACAGTATAAAATAGGATTATGTGGAAGCTGTGACTAACACCAAAAATAAGATACCCAACATCTGTATTCCAACAGCATTAGCGCAACTGTGTACTCCAGCAATATTTACATCTAGCGAGGTGGTATGATATTATAAACCGAAATTCAAATTGGTGCCTTTCAGAACTATTTCTGAAAATCCCCACACTACCGTCTGTACCATCACAGACGATATGACCAATTTATAAGTTAATGGGTAGAGAAATGCATGTGAACGTTACAGATCAGATTTTATTTCATGCATTGTAGTATCAGTAATGCATGGTGAGATCCTGTTACAATTGGATAGTTGAAAACTCTCTCGTTTTCTGCATAGGAACAGTTTATTAATGTTTTCAGAGGTGTTAGACGTCCCGAAAACGTGTCCAGCATATTGCTGGTGGTGGTGATAACACCCAAGCGAGGTTTTCTGCAATGAGTCAACCTTTCTAATAGTGCCTCCATGTACCATTAGTGCCGCTATGGTGAGTGATTAACACCGTTCCGCTATTCTCTGATTCCAGAAGAAACCACAACATCCTTAGCACATATCTATTTGCTAAGGATTGCTAAGAAGAACCTAAGGAGTAGTGGTGAAGCTACTACAAGTAGAAGCAAGCCCATGAAACTCAGTGGAGAGACGAGTGAAGGACAAAAAATAATGCGTCTTCCCTCTCTTTTTCCGTTGCGCGAAGTTGCTCTCAAAACTTCGTAACTTCATAAAACAAGGCAGGAGGGAAAAGCAGGTGGTTGCCCAATGTATTACTTTCTATTAAAAATACAAATCGTATGATACAGATTCACAGGTAAAATTTTCGCGACCATATAACACTTCCAATGAGTTTATACATAAGAAATGTTTACCTCAGAGTGCGATTTAATTATATTCTGCAACTCCCTCTTTGGAATGTTATACCTATAGATTAGATAGGAATTCCTTGGTCCTCCTCCTACAAAAAAAAAGTGCACACATGGAAGAAAATGTAGATATATTACTTTATCCACCACGTACTACAAGTAGAGTAGATAATTCCATTAAAAAATTCGGTGTGATATTTCACTGGAAATACATGCTTTACGGTCCTCTAAATTAAAAAAAAGCATTTTTAGCAAAAGGTTGTGTGTTTGTGTGTGTCTGAACAGCATAACTCTTAAACAAAATGTCTGATAATTACCAATTTTTTTATGAAATTCAGCACGTTGCAAGGATGCAATAAGAGGGGTTTCAAGAAAATCCCCCACCACAAACTGCACTTTACATGAAAAGGCATTCTAAATGTTTTATTTTCTCCAAAATGATTAAGATTTTGATTAAAATACCATATATTTAAGATATTTACATGCCCAATAATATATTCATCTTGAATTTTCTGCGAATAACCATTGAAGTCCTTCATTCCATAGCAATTTTGTATAATTATTAAACGTTAAGAGTTGTACAAAAGCATACCTCACCAAAAATGTAAATGTCTTTAATACACACAATTTATTTTCAATATTTTTTTGCATCAACTATCTCTGAGATAAATTATTATTGGTTTGAAATTTTCAATACTTTACCATGTTTTAAAGTGCTCTCGCTATTCAGTTGTTTCTCGCAATGTCATGGAAAGAGGCTAGAAATTTAAGGCCAGTATATGGCGTCCCGTCTTTAAGCATCTATTGATTTGGCCTTCTCTGTTCCCCTTGTATCTCGTTCAACGAAATGTGTAATGAAGCTATTTCTGCAAAGGTTTATCGCAATCAACATCAACTAGATGCAAGAATAATTTGTAGAAGCTATACAAAACAAACGATAGTGAGTAATGGAACTGGTGCGATAATTTTTTTATGTTAACGATTATGTAGCATACTTGGAATTGGATTGCATGCGATCTATTTCTGGATATACTCTAATGTTGCTGAAATATTTTCGATGTTCAGCTGTGCAGTTCGAATTTCTATCTTAGATTAGTATTCTAAGCAGGGCATTTGCTTGCCACACAATGAGTATTTGCAAATTGTGGTACTTGTAAATGTTCTATTAATGATAATTTAAAAACCTAAACCAAGAAAGAAAGAAAGAAAATAAAGTTATGGTATTGCATACCACCTTGCATTCCACATTCTGCGATGTTGATTTCATTGTGCCGCAAATACCTGCCTTCTGGATATTCGACATGTTGCTCTGAGATGTAAAAGAAGCTTAGAAAGGGCATTAAGCAATTGTAAGCGTAGGTGAAGATAGACATGATTGTTCTAGGATAGGATAGGTCTAGCCAACGGAGGGGACACCTAGTTCCTCGACCCCTTGGATTCTTTTGTGCGTACACACCCGGGAGGAACGGATGAGGTGAGGTAACTACAGGAGATGCATGGGTTGCAGAGCGAGGTCGGCGGAAGTCGAAAGAGACGCGCAGAGTTCTCTAACAGTTCCTGGCTTGACCACCCGGCCACGGGAGGGTCGCTCGGAGATGTCCCACTTTGGGACCGGGGAAACACGATCCAGCAGTGGAGACTCGACAGGCTTCCTTCTAGCGGGGCTGAGAAGTTCCGAATCGCAAACCTCTGCGCCATCTGCCCGACACCGATCAAAACACACTCCGGAGTCAACCTGAAACATGAAAGGGAAATAAAATGAGAGGAAATTGAGGAGAGAGGAAATCCGTGGTAGTATACTTCACTCCAGCTTTCGCCTCTGTGAACCAGGAATGACCACGAAAACCCCATGATTAGAGTGGGCAGCCGGAATCGAACCTGCGACCTCCTGAAAGCGAGCCTCGCGCATTACCGCGGAGCCATCTCGCTCGGTTGTTTGTTGTATGTAATATTTTTTTTTCTATATTGATGTAGATCCTTTCCTATATGTTCGCTTCTTGAAGGTGTAAGAGACACCACCGCTACATATCAGGCTGCAAAAGCTCTTCAAGGATATGTGTTATGACTCAGTGTGCCACGCATATAAAGAAAAATTGGAGGTGAAAGGGCCGAGTTAAAGTGTGTCGTATTCGGCTGGGCTACAAAATATGTTTCGTAAGCGTGTCTAATGCGTGTTACATGCATGGCCCATGTGTGAGTGAAATTTCATATGAACAGCTGCTATATGTAGAAACATACCCTTTCCTTAAACTCCGACTTCAAGAAAAAAAATCTGATGTGTTACACTCACATGACTTTCTCTACTCTTGTACAATCTATTTTTACAAACGCCTATTCTCCATATGCTTTGTTAATCGGGATATCGAGATGTCAATCTTATTGCTAATTTTCTTGTAGATGCAAGGGGAATATAGTAGCTTTTAAGCGATGGTCAAATATTTTAACGCTGGTTGCTATGCGGCGCATTCCATTCTCTTTGCAAGTCCAGGACAAAAAAATCTGATGTGTTACACTCACATGACTTTCTCTACTCTTGTACAATCTATTTTTACAAACGCTTATTCTCCATATGCTTTGTTAATCCAGATGTCAATCTTATTGGTAATTTTCTTGTAGATGCAAGGGGAATATGGTAGCTTTTAAGCGATGGTCAAATATTTTAACGCTGGTTGCTATGCGGCGCATTCCATTCTCTTTGCAAGTCCAGGACATAAAAAAATGAATAACGAATTTGAGAAAAAGTATAAGTATTGGAAAATTTAAGGGAATAACAAGCAATATCTCGAAAACGGTTCACTCAACAAAAGAAATGTATATGACATAAGTTGTGTATTTTAACGAGATCTACATTTTTTGTGTAGTAAAATTTTGTCTATCTCTTATGGTTTACCAGTTATGCAAAAGTCGTTCACAATGAAGAATACTTTTGGAGACATTCCCAGAAAATTCGAGATATACATTTCATTTCTCATGACATTATCTTAAACATATGATATTTTAATCAAAATCGTTAGAGCCATTTTTGAGAAAATTAAAATTTTCGAAAAATGTTCCATATAAAGGGTATTCTGGGGTGGGGGGATTTTCTTGAAAACCTTCGTGTCGCATCTCTGGATGATACTGAACCTAAGTACCAAGTTTGGTGTTTATCCGACTGTTCGTTTTTGAGTTATGCTGTTCACAGACACACACACACACACAGACACACACACACAGACACACACACACACACACAGACACACACACGGACATGTTTCCAAAAATGCTTTTTTTGATTCAGGAGGTCTCAAAACATGTATTTCCGGTGAAATCTCGGAATCGAATTTTTGGGTGGAATGCAATACTTCCCCTACTTAGTATACGTAGTAGAGAAAGTAAAAATGAATAACGAATTTGAGAAAAAGTATAAGTATTGGAAAATTTAAGGGAATAACAAGCAATATCTCGAAAACGGATCACTCAACAAAATCTTCCATGTAAAGGGTAATCGGGGGTGGGGGGATTTTCTTGAAAACCTTTGTGTCGCATCTCTGGAAGATACTGAACATAAATACCAAGTTTTGTGTTTATCCGACTGTTCGTTTCTGAGTTATGCTGTTCACAGACACACACACACACAGACACACACACACACACACACACAGACACACAGACACACAGACAGACACACGGACATGTTTCCAAAAATGCTTTTTTTGGATTTAATATCATAATTATAAATATAATATATATATATATAAATATAATATATATATATATATATATATTAGCTTGAATTTACTCCAGCCAAACAGTCCTGTGGAGTTGTTTGTGCAGAAGTCATTCCTCATACATTTAACAAGTTTAGAAGTACAGTCCATTGATCTGAATGATTGGTTGTTGCGGACAGTATAGTTAGCGAACGCTCCTTCAACAGTTCCTAATTTCATATATTTATCACCAAAAGTTTCCCTTAAAAAAAATTAGTCAATACGTTGCTAGGCGAGGGGTCTCGTGTTGGATTCCGGGCTCTAGACAGCATTATTCCTTATCCTCCCCAGAGTTTGGAAGTATAATGTGTGTGATGTCTAATGATTAAAAACCCAAAAAGTGCAAGAACCACAACGACAAGAGAATACGAGTTAACACCATGGCCAATAGGCATTAAAAAAAAGCTGCCAATAAGACCAATGCAGTTAAAGAATTACATTTGTTTATAATTCATTTTGTTTTTCACTGTTTGTATGTTGTGATATATCCGATCGCCCCCCCCCATTGCATATACTGAAAGTAGATGCACACTTCCTGCATCGAACATCTGAGTTTTTAATGTATTTTTGTAGATCACTATTAAAAAAAATCTGATGTGTTACGCTCACATGACTTTCTCTACTGTTACACAAACTATTTTAGCAAACTCTTATCCTCCAACTATTTCATATTAATCGAGAAAATTACATGCAGAAACAATCTTTTGACATGCAAAGAGAATTACATTTTACACATAGCGACCAGTAATAAAAATACTTTACAATCGCTTAAGGCCTACTATGTTATCCTTGTTTGTATTTGCAAGGGCAATATAAAGATACAGTAGCCTTTAAGCACAGACATATCAATTAATAGCTGGTTGCTATGTGCAGCACCATTCTCTTTGCCACAGATTAATACTCTTTGCATATTCAAGACAAAAAAAATGAATAACGAATTCCCATTTGAGAAAATAAGTATTGAAAAATGTAAGGGAATAACAAGCAATATCTCAAAAATGGTTCACTCTACAAAAAATGTATAGGACATAAATGGTGTATTTTAACGCGATCTACATTTTTGTGTAGTAAAATTTTGTCTCTCTCTTATGGTTTACCAGTTATGTAAAAGTCGTTCACATAGAAGAATACTTTTGGAGACATTCCCAGAAAATTCGAGATATACATTTTATTTGTCATGAAAATATCTTAAACATATGACATTTTAATCAAAACCGTTAGAGCCATTTTAGAGAAAATTAAAATTTTCGAAAAATGTTCCATGTAAAGGGTAGTCTGGGGTGCGGGGATTTTCTTGGAAACCTTCGTGTCGCATTTCTGGAAGATACTGAACCTAAATACCAAGTTTGGTGTTTATCCGATTGTTCGTTTCTGAGACACACACAATGCTTTTTTTCGATTCAGGGGGTCTCAAAACATGTATTTTCAGTGAAATCTCAGTATAAAATTTTTGGGTGGAATACAATACTTCCCCTACTTACTATACGTAGTAGAGAAGGTAAAAATGAATAACGAATTCCCATTGGAGAAAATCAGTATTCCAAAATTTAAGGGAATAACAAGCAACATCTCGAAAATGGCTCACTCAACAAAAAAATTGTATATGACATAAGTTGTGTATTTTAACGCGATCTACATCTTTACTTTCTCTACTACGTATAGTAAGTAGGGAAGTATTGTGTTTCACCCAAAAATTCTATACCGAGACTTCACCGGAAATATATGTTTTGAGGCCCCCTGAAACCAAAAAAAGCATTCCGTGTGTATGTGTGTACGTCTGTATGTGTGTCTGTGAACAACATAACTCAGAAACGAACAGTCAGATAAACACCAAACTTGGTATTTATGTTCAGTATCTTCCAGAGATGCGACACTAAGGTTTTCAAGAAAATCCCCCCACCCCTGATTACCCTTTACATGGAACATTTTTCGAAAATTTTAATTTTCTCAAAAATGGCTCTAACGATTTTGATTAAAATATCGTATGTTTAAGACATTTTCATGACAAATGAAGTGTATATCGAATTTTCTGGGAATGTCTCTAAAAGTATTCTTCATTGTGAACGACTTTTGAATCACTGGTAAACCATAAGAGATAGGCAAAATTTTACTACACAAAAAATTGTAGATCGCGTTAAAATACACAATTTATGTCATATACATTTTTGTGTTGAGCGAACCATTTTCGAGATATTGCTTGTTATTCCCTTAAATTTTCCATAACTTATACTTTTTCTCAAATTCGTTATTCATTTTTTTTGTCCTGGTAATGCAAAGAGAATGGAATACTCCACATAGCAACCAGCTCTTAAAATATTTAACTATAGCTTAAAGCCTACCAATTCCCCTTGCATCTACAAGAAAATTAGCAATAGGATTAACATCTCGATATCTCGATTAACATGAAACATGTGGGGAATAAGCGTTTGTAAAAATAGTTTCTACAAGAGTAGAGAAAGTCATGTGAGTGTAACACATCAGATTTTTTTACGTACTGGACATGCAAAGAGAATGGAATGCGTCACATATCAACCAGGTCTTAAAAGATTTGACTGTCTCTTAAAGTCTACCATATTCCCCTTGCACCCAGAAGAAAATTAGCCATAAGATCAACATCTCGATTAACATGAAGCATATGGAGAATAAGCGTTTGTAAGAATAGTTTGTTCAAGAGTAGGGAAAGTCATGTGAGTTTAACACATCAGATTTTTTGTATTCAGGGGGCCATATTTTCGGTGAAGTCTCGGTATCGAATTTTTGGTTGGAATACAATACTTCCCTTACTTACTATACGCAGTAGAAAAAGTAAAAAGGGACTGTTACGGCTAATACGGGGGCTCTGCTCACCTTAATGAACACATAGTTTCACGCATTCTTTTGGAAGGGACTTGTATAATTAGACAAAAAGTGTAATAAATGTGAATTTCGTCCATGGGTGGACATAATATGGTTTGGAATGGATCTCCTCATATACATTCCTAATCATACGAAGATCTGGTGACAAGACTAGCCGCATTTAATATCAAATTTCGTTCGAGGAGTTGATAGACCAATCGCTCCAGTAAGCCATGGTCAATAGTTTGTTTTATATTCTCGATAATTTGTAAAACAGATTTGCCTACCGAACCGTTCGTAATCAATAAAAAAATTAAAAAATAGTATATTTATTATCTAACATAAACCGTCCACTTAGGAGACAGTAAACTAAAAACTAAAACATATAAAATGTGATATCAAATACTGGAATACGAATTTTATTGCAATAAATACACAGATTGGAATTATCTGCTCAGTGTCACTACTGACATTCAGGTAAGTCTCAGTTGAAGGCCCCTTAAATTTTTTTTTCTCTGTTTATCAAGACAATTTATTATTCCCACAGGTCGTCTAGTATTTCATACATTCAAAATTGTTTGTAGTTTAACTCGTTTGTTCTTACGCTCTAAATTGCCAACAGTAGACACAAAACCAGTGAATCCTGCCAGTAGACCCACTGCGACAGCTTGTCCTAGGCAAAGGCAATATTTCAGCTGGTCATTTTCAACCCCTTCTGTTACCACTGATGAGCCATGACTAACCTGAACTCTGTTGGGGATATCGCTGCACCATTCTCTGCTGTTCCCTCTGTGTGAAACTGGCTGTTTCTTCCTTCATTTCTTCAGTGCTTTGCGATTGTTCACATTTTACTCCTCGCTTTCTCCAGTATACTCATACAAAATACGTCACATATTGTTAACTTCATTCAGCATTGTAGGCACGCCCCCAAAACCAACATTATCCTAAGTAAAGGCTTTACTGCTGCATAATATTTATTATTCTTCAAAGGAACGCTAAATTAACACAGAATATTGCTACAAATAATAATACAAAGCAACTAAAATATTCAGAACCTGCATTTACAATGATTTACAAACTTTTAAATGCTATTTTCCCAAAGTCACTCTTTTATTTTACTAAGGTACTTAAATGTTGACATTGAGCTTTCACTCGAAGTTACGTTTTGGAATACCCGGAAAAAGATGACTTAGAAAAAGGAACGAGTGTGTGCTTATACGAGAGAGAAAAAGAGAAAGAGAGAGCTAACATAACTCAAAAATGAAAAGCCGGTTAAATACTGAATTCGGTATTTAAGTGCGTCTTCCAAGGACACGACACGAATATTTTTACAAAATTTTCCTCATCCCAAACTACCTTTACCTACATGTAAACATTTTTTGTTATTGTTGCAATCTGTTGCAATGATTTGGATTAAATTATGTTTTGGTATATTACCATGAATAAAATCCAAAGCTCTACCCGCCTCTGTGATGTAGGAGTAGCGCATCTGCCTCACATTCGAGGTCCCGAGTTCGAATCTTGGTTACGGTGAATTACCGGTAAGGCTTTTTGCGGGTTTTTCCCATATCCTGAAAGATGAATGTCGAGTAACTCTAAGCTCCTCGAGCATATTTCACTCTTTTCATTGATCATCTGATGTGACCTAACCATTAAAGGACGTTAAGCCCGCTCCCAAAATGCATATCTGAAATTTTCGGTGAATTTCCTGCAAAGACACATTCGTGGTGATTACATTTTATATAACTATAAACCATGAGGGACATTAAAAGCTTAATAATCTAAAGTAATTCACATATAACACAGATATACTGAATAACTTTCACTTTTGAGATGCACAATGCAGTCTTTACAGCTAGAACAAGCTATTCTGCAGCAAGTGATGCAGTATAACGGCGCTGATAAATATAGGCTTGTGTGTGTCATTCACTGCTAGTGCGGTAACAGAACATACTGAGGTCACTGCAGTGCCAGCGAGCTGAGCATATATGCGATCTATGGCCCGGTTATAAATTTAACGCATGTTATATTTCATAGTATCTGGGAAAATTAGGATGGAGCTTTTAAGCTGCCTAGAGAGCCAGAACAGCCATCCAGTGTCCTTACCCTCTTAACATTCGGGTTTTTAATTTTGGCAAAATAATGACATCCCGAGTATATATTTATAACTTCTTTACGCTCTTTTCCGAGCGGAATATATTTCAAATGTCGGAATTTACCATTCTATCTTGTTTTTCGTAGTTCCTTTATACTTCCTCTAGACTTCGCTGTAAGCTCATTTTTTGATATGTATATTTCTACCTACAGGATCTGTGAATATTCTTTTCATTTGTTTTATTTACACTAGGGGTCTCTATATCAATGGGCTCTCACAGATTTTACTTTCTCTACTACGTATAGTAAGTAGGGGAAGTATTGTATTCCACCCAAAAATTCGATATCGAGATTTCACCGGAAATGTTTTGAGACCGCCCGAATCCAAAAAAAACGCCTTTTTAGAAACATGTCCGTGTGTGTGTCTGTGTAGCATAACTCAGAAACGAACAGTCGGATAAACACCAAACTTGGTATTTAGGTTCAGTATCTTCCTAAGATGCGACACGAAGGTTTTCAAGAAAATCTCCCCACCCCAGATTACCCTTTACATGGAACATTTTTCGAAAATTTTAATTTTCTAAAAAATGGCTCTAACGATTTTGATTAAGATATCATATGTTTAAGATATTTTCATGACAAATGAAATGCATATTTTGAATTTTCTTTGAATGTCTTCAGAAGTATTCTTCATTGTGAACGACTTTTGCATAACTGGTAAACCATAAGAGATAGACAAAATTTTACTACACAAAAGATGTAGTTCGCGTTAAAATACACAATTTATGTCATATACATTTTTTTTGTGAGTGAACCATTTTCGAGATATTGCTTGTTATTCCCTTAAATTTTCCAATACTTATTTTCTCAAATGGGAATTCGTTATTCATTTTTACTTTCTCTACTACGTATAGTAAGCAGGGGAAGTATTGTATTCCACCCAAAAATTCGATATCGAGATTTCACCGGAAATACATGTTTTGAGACCCCCTGAATAAAAAAAAGCATTTTTGGAAACATGTCCGTGTGTGTCTATCTGTCTGTCTGTGTGTCTGTGAACAGCATAACTTAGAAACGAACTGTCGGATAAACACCAAACTTGGTATTTAGGTTCAGTATCTACCAGGGATGCGACACAAAGGTGTTCAAGAAAATTCGCCCACCTCAGTTTACCCTTTACATGGAAAATTTTTCGAACATTTTAATTTCCTCAAAAATGGCTCTAACGTTTTTGATTATTTTCATGACAAATAAAATGTATATTTTGAATTTCCTGGGAATGTCTCCAAAAGTATTCTCCATTGTGAACGACTTTTCCATAACTGGTAAACCATAAGAGATAGGCAAAATATTACTACACAAACGATGTAGTTCGCGTTAAAATACACAATTTATGTCATATACATTTTTGTTGTTGAGTGAACCATTTTCGAGATATTGCCTGTTATTCCCTTAAATTTTTCAATAATTTTCTCAAATGGGAATTCGTTATTCATTTTTACTTTCTCTATTACGTATAGTAAGTAGGGGAAGTATTGTATTCCACCCAAAAAACTCGATACCAAGATTTCACCGGAAATACATGTTTGAGCCCCCCTGAATCAAAAAAAAGCATTTTTGGAAACATGTCCGTGTGTGTGTCGGTGTCTGTGTGTGTCTGTCTGTGAACAGCATAACTCAGAAACGAACAGTCGGATAAACACCAAACTTGGTATTTAGGTTCAGTATCTTCCAAGGATGCGACACGAAGGTTTTCAAGAAAATCCCCGCACCCCAGAGTACCCATTACATGGAACATTTTTCGAAAATTTTAATTTTCTCAAAAATGGCTCTAACGAGTTCGATTAAAATATCATATGTTTAAAATATTTTCATGACAAAGAAAATGTATATCTTGAATTTCCTGGGAATGTCTTCAAAAGTATTCTTTATTGTGAACGACTTTTGTATAACTCGTAAACCATAAGAGATAGACAAAATGTTACTACACAAAGAATGTAGATCGCGTTACAATACACAATTTATGTTATATACATTTTTTTGTTGAGTGAACCATTTTCGAGATATTACTTGTTATTCCCTTAACTTTTTCAATACTTATTTTCTCAAATGGGAATTCGTTATTAATTTTTTTGTCTTGGATATGCAAATAATATTAATCTGTGGGAATGGGAATGGTGCTGCACCTAGTAACCAGCTATTAAGAGATATGTATGTGCTTAAAGGCTACTGTATTTCTATATTGCCCTTGTAAATATATATTCCCCTTACATCTACAAGAAACTTAGCAATAAGATAGAGTCTGCAAATGTTTATCTCGATTAACATGAAGTAGATGGAGAATAAGCGTTTGTAAAAATAGTTTGTACAAGAGTAGAGAAAGTCATGTGAGTGTAGCACATCAGATGTTTTTTGTCTTGGATATGCAAAGAGTATTAATCTGTGGCAAAGGGAACGGTGCTGCACCTAGCAACCAGCTATTAGGAGATATGTATGTGCTTAAAGACTACTGTATTTCTATATTGCCCTTATTAATACATATTCTCCTTACATCTACAAGAAAATTAGCAATAAGATGGAGTCTGCAAATGTTTATCTCGATTAACATGAAGTAGATGGAGAATAAGCGTTTGTAAAAATAGTTTGTACAAGAGTAGAGGAAGTCATGTGAGTGTAAGACATCAGATTTTTTGTTACTTCCTCGCACTTTACGAAAATGGAGAGTGATGCAGAGTACTGAATTTAGTATTTAGTGTTGCAGTTCATTTCTTAGTGCTTTAAAGAGCAGTATTTGTTCTTTATAAGTTAAAACAAGATAAAGCATATAACGAGTATACTCGGTATTTTAATGAGCAGATAGTCAAGAAATTTAAATGTCCATTTTTAAACTCTTAAAATGAGTTTTATTGTTACTATGATTATTCTACCTAACTGAATATTTAATTTTTACAGGAAACAATTTGGTGGAACAAGAAACGTCACTTTATAAACAATTTGTATGTTACACAAGCTAAACATGTGACTAGGCATTATTATTGTTCTCAGAAAACTGCAACTGTGAAGTTTCACAATGGGCTATTTCCATAAAAGAAAGCTACAAGTTGTCGCGAAAAGTCCCGTTATTCCTGCAGAAAGGCACCGTAGCGAAGTGAAAACTAGAATACCACAATGTTCCCGTTTCCTAGCATTAAAAGGAAGGGTGAAAATGTCTGAAGCTTAACAGAGGCAAATAAGTCATAAATCACTGAGAATACAGGGCAACACATTCCTGCTTCCCGCGCAGAAGAATGCGCTTTTCCATCAAAACAATGCTGAATGCAACATTTTCAAAACGCAGTTAACAGCCACAGCTGCTTTATCGGTCAATGCTCCTTTGTGTAAACACAACTAATGCAGTCGAAACCTTATTTAACAATACTAGTATAATAGTAGTAAATTGTTTCCTGAGTTTAGTGTTCTCGACTGCATACTACAGGTGACTAACAGAAACCACATAAATATTATTGTACTAGTATTATAAAATAATGTTAGAAAATCACGAGAAAATAAATATATTTTTAGGTTAGTATTGTAAAATAATGTAACAAAATTATAATAGAAAGTCATGAGAAAATAAATATCTTATTAGGTTAGTATTGTAAAATAATGTAACAAAATATTGTTAGAAGATTACAAGAAAATAAATATCTTATTAGACTACTATAAAATAACGTAACAAATTAATGCTAAAACATCACAAGAACATGAATATGTTATTAGGCTAGTATTATAAAGTGATTTAAATAATTAATGACTGCTGTAGTCTGGTGGTGGGCATGTTAACTTCCAAATTCAGAGGTCCGGGGTTCGATTCTCGGCTGGAGGATAATCTCCATCCTTCCTAAAATCTGGAGGTGTGAGTGAAAGAGAGAGAGAGTAAATATGTGTATGTTAATTTAATAGAAATATGATATCCTGATGGATAATTGGTCCTTAACGACCAAAGGCCCCACCCCAAAAAAAGAAATAAAGAAAAGGATGATAATAATAATAACAATAATAAAAATGTTAGAAAATCGAGAGAGAGAGAAGTATGTTTAATGTACGCTAACATTATAAAGAGAAACCTGTGAAATGTGTATCTCAGAGAGAGAGAGAGAGAGAGAGAGAGAGAGAGAGCGAGCGCGTCCAAAACCTTTCAACCGATTTTGACAATGCTCTCACCATGAAAAGCCCTGTTCGTTCTGACCCTAAGAACCTGCTAATTTCAACTCCTAAATTATTAAAATAGTATTTATAGGGCCTGAATCTTAGATGCTGGAGCAATAATGCAAAATACCTACAAGAATGGATTTGACTGTTTAAGTTGTTACTGGTTATTGCAGTGTGAAGACGAAAGTCAATTATATTTTATTCCAAACAATATACATAGGTGGCCATGATATATAACAACTAAGCTTTGGAGGAATGTTATTTAATTTATTCCTCCATGTGCTAAACAAACATAAAGAGCCAAACAATCGTTAATCGGATCCCTTATAACGGATGTGTGATGTTTATTTAACTGGCATTCATCAAACACAGTAGATGTGTGTAAAGCAGTATCAAAATCTCTTGAATAGCATCTAAATTAATTATACAGACATATGTAGTATGGTTTCTGGATGCCAAACTCTTTTAATTACCCTTGTGAAAGTTCTGTATAAAATTGTTCTTTTAAATACACACAAAATCATTTTGTAAATGCCGCACATAAAAAAGTTAAAAATTCTCTGAAATTTGCAATCAATTATAATATACCTGTAATATAATTTGTTCTTTCAGCATATCCAAAATGAGGATTTTTTCTTTATTAATATGGCTTCCGGAACTGTTTAAAGTGAGGTGATTATCTTCTGGAATCATTGTGTAGAAGTACTATAGAGTGTTTATAGCATTTAATTTTTTACAAATATCGTTTTAACGGCACGTATTCCTGCTTAAAAGTTGATTCGCTAAACTCTTTTCTCCTAAATAACGCAATCCTTAGGAATCTTTTGAGGTACATTGAATTGTCTACTCTTCCTGATCTCAGTAAAAGAGATGTAGTAATGAATGAGCTCTGGAATGTATAAATACCTTACTTCTCAATCTAAATTTCAATACGGATTATCTCCAGATTACGTTTTATATGTATGCGTGTAATTTGTGTATACTTCAGGCGGTTTCTGAGTAAAACGTTACTCAAAATGTCAATACTCTTATTGTTTTCTTCCTTAAAAGTTTTACAGAAATAAATATATTGTCCATACTAACATACGTATGACTATAAAACTTTATAGAAATGTATTTTCATGCTGATTACAGTAATTATTTTACGCTAATCAAGCAACTCTACCCAGAAATAAACGTTTCGTGGTCTCAGGCGTACATTCCTGTCCCGCTAAAAGGTTAAGGTAATCTTATCATACATCATAGCTCCGCCAAAAAAATGAAAGACAGCAAGTATTACAAGCCAAAAAGGCATTTATTTACCAGCCTACTTTATTTATTTATCCATTGAAATATCAATCATATTAAAATGGTCGTATATGTTTTGATAATTTTAATAGCCTATTTCTGTCTAGCACTACAAGGTGCTTTGAAAGCATATTTTTCAAAGAGGCATTGTCTTTTCTAACCATAAAATATTTGTAAAAATTAATAATAAATACCCTGGCTGACAATTTAATTTCTCTACTTGGCACTCATATTTTTAGTATATACAGAATGAACCAGAACTTCACCGACAAACTTTCAGAGCTTGTTCAGGGGATACCTTCAAGGTATTTTAGTATAAGCAACCATGGTCTTCGGCGGTACCCCAATCATACCTTTTTCTGTGAAAATACCTTCACAGCAGTGAAGAAGCCTCTATAATATGAAATAACTAAGCGTACAACACACAACACAGAGTAATGAAACATCCTGCAGGAGAAACACGTACACCTTTATCACGAAATATCTTTATCAGTGTGTTCAGTCTGATCTTCCAATGTACAGTACAGTACGTAACAAATACAGAACTGTTCCTGTATAGGAATTGTTAAAATGTCACCATAATGATCACAGTAGAGTGTACAGCGACGCACCATCGACTGTCTTACACGCTCAAGCATTCCAGGAGTTTGGTGTACTACTTCCGCGGCTGCGATAAT
Organism: Deroplatys truncata; assembly: GCA_030765065.1. Classification (NCBI taxonomy): domain Eukaryota; kingdom Metazoa; phylum Arthropoda; class Insecta; order Mantodea; family Mantidae; genus Deroplatys; species Deroplatys truncata. The sequence goes on along the minus strand of CM060984.1, from coordinate 123,859,541 downwards.
CCTACCAACCAGGTCCATGCGAGCATCGACCGGAGTCTCGTAAACCAGGCTCTTCATATGCTCCCAGAAGAAGCCCATTGGTGTCATATCTGGTGACCGAGCTGGTGACTGCAACCAATCCATTGTCGTCCAAACTGTACATCGATGTGGTTCCTAACATCGAGTGCAAAGTGTGCCGGCGCCCCGTCATGTTGAAACCATGTATACTGACGAATTTTCTGGCATATTTCTAGGAACTGTTGAAGGACATGCTGAAGGAACGTTTTGTACACGACTTTGTTCATGTATCAGAAAGTATGTAAAAGTCCAATCACAAAATCATTGGTAAAACCAACACAGCAAACTGGATCGACACACCAGTGCATGTGGATTTTCGTAATACGATGCATGGCTATGCCTACTGTTGTGCATGGCCCCACCTGGCCTCATCTGTACACAACACCAAAGCGGGAAAATTGTAATTTTCTGCACATTGCTATAGGAACCAATTTGCAAACTTCACTCGAAATGGGAAGTCCGCTGGCTACAATGACTGCAACTTCTGTGGATGATGTGGGTGCAATTGTTGTTCATGTACGACTTTTAAAATGGTTGATTGGCTTGTTTTCAGAGGCCGTACAACGCACCGACTACTGCGGCAGGATTGTCACCAATCGCGTTAAAACATTCTCTTCTAGATCGGGTGTTCTGGCATACCTCGCATGGCCAGTATCTTCCAATCTAACACGGAAACATCCAGTTTCTCGTAGACGCCTATGTACACACGTAAAAGTACTGTGATGTGTGTGCCATTGGTCTGGGAACAGGTCAGAATAGCATGTTGTGCCGCTCTTCCAGGTGCGTATCGGTCAACTCTTTATCACTAAACCTATCCATATTGCTTTGTATCACTGTTAATACCCTAGACAAAAGTACTGAATGCAAACTTGAAGGCAACGAGTTAAAGAGGGCGTTACTGTTTTCTACAGCAGGTATTGTGAAAGAACGGAAACAATTTCTTTAGAAACAAGACACACAGCGCATACGTCAACATTTGCACTGTTGTGCAGTATTTTCAGTGCAATACATTACAAAGATGATTGGGGCAAGAAACCAAAGGAAATGCAATTACTCTGTAACGAGACGCTGGAGACCGTGGGTACCTTATACCAAAATACTCGGAAGGTATCCTGAACAAGCTCTGAAATTTTGTCGGCGGAGTTCTCGTTCAGCCTGTATAAATTCCTTGACTTTGTAAATGGAAGTGAAGGTTTATTTCATGCTGACGACACTTCTATTACTCTGCATTCAGAGTCGTATAATCACTTGAAAAGTAAAGTATAAATAACTATTTCCCAATTTAAGAATTGGTATTAATGTAGCAAACTAATTGTCAGTCTTACTGCGATTGTACTTTTAAAATTTATCAATCGACCTGAAAACAAAAATCTTTATATTTAACTGAGAAATGTATTGATTGTAAGTTAACATAGTTAAGCGCTTTTTGAGATTCACGGATAATGTATTGACTTGTAAAGAACATTCTAATTTTATTAGTATAAAAGCTAAGTTCAGACCTTTTGTGCCATGTAGTATTTCAGAGTAATGCTCAACTTTAAAATATTAATTTTTTATTAACTTTCATTGGCATATCTTAATTATGTTTTATGAAATGACTTATGAATGCGTATTGGATATTTATTGCTAACAATAAATATATTTTTAAACTAAAAGATAGGGGATATAAGTGGAATTTAAAAATGTACAGTATGTAAATTGTTGACATTAACATTCCTTTATTTTTATAAATTCTTAATCTTCTTTAAACAGAATGAAAACCAGTTCAGTAAGAACTTGGATTTTAACAATTATAGTACACGAAATGCACACATGGTTACTATTGAAAATTATTAACTCAAGAAATTTAAAAAGCTCACGTACTTAAATAAGTTAAAATATACAATTTTTATGTTATAATTTAAAGTGAGAATGAAAAGAATTTTAAATGAGCAGTGTATTTATACGTCAAAGAATGTTTAAATTATAGCATGTGATAGGTATTATTATGTGTATTATATATTCTCATACACTGATGTATATCCGTGCATGTGGCAACGTATTGAATAAACAATCAATTTATAATTTCATTATTAAAATGTAGGGGCGGCGCCGTGGCCGAGTAGTGAGACCGCTCGCCTCCCACCGAGGCGCCCCGGGTTCAATCCCAGGGACCTGCATGTGGGATTTGTGGTGGACGAAGCGGCGTCTGGGCGGGTTTTCTCCGGGTTCTCCGGTTTCCCCCGCCATTCATTCCACCAACTGCTCCATCATCACCTTTCCTTTAATCCATTTCACCCACATTTCGTTTCATCTACTTCCTTCATCCCATACCAGGCATCGGGCTGATCACCCATCCTGGATGCTCTGTCTGATCCATGAGTGTCTGCTCCTCGACGGGCCTCTGACCCCAGGCACCCGCTTGTAAGTCCTGGGGGTGTAAGACCTACATAAGAGGAGGGTAAACAGATAATGAATGAATGAATTATTAAAATGTAAATGTTTTTTTCAGTCTTTAATTTTTTAACTATTTCCCTTTAAAACGCGGGTAATCAACAAAGGTAAAACGAGCAAAAAGTTTTGTTTTGATTTATAAGCCCCAAAGTTATCTCAAAAGCAGTCAGTAAACTTTTGTAGATAAGTTCAGTACTGAGAACCATATTTCTGCAGGCAACTAAAACGATGTAAACCTGGACAAAGAGTTTTAGTATTAAGTTAGGAATTTCATATTTTGGTAAAGTTTTCTTCATAATGTGCTGTCTTAGAAGGGGGACTTTGCCCCGGGTAGACCTTCGCTCTTAGCTGTCTCTAATTATTACATATGCAGATATAAGGAAAGATTTTTAGAAATTGTTATTGGCTTAGAATTTGTACATTATAAAGAATGTCAGATACGTAATTATCCAAAATCTATGAAAATTATATTATATTATTATTGTTATTACAGTTATGGTTATCGTGTTTAGGATTAGCATGCTTTTGGTTATTATTATTATTATTATTATTATTATTATTATTATTATTATTATTATTATTATTATTATTATTATTATTATTATTATACAGTATCCTTATTACTTTCTTACTCACATTCCCTTTAATCCTGTTTCCTGAAGTGACAGCCGCTGCAGAGAATGTTTTTGGTTTCTTTTTCTTGAAGGGACTTCAGTTACATTTTTTCCTTCCACGCACTTAAACAGGCCGTGTTCCTTTCCTTTCACTATGAGAGTGCGGGACGAGTCTGAGGCCCGTGTTCTCTGACGAACTTCCTCGTTTGCCAAAACATCTCATTTATTCTGCTCTTCCTGCAAAGTCTAAAGCCTGACTGGTTAGGTGATTGATTGACTTTGAATGATTAAAAAAGTTTTCCCGAGAAGGGTGGAAAAGAGACCAAAGTTTCTCCTTTTTTATTTTTAACTAAAATTTCAAGTACAGACAGGAGCCACTTGGATAATGGCATCCGATAGACTCATCAAAACTTTGAAAAGACTTTCCTCTCCACCTTTTCGTAACTTTGGCTGAGACAGACAAAAAGAGGGGGTGGAGGCGTAAAATACTGATAAAGAGTCCCGAACGCGCTCGAAGGCTTCAAGGCGGGGGTGCGGTTGAAACAAGCACATCCTTTATGCAGCTCCTTCGAAAAGTAATCAAAACGTAGAAGAGTAAATTACAGGTCCTTCGCTGGTGATGCCGTTACGAAAGTGCTGAAATGGATTGGTTTGCTTAAGACGAAATTTCTTGCAGGTCCTATAAGTGTGTGAGGAACCTCCTCGTGAACTAACCTTAAGAAATTATATGCTCTAATAATTTCTTTAACTCTTTCCAGCCCAATTTATTTTCGCTGAAACAGACTTGAAACCTGTTGGTGTATGGTGAACACTCATGACCTAGAGCTTGCCTTAATCTCCGATTTACACCTCAGCAATGAACATTACAAGTTAGATTTTGATTCTTTGTTGCTGTGTTAGCAAGTCTATGGAAAGGATGGGGTGGAGTTACGTAAAATAAACGGCGATTGTCATATGTGAATTTTTATCATTAGAACACTTGTTTCGAATTTATATTAAAAAGTAAAGAATGGAGATTCATTTATACCTTTGTTTTTTATTTCAGCAATGCTAATATTAAATTTAAATATGTATATATCCCAAGCATAGAGAATCATTGAAAGTTAACCTTACAAATTCAGATTTTATCCAAGTTTCAATAACAAATGATGCCATATGGTAGCAATGGATTAGAAAGGGTGACTATGTATACATTTTTGAAAACTGCTATAATATGCCCATAAATATGCCTATATAAACTGATTAAGACATCACATTGACACTAAATAAAATTGTATGGCAATTTGATGTCATCTCTCCGTGAATAAAACCATTGTGAAAACGGTATGAATTGTTTAAAAATTTGACGTTGAAGAGATACTAGCCTGTAACCTGGCTTTGTCCTCCCTTTTGCTTTTGTTATGATTATGCGAAAAAAGTACATGCACCACTCCACTTAATTAAATGATCTAAAGTTTCAAAATATTTTCAGAATTGAAATTCTAAAGCTATTAACGGTTAAATATTTTGCTTTCATTTGTATAAATTAGTAGGTTACAATTTTATACATTTTAAGAAATACTAAGCAATAAAACTTAAACTAAATTTAACATAACGTATATGTGTAACAATCACACTTGAACTCGGTTCCGAGAACTCCGTATCGGCCACCTTCATACCTGAGGGTAAAGTTACGACCAGAAATAGCGGGAATTCTTCGATGTGACGTGAAGTATTGATTTAGAACTACCATCAGTATTGTCAAGTTTCAGGACTGGTTCAATGGTACATATTAATAGAAAATGTCGTATTTGTAAATAAAATATGAAGATAAAGTGAATAAAATAAAAACATAACTATAACGCATACAACTACAGCAAGCAAATATGCAGCACAATATATAAACTCCTGAAATAATATGTCATTAACAAAAAGGTCAAAATGTGCATTATATGCAAAATAAAATATTATTTAAATTGTTGGAATGTAGTAATTACCTCCAATTCCAAGTGTTAGAATAGTTGTAGCAGAGGATGCATTAACATCCTATACCTACTTATTATACTGCTTATGTGGTTGCGTTTCTACAGTTGGTCAGTTGTAGTTAAGCACCCAAGAAAAAAATTTGATGCGTTACATTCACATGACTTTCTCTACTCTTCTACAAACTATTTTTACCAATGTTTATTCTCCATTTACTTCATGTTAATCGATATAAAAATTTGCAGAAACAATCGTATTGCTAATTTTCTTATTTGTGCAAGGGGAATATGGCAGGTTTTAAGCGGTAGTATTGGAAAATTCAAACAAATGACAAGGAATATCTTGGAAATGGTTCACTCGACAAAACAAATGTATATGACTTAAATTATGTGTATCAACCAGACCTGCGTCTTTTGTGTAGTAAAATTTTGTCTATCTCTTACTTTACCAGTTATGCAAAATACATTCAGAATGAAGACGACTTTTGGGGATACTCCCAGAAAGTTTAAGATATACATTTCATTTGTCATGAAAGTATCTTAAGCATATGATATTTTAATCAAAATCATTAAACCATTTTTGAGAAAATCAAAATTTTCTAAAAAGTTTCATGTAAAGGGTAGTTTGATTTGTATTGGATTTTCTTGATAATCTTCGTGTCGCATCTTTGAAAGATACTGAACCTAAATACTAGGTTTGTTCTTTATCCGATTTGTCATTTTTGAGTTATGTTGTTCACAGACACATAGACCTTTTTCTAAAAATGTATTTTTTGTACTGGGGGGCCTCAAAACATGTATTTCCGGTGAAATATATCTAATATTTGGGTGGATGACTATACGTAGCAGAAAAAGTAAACATGTATTTTAATCATCACAGCCTTCATGAGTGACTAAGAATTTCAAGGGCCATGAGAGCTTCTAACTTCCTCTTCTTGGTCCACAAGTTCTCTTTGTTTATATTTTGCTTTGTATGTTACCACGTTTCGTGGATACTAATAACATACTGATTTTCAAGCACTCGTGGTCGATGTTCGATTTTCTAAAGGCAATAGTTTCTTCGCTGAATAATTATGGCATCCTCTTTAGCTTTAGTATAGATGTAAATATAATAACCCATTTTATATTGCATGCCGATTCTACGACTATTGTTATTTTGCAATACTTCAATTAATAGCATTTTTTAATGTTTATACAGCTGGAGATTATACATACCTATTACTTCTAGTCAAAGCTAAACACAATATTAATATCAATACAATAATTTTATAACTGTTCCACATTAGCAGGAAACTTGAATCAAATTTAAAAAATTAAACTTTCCTTTCTTTGTTTCCCCTCTTGACTTAACTTCTGCAATGTGCCGAAAGCTTTATAAAATAATTTTCATTCCAAAGAGAAATAACACCAGCCACACTAGCCACATTTCTTTATATTAGAAATTAGGAAATATGACTTAATGTATTTTACAATAAATAAACACCCTTACGCATTAAAAACAGATGTTTATTCACTAAAGGTACAGCCAGACAGAAAACCAGAAAGTAATATATTTGTAAGCTACAGTTGTATGTTACTCTCTAATCTCAACGTCACACAGTGTACACATTACTTAAACCCAATAATGGTGCACGACTCTTGAATTACAAAAACGCAGTGATGAAAATTTATCTTGAAATATTAGATACCACCGAATAAAGAGGTATTAATAATGCCGATATACCTCTCTGGTTTGCATTGAAATATTTTTTCAGTTAGAATTTCATAGTCCATTAGCAATATTGCTCTTACAAATATCTTCTTCTTTTCGCTTAAATTAAAGAAAATCAGATGTGTTTTATATTTAATCTTATATAGATAACATTATCCCTTTATCCCATCTTTTAACTATCCAGTTTTCTCAGACAAAGGTATTAAGAGGTAAAGTCATTGTTTTATAACAGGTTAACATTTTCTCTCTTCGTATTCGGTTTTCTAAATTTTTCTCCATGGATCTACACATGTTTTACATCTTGGGTTGTTCTTGCTCATTTATGAATGAAATGTTGCAACCAAAACAATTTAATTTCTCCACTTTTCTACTACTGTGCTATTAGTTACAGTACTGAACCTGATAGGTCTCTTGACACATAATGGCGTATTTTTAATGGTAAAATCTACAATTTATATTTAGCTACCGTTTTATTAATCAAGAAAAAAAGGAATACAAGAATAAACGTATCACCAGTTAAAAACGAATCCCTTATCTTAAAAATCTTGTGTGTTACACTCCCATAAACTTCTTTATTTTTGTATTGCTTCTACAAACTATTCTTCCAAAACATTATTTTTCTGTCTACTTCATACCAATCGAGATAAACTATTACAGAAATAGTTTCACTTGGTGATGGGACGACCACTATTACTCGATACCGATACTGATTTTTTACCACCGATCCTCAATACTCATTTTGTAAAATACTGTAAAGGCGATAGCTTGTTCAGTGAATAAGTTCTTATCAGTGCTTTTCTGAGTTTAAACGCACGTAACCGGTTTTGTATTGTACCTATGCTAATTCCAAAATTGTTCCTGTTTGACATTTTCCAATTGACAGCAATTTTTACTTTCTCTACTACGTATAGTAAGTAGGTGATGCGGTATTAATGTTATATTATTTAACATTATTGTAGCCCCACGTTGATGCGGTATTGCTTATAATGTTTGTTTACATCACGTGTTGAAGCCATCTTGTGACGTCATTCATTTGTTTGGTTTGTAGCTCCATCTAGTGTTAGCAATTTGCGGCAGTATTAGCTTTTGTTTGATTTCATTTCAAATGTCCTCCGGCTAGCTATTATCCTGTTGGCTTGGGCACGTATCTCTATACAGGTTGTGTAAACGGAAAGGAATCTTTTATCCAAAAATTACACTGATGAAGAAATTTGTTTTACACATTTATTGTCGAACACGTTAACTATCACATTTATACATTGATCTTAACACTCGCCAAACTGAAACTGTTATAATAACTTCTTACTGAAAATTCTTTTAATCCACGTACTTCAATCTTTTATATAATTAACCTTACAATACTTTAGATCTTTCATAATTCTGCTGCGCGTAACTTGTGAATCTATATCCGATGTATGACGAACTGAATGACTGAAGACGACGTGTAGTGTACACAGATTTTTGATGAACTGACACCACGCTACCTCTAACCTACCCTATTTATACTCCTACAATCAGATACGCCTAAAGATTATAACTGAACTGCAATTGGCTAATAAAACGCGCCAACATTAGCGTCTATCTTAATATCCAATGAAAATTATGACTACATATGCTTTAGGGAGAAAACATTCCAGAAGTTTCTCCCGAAAACGCGTCAACATTACGTAACTTCCTCGTTTCCAATAATGATAAACAGCTCACCCCCCCTCTTTGCATTATTGCGTTATTATTGACAGTTTCAGTAAGGCCGTATAAACTTATTTCCAAATAATAATTACAATTAATAAACATCTGAAATCAATGTATCATAAAAATGCATATTCATATTACAATCATTATTTACATTTAAGTAATTTGTGATACAAATTACTGCATCATATGCCCCACTAGAAACATAATTATATATATTTACAACTTGTTTGGAAATTTTATAATTGGGTTTTTAGTCTCCTAAATCTTGGAACACACCCTATCACTTTCACTTAACACTTCAAACGCATTTAACACACGACATGTTTTTCCTCTATCTTGCCACTATATATTGGCTCTGGTTTAATGTGTTTAGACATTAATCTAACATTACAATTTTTTATAGCCAATACTGTACCCTGAAGTATTTAATTAATGTTACCAAAAATGGTTTACTTTCTTATATTGTTGACAAAATTTAGGCATTCAAGAATCTTTGTAATTATTAAACATATTTACCAAAAATATTCACCCTTTACACAAATATATTGATATCTCTTAAATCTAGACAATGTTTCACCTTTTCTGTTTGCTACATAAGTATTTTTTTTTTATTATTATTTTTTTTAATCATTTTTACCCATTTTTGTTATTTTGTACTTTATTTTAACAATACTCTTGGAATTGTATTTACGTACTTTTAATTTAATATCATATTAAGTTTCAATCTTTGCATTCTTAATTTTCAAATGTTGTTACAGTTATTAAAAATTTAATTTTTTTTAAACATTTCTCTTTTTTTTAATTTATTTCTCTTTTTAAATGACATATAAATAATTAACCCTCTTACGTTCCAATACATTTCTCTGCAAGTCATCTTTAACTATCCAGCATTTACTTTACATCTCATTGCTATTTACCCTCCTGGATCAAATTGTGTGTGGCTAAACATTACTCGTAGCCATATCCTAACCTTCAAATTTTTGTTCATGAATAACCTCTTGTATTCATTTGAAATATCATCACATGATAACATTTGAAAAAAATCTAAAGTTTCCTGAACAATACATCTTTTAACAACTTTCATTTTCAATTCATCTGCTATCTTTTTAACTTGAGAATACTCTGACAAATCTGTACCAAACTGTACTGGACTGGAGTTTTCATTTTGAACATCTTGGTACAGTTTATTTCTTTGCATTACTGACTCATTCTGTATTAACTTGCGCCTGATTCACAACTACATTCATAACCTCTTTCATCTCTCTTATCTCACTTGAAATATTACTCATTCTACTACCTGACTCTGTACATTCTACATCAACATGTTCATTTTTAGTATTAACCTCACTTTCTTTGTTACCTATTTCCCTGCTCATGTCTAACATTTTCTTTGAAACTTCTCCTATCTCACTTACTATTACTTCCTCATTTTCATCTCTCATTTCTGGCATACTACTATCTAGCTTCATAACTTTCTTTTCAATTTCTTCACTGCTTTGATCTACTTTTTGCTCTAATACATCATTACTCCTACCAATATCTTCCCTTAATTTCCTATGATCTTTTTTTATAGCTTCTCTCAATTCCTCAAAACTCTGATCTACTTTTTGTTCTACACTCTTAATAATATCTTCTCTCAATTTCCTATGACTCCTTTGCATATCTTCCCTCTTTTGATCTATTTTCTTACTAAGATCTTCCCTCATTTCCCTATTATTCTTTTCCATATTCTCATTCAAATTTTTCAGCATTTCCATAATCATACTAGTATCAAGATTAACATTTCCTGCTATTCTATTCTGACTTTCTGCACTAACATTTCCACCCTCAAATCCTAAAAAGTTTGAGCTATTTTCTGTAACCTGTATTAAATTACAGCTTACTGTTACATTATCTCCCTCCATAATTATTTCTTCTGTATTATTAGTAGCCATTGTTTTCTTTATCCTACCGCTCCTAAGGTACATTTAAAATTTTACACCATTCTTTTTTAGAATAAAAATCACACGTTTCTAACCTTTCTGGTGCTACATGCTGATGTAGCTTTGATGTCCAGCTTCCTGCCCCTCACTCCTAGATTTGTATGTCGCTTCTGCGTTGTGTTATGATGAGTCCACGTCGTTTTGTTGTCCTGTAGTTTGGAATCTGCGTCTTGTAGATCATTTCACTGCTGCATTCGTTCCACGTCCTGGTTCCTTTCCTGGTCACTCTGCTACTTTCCTGGTTACTTTGCTTCTTTCCTGGTCATCGTGTTCCTTTCCTGGTCACTCTGCCCCACGTTCTGGGTGCCAATTTGATGCGGTATTAATGTTATATTATTTAACATTATTGTAGCCCCACGTTGATGCGGTATTGCTTATAATGTTTGTTTACATCACGTGTTGAAGCCATCTTGTGACGTCATTCATTTGTTTGGTTTGTAGCTCCATCTAGTGTTAGCAATTTGCGGCAGTATTAGCTTTTGTTTGATTTCATTTCAAATGTCCTCCGGCTAGCTATTATCCTGTTGGCTTGGGCACGTATCTCTATACAGGTTGTGTAAACGGAAAGGAATCTTTTATCCAAAAATTACACTGATGAAGAAATTTGTTTTACACATTTATTGTCGAACACGTTAACTATCACATTTATACATTGATCTTAACACTCGCCAAACTGAAACTGTTATAATAACTTCTTACTGAAAATTCTTTTAATCCACGTACTTCAATCTTTTATATAATTAACCTTACAATACTTTAGATCTTTCATAATTCTGCTGCGCGTAACTTGTGAATCTATATCCGATGTATGACGAACTGAATGACTGAAGACGACGTGTAGTGTACACAGATTTTTGATGAACTGACACCACGCTACCTCTAACCTACCCTATTTATACTCCTACAATCAGATACGCCTAAAGATTATAACTGAACTGCAATTGGCTAATAAAACGCGCCAACATTAGCGTCTATCTTAATATCCAATGAAAATTATGACTACATATGCTTTAGGGAGAAAACATTCCAGAAGTTTCTCCCGAAAACGCGTCAACATTACGTAACTTCCTCGTTTCCAATAATGATAAACAGCTCACCCCCCCTCTTTGCATTATTGCGTTATTATTGACAGTTTCAGTAAGGCCGTATAAACTTATTTCCAAATAATAATTACAATTAATAAACATCTGAAATCAATGTCACATAAAAATGCATATTCATATTACAATCATTATTTACATTTAAGTAATTTGTGATACAAATTACTGCATCATAGGGGAAGTATTGCATTCCACCAAAAAATTGGATACCTAGATTTCACCGGAAATACATGTTTTGAGACCCTCAGAATCCAAAAAAAAGCATTTCTGGAAACATGTCTGTGTGTCTGTGCGACTGTGTGTGTTTGTGAACAGCATAACTCGGAAACGAACAGTCGGATAAACACCAAACTTGGTATTTAGGTTCAGAATCTTCCAGAGATGCGACACGAAGGTTTTCAAGAAAATCCCCCCACCCCAGATTACCCTTTACACGGAAAATGTTTCGAAAATTTTAATTTTCTCAAAAATGGCTCTAACGATTTTGATTAAAATATCATATGTTTAAGATATTTTCATGATAAATGAAATGTATATCTCGAATTTTCTGGGAATGTCTCCAAAAGTATTCTTCATTGTGAACGACTTTTGCATAACTGGTAAACCATAAGAGATAGACAAAATTTTACTGCTTGAATAATGTAGATCGCGTTAAAATACACAATTTATGTCATATAAAATTTTTTGTTGAGTAAACCGTTTTCGAGATATTGCTTGTTATTCCCTTAAATTTTGCAATACTTAACTTTTTCTCAAATTCGTTATTCAATTTTTTTTGTCCTGGTAATGCAAAGAGAATGGAATACTCAACATAGCAACCAGCTCTTAAAATATTTGAGTATCGCTTAAAGCCTACCAATTCCCCTTACATCTATAAGAAAATTAGCAATAAGATTAACATCTCGATTGACATAAAGTATATGGAGAATAAGCGTTTGTAAAAATACTTTGTACAAGAGTAGAGAAAGTCATGCGAGTGTAGCACATCAATTTTTTATCTTATAATGCCACAAGTTATATATCCCCTATTGTTAGTCAAGTCTAATAATAATAATATAACCTAATAATTCTGTACTTCCATTTTATGTAACTATGTATCGTCTCAACAGTAATCACAACCAAATTATCACTGTCACTTACACTCACTTGAAAAAGTGAAGAATATATCAATATCATCTGAACTTCACTAACTTGGCAATAGCTTTGTCTTTTTAATGATAGGGATAGACTAACACAATCTCAAGAATGTTAACTTGCAGTAAGAAAGCACTAAGGAATGGGCAAATACACCTCAAATAAGAATACACCAGATATGATATTCACATTCACATGATGTTCTCTATTCCATTCGTCTTAAAAAGCTTATTTTCCTATGTGCTTTATGCTAATCGTGTTAAACGTTTGCAAAAATCTTTGTACTTATCTACAGGGAAGTTACAGAAGGCTAAGGCTACAGTCCATTTATTAATACCTAGGTTTTATATGCTGACTTTGAAACGAATGTTTAAAACAGAAAATGTTTTAAAATCAAACGAATAACAACGAATATTTCGGATTTGCTTAAAGACACAAAACACTTTAATGAGCACAAATTGTATTTTAATCAGATTTACATTTTTTGTGGAGTAAGACTTTTTATGTCTTATGGTTTACCACTTATACGCAAGTATACAAAATTGATACAGAAGAAGAAAATTCCAACGCTATTCGTAGAAAATTCAAAATAAACGTTTTCATTTGTTTTGCAAATATCTTAAATGTATAGTATTTTAATCAAAATAGTTATAAATTTTTGTGAAAATAAAAAGTAAAAACATTTTTCCATGTAAAGGATAGTTTGGGGTGCAGGTGTTTTATTATAAAATCTTCATCCTTCACCTTTGGAAGATGAACTTCAATACAAACTGTAATTAATTATTCTTTCATACAAGTCGTGTGTAGGACAAGGTTATAAAGATAGAATCATACTGTAAATTTTAATTTCATATTCGGAATTTGAATCGCAGATTTTCCGGTTTCCATCCGGTTGCTCTAACTGGGTTACTATGGCAACATGCCCGCACGAACATATAATAACCAACTGACTCTCATTTTTTCCCTGATAAACTACAAGGGGATCTCAAATTTATTTTGAGATTACTACCCCAATGTCGGCTTACTATTGCCTGTTCAGAGTCTTTTGAGACCGCGATAGGCGCAGGTAGAAAACAGGTTAGTTGCGAACAAGGTCAGCTTCGTCTAGCGGGACTTGTACTAACTACCGTGCTGTCTCACGAATTCCTTATCTCCCCTTTCCACAGTCTCAAAAGACCCTGAACAGACAATAACATTAAGTACATTAAATTACCCTGTAAGTGGAAAAAAATCGTTTTTTGACTATCAAAATATGGCTCTACCCTTTTGATTAAGATACCAAATATTTAAGATATTCGGTGGCAAATAAAATTTTGAATTATTTTTGTATTTGTAAAAGATGGAGTCTATCTCGTTAAAAGACAATTTATGTTACATAAAAATGTTTTGATTTTAATCATTTCCGAGATATTGTTTATTATTGCTTTGAATTGTCAATTACTCAACCTTTTTTCAAGTGGTAAATTATTCGTTTTTATTTTTTATTCCATTTTATTTTACGTCGCATTAACTCCTTGGTCATATCGCGACGGATCTGTTGGTGAATATCTCTTAGAATGATATGTGATGGATAGTTAACCTTCTAGGTCTCATCCCTGTAAGCCCAACTTTGTGCTGTGCAGATGGCATTAGGGTGCCGTCCATTCTAACCGCCGCCCTCACACAGAAAGGCGGACAGTTAGCCTTCAAGGTCTCATCCCTGTAACCCTTGCTTCATGCCGTGCAGATGGCGTTAGGGTGCCGTCCAGTCGAACTGCTTACATTTTCTAGATAGATGGCATAGCATTTGCTATTACCACTTATTTTTCGGTTTACTGTTGTTTTAGGCTTAAAATGGAACTTTGGGTCGTGGTATTAAATATCCAATCCGGTATGTACATTGGCACTGAGGAAAACCACGAAAAAACCTCACAGATTGGTCGGCCCACGGGATTTGAACCCGGAACATCCCGAATGCGGGCCACAGACTTTACCGTCTGAACCATTCCACTCGTTATTCGTTTTTCCTCGTGGTCATATAAAGATCATGGAATTTGAAAGCCATCAAATAGCAATTTGTTTTTTTAAAAAAAATTGACTATTACTTTAGTCTGCAGTATGCTTCTTATACCTACCCACAACTAAATGTGTAATCTTTATCCCGATTAACAAGTAGATAAAGGAATAAGCTTTTGTAAGAATATTTTGTGGATGAGTGTGTAGTGAGTGTGAGTTCTTTTACTCTGAAGCCATACAGCTATAAACTTGCAGGTAATATCCGTTAGAAATTCAGTTGGGTACTTAGAGAATGGCACAGGAATCTCAGGAAATTCGAGGTTAGCTAAAAACTTATTTAACACAATCCAACTTAAATTGTTTTGATTCACGCAGAGTCACAAAAAAATGAATAATGACTCAAGCTTAAAATACATAACTGTAAAATTTTATTTGTTGTTTCTCTACCAGTTATAATTTATTTTCATAAATGTTGTACAAGTTATTCTAAATGTAAAAGCCATTTTATACCCCACCTGATTATCATGATAAATATTGGTCACGAATGTTGCCAGTATAGTTTTATAAGTAAGAAAGCATACAGAGGTGCCAATCAACCTTAAAATGCAAGACGAATATGCAGATATCCCCGTTACATGGTTGATGAAAAACAAGTATTGTCATAACTTTTCAAGAATGTCTTGCTTTAAGTATTACAACAGGAAATAATCCGAAAACGGATAACACCTTAAACAGTACTTAACAAAGGTTTTATAATTTAATGATTTATATCTTTCCTGCATAGTAAGATTTGTCTAAAACCGCATGATTTGCCCTTATAGGTATAAACTTCAGCAAGAATGAAAACTACTTCAAGGCCGCTCATGAAGTATTCAAAATTTGTCATGACAATTACTCAAACATGACGTTCTAAAGCAAATCATCACATTTTTGAGAAAACAAAAAGTAACGAAAGTGTTTTTGATAGTTGTTTGTGTGTTTGGAGACGGGAACTTGATGAAATTTTTGCATCACATCCTTTAAAAATGGAGTTTGCTACAACTTGACTTATTTTTACTTTCTCTACTATGTATAAGTCGGGGAAGTATTGTATTCCAACCAAAAATTCGATACCGAGATTTCACCGGAAATATATGTTTTGAGACCCCCTGAATCCAAAAAAAGCATTTTTGGAAACATGTCCGTGTGTGTGTCTGTGAACAGCATTACTCAGAAATGAACAATCGGATAAATACCAAACTTGGTATTTAGGTTCAATATCTTCCAGAGATGCGACACGAAGGTTTTCAAGAAAATCCTCCACCCCACATTACCCTTTACATGCAACATTTTTCGAAAATTTTAATTTTCTCAAAAATGGCTCTAACGATTTTGATTAAAATATCATATGTTTAAGATATTTTCATGACAAATAAAATGTATACCTTGAATTTTCTGGGAATGTCTCCAAAAGTATTTTTCATTGTGAACGACTTTTGCATAACTGGTAAATTATAAGAGATAGACAAAATTTTACTGCACAAAAATGTACCTAGATCGCGTTAAAATACACAATTTATGTCATATACATTTTTTTGTTGAGTGAACTATTTTCGAGATATTGCTTGTTATTCCCTTAAATCTTCCAATACTTATACGTTTTCTCAAATAGGAATTCTTATTCATTTTTTGTCCTGGTAATGCAAAAAGAATGGAATACTCGACATAGCAACCAGCTCTTAAAATATTTGACTATCGCTTAAAGCCTTGCATCTACAAAAAATTAGCAATAAGATTAACATCTCGATATCTCGATTAACATGAAGCATATGGAGAATAAGCGTTTGTAAAAATAGTTTGTATAAGAGAAGAGAAAGTCATGTGAGTGTAACACATCGATTTTTTTATTCCAGTTATACTGTTTCTCGCAAAACGGTTTTATTGGATTGAGGGACTCCAAAACTTATATTTTCGGTGAAATATCCATATAAAAGTTGTAGATGGAATACAGTAATCCCTCTACCTTGCCTTAGATAAAGCGAAGAAAGAACAAAGTGCGGCGAGTAGAGGAATGGATCTGCGAAATCGAAACAGTTTAAATATTAAACTTCAACTGAAATATTTTCTTTCCTTCTTTTTTATTTTGTTTATTTTAGGAAGTTTTTCGTTGTGATACTGAGTAATCTCGTAGCAATCAAAGATGAGACTTGAAATCTTTAACAACTTTCACGATAGCAAGTAGTGGTTTGTTACTATTTTCCCCAGGGCAAGCAACATGCAAGTCCCCCTTGGAACCGTTACTCCTCTCGTGGAAAGAAATTCCCCTCCTCGTATCCCAAATCCATCATTAGAGCATCTCCCCCGTGCAGCCGTCCATCAGCGCGGTGGGAACTCCGAAGAGACCCCTGAGAATATCACCAACGGCCGTCTACATTATTTGGCATTACTCAGAGTTCTTGCAAATGGAGTATCTTACGTGATGAGGTTCTCAAAGAGTTTTGAGGAATAGATTAATAAAATTGCAAATAAAATGAATTGTTTTGATTCGAAATAGAACAGGCCCAGACAATTACATTTAATACCCTGAAGAACTAATTCCAAATTCTTATTTTTAACTTTATGGACACTTAGACCACAAGACCATTATGCATCTGAAAATCTCATTTATAAATACACTTGTATAATCTAACTAAACCAGAATTGTCTAGTTTTTATTGGCAGAATTTAGATAAATCCTGATTTTAAATCGGATAACTTGTTGGATCGGAATGTTCTTCCTATTAATTTTTACTTTCTCTTACACCCACCTATATTAGGTAGAAGAAAGCATTCCATTCCATCCAAAATTTGATATCTAGATTTCACTAGGCCTTGAATAAATTTTTTTAGAGATTTTTTTAAAAAGGGATCCGTGTGTGTTTATGTGTCTGTGAAGATCAAAACCCAAAAACTAAATGTCCAATGAATACCAAACTTGGTATTTAGATTTAATATCTTTCAAAGATACGACACGAAGATTTTCAACAAAAATTTCCACCCAAAACTACACTTTAAACAAAAGATTTTTCCAAATATTTATTAAAATGTCATATGCATAAGATAGTTACATGACAAATAAAATATATATCTTTAATATTCTCGGATTAGCTGTGAAGCGCTCTTCATTCAGAAGGAATTTCGTATAATTTTGCATAATTAGTAAGAGAAAGATAAGCTGCAAGTTATTGATTTTTTTAAGGTCAACAACCAGGCTTAGATCGCTAGTTTACCACCAGTATTAATGTTGATAAACTTGCTGCTGTAACTACTATGTTCAATAGCTGTTAGTAATTAATTTTATTTTCGCATAAGTACAATTTCTATTATTCCATTCGCCGAAAAAATAGTATGTATTATACGTAGGTTTAAGTGCCTTGGGGAATCTCGGAAGTAGAATACCTCGTCTCGCATTTTTCAAACTCTTCTCGTTCTCCAATGATGCACTTTCTATACTTGTATCGCAATGTACTGTTTCCCCATCTCTTCCTTAATCTTGATTTGATAGAATGTAAATCCTTTATTTTGATTCTGAGCACTTCAGATAGCATTACAGTCAAAGCAGTAATCTGACCTACAAGCTGATCAATCAAGCAAATTGATTCCTTGAGGTAATTGAGCATCCGCAAAACTTAAAAAGGCACAAACGAAACGCCGCTTCTTTTCAGAGGCTGTAAATGCAAACGAGCCTTTGTTGCATGGAATGGGATCTGCATTTATGGAACCCTCATAAATCTGTAATGTAAGGAAAGACTGGCCACTTTTATCATTTCTTTCAAACGGCATATCGTTTGAACCTTTTCTAAATATTGCAGCAACTATAAATACGATGTATTCCTCACAGCCATGTAGATTACTGTTTGCATCAGCTACGAGCAAAGATGCAACACTAAGATTTTATAGAAAATCCCCCCATCCCAAACTACCCTTTAATGGAACAGTTTTCTAAATTTTTTATTTTCTCAAAAATGTCTCTAATGATTTTGATTAAAATACATGACAAATAAAATGTATATCTTGAA
Source organism: Deroplatys truncata (assembly GCA_030765065.1). Taxonomy (NCBI): domain Eukaryota; kingdom Metazoa; phylum Arthropoda; class Insecta; order Mantodea; family Mantidae; genus Deroplatys; species Deroplatys truncata. The sequence continues at coordinate 123,840,822 of CM060984.1, read as the reverse complement.
TTTTCTGGGAATTGCCTGTGTAATCCTCTTCACTCGGAAGGAATTTTGTATAATATTGTATAACTGATAAACAATAAGCGATAGACGAAAACATACGAGACAAAAGAAGTAGATCTCTTTAAAACACAAAATTTACTTCAAATAAGTTTTTTGTGGCATCAGTGATTTCCAAGATATCCCGTTACTAATGCTTTGAATTTTCAATAGTTTTGTCATTCAAGTTCCCGTCGATTTTCAGCTGCTTCTCGCAATTGCATGGGAACAGTGTGAAATTTTATGGCCAGCATTTAACGTCCGGTTCTTAAACATTTGACTATCGCTGTTCCCTTTGTATTTCTGCAAAGGTGTATTTGGATTTAATGAAGCCAATAGAAAAATAAGCTTCAGTAAGAATAGTCTGTATACTCACTAATAAACGTCATGTGAATGTAATAGTAAAATAGTAATATTTATTTTCATCATTATTACAATAATACAAATAAAGCTTACATCTAAAACTTATGTCTAGTGCCAGTTTTCTAGCTCCCCCATATTTAGCCCCTAGGCTGTATATATGGGATAAAGCTACTATACCATCTCTCCACTTTACAAACTATGCTCTTTCAGCTGTACCTTTCTTAAGCTCCTTATCCACTTATCCCTTGTGTTACCTAAAAATGTCCCCATCATTTTAATTATTTCTACTTTTGTGCTTCCCAACATTCTTAATGCTACTGCTTCTTTGTTTAACTTGTCCCATTTTTTATTCCATATAACCTCTCTCCACCTTTTAACCTTATCACATTCTATTAGACAATGAAAAGTACTACCCGATTCATCACACATAATACATCTCCCCGAGCCATTATATCCATTCCTTTTTAAAAATATTACTCCTGTGCGCATCCACGCAAGACCTATTCTACCAAATTGATTACATATATCTACATACTTCTCCCTTCCCCAATCTCTTTTAACTGATTTATACAAGATCAATGACCTTTTATCCTCAAAACTAGCCCATATCTCTTGTTTCTCGATATCTTCCACCCTCAATCTCACTTCTTTCCAAAACCCACCATTATTATATTTATCTAATAGGAAAATATTCCTCATGCCAATTTCTTTTAGGACATTTCCCATCTCCCCTAACCAACACTCTTCTCCTAGGACAGCTTTTTGAAACTGTATACATTCTTTTAATATATTATTATCTTCTAAATTTAAACATCTATACCAATACTTCAATATTCTTTCCACTATTATACCTTTTCTCCCTACCCTTCCTAGCTCTGCCAGTGCCACGCCCCTTGGTGAACTCTTGGGTAAACCCAAAACTTCTTTACAAAACATTCTATGGACTATATCAATCTTAATCCATCCCTTTGCCACCCCCCATATTTCTATTCCATATAACATTTTTGACTCTACTACAGCTTCATATAGCCTTTCCAACCAATTCATTGTTAGCGTGGGTGTTTTGCACAAGCAAACTCTTAACAGCTTTCATCGCTAGCTTTCCTTTCAATTGTGCATATTTAGCTTGTGCTTCCCACTTCCCGTTGCTTGAGAATCTAATGCCCAAGTAATCAAATTCTTTTACCACCTCTATTTGCTCTGCATTTATATACCATCTTTCCTCTCTTTTTAATTTTGATCCTTTCTTGAACACTATTATCTTGGACTTTTTTGTATTCACCTTTAGCCCCATTCCATACTAAATTTTGCAATTTCATTAATAGCATCATGTGAATGTATCGCATCAAATTTTTTTCATTAGTCATTAAGGTAAGGTTGTAAACTAAAAGCAACGAAACGAAAATCAAACTGTATGCTAAACTTTAAGTAAGAAAGAGGTGCAACCTTAAGATTATAAAGCCAGTAGTGGAGTATTTACTGGATACGGCTTGACTGGATGTTTCTTCCTTCTCTCCTCACAATGCCGCCCACGAGGGGGTGGGAGAAGGGTGGCGGGCGCTAGCGGCGGGGGAGTTTCATGCAATTTCCACCAATCAGGCCAACCCTCGCAAACCCCTACGCAGATCGGTCCCCTTTTGCGTTATTTTTAACATCCACCCAAACCCACACGCGAAACCAATAACCAATCACAGCCGTCCCTGGCCGCATTGTCATCCCGGAATATGAAAACCAGTCAGGAAATAATATCGCCCTCAAAAGTGTTGGGGTAGCGACACAAAGCCGTCCAAAATAGCCCCGTCTGACTATGACAGCAACCCCCTCCGTATGAAATTGACAGGCAATGACTGGGTAGAATGTACGCATCACGAGGTGTTTAGACACGTTTATTTACTGCAATAGGTGCAAGCTACCCAGGTGAATACATAGAGGTGCAAAGGCAATATTACAAGCATGCAACATAAGTAAAAACTAAACTGATACACAGAATATTCCCTATCAGCTGTTACCTATTTCAGAAATTGTCCTGCTAAGCTGACAAAACAGTGTAGAGATTACTGTGGGCACTCTCATGGTTTAAGGCTTTTGTCTAATATTAAGAAAATTATTATATACTTGTGGCCCAATAAGCTAATTGCGTTAGTACAGGTTATTGTACTTACAATAGGGACTTACCTTTAAAACGCAGTACTCGGCACATAAGATAAAACAGCCGTAACAGTGCTGCCAAGCACGGTGTTTCCTAAGGTCTGTTCCATATAACTTTTCCCGTATCTCTTAACTGTCACGTGCACTATCACCTATCATTGGTTGCTGTCATTGAATAGGTTGTTGTGCGATACAAAACAGTTTCTTATTTAACATGATATTTATCTTAAAATATTCGAAGGGAATTGTTAAATTTATATTTTTATAACCACATGAATCAAATATACTATGTAACGGAGTTAATTCATCTGAAATGTATGAAAATTCCTATCAAAATAGGTAGGAGGATACTTAGGTTTAAACTTGACTCTCAGGATAAGAAAATCACATGCATCTATCATGACAATGCTTTTATCGTTTTTATCGCCTGACCTTGGGTTGATCAGGGCTTGTATATTGCCATTCAAAGCTGTAAATTAGCCAATCAGAAGAAACGGGTGGGAAATTCAGTGATGAAGAATACACGTCAGTGGGGCAAGATTATAAGAAATAGCTTTAGTTACCCACTTGCAGTTTACCTTAATATCTCAAATTAATATTTTGACGTTTTTCAAGTAGGTACTCGGCGAATTTTAAAGTTTATCCCACATATGTGCATTATTAAGACCTTCAAACCAATGACATGCAATGTTCAAACTGCTTTTGATTGCGTAATTATTTCAGATAATTGGGGGACATATGGGAAATATATTTGAAATTTTTATTTCAAACCAATTATGAAAATGAGAAACATATTCCATACGACAGAGAGAAGTTCAACGTTTCTGAAACAATCTTAGAACTTCCATTCAGTGGTGCTGTTTGTTCATAGAAAAAGAAGAGGGCAAGAAAAATAATTTGGCGTACTGCAGTTTGCTGCAAAATTGTCAAAGTGTAACAAGCCATTTCTGCAGTAGATTCTACAAACAGCCACCATAAAATACATACTTACTTCCAACTGCATACAATATCAAGGACCATAAAACTATTTCATTGATCCAGTAATATACAGTGTTTTCTTTTATGGTTTCTTTAATATAGAACTTGAAAATGCACCTCTTCAACAATTTAGTTTTGGTAACTAAGGTTCAGACATTACCGTATGTTCCGCCAGAGAGGCAGTTCCATACTCGCATGTACAGCGTAGTCCCCTTTACGGGGTTGCATAGCTTCGGCCATTGGTCTGTCCCTGTTTCAGTAAATGCATTCCTTTCAAGTGATTCACGCGTATTACCAATGGTCAGTAATGCAATTGTGACGTAATAGCAGCATCGTTCTCTGTGAACTTATGGGCAGGAACAATCAATCTCCTGTATCATATGAGCAGCATGGGTCATTCACAAAGTATTCCCATCGGACCCTATTTCTTGCCATCTTCTTTACTTCATTCCACGTTTTTCCCTCTCCAGAAATTTTTCGATAACTGTTCTCTCCCATGTATTTCTTGGTCTTCTTCTTCTACTACTATGCTGGGAATTCCAATTCATAGTCAATAGAGAAGAACAAGGATGTCGAGAATTCACTTATCTGCTGATCATACAGAGGGACTCATGAAGTCTCTTCGTCGGCTTCATGAGCTCCTGAGTGAAATATTTCCGCCTTACATAGTTAAAAGTAGTCAGACGCAAGGCCCTTTAGTAACTGGAACACAGCACCGTACGTAGGCCAGAGTGGTGAGGAAGCGATGGAGGGTAGACCAGAAGGGTGACCAGATCCGGACGATGATGTGCACTAGCACTGACGGAATCCCTAACATTACCCTCTGACGTCGTTATACCTGCCTTAGCCAACCGTAGCCTGGGAGTCTCGGGAGTAAGCGAGTTATTCATAAGAAGCAAGTAGGCTCCAGTAATCCGAACAAACGGGAAGGGAAAAATGTTTCCATAGCGAAACTCTTGCCGCAACACACCAACCGCCGTCGCTTGGTCCTCCTACAGCCCTGAAACGGATGAAAGGAAATGACGAGGACAGGATATCGTGGATACGAAATTCATGGTAGAAGGAGAATCATCCAAGCATTCGCCTACAGACCCGGTGAAACCACAAAAAACCTATGGTAGTGTGCTCTACCCGACGGGATCCGAAGCCGGGACTCCCGAATGCGGGTCTCACGCATTACAGTGGAATCATCTCGATCTGTGGCTATACATAGAAGCCCTTAGGCATGATAACGTTGAGTCATGAACCTCAGCTCGAGTCGTGTATTGTTTGTCCGAACTGGCATAAAACAAAACGAGAATCGCTCTGGCTCAAACTCTCATAGATAGCTTCATTCGAGAAAGCAAACAAAGTAATGGTATTTTGAAGAAAAAAAACACGTTAATTACATATTTCAGTGATCTCTCCAATTTTGTGTTCCGTTTTGACAAAATAAAATAAAAATGTTTTCATGTAAAGTTTATTTGGTATTGAGGAAATCTGTAAAAATCTCTCGCCCTTCTTACTTGAATCTGGACTAAAAATACCATTTTTAGAATACATATACAGCCTTTTTGTACCCAGTATAAGTGAAAATATATCTTTTATATTACCTATACCTAAATTTTTACTTTCTCTGCTACTTACCTATAGTAAGTAGAGGAAATATTGCATTCCGCCAAAAATTGGGTACGAAATTTCAATGGAAATACACGTTTTGATGTCCAATATAGAAGCTCTGTGTGTATGTGTGTTTCTATGTCTGTGAATACCATACTTCAAAAACGAAAATTTGATAAAACACCACAATTGGTATTTAAGTTCAACTTCTTCCAAGGATGGGACATGAAGATTTCAACAAGATTCCCCACTTCAAACTAGCCTTTACAAGAACAATTTTTGGTTATTTTTTATTCTCTTAAAAATTGCTCTTAACGATTTTTATCAAAATAATATATGTATAAGATATTTACACGACAAACTAAATGTACATTTATCTTGAATGTTCTTCTCAAAGCCCGAGAGATCCTATTTATCTCAATGTTTGTACAGGTAATTGGTAGTTACACCATAAGCAACACATCACTATAGGTGACACAAAAATATTAAATCTTGCTTAGGCATACAATTTATGTCAAACACATATTTTGTGGTGTTAAGTATTTTCCAGATATTCTTTGTTATTTCTTTCAATACTAAAATAATTTTACTTGTAGTAGCAAACCGCTATATGCATTGGTCGTGCAAGAAGCATGGAATTTTAAAGCCTCATTTTTTAAAAAAACTGACTATCGATTTAACCTACTATGTACAGATGAACTAGCACCCCACCGACAAACGTTCAGAGGTTGTTCATCGATACCTTCTGAGTATTTTGATATAAGAGACCCATGGTCTCCGCCGGCTCGTTACTGAGTAATTGCATTTCGTTAGGTTTCTTGACCCAATTAGCTCTGTATCTTATTGCACTGAAAATACTGCACAACAATGCAAATATCGACAGTATGCACTATGTGTCTTGCTTGTAAACAAATTGTTTCCTTCGTTCACGTTACCTGCTGTTGACAACAATAATACCCTCGTTAATTCGGTGCCCTCAAGTTTGAATTCAGTACTGATTGGTTCTGTTTAGGGATTTTGTTTTTCCAACAGCATTAGTTGTGCATTAACAGTGATACATAGCAGTAATATGGTTAGGTTTGCTGATGTAGAGTCGGCCGATATGCACCTCGTGTATGAGTTCACTGAATGCAATGGAAGAGCGGCACTACGACGCTACGTTGAGCTGTTGCCACACCGACGGCAACCATATAAGAGTACTTTTGCATCTGTGCATAGGTACCTACGAGAAACTGAATCCTTCCCTGTTGGAATGGAAGATACTGGCATTGCGAGGTATGCCAAAACACCCATTCTGGAAGAGAATGTGTTACGCGCGATTAGCGACAATCCTGCCGCTAGTAGTCGGTGCATTGCACGGGCTCTGAAAACAAGCCAATCAAATATTTTGAGTCATACATGAACAACGATTGCACCTTAATCTCCACAAATGTTGCAGTATTGCAGCCAGCAAACTACCCATTTCGAGTGGAATTTGCAAATTGGTTCCTACAGCAATGTGCAGAATATCACAGTTTCCCTGCTTTGGCATGAGGACATGGAATAGCCATGAATGGGATTACGAAAATCCACACTGCACTGGAATGATGATCCCATTAACATAGTTTGCTGTGTATGGGCTGGTATTGTTAACGAGTTTGTGATTAAACCTTACCTATTCCTGAGGCACTGAACGGAGTCTTGTACAAAACGTTCCTTCAACATGTCCTCCAACAGTCCTTAGAAGATGTCAGCTTTGTGGTTTCAATAAGACGGGACGCCGGCACACATTGCACTCGGTGTTAGGAACCACATAGATGTAAGTTTGGACGACAATGGATTGGTCGCAGTGGTCCTGTTTCATGACCAGTTCGATCACCAGACATGACACCAATGGCCTTCTTCTTCTAGAGGCATGTGAAGAGCCTAGTTTACGAGACTACGGTCGATACTTGCATGGACCTGGTTGCTGGGATTATCGCAGCCGCGTATGTAGTGCGCCAAACTTCTGGAATGCTTGAGCGTGTAAGACAGTCGATGATGCATCACTGTACACTCTTTCGTGATCATGGTGGCCAACATTTTGAGCAATATCTGTAAGGGGATATTTCTTTATTTTTACGTACTGTGCTGTACACTGACATCAGATTGGACACACTGTAATAAATGTGTACGTGTTTCGTCTGAGTAATGTATTACTCTGTGTTGTGTGTTGCACGTTTTAGTTATTGCATAGTATGCAGGCCTTCACCTATTGTGAAGGTATTTTCACAGAAACAAGGGTGATTGGGGTAACAAACCGAATAAATCGCAATTACATTATTAGTCTGTAAGGAACTGCCGGAGATCATGGGACTCATACGAAAATACTCGGAAGATATCACTAAACAACCTGTGAAAGTTTGTCATTACAGTTCTGGTTCAGCCTCTATATATCTAGTCTTACACCAAACGAATAAGTAAATGCATAATAAAGGTTTTATCAATAAATGGACAGAAGAATAAGAGTGTGTATGATTAGTTTGTTGACGAGAAGTAGAGAAAATCATTTGAATGTAACTCTCAGATTCTTTGCATCTTCCAGCAATGGTTTTCCAGCTTATGTAAAATTAAAATTAGTTAAAACTTCGCAGTTTATTCATAAATGATTCAGCACATGCTTTTTTATTTGTCAAGGAAAGATCTCAACTTAAGATATTTTAATGAAAATCTTCAGAGCCATTTTTGATAAATTGAAAAAAGAGGGACAAGTGCGCCTTTTAATAAACTGCTTATTGGGAAATTCCTTGAAAAATTTTTTCCTAAATCTTTGGAAGATATTTTTCTACATTTAAAGATTTACGTAGACACTGTGAATACATTAATTGATCCATTATAATTGAGAGTATGTTTAGTCCTGTTCTTTTGTCCTCATTTAATGTTGTCTTTTAAGACCTAGCGTTTTACCGATCTTAAAAATGTCATTTCAGAGATGTCTATTGTTTGTATATTTTTAATGCCATCTATGATTCATTCCCGTATGACAGCACCAATCATAACTTCAGTGAGTTTCAACCGTGTCATATTTTTAAAAATGATTATATTTATTGGAATATATAAATTATATTTATTACAAAAATATGGATAAATTTGGTTTGCCTGTATTTCTTGGTCCCTTTGTATAATTTACCTTCCTAAATAGCTAAATGAGAACAGTTTTAACATGTCCTAAGGATTCTTTATCGACGACAATTTTTTGTTAAAATATGTTGACCTATACGAAGAGCGCGCAGGCACTTACACACATGCACATTTTTTTCTAAAACTTTCTCTTTTTTGGATTCAGGGAACCGCGAAATCCGTATTTGCAGTAAAACCTAAAAGTTGAACTTTTGAGTGAAGCATAAGACTTCTTAGGCCTACCATATGTAAACGGTAGAAAGTCACAATGCTTTTTTGGGGGGGGGTTTCAAGCCGCAATATATCACTCATATCCGTTGAAATCTCAGTATTGAATTGCGATAAAAAATAAGACAATTGCGATTCTAGTTTTTCCTTTGTGACACACTGTAGTGTACCAGGCCTGGGAACGAACGCCAGATATGTAGTGAAGCAAAACTCTTGAAATATTAAAATCAGGATACTTGGTGAATCTAGATTAATAGACACTGACGCCTCACAGAGTAAGATACTTAAGCTGACCAAATTCATGCCACAGGGAGAGGCCACCTCAAGACCCGATACGGACGACTCTTTTTGAAACTCGTGTATAAGAAACAACTTCACCGCCAGCCAGGTATGCAACAAGCTGAGGTCGTCACAAACCGTTCGGATAGAATAAAAGAGCACTAGGCATGGGCAGAAGCGTTACCCGTTATTTGGGCGGATACTCTACCCTCGAACTAGTTACTGAGTAGCACCCGGTACAATATTTGTTAGCGGCGTGCATAACTTTCCAAAATTTTAAGACCTCACATGGTCTTGATTTCATTATCGCAAATGTTTTGGGTCTGTCTATATTGAAGTATTATTCTTAATCAACCTGAATTTAAAATTACGGCAGACTATTGCTAAATAGAAACCCATGATGTATTCCAGCTTACTGCTACCAACTAACCTTCAATGCACGTTTCGTGCACAAAGACAGATTAACTTATCTGACAAAATGAGACAGGTGATACGAAAAATGAAATCCTCACACCGTCAGTGACACAGGCTTAGGCTAATGCCTAGAATAATCACAATTGTATGTATCGTTGCTCAAAGAATATGCCTAAAAGACTCATTTTAATTAAGGACCCAGAAGGAAGGAGACAGCGCGATGGCCTTCACAGGATAAATAATTTAATCTAAAGGAAATTCAAAGCACATTTATAGATTAAGCAATTAAGTTTTTCATCGGTAAGCTATATTAATTACGTCAGTATGCAGCATTCTAGGTAATGTTGCTTTAATTGGTTGTTAACATGGTAGCCGCTTGCCGAGTTGTATGACTAGTTCTCACTACATTTAAAGGCATAACATTATTAGCTTATTAAAGAGATCGTTCCATTTTAATTTAAGTATTTCTTAAAATAATATTCCTCCCAGGGGCTTATTTACAGGATTGGCGCTCCGAGGTCCCGAGCCACCGGTCCTCCAGGTTTTGGCGGTCGCGTTAGTGCGAACAGCCCTGCCCCTAAAACTGCAACGTTCTTCATACTTTGTGTGTGGACAGATATTTACAGAAAAGTTTGATATTCGCTGATTTTAAAGGTAAATTTGAACTTCTGAATGCGGATACTCCGGCAGCAATGAAGCTGGTGGTGTATAGCAAAGAGAACAACCTTGGTGTCCAGCTAGATGATACAATGTCCTGCTTGGGTCCTATTCTGTGGAGAAAGATGTACAGCTGCGTGTAATTGATAAGTTTCTTTCACATAATGAAATGGAAGAGTTTTCGAAAGTAGAGAAGTTTGAATAGTCATTAGAAGAATATGTGAAACGAGTAGCTCCTATTAGATCATGTCTTGGTCGTATTCGCCTGGGAATATATACTGTGGACGAAATGTAAAAAAGAAAACGAGAGTGAAAGAGAAAAGCGAGCATTAGAGAGAAGCAGATTAGGCTACAGTTGAGGCAGCAAAATTTTGTGATTATTGTGTAGTGAGGGTATCCGGTCATCCCACAAGGAGTTATAGTAAAAGGTATAGGTTGTCCAGAATGCAAATTAGGTTAGTGAACTGTTTATTTGTTTGTTTTTTTAAGTTTTATTTATGGACGCTCCTTAATTACTGTGGTCCTTAGCGTCCCATTCTATATTGGGCGTAAAATATCGGTAATTTTACTCAGAGGCCTCTTTATCAGGCTTGAGGTTCTTTTACGTGCCGTAAATCTACGACACGAGACAACCGGCTTTACTTCCCTTCCGAAGGAAGCCACGCTAAGGATTTTTACGCCCAAAAAACTCCATCCCCCTCCGCCGGGTAGTGGAGTGGTGACGAGTATGGTGAGCCTGATAGGAGTGTTGATGGTCACAAATCCTTGGTCTGCCCGCCGGTGGACTAATCAGATCTGTGCATGTTGAAATTAAAGATTTTCGAAGAAGCTTCTGAGCTGAATGGAATTTGATAATCCAGTGTTTTCACTCATTATTGTCTGCTTGTTATGAATTTTCTTATATATTTTGTTACAACTGTGTACTGAATTTGTATGCATAATTTTCTAAGTTTCATTTTGTTTCTTTCCTGAATGCTATGGTGTTCCAATTTGTACAGTTTTTGTACCAGGATGTGAATAAATATGTGTCCAGAGTGTGGCGCTGATGACCCCAGCAGTTATGCGCCTCCCAAAAAAGATATTACTACTATTACTATTAAAAGAATATTAGTAAGTTTCTAAATTCTTAGTTCATAGATTCCAATTCTAGCATTACTTGCCAAGATTTTTTACTTGTTTTATAGCACTATTTATTTCTCAAAGAACGCTCAACAAGATATGATTTTTGAATTAACAAGGTTCTCTGCGATCTTCTATTCTCAGTATCTTCGTGACAACTTTCGTACCAAAAATTTTGTAATATCGAAATATAAGTGAAGAGTTTGAACCAAATATTTTATATGGGTAAGACATTCCAATTACATACTTCCTGAAAAGTAATTTCATACTTTTAATTATTTTAACTTAGTTCCACCGAATTTAGTTCCCGAATTTAGTTCCCGTTTAAACTCCCGGGGCCAATCAAACTGATCAAAGTTTATTTCGCGGTTTTCTTCGGTCGTTAGGAGAATGCTGGGTTTGATAATTTGATCCGCGATTTTTCTCATCCTTTTCATCACTATATATAATTTCCTTCTTCACAGCTATACCAGGCAATGGGTTGATTACCTACCCTGGATATGTTATGATCCAGAGTTTGCTTGCTTGTCGACAGCCCACTGACGCATGAAGGAGGTTTTATTTTAGGAGTATTGTAGTTCAAATGTTGGGGAGCCGCACTTGAAGTAGTTGCAACCACGCATTTTACAAAGCTTCGGGTAGCCTTCGCCCCAAATTTACTTTCCGGTGGCCTTCGCTCCAACGGCTAGTAATCAACTTTGTAGTTTATGTTTCCTTAAATATTATATATATTTAGGTTTGCCTCGGCTGCGTCTGTATTAATTTGTAGAAACATGTGTCTCTTTGCAGAGAGTGGTGCGGCTAAAGAATGTAGGCTTACACAAATTATAATTTTTACTTCACTCCTTTTATTAACCCTTATCGCGATTAAATAACACTTCACTGATATAGAGCGCTTTGAGATTATTTACTTGCATCCTTTAACACGTAAACTTTATAATATTCGCCGTAATGAATTTTCGTCTCACACTGAATACGTATTAAACTTCTTGAGGACGCGTCTCGCGTCCAGTTAGGAACGCTGTCTACTAGCAACTGAACTGATTTCTACCGCCTGAATTTGTAAACTTCTGTATTTCAAGTTTGTGATTGGCTAAACCTACTCCAATAGAATACCTTCATTTAACTTAAGCTTTTTTCTGGTTGTTGATTGGCTAGTTATTAAACTGTCTCAAAAATTACATTATTGTTGCTCCAAGAATTACTAGTAGCATTATTACTTTCCAATTCATTATTGCCTCAAGGTTACTTCATTGTTAGCAACTTTTGACCTATTTTCTCACAGCTCCTACATTATTAATTTACGTAATACATTCACATAACATTATTATACATGTATACAATAATATAAACAGTAATATAATCACTGTTACATACATTTTATATGTTATTTTATACACATATTGCTTTAAGGTGGGCTGTTATTATATTTTATATTATATAATTAGACTGAAATCATTTAAGTGTTAAAAATACTGCCTCACCGAAGCCATTGACTTGTAAGTCCTTGGGGGTGTAAGTCCTACAAAGAAGAGTGTAATTAGTTAAAGAAGACGAATTTAACTTTAATATTTTCTCTGAATGAAAAGACTTTACCAACGTCAGCATTTCGGACGATACAAGCTGCGATACTTGTAGAATGCAAAACTCCATGGTTTGCTGCGTACCAATTGCAGGCGGTTAGAAATACATTAGGTAATGCTTATGAGTTCTATCTGGGAGTAAATCGTCGTCATCAGCACGACTTAGGCCTATAGATCTGTTTCAGTTTCTCGGAATTACTGGTTCCAACGTAATCTAGGACGACCAACTTTCTTCTACCTCTTGGGGAGTAGTTGAAAGCTCTTTTTGGCATGCAAGGTTCGTCCATTCTTCCTTGAATGTTCATCCAGTAGTTTAGAATTTTTTGTTATTTTTGTACATGGAGTGTATGTCTAATATATTAATTTCTTATGTTCCGTGAATTTTATACCTAGCACTGATCTTATAAATTTCATTTCTGAAGCTTCCAGGCGTTTTTTATCATTCTGTGTTAAGGTTCATGTTTCTACTCCATAAAGAAGTTGTGGAATTGCTACAGATGTATAACAATCTTATAGTTCCACATGTATATTGATACCTGTGAAACTTTTCTTCTGTTTCCACTCGTCTCGGATAAGAGATCCTCCATCCCAAATAATTAAAGCTGGTAACCTGTTCAATGATTTGAGATTGAGTTACTATCTTTGGGCTTCTGTGGTTTTTTCGTTTGAATGCCACTCGTTTTTTACTTTCCCTACTACTTATAGTAAGTAGGGGAAGTATTGTATTCCACCCAAAAATTCGATACCAAGATTTCAACGGAAATATAAGTTTTCAGGCCCCTTGTATCCAAAAAAAATCATTTTTGGAAACATGTCCCTGTGTGTGTCTGTGAACAGCATAACTCAGAAATGAAAAGTCGTATAAACACCAAGCTTGGTATTTAGGTTCAGTATCTTCTCGAGACGCGACACGAAGGTTTTCAAGAAAATCTCCCCACCCCAGATTACCCTTTACATGGAAGATTTTTCGAAAATTTTAATTTTCTCAAAAATGGCTCTAACGATTTTGATTAAAATATCATATGTTTATGATATTTTCATGACAAATGAAATTTATATCTCGAATATTCTGGGAATGTCTCCAAAAGTATTCTTCATTGTGAACGACTTTTGCATAACTGGTAAACCATAAGAGATAGACAAAATTTTACTACACAAAAATGTAGATTGCGTTAAAATACACAATTTATGTCATATAAATTTTTTTGTTAAGTGAACCATTTTCTAGATATTGCTTGTTATTCCCTTAAATTTTCCAATACGTATACTTTTTCTCCAATGTAAATTCGTTATTCATTTTTTTTTGTCCTGGTAATGCAAGGAGAATGGAATACTGCACATAGCAACCAGCTCTTAAAATATTTGACTATCGCTTAAAGCCTACCAATTCCCCTTGCATCTACAAGAAAATTAGCAATAAGATTAACATCTCGATATCTGGATTAACATGAAGCACATGGAGAATAAGCGTTTGTAAAAATAGTTTGTACAAGAGTAGAGAAAGTCATGTGAGTGTAACACATAAGATTTTTCGTTTTTAACTTAAAATATTTAAATTATACTATATAATTTGTGAATAGCTATCTGAAGTTTTATCCTCTGCTCTAGCCATAATCACTTGGTTTTCTGCAAAGAGTAGGCAATTCAAAGGTGTCATATTAATTTTAAAATTAGTTTCTAAAACATTTTACCAAGATTCTATGACATCGTTAAGGTATATATTAAACAACGTGGGTGAAATGAATACCCTTGTCTGACACCACCAGATTTCTACTGTTAGTTTTCCAGGTCCATTTTCTTTATCAAATTATATAGTGATATTTCGATACAGACTACGCTCTTATTTGTTGGGGCGGGTAGCCCATTTTAATTGTTATTTCTCATAATTTTGGCCTATTTACTCTACCAAACGCCTTTTCATAATCAATGTTCAGTATGTGTGTTTCTAAATTATGGGAATGAAACAGAAACTAGAATTCAGCGGGATTGTTCTCATTTCTCTTTAAACACACATTTCCAGATAACTTTAGTTCTCTAACAATGCTTTATCGTAGGCAACTTCGAATGTGTTTATTGTGACTACGATTAAATGGATCTGTGACAGTTTTTTCTTTTTGATATTAAAATTGTAAATGCTTAAAAATACTGTACTGATTTTGATACAGTACACAATGATTTCTGACGGCTGTAAAATTAATGCATTATACATGTAATATACACACTTTGAGGGGGGGCGAACCTTATAAAAATAAAGTATCTTATATTAAATATTCCAGTTTCATTAAAATTATTAATGTTACTCAAAATGTGATAACAGTGTAGCTTCATTTATCTAAAGAACATATAAAATCATGTTCATCAACAAAATTGGAGTGAATGTCTGCAATGCATACTGGAATTAGGAAGGTAAATAATATTGGTGCTTATCAGCCCAAAATCATGGCACGAAATATTGTGAGTAGAAACGTTTGATTCATATTTTGTAGTTAAAATAATTGAGAGTTGAAAATAAATAGATGAAACCTCTTGTAAGGTGTCGATGTAACGCACTTGTACAATTTCTTGGATTCCTTTTGTATTTCTTCCAAATGAGAGATTAGTTCATTTTTGCATTGTCTTCAGGGTATCTAGCAGTTGACCGGCATGAAAAGCCTTTTAGATATTTTTAGTGTGGGGGGACTGTTAGGAAACAGGACATTTTTGGAGGGATAATACAATCTTCCACATTTTGTGACAAAATCAATGTTCCCCTTAAGCTTTGACTTCAACACAAGTATTCTTCATGAATATGTGGAGCTGTTCACGACTGCTCCAGGAAGAAGTGCAATCCAAACAGATACATAAACCATTTTCCCATTTCTCTCTCAACAATAAGAAATTATTTATAAAATCCTACTTGTTGCGTTTTTCTGAACCGAGCAATTACAAAATAAAAATTAGGTACAATTTTATACTCCGTTGTCTGAAAAGACAACGGCCTGTTATCGTTTAGTCGGTAAAGTTGTAGGAGTCCTATGCCCTCATTTTCCATAATTTATATATGCTATGTTTTAATAAGAATTTGAAGAAGAAGAAGAAACATGTAAAATAACTGATCACATTTAATATAAGGCATTACTGCCAGCTCTAGGTATATAATACTCTGTGTAAACATTCGTCAACCATCAAATAAAGAACGTGCAACAAGAAAGGAAAGAAAAATCATCTTCCGAAATACGGTTTACTATGCCAGACAACCTGTTCCATTGCTAATTTTCAAATTTATCCCTCCATCTTCTTTAGGGTCGTCCAATTCCCTGTTACCAAATGGTCTATAAAACAATGCTTGCTTAAGAAATCTTGAAGGAGTCATTCTTAATACATGCTCTTTCCATTTTTTCCTGGCATTTTCTGTTTCCTCGAATATTATTTTCTTCTAGTAGCTGTTCTCTTATATCCACACTTTGTCTGCTTTTGTCACTCCTAGTACAGATCTTAAACATTTTATGCCGATTCCAACCTTGATTTTTCTCTTTTTTTAGTACGCATTCTATCGGTCATTTGCATATTTGACCATATAACTTATATGTAAGTTATATGGTGTTAATTTGACATCTTTTCTCATGTTTTCCCAAAATGTCGTTTAATGTATCCATTTACTTTATTCAATATTTCAATTTTCTCTTTGATATTCTCATTTGTGTTATTTATTGATATTGTGGAGCACATATATTTTAAGGTTTCAACGGAAAATTAGATCTTTCCAGGTTTGAATTGTCGAATTATTTGGTCTTCAATGACGATCTTTACTCTCAATTGAGATTTCCTTCTTCGGCCATGACTTTAGTTCTTACAAGATATTTTCATATTATAGGCTTAGTTAATTTAAATTATAAAGCGATTTCTGCGATTCATATTCGTTATCTGCCAAAAATACTTGATCGTCTGCGAATAATATAGTATAGATAAGAAGGAATAAGGTGCAGCACCATTTACCTTTCAATCTAAAAGAAACGTTTCTGTCCTAGTTTTCAAATTAGATGTGATCTGCCGCTAATCTCCCCTGACACCTCCTCATATGCCTAGTTTCAATTATGCACAATATATGTGCATGTTGACATGATAATTCAATCATAAAAGCCAAGGCGAATTTTCAAACAGGGGAAAGCCATTAGTTTTCCAGGAGTGCCACCCTTACGGTGCTAATGGACTCTCCTCGTGCATGGAGCTTGTAGCATCTCTATTATTAAAGGCCAGGCAATAATACTATTACTGCCATGTAGAAGCTGGAATGGCCTATTGGACACGGCGACCACACACACACACACACACACACACACACACACACACACACACAAACACACACACACGCACACGCACACATGCTGAATGACTGAGCATGTTGTAATGACCGTTCATAGTTGCTAGGAGACAGAATTCATCACTCGATGTCATCCATCAGCTGGTGGGATGAAGGAACTGCATTTCATTGACCCGCCAAATACTGGAGGCGTGAATAATTTTGGATAATGGATGTGCATGGCACGGAAAAGTAGGCGAAAATGTGAAAATAAACATACTATTTGAAAACTTAATCAATATAGACATAAACAGAGATGATGTTTTAAACCAATGTAGGATCGTACTTTGTTCATTATAAATATCTTTGAAACTATTTAGACTAAGTAGGCCACACGGTAGCAACTATAGTTATACTTTGTAGTATACATGGGGAACTGTAAAGCTTAAGCTACAAATTCCTTTCCTCGATGTAGTTGTATTGGAACTTGGTAGAAATATAATCGTATATGTTTAAACACTGACTAGACTTCAATATACCTAAAATAATTTAAAATACAGAAAAGGGAAGATTTACGATGATAAGATCATAAAATAAGCGCTCAAAAGTACTGAAATATACTAGTTTGATGTACTGCGTTAATGGTGTAAATGCAGATTCACATGACTTTCTCTCCCACTATCGTTCGTATTTATATAGCATCTACAAACTGTTCTTGCTAAAGCTCATTCTTCTGGAGAGGAAAATAAATTGGTGGAAGAAATTGAGATCGGAGATTTTGGGCAACGGGGTGAAGCGAGAGATTGGGTAACTTTTGAAGATAAACGACTTTTGGAATTATATAGAAAAATTACAAGGAATTGGGTTAGGGAGAAATATGTGAATAATGTGTGGGAAGACGATAACAGAGTACTGTTATTCGTGCATCTGTTAAGGCCAAATTTGATAGAAGGCTGTAATATGTGTGGGTAACTAGAGGACAATTACCACTGCCTAAT
Organism: Deroplatys truncata; assembly: GCA_030765065.1. Classification (NCBI taxonomy): domain Eukaryota; kingdom Metazoa; phylum Arthropoda; class Insecta; order Mantodea; family Mantidae; genus Deroplatys; species Deroplatys truncata. The sequence continues at coordinate 123,823,006 of CM060984.1, read as the reverse complement.
TTAATGTGAAATGGTTAAAATGTGGGAGGGTAATATTTAGAACGAGAGATGGAATGAATTTCCAAAATATGTAATAGCAATTAAAAGTTAGCGACTAACACAGGAGAAGAAAATAGTAGGATAGGATAATTCACAGGAGTGAGAGATAGATGGATAAGGAGCTCACAGAAAAAGCAACAAAGAGAAGACAAATATAGGTAATAATGATGGTAACCTGTTGTAGAGGCTCTATACCATACATCAACCAGGGGTTAAGGTATCTATATGGAGCCTAATTTACAAAGTGTCAGTCTCTTAAATGGGTATTATTTGTCAAGGATGTAATTTATGTAAAGAGAAGAAATACGTTAATTGAGGTAAACGTTTGCATAAATAGTTTTAGTATCCATTCGGTTTAGGTACAAAGATTCAAAGATTCCTCGCCTTGAAATTCCGTGACATCAAGAAACAACTAAATAAAGATAGCACTTTAAAAAATGACAAAGTATTGAGAAATTCAAACCAGTAATAACGTATATCTCGGAAATGACTAATGGTACAAAAAGCGTTATTTGACAAAAATTGTGTTTTAAATAGATCTTTAATTTTTGTATACATATGACGTTTTTGTCTGTCACTTATGCTTAACTCATTGTATAAAATTATACAAAATTACTTTCAACTGAAGAGACTTCATAGGCTATTCCCAGAAAATTCAAGATATACGTTTTATTTGTCAGGTATACATCGTAAGTATATGGTATTTTAATCAAAATTGTTAAGAGCCATTTTTGAGAAAATAAAACATTTCGAAAAAGTTCCATATAAGGAGTAGTCTGGTGTGGTGGAATTTTTTTTAAACATTTTGTGTTGCATTTATAGCAGAGCCTGAGCATAAATACTAAATTTTATATTTATCCTACGCATCGTTTTTGAGTTATGCTGTTCCTACAATACACGCCCAGGCGCGTATACCTTTTCTAAACATTCCTTTTCTTATTTATTCATTGGAACTCAAAAGATTTATTTCCGGCGAAATCTCAGTTTCGAATTATGGGTGAAATACTATACTTCCACTTACAAGTTACGTGGTAGAGAAACTAATAACAAGTTCTACGTTTGATATACCATGTTATGATAAATGGACGCTCTAAACCAAGAAAGAAGAAAGGATATTAAGTGCAGAAATGGAGATCACATGCAATGGGACATTTCTAAGCGTAAATTAAATGTGGCTGCGGAGGGTTAAATACACGGTAAGGCGTTCACAGTAAAGGGAACGGGTGCTGGTTAGAATACTATTGTAACATATTTGTTTATAAATTTCTCCCCTATGAGTAGTAATGCCACAGCATAAGGTTCATACCTATCGCTTACTTGTTTAGTCGCATCCAAACTAGTGCAGAGTTCCAAGCATCAGTATACTTTTTATTGTGATTAGAAGTTCAATGTCCTGTCAATATAGGAAGAGGTTGGGGGAAGATAAAACAAAAATAATAGAATCTGTGTTTTTAGGAGGTTCACGTAATAATGTAAACTCGATATGTTACACACACACATTACTTTTTTCCCATTATAGTTTTATTTTTATATTCTCTTCTACAAACTTTTATTAAAAAGCTTTCTTTTCTGTCTACTTCATGTTAATCAAGATAAAATTTCGCAGAAATTATTTCGTTACACATTTCCTTGAAGGTACAAGGAAGATACACGATGTAATAGTCAAATCTTTAAAAAGCGAGTTGCTGCATGCTGAATTTGAAACTCCATACTCTCTCTTCGCGAGAAAGAAATTACTTAGCACTTCAAAAAATGTGTGCATAAGAATTGGAAAATTCAAACAATAGGAGCGAGTATCTGGAAATGGTTAATTCCTCAATAAATTGTTTGATATAGATTGTGTGTTTTAATGAGGTCTAAATTTTTCGTGTAGTAGGATTTCAGCTACTACTTATGTGGTTACACATGAGGAACTCATTATGTTAAATATTTTTCAGTAAAATCGTCGATTATTCATAATTAAAGCTCGTATTGTAACAAACGCCTTCTGTAGAAAAACTTCAAATTTTCTTGAAATTGTTACAAAATTACCTAGGGATAATTTATGTGTTCATTCTCATAAAATTTTACGATATTTACGCGATTCATTGCACCTATTTTATAAAAGTGATACACTAATTCCTTATAATTCGGTTTTGTGGAAACCAACGCTTTTAGCGTACCTATAAAAATCGTTCCCAGTTCCTCTTCAGGATTGATGGAACGATATGCCTGGATTTATACTAAAGATGAGAAGAATAAGAATTATCCCGCATTTAAATCTTTCTCTTCCTCTTTCTTTTACTTTCTCTAGTACGTATAGTAGGAGGTGAAGTATTGCATTCCGCCCAGGAATTCGATACCGAGATCTCACCGGAAATTGTTTTAAGGCGTCCTGAATGCAAATAAAGCATTCTTGGAATCGTATGTGTGTGTGTGTGTGTGTGTGTGTGTGTGTGTGTCTCTTTGAACAGCATAACTCAAAAACGAAAAGGTGGATAAATACCAAACTTGGGTTCCAATACGCTTCCAAAGATGCTTCCTATCCAAATTTACATGACAAATAAAATGTATATCTTGAATGTTTTGGAAATAGCCTACGAAGTCCCCTTCATTCGGAAGGAATTTTGTGTAACCTTGTAAAACTTTAAACGTTAAGCGATGGACGAAAACGTACCACACAAAAAAATATGGATCTCTTTAAAACACACAAATTACTTAAAATAAGCTTTGTTGTGGTATAAGCCGTTTCTGAGATATCCATTATTAAAGGTTCGAATTGTTCAATACTTAATCTTTTTAAGTCCCTTCATCGTTTCTCGTGATTGCATGGAAACAGTATGAAATTTTAAGGACAGCATATAGTATCCAGTTTTTAAACAGTTGACTATTGCTACTCTCTTTATATTCATAACGAAATGTGTAATGTAGCTATTTTTGCAAAGGTTTAATTGGAGTAAATGTAGTAGACAGAAAAGTAAGCTTAGTAAGAACAGTTCGTATACCCACTAAAAAGATAGAGGGCGTGAATGTATTCTCTTCTATTCTCATCTCTATTGTCTGCTTAACTTTCCTTTTCCTCCGTCTTTCTATAGACTCGACCAAATCACTTTCTCTTCTATAACTTAAGTTATTGATTTCTTTAGTTTTACCTCTTCTCTTATTGTTTCATTTATAATCCTCTCCTCTCCAGTCTTTCCCATAATTAAGTCTTTTGTTTCTAATGCTGTTACCTTGTTTTTATGTTTTATAGTATGAAGATTCCTTTCGGCATTGCAATATTAATTTTATTATTGAGATATGTACACATTTCTAATCTACACAAGCTATTTTCTCTCGACTATTGTTCCGTTTATTTGGTAGTATGTTGAGGTTCCAATTTTACTCTTTTTAGTATCCCCTTTTCCACTCTATCATCACTACAATTAATGGTACCCAAGTAGTTAAAACCTTCTACTCTCTCTAGTACCTGATCACTACATTTAGTATAAAAGTCTTCCTTAAGTTTATCTTCTTTGGATATCCACATAGCTTTATTTTTACTAGTATTAATTCCCATCCATTTTCGCAATAGCTATTCATATCATTCATTAATCACATTTGGTAATGTTTCAGGTGAGTCTGCTCTGTTATAATCATTTCATCCACATATAAGTTGGTGGAGACTCCGGTTCCCAAATTTACTTCTTGAGATTCGGCGTTTACATATTAGGAAATCGAATAGAAGGTGAGTAAAACAAAGTTGCTGTTTGTCAGCCAATCTTTTTAATATTTATATTGAGGAAGTATAAAAGAATGACAAGATATTTTTAATTGTGGCTATACTATAGACGGAATAATTTTAAATGTACTCCTATTTGGTGATAGACCAGTTAATATTCGCTAAGACGATTTGCAGAGGAAATTGTATTTATTAAGTAAACTAGGAAAAATGTATCATTTAGAAATATCTCAAAAACACGTAGGTGATGGCATTTAGAGGTAAATCACACGAGAGAGCAAAAATTGAAATAAATGGCAAAATAATGGAACAATTCTCCAGACTCAATTACGAGAAGGTGTACAGTAGAAAATTATATAAATTATAAGCTCCTCAAGTATAATTGGTTGACAGGAATTATAAAAAGGACACTGTGTGAGAAGGTACGTAAAGAAAGAATTTTAAAATGTTATAAAGTTCTGGCGATTCCAGAAGCACAAGTATAGACTCTCACGAGTAAATATAAACAAAAGATTGAAGCATCGGAAATGAAATTGCTGAATCCAATGCCTGGATACACTCTGCTGGATCATCAAAGCAATGAAGATATAAGGAAACAATTAGAAATTACAAATATAGTAGGAATGATAGAAAATAAGAGATGAATGGTATACTCACCTTCCGAGAAAGGACTCACACCGTAGACCTCTCCAAGTATTAAATTACCAATTGGTAGAAGTGTAAAAGCGATGGAGAGAGCCGGAACGGATCTTAAGGTTCAACCAGTGTCTTTATGATGACGATTGATAATGATGATGATGATGATGATGATAATGAGAAGTATTTTAAAATATGAGGGTCATACTGACAGTCATTAACAATCCATTGTTAAAATTCAAATTCCAACGATGTAACATGAATGACTGCAGACTTTACACCACATGCTGCCATATTGTGATGTCATTAGACCCTATCATGTGACCACAGACAGCATTTCCAAAATGACGGACACCAATGTTTCGATTCGACAGCTTGCTGTTCTTGAATTACTTGTTAAAGGGGAAAAATCTGCTGCTGAATTCCATCTCAGACTTCAACGTGCCTATGTAGATGTCTGCATGGTGGCAGTGCTGGGGGTTGGGTGAAACATTTCAAAGATGGGAACACGAGCATCCAAATGAGCCTCCTAGCGTTCGCCCTCGAACTGCCTCCACAGAACGCAACAAGGGAAACGTTGATAAGCTCATTAGAGAAGACAGGCTAAGTCTTCTCTGTGGATGAAATCGCTGCAAAACTTGCAGTGGGATATAAGCAAGAAATGATTCAAAGCCTAGGTTATTGAAAAGTTGTGCCCATTGGGTCCCACTTTTATTGTCGGAAGACCACAAACCATTGTGGAGAAGATCAGGACATTTGATTAGGAAATTCTTCCACATCCTCCCTATAGTCCCGACTTGGCACCCTCCGATTACCATATTTTCGGTTCTATTAAAGAATAAATGCGAGGCTAGCGGAGGATATTCGGAAAGCAGTGCATCGGTGTCTTTGGGCAGTTGTAACGAAGTTCTATCGTGAGGTTATTTCAAACTTGTAGAACTATGGGGAAAATGTGTGCAAAGAAATAGAGATATGTTGAATAGTGACAGAAAATTTATGTGGGTTAAGATGATGTACTTGGTTTATCTAAAAAATAAAGATTAAGATTTTTAAAAATTGTTGCTCATGACTTTCAGTACGACTCTCGTAAATTGAAGAAAACTGGACAAATTATAGGATCGAAACCTAGTTGCAGAACCATCCATAGTAACGCGTGAGTCAGTTTTCAGCGAGGGGAGACCAATGGCTCATTTCATATACAAGCCCAGCTGTTGTGTGTTGCTGATCGTAAACTGTCGAGTCATGATGAGAGGGCGAACGGCCGCATTCATTTTTATTCTTGTTGTGGCAACGATACAGTGGGCTGCCTCTGTAGCGTGATCTGTAAACAAGACAACATCAGTAAGCATGGTCGATTCTTACTTCCAGCTTTTATTGCTACCTTAATGTATTATAGAAGTATTTCAACATTAAGTAACGAAGAATGTAAAATAGGGCAAGGTATATAATATAGCAAACTCGTCTTAATTTTTATTGCTCTAATCTTAATTATATTTGTTAATTATTCAAATATCTTAAGTTTGAATAGACCAGTTCCCTGTAGCAGCAGAATTGGGGGAAATCGTGCTAGGGAAAACAAAATTTTAAGTAATTTGCACACTGTTACATTTCAGGTGCGTTTGCAACATTTTTTACTCTCATTTTTATTGTATTGTTTCATTTGTACAGCGTTTTAAATTCTGTGGTTAATTGGGGGCTTTGACGTGAGAAACAACTTGCTGATGGTGGTTTTACTCTATGAATTGTAGATTATCCCCGACGCCAAGGTGTAGAAGAAGTAGTGTGGGTTGTTCAACGTTAGGTTTTTTCATTAAAACAAACACATTCACATTATTAGACTACGGAGGATTTTAGTTTTTTATTTATGGACGCTCTTTTAACTGCTGTGGCCCTTAGCGTCCCATTCTATATTGGGTGTGAAAGACCAGCAATTTTGCTCAGAGGCCTCTGTTGAGGTTCTTTTACGTGCCGCAAATCTACGAAGTGGCACCACCGGCTTTACTTCCCTTCCGAAGATAGCCACGTAAGGATTTTTGGCCCGAAAAAAAAATCCATCGCCCCCCGCCAGGTTTGAACACGCAACCTACGGATAGGGAATGATTCTGGACAAAGAAGAATTCCCCACTTCAGCCGGGAATCGAACACGGGAGGCTAGAAAGCTAACCTCTCGACTACAGAGGCAGTCTCGCAACATTTTGTGTTCTTGCGTTTTGGTGCTTATTGGGATTTTAGGAAGCAGTCCTAAAGTCGTATAATTTTAATGCACTTCCCTTATAAACTATATTCCTACGATATCAAATTATACCCATGGGTATTACCTCAGAATTAACATTCCTTATTTTACACCTTCACTTGTTCTCTCGTCCTTCAAAAAATACCAAAATAACCAAATAAGATCGTTTCATTACATACATCGGTTTGCATTTTCCAAGCCTACCTAAGGGATTGGGGATTTACCGTTAGGTTGTGCTTTAGAAGGTTTTGTGTTCAAAAATTAATAAGCATCGTTGTTGTATTTTTTAATTTGTGAAGATATATTTAGGGGTGCCTAGGCAAACCTGGCGTTTCTAGTCATATCTCGATAGATCTGAAATGTTTTTAAAAATCTCAATTAGTGGCAATAAATATAAAATGGAAAGCATAGTTATGTCGAATTATAGATAATTAAAAATTACATTTAAGCTATTTAAGACAGCTTTTATCTTGGATTCCATTATGGTTGTACCCCACTTTTAATGAGTAGGAAATTATGACCAAGAAGTTAAGCGACGTTAAATAATAATAATATTATTAATAATAATAATAATAATAATAATAATAATAGTAATAGTAATAATAAAGGAAGTCGAGTAGTAGTGAAAGCCAGTAAAATCTCCTCCATAACTGCTCAGAGCTAGCTCATCTGCAAAGGCCTCATGGCACGTGCAGCAGTTGAGAGTGAAGGTGGGTTTCTGGTTTCAGAAGATGTAAATATTTTATTATGCGCTATTCCTGAATCTATTCTCTGTGATAATTATTATTTCTGAAACGCTGTAATGATAAAAATAGTAAGGTACACCGTTCTACTTTTTTTTAGTAGTACTGAACGTCCGTTCTTAGAGCATACAGCACCACAGGCGGTGGACACGGATAATGCATGAAATGAAATGATCATTGGGAAAGGGAATTTTTGGGAAGGAGACGATGCAGGTTAAGTGTAGAGTATCTCTCCGGCATTTACCAGTTATAAGAATTAAGGAAAACTTGGAAAAAATTCTCAGAGAGGTCGGTTCTGGCGGGATTTTTAAATGGAATAAATATACATTTAGCAAGGAAATGGCTTTAAAGCTGTATAATATATGTTTAACACAAAATATTACTTACAGCTTCGGTCATAACAAAACTAACGACAATATAAACCTAAATGACTATTACTCATTAATATGGTATACACAATCTCGTTTCAACCAATATTCCTCTGCGTTATTCCTATGCTTATTTTTCCTGTGCGGAATTGATGATTAAAGATGCTCTAGTGCAAATAACACTATAAAAACCAGTAGGTGTACCAGTATATTTTAGTGCAGTATATCTGAAAAGGGGATGATGCAAAACTATCACGTTGTAGCCTCAGTAGGTTGAGGGAGCCTCATGGGTTAACAGTTCAGCGTGTGTTGCTGAAAGTTCACTTGTTTACTTAATAATAAATTTGAACCCCTTTTCTAGCAATTAGCTGTATTAGAATATTTAAGCTTTCACATTAGGATATTTTCATACACAAACATAAACCCTAACGCACAAAGAGGTATCAAAAGGGAATTTAATTACGAGTGCTACGAAAGCCGATGGTTCGTTAAAAGCGCAAGTTTCGTCTCGCTAAGGTGCATCATCATTTAAACTGTCAAAGCTTATGTCAAATTATTGACATCCTGAATTTCTTTGTTTTAGCTTATGTAGGTACGTAAGGACTGTGAAACGGCATTGCAGTAATTTTCATTGCTATAATTGAATAATGGATATTTGCGACTTTGAATTGTGAGGCAGTATTTTTAACACGTAAATAATTTCAGTCTAATTATTTAATATGTAAATTCAATAACAGCCCGCCTTAAAGCAATATGTGTATGTAATAATTTGTAAAATGTATGTAACAGTCATTGTATATGTTTATATTATAGTATACATGTTCAATAATGTTATGTGAATGTATTACGTAATTTAATAATGTAGGAGCTTGAGAAATAGGTCAAAAGTTGCTAACAATGAGGTAACAATGAGGTAACCTTGAGGCAATAATAAATTAGAAAGTAATAATACCACTGGTGATTCTTGGAAGCAATAATGTAATTTTTGTGACTGTTTATAAAATAGCCAACAACCATAAAAGGCTTTAGTTAAATGAAGGCATTCTATTGGACTAGGATTAGCCAAACGGAAACTGAAATAGGACAAATTGTACAAATTTAGGCGGTAGAAATCAAGTCAGTTGCTTGTAGACAGCGCTCATAACTGGACGTGTTGGTTGTAGACAGTGTTCCTAACCGGACGCGAGATGCATCCTCGAGAAATTTAATATGTATTCGCGTGAGACAAAAATAGTAATTAATAAAAGAATCTCACAACTCTCTATCTCAGTGAAGTGTTATTTAAATTGTGTCAAGGATTAATAAATGTAGTGAAGTAAAAATTATAATCTGTGTAAACCTACATCCTTCAACCGCACCACGCCTTGCAAAGAAATGCATGTCTCTAACATAATACTGACGCAGCCGAGGCAAACGTAAATATATAATATTTAAAGAAACAGTGAAAATTACAGAGTTAATTTTTTTTTAACCATTTTGGGGCGAAGGCTACCGGAAACCTTTTACCAACTTGCGGTTGCAACTACTTCAAGTTCGGCTCCCCAACAGTCGAAATATAACACATCTTCAAATGGCTCCCAAAGCGTGGTGCAAATAACAATACAACTCCTACTTCAAATTGGCTTTCCATACATGAAGCAACAACCTACTTCAATTGTTGCTCGAGTCGATAGGAAATAGTGGTCAGCACAAGTAAATCGGATTAGAAGTAACAACGGCTTCTATGTAATGGATGAAGTGAAGTTTCTGACTCGATTTAGGTTATAAAATATGTTGAAAATATTGGAGGATGCGGAAACAGAAGTGATACATCAAATCAACAGAAATTGGACACTTCTGCTAATCCTCAGATATTTTGTCACCATATTATTCAGCATTGTTAATGGTTCCTTGCAATAGTATCAAAATTCATGACATGCAGGTACGGGAACAAAGCACTCGCAGTTATTGTTTCCTTATCCATGCTATTTTAAGTATCCGAAAATTTGTATGTAATTTATCACCTGATGAACACAGTGCAGAAAGTCGTAGCCTTTTCCCTGAATATCGAGACGATTTGAAATGCAATACTACAGTATGGTGATCAGGTTGTGTCAACGGTTTTATTCAATATCAAATGATATCTTATTTAATGATACCTTTCCAGACTTATTATGGATAACGAAAAGAGACGTTGCAACATTTTTGTTGCCGATCTTTACAAACTTATATTAGGAGTGGTCATATGTGCCCTGTTAGGATTAACGATAAGGAAAATGTTAGTTTAGCATCCCTCAGGTTGCATTCGTTCATTGTGGGTGAAACCGAGCACAAGACTGGCCATTATTCTATCTAGACTAGAGACTTGAAAAAGCGTACTTCATACTGACCAGATTCCGGTCCCACCTGAAACTTTTGCTCTAGATTACATTTTTAAACACTTTCGGACGTTTTAATGTTGTTAACCGCATTACACAACTTATTATGTCTGTTGTTTCTGCTATTTAAAATGTCTCATTTAATTTCAATATTGCAACTGCAACTTAATTATCCTAGATAAGGGAATACTTTTCTATGTATAGTATTATAGATGTGCCAATGGTTTTATTAAATTTGCTTATATGTTTAATTTTTAACAAAATAAAAAAGTAGATCTGTTCCTAAAAATATAATCATTTTAACTTTCTATCTGCGTAATATAACATTCTCACACAAAATAACTATTTATCGATAGATATTTAAGCTTTATGGGCGGCGCCGTGGCCGAGTGGTTAGACCGCTCGCCTCCCACCGAGGCGGCCCGGGTTCAATCCCAGGGACCTGCATGTGGGATTTGTGGTGGACGAAGCGGCGTCTAGGTGGGTTTTCTCCGGGTTCTCCGGTTTCCCCCGCCATTCATTCCACCAACTGCTCCATCATCATCTTTCCTTTCATCCATTTTCACCCACATTTCGTTTCATCTACTTCCTTCATTCCATACCAGGCATCGGGCTGATCACCCATCCTGGATGCTCTGTCTGATCCATGAGTGTCTGCTCCTCGACGGGCCTCTGACCCCAGGCACCCGCTTGTAAGTCCTGGGGGGTGTAAGTCCTACATAAGAGGAGGGTAAACAGATAATGAATGAATGAATACTTAAGCTTTATCCCATTCAATATTCATAAATGTACATACTCTTTAGAAAAAATGAAATATATTTTAAAACGTTATTGCATGATAAATATAAAAGGTTTGCAATAAAATTACAAAAGTACGAAAGGGAAATCTGTCCTAGTTCTTTTCAACATCCTTTTTCCCCAAACACAAAGATGTTTGTGTGTGTGTACCTCAATATTTGAAAAAAAAATATAGATTGAAACTAATAAAATGCCTAGACTTTAAAACTGGAGAAACTAATCTAAAGATTTCAAATTAATAGTGCATACTTGCACTAAAGATGGATATTAAACCAGCCGAGTAAAACAAAAGAGGGGCATCAAACTTTCTGATAACATTAATCAACTCCATAGTGACAATTTTGACAAAAACCTTATATACGAAATTTTGACAAAACGTTACCATTTGTATATCTCCTCTTACTTACACAATCTCCTTTGGGAGCCTAATAGTTTTCCAAGTTCACATCTCTACTGTGTGCTTTTGGAATGACTTTAAATCTTTACGACAGCTCGTTCAGTGGCAGCTTTTTTGGCCTTTGTACGAATGTCAATGTATACTATAAAGTAAATAATTGCTAAATCGGAAATATTTATATGTGTAAGTATTATTGTGTTACCTTACCAAATACATAGTTAATATTACTAAAACTATATCCGTACAATAACAATAAATAAAAATTAAAAACTATTTTTAAAGGCTTCTGTTTAAATGACTGGCAAAAACAGCGAGGTTCGTAAATCATGCATCGTGAATCGCGAGAAGGTAGGTGAAACTGTAAGAATAAGTTAATTTTGTTAATGAAGGAATGCATACGCAAAAACAATGGAAATTTTATAGCTCACATCAACAAACCTGATGTCAGGGTAGTGCCAACTTAATATAAGCTGGTATGGGAAGATCGGGTGGAAAGCGCATAGCGCTATCTGCTTAGATCGTCATAAGTTTTGAACTGGAAGGCACTAGATAAAGGAACTATTATATTCCTCGCAAAAATTCAACATCGAGATTATGTTGAAAATAAGCTTTTCATTGAGTACACAAAATCATGTTTACAGTAAAGTTTGTTTATATACTGTAACACATGATAACGTGTTACTAAACACACTTTTTCACTTAGATGCTCAGCGTAGCACAAACCGTAACACACAATGAGTTTGTTGTGCAGCTATTGTTCTGAAGGGCCTGTCGTTAGCCGTACCCAGGCGGCCAGGAAAAATGAGTCGGAATCACTCACCCCGGCTGCCCGTAGGTAACTTCACGCCGCGGTTGGAAAAAAAAAAAAAGGCGGCGTAGCACAGACGTTACGCACTTCAGGTACTGGTGACATATACCCAGAAAAGAACTCAACTGAACTACTGTGTCACAAATCACATCTTGCAGGTGAACTGCATTCGCCACTGTCCTCTTTTTATTTCGTAACCTATTAAGTGAAATAAATTGCACTGACCAACCTGACAGGGCGGCCTCCTTATAATTGGACCTCGCTTACAAATCGGAACGTTCCTGAAGGGAAGACTACTAGAACAAGTCGAAAGGAATCTTCTGGAGCAGCTATTATCCACACTATGAGGAAGTGGCACACAATGAGTTTGTTGTGCAGCTATTGTTCCGAAGGGGCGGTCGTTAGCCGCACCCAGGTGCACAGGTAAAATGGGTTGGGATCACTCCCCCGGCGTCCCATAGGTAACTTTGCGCCGCCTTCACACACACACACACACACACACACACACACACACACACACACACACTCGCACACACACACACACACACTATATAGGGTGCGAGCGCAGTTTAAGTCCAAAATGAGAAGTTGAATGAATACCAAATTTTATATTTGTGTTAGGAGCAGTGTAGACATTCCAAGCGAAGGCTTTGAGCAAAATTCCCCACTCCAAATTACCTTTTACACGGAGAGGGTCTTTTATTTTTCATTTTCTTAAAACTGATGTACGATTTTGAGTAAAATACCATATTTTAAGCTATTTGCAGGCTAATAAAACCTATGTTTTGAACTCCCTTGAATAGCCTGGGAACTCCTGTTCATTTTGAATGAATTTTGTACACGCACCTTACTAGATGAAAAACGTATAACTCACTGAAATATGCCTTTTTGCAAAATACGTTGTAGCATTAACGTTTTCGAAATATCCGTTTAAGGTCTTCTAGGGTAAGTAATTAATGCGACTACTCTGTTTTACTTTCTCTGGCACCTACTTTTAGCAGGTAGAGGAAGTATTGCATTTCACCCAAAATTTCGATATTGAGATTTTAACGAAAGCAAAGTGTTTTGATGTCCTCTGAATTACATATAAAAAGCCTTTTTAAAAAAGAGCGTAGCTATAGGTCTTTTTCTGTGGACAACATAACCTGTAAACGAAAAGTCGTATAAATACCAAACTTCGCATTAAAGTACAACATTGTTATGTCTCCTGACAATTTTGATTAAAATACCATCCATTTAAGATCTTTACATGACTAACAAAATGTATATCTTGCACCCGGGGTCACCAATAAGACTTTAAGGTTTTTTCGCGGTTTTTCTCTATGGCTAAGCGAATGCTAGGTTGGATTGGATAATTTACTCCTCGAATTTTCCTATTAACCCTTTTATCACTACATTTTCTTCTTCTTCTTCTTCTTCTTCTTCTTCAGAGCCATACCAGGTATTGAGCTGATCATTCATCTTGGATATGCTTTGATCCAAAGTTTGTTGGTTCTTCGACATCCATTGGGTTGTTAGTCCTTGGGTTTGTAAGTCTCCTAAAACGAAGGTATCCAGTTATAGAAGGAAATGTGTAAATAAACCATTTATGCAAAAGATTATCTCGATTAACATTAAACATAAAAATGGGCTTTTGCAAGAGTAGTATGTAGAAGCTGTATAAAAATAAACGATAGTGGCTGGAGAAAGTCCTGTGAATGTAAAACATAAGATTTTTCCGCATGGCTTCATTACTAACAACTCATGAAGATTTGTGTTTACCCTACTCTGCGTGCAATCTATTGCTTAATTTTGAATTATTTGTAGTAAAAACCGTATCTTGAGTAACGTAACATGAGTGGAAGAATCAATTCTTATACCTACACATACTTTTACTACGTAAGGGATTGTATAAATCGTCGTGAGTAGAGAAAGTTGTAAGAGTATGACAGGATTTATGGACTCTTTCATGCGTTCAGAAAGACAGACACACGATGCTGGTAGGTGCTCGGCTATAATAATTACAGATAAGATCACTTTGCCTAAGGTCGAATTTTACAAACGGCAAATTAGGTGTAGACAACTAAACAAAAAATATCTGATGTGTTACGCTCACATGACTTTCTCTACTCTTGTACAAACTATGTTTACAAACGTTATTCTCCATATGCTTCATGTTAATCGAGATATCGAGATGTTAATCTTATTGCTAATTTTCTTGTAGATGCAAGGGGAATTCGTAGGCTTTAAGCGATAGTCAAATATTTCAAGAGGTGGTTGCTATGTGAAGTATTCCATTCTCTTTGCTTTACCAGGACAAAAAAAAATTAATAACGAATTTCCATTTGAGAAAAAATATAAGTATTGGAAAATTTAAGGAAATAACAAGCAATATCTCCAAAATGGTTCACTCAACAAAAGAAATGTATATGACATAAATTGTGTATTTTAAGGCGATCTACATTTTTGTGTAGTAAAATTTTGTCTATCTCTTATGGTTTACCAGTTATGCAAAAGTCGTTCACAATGAGGAATACTTTTGAAGACATTCACAGAAAATTCGAGATATACGTTTCATTTGTCATGAAAATATCTTAAACATATGATATTTTAATCAAAATCGTTAGCCATTTTTGAGAAAATTAAAATTTTCGAAAAATGTTCCATGTAAAGGGTAATCTGGGGTGGAGGATTTTCTTGAAAACCTTCATGTCACATCTCTGGAAGATACTGAACCTAAATACCAAGTTTGGTGTTTATCCGACTGTTTGTTTCTGAGTTATGCTGTTCACAGACAGGCACACACACGGACATGTTTCCAAAATGCTTTTTTTGGATTCAGGGGGCCCCAAAACATATATTTCCGGTGAAATCTCGGTATCGAATTTTTGGGTGCAATACAATACTTCCCCTACTTGCTATACGTAGTAGAGAAAGTAAAAATCGTAGAATACGCACTTTTTCAGGAAGGCAGTTACGTGTCCGCTCTTTCTGAATAAATAGTAGTTTTCACACTAGGCTCAGTGTATATGCTTTATTTATATGCTGCGTGCTTTAAAACTGCAGAAGAGAAAAAAGACAGCATCAGATGTCCTCGAGAGCGGCGGTCCTGAATTCCGTTTCCAGAACTCCGACTCCCTTCTTTTCCAACAATAGGGAAGAAGTTGACGGGGTGGCGGCTGGGTTTCGTTTCCTTAGGGCTAAATGATAGACACAAGGGAAACCGTGGGTGGATGCGAAAGTCCTACTCACATCATGTGGAACAGGGGGAAAAAATCGAGAAAAGCTGCGAATAAGAATGATCAGATGATAGAAAACGGGAAGAGAGTTGGGTGGTGGAAGAAGGGGATTTCTTATTATTTGTAGTTTTTGTTGCTCTTTTTTCTACTTACTGAAAGGAAGAAGGCTGGATAAAAGTAAAGGAAATAAAGAAAAGAGAGCAAAGAACTTGCCCACCATTTTTTCCCCATTTCCACGTTTGTCTAGAAATGGCAAAGTTGTACAGTTCTCAGCGAAGCAACTATCCATACATCAGGAAGAGTTATTCTGTCATTCTAAGACGAACTTTTGATTTAATTGGGAAGTTTTGTCTTTCAATAGACCTAGCTTTCTCATTATCAGCCTCTCGGATGAGTCTCTGTGGCAAACTAGAGTTGCTACCCTTGGGTCGAGAGTTCAGAGTTCGATCCCGGTATCAGCTTTGGTTATTTCTTATACTGGAAGGTACGAGACTTACGCACTCAGAACTTTCGGGTCTATTTAGAAGCAGTGGCTTCTGGTCATAAAGGCTACAAATGCGCGATCTGTCGCGCATTCAGGGCTATCTGTAAGGTTTTGTTAAGGTTTAACAAATTGTCAAAGCCGCTAACCAATTTTTCCGCGCTATTCGGTACTCTTTTACTTCGTAACAAAACAAAATTTTGTTAAGAATAAAGATTTGTTTGTTGGACCAACAAACGCCGAGTCCTCCTTGCTAACGCATTTGTTACACAACAGATTCCATAGACGCCGCTTTAATGCTGCTGTAAAGGGAAAAGCATGATAGAACTTTGATGTTTTATTTGTCAAATGCTTATTTATTCGTTGTAGCGCAAAATATAAATGTTACGGTAGCGCTTGAGTAAGTAATGTCCCGTGTGATAACATTAGTAAATGATGCTACCAACACAACTTTTAAGACACGAATTTTAATAACCAAATAAGTATTGCGTAATCTCGTATCGTAATTAAAAGGCAGAGTTATTAAGCTAAGAAGTTTAGGCTCAAATAGTGATTAATATTGTGTGGATTTGCATGGTTCGCGAGTATATTTACCTAATTTTTAGACTAAGATTAGGAACTGAGCACTTTTGAGAGCTATGGGATATTACAACGATAAGTTTTCGTTCCCAGAATACCAGCTTCTCGTAACTATAGAAAATTTAATTTATACTGATGCTGCTTAAAGATGAGCATTACAGAAGTCAGTTTGGGTATAAAGTGATAATTTATACCTAATAAATTTGCGTGTAAAAATAATCCATAATAAAATACTAATAAATGCAACATTCCTTCTGATAACACAACTAGTGAAACTAACCTTTCTCTTCGCTACGGTTTTCCACTTAACGAATACCTAAAATAATACGAGTATTATCAGAAACCAATTACGATTTTCATTCAAAGATTAAGATGCAAGAGCATTTCCACAGAACTGGACTAAAGCTGAACATTGTCAAATCACGAATAAAAAACAGTTCCCTACTTACGTTTGATGGTACACTGTAAAATTTCAACAAAATCTGTACGACAACTGGTATCTTTAAGAAGTATAATTAAAAGCCTAAAAACAAAGTAAATTAAGCAATAAATGCAGATTGATATGAATTAATGAATGTTGCATCAAAACAACATGAAACTGCGGGGTTATTTCTTTTGTATGTCTTTCCTAACCTAAAATTAAACTCCTTTTACAGGGACACTGCCACAGCTGTTCAACAGCTGGGCGAGTTTTCGCTTTA
The DNA here is from genome assembly GCA_030765065.1 of Deroplatys truncata. Lineage (NCBI taxonomy): Eukaryota > Metazoa > Arthropoda > Insecta > Mantodea > Mantidae > Deroplatys > Deroplatys truncata. Next base: position 123,805,948 of record CM060984.1, on the reverse strand, counting down.
AAAGTCTAATTTCTTCGGGTCATAAGAAGGTGTAAGTATTGCTATTCTAAGTAGTGGGTGTGAATTTTAAAACTCCACATACCTATATTTTATATTTTTCGTATGACTTTTCACAGTACGCTTTTGGCAAGGAGAAGTAACAAAAAGCACTCGGCAGTAGATATTCCGGCGCTGGCGGCAGCATGAAAACTAAACGCTGTTGCAGAGTACACGAATTTTCGATTAGTCACTTTAGTTGATGGCAAACCGACCAGAAAACAAATATAGCTATAACAAACGAGTTACACAGTGCCAAATAGCGGTGCATTTGTTAAGAGCTGTTCTTAAATTTAGCTAAGTTTAATTGTAGTCGCCCCTTAACAACGAAGTTGCAGAATAGCCCCAACACTGTTTGCTGTCTTATGTAGATGGAGGGAGAGGATGCATGGTCGAACGGTCGACCTTGAACCACCTAAGGCTTACTTGTCATGGAGACCTTTGTTTTCGTCTTCTCGGGTATTGATTAAAATATTCCTTTTCTGTACATGGCAGCACACCATAATATAAGGCTCTTATTCTTCTGTTATATCCTTAAAATTTATGTTCTATAAATTTACTTTCTCTTTCACTTTATAAAAAGCATTGTTTTCCTCCCAAAAATTTGATATCGGAATTTGACCTAAAATTCACGTTTTGAGTTCCTCTGAAAGAAAACAGGCTCGTGTGTGTGTACTGTGTGTACACAGAGTATGACCCAAAAAGGAAACTTGCTATTTAACCTCGGCATCTACTAAGGAGTATGTGGCACAAAGATTTAAAAAAAAATCTCCCACCGCTAAATATCATTTATACGGACATTTTTTCTTTCTTTTTAATTTTCTCAAAAGTGCTCTAACACATTTAAGATGTTTACATTATAAATGAAAACCATATCTTGAAATGCCTACGATTAGACTATGAAGTCCTCATCATTCTAAATGAACTTTGTAATTGTAATTGGGCAAACATTTAGGGCATGAAAAACAGAGATCTCTATATAACGCACAGTTTATGTCAAATAAAAATTGTCTTATGTGATACATTCACATGCATTTCTCTACCCTCTATCACTTAATCGTTAGTTTACAAATTATTCCTACTAAAGCTTATTTTGCTTTCTACTTCATTTTAATCCAGATAAACCTCGGAAATAGCTACATTACACATTCCGTTATGGAACAGCGATAGTGAAATGATTAACTGGAGGCTATACGCTGACCTAAATTCCACACTGTTTCCATGCAATCGCGAGAAAAATTGAATGTTTGCGGGATTTTAAGAGATTGACCAAAAAATGAACGATTTAAACATTCAGCAACTGATATCTCAGAAAGGGTTTAAATGCCACAAAAAAAATTATTTGAAATAATTGTGTTTCAAATAAACCTACAATTTTTTGAACAGTCGTTTTATTCTATCGCTTAACCAGTTATCTGCACAAGATTGTACAAAATTCCATCCAAAAGAAGATGACTTTCCAGAAAATTCAAGATATACATTTTATTTTTCATGTAAATGTCATTCATATAATCAAAATCGTTAGACATTTATTATAAAATAAAAAATTTTGAAGAATGTTTCATGTAAAGTGTAGTGAAAATCTTGGTGTGGCATCTTTGGAAGAAGTTGACTTAAATACCAAGTTTGGTATTTATTGGACATTTTGTTTTTTAGTTATTCGTTCACAGTCAAACGGACATGTTTCCAAAATGTTTTATTTGAATTCGGGGAGCCTCAAAACATTTATTTCCGGTGAAATCTCGGTATCAAATTTTTGGTGGAATGCAATAATTTCTCTACCTACTAAATACGTGGTAGAGAAAGTAAACATATGACATTAACGATATATTTCTTGCTTTTAGTTTGGATTTTCAGCACTTTTATCTTACAGTTTTGAAGCACGAAGTCAAACTTTCCTTCCTGGTGACGTCGTGCAAGGAGTAGAACTTCAAAGTCAGTATATAGCGGCCTGTCTTTCAAGGATTTGACTTCTTACATTTTATACCATTTTTTTTGTAAGAAAAAGCTTTCCACTCTAGACGTTCTAACAGTTTTCGACCAGATTAAGACCTGTCGTGAAGATGCCAAATTAATATGAAGTTATTAAGTATCATCCTTTAGATGTTGTTGCTATGAAGTTTCAGACGCGTAAGTGTCGTCACTTGTTTGGGATGATCAGATAAACAACCTAGTTTTAACGTTTTCTACAAAGTGGATAAAACTGAAATACGAGCTGTGATAAATTACTTCGTTTTGGAGTGTTTAGCCGCTACAGAACTACAAAAGAACCTAGATTATACATTAAAGAATTCTTCCTCTTCGTTTTCGACGGCTATAAAGTGGACTGCTGAATTTAAGTGAGATCGTGTATCTATTCAAGTTGATGGCCATTACGATGAGCGCGCAGGGCGTCTCAAAACCGTACGACCGACGAGAATGTGACAGAAATTCACATTGCCGTACTCAATGATCGCCCCTTGAAGGTATGACAGTTAACTGATATTGGAAAATCCTCGAAGTCCTCAAAGTCCACTGCATTTTACACAAAGTTTTTGGACATTAGAAAGCTTTGCACTCGACGGATACCAAGGTTGTTAACAATGGACGAAAAACGCTTTCGAATAAACATTTCTCCGCAGCTGAGAATTGTTTAAATATAATTCCAGTGAGCTTCTTCAACATTTCATAACAGTAGATGAAATATGGATTCATCACTACACTCAGACGAAAGAGAAGTGGGTTGCAACAGGTGAAATGCATCAAAGAAAGCAGAAACGATTTCATCTGCACGAAAAGTCATGGCTAAGGTTTTCTAGGATTTCCATGATGATGTGCTCATAAATCACCTCCAGAAGAGCAGAATCATTATGCTTCATTACTGGACCAATTGAAGGATGCCATTAAGGCTAAGTTACATACATTTCATCACTATAAACGTCTTCACACATATCTGGGATTGCTAGTGCAAAAATGCATGACCTCTTTCAAGTGCGTCTAAATCTGCCATATTCAGCGGATTTGACTCCAACATTTTTTGTGCCCAAATCTGAATGAAGGCTAGGTAGAGGAGGATTGACAGCAAACGATGTTGAAGCTGGTACAGACACTCATGTTGCACAACGGGACAGTTTGTACTTTACTGAGGAATTTAAAAGCAGTATATAATGATCGGTGTGTTTCTTTGTTAGGCTGAGAACTTTTAGAACGCCCCTCGTGTATTAGGTCAGGTCAAAGAAAATACAAAATCGTGCCTCAATACAGTGGGCCTGACTTCGAATATCGGCCGGTTTACTTGGATAATTATTTTTGCTAGACCTTCCCTAATCCTGGGGAGATAAATGCCGTTAACCTTCAAAACTCTGAACTCTGCATTCATTTAACCATTTGCTCGATATGAACTGTCCGGTTGAACGCTGAACATACCAAAGCAGGAGCCATAAAAAACTGGAATATCCACAACAAAACACCCTGCAGTCCACGAGGAAGTAAGCATAAGTGCAGTTGTTCTCGAATTGTACATCTCATCTTGAAACTCCATGCGAAAATAGTTATTCAAATGTGTTTTAGGTACGAGCATTTTCCTGCTTCTTCCTTTTCCTCTAATCTTTTCTCCCTTCAGAGCTTGTCACACTTGCCTTCTTAGTTCTTTCCGTTCACTCTAACTTATGTTTCATGTAATACTTGCGTATGCACATTTCCTTCCTTTCTTTTCTGTTTTGCTACATTTATTTATACATTTTGTTGTTGGTTCTTCTCCTCGTGACATTTCTTTTCCTGCATCTTCTAGTCGCCTGCCTGAGGGAAGTACAACGGATTTGTGTCGCTCTGGTTCTGTATGGAGAAGGAAGGAAGGAATCATTAATCATGAGCAAGTTTGGAGTCTGCTGCTCACACACAGTGTCAGTCAGTCACCGACCGGCGGCAGATTCCTTGAGGATCCATCCAGAGAAGTAACACTGCCACCGCACCTTCTTTTACATTGCCAGCGTGCTTTCATTATTATTGTCACTCTTAGGAGCGTTCGTGCACCTTCCGTTGATCCGTAGTTCCTTAAGATGAGAGACTACGTTACCTACATTTCAACAACAAAACAATATAGTGGTACTATTTACTTCCCGTGTTTGTTATTTTTTGTCCTCTCCCATATAAATAGAAGGTTGTGCCCGTACAATCAGGGTGACCCACATTTTTAATTAGTTTTCATTGTAAATTCAATTAGATGTATTATTAGATACTCCATGGGGACTTCTTTACTTTCTCTACTACGTATAGTAAGAAGAGGAAGTATTGTATTCCACCCAAAAATTCGATACCGAGATTTCACCGGAAATACATGTTTTGAGACCCCCTGAATCCATTTTTGGAAACATGTCCGTGTGTGTGTCTGTGAACAGCATAACTCAAAATCAAACAGTCGGATAAACACCAAACTTGATATTTAGGTTTAGTATCTCCCAGAGATGCGACACGAAGGTTTTCAAGAAAATCCCCTTACCCCAGACTACCCTTTACATGGAACATTTTTCGAAAATTTTAATTTTCTCAAAAATGGCTCTAACGATTTTGATTAAAATATCATATGTTTAAGATATTTTCATGACAGATGAAATGTATATCTCGAATTTTTTGGAAATATCTCCAAAAGTATTCTTCATTGTGAACGACTTTTGCATAACTGGTAAACCATAAGAGAGAGACAAAATTTTACTACACAAAAACTGTAGATCGCGTTAAAATACACAGTTTGTCATATACATTTTTTTCTAGATAATTCAATGGAATACTGAGATTCCATGAATCGTTTATCATCGCTGATAATTAAAATGCTGCAACAGATATTATGCCATGGGCCAATGGTTGTAAATGCATAAAATGCCCTAGTATACAATCCTCTATGTAATTCTAAATAATACAATAAAAACTGAACTAACTCTCCATTCAGAATCACTTTCAGTGATTGTAAGAGAAAATTAGGAAAAGAACCGTTTAAGTGGCTTTTCTTGGTAATTCAGTAAAGTGATGTAACATTATTATATCATACTAAGTGGCTTACCCAATGCAGCACAGTTGGCTTTTCAAGCTCCAATGACGAATTCATTAATTTCGTTTACCTCCGCTTGTTCTTTATGAAATTACAGTACAATGACATAGATTATTAGTTTTTATGAATCCTCCCCTTTACTGCTTACAACTGTAATTTCGTACAGCCCTGGCTATCATATCCTCTGATTCACGTAAAAGGATCTAAAACATCTAACCTACTTAGGACTAGCGCTAGGAGCGGAGGGGTACTTCGTACCTCGGCCTATAACACCTTTGGGGCCCAAGCCCCTGTCGGTGCGCCCTCGGGAGGAAGGGGTGAGGTGAGAGCAGACAGAAGGCGGTCGGACCAGGAGGCACGACAGGACAAAGGGCAGGGTCCCTTTCCAGATTTAAACTCCCCAGATGGCAGCTGGTACTCCCCTCCTACCCCTGCAGCCATGCGCATATGGGGAGGCGGGGACTCGAGACCGCACCCATTCAGGGGAACGAAGTGTTACATAAAGCATCCTTTTCCCCTGCTATGCAACCCCAGGACTCTCGCCTACACTTGCAACCCTGAAACAGCCTAACAGGTGAAAGGTGAAGTAAAATGAGAATTGAGGTGAAATACAGGTACAGGAAACTCGGGGGATGTAATGGACCTTCTCTGAAACCCGGGAAACTTCCGAAGAAACCCATGGGTCAGGAAGGTCGGCCGCGGGAATCGAGCCTACGACCTCCCGAATGCGGACCATAAACGTTGCCGCCTGAGCCATCCCAATCGGAGTGGTCGAGCAATTGTTTAGGTAATTATTACAGCAGGTGAAATTTTAAACCTTTAAACCTTCTCTTTGGCCCCGTAGCCCTTAAATAACATAATAGCTACATAGTTTTCAAATAATGCAGAAACTCTTAACATATACAACGAAAAGCGGTGAAGTTGGTGAAAATTAAGATTCCGCACTCCCAGTACACCAAGCTCTCTTTCAAAAAGACACACATCTAGTACCGAGTAAAATAATGTTCTCAGTTGTAAATTATAAAATATCGATTCACTGATTTCTAATGTTAGCAGTTTTCTCTCTTTTGGTACACTAACATTTAGCATGCGCTGTAAAGCGCTTGACTACAACAAAAATGTAAAGAAAATAAAGCAAAACTTTCTTGTGTGAGGGTTGTTAAAACGTTGGCATTGGTATCGCGTGCGTATCGTAACTTTTAAAATCCTTTAGCACCACGATGAGGCGCCAATTTTTGAAGCCACTCCCTGCTTCAAATTTTTATAACGTTTAATGTTATCTGGTCCTTTGAAGTTTACGATGTCATCTTGTAGCTTTTTCTGCGTTGTCTCGTGCCCATCATCTCTATATCATCGCTATATCTCTCTATATACCATCATGTATATATTGGTTTACCTACGAGTTCTTTCTCCCAGCGTGTGTATTGTGAAAGTTTGAGAAGAGTCGCCGACTGTTGCATTATAGAATTAAATTACTTCTATAACAATAATTAGCTGTCAGCTGTCGTAAGTCGCAGAAATGTTGCTCGGAAAGATCACTAGCACTAGCCGTTATATCTTCAGTCCAGGGCATCACTATGCGCTAAACAATTTAAATAACACAGGAATAGTCAATAGTTGTCATTCGAGTAAATCACAGAAGTAATTAAATAAGTGACTGTGGTTTAAAATGCAAGCCCTTTTCTTGACTTTAGCTCCGCCTACATATTACTGCCCCTACCAACGTTACTTCTCGTGCGTCCAATCTTAAAACTCCTACGTATGCGTCTTTTACCTTGTTGCTATGCGGAACCTCCTCGAATCTTAGAATTTCATTCCCCTTTCTAATTGGAGAATTATTTCTTACGTGACCTTACAAACGTATTGGACCCAATTTCCAACTGCATTCCAGGAACTTTTATACTAACGCTTTCACTAGTCGGCTGTTACTAATGACTTTGCTTAACATGACTTGATAATTGTCTTTTTCTTTACGGACAAATCTTTTAATTCACGCTTCTTGCATTATACATTTATGTAATATACGGAAGTTATTTCTCTATCTTATTATTATTTCTTTATTTAATTATTTATATCTTGCTGTCAATAATTAGGTATCACGTTAAAGCTAGATTTGCTTCTGTTTCCTTTTAATGGGCTTTCCGTTTTCTTAGTTGCCAAATCGTGATCATATATATGTTTATATATATATCTATATATAGATATATAGGTATATATAGAGATATAGAGTGAGGGAGAGAGAGAGTGAGTGTGTGGACTGCTTAAGTTGAGGCTGTACAATATTTCCAAAAGTAAGCATTGGTCGTTGTAGAAAAAAATGTTCTTGAATAAAAGTTCCTTGATATTATGGGCGAAGGTAAGTGACATTAGTTCGTGTTTTGTTTTGAGGATGTAATGATGGTCATTTTAGGGTAAATTTTATTTTTTTTAATGGGAACCTACAATTAGGGTCAAAGATATATATAGCTTTACATCTATTTTCTGAGGCGTAACAACTATATTCTACTCCATGTTATTCACAAAGAAAGATTAAACTCTTCTGGGCAAGAATGTTCTTAAATAAATCTAAGGTGTTCGTATTCTAATATATAGCCTTGTATCTCCTTTTTATATTTTATTAATTTATGAATAGAAATTAGATGCTTTATATGATTATTTGTCATATATAGAGATTCTAAATCTATTGCACTTTATTTTTTCTGCCAAAATAAGTTTCATTAATAAGATTTCAAACAGAAACAAATTATTTTAAATATTTGATCCTCTCGTACTAAAATATTTAACAAAATTAAAGATAGGAACCACCCACACACACGAGTTTTATCTATATATAATATTGGTATAGATATGTAGTCTTAGTATATTGTACTATCAAACAGATATCGGAAGCGCTTTATGATGTAATTGAAACTTGAATTCCAGAGAGGAGTCTAAAATAAAGAAAGAAATAGCCTCCTTGTGATAGACTGGTTGTGCCATTAAAGCTAACTTAGCATGATCTACTCATCTACTGTAAAAGACATATTGCTGACGCGTTTTCCTTGGCGACAAGTAATCTCCTTTGCAGTAATCCCTTAGGCTTTTTCCGCACATCAGGACTAGTCTCGCGAAATTTACTATCTCTCAATGTACGTCTTGTAATCACTTCATTTGGCAGGTTTGTGTGAATACAAAACTGTTTAATTTTAGTTTTGCCTGAGAAACCAAGCTGCCATTTTTATTATGGCTTACTTTCGACGCCTTGTTTTGAGTCGAACTGTACGTGAAGGCGATGTCTTTTCAGGAGTGTCCTTTCAATGCACAAACGAATGCTACTAAATAAGTGCAGTTGAAGTTCTTCTGTAACAATGGTAATTGTACTGCAAATACCTCAGTACCCGCTGTTCACAGGCATGTCAAATTAAACAAAAATCACCGGTGGGTTTGGCTTTTGGATTATTAATTTATTACAGATCAAACATAAAATGATCCAGAATTACCTCAAATTGCTCTCGGCTTCCAGAAGTTTCGTCAAATATTACAGTCGCAATGTTTCGAAGGCTTGGAATGTCTTCATCTTCAGGGAAACAGAATTGTCTGTAACTGAGCGCAAGTGGATGTAAAAGAAATAACATGCTGCATTCAAAACAAAATAGAAACCCAAATGAAGCTTCATTCTTAACTTTGATAAATATAATTTACCCCAATTCTATGAAACGTGTTGCTGATTCAGTTCCGCGGGTTGGACCGCTGCTATACAGATTGTATTTTCCTTTACTTTTAAATTTATTGTGCCTCCCTATTCAGCACTTTCAGCATAATTGTATCATTTGCTGATTATTAGGGTGCTTAAATCCAACTCATAAAATAGAGTTGACTACTTCACATGTCATGCATTCAGTTAATTTGGAAGCATTGTCGTATAGTACAGGGCAAAAAAAATCTGAAACTTTTGTTATGATCTACTTTCGGCACTTTATTTATATTTAAATATTGTTCAGGATAGCACTTGGGTAATAAACAAATTTTGTGGAGTAGTTATGCTGTCATTGAACTCACTAAGGAGATTGATACTGCGATTGCCATGTATTTGAAAGTTCCCGAACAATTTCTCTGCACTTCGAGCCAACTGTGTTGGTTTTCCTTAACCGTCCCGTTAAAAGAAAATATTCCTAAATACGACATTATACAAAAACATATTACCGAGAAGGCTCTGGCCTATTTATCATCTATCTTTTAAGCTACTTTTCGCTTTGGATATTTTCCTTGGCCATGGGAACCCACTGAGATTGTTGTTCTTTCCAAATCTGGACTCTAACCTTTTTTGCTATCTTTAGAAAAGCCTGTTCTGTCTTTCCAAGCTTTTTGAGAAAGTCATCCAAAATAGATGAGACAAATTCCTAATAGACAGTGCTGCAATACCGCAACAGTTTGGTTTCCGACAACACCATTCTGCGACCCATCAACTTCTAACGTTAACTGATAGCGCTGCATAGAGTTTTGAGCTCAAATACACAGTCGCAGCATTTTTACACTTCTAACAAGCCTTTGATCGAGTATGGCACGCAGGTCTGCTTTATAAACTTCGAGTCATAGGATTGCCGGATTATCTTTATGGAGTAATCACAAGCTTCCTCTGGTATTGTGCTTTTCAGGTGCGAGATAGTTGTACTCTGTTCACATCGGAGCCCGGAATGTCTGGAGTGCCTTAAGGTTAAATTTTAACACCCGTGTTATTAAAGATCTTCACTAATTGCTCCATGCTGAAGTCACAATTTACATAGATGCCATAGCCGTCTTTCTTACACATTATGACCTCAATACTGCTATTCCAAGCTTACAGACGTCTCTTAATATTCTGGTCTCAGATTTAAAACTGGTGAATTACTTTAAATCAGAAAAAAAGTCATCCCACTGTTACACCTTCTGCCACATCACAACCCGTTTCCATTTCCTATAAGCGCGCATCAACTTCGGTCGCTTGAATTGGCATTCTCATATAAATTCTAAAATAAACTTGCCTTATTTTAGATTACACAAAGTATACCGTGTTCCCAACCGCAAATCATCCCTGCGGGGACAGTGTGATTCTCATTTATACAAGTCGTTACTTATGCCTTTCACATTTGGGGTGGATGTGCTATGTCCAAGATTCACCGGCTACAGGTATTTCAAAAAAAATGCTTTACGACTCATATTCACTTCCCATGACACTCGGTTACATCATGAACTTGGATTCAACACCATCTCAACATATATTCGTTCTCAGGTTCATTAATTTTTTTTCATTGACTCAGTTTTGTGCCTGGCGTAGTGAACTTCTTCTTAAGTAGAAGAGCTGAGCAGTTCCTCGGATCCGGAGGCGTCTCCTGCAGGATTCGCTGCTCTCTTCCGACAGCGCCTCTGAACAAGAAGATCCTTAGTGCGCTTTTACCTAATACTATTTAGTATCAGAGGGGCCGTATGTGGCTGACCTCCGGCATTATTATTATTATTATTATTATTATTATTACTTATTATTATTATTATTTATTATTTACCCTGTTATTATTTGCTGCAGCGTTAATTTTACTATCTTTTATTTTTTTGCTTTCTCTACTACGTATAGTAAGTAAGGGAAGTATTGTATTCCACCCAAAAATTCGAATCTGAGATTTCACCGGAAATACATGTTTTGAGACACCCTGAATCAAAAAAAAATCATTTTTGGAAACATGTCCGTGTGTGTGTGTGTGTGTGTGTGTGTGGCTGTGAACAGCATAACTCAGAAATGAACAGTCGGATAAACATCAAACTTGGTATTTAGGTTCAGTATCTTCCAGAGATGCGACACGACGGTTTTGAAGAAAATCCCCCACCCCAAACTACCCTTTACATGGAACATTTTTCTAAAATTTTAATTTTCTGAAAAATGGCTCTAACGATTTTGATTAAAATATCATATGTTTAAGATATTGTCATGAGAAATGAAATGTATATCTCGAATTTTCTGGGAATGTCTGCAAAAGTATTCTTCATTGTGAACGACTTTTGCATAACTGGTAAACGATATGAGATAGGCAAAATTTTACTACACAAAAAATGTAGATCGCGTTAAAGTACACAATTTGTCATATACATTTTTTTTTGTTGAGTGAACCATTTTCAAGATATTACTTGTTATTCCCTTAAATTTTTCATTACTTATTTTCTCAAATGGAAATTGGTTATTCATTTTTTTGTCTTGGATATGCAAAGAGTATTAATCTGTGGCAAAGGAAATGGTGCTGCACCTAGCAACCAGCTATTAAGAGATATGTATGTGCTTAAAGGCTACTGTATTTCCATATTGCCCTTGTAAATATATATTCCCCTTACATCTACAAGAAACTTAGCAATAAGATAGTCTGCAAATGTTTATCTCGATTAACATGAAGTAAATGGAGAAAAAGCATTTGTAAAAATAGTTTGTACAAGAGTAGAGAAAGTCATGTGAGTGTAACACATCAGATTTTTTAATTAGAAGTTATTCATTATTAGATTTTTTTACTATCAAATGAGTGTTTGATTTTTATTTTTATGTTTATCTTTATGTAATGTATGATTTGTATCGTTTTTAGCTGAAACAAATCGTAGTCCTTTACTTCCGGATAGCACATTGTTGTGCTGAAGTTATTGTGTTAGCAAGCTCAGTTCATTTGAAGTAGTATATGAAATTCACGTATTTAAAGTATTTCAAGCCAGATATATAATCCAATATTTTCTGAATAGAAGGTTACATTTTGCGCAAATTTATCCGAACTAATGTATCAAATGAATCAACCATGTCTATGCAAACCACAGCTTATAATCCTACATAAAGTAGCTTTTCCGAAAATAGTATCTGATGCTACGTTACTTGTTATAATTTTATTAGTTCCTTTAATTATTACCAATATGCTTAATGCCCCCCATAAATGCAAAGAAACTGCGATTAGCTTAAAAAGCAGTAGGTTGCCGTAGATCTGAAAGCACGATGATAGAGGAACGTTTCCTCTTGGAGAATCTTAGCTGAAATTCCATATGGTCAAGTAGACTAGAGATTCTACTATGGCGATTAGATAATTTGAGGCTTGATATTTTTGTTTGTTTATTTGTTTAGTTTTAACACTCTTTAATACTCTTTACTTGCGCCGAAGAGGTCAGCACAAACATTTATATTGATCACGTAACGTAATATAATTTTTTCTCCAGTGTACCAAAAGGATCATCAATATTAGTTTTAATTCTATTCCACTGACTTTAAAAATCTTCTATGTCACGACTTATTCTTAACTTTCATGAAATGTTTCATACACAAAAGTACATTCTCAAACCCAAAGCAGGAAAAAGAATTTCAAGTAAGATTCAAACCTGGGCTGCCGTATCTTAACATTGAAAGAATGGCCGTAACATCACTCAGCCACTTTGCAGCTTGAAGCTTAATAGATTAAGTATTCGTTTGTGATTTGATTGCACAACATCCATTTTGAGTAGGATCTTGTGAAAAAGCGACTTCAGCTATTATATAAGTTACTTTGGAATTAAACCCACCTCAAAACACATATCACCCTTAGAATAAAAACTTTATCTATTTTGTAGCCGATTGTCTAAATTATTATTCAGTGTGTACCGTTAAACATCCTTCGAAAACTCCCATTATATATTTACATTTATTTCGTGGATCCAATGGCAAACAAGCACAAAAGAGGCTGGTGGATCTGCAGCATTAGAGAAGCTATAGGCTGACGCAGGTATTTCTTTCTGCCCAGGTTTAGGCGCAATATGACGCAGCCACGCTACGTCCTCTAACAATGAAGCAATACCTTTGCCTCACGGTTGCTGCTTGTCTCCTCCCAGCTGCTTCTTCTTTTGCCACGGCTGCTCCAGCATGAAATCTTAACCTCGGGGTATGCGTGGGTGTGTACAGAGAAACACACAAACGCTGTCCTGGAACACTTTTATTCACTATTTAAAATAATACTTTAGGTTTGCCGATCACCATTAAATGCATACGAAGTTACTTTGTCTTTACCAAGACCGAAGAAGATTAACTACAGCTAAGCGTTCTACCCTCTAGAGTGTTCGCCGCCAATGTTCACAACTCGACGAGAATGGCGTCCCGTCCTTGCCAGGCACTCAGGACAGACTGATCTACCCACGCTGCACAAGGAAAACCAACGCCTAAACTTCCCCTCTCTCCCCTCAAACTTAGCGTCATGATGCTTAGAGAGTGGCCTTCACCAGGCTAAGTGCCTGCTGCACTCGGCTGGTACCAGGAAAAACTTGCTTCAATGGTATTTACCCTTTCTACCTGAGTCTGATCCCTAATTAACAAAACTGTGCCTGTCTTGTCTTTCTGTCGCTTTTACAGTCAACAATTTTCACAATGCTTCTTCTTTTTATATATACACTGATTTTAAATGTATTATTACTTATTTTATATCACTATCCTTCTCAGATTATTATGATAATTATTGCCTTTATAATTCCGGCTTCAAGGCTATGAAGAGTTCAACACACTTATTTTAAAAAGTGGGGTCATATATTCACATTGTGTAAAATAGGTTAAATCAATATTATATTAGTTGTAGCGTGAACTATGACACATACGTTTTATACGAATGGCACACGTAATAAGCTAAGCCGTTTGATTAGCTAACGTTACAACCTCTACTAGAAACTTAAAAGCATGCTGAGACATCCGTACTAAAAACACATCAATATTTAATAGTTTTTATATATGGGTTTCCGAAGAAGGAAAGTTCGCAAAAAATTACAGGACGTCCAAAAAAATTAACTTGAGTTTTATTTATGGACGCTCTTTAACTGCTGTGGTTCTTAGCGTCCCATTCTATATAGGGCGTGAAAGACCGAAAATTTTGCTCAGAGGCCTCTTTATCAAGCTTGAGGTTCTTTTACGTGCCGTAAATCTACGACAAGGGAGCCATGCTAAGGATCGCCCTCCGCCTCGTTTGAACCCGCGACCTCGAGAACTAGAAGCTAGCATGGTAACCACTACACCACGGAGTACGACAGGACCTCCAAACATGTGTATAATAAGTAAGAGAAGAATTCTATAAAACCGATAATTCAGAGTTAATTTTGTGATCCAAGGCATAAATACGATATTAATATTACAAGTTTAAATTCAGATATTAACTTCCAAATGCTAATATCTACAGTATCTGAAAGTAAATTTTGGAGTGGATGTAAAAATTAATAAAAAGCAACACTAAGGGAATCTATGGTTCAACAAGTTGAGCCACTATCATTTGTTTATGAAGAGGAAGCCCTGATATAAGGGGACTAACAAATGAAACAATTAAGAAGATACTTGCATCTTTCGAATGAATCATTCGAAAATTCGGATCCAATTGTAGCGTTGTTCGATAAACCTGGAAGATGCTTTCCTTGCTACAAACTGACCGAGTTCGAGTAAGTTTTCTAGCATGCGGAGCTTGATTTTGAACCCCAAATTGAAACGTTTGTTGCTTAGTGCAACAACTTATAGGTTAAAGTGGACGGATAGATTTTTTTCGTTCTTCGTCTATCCATTGATTTTAATGTTTTTATGTTATTAAGTATTCACTTCTTTTCGTTATGTGAATGACATCCTGGGTTTGAAACGTAAAACGTATTCTATCTCAAAAATCAAGAGAGGCTGTGTCTGCTATAAACCCTCCGGGAAATTTAGTAGACGATGGGTCGAAACATGAGGCCGGAACTGCAGAATTTTTCTTAACTTCTGGAGAACTAGGAAGAACGAAAAATAAAAATAAATAAGTTCATTTGATTTGAAGTCACTCCATTGTCTATCTTTTTCGGGGGGAGGGGATGAAAGGAAAAGAAAAAAGCATGTGTTGCGGGAAAAGGTTGCTAGGCGCTATTTGTTGCGGGAAATCGTCGGTTCTTGGGTTGATGCTATCTGCTGCAGTGTTGTTCCTCGGCTATGGATGCTCGTTGGCTGTTGAGTTTTCCATCCCTAACTTTTCCCTATAGGTATCTAACTCTTGGTTCTTAGGGTTATCGTGGGTGAGGTAAATTAGAAATAAACTGCATTTCTCTTAATCAGTATAGTTTATTACCAGTTTAAATATTTATGGGCGGCTAGCGTTTCCCATTATTTCCCACCACTTTATATAAGTCAGGAGCTTAACTATCTGCACACGCGCTCCCACCCAGATGCATACACACGTGCATCTGTCGCTAAGAGCGTAACACTTCGTACCGATGAAATTCTAGAAGAGAAGAGAGCGAGTGGGTTCTGGAGCCTTGTTTGCCCTTATATACCTGAGCCTAGTGACGCTCACCTCTCCGTTTCCAAATGTAACGACGTTTCTAACTGGTCTTCAGACCTCGTTACCTTAACATGTATGAGAAAATGTTATTCCAAATTCGTGCGCTTACGCGTCACCCTGGCGCGTGTGAAGTGGGTTCAATATCTCCGTCTCTTTCTTTTCTCTATCTGTCTCTTTCTGTTTCTCCTGGCCGTTACCGGTTCCCTGCTCGTTGGCTTGGTGAAAGGTGTGCTCTTAGAATTATGTTTTACCTGGAATTTTGCTAGCTCGCTCGTTTCTTACAATTTGCTCTGTAGAAGTGTTGGATGTTGAATATTTTAATGTTTCTTGGTGAATTATGTTCTTACTGTACAATTCTTATATACGTGTGGTATATCACCTTTCACATGCTTAGCTAGCTAAGGTACTTGAAATAGTTAAGGATACTTATCTAAAGTTATAAAGGGGGAGAGAAAGAGAGAGAAATCTGAGAATATTGGTCAGGGAGCGCCGTGGTTACATGTGCGACTCGCATTCAGGTGGTCTGGGTTTCGATCCTCAGTGACCAATCTGACCCATGGGTTTTTCGTGGTTTCCCCGTGTCGGCAGGCGAAAGCCGCAGTGGTTTATCTTCTGCTACGACTTTGCTGCCCCTCATTTCCTGTACTCATCTTCCTTGTCATCCGTTTCGGGGTTATAGGACTGGGCGACGGTGTTCGGCGGGTTGCGACTGGGCGGTGGATGTTTGCTATGTAGAGATTTCTTCCTGATGTCGTTACGTGATTGCACAGTTAGCATCCGCCTCCCAGTGGGCCCCACCAGGGGACACCGCCGAGGTTTCGTGATGGACCCGGGCGTTCGATCTGGAAATGTTAGGAACCCATGCTTGCGTCCGTCGTCATCCAGATCTGGACCCCCTTCGGGTCTCTCCCCTCATCCCTCCCTCCCAGCGGTCGCGGTAAAAGTAAAAAGTGTCGCCAACCTGCAGTGCTCTGTCCTGTTTGCAGGGACCCTTCCGTTCGTCCGCACCTTTACCTTTTAGATCGGCCAAGGACCACAGTTGCTGAATGGCGAATGTGGCTTGAAAGCGCACAGCAAGATGAATGGAATGGAGTGTGCTGGTATGCCTCACGGCGAGCCGTATTGAACATATACTGAAGTTTGTGTACGTTTACGTGACACTACAGTAACTCTGATAATTCCTTCACCACTGAAAAGCACTGCTCTTCTGGACGAACATAGGCTATAAAATGCTTCCGAAAAGTGTTGCAACCTTGAGGGGAATTGCACCTACCTTTAATCTGTATCATAGATGAACACCTTGATGCAATGTTCTGTACTTTACTTTGAACATGACAAAGTTTTAATTACTTTCAATCCCAAGGGATAAACGGTGAGGTTTTAAATATTTTAAAATTGAGTTAATGGAAGAACTTAGCATCGTACTCAATTTCCTCTCATAACACTGGACTATATTATCAAGGAAACGTTTTTTAATGATTTTACAAAGCTTGGTACACTTGAGTTTTTGAATATGCAAACATAAGCTATATTACAGTTTTCAAAAACCCTACTACCCAATTTTAATCCCTAATTTCAGCTCCTAACACGATAAAAAATTTTCACACTTATACTAAAAGATGCAACAAAATCATAGATTACCTTAGAACTTTCAAAATCTACCCTTGCAATATAGAAATCTGCACTGTTTAACACATCTGGTCAAGATATTGCAGAATTTTATTATAGCACTGGACAAAATCATAGATTATCTTAAAATTCCAAGAAGTACCAAATTACTATTTTCAATCACTTCAACATTTGAAATTTCTAAAACTTATCCTTATGTTTATTTTCAACCTCTTATGAACAAAACCGTACTACTTGACCAGTCATTGAACAAATTTATGATGCTCTTTAGCCATATAACGTGATGAAAATTTTAGGATATGTCACAACTTCCCTTAATCCCTTACTACAAAGTTGCAACATTTAATTAATCTGAACAAATCATAGGCATTGTAGGATGTTCACGAGTGTTAAAAACCTCACCTGTCCTTATTTTTAACCCTTACTTACATAAACCACCCGTGCAATTTTGGGTAAGACAGCTAATAATATATATATATATTATTATTATTATCTGATGCATTACGTTCATATGACTTTCACTGCCCTTTGTCGTTTATTAGTAGGTATACAAATTATTCTTAAGAAAGCTTATTTTTCTATCTACTTCATTTTAATCTAGATAAACCTTTGCAGAAATAGCTAAATTACACACCTCGTTATAGATATAAAGGAAGCTGCGATAGTCAAATGTTTAAGAAGAGGGCGCTATATGCTGGCCTTAAATTTCCATACTGTTTCCATGCAAGTGTGAGAAACAACTGAATATCGATAGGACTTTAAAAAGAATGGCAAGGTATTGAACAATGCGAACCATTAATTACCGATACATCGGAAATAGCTTATGCCTTAAAAACAGTTATTTAAAATAAATCGTGTTTTAAAGAAATCTACATCCTTTTTTGTGTTGTACGTTTTCGTCTATCGTTCAACGTTCACCAGTTATACAAGATTATGTAGCATTCCTTCCGAATGAAGACTTAGCCTATTCCCAGAAAATTCAAGACATACGTTTTGTCATCTTTAGGATTTTAAACAAAATCGTTAAAGAACCGTTTTTTAGAAAATAAAAACATCGAAGAGTTTTCCATGTAAAGGCTGGTGTGGTTTTCTAAAAATGTTAGGGTCTTTGGAAGGTACCGAACTCAAGTATCAAGTTTGGTATTTTCGGACTTTCCGTTATTGAGTTATGCTTTTCGCAGATACACGTGGATCTTTTTCTAGAAAATTATTTTTTTTAAGTTCAAGCCTCAAAACATGTGTCTAGTGAAATCTCGACATAGAATTTTTGGTTGGAATACAATACCTACTTCCAGCTTCTCTACTTACTGTAAAGTACATAACAGAGAAATAGAAAATGCCTTTCTTGGGCTCAAGTGACCTCAGAACACTTGAGTTAAGTAAGGTATCATGGCACATCAAAAATTGTGTTTCATATGGAAATATGTAGGTCCAACTTTCAGGTGGAATACAATGTTTCTCCACCACAGGATATGCGGTAGAGAAGGCAATTATGCTCTGTTTTTGTACGCGCAGTATTTGCACTAACGGGGTCCCTGTGTGGCAAACATTTACCCCAGAGATAAAATGCCAATGTACTATTTCGTGAGTGTTTGTCCCCCTCTCCGAAATTGTCCCCGCTTGCAGTCGTGCACGATTCCAGGCATAGCACAGCCTCCAAGATCAGTGTCCATACCGCTTGGTTTGAATGCGGAGATGAAAAGAAGAGAGCCGACGTCAATGCTACAGGATAAAAGAATCAGACAGAGAGAATGAGCTGAATAAAAAAAACAGGCCGAGTCAGACGGAGCAGAGGAGAAAAACATTCTGTGCATTCAGAGAAAATTATAATCATTAATATCCGCCAAATTTTATCTATAGAAGAGAACCAAAGGGGTCGTCTCCAAACACGGTCGTCGGGTTTGTAAAGTGGCACTGTTATACTGGATGTGGGGACTATTCAGGGGTTATTTTGTCTTCCCGCTGTCACTCCATCGCGTTGAATGCGATATAAGGCGTTTATAAATGTACTGGGCTCGGCGTCAAAGGTGCTTCGAGCCAGGGTTGGAAGAAAAAGAGAAACGAATGTGTGTGTGATTTGAAACGAAAGGTGATCAAGAAGAAGGCAACCCCACGATCGGTTTGAGCCATGAATGTAGATCAGCTGGCTTGAAACCGGAGGATCGACGTTGAAGACTTTAATGTCATGCTAATGCCAGACAAGACAACAGCGTGTTTTGAAAACCCTCAGACACGCGGCGAAAGGATATTCAAGCAGTTTGGAGAAATGGTGTGGAAACCCATATAGCTGCTTGTGAAACAAGTGTTACTTCATCCGTTAGTTTTCTCATGATACTCTCACCGCCGTGGCAAGTACAGATAGTATTCCCCAGGTGCTTTACCCCAGACCAAAATCCAGTTTATTTCGCAATCTATTATAACGAGTGTGAGGGGAGAAAGATAAAATATATTATTCCAAAATTTGATCTTTAATGTCACATTATGTGACACAAATTTCATAACGAACATTTATTATTTTAAGGTTACATTCTTAAGGGTAGCATAATTCAAAACTGAACACAATGCTTTAAAAATATTAAGGAGGGTTCGTGGGTGATCTTATTTTCCACTTGTTTACTTTTTCTAGCTATAGTAATAGGAAGCATTGCATTCCACCCAATTATATATAGATAACACCGGTCATACACGTTTTGAAATCCCCTGAACCCCCGCATCCCGAAAGTTTTTTAGACAAATTGCCGTTTATGCGTCTGTGTGTCTATGAACGGCATAACTCAATAATATAATATCAAACTGTTATTTTCGAATACTTGACAGGGAGGTCTTCAAGAAAATACCCAATCAAAACTACCGTTCGTATGGAAAATTTTCGTTGTTTTTTATTTATTCTAAAAGGTATCTAACATTTTTTTATTAAACCACATGTTTAATTTATTTTCAGAACAAATAAAATACACATCCTGAATTATCTGCAAATGGTTCGTGAACTTATCTGCAGTTTTGTACAGTTAGGTGTGATAAACCATAAGAGATAGACGAAAGCTACAAATTAGATCTCTCTAAAACACATTAACTCTTGGTTAGAATTTTCGAATAATTTATATTATTTTACTATTTTTATGCCATGTAATACCACCTTTAACATCTACGTCATATCGACGGCTTTTCCCTTTGGAACGATTGCTCATGACAATGGTGTTCTCTCGTTTACTGTTTCTGTTAATCTTTGGGTTGTCTTTAAATTCATGCTTCCAGAAGAGGGAAAATAGAGAATAATTCTGGCTAAAGAAAAATTCCCACTCTCCATCTGGGAAGTGAATCCCAGACCTTTGGCTTTAGAGGCTAGCTTGCCAGAAGACCACAGGGACTGAAGGGCTAAGACAATTTTTTTTCTTTCTCGTGATATAATGCAAAAAGATGGAATTTCAAAGCCAGCACGTGGCCACCCGTTCTTAAACTTTTGACGATCTCTTCTGTCTCCTGTGTGCCCCTTGATCCTCAACGAAATGCATTGAGGACTAGTTCTATGTCTAGAACTAGTGTTCTACTAGTTCTCCAAAACTTTATATTAATTAATATGAAATAAATAGAAATAAACTTTGCAGGAACAGAATTAATTGTTCTTCCATACAAGCCGCGTGTTGGACAGGATTGGAAAGGTAGAATCAGACGACTGAAAAATTGAATGTCATAGCCGGGATTTGAACCACGGATCTCCCGGTCTCCGTCCGTTTACTCTACCATGGAAATTTTTCAGTCTCTGATTCTACCTTTCCAACCCTGTCCAACACAAGGCTTGTGTGGAAGAACAATTATTTCCATTAATTGACCTAATAGTGGTTGAAATTATGAAGACCGGGGCTTATAGTACTTACAGCATTGTAAGTCGCCATTGGGGTATGTCATTTCAATACAATTTGGTATTTCCTTGTGGTTTACCGGGAAAAAATGCGATCAGTTGGGGAACTTAATGTGGTACCGGCAAGTTGCCATGGTAGCTCAGTGGTTAGAGCAACCGGACGGAGACCGGGAGATCCGTGATTCAAACCCCGACTATGACATTGAATTTTTCAGTCGTCTGATAGTACCTTTACAGGAATAGATTTTAAAAGCGAGACAAAAATTAATAACAGTGGGTAGAGCCTACCTCCATGGTGGTAGCGTGACTACTTCGCATTCAAGGGATCCCAATTTCGAAACTGGTTATGGTGAGTTATCCGGATAAAGGTTTCTCCGGGGTTTTCCCATATCCTGAAAAGGTGAATATCGT
Organism: Deroplatys truncata; assembly: GCA_030765065.1. Lineage (NCBI taxonomy): Eukaryota > Metazoa > Arthropoda > Insecta > Mantodea > Mantidae > Deroplatys > Deroplatys truncata. The sequence continues at coordinate 123,784,713 of CM060984.1, read as the reverse complement.
TTAACTTTAAGCTCTAAGGACCCCGGGCTCCATTAAGCACCATTTCACCCATTTCATTCATCGTCCGATATGGCCTAATGAAATAAATGAGTTGGACAAACAAAACTTAATTTATTACGTACAGTAATATTTTGTTATTGATAACAGTATTGTTTCATTGCCATACGTTTGATAGTTTTAGAATAATAGGAGGCTTCTTTGAAGAAAGGGAAAAAAAGGTTGATTTATATATAAAACATATATACTGCCATATTGCATTATCTGAATCGTGTTTGAGGCGCATATGATTTAAGAGTAGAGACTTAATCTGAATATTCAATGATGCTACATCTGATTTTTTATATTTAGATGACACATTTTATTTTGTAATTCCGAAAATAATTACTTTACGTGTAATTGGGCTCTATGGTTTTTTGATCATAGCTTTTAGCACATACAGGAACATTTTTTCAGATTCCTGTCATGCAAATTTTACCACATCATATAGATTTTGAATGTGAGAAAATGTAGTAAAAAATAAAGGTGCAGAAAAATGACTCAGAATTATTTAATGTCCACAGGAATATAAATGTAACATAAGTAGAGCTTTAAAATTTTGCTAACCTACAGATCTAAGGCTACCACTTATTATTGCACGAAGCAAACGAATTTCTTTTCTACAACATGACCGATATTAGCCCATTACGCCTCTTTAATTTTAGGTTTAGGTCATCTAATGAAGTATGGAGCTTCCAATTTTATAATCTATGATACATTGAAATAGTCGTCACGTTACTTTCTAAACGCCCATATGAACAAATTAAATTTCAAAGCTATTTTTATCTCTTTCTGTTTTACTATATTTTGGAGGTTAAATGTGTTCCAAACTATCCAGTGCTTCCTAGATTTTTTAAAAATGTTATAGAAACCCCAAAAGCTATGTTGTGTTGTCTAACGCAAACATATAGGTTTAAAATAGGCTTTTTTGTTTCACTATAAATCGTATCCGTGTTATCACCAGTTATAAGGGAAAAGTTTTACCACAAATAAAAGTAAAAAGTCTAACGATAAATTATTACCTCAAGCTATTGAGTTGAGAAAAAGTGTATAAAATGTATATGTTATTCAAAAATGTACTGAATCTTAAATGTGTGTCCATAAAGAGTAATGAAATCAATCTCATAGACTTTTCTCCAAAATGGACAATCTTTAGTAAATGTATATTTTCAGAGCGCAACCTGCAAACATCACTTCTGTGGATATTTGTGTTGTGAGGTTTGCATAACCTGTAGGAGAACACCCACTCCATACTCAATATGCACAAGTGATTACAAAAATATAACCACAGATATGGTAATAAACAATAGGAAAACTAATAACAAAGAATATATAGTATAAAAGGGAAGTAAATAAGAAAGGATAACACATGCAAATATTGTAAATAACACTGTAGATAAGATGTAATAGAAAATATAACATTGTGTGGATCAACGTGGAGAATAGGATGTAAAAGTAGCTATCAAGTTAGCACCTGGACTTAGCAGCACAGGGTTTTGGTAAAAGTACTAATAGCTTTTATGAGAGAGAGGGCCGACGAGAGAGACAGAGATAGTGTGGAATTCCCCAATACGACAATAGCAGCAGGGAGTTGGAAAAGTGACACTTTGTATGAGAGAAAAGACCGACTCAAGAAAGAGACAGAGATACGTGGAATTACCAAATATGACACCAGAAGCGTGACAGCAGAAATACGAATGATTCAACTCTCATACAAGCGCCGATCAAAACAGTGGTTACAGTTGTTGACGCGAGCGCGCGCGTCAGGGTATTTCATATAAAAGGGGAAATTTTGTCCAAGCAGCCCAATTGTGACATTGTGATTCTGTTTCTCAGGCATCGAGACTCTGACCTTGTGTGAAGGGTGGGGGAGATATCGTGTAACGAGATGAGTTACCTTTCTACAAATTATTACACATAGGGATATCGGAAAAAACAGACTTAAGAATATAGAAACAACACAATTATCTAATTAAGATTTACTGTTACCTTTTTACTTTCTCTACCACGCACATAGTAGGTAGAGAATGTAGATATTGCATTCCACCCAAAAATTCGATACCGTGATTTTGCCGGAAATACGTGCCTTGAGGCCCTCTAAATTCAAAAAAGCAGTTTTAGAAAAAGGTCCGCGCGCGTGCGTGTCTTTGAACAGCATAACTCAAAAATTAAAATTAGGATGAATGTCAAACTTGGTTTTTAGGTTCAGTATCTTTCAAAGATGCGACATGGAGATTTTAGAAAGCTAAAAGCAAATCCCCTACCCCAAACTACCCTTCACATGGAAAACGTTTCGAAAAAATGGCTGTAACGATTTTAATTAAAACATATCATATAAAAGATATTTACATGATAAATAAAATGTATATCTTAAATTTTCTGGGAATAGCCCACGAAGTCCTCTTCATTCGGAAGGAACTTTGTATAAGCTTGTATAACTGGTACCTGGTAAGCATTAAGCCATAGACGAAAATGTACTACATAAAAAATTTATCTCTTTCAAACACACAATTTATTTCAAATAAATTTATTGTGGCATAAGCTATTTATGAGATACCCTTTATTAAGGATTTGAATTGTTCATTTCTTGGCCATTTTGTTAAAGTCCTGTCAACATTAGTTGTTTCTCGCGATTGATTGGAACAGTATGGAATTTTAATGCCGGCATATAGCGTTCAGTTCTTAAGCATTTGAATATCGCTGTTTCCTTTGTATCTATAATAAAATGCGTAATTTAGCTATTTCTAAAGGTTTATTTGGATTAAAATGTGGTAGATAGCAAAATAAGCTTTAGAAAGAACACTTTTTATACCCCTAATAAATGACAGAGTGGAGAAGGTCACGTGAATCTATCACATCAGAATTTTCACATGTGGAATAAAGTCCGGCTAATATCAAACACACAAATATATTTGCCTTCACCCACTCCAGAGACAAAGTCGATAGGGATAGGCTTAATTTCCGGAATTTCCAGCACGAGAGAGAATTTCCAACGAGAGACCACCAGAAGGCAGATGAGCACTTACGCTGAAATTAGCGTAACTTGAGCGGCATCATTTTCCGATCCCCACAAACCTTTTACGAGTGTAAACGGTTGCTAACGCCTGTACGCAAGTATCAGTAACAATTTTCGACTAGGATGCCAAGATTTGAATGATACTTGAATGTAAATGAATGAATCTATGCGAATTTTTTAATTACGTATATTCTTCAAAGGAAGATTTCTGGAAATTTCATATTGGATTGGATTGGATTGGGAAGCGGAGGGGATTCGGCACCGATCCAGTGGATCTGGATATTGTATCGACGCCCCATGAGGGGGCGGCCCTGGAAGGGAAGGATTGGATGAAGGGGAACACTGAGCGACCGGAATCAGGAGTGACGGCACAGCAATGACAGGATCCCTACGGTTTACAGATATAGACGTCCGACAGCAGACCCGGGATCCTGCCTCATATAGTGCCCAACGCCCCCCCAGAGGCGGTCCTTATACCGCGGCGACCAGCCGAAGGCCGAGGGATGGAGGAAAGTGCACAGAAAGCATCCTTTTTCTCTACTACGTGGCACCGAAACATCATCGCCGGCAATTTCAATCCTGAAATTGGCCCAACAAGGTGAAGTTCGAATGAAATAATTAATGGAACGAAATCGAATATCCGAAAATTCGAGGGCTGAAAGAAACCACTGTAACAATCGCCTGAGACCCGGGAAAACCCGGGTGGGTGAATTAGTGGACGGTCACCGTGGATCGAACCTGGAACCTCTCGAATGCGAGCCTCTCGGTGGAAAGATCATAGCTGGTAGGTAATAGTAATTTATGCAACAAGTGGATAATCCTGATGGTATGGCAAGGGTGAATGCTTGTTGCACTCTGTTCGTGCAATAATTTTCATGAATGTGAATTAAGATTATCCACGAGTAGGATAAAACACTTTATGCAATCTTAGTATTATAATTCGTTAGAAATAAATGATGAAATAATTCGGCATACTTAGCTGATATAAGTGAGAGCGTCTTCATATGTTCGTAAATGAGACTTTAGCTTCTATCCCTTTATTTCGTTTGATATTACCTGGCGCGTAGGACTCAGACTGTTACGTAGCATATTATCTGCACAGCAAGGTAAGTTATTATAAATTCATACCTAAAATATTTTACATTTAATAATATACGGAGGTTATTTTATCTTCGTTGCTCAGAGGAAAGAATATTACAGAATAGTTTCATCTTCTCTCTATCAGCCATGACAACCGGGAATACCGACATTAGGTCATTACTGTTATTTGCAGGCGTATCACAAGGAGCCAATTATGAACGATACTGAATACAGTAACAATGTGTTTATAAGGGTAGGGCTGCAAGAACATTTAAATGTACCTATATGCTTTTTATATACATTCATCAAATCGACTTCAGAATTCGGGATCTGTTTTCCAAATACAGTTGTATATTTTCTGACAAGCATATTCAGGTAGGTATAATCACTGGTTACGAGATACGATCGCAGACAAAAGAAGCAAGCTAAACACAACAGCAATCCGGGATGATGATTTCACTACAACATCACAGAGAAGAGATAAACATCTTCAAGGTAACAATCCGCGTCAGTTTATCAACGGGTTGTGCTGAAAGAACCAGGATGACGGCAAAAAATGTTTATGACGTAAAGAAAGGCCGTCATATGCCATTCAGAATACCTACCTGCATAGCCCCTATCACAACATATTTAATATGTAAAGTTCTTTGGCATGTTGTGTCGTCATATAAGAGACTAGCGTTAGTAAAAAGAAACTGGCACTTAGTAGACATCCAGTATGTTTGGTTTGTTTTTTACTTGTGATATGGGATTAAGTTTTTCAAAATGTTTTATGTTCTTCTGTGCTCGTATGTAAAATTTTATTGTGCATATAATTGCATATTTCTGATGTTGCATAATTTATCATGGTTCTATGTATCGAGCACATAATACACTTATTTTAAAATGTTTAATTTTAAAATTAAAATTTAAACACATTAGGCACAAAAAGTCCTTACTGTGGAGGTTCGGAGTAAACTTGAGAATGCTTCTTTAAAGTGTGTAGGAAAATTGAGTGGTAAATTGTGCAGTGTTTTAGAGAAAGAATTTCTGAAATCAAAGTTTTGTGCTCTGTGGATAAATATCATAAAGGTGAGAACACAGTTCGTCCTGAAGAAGTTTCCGCGGAGTTAGCAAGTACTTATATTTCGCCCAATAACATCTGTAATCGATAAACTTACACCTGATCATTTGGAGGAAAAGAACATTGTGTACTATAAATCAAATTATGATTTCTAAGGAAGAATCTACATTTGTAAGCACCAAAAAGTATAAGATTAAAGTTGATTTTAGTGCACACTTAAGGCATATTTTCAAAATTATAGATGATAGTTTAAACATTTTGACAAACATAAATTAATGCATATTTTAGATATTTTTATTGGATACAAATCCTATGTCAATGCATTAGCGCTCGTCGAGAGTATTTGTTGATAGGTGGAGAGATAGTGAGACATGTTTCCACTATATTTCGTAGTTGATTAATATACTCGTATATTTATATTACTCATTTTTACGTTCCCTACCACTTGCTTATAGTAAGTGGAGGAAGTATTGTATTCCTCCCAAAAATTCAAATAGAGAGAATTTCGCAAATACGTATTTTGAAGTTCCTGGAATTAAAGAAAGAATTTTTAGAAAAACAAATTTTGGATAAATGATAAACTTGGTGTTTTAAGTTCAACACCCTCAACAAGAGGATTTTCAAGAAAATCTCCCCTCACAAAAGATAAACTTTACATATAATATATTTTCTAAGTTTTTATTTTCTCAAAATTGGGTAAGGTACTTGAATGACAAATAAAAGAATATCTTGAATTGTCTGGATCTTTTAATAGCTTCTGAAGTACCCCTCATTTTAAATGAATTTTGCATACTTTGGAAAACCATAAGAGAAGGACAAAGGTTTACTGTGCGAAAAATGTAAATGCTAAGAAACACAATTTATTTGAAGTAATTTTCATCTCCTAGTTATTCTTTGTTATTGGTTTGAATTTTCAAATACCTTTTTAAAGTACTAAGTAGCCAATCAGTTTCTCGTGGTCATGCAAAGAGCGGAATGTTAAAGCCAGCCATCCACCTTTTAAAGATTTGACTTAGCCTCCTGAATCCCGTTTGAACCTACAACGAAATGTCTAATGAAACCATTTCTGTAAACGTTTATTTCGATTAGTATGAAGTGGATAGAAGAATAAGGTTTTTAAGAAAGGTTTTAGAAGAATGGATAGAGAAAGTCATATGAATGTAATACATAAGACAGTTTTTGTTAAGACAAATGCTACATACAAGCTACCAAAGACAGCATTCGTTGTAAATTAAATGCACAGCCAATCAATCTAATTCAGGCTTTTGCAAAGACAGAATTATGTCTTTATATGCTTTATTTTTATTTTGTATTTAGTAGTTTACTATTTTAATTAAAATTTAAGTTGGTTGCACCAAAAATTAGTAATTTCTGCTTACTGTATAACCCTACAGTAAACCGAACGTTTCTTCCAGCAAGAAAATTGGAAAAAATCCCCAGATCATAGGTGAAAATTGCTGTGCAAACTGTAGCGTTGTTACTATGTGGATAATGGCATTATAACTAATTCTCGGTGAAATCGAAAATGTAATGCTTGATAAAAAAAATATTGATCCCAAGGTTACAGAAATGTTCTAACATTGCTAGCTGCTTTTATATAAGAACTATTGAGCTTACTGTAGGACTCTCTAATGTTTTAAACAGTAAAGTTATATCCGAGTCCAGACTTAAATTGCTTAACATGTTTCTAAATAATAAAATAAAATAATCATTTAAATAATAACTATTAAACTAAGTATTGTAAATATGCTTGGATTACATTTAATATAAATTGTAAAAATAATTATTTAAATAATAACTAATAAAATAAATGTTTTTTTAGTTATTCCAGAGTTACATACGAACTACCAAGGTATTTTAGATATGCTTGGATTACCATTTAATATAGTCCAAGCATCTGCACGGAAAAATAAAAATACAGTGATTGAGAACAGAAGGGAAAACATACGGAAGTAAAATTCCTTATTCAAAAAATCTGATGTGTTACACTCGGATGACTTTCTCTACTCTTATATAAATCTTTACAAACGCTTATAACTTTCTTGTAAGTGCAAGGGATATATGGTAGGCTTTAAGCGATAGCCAAATCCTTTTAAGAGCTGGTTGCTATGTGGAGCACCTCATTTTCTTTGCACGTCCAGGACTGAAAAAAACGAAAAGCGAATTCTCATTTGAGAAAAAGTATAAGTATTGGAAAATTCTCGTAATATCTCGGAAATGGTTCACTGGACCAAAAAATGTATATGACATAAATTGTGTGTTTTAACGATCTCTACAGTTTTTGTTAAGAACAATTTTGTTTATCTCTTACAGTTTACCAGTTATGCAAGAAGGGGACTTTTGGAGACATTCCCAGAAAATTAAAGATATACATTTTATTTGTCATGAAAATATTTCAAATATATGTTATATTAATGAAAATAGTTACAGCCATTTTTGAGGAAATAAAAATGTTCCATGTAATTGGTAGTTGGGGTGGGGGATTTACTTGAAAATCTTCGTGTCGCGTCTTTGAAAGATGCTGAATCTAAATGCTAAGTTTGGTATTTATCCGACTTTTCGTTTTTGAGTTATGTGTTCACAGATACACACACACATACACGTGGACTTTTCTCTAGAAGTGCTTTTTTTTATTATTCAGGTGGCCTCAAAACATGTATTTACGGTGAAATCTCTTATCGATTTTTTTAATGGAATGCAATACTACTTACTATACGTAGTACAGAAAGTAAAGATTATTTGCTTTTTCTTTTTATCACTTCGTAAAAATGTTGCATCGTAAACTAAGGAATAAACAATAGGTTAAACTGAATGTTGTTGGAAACACAAAACCAATTTTTTTAAAAATCATATTAAAAATTAGCACTTAATCCTGATAAAAATATAGTTAAAACAAAATATGAAAAAAATTCGTTTCCTTAGCATGGATTTGAGTCACGAATTTATGACAGCGGTTATGACATTGAATTTCCATTCTGATTCTACCTTTCCAATTCACTGTCGTTGATTATCCTAATAGTTGCTTAAAGTATGAAGCCCTGGACTTAAAGTACTTACGATATTTTAAGTCGCCATTGGGGAATGTCACCTGAAAATAATTTGCTAACGTCTTGTGATTCATCGGGGGAAATGGAATCAGTTGGGAAATTTAGTGTCTCAGCGCCTGTTGCCATGGTAACTCAGTTGGTTAGAGCAGCGGTACGGTAAGTCGAAGATCCGTGGTTCAAGTTCCGGCTGTATCATTGGATTTTCCAACTTAGCCTACACACAGCATGTATGAAAGAGCAGTTAATTATCAGATGTTTATTTTCATGCGAGTAATGCAACCAATGCTTTTATTTCTTTCACGGTTAAGCTTGTAGGTAGTAAGAAATTACGCACGAATAGGTAATTTTAATTTTTGCTACACATTTCTATCCCAAGGCAAAATGAAGAACGCAAGATTGCTTTGTTTAGTTTTTAATATAAAACACAGATTTCAAACATTTTGATATGTTGTAAATGTTATTTTACACTACAAAGTAGAGTTAATTTTTAAGATTTGGGAAAGGGTGGTAGAAGATGAGCGGCGTGTGTGTCATACTTCCTGGATTTCATAGAATATATCCCAGCGAATTTTTATGAAGTACTGTGAAATATATCTGCATCGTCCTACGCTTTGTAAATGCACATTGTTTAAAAACAAAATCTCACTCACATGACTTTCTCTGCCCTCTATCGTTTCTATAAATTATTCATAATGTTTATTTTTATATCTATTACATTATAATCCAAATAAACCTTTGCAGAAATAGCTGCATTACACATTTCGTTATAGATAGAAAGAGACCAGCAACAGTCGAGTGTGTAAGACCTGAACGTATATGCTGGCCTTAAAATTCCATATTGTTTCCACGCACTCGCGAAAAACAATTGAATGTTGAAAGGACTTCAAAAAAAATTACCAAGAAATGAACAATTCGAACCATTACTAACAGATATCTCGGAAATGGCTTACGCCGCAAAAAACTTATTCGAAAATTGTGTTTCAAAGAGATCTACAATTTTTTGTTTTGTTTTTGTGTGTAGTACGTTTTCCTCTATCGTTTAACGTTTACCAGTTACAGAAGATTGAAGATTGAAGAATGAACAGGACTTCAAAGGCTACTCCCAGAAAATTCAACATACGAGTATACATTTTATTTATCATGTCAGTATCTCATTTTTTAGAAAGTCAACATTTTTTAAATGTCCCATATCCAAAAATTCGTTGCCTAGATTTCACTGGAAATATATGCTCTGAGACCTAAATAAAAAAAAGTGTTTTTAGAAAAAGGCCGTGTGTGTGTGTGTGTGTGTGTGTGTGTGTGTGTGTGTGTGTGTGTGTTTTGTGTTGTGTTGTGTTTAAGAACAGCATAACTCCAAACACGAAAAGTCAGATTATAATACCAAGCTTGGTATTTTAGCTCAGTATCTTCCAAAGTTGCGACACGAGATTTTCAAGAACTTCCTCCACCCCAACGACCCTTTACATGGAAGATATTTCGATTTTTTTTATTTTCGAAGGAATAACTTAACGATATTCATTAAAGTACTTTATATTAAACACAAAAAAAAATGTATGACATGACAACATTTACATGACAAACAAAATGTATGCCTTGAATTTTCTGGGAATAGCCTTTGAAGTCCTCGTCATTAGGAAGGAGTTGTGTATAATCTTGTGTAATACAAGATCTTGTGTGATAAACGTTAAGCGATAGACGAAAACGTACTCCATAAAAAATGTAGATTTCTTTAAAACACACAATTTATTCCGAATAACTTTTGCGGCATAAGCTATTTCCGAGATATCCATTGTTAATGATTCGAAGTGTTCAATATATTTTCTTTTAAGTGCTGTCGATTTTCAATTATTTCTCGCAATTGAATTTTAAGGCCAGCATATAGCGTCCAGTTCTTAAGCATTTCACTGTTCACATTCTATGTGTAACAAAATGTGCAATATAGCTATTTATGCTACAGGTTCTCTTGATTAAAATGAAGTATATATAAAATAGGCTTTCGTATTAATAGTTTGTATTATTCATAAAACTACAAACCAGTAATAAAGGATAGAGGATAAAGAAAGTAATCTTACATTACACATTAGATTTTTTTCTTTCAGAATGTGTTCCTTTGATCATTATGTAAAAGGTTTTAGGTGTAACTTAAGACTATTTTTGTCCCATAGTAAGTTTTTTAAACACAAAGTTAAAAAAAACAGTTTAATTTGAATCGTATTTAGTTAAGCTTTTGAATAATAATAATAATAATAATAATAATAATAATAATAATAATAATAATAATCTAAACGGAATAATCCTGACTCGCGGATACTCGCTGGTAGAACAGCCGAGTGCCCAAAGATCCCGGATTTAATCCGTAGCTGGACTCGAGAAATATTTCTTTGATAAAAGGATTGCTGGATATGTCCAGTCTGGCGTATGAATGTGTGTTTGCAATGTGTTCCGGTTATTTAATAACCAGCTAGCTTATATCGGGACTGTCGCTGGGCAGATACCTGAATACACGTTCCATTCATTATGTATGACACATTTATCATCAGAATGAGCTCAACTACATGACACTAGATGTGAGCGACAAAGTTAAATAATTAAAAAAAGGAGTAAAGGTATGCATCACGGAGGGGCCCCCGGAACCGGGTCAGTCGGCCCATTGTGCTTCCAACGTGATCCCTGGGAGGGAGGGATGAGGGCATAGATCCGAAAGGCGACTAGATCCGACGGGCACAAGCATGGGCGGGTTCCTAACGTTTCCAGATAGAAGGCATTCGACGCCGCACGGTCCTGCCCACAAGCCACCAACCTCTACGGTGCCCCGGAGGGATGCCCACGCTAAGGAGAGGCCAACTGAGTGGTACCGCAACGACGCCTGGGAAGAAACCTTTACAGAGCGTAAACCACCGCCCAGCCGCAACCCGCCGAACACCGTCGCCTAGTCCTACAACCCTGAGACAGATGACAAGGAAGCTGATAGGTACAGGAAATGAGGGGAAGAAGAGTCGTGGTAGAAGATTAACCACCCCAGCATTCGTCTGGCGACCGGGAGAAACCACTAAAAACCCATGGGCCAGAGTGGGCGGTCAACGGGAATCGATCCCGGGACCTCCCGAGTGCGGACCACAGATCTAACCGCCTGAGCCATCCTGCTCGCTAAAAAAAGGAGTACCTACTCTTGTTTTAAATAGCTATGCAATCATTTAGTATTATAAAGCCCAGTACCAAACGCAATAGCGTTACCTGTATCTGGGTATAAAAATAGCCCATTCGCAATGGCGTTCTTCAATGGCTTAAAGTGTCCACATTGATCTAACAATAGCCTCCACTTAGCGCTAAACCCGGCGGAGGCCGATGGATTTTTTCGTACGTAAAAATCCTTAGTATGGCTTCCTTCGGAAGGGAAGTAAAGCCGGTGGTCCCGTGCCGTAGATTTCGGCACGTAAAAGAACCTCAAGCCTGAATAAGAGGCCTCTGAGCAAACTTATCGGTCTTTCACGCCCAATATATGCAGAATGGGGTGCTAAGAACAGTAGCAGTCAAAGAGTGTCCATAAATAAAATTCAATTTAATTCTTAATCTAGCGCTTGTCATCTGGCTTAAAAAACTCCGGAAACAAATATGAACAAATTAGCGGTGTTAAACTCGCTATGAAACGAGAGACAAAGATCAGAAATAGCCTCTCTTAATGAGTTCTACTCTGAATGGGGTAAACAACCAGAACTAGCCCAAAATAATACGATTAGCCACTCGACCTTGTAGAAGGAGGTGTGGATGAGAAACTAGTTATAGGTACAAAATAGTTTCACAATATTTGTATCAAACGTGCTTCTAAGCTAGACATGGAAGGAAATCTTAGTTATTGCTATCATCGAGTAAGAATGCTGCAAGTGCCGTTTAACAATGTAGCATACCTTTGGTAGAAAAGTTATCTTTATTTCTATGTTTTTGTCAATTTCAGTAACTACTTTGATGAATAACAACTTAAATGCAAGGATATTGTGATTATTATTATTATTATAATTATTATTATTATTATTATTATTATTATTATTATTATTGTTCCTTAATCGCAGGATATTTAACGTCCTTATTAACATTACCCTGATTGTTATTCACAGTAGGTACTAAACTAGCAAACTAAACTAGCCTAGTCCTTATGCTTGACGATGATAACGAAGCATTGTTTCGATAGAAATATCTGCGTTTGTTCATTATAGCTTTTGTCAGCCTTGTGCTAGCTATTTTATAAAATCCTTGTTTGAGAAATGAAAGAAATAGTTAAAAGTCTATGAACATAAAAATTAAACAGCTTTATAAAGGTTTGTATGAAGGTTCTCCAGCTCTAGGATCACTAGATACCCTCTGGATGCTCAATCACATGAATATGATCAGTTTAGCTCTAAATATTGTTAGTTTCAGCAAAGCATTTGGCATTCTTCACAAGCAATCAGCCTTCTCATCGTTAAGCGTTCGACCTCATGTTTTCTTATCAGTTCAAATGTGAAAGCGTGTTCTAATTTTAGCCCCCAGTGTTATTAGCAAACGCCGGGGGGCGTATGATGGCGTGCTGATTTAATTTTATGAGCTTGCAAACATTAAGCCCTTTGTTAACTTTAGTAATCAATTACTATGTCAAAAAGTTCAGGCAGAACTATCCATAATCTGTCCATCTGCCCTCAAAACGTTGCAACAAAATGCAGTATTTTTATTCGTGTTAAGGGTCTCGGTTTTTCTTTTGTTTTATTGGTGAGAAGATGTCATTAATACCGACTTTTGTTTCCTTTTCTGTTGTTTTATATAACATATCAAAGATTATTTTTCTTCAGAAATACAGAATGTATCAAAAATGCTCTTAATGATTTTATGGGCAGGTTCCTCATATCAAAACAAGAAACAAAGTCCATAAATATATCTGTACGAAAATCCTTCGTTTTTTAATTAATAATGAAACGTATTACTCAGAAACTGTTAAATGTTCACCGCTTGCTTCTACACTCGCATGCACACGTCGGTTTATTGACTGCCGCGCCCTTTAAATACTCCTGGCTGGGTAAGACATGTTCACAGGCTTCCATGATACCCTGATGAAGCATTAAGAATGTGTGTTGCTTCTGCCAAAATCCCTGGCTTTTGAGCTATTAATGTTTACATGTAGATAAGCGTGTGTAGAAGTAAGCGGACATTTTGAGTTTTTGTTACGAGTTTCTGAGCTGAGGAATAACCTTCTTTAATAAGTCAAAAAACGAAGAATTTTCGAATAGGCTTGTAAAAGTTGTGTTTATACATTCTGTAACAATTGAGCTGTTAGGTGTAAAAAGGGTCAACCTGTCTACTGGTGTTTTGGGAAAAGTGCCAATAAGGATGCTTAATTAAGTTTGGAGATTTTGCATTAACCCTTTGAGCTTTAAATCTCCTAACTTCTGTGTCATATGCCGCGAAAAAAAATAGTGTTATAAGTTGTTGAACTGCAGGTTTGTTAAAATTGGTTTTATTGCTATTTAATTCCACACACTCGCATACATTCGCACTTCCAATCTCTGTGGTTTTGTCAACGTTGATTTTTAAATACCTTTTACTATTAAACACACTCACATTCACTCCTACATTCATACCGACAGACTCTGAGGGAATAGGGAGTGATCTGGTTAAAGAAAAATTCCCCGCCCTAGCCAGGAATCGAATCTTGTTCTCTTTATTTGAGAAGCCAGAACGGAGAACTCTCGGCCACAAAGGAAGTTATTTTATTGTTGAGCCTACGTCTTTTTTGTCACTACCCGTAGTGCATTAAGAATATCTCCATTCAATCACAATCCATCCATTGGTATGTTCAATCCAATACATCCATACCTGTCTAATCGCCAGGTGAATCCCCCCGAAATCTCTGCAACTACAAAACTAGTTTCTCAATCAGTTAATTCACCGTCCCGTTTGGGCAAAATATGTTCTTCTGCAGCTATGTTTCATGCAACATATTCAGTGTAAAACATTTTTAAAATACAAGAACACTAGAGAAATCTGAGAGTGCAATAGTTGAGCGTAGATCTGAAAGCAGGATGATACAGAAATGATTTGTTAGAGAGCATATTATGTTCAATGTGGTTGAGTAAATTAGCGCTCCGAAACTATGGTGTCATGAGAAACTTTGATGAGTACTAAAACTTTTCCTTAAACTTCAATTACTTATTACTGCATTCTACATGTGCTTATTTGCTTTAGTCTACGTATTCACTTTACAAAGTATTTAAAACGTTCTGCTATTTTAACCTCTTCTAGACAGGCAATAATTCCATCTTCTAGCGATGTTATGTGCAGGGGCGGCTTCTTAATATGGTAGCACGTTTGCGCTACAAACAAAGTCCTGGCTCTCCCTTTAATGTAAATAACGTATACGATTCATACATTTCGGTTATCATTCTGACATGATCTTGTGGAGTGGACTTTGGCAAGCGTTGTATTGTTTGCAGGTGCCAAGTAGTGCACTCCCGGCTGCAGCCCACATTGGTATAATGGTGAAGTATAGGGAATGACGAACCATGGGAGCGCAGAGGTGTATGGGGGGGAAATGAGGGGCATAAGCTGCATGTTGTTCGTTAACCTAGTAGTCAGAGAGCATAGAATAGGACGATCAACAGGAGGAATACTTTTCGTTTCGTCCCATATACGGAGCCATCTATTGAATTCACAGTAAAAGTTTACCTCACTTCCGGTCTTTTATCTACTGAACTGCATCTCTGACTATACTCTAGTTACCTTGCATCTCTGATAATTACGTTGCATGTATGCCACGTGGTTTGTGCCGTGTTGTGTGTATCGGGTTTTAATTTATGAATCAGAGTGGTTTATTTAGCAAAATACAGGTAAACATTGCTATAAGGAGAAACAATGAATTACATTCAGTCTCTTTTGATGCAATCGTTTTCAGCTCTAAACGTGGAGGAAAAGAATGAAATTAAACGCATTGGCAGACCCACACCATGCCTAAAAATCACTCAGGCAGTTCAAACAAAAACAAGAAGTTTTAACAGGAATTTTAACAGCGATGTATATGAAAAATATGATTGGATAAGTGGTTGTGATATTAGAAACGCCCTGTTTTGCTTTCCTTGCGATTTGTTTGGTGGTGAAGATCATGGACAAAGCATGGCGTGAATTATCTGTAGCATCTTCATGAAATGTGCTTGTGTTATATATTGTGAATTCCCATTTCTTGTTTATTTGCGTAAATTAATCACCCTATAGTAAGAGACTTATTCCGTATTTATTACTTAAAGCATTTCAAATTGCAAGGATAATGTTGTGAACCACCAAAGTTCAGTCACCAGCCGCCCCTGGATATGCCTCCAATTAACTGCCCCAAGAGCTTGCTTCCAAAACCCACTCAAGTTAACATTTTATGGATTTAAAAAGTAAACCAAAAACATATAACCCTGTTGTTACTTGTATTTAAATGTAAATACCTTGACGTCCGAGCTTCCTTCTGTGATGTCAAGTTGTTTCGCAGGTGCTGAGATTTTTAACTGTTGTTAATTAAGCCAAAATCATTAGCAGCTATCGAGCACAGCAATAGATAAATGTATGTTTAGGTCCTTTTACTATTTCAGAATTGAGGTCGAGATAATTTGGGTGTTACTTAATTAGCATTATAATTTAACATGAAAATACGAAAGATATTTATGTGTTATATTTCTTTTTCTAAGATCTCTGTATGAAAAGTATTGTTGAGACTGGTGCTACAATATTTCGATGCAGCACAAAAATCTAATGAGTACGTAGCTCATAAATTTAATCTAGGGATCCTTTGCGCTATACGCGAAAGCGGATTGTGAATGG
The DNA here is from genome assembly GCA_030765065.1 of Deroplatys truncata. Classification (NCBI taxonomy): domain Eukaryota; kingdom Metazoa; phylum Arthropoda; class Insecta; order Mantodea; family Mantidae; genus Deroplatys; species Deroplatys truncata. Next base: position 123,768,647 of record CM060984.1, on the reverse strand, counting down.
TTCAGATTGGAAGTATTTTGATTTTGAAGGAGAAATTACAGTTGCTTCCTCCATTTATTCATTTAACCTCATATTAATGTCCGATAGGCTTCCAACATAACTGAGTCACTTAACTAATGAACATAGACCTCTTTTATGTCTCTGTGAGCGTGTAAAGTGGCATTTTGGGGGGGTTGTTTATAGTTCATAACAGTTGAGCTATCCGGTATTGTATGGGTACATTCTGTAAGTAGATAAATGCTTAAAAAGTATTGTGTATATATATATATATATATATATATATATTTGTATAACACGTAATCTTGGAAATCACTCAACCGATTTTTATGATTCTATGATTCTTTTACCACTGAAAAGCACTGGTCTTCCTGACGGATATAGACTACAAAATAATTCCAAGAATTGTAAAACATAGTTATTCATATCCGTGTCACCCCCTTTAAGCCCGTTTCATTGAACATGGATATCAAGGGTATTTTTGACATTACACATAGATCCCTAATCTCTATTTTTTCGGAATATATATATATATATATATATATATATAAAATTCTTCTATTTAAGTTGATCTATATAAATGCTTGCAGAAATGGTTTCAGCACACATTTCATTGTAGATACGAGCAATATGCATGAGGGTGAAGCACCAGTCAAATCTTTAAACAGCGGTCGCTGTGTGCTTGCCTTAAAATTCTAATCTTTGCACGACATCGCGAGAAACAAATTAATGATGCCAGCAACTCAAAACTGTATAAGCATTTGAAAGTTCGAACCAACTACAACGAATATCTGGGAAATAATAGTATAAAGAATTATTTGACATTGTGTGTTTTAACGAGCTCTACGTTCTTCATGCAGTAAGCTCGATATATCTGTTATCAGTTATTTAAAGTTATACAAAATTCATTACGAATGAAAAGGGCTCCAATGGCATTTCTCAGAAAATTCAAGATATTCGTTGCTCTTGATTTGCATTTCTAATACTTAATTATACAGTTTTTGAAGTGCTCAGTCACCATTCTTTTATTTCTCGAGGTATTGGATTGTGAAGCAGAGGGAATTCGGCACCGATCCAGTGAATGCGGTTCAATGTAACGACGCCCACGAGGGAGCGCCCTCGGGAGGAAGCGGGAGGGGGAGAGGGATGAGGTGAAGCGAAACACCGGACCGCCGGAACCAGGAATGACGGTACAGCAATGACAGAGTCCCTACAGTTTCCCCGGCAGTCGAACAGGTAGTTCGGGGACCCCGCCCCAATAGGATCAAACGGAGCAGTCCTTAGACTGTGCTGAAGACCGAGGGACGGAAGAAGTGCATAAAGAGCATCCTTTTTCCCTGCCACGCTGCACCGAAACACTATCGCCGACACTTTCAACCCTGAAATAGACTAAAGGGATGAATAATGAATTAAATAGTTAATGGAACGAAATGGAGGGACAGGACATTCGGGGGACGAAAGAAGCTATTCCAGCATTCGCCTGACGACCTGGAAAACCCCGATAAAAACCTATAGACCAGAGTGGACGGTCGCCAGACCATCCAAATGCGGGCCACAGAGTTACCGCCTAAGCCACCCCGCTCGGTTCTCGGAGTATAGTGCAAACAGTATAGAATTTCAACCCAGCATTTATTGGACCTGCTTTCTAGACATCTGAATTTCAGCCTTCGGTGTGCCCCTTGAATCAATGTGCAGTGAAACCAGTTCTGTAAACGTTCATCTTGATTAACACGAATTGTAATTTGTAAGAATAGTTTATAAAATTAAACGACAGTAGTTGGCCATGTACATGTAACATACCAGATATTTTATAGTAAATGTTTAACAAAACACTTGATATTCTACAGTGTGTACAAAGGCATATATACTAATCATTGTGAACTTCTAGCAAGTGTTCTTGCCTTTCTTGTGTAAAAGTTTGGCTTTCCACTGGATATAGTAAGATTTCCTTGCCATTAAAAACAACGAATATTCGTTACTTCTTTACTATTAATTACACTTGGTGAGTGCCTTTGGTAATAGCATTTTTAGGTTATGTTTTTATTTGAGCAGTTAAATACTTTCCGATTCAAGACACCTACTCAAGGAGTTTTGAAATAATTTTTCATTTCTATTGCTGATTTTAGTAAGAAATACAATAACGGTAAAATCTAAGCCCTTTTGAGCAAATTTTATCTTGTGCATAAAATACGAAACTGCAGAAAGCAGCGAAAAGTGGCAAACCTCCGAAGTATCGAAATAAAGAAAGAGATAGAAGGAAGAGAAAAAATGTTGAGCAGAAGAGAGAACAATTTATCCTTATCCCAGCTCTGGGAAGCTTTTGTACATGTGTCATACTGGCACTTGGGGGCCAGGTAGCAGAAGCTTGAAGAGTTAAAAGAGAAAGATTAATGACAGGTAAACACGCAGCAGTCCTTAATTCCCATTTGCTGTTTGGGAACAGGGAGACTGATATGGTACATGCGGCAGTGCTTGCTTGCAAAGAACTCAACATCTGACAGTCGGTAAGCGAACGTTATGCGCATGTCATGTGTGATATGACTTGACGTAAAGGCGGTTTTGGGCTCGTAAGTAACGTCCGATGTTAAAGTAACACACTATTGAGTGATTTATGGTATCGGGGCTTTAAACCTCTAAACTGTCAGCGATAACTGTATTAACAAACAAAGAATTATCAGTTAGATAAAGGACAAGGCACGTTTCCGAGCATTTTCAAAATATCCGGATTGGCGAAAATGTTATTGGGACAGGTTTTTGTATTAACTGGACCAAGGATTTGAAAACTAGTGACCATTTAATTCTCTTATGGCGGCATGGAAAATAATAAAAATGTTTATCAAGCCTAATGAATATACGAGGGTGATCCAGAAAGTAATACTTAATATTCAACACCCATTATTAATTTTATTCAGCCTTTCTTTCAATAGTGCAAACGGCATTATCACATTAACAAAACATTTAAATACATAATCCTCACTAAAGTAGTCGCTCAATTATAAAAAGGATGTGCAAGCAGCCAATTGTTATACCTTATTTTTAAACAAATTAATATTCAGTAATTTATCAGGTACGAGTTATACCACAGGTATGCATGATTAAATTCAGCCTTGCAAAAGGTACAGTCAAGCTTTTTACACTTCTGGTACTGTAATCATGAGATCTACAACAGATACATGTTAACATTTCTTTTTATACAGGGTGGACCATTTAAGTTGAGACTGCACATTTCCAAAATTAAGCGTTGTAGAAAGAAATGTCTTGAATGAATGTTGCTTGATATGGGGGAAAGTAAATAAAGTTTCAGCCATCCAGAAACGCCTTAATTCTTTCTCAGCATTGAAAAATATTTGAGGAGTCATTTAAACATCTACTTATAGAAACGTGGGTAAAATTCCAGAAATGAGTATGGAAAGTGTAACACAACTTAAGTTCTTCTCAAACCAGAGGCCTTGGGATCGATTTCCGTCTGAGGTGGGGTAAATTTTTATTTGATTAAAATAATTCCCCTCTCCCCGCAGTCTGGAAGTTTGAATGCTATAGTGAATGTACGTTACTCCGTAAATGAATATAAACTCTAATGGCAACCTGCTGTTCGAGATACTAACGCACACACGCACACAGACATAAAAACACTGTTCTTCAGGTCGAAACCCTGATATGACAATAGAAGTTGAAGAGAACTACACAAATAAAAAACATTTTTAAAAAATTATTTGCGTAACTGTATAGGAAAGAGAGTTTTTTTCAGGAGAGTAGGATGTTACTGTATTGAATACCGAAATGAGTCCTGCAAAAAACATTCTTGCAGTTACGCACAATATTTTTGTCGTGCTACGTCGAAATGCTTTATATTGGTTAAATATTGTGCTGCGTATTACGAGAGATATCCCAGAAGTACCCGACCTAACAAAGAAAACACAAACATTTTGGGAAAAGACATATTTATTTCTCTACACAGTCTTCTTTCAACTCGATACACTTTTACCAGCGATGTTCAATAGCTTCGATACCCTGTTTATAGTGAGAACCATCGAGTTCTGCAAAATAGCCATCAACTGCAAACTCCATCTCTTCATTTTTCAAAAATCTTTTATCACCAAGCCATTTCTTTAACTTGGAAACAGAAAATAATCAGAGGGGATTAAAACTGGCGAATAGGATACATGAGGAAACAATTTGAAATTTAAATCATTGATTTTGTCCATGGCGATAATGGATGTGTGAACTGGTGCATTGTCTTGATGAAACAGAACTTTCTTTGTCGCTAAATGCGACCGTTTTTGCTTAATTTCATCATTCAAATGCTGCAATAAGTTTGCATAATACTCGCCATTGATTGCTTTTCCTTTTTTGAAGATAATTATCCTAGGCGCATCCCAAAAAACTGACGCCATGACCTTGTCTGCAGGTGGAACTGTCTTCGCCTTCTTTGGAGCCGATTCTCCCCTTTCAATCCATTGTTTTGACTGTTCCTTCTTCTCAGGTGTGAAGTGATGGACCCATGTTTCATCCATGGTTATGAATCGACGCAAAAACTCGGTTTTATTGCAGCAAAACATCGACTGAAACATCCTCACGACGCTGCTTTTGTTCCATTGGGAGTAAAGGCGGCACCCATCTGATGTCTAAATTTTCAGTCAGTATACGATGTACAGCACTTTTTGAAATGCCTACGATGTCTGCTAGCTCGCGCAATTCCAGTTGACGGTCGTCCAATACCATTTTGTAGATTTTCCTTACAATTTCTGGCGTGGTCACCTCATTTGGTCGACCACTGCGATGGTCCTGCCAGCTCGTGCGGCCCAGCTTAAACTCTGCCACCCAATACTTTACTGTTATAAACGAAAGAGCAGACTCCCCCAGAGTAGAATGTAGCTCAGCTTTAATATTGGTGATGTGCAGTTTTATCCATGTTTACAAATTCGCTGAAAGAGTTCACTATTGACGGCTGCCAAACAATTACTAAATGACATTGCATCATCAAACTTCAGACTTATTCTTTATAAAGATAGTACTTTCTACCATAGTTATTTGTTTAAAACAAGAACCACTTCTATACATCAGATCGGGTACTACTGGGACTGCCCTCGTAATTACAGACTTGACCATCTGGAGACGCGCCTCTAGTGGAACCGAGGAAGCACGACCCAGTAGTGGAGGCTCTACAGGTTTCCCTCTGACAGGGCCGAGAAGAATTTCTAAATCAAGTGTCTGCACCATCTGCCCGACACCGACCGAACCACAGCCCCTGAAAAGTGAAAGGGAAATGAAGTGAGAGGAAATGGGGGAGATAGGAAATCCGTGGTAAACTAGTCGCGGGCATCCTTTCCCCAACCGGCTTCAAAGCGAACGGAAAGCTTTGAAGCCTGACCATAAACCCATCAGTAAACGATTAGTAGGGTCTTCCCATCCCTTAAACACAACACGTGGTCCTTTCTCCAGCTCCACCAAAGCAAAGCGTTGTTGCAATGTCATTTCTGCTGTTTCTTCGGTTTTAGCAGCTGTGACTGTTCGCTCGTGCTTTTCTTCCATGTTCAGCTAAGCTTCTATATTACTTCTTCAGAGAAGTTATATAGTGTTTTACTTAGTGCAGTTTTGTAAGTTTAGCAGTGTTTAATAGTTATTAGCGTTTAATAGTTTAATTAAGATGTGGAGACCTTGGGAAACGAACCAAGTTGATGCCCCTCCGGTCGCACCAGCAAGTGACCCTCTGCCGAATATCAGTAATGCCAAGACCACGAAGAAAAGGGCTACAAAAACTGAATAAGCAAAGCCAGATTTTTATGTGTAATGTTCAAGAACATGTAGAAAAGAACCTTTTATGTGGAAAAATGTTTGTTATTGTTTTGAATTTCTCAAAAACAGCTTAACGATTTTTAGTAAAATACCGCAAGTTTAAGATATTTGCAGGAAAAATAAAATTTGTATCATGAATTTTATATTCTGGGAATAACTTGTAAAATTTTCCTCGTTCTCAACTTGTTGTATTACTGGTAAATTCTAAGAGAGAGACAAAATCTTACTCTGCGTAAAATGCAATCTCGGTAAAGGACAAATTTTAGGTCAAATTGTGTTAACCATTTCCGAGAAATTTTTTGTTGTTGGTTTGAATTTTGAAATACAAGTTGGAAGTCTCTGTTTGTATTTTCCTCGTGGTCATGCTAAGAGCATGGAATTTCAAAGTCATCATATAGTCATCTGTATTTTAAAAATCTGACTATCGCTTTAGCCTATGTATCCTTATATTTACAACGATATGTGCAATGAAATTTTATCTTATTATTTAAGAAGTAGATAGAATAAGCTTTTGTGAAAGTAGTTTGTAGAAGAGTGAGTAGAGATAATCTTGTGAATATAATACATAAGATTTTTTTTTTATTGTCTTTCTTTTGCCTTCGTATTTTTACTTATCCTGCATTTTATAATAAAGCTATTCATTTAAGTAAACAGAAGATGTCATGCTTATAAATCTTACACCTTAAACAATACACAACTTCTTGTATTAGCTTTATATTAATAAAACATTGTTGTGATACAAGTGATAAAAACTTTTTACCATAGCTCCGCGCACAGCATAATCAAAAATGATGCTTTGATTTGGGAGTAAGAGTTCCTTTCAAAATAAATTAATATTTATGTATTTTAATTATTTAATGATAGTCCAACAATGTATAGTTTATTCGGAACATGTTTCTAAGTTTCTCTCGGATATGTTAACATGCATTTCTATTCTTGTAGCGCAGTATATTAGTTCAGATCATTCATTAGTTCAGTTATATTTTAAAGCGTTTGCAACTTAAATGTAATTACTATGCGATTCATAGTTATTTACACAGTTATTTTGTGTGTAAAGCAAGCAGACAAACTGCATGATTGTATTCTGTACATGTGGAAATCACCTGCAAAGTTTTGCTTTTAAATACTATTTTTAATTTTGGCAACAACGCGCATATGCACATGGATGTCACTAAGATTTTATGGTGCTTGCGGTTAGGGAGGGTAGGGAACAAGTGTTTGGCTACTGCACAAAGGTCGCCGCTTGGGGATCCGAAGGCTGCGATGACCATAGAACATACCACTCTAGCATTCGCCTACGTTAACCAGGGAAAACCACGAAAAACCCGGCGCCCACCGGCAATCGAACCCAGGAGCTCTCGAATGCGAGCTTCACACGTTACCGCGGATCCATCTCGCTCGGTAACAGCAATAATTAGCACACAAAAGTTGAAATAAATTTTACCCTCAGTTGCAAGTTTTTCATTATGTAAATTTGCATAGTACGCAAACATTCATAGAAACGGGTTTTAAAAATTCTACAGAAAATCCAGGGATGTCAAGTTAGGTACTGAAGCTATATTATCTGATTATGTGACTGCGTTGTAAGCGAAATCGCTGCTTTCTGTCAGTGTTAATGTTACTGTCTCTGACTTCATTCCATTATAGCACCAATTTAGGTTGGTAATGGAGCCTTTGTTGCTCTATTTTCCAATTAGCATTTATGTATCCTACAAAACACCTATTGTGAAGTATTTCAATGTTTGCTTTTTATTACTTTTTCTGCCATAGTAGGCAGAAAACCTTCCTTTCATAGTAGGTAGGAAAGGTGTTTGCATTTCACTCAAAAATTCGATATCGAGATTTCACCGGAAATACACGTTTTGAGGTTCCCTGAATAAAACAAGGTCTGTGTCTATCTGTGTTCGTATGTCTCTGAGCAGCATAACTCAAAAAACGAAAAGGATATATACCAAACTTGGTATTTAAGTTCACTATCTTGCAAGATGCGACACAAAGGTTTTCAAGAAAATCTCCCAACCCCAAACTACCCTTTTGATCCTGAAAAATGGCTCTAACGATGTTGATTAAAATGCCATATATTAATTATACTTACCTGACAAATAAAACATATCTCTTGAATTTTCTGGGATTAGCCTGAGTAGTAAATGTATATAATGTATAACTGGTAAGCGTTGAGGATAGACGAAAACATACTGCACAAAATGTGGATCTATTTAAAATATATAATTTATTTAAAATAACTTGAATGCTTGAATACTTTTGACATTCTGATAAAGTACTGTCGCAGTTGTATGAAAAGTGTATTCAATTTCAAGGACATCATATAGAGTCTGTTCTTAAACATTTGAGTACCGCGTTTCCTTTGTATCTATAAAGAAATGTGTAATTTAACTGTGTCTGCAAGGTTTATTTCGATTAAAATGAAGTAGAAAAATAAGCTTTCGTAAGAATAATTTGCATACTCACTAATAAGCGCTAGAGGGTAGAGAAATTCATGTGCATGTAACACATCAGATATTTTGCTGCTTGTTACGTTAGAATTTACCTTTCATCTAATACTGTAATGATATTTCCTATTATTAACCACACAGGTGACGTTTATATTTTTGTGTTACGGTACTTTTAGTTGTAAAATACTGTTCAAAGGCTTTAAACACGTATGGTATAAGCTCTTTTGTATTCTGAGTTACACTACTGCATTTCTACATGCAGTTTAGGCATGCAAAAATAATGCACGATACTCGTAATCGTATGCTTACGTCAGAAGGCAAGTACACGAGCTGTCTTCTCTCAGATTGTGAGATTCAAGGGGTTGCAATAGGACGGTGTAATGTTGTTACTCCTTTGTTTACGTAAGACTATTTCACTCAAGCCCCAAATGGGGGATAATAAGCAATCACGTTTACAGGAATGTTGTTTTTGAGCCAATCACGGCCATGATTCTACTCGTGTTTATCGAAATATCTTTACAACCTCCTCCTTTAGGCTCTTCCTTTTTTAATATTCTGAAGAGGTTGGAGTATTATTTTGTAGACTCGGCTACTAATAATCAATGCCGCTAAGTTTAAAGATAAAAATGGCGGAAACGAGGTTTGGCAACGCTTCAAATGAAGATAAAGACGAGATAATTAGGCAGTCTAAGCCTCATAATACTAGGAATAATAGGAAATATATATGGAGCAGTTCGAAAAATTTTGCAAACAGCGAAATTATAAGTTAACATCATCTCCAAGAGAAGACATCAGCAAGATGCTGAAAGAGTAGAGTATCAATAAGAGAAAATCAAACAAAGAGCACAAGGAATACACTATAAAAACAATTTGATATGTTGCAGCTAAAATTATATAAGAAATGTATTTTAAGTAATATCCTATATAGCTCAATCCATTTGAAGACCAGGGGTTTCAAGCGGCGAGGGATGCAAGAAACACAAAAAGAAAACTGCTCTAAAACTTACCGGAAAAAAAAATAAAAAAAAGTATAGTGCAGTGGCCTTAAGAATTCGAAGAATGTGAAACAATAATCAGTTTAAGTGGTAAAACCGAGCGGGACGGCTCAGGAGGCTTCGTCTGTGGCCCGCATTCGGGAGGTCGTGGGTTCAGTCCCCATGGCCGACCTTCCTGACCAATGGGTTTTTTGGGGGGTTTTCCCGGATCACCAAGCAAACGCTGGGAAGGATTCTCATATGCCCCGAATTACCTCTCCCTCAATTTCATATCCATTCTCATTTCACTTCATCTTTCATCCGTGGTTTCTTTCAGGGTTGGTAGTGTCGATGATAGTGTTTTGGTGCAGCGTGGCAGGGGAAAAGGATGTCCTTTGTGACTCTCTCCGTCCCTCGGCTTTTGGCTGGCTGCCGGGGGTATCCAAACCCCCTTGAGGGGCGTTGGGCACCCTCTCTGCGCGATGATGTCCCAGTCTGTCTGTCCGTCTGCCAAGAGGAAAGCTTAGGAGCCCTGTCATTCTTGTGCCGTCACTGCTGGTTCCGGCCGCTCGGTATCTCCTCTCCCCTCATCCTTCCTACCGGGCATGGACCCTTGTCGGGCCTAGGTACAGTATCCCCTATGTGGATCAGTGCCGAGTTCCCTCCGTAACCAATCCAATATGATGAAAATACCCCTGAAGGATTATAAATGAAGTTGTTCCTTATCACTGTGCTAGAATTGCCGTGGCGTGGGGGAGAGAGTGCAAAATGTCAAAATTACCATTTTCAATAGAAGCTGGATCATGACGGTAAGTCAACAGGAAGAATCGCGTACAATCATATTTTCTAGGACGTGCCAAGGCGATAAAAAAGTGGCTGATACCCAATCAGGAAAAGGAGTTGGTGCCCAGTGACATTGTGTAAAATTTCGTTGTATAAACGCACTGGAAAAACCAAAACAGATCGTTTTTGTTACTCCCAGCTCCTTTTACCAAATGTCAGGGATTTGGTATAAGAATTGCCCGGTAGGGCAAAATCAGCTATCGAGGTGGATAAAAATATCAGCTGAAATATATGGATTGGACATAAAAAAGCAGAAAGTGTGTAACCATTCCAGTCGTTCAACTGCAGTGTCACATATGCTTCGAGTGGGATTACAAGAACAAGAGCTAATAAAAATTACCGGGCACGTCGACGCAGCATCGCTTAAACCATATGTGCAACTAAATAAAGAACATCATTCAGATATTGTACACAAATTAAGAAACAATACACCTACTACTTCGTCAGTTACCTAAATATAACCAACAATGAGCAAATTCCTTCAAATTTCAAATTTAATAATTGTGTTTTTAAATAATGTTAATAATAAACCAAGAATTGAAACAAATCAACATTTTTAGTTTTTTCTGTAAATAAAGCCATAATCTATATTGTTCATACATAATATACCAATTAAACAGACTGAAACAATTTTAATTGTTAAAATTGAAACAATTAAGATTTATTAGCCTTCTTATGCGAAGAAAATCATAACCTATAATGCTGATAATATAGGTTTTATTTGTTGGATAAAAGAGCAGTGAATACCAACTGCAAGTTCCGCACGCCAGATGACACAAAAGTATACCTATATGGTCAAGTTGCATACGTATACGATTCTAACTTGTTTACGAAAATAACGACACTTTTATTGCAAATAGTTATAAGTATTTTATTATAATAATCAATATTTTTGGGTAAATCGCTTTATTTTATTCGTAATATAGTCTTAGCAAACGCCACTCACGGTTTCCAGTTCCTGTAGATAAATTCTCGCTTCACTTCGTGATTTGAGTATTTATCGGTGATTTTGGAAATCATTGAGGCTATACTAAAGATAAACACATTATAATCTGCTCGTGGATTCTGGAAGGGGAATCTATGCATTCCCCTGTTTCACCATTTTTGAGGAATTCGCCGATGCAGCTGAATGCATCCCTTAGGTGTTCTAATATTTTTATCGCTTTAAACTTATATTAAAAGCCGCGGTTCTTGGATGGAAAGAGCCATTAGACATATTTTTTCCTGTATTCTGTTAAGCGATTCACAAAAATATATTCCGGAGTATTTTTGCGCCATCAAATTTTTGAAAAATATACATTGTGCGTTATATTTTGCTGCCAGGCGGTGAAGTCCATGTAGTTGGTCAAATTCATTGTTTGTAGCGGTGTAACAATAAGAGCAACACGGGAACGGAGAAACAAACATTTAGTATAATGCTCATCTCCATGAGATGCGAAGACAACATCGCATCCACTCAGCAGAAGGGCCTGAGTTCCAGTCTCGGTCGCTGTGAGTTGACGGGGTAAATTTATTCCGGTATAATACCTTACCCTGAAATAAAGAAAAGCTCTTTGGAATCCAATCTCATTTGACAGCTCATTAATCATCATCGCATTAATGAGTGATCACGCAGTACAGTCAGCAGAGCACCAAAGGTTGTATGAGAGGACCCGAGTTTGATAACCGGTTCGGGATCTGATGTTTGTATATAAGCACGTGTATAATATCGCTTGGTATGGGATGATTTTGTGTAGAGCGGGGAATAAAAAATGTTAATTTAGTCTTTCAGTACCTTAACTTAGAGAGAGAGAGAAATGAAAAATAAAAATAAATCTGCAGCCTTTTGTAGCATTCCTAATTCGACTACAGGGTAATTTTATTAAAGTACGATAGGTATATGGCAGAACAGCAACTGTTCTACATGTTTTATTATGCTCACTTTTTCCTTTAAATGCTTAGTTTTACCCCTATGTATTACTGCTGTGTCGTATAAATCGTAATTATCGATAGAGTGAAAAAGTGGCTACTAGAGAATGCCGGCGTGCGATGCCATTACCTAGCATACGATCCAAATAATTTTGGTATCGCCAGCGCGACTAATACTGTACGCCGCGTCATTTTTTCTGTTACTGTATGTTTAATAAAAATATCTTAGGTCTTAATCTCCTATGTTAAATTTTTAAGCGAAATAATTCATTTTATGTACTATACTTATAAACTGCTAAGTAAAATTTACTCTTTTTTCTTTTATTTATCTTCACAAGTTCACACATGAACATCTCGTTTTCTGTAATTCAGACATTCTTTTGTATTTTCCTTTACTATCCGAGGGTTTAAAAAATGTATCTATTTAATTCTTACTTTATCTATCACCTCCTTGGAACTGACTTGCAAGTTAAGTAAAACTCTGTTTAAATAATTGTTTGAGTTACTATAATTTTATGTCACCGGTGCAATGATTAAGCCTCTCGAGCATAAGAAGAAAGGGATAACGAGTTTCTGCTCAACTGTGGCTGCACGGTGTACATTTTCGCCTAAGGTGAAAGAAAAGATGGTTTCCGCGCAAGTGTCAATACGTTCATCTGTTATCACACACCTACCTACCCGTACCGTTCCGAAACTCGCCGCATATTCTACACTGGATCAGTAGTCATATAACTCCTCAAGCATGAATTGTATTATCCATTTGCAAGGGAAAACGCGAAGTTACTAAATGTCTTCTCTTTCCAAAGTTTTTTTTCACGAATCTATTTTAGATAAGTGCATATGTTATAGTACATAAAATCAGTGCCCAAGATAAAAATGACCAAGAATGTATAACTGAACAGTACATACCTACAAGAAAATGGCATTTTACAGAGGTTTTAGAATTTCAGTGCTGGCGATGGGTTTCTGCAGAAGTTAGGTTTCAGTGATGAGCTTGCTTATTTTAGCAGTTACCAGCATAGATAATTGCCGCATATGGGGACCGAAGAAAAAAGACACCTGTAACCCTCGGTGATGAATTTGCAGGTTATGTTGCAAAGCGGAACTTAGCTGCTTCTGCAGCATCAGACGCTCAACTTATTTCAGGGGTTTTCTAACATCCCTGTAGTGATGTCTTGCGAGTTACAGGAGAAGCACGAAAAGAAGTGTACTTGTAACTTCAAAGTTACCTCTGCCATTTGCTAAATTGGCTTTATCATACTTGATTACGATTTAAACAAGTTATTAAACTTTGCTACTCTTAGAGGTTCTACCGAACATTCTGTGTATAACGAATTCGCCCAATGGACCGCATCTCAGAATTCCTGCTGGTCATATGTGTCGGGTCATAGGTGTGTATGTTGGTCTAATCTAGAATCAGCAAAATTATATGCACAGGGCCTTTTATTTCTTTCTTTTGTTGTTGTTATCCTTTCCATTTGTACCTTCTCTACCATGGATGTACATAGTAGGTAGAGAAAGTATTGCATTCCACCCAAAAATTTTATACCGAGATTCCACCCGAAATTCATTTTTTGAGTACCTTTGAATCCAAAAATCCGTAACTTCAGTATCTTCCAAAGATGCGGCAGGAAGATTTCCAAGAAAATCTCCCACCACAAACTACCCTTTGCATATTTTTACTTTCTCTACTACGTATAGTAAGTAGGGGAAGTATTTTATTCCACCCAAAAATTCGATACCGAGATTTCACCGGAAATACATGTTTTGAGACCCTCTGAATCCAAAAAAAGCATTTTTGGAAACATGTCCGTGTGTGTGTGTGTGTGTGTGTGTGTGTGTGTGTGTGTGTGTGTGTGTCTGTCTGTCTGTCTTTGAACAGCATAACTCACAAACGAACAGTCGGATAAACACCAAACTTGGTATTTAGGTTCAGTATCTTCCAAGGATGCGACACAAAGGTTTTCAAGAAAATCCCCCCACCCCAGATTACCCTTTACATGGAAGATTTTTCGAAAATTTTAATTTTCTCAAAAATGGCTCTAACGAGTTCGATTAAAATATCATATGTTTAAGATATTTTTATGACAAATAAAATGTATATCTCGAATTTCCTGGGAATGTCTCCAAAAGTATTCTTCATTGTGAACGACTTTTCCATAACTGGTAAACCATAAGAGATAGACAAACTTTTACTACACAAAAATGCAGATCGCGTTAAAATACACAATTTATGTCATATACATTTTTTTTGTTGAGTGAACCATTTTCCAGATATTACTTGTTATTCCCTTAAATTTTTCAATACTTATTTTCTCAAATGGGAATTCGTTATTCATTTTTGTCTTGGATATGCAAAGAGTATTAATCTGTGGCAAAGGGAATGGTGCTGCACCTAGCAACCAGCTATTAAGAGATATGTATGTGCTTAAAGGCTACTGTATTTCCAAATTGCCCTTGTAAATATATATTCCCCTTACATCTACAAGAAAATTAGCAATAAGATAGACTCTGCAAATGTTTATCTCGATTAACATGAAGTAGATGGAGAATAAGCGTTTGTATAAATAGTTTGTACAAGAGTAGAGAAAGTCATGTGAGTGTAACACATAAGATTTTTTATTCTCTAAATAATGACTCCGATTTTAATTAAATTGCCATATATTAAAGATATTTACATAAAACCTAAAATGAATATCCTGAATTTTGTGGCAATAGCCTGTGAATTCCTCTTCATTCGGAAGGAATTTTATATAATCTTGTATAACTGGTAAACACTAATCGATAGACGAAAACGTACTATAAAGAATGTAGATCTCCTTAAAACGCACACTTTATTTCAAATAACTCTTTTTGTGGCATGGCCATTTCCGAGATTTCCTATTAATAGTTCGAATTGTTCAATAGTTTGGTCATTCTTTTCAAGTACCTTCGATATTGAGATGTTTCTCGCGATTGCATCAAAGAGTATAGGATTTTAAAGCCAGTACATAGCATCTAGTGCTTAAACTTTTGACTATCGTTATTCCCTTTATAACGAAATCTGTAATGCAGCTATTTCCGGGCAGTTTTATTTGGATTAAAAGGAAGAAGTTAGGAAAATGAACTTTCGTAAGAATAATCTGTATATCCACTAATAAGCTCTAGAGGGTAGAGGAGCTAGCTGAGTGCAACACATCAGATATTCTTTTTTTTATTTTTTTTTATTTAGTGTTACTAAGCGCGCGCGTACAGGTGTCCAGCAGCTCCAGTGTTGCCAACTCTTGGTGATGAAAAGTGACTAAAAGTGACTGTCAAAAAGGCCAGAAATGTCTAGGTATAGGATAGTTTATACGCAATTCAGATTTAATACTAATAATAGACATGGCGGGAAGTTTTCATCCCCGTAAAATAATTTTTCTGGCTTGTCAAAGGAATTTATTTCATTCAGAAATGCTTTCTTACTTCTCATCTCAAAATGCTTACGAATAGTATGGTCACGCTAGACAAATAGTCAAAGAGAAATTAAACATTGGGATTGAGCACTCGCCGGTCACAAATTTCATGCGACATGCCACATGTAAACAGTAATTATCCACACAAATATGAACTTGAAGCTTGCATGTGTCTATAGGCTGCAACCTCCCTGTCCCCACTCCTCAAACACAGACATCAAAGTGTGGAAATTTACAAATGAAAGATTGTGAATCAGATGTTTTACCTGGTCGATCAATTTTTCATTAATACATGTATTATATGATGTATATTTCTCATTGATACTTTGGCGATTTTAATTTAAAAATTAGTCAACAGAAATTGAAAAATAGCTAGAAATGGTTGAATATTTAGAAAAATAGCTACACTTGGCTCAATCATTATATAAAAGGCTGGAAATGCCTTTAGTGGATTTTTGCCAAACTAAAAGTCCTTCAAAAGGCTAGATTTAGACATAAAAGGGCTAAATTGGCATCACCGTAGATAGTGTTCGGCCTGGTATACATCTACAAGTTTACGCCTTTCCCCTCTCCTTTTCTCTCAGAACAAACGAAAATATAAACATGAATTGGAACCATAAATAGGCTAAATTTCAGGCTATAAGCATTTTACGATTTTATATGGCTAAACGCTACTGTGAAAATGCTAGATTTAGCCATAAAATGGCTAAGTTGGCAACAATGAGCAGCTCACAGTCTCTGACAGGAATGCAATCAGTCTTCAGTTCAGTAAACAATTCCATAACACCGTTATATCTGATACTGGACGCGATCGTCTAACTTCGCTTACGCCAGTAGTGCCAACGTTGAGTATGAATTTTGCTAGATTAAAGAGAAGGCTGTTCGGAGCGTTTGTTCACCTCTGAAGTGTGATATAGAGTATTATATGAAACTACAAGAGAAAGGGAGAAATTCAGAGGTAGTTTTTCTCGAAACTACTTTTTAGAGTTCACATGATTCACATTTCCGCGCACTCGCCTTTAGTTCTCCTGGTCAAGTTAAGGAGAATTTACCTAGAAATTGAGGCAGTATTTTATATCACAACACTGTGAATGCCAGAGTGATTGTAGTGTAAATTAACATTATTGTATGACAATGATTTGAGATATTTGTTAATTATAAGCATTGTTAGGAAATAAGTTTACACGGCCTCACTGAAACTGACAATAGGAGCGGGTAACAATTAAGCGATGGGGTGAATTGTTTATCACTTAGAAGAGACAAGCAAATGACGTCAGAGTAGCGCGCTTTTCTTTAGAAATGGAGGGAATATCTTCCCTAGAGCATATGTGTTCGTAATTTTGATTTGATAAAAAAATAGATGCTAATGTTGGCGCGCTTTATTAAACAATAGCAGCTCGATTATAATATTTAGGCATATCGGGGTGAGGGAGTATAAATTCTAAAGCCAGAGACAAGTATCGCACAGTTTAATAGAATCATTCACGGGTTACACGTCGCGTAGTTCAACAGAAGCATTCACGAAGTACACATTACGTAATTCTACAGAATCTCTCGCGTGGTAAAGTTAGTTACAAAATGTGAAATACGCGAATTAATAATGTGCGGCAAATAAGTGATTATAGTTGCATTCGAAAATATAACAGTTTCAGTCGGGCGTGTATCAAGAGTAAATATGTGAAATTAATGAAGTGTGACGGCAATAAAAGTCTAAAAAACAAATTCTTTTATCAGTGTTATCTTTAGTAACAACTCCTTTCCGTTTACACACCCTGTTCAAGAGATTTGCTCGATTGAGTAATAATAACTAGCCGGAGGACAAAGAACCCAAAATAGTAAAACAATAACAGGCGCTCAGCAAATACGATAACACAAACGATACCGCGACAAAATTAGCTACACTACCCACATGAACTGTTTCTTACATTATTGTTGACGTGAATACCAAATTCCTTCTTACTTTGTCAGCACTTGCCGAATGCTTGCTTCTTGCAGTAGTTACTCTAAGAAGTTACAATTGAAACTGACATATATCAGCTATGGCTATGAGAGATTGTAGCGTAAAGAATATTACTGCCAAGTTTGGGGTCTCGAAACTGTGATCCTCCAGATGACAGAACACCAAAGCCAAATGTTCTAGCGACCACGTTTATCGATTCTTTGTTATAGGACTCGAAGTGCTTAAAAAGGTATTAATGAATCAGTATGAAACCTCATTGCATTGTCTGTTCGATGAATTACCTACCACAAATATAAAAGCAAGAAAGGAAGTATTTTAAGATCTAAATTAAATGAATATGATATAGAACAATATGTAATCTATTCTAAAATGTACTTATTTCTAAAGTGAAACTATTTATCATACCAAAGTTATTAATTAAATTATTATTCCCATCATTATCAGAAGAAGAGCAACTTATTTTATTTCCTTCCAGCTAGCTGTCTTTTATCCTTGTATCTCTTACATCTCCCAATTCGGAGAACAAATGTGTCAGTTTGAGCTGCAGGTCTCCGGATATTCATTAATGATTTTACATCCGTGGTGTACAATTCCATGATGTGTGTTTTCGTTATAATTACTCTTCTAAGCTGTCATTAGGTTATTATCATTGTTGTTTATCCTAGCCTATTTCATAGCGTCACTTTTAATGTCGCAGATCTGCTGGTTATGTTTGCGTGTGTCTAATAATTTGCACCTGCAGAGGTCCTATTAGCTCTTGAAAAACTTGGCCACACAGACACCGACCTAACGGATATCCAAATCCTAAATTAAGTAAATCAAACCATAAAATAGCTTTATAGTTTACTTTTCATTCCCATAACGTATAATAGAACTTTATTAACATTTTCACGATGTCGTTATCTCTAACCCTAGCTATAAGCATGCTTGTAGACTAAAGCGGGATTTCATTGCCTGGCAGCTGCTAAATAATGAGGCAGATGTTCTCGAATGTTGTGACCAAGAATTTTGAACCTTTATCACCAGGTGCTGCAACTGTACTTTGCTAGAACACGCCAATCAGAAGCATGAAATTTTCAGAGTGCACACGACATTACTCAAACGATCTCTTCTAGTTATCACTACTCCCACAATATTTGATGATACAAATGATTAATGCCGTCCTAATACTATTGTCGAGCATTCGTCAAGTGACGAGACTCTGAAATACGCCCTTACGCTAAGATACCTCTTATTTAGGGAACATTGCTATTGAATTTTCACAATTACAATTTTACGCTGCATTTTCATTTTTTAATTTTAATTGCTATTTTAACGCACCATCAATGAGAAGCATACCAAATCTGAAATTAATCGGACTACTTCTTTTGAAAATATTAAGGAATGTGTCGGTGAAACTCGATTAATATGGTAATAACCAGACCATTTTATCATTTATGAATCTTGCTCCTAGTTTCATGTAAAAGTTTGTGTTCTGAACTATTCCAGTATTTAAAACGTACTACCATTTTGATGGTTTAAGCCTTGAATGGGTCTTTCTCGTGGAAAATATTCCTTGCAATACAATTGTTCTTAAAATTTCCGCATTGGTATATAAATGGTGAAATAAAACATCAAATTAGTATTTTTGTACAAATCAAAGGTGAGTAATTAAATACTTGCTCTGCCACTTAAATTAAATAGCGAAAAGTAATAGGTGCTGTTCAAAAAAACCCAGTCGGATGCTTAATATTGTTATTAAAAGCTCAATTTGTCATAAACATTTAAATACATATATAAAATTAATAAAAGATTAATGTCTTAAAAGTGGTTCAAATAGGACTTCTAACAAACGTCCCTAGATAATCTTAAACTAAGCGCCATGAACTTGGTCACATGCAACATGCAGATAACCACTCATCTGCTTATACTATAAGTCGGCATTAATTGGAAACGAGCTAATGTGTGGGAAAAAATCAAAACTTTTTCAAACACAATACAGTGTTTGAAACTTCAAGCAGGTAAATCTTACTATACGCAAATACGAATATTTCAGAAACACCTACTTGCTTTAAGAAAGCTTACTTTACTTAAAGTATTTGTTTTATGAATTCTATGCTTTCTATTATAACTACTTTTCTATCTCTTTGGTTGTCAAAATATAAAAGTTAATGAGAATGAACAGGAGCTCACAGGCTGTTAATAAAAAGAAATCTGATTTGTTGCACTCACATGACTTTCTCTACTCTTGTACAAACTATTTTTACAAACTCTTATTCTGCATCTACTTAATGTTAATCGAGATAAACATTTACAGAAACCAATAACGAATTCCTATTTAAGCAGAAGTATACGTATTGAAAAATTCTAACAGATACCAAGGAATATCTCGGAAATGGTTCATTGGACAAAAAAAGTGTATGCTATAAAATTTGTGTTTTACGAGATTTAGATTTTTTGTCTAGTAAAATGTCTATCTCTTGTGGTTCACCAGTTTGCGAAGGTCATTCAGAATGAAGAGGACGTTTGGGGGCATTCCCAGAAAATTCAAGATGTACGTTTCATTTGCTATAAAAATATTTTAAGCATATGGTACTTTAATCAAAATCGTTAGCCATTTTTGAGAAAATAAAAATTTTCGAAAAATGTTCCATATAAACGAGAACCTGGGGTTGGGGATTTTCTTGAAAATCTTCGTGTCGCATCCTTAGAAGATATTAAACTCAAATATCAAGTTTGGTATTTATCCAAATTTCCGTTTTAAGTCATGCTGTTCAAAGACTGAAACAGACTCACCACAGACATGTTTCCAACAATGCTTTATTTGGATTCAGGGCATCTCAAAACATGTAGAGAAAGTAAAAATGTTATGTGCTATATTCACATGATCTCTGTCCATTCTTCAACAATTATTCTTACAAAAGCTTATTGTTCTATCTGTTTCATGTTAATCGAGATTAACATTTGCAGAATACAGCAAACTTAAGCTATAGACAAACCTTATAAGAACGGACCACTATGTGATGGCTTTAAAATTCCGTTCTCTTTGTATGACCGCGAGAATAAGAGAAAACCGTTTTCCATTTAAAAGTGTAAGGCTTTGGCAGTTCAAACCTATAATAAGGAATATCCCGGAATTGGTTAACCCATAAAAAATTTGACAAATTGCGTGATTTCACGAATTCTACAATTTTTGTATAGTAAATTGTTGTCTACCTTCTTCAGTTTACGTTACAAGAACTTCATTTAGAATGAAGAAGACTTCACAGGCTATTCTCAGAAAATTGAGGTATACATTTTGTTTGTCTCAAAATCGTAGGAACTATTTTTGAGAAAATAAAACAAATTCAAATTGTTCCATGTAAAGGATAGTTTGTGGCGGATGGGTCTTGAAAATCGTCGTATCACATCCTTGGAGGGAGGGAGCTTAAATGTGTAATATAACCGACTTTTCATTATTGGGTTATTCGCAGACACACGGACAGACGCACATGGACCTTATTCAAAATTTATTTATTTGTCTTTTTGGATTCAGCGAGCCTTAACATATGTATCTCATAGCTAGTGACATTTCGGTATCGAAATTTGGGAGGAATGCAATACTTCCTCTACTTCCTATACATAAGCCGGAGAGAAAGTAAAAATTCAAGATTTTATTTAACATATCTTTTATCTCATACGCACACTACTTCAAAAATCATTAAAATGGTTTTTTGATATATGACATTGTTTTTATCTAAGCACCTGTTTGGAAGTATGAAAATTTTCCGAAAATCTTTACACCAGTTTTGTCATTTCCGAGTTACGCTATTTCTCTGCCCCCTATCTCTTTCTCTCTCTCTCTCTCTCTCACACACACACACACACACCTACTAATATTCTATCTTTGACACGGTAATGCATATGTAAACTTCGGAGAATGCAAAGTATGCAATAATCTTCTTGAAATTTTTGTCACTTATTTCACAAAATAGTAGTAATGTTTCTGCCATGCTTCAAAATTTTAGCATGCATGGTTATTTAATATTAATTTTTTATTGTGTAAATTCACTGTTCTAATAAAAATAGCCCACATGATATATTTTAAAGATATGCACTTAAAAAATTCAGATCTTACATAAATGAGTGAGAAAATATATAATGTATCAGATTTGTGTTATTAAATCATAATTAGGGTAGAAAAATTATTACTTTTTGTTCTCTCCAAAATTCTAGAATTCCAAAAGCTATAAATTTGTTTCTCAAAATTGTTGTATTATTTTAAAAAATTATATGGTCCCATTCTTTAATACACTTTTGAGGCAGAACAAAAAGTTGGAAACAGATTAGTAAAACGTCGAATTGTTTGGAGCATTTTGAGTATGGAAAAAAAAAAAGGAAAGCTGAAAAAAGGTTGGCAAGAAAACAAGGTTCACTGTTGGGCATACTTATTAACAAGCATATAGCATATACCTCTACATTTATAGCTTCAATTAATTTGTAGTTTACGTGCACCAAGTGAATAAAGCAATGTGTTTTCTTAAAGTTTAGAATTAATTCTGAAAAAAAATTAATGTTTTAGTTTTTTATAATTTTCGGCCAAATTTCTCAGATCATTACCTTAAAGGATAAATATGATAAAAAATCAACTGAAACAGAAGTATCTTGTGTGATTTATAGTATTTTGTTTAATAATAATAATAAATAATAATAATAATAATAATAATAATAATAATAATAATAATATGAAAGTTCATCACTGAACATGAGAAGTAGAGGTAGAAGTAGATGTAATAAGCTGTAGACTTGCTACTTTTAAATTTCAAATGTGTTTTAAATAACAAGGGAGAATTTAAGCAGCATTATTGTTTATCCTTACAAAAGAATCAATGGACAATAACATAGTTTGATACTTACCTTAAAAAAAACAACAAAAGCTCACTTTTAAAGGAATGGGGGTTATGATGGATTTTATTTTATATTTTTTTATTTCAGAACTTCCAGTACATAGTGATCAGTAGCACATATATCTCATAGCTATTCTAGTTTCAAAAGGAATTGTCTAGAAATAAATTTCTCATATTTTGTAGAAACTCAATAACATTAACCAGTACTGTAGCTGTTAATTTAACTGCTCCAGTTATCACTGACATATTCTTCCTAAACTTAAAATATTTCCTAAAATAAGACCTACTTGTACTTGCTTTATACAGCAAATATTCTGAAATGTCTTTGGGATTAAAAAGCTAGAGATAATGTTGAAGCGAATTTGAAGCCAAAGGGCTTCTTTAAACAGGTTACATCAATGAAGGATATCACTAGCAAAAGTGTCATGGAGGGTTATTTTACAAGAAAATAAGAAAAATGGTTATGCAGCTGAACAAAACCATTTAAATTTATATTTCATCTTATACCACTTCCAGCACTGTTAGTGTCATATTGGTTTTTGTGCATGTGTATCATGGCATTTGGATCAACAACTCAAAAGTAACAACATAGCTTCGACATTTATATCTTGCAAAGGATGGGAATCTTAATTCAGTAGTATGCTTTTGTAAAATATATAACAATACTTATTACCAGTATACGTGTTAGATCAGTATATATTTCCTTTTCAGTTCTGCGTTATTGGCTGTAAGATTTCTAAAGTTAATTTAAACATTTAGATATGTGAATTTCCATGTTACTATTCTCTAAGGAAGAAAGTTATAAATGCTTAGGACAAAATATTTTACCGAGACCTGAGTAAAAACGCCACATATTTTGAAGTGGTAACTACATACTGTAAATTTGAGGATTTGTGTGTTAATTGTTGTGGGGAGCGAGCTTCTTTCAGAAAGTGGACAGTTGTTATATCCCCTTATCCCTAGAAAACAAACACATTTCCAATTTTATATTGCAGTGGCATGATACTTAAGGGAAGAAAGATGTATCTCAAATGCAGCAGCCAAAATGAGGATCCTCTTTTCACCTGAGGAGCTTATTTTTGAAATGCCTCTTGTGAAGAGTTGTTAAAATTGAGTACTTTTGCATTTTTCCTATAGAATGTAGCTATTTCTGTGGGACATGTTTTCATTCCTTCTTAACTTCTAAGAAACCCCCCAAAAAACTTATGTTGAAGGTACGAATTATTTGAAAAAAAAAATCAATAAAGCTTCATGGCATAACAAAATTATACTTAGCTAACTTAAGTATGAATAAATGCTTTTCTTGATTTGCCAGTATTTTGCCTGCATGGCCAACAGGTATTTTGATATAAAGTCATCAGCTCATATAAAATATATAAGAAGAATAAAATATAGTAAAAATTCCTATAGAATGTGGTTCATCAATCTTAAGATATAAACAGTGCTAGTCTTTTACACTGTTGCCACTGCACGGTTGCTAGCCATGAATGATTAAAATTACCCAAAATAAAAGTGAATGATTCTAATGTTTAAAAAGAATGGTAGGGATACAATTGCAAATAAAGCCTTGAATCATTGAACCCAAAGGAAAGAAAAGCGAAGGTAGCATATGAAGAAAGTTGTTTAATGAGTTGCCTTGGAATTACCACAGGCTGCTATAATAACTTCATATAGCAATTATTATTATTATTATTATTATTATTATTATTATTATTATTATTATTATTATTATTATTAAATAATTATAGTAAGCAAACCAGGGTCACTTCTGGCTGAGCAGATGCACTAAATACTGCTCCGGTTAATGCTTTTAATTTGACCTTAGTAATTGCATCCTCTGATGAACAGGGGGCAAATGTCATTTTATTGTACAACTGTTCACTCTCCCTAATGCACCTATTGAACTAAAAACATGGCCGCGAGGTACAACAGACAGATTTATTAGTAGTGTACTGTAGTATTGTACTTTCGCAGATCTATTGAAGCCTAGAAATAGAAATATTAATGCATATAAAATCTGTGTTAATCTTCCCTGTCATTCATACATGGATGATTTACCTCTTACTTGGGTCACAGCTACTTAACTTGATTCTTTTTAGTAATCAAGAGTTAATCTTGAAACTGTAAATGTCTATGACCTACACTTTAATGTATTAACTACTCTGTTGTGGAAAGTAAGTGTCTATCTTGTACATGTTAGGTAAAATTTGAGTGTTTAAATTTTATCTGATGATGATGATGATGATGATGTACAGATAATTGCATTTTTGAAACATTTCTGTAAATTACTTTACCTACTCTTTAGAGAAGTAGTATCATTGCTCAACTTTCAATATTAAATTAAAGTTTCTCTATTGATAGAAACTGTAGTTCCCTCTTCTCATGAAATATCATGAATAAGTTGCATTATGACAATAATTCTCTATTGACTCAGAATTCTATAATCACACTAGTGTACAGAACGAGAAACTTCTTACCAATAATGAATAAAATTTATTGCTGTGCATGCAAGATGGGTGTGAACTGTGATGACAAACTTTCTGAAGCTGTTCAGAGATCCTTCCTGAGTGTTTTAATGCATGACATACATGGCCTCTAGCAGTGCATTACTGGCTAATTGCATTCTATTCCTTAAGGCAATGCATTTCTGAAAAATTAAATAGCCACAATTTTCTTTTTATCAACTTAAAATTTTTACAACATATGCAGAACATGGACAAATGGAATGTACAAACCATTTTTTAACCTAATGCAAAATACTTCTTGAGCCAAACAGCTTATTATTGGAAGCTCTCCTGAAAATTTCAAGTATTTAAACTTGTGGTATACAGAACGTTTTGAAGGGTGAAGGAAGAAAACGAAAGAGAGCTGAGAAAAATCGGCTTGAAGTAAAACACCTTCACCTAGAAGTAGCCTTTAAAATGATCAACACTAATAAAACAAAAATCTAAATTTTCATAATGTTTTACAAAAGCTACCACTGTTCTCTCAAAATTGGAGGGAGTGATACTGCTGATGATTCACAGGCATATATGGTTCAACATAACAGGGTGTTGGGACATCTTTAGGTATGTATGTGAATTTACAGTTTGGGCAACAATGAGCTGGTTTGCCATGTTCCTATTCCATGGCCAGCTGAATCATCAAATATGACACTGGTATAATTTTAATTCTGGGGGTCATGTAAAGAGCCCATTCTCCAGTCAACACTTCTATGAACCTGATTCATTGTTGTAAATGCTAAAGATGTATTCCAATCTCTTTAAATGCTAGAATCTGTAAGACATTCCATGATGCAATGTTATACAGTTGTTCATGAATATGTGGTCAACACTTTGAGCAGCTAATTAAAAAAAGAAAGTTCTGTATAAAAGTAACAGAACAGGTATGGAACGGTAATGTAACAAAAGTATATTGTTTGAGATTTATTGCATTATTTATGTAATCTACTTTGTAAGTTTTTGGTTATCTGTTCCTGCACAAAGAACCAGAAGTTAGTTGTACAGTTTATTGTAATACCAAACCGGATTTTACACAGTCCAAGAAATATTAAATGTCCATCACATTAACATCAATATATAACTGGGGAGCTTGGGACACATGTATCAAAATACTTGGCACATAGTAGTTACAGTTGATATCCATTCTATAGGTTTAGACCAAATGCATCAAGTGGCTGTAAATTAACAATTACAATTAAAGTTAAGCTTGTTTATTTTTCTTAATAAATAGCTCCTTGCTTAATAAACCTATATTCCCAGTTTCTATGATTGTATTAATTCATTAAGTAAATAAAATGTGTAAACTTCCTTAATATTACCCACTGTGACTTCTTGACGGATATTGCTAATAAAGTTAAGAGTAAAACATTTCCCATAGAAGTTATAAATAGGATGGTATAGAAAGTATACACAAATACATGACTGTGTTTACTTTCTTTGGTATGATTAATAATAATAATAATAATAATAATAATAATAATAATAATAATAATAATAATAATAATAATAATAATAATAATAATAATAATAATAATAATAATATCATCATCATTAGCAGCAGCAAACATTCTTGGTATATTTGTTAAGTTTTTTTTTTGCTTTGTAGACAATCAAATGATTTTGTTTTTATGACTAGAGGCTTGCATCCTCTTACGCATTATTATTCCCAGATAACTTTATTCTTAATCAAGAAATTGAATTACTTTTACAATATTATTTATGAACATGAATAAAACAGATCTGCAGTATGTTTAGTATTAATTCTCCATAATGAAATAAGTCTATTGTTCCTATTTCCTTGCCAATTTAACATGGAGCACGCCTAACTTGGTCCTGTTTTGTAACTGGGTAGACAGATCTTTATGCAGAATTAATATTTTTTAAGGCTGTATTTTGAAATAATTTTAATTTTTTAGGCTAGGTAATTTGTGAAAAAGAATCAGCAAAAAGCATTCTCTGCCTTTTAGATTTAAAAATCATATTGGATATTTGATTTTCAAAATACCTATTCCTTTATCCTTCAAATTTCTGGTATTCTTAATTGTGCATTTAACTGCCTAGGTACAGAAAATTGGATATTATTTTATTCTATTTTTTCTCACATTCAAAATCCTCAATGTTCTGCATTCATTGAAATTCTATATATGACAAAAGTTGTGGAACAAAAGACTGGAAATTTGTTGCAGATATTCTTGAATATATTGCAAAGAATGTGGTGTGTATTTTTCTGTGTACTTTATGGGGAAAATTAAACTAGGCAAAATAATTTCAATATTTATATTATACAATAACTGTTACAATTATGACTCCTAAATAAGCAAATAAAATTTTAAAAACCTAAGTTAGTTTTTGTGCACATTCAAGGAGCTTGTATTTTATATAGGTATTTATTTTTTAAGACTTTGTAACTGTGGCATTTTTATAGAACATTTAATTAACATAATTACTTAAGACTGTAAAAATAGATGTATTAAAATTGGTTTAACACGTAATTATACAGTATTTATAAAAAGCGTGGTTAAAATTGTAGGATCTTGAATAAAAGTTGTATGAAACATTATACAAGTTACAATTTACGCTTTTTGCACCATAAAAAGCAATTAACTGGTGAATTGGTCTGCCCTTTTTACTCTCATTGACAATTGAATTATATCTGAGAATAGTAACAGTGTCTTCATTGTTTCTACATGTAATACAACATGCAATAGTAGCATGTTTTTGAGAGTAATTAGATTGTTGAACTGCTTGAAACATGAAAGATTAAGTATGGAATAAATGTACATTATTTTCTTGTACATGTAGTGCAAATGTTTCACTATTGATGTTTACATCAGAAGAAGGAGTTCCCATTTCAAGCAAAGTGGAAGATGTTGAAACATTGGTTCTTGACAACAGTAAAATGAATGGTCTTGTATTAATTTGCTCTGAGAAGGAAGTTACCCTGAAATTAGCTCATTGATAGGCTTTTACAGGCCAAAGGAAGAAAAAAAATTGTTTCATGTAGTTGTTTTATCAATGCATATTTCCAAAGGATTTCCCTTACTTTTACCTATGATATGATAAACTAAAACTTTTTATGTATTAATGTGTTGCACTTTAATCATGTAGTAATGTTTATATAATAATAGAGTATTTGTTTGGAGAACTGTAATAATATTACACCTTTCTGAGTTATAAGAGATAAAGTTGCAGAAAGCATCTACAAAATTTATTTTGCCCAGGTGCATGGATGATCTACCAAGACACCTATCAGTTCTGCTTGTTCTTGACTCCAAGCAGTTTCTTGCAAGTAGTTTCAGTGCCTAATGCTGACTTAACCAATTACTTCAGTTAGTTTGAAACTGCAAACGTATATAAACTACATGTGTTTTTATGAATATTTTATACATTGTCAATGTAAATAAATATTGCCACAATCACTACCAGAGCCACATATATGGGAGACTGGATTCCAGGCCTTTGGAAGTCTGAAAGTGCCTAGGTGATAAAATATCAGTAGTTATTTTACTTCAACATGATATACTATTTCATGCTATTCCCCACTATTGGCATTGTCAATAGCTTATTGCTGTTGTACAAATTACATGATACCTTGTGATGAATTTCATAAAACGTGGCCTATCATCATCCTAATCAACAACAACAATAATAATAATATTTTATACAAGTAATTTACAATTAATTATGCCATAGTTAATTCTTTTAATGTTGTGGTTTATTGCAAACAGGAATTTGTTTATACAATGGTAATGCAAAGAAATGCCTTATCTGCATAAATGTAATGTTAACCAATAGATTCGTATGAGAAATAATTGTCTATGGCAAACAATAATGAAAATGCTGATAGTTATATAAATAAATAAAATGACTAAGAACTTTAACATCAATAGTTTAATAATATTAATAAACTTAGTGTTCATTTATCACTTAGGCCAATAATAAATTTACAAAACGTTTAATGCTAAATATAATTTGAAAACATCATTTTACTAAAATATGAATATAACAAAACAGATACCTGTTTCAGATAAATTTTGGTCATCCAATTTTGAAATAAAGGTGAAATCTTAAAAGGCAATATATGGATTGACAAAATAAATTATTTAAAGAAAATCTGTGTTACAAAGAATGCACATGAAGCTAATGGTTTTATTGTCAATCTTCTCTATCTCGGATAAGAATCATTTTGAAATAAGCGGTGGAGAAGAGTTAACACAGCACTCCTCGTGTTTCATGCACATATATTGTTGCACTTTGAAGTTATACATATAGTGTACAATTATTACATGCAGTATACAGAGACTATTGACAAATTAGGCTATCAGCCTTCTGAGATTGTACCTGAGAGACCTAACATCAATTGATAGTTTATGGCTATTGTTATTAGTAGACTTTGGATTTTAGGCTAAATACCTACTTCTTAAATGTGCGAATAAACTTAAACGTTAGATATCTTAATGTTCTATAAAGGAGGCTTTAAGATACATAAAATGCCTTTGCTGACCACTGAAACCTATTTTAAAGTAAGTTTTAGAGCCTAAAAATTTCTGTTTTTTTATCATTAGTGTAGTTATATTATTTTTATATGCTGCAGTGAAAGATAATGGGGTTGGTTTGATTCAAATACTTTGTAATAGTTGGTTGTAGGAACGAGCACTTTCAAGAAAAACACTGGTTTATTTTAGTGCTTTATAGCTTGATTCACTCATTCTATAGAAAAAGAAAAAGAATTAGCCCCCTTAGGGTCTCTTCGTCATCCTTTGGTATTGGTCGATGATTGCAGTACAACAGATATCCTTTCCAAAAGGTAAGAACGGCCAGTGTCATATTTCCCATCATTTTGTGAGTTGCATACCTTGTCTCTTTCATTAACTGTTGATTTGCACATGTTTGCAACATTTCTCCATGTTTTATCTGTTGTTTTTTAAATGTACTTCAAACAGGTCATTTACATTCTTAACATTATATTGTATCTTGTAAATAATGTTTTGGGAGGGCGGGTTGGTGTGGCTACATATCAGCTATAGAGCATTATCACAATGATATATCTGTAGTGAACAGCACGTTTCCACTGTAATCTGTTCATTAAATTTGTAGAATGTGTTCTTCAACTTCATATTACCTATGCATTAACAACCATAAATTCATAATTTAAAACACATACAAAAATGTTTTTAGCCATAAAAAAAGTGAATTTGCTGTTTTGATTCTGTATAATTTTTAGTGCTCAGTAATTAGCTGCATTTTAAAATTTTTAAAAGTTGAAATACATTTAAGATACGTATTATAATCAAATGCTTAGCTTGTGGTAACTATTTTAGGTGCCTACAGCTTTATCTTAAGTGACTATTTCCATAATTTTAGTGCCTATTTTGGTGTCTAAAATTGGTTTTCATGGACCTAAAAATCCAAGGAGTAGATTAGTAACCAAATATGTACAGTTACTAAGCTATATACAAACAAATAAAACATGAGCTTGACTCCTTCAAACCCAGGCCGAGCAATGTTCCAACTTCCTTCCACGAGTTTATTTCAGGATTTTCTTATCGGGTAATCACTCACAGATACAGTCATAATGAAGGCATCAAGAAGCAAACCAACAGCTGATGTATGAACCGTTTTCACAAAACATTCCTATGAAGCAGAAATTACAACCAAATGATAAACAGTGCTTTTGCCTATTTGAAAATAATTAGTTACTCATACGTTGCTCTATGCAGTTATTACATAACTTATTCTGTATTGCAGATGTAATCAAATTATAAATCTAGGCTCTATTATTATTAGTATACTGAAAATAGCAAAATATTAATTCTCACTACATAGCACACTTTATTTTTAAGCTGATAAGAAATTTTAATCCCTGTAGTTATGATACTCTACATAGAACTTTTGAAAATTACTGGATTTTATAATTTAAAACCATTTTATTACTTTCTCTACTACGTATAGTAAGTAGGGGAAGTATTGTATTCCACCCAAAAATTCAATACCAAGATTTCACTGGAAATATATGTTTTGAGGCTCCCTGAATCCAAAAAAAATCATTTTTGGAAACATGTCTGGGTGTGTGTGTCTGTCTGTGAACAGCATAATTCAGAAACGATCAGTCAGATAAACACCAAACTTGGTATTTAAGTTCAGTATCTTCCAGAAATGCAACACAAAGGTTTTCAGGAAAATCCCCCCACCCCAGATTACCCTTTACATGGAATATTTTTCGAAAATTTTAATTTTCTCAGAAATGGCTCTAACATTTTTGATTAAAAAATCATATATTTAAGATACTTTCATGACAAATAAAATATATATATTGAATTTTCTGGGAATGTCTCCAAAAGTATTCTTTATTGTGAACGACTTTTGCATAACCGGTAAACCATATAGATAGACAGAATTTTACTACACAAAAATGTAGATTGTGTTAAAATACACAATTTATGTCATATACATTTTTTTTATTGAGTGAACCATTTTCGAGATATTGCTTGTTATTCCCTTAAATTTTCCAATACTTACACTTTTTCTCAAATGGGAATTCGTTATTCATTTTTTTTATGTCCTGAACATGCAAAGAGAATGGAGTGCGCCACATAGCAACCAGCTCTTAAAAGATTTGACTATCGCTTAAAGCCTATCATATTCCCTTGCACCTACAAGAAAATTAGCAATAAGATTAACATCTTGATTAACATGAAGCATATGTAGAATAAGCATTTGTAAAAATAGTTTGTACAAGAGTAGAGAATCAGACGACTGAAAAATTCAATGCCATAGCCGGGATTTGAACCACGGATCTCCCGGTCTCCGTCCGGTTGCTCTAACCACTGAGCTACCATGGCAACTTCCTGGCATGCCATTAAATTCTCCAGCTGACTCGAGCCTTGTCCAAGACACGGCTTGTGTGAAAGAACAATTATTTCCAAGAGTAGAGAACGTCATGTGAGTGTAACACATCAGATTTTTACTTTCTCTACTACGTATAGTAAGTAGGGGAAGTATTGCATTCCACCCAAAAATTCGATACCGAGATTTCACCGGAAATACATGTTTTGAGACCCCCTGAATCCAAAAAAAGCATTTTTGGAAACATGTCCGTGTGTGTGTCTGTCTGTCTGTGTGTCTGTCTGTGTGTCTGTGAACAGCATAACTCAGAAACGAACTGTCGGATAAACAACAAACTTGGTATTTAGGTTCAGTATCTTCCAGAGATGCGACACGAAGGTTTTCAAGAAAATCCCCCCACCCCAGACTACCCTTTACATGGAAAATTTTTCGAAAATTTTAATTTTCTCAAAAATGGCTCTAACGATTTTGATTAAAATATCGTATTTTTAAGGTATTGTCATGAGAAATGAAATGTATATCTTGAATTTTCTGGGAATGTCTCCAAAAGTATTCTTCATTGTGAACGACTTTTGCATAACTGGTAAACCATAAGAGATAGACAAAATTTTACTACACAAAAAATATAGATCGCGTTAAAATACACAATTTATGTCATATACATTTCTTTAGTTGAGTGAACCGTTTTCGAGATATTGCTTGTTATTCCCTTAAATTTTCCAATACTTGTACTTTTTCTCAAATTCGTTATTCATTTTTACTTTCTCTACTGCGTATAGTAAGTAGGGGAAGTATTGCATTCCACCCAAAAATTCGATACCGAGATTTCACCGGAAATACATGTTTTGAGACCTCCTGAATCCAAAAAAAGCATTTTTGGAAACATGTCCGTGTGTGTGTCTGTGTGTGTGTGTGTGTGTGTGTGTGTGTGTGTGTGTGTCTGTGTGTCTGTGAACAGCATAACTCAAAAACGAACAGTCGGTAAGCACCAAACTTGGTATTTAGGTTCAGTATCTTCCAGCGATGCGACACGAAGGTTTTCAAGAAAATCCCCCCACCCCGGACTACCCTTTACATGGAAGATTTTTCGAAAATTTTAATTTTCTCAAAAATGGCTCTAACGATTTTGATGAAAATATCATATGTTTAAGATAATGTCATGAAAAATGAAATGTATATCTCGAATTTTCTGGGAATGTCTCCAAAAGTATTCTTCATTGTGAACGACTTTTGCATAACTGGTAAACCATAAGAGATAGACAAAATGTTACTACACAAAAAATGTAGATCGCATTAAAATACACAACTTATGTCATATACATTTCTTTTGTCGAGTGAACCGTTTTCGAGATATTGCTTGTAATTTCCTTAAATTTTCCAATACTTATACTTTTTCTCAAATTCGTTATTCATTTTTTTTATGTCCTGGACATGCAAGGAGAATGGAATGCGCCACATAGCAACCAGCGTTAAAATATTTGACTATCGCTTAAAAGCTACCATATTTCCCTTGCATCTACAAGAAAATTACCAATAAGATTGACATCTCGATATCTCGATTAACATGAAGCATATGGAGAATAGGCGTTTGTAAAATTAGATTGTACAAGAGTAGAGAAAGTCATGTGAGTGTAACACATCAGATTTTTTTTATGTCCTGGACATGCAAAGAGAATGGAATGCGTTACATAGCAACCACCGTTAAAATATTTGACTATTGCTTAAAAGCTACCATATTCCCCTTGCATCTACAAGAAAATTACCAATAAGATTGACATCTCGATATCTCGATTAACATGAAGCATATGGAGAATAAGCATTTGTAAAAATAGTTTGTACAAGAGTAGAGAAAGTCATGTGAGTGTAACACATCAGATTTTTTGTATTAGTATTTGTGTAAATTCTCATTAATTTTATTAATTTGATTCTAAATGGTTAATCGAAAAGTGGTTTGATTTAACTACACTGTTATAGCATTACCTTTAACTCCAATTCTGAAATGGTCCATCTTTATCAAAGATATGTTTACTATTGTGTAATGAGGGCTTTCTTGATATACGATAAAATTTCTATAACAGTTACTGCCTGAGCATCATGTGTTCTGGTGAGAGAATCATGCAAAAATTTAAAACACTGTTCCATTATAGTATGGTCCAAAATAGAAACTTGTTTTATTGTTTTTTCTATGGATGAAAGATCAGTTAACACTATTTCAGCAAGCGCATTTTAAAGCTTGGCATTTCCCCAGTCCTATATAATAATCTTTTGTCTCTAGTCTATCTTAAATCCAAAGTTAAAAGATAACACTCAACTACAGAAAACCAGGTATTCATAAACTAAATTTTGTTATTTGTTTATAGACATTAGTAATGTTTACTTTGAAAAAACTGCATTTAAAAAACATACTAAAAATACTAATTATGTACAAAAGAAAGCGATTCGACAAACTACCATTGCCCTAACCATTAATAACTCCTCAAACAAGGAAGTGAAACACCAAAATTGAAAAATAAATTATACATAAAAAGAACAAAATATATATAAGGGCAGTGCCTCGGAGTGGTATAATCTTCACTTTGCTGTGACAATTCTCCAAATTGTAGCATAAAGAGAATGGTGAATGGTTATATGAATGTTTAGCAAACAATACCTTTACATTATAGAATAAATCTATTATGATAAAAGACTGATTTAACACAAATACTTGCATTTCTCTATACATGTCTGATCTGCAATATGTATGTCCAAAAATCCTACAGACTTGGGACAGTCAGTAGTTTTTCTACTCTTGGTGTATGGCACACAAACTTATTTTTATATTTTACAGTTTTATTCTGTTAAATGTTATCTGTAAACCCGAAAAGGTAATAAAATCCTATCCTATCATGATAACCCCTTTAAATCAGACATTTCCCAAAATGGTATACGTTATGATGTATACCAGATTTTCTCATTTAAGGTACTGACTTTAAATTCAATGGATTAATTTAAATGATGTCGAATAAATTAATGGGAAAGTGTTTGAAGAGGTCAAGCTATCCATCAGAACATAATAAGGACCCAATGGAGTATATCTTACTTTTACATATTTAAAGTCTTATCAAGGTAGGTTTATTTACATTCCTTGTATTATTAACACATTGTTTATATGATGTTAGATACTATTCCCAAATTCCACATTTTGTATCCATCTGGACCTTAAGGTATATTCTTCAGTTAATTCAGAATGGCTAGTAAACATGTATCTGATCCTTAAAAATGGAAATAAATTAAGTAGCTGAAGGAAAATGCAACTCCTTTCTGTTATAAAGTCAAAATTAAGCAGAAACACAAAGTATGATGTGAAAATGAAATGCGTTTTTCCAAAAGAAAGCAGGTACTATTAAGATAGGACCCCTAGGAGGAACGTTTCAAGGAATGTTTTACTGAAGACTCATCTTCACTATTTGGCAGTCTGCCTACATAGAACATGGTTGCATCATTTAGGTACATTGTACATCCACATTCCTCAGGCTGAAGACAAATGAAGTAGATACAGAAGAACTGTTTAAACACAAACAATCAAGCTGAGATATATTATATTTAACTACACAGGAATGCCGCAAGTATGTGTGCTTCAATGTTGAGTGTGCTCAGAATAATTGATGAGACTGCAGTGTTCATAAAAAAAGTATAATGAAACTATGAGAACAAAGTTCTTTTCAAATTACTAGTACTTAACATTTACCTTGTATATTCAAGAAGAGAATGCATACCTGGTGCAACCACATCAGTTACACATACTCTTTCAGCAAAATTACACACATAATACGTACATTAAACATCATAATTTCTGCAATATTTATGGCTCAGCACTTTAATATGAGAAATAATAACTGATTTTATAAACATTTTCCTAGGATTTCTATAAGTAATTTTCATTTCATATAGAATCTTCCCATACGTTTTGGACTGTGACAGTTAACTGAATGTTCTGTGACATCAAAAAACACACTTCTCTTACTTGTGGAACTCAGGGGAAAGGAACTTGTAGAGAAGTATAGGGCAGGTGAGACAAAGAGAAAGGCAAAGTTACTGATAAAGGAGCTGAAGTGTGGATGGGGAATGCCTGTTGTAATTTATAAATATAAGATAGTAAAACCTAACCTTTCTTTCCCTCCACATTCCTTACATATAGTTCTCTGTAATTCTCCCTATGTCATAGGTAAACGAGTAACTGGGCCTGTTTTAAGACCCTACTTGAACCATTTTAAATGGTGTTGCTTTCATTAGTTAATTAATTCAATCATTTTAATAATTATACATTAATATCACATGAACTGTTTAAAACCAAAATTTAAAGAGCCTTTAGAATTAAGAAGTTAGATTGGTTTTGCAAGAGTATCATTAATACACTGAAAACCACTGAACTACTTCAATTTTATAGTACTGTTATTCAGCTGTTTTCCCTGAAATTATTTAAAATATTTAGCAAAAGAAAAGTTTAAAAAAATTCAGTAAATTTAAATCATGCATGTAACCTTGGTTACAATTCTGCTGTTCAATCTTTAATCATCACAATTACGAGCAGTTTTCTTTAAGTTTTGAGTTTGTTTTCCTCTCAAAGAAGAGAGTTAATGTCCATTGGAAAGTTGGGCACATTTCCTCATTTGAAATACCTAAATTTTTAACATTCTATTTTTGAAGTGAATGTTTTTGGAAGATTTATATTCTTAGCACTAAATAAATAAGTACAAACTGAACTTTTCTGAATACATTTCTTTCCTCTTCTTATTTAATTTTAAGTAACAACGAGTTTATTTTCTTACTAGCTTGTAGAATTTAATACTTGCATTTTAATGCCATTTTACTTTTATACATATTTTGCATTTAGGGGATACTTTATCAGTTTTCCTAGAGCCATTATTTCTGGCACTTTTTCAGAAAACTGTAAGCTTTGTAAGAAGACTTTATTTTAATAGTGGTGTGCATTCCAACTTTGTTCATTTTGAAACAGAGACACTTAACAGGTCTAATGTAGATAATTGTAACACATCCTCATTGGGAGTGTTCTGTTCATAGAATAAGGAAGCTGAAAGTGCACAATTTTTAAAAATAAATGGGAGTAGTAGTGTTCTGAGAGTGTAACTCAGCCTTTTAATACTATGATGTAGTACTATTAAAATAATGCCCTCATTATTTTTTAGCACAAATGGTCATATTTAGTTACCAAATTTAAAAAAATTTCCTTCTCACATTCATTGTCTCTTTTAAACAAAACTTGAAAAAATCCTCTCAACTCCTATGCATTTTAATACCTTTTATTCACTTGCACAAATACCCTCTAGTCCAATCTCTCAAAAAGTATGCATGTATACACCTGTACACAAAAAAGGAATACTTCTACTTAAAAACTGAAGAAAAACAAGATTATTTAGCAGGAAATATTTCTTTTGTTGATCCAAAAAGGACTGTAAAGTGGTATTTTGGATTTGGGTTACTTTTATCATTTTTCTAAAATACCTTGAAATTCTGGGCATATTAAATAAAGATATACGATTATGTGTGCTATAATTTGGTAATTTTGGCATTTGATTTAAGTTATAAGTTTTGAGAAAGCTGTAACTAAAGTTATTACATTTTTTCATAGTAAGACATAAAAGATTTTCAGTTGCAAAAAATAAAACCCCAAAGAATTCTTTTGCACTCCTTTAAAATTTCCATCATTAACTTCAGATCCCTTCTAATGCCACGTGAAGTTATCTTCATAGACTGGAACTCTTTAAAGCACGTTGCCTTGTATGCACCACACAAACCTCTCTAGAACCGAATTTGTCGCCTAATATCAAACAAATTCGGATCTACAGGGTAGATGTAGAGCATTACTTCTGTGCGTGTATTCCTCTTCTCTCTTCTCTTCTTGGAACATAATAAACTCCATCACTTTCTCAGCATTCCCTAAAAACAGAAGTAACAATAGTTAAAACAAAAAAAGAAACTGAAAAACAAAACTTTCAATGTATTTTATTCCTCACTGCAAATACTTGTTCACATTCCTCTAAGAAACACTAAAATAAAGATTTGTTTAACTGGACTGTTGTCTCAATCTCTTTTTGTTGGTATTCTTCTAACACATGCATCACAACTTCAGTCCTGATCAAAATAACTCTGAGTGTTTCAAATATATACTTGGTAAAGATAAAAATATGCATTAAGTGCATAAATTATTGCTGCAGATGAGTGCTGTTTATCTTTGTTTATTATCAACGAAAGTAAATAAACAAGGTCAGGTACCTGTATCACTCTATTCAGTAAGACCTCGCTTCTGTTAAATATAGATATTACTTTAACATACATATTTGTGAAGTCTGTTATATACTTGGAAACATTTTAATTACTACTGTTAATGAATCTTAGCTTCCTATTAGTTAC
Source organism: Deroplatys truncata (assembly GCA_030765065.1). Classification (NCBI taxonomy): domain Eukaryota; kingdom Metazoa; phylum Arthropoda; class Insecta; order Mantodea; family Mantidae; genus Deroplatys; species Deroplatys truncata. The sequence continues at coordinate 123,730,659 of CM060984.1, read as the reverse complement.
TTCTCATGGTCATTTTATGATTTTGCATGATAGGGCATTTTCTTGACCTTGCAATGTAGTGACAGATGCATTGACGTTGATTTTCCGTAAGGAAACAAGAGTCTGTACTAACATCACTCATTATGCAGTGCTTTTTCTCTCATATTGTGGTCAACATATGGCTGATCGCGCGCCACCCACTGCAGATCAGACTCCCGCTGAAACAGTTAAAACATCCCTGCAACCGCCTCAAGCTCCCATACTTAAACTTACAATTACAGTGATAAGAAGCATACACCTTATCATAAGAGATGTTGAAAATGTCATGTTCTATCTGCATATTTCTGGCATCTTTTCAGGAAATTTTCATTCACACTCAAGAGTTCAAAATCAGAAATTGAGTGAATTTTTCGCCTGATGTTTTCTTTTAGTTTTTTCAATGTATGAAATTTGTTGAATACACCTTATTTTCCAAGTTCCATAGGTAAAAATCGCATACAGTGAAATTAGGGGATCGTGAGTGCCATAAATCTTCACTGATAGGTTAATTTTAAAACATTTCACAAATTAAATTCAATGGCTCATCAACCATGCGCAGTAGCAAAGTCTTGTTGGAAAAGTTTTCCTGTCATGCAAGGGAATTTCGTGTCCAAAATCGGTTTCTCTGAGCTTCAATATCTGTTATTTAGTGACAAAAATGGTCATATAAATGGAACCACACTTCCTCAGAGAATAATGTTAAGCTTGAGGTCAATTACTCATATCATTTTGCCAAGTCCAATTACAGAAATTTATCAGACTCTGATGATCACATGAAAAATAAGGTGTATAGAATAAACACCATCCATTGGAAGAACTAACATCTCTTATGATAAGGTATGTGCTTATTATAATTGTATTGTTACTATGAGATTGTGAGGCGGTTGCGGGGATGTTATCTATAACTTCATATGCTGGCGCGCGAGCAGTCGTTTGTTGGTCACAATGTAAAGAAAAATCACTGTATTACACATTAGAATGTAAACATCACATCTTCTCTAGCTACAATCGCATTACTTAAATCCACCATAGCATCAGTTTACTTGGAAATGCGGCCATTATATCACAACTGTTCCCATTTTTTTTTTAAGTTAGTTTTAGTAACTATTTCATATTTTATATCTGTAATATAAGAATAGACATGCAAAAATGATATTATAATAGTTGGGGAAGGGGGTTATACATTCTTGATGGAAAAGAGGAGAACTTGGCTTGCTCTTTTTTTTTAATAGAGATTTTCCTCGATTCTGTCAAACTCCCAACATGAGTCACAGAATGAGCGGTCGGGGCTGTATTGGGAATGGTGAAGGACCTCCATCGGAAGGAATCTTAGTACTCTTGTACCACATATATCCGCCGTTATCGTGCAACATATATTCCATACGAAGGTGTTCCAATAATATTTTTTGCCATCAAAAACTAAATAATTGCACAACCTATGCGTTTGGATGCATTCACAGCATGGCCATACTTGTTCTTGCTTCTGCAGGTGCCAATAGTCCTTTCTATCGAGATCAAATAGCTTCCTGACATACAGACACATCCACGGGCGCACACGCTATGTTCTTTTGCTTCGAGTAAAGATATGTATTACTGAGGAGCCCCCGAACGCGTAGGCCATGTGGACCTTTGTGCTTCGAACGCGAGCCCTGGGAGGGAGGGATGGGGAGAGAGATCCAAAGGGTAACCGATCAGGGAGATGACGTGCGCAAGCATGAACGGGGTCCCTAACGTTTCCAGATTGAACGCATCCAACTGCCCTAACCGTCGGGGTCCCCTGAAGGGGAGCCTGCTCCGAGAACAACCGGAGGCGGTTTCGTGAGCAGTCCGACCAACGCCAGAGAAAAACCTTCACTAAATGCACCTCCACCGGCCAGCCGCAACACGCAGAACTCCTCGCCTGGTCCTTCAACCCTGACATAAATTATGATGATGAAGGAAATGAGGGACGGGAAAGTCGTGGTAGAAGAGGAACCACCCTAGCAATCGCATTGACCGGGGGAAATCACGAAAAACCCATGGCCAGAGTGGGCGGTCGCCGGGAATCGAACCCGGGGCCTACCGAATGCGAGCCTCACACTTCACCGCAGAGCCACTTCGCTCGGTCTGCTTCGAGCAAAGTTTCTACCCTACAAGTTTTTGAGTTTCATTCGAATAATCTTAAAACGTCACATTTTTCACACACCTTATATTGAATAAATCTGCCATGTCATTCATGAGATGTTAGTATCTGGGATCTTACTTTCACAATTGTAACTAAATTGGTGTAGACTGGAAAGAGATAAGATCCCTTAGTAATTTCTGCATGAGGCAAATAATCAGTCTCAGGATAGGAGAGGAAATATCAGAAGGAAGTAAAATAGGAGGAGTGCCAAAGTGGTGCTCCTCACACGCCCTCATCAACACTACTTGGGTAATTTCACAAAGAGTTGCTACAAGGGAGCAGTAGTGGTAGGAGGAAAAATAATAAAAAGCTACAAGATTTACTGATAAGGCACTGCTAGCAGAGGAGACACATTCCCAATGAAAATGTTTGCGAAGTTAAATTTCAGTGATGAGAAGTAAAGAATGTTCATGTATGCAAAACAGGAAGAGAAACAAACAAGATACTCTCGTGAATTCGAGTGAGACAGTGGAGCGAGTGAAGAACTTCAGATACTGGAGAAGCACAACAAGTAGTTATGATTGTTGTCAAGAAGTCAAAATGTGAACTGCAATAAAACAAGAAGCTTTTAATTTTCCGTGAATCCTTTAAAAAACAACTCTGAAATAGATTAGTGAAATGTTTTCTGTGGAATATGGCATTGTATAATGCTGAAAGCTAGGCATGGAAACGAAGTTGGGGGGGATGACAGGAAACATCTGAAATACGGATACGAGAAGAATGGAGAGAGTGAAATAGACAGAAAATAAGTAATCACATCTTTAAAATATGTTGATACAGACCAGAAACGGGAAATAAATATTGCCTAATACATTGGATGAGAACAAACTGCTTGCTAAGAGATGTAGCAGAATACTGAATAGCACAAATGTTAGGGTGAAAGACGATAACCAGGTATAGGAATTTCTAAGCGCTAAAGCTAGGACGAAAGGAAATAAAGTTGAACTGTTACTGGACTTGGGCAGTGACGTCGCAGATAATAACTCAAGTACAGTCTGTTAACATTCGCAGAAATCAATAGCTAGACCATGTTTACTTGCCATCAGTGACTCTTGGCCGCTGTTGTTTGCTTTCTTTGTATTGGCATATGATTTGAATACAGATAGCTTGAAGCCACTGTTAAAGAATTTCTATTCCTGACGATGAAAAAAGGCAGGAAAAACGGAAGAATAAAGGGAGTAGTTTATGGTGAATGACCTTCTTTTGGGCAGAACATTGCACTTAACTGCATTGGTATTACTTTATTTCCACTATGTTCACAGATATTCTTACAACTGTGGTAGGTCAAATCCTTTGTGGAAAAACGTCTTAAGAATGCTAACGTTACCGAACGAAATGAATCAGGCGGTAACGTCTGTGGCTCGCATTCGGGAGGTCTTCTTCCTCTTCTTCTGTAACTGATTACGCTCCTCTTTGTAGGATTTGCACCCCCAAGGACTTATAAGACAATGTCTTGGGACATAGCTTGTCGAGGAGCAAGTTAACCCTGGATAATAGCAAACCCAGGATGACCAGCCTGATGGTGAAGTTAAATTAAATTGTGTTTTACTTATGGATGCTCTTTAACTGCTGTGGTCCTTAGCTTCACATTCTATATTGGGCGTGAAAGACCGGTAATTTTGCTCAGGGACCTCTTTAACAGGCTTGAGGTTCTTTTACGTGTCACGGGGCCACCGGCTTTACTTCCCTTCCGAAGGAAGCCATGCTAAGGAGTTTTACGCCCGAAAAATTCCATTGCCCTGCCTAATAGTGAAGAAGATAGCGGCGAAGAAGAAAGAAATTATTTGTAGTGAGAAAGGGATGATATGAAACTTCACGAATCAAATTGTCCAACCCAGTATTCGCCTAACAACCGCGAAAAAACCTTGGGTCAGATTGGTCGGTCCCGGAGGATTAAATCCGGGACCTCCATCCCTCTCGGTCATTCGAGATGTCTCGGGTTCAAATACGGTGCCGTTTTTATCTCCTCAGTTGCCAGATAAAACATTCAATGCCATGGCCCAGAGTACCGCTAATAATGCAAAAGAAAAGTATAGAATAAAACAGGTGGTACAGAAAGTCGGCTGCGCATAGATATAAGGCAACTGTTCAGCATTGCATTGACTATGTGTACATTCAATGAACAGTCAGTAATTGTAGGACATCGAAGTCCACACTCCGCCAAAACTTATTAACGCAAAATAGATGCTACAAAAATGGACTGTGCTACTAAGGGCATCTATCAACAATTCCTCAAGCGGGTTATAAAGGAAGGCAACTACGCAACCAAAGTCTTCTGGCATATACTGACTCAAATTAACCAACGAACGGTCGCGATATGACTTTGAATTTGAAGCAACTCTAAAAACAGTCGCATAATGGAAGTCTAGATATTCCTCAAGGAATGTAACGTGGTTTATTTACTTGTGTTGTAACTTCGGGAAAATAAGTTGCGCCCTGTGGGGAATTCCATGTTAAAGCTAAGCTGTGTATGTTCTCTGTCCGCTTTAAAAGCATCATCGCTCTATCACTGGGGGATTATGGAATGTTTTCTAGAGGTGCCCCTGCCCCCATCTCAACCTGTGCCAGATGGGTGAGGGCCAGAAAGATCTAAAAGATAAATCTGATGAGGATATTGAGCAATTGCAGACGCAACTAAATAGGAAGCGGGGGAGAGATCAGGAAGAACGATTAAAATAAAGTAATGCAAATGTAAACGAACTGGCAGGAAGAGGCTAAAGAAGGAAATAAGAAGATAAATAGATGCAATGTGGTAGTGAAAGGAAGTTGTATACTAAAACTTTGGAGTGAAATCATTGCAAATTGGAGAGGAAAACAAAGTTGTGCCGAATGCGTCCTCTCTTTGCATATCTGGCACTTTTTTCTGCAGGAACCCCTAGTGATTATTCCTTCAGTGTTGCCAACAATATATTATGCATGATGGAAGGTAGCTATTGCACCAAAATGAAACTGCGGCTTGCTGCTGCTAAAGAAGCCCCAAAAGCAATGATGTCGATTTAGTTTCGCATACATCCATAGTGATTTAATGGAACTCAGATGTTATTGAATTATAGTTAGATCAGTCTAAACGATAGCTTCCTTCAGACCAAATGGAACTAAATGAAACTTGAACGAAATCTCTGACTCAAAAAGCTGCGCTGTATAATTTTCTAAATATCCTTGGTATTATTTTTTTATTCATAGCTTGCTTGGGAATTACATATAGAATATGTTACTGGTATCAAAATATCTAAAGTATTGCATATATTGACAAACTAAGTTTCAAATGAACAAAATATATAATGTAATGTTGATTATTACGTATAGTTTGAAAGCATTTGGAGGTATGGACTTTTGTTGTGGGATAAAAGTGCTTTTATTTTAAAAAGAAGGACGTCAGTACTTTTGATTTTCCTGAATACTGCATGAGCATACAATGACTCCAACTGGTTTATGTTTTTAATTACTAATGCATGCATAATATATCGTAATGGTTTAACTTTGGAACTGAAATACATCCATACAATACAACAAATAATAACTTCATAACCTATTTGGAGATTATCATAATCTCTCAGCAATAAAATTATGGACGTATGGTTCTGTCGGTTGCAAACAAGCTTCATGTCCATTATTGTCTTTTAAATAGAAGTGTATTCAGAAGACTCGTCTCTTCTGAATGATCAATGTGGCTTTTTATGTTATGAATTTATTGCTGATGAAATAATTTTATACCTTAACTATATTTATCTTCTGTACTACTTATAATACGTAGGGGAAGTATTGTATTCCACCCAAAAGTTCGACACCAAGATTTCACCGGAAATACATGTTTTGAGGCCCCTGAATCAAAAACAAATTTAGAAAAAGGTATGTTTTTGTGTGTGTGTGTGTGTGTGTGTTTGTGTACCTATCTGTCTGTCAGTTTGTCTGTGAACAGCATAAATGAAAGACTAAGAGTCGGATAAATATCAATCTTGATATTTAGGTTCAGTACCTTCCAAGCATGCGACACGAATATTTTCAAGAAAATCTCCCCACCCCTAACTACCCTTTACATAGAAAACTTTTCAATTTTTTTTCTAAAAAAATGGCTTTAACGATTTTGGTTAAAATACAATATATAAAATGTTAACATCACAAGTAAAATGTATATCTTGAATTTCCTGGGAATAGCCTGTGAATTCCACTTCAGTTGGAGGAAATTGTGTATAATATTGTACAACTGCTTAAACGTTAAGCGATAGACGAAAACGCACTGCACAAAAAAAAAAAATGTAGAGCTCTTTTAAAAAACACACAACTTACTTCAAATTTCTTATAGCATACACCACTTCTAAGGTATCCATTATTAAAGGTTCAAATTGTTCATTACTTGGTCATTGCTTAAAAATCCACTAGCATTCAGTTGTTTCTCGTATAGTATGGAAACAGTATGTAATTTTAAGGTCAGCAAATAGCGTTCAGTTCTTAAACATTTGACTATCGCTGTTGCCTTTGAATCTGTAACGAAATGTGTAAGGTAGCTGTTTCTGCGAAGGTTTGGTTTAAAATTTAGTAGATAGAAAAATAAGCCTTAGTAAGAATATTTTGTATATCCACTAATAAGTGTTAGAGGGCAGAGAAAGTCATGTGAATGTAGCACGAATTTTACTTAACTATATTACACATTATATGCGTTTAATGACAAACATCAATCAATACCGGATAGCATGTGGTCAGAGAAAGGGGAGGTAGAACAAAATGTTTCGTAAACATTTGCCGTCGTGATGTCCTTTCGTCGTGTTTGTATGGAGAACCGAACGCAGAAGTGAAATTTACGCTAAAGATGGCAACGCTACGAGCACGGCCAAGATTAAAATACATATCTCTCTCTCTCCCTACGGTATATCATGCTACAGAAACAGTCGCGGCATTTACAAGACATGAAATCAAAAGCAATGTAATAAGTTATTTAGTTAAGAATGTGAAATAAAGTAATTACATAGCTGAAAAGAACTTGTAGTACACATGAAAGATGAAAACGTAAAAGTATCGACAGAAATGTCAGTTTGCCAGTAGAGGACAGGTGCACACAAATAAGAGAGACGCCAGTTGAAAGGGGATATACCACACACACACATATATATATATATATATATATATATATACATCAATATCAAACATGAATTGTACACAATAATATAATTCAGCAAGAAAGATGTTAAGAGTATTTAGCAGCCAAGAGATGCACAAAGCAGATTGTAACTTAGATAATTAAGGGACGGGCGTGCTAGCTAATTCCAGGTAAATTCTAGCTAGAGTTCACCACCTTTCACCAAGCTAATGAGCCAGGAATTTGAAGGAATAAAAAGAAATAGAAAGAGACAGATATAGAAAGGAAAGAGACGGAGACATTGAGTTTGCTTCCGGGCGCGTCACTGAGCGCGTGTGCGAAATGTTTTGGAGCAGAATATTTTCATACATAATACGGTAACGCGGTCTGAGGTCCATAAAAATATCGTTACATTTTAAAGCGCGAAGGTGAGCGTCACTAGGTTTAGGTGAAAAGGGAAGCACGCCCCAGATTATCACTCTATTATACAATCTCTTCGAGACTCAGTTATACTCTCTGGACGACGGATGCACGTGTATGCATATGGGTGGGGAAGCATGTGCAGTTAGATTAGGTTCCTAATTTACTATTACGGTGGGAATTGTTAAAGATGGGAAAAGCTAGCCGCTCATAAGTATCTTATTGATAATGAATAACATTTTAAGGGAAATGCAGTATATTTTAATTTGCCTCGCATACGAAAACCTTGCATCCGTGAAATTAGTTAGATAAGCAATTTATTAGGAATGGAGAAATCATCAGCCGCTGAGCAGAGGTAGCAGGAGACCAGAACGCTGCCGCAGAGGGCATCACCCAAGAGGACTAACGATTTTCTGCTACAAATGCCGCCCAACGTCAACGATTTTCCGCTACACAGTGTTACTCATTGTTTTAAGGCATTTTTATAACAGTGGGTCAAAGATTTATTAACTAAAGAAATGCATTTGTACTCTGGTAAAATCGCTTAAACACGTAAGCTTTGAGCTTGATTAAAGGCAATTAAATACAAAGTTGACGTTTCTTTACCGATAAATGTTCTCAAAGTACGTTTTTCATTTTAATCAAGTTACTACAACAAAGGAGTTCTAAGTTTACGAAATAAACACCATGTGATGAATTTTAAAAGCGGACCCAGAATTAGTGTTTTAAGAACTAGAAATCATCAAAAGCACTTCGTCAGCTCTCCTAAGGGGCGATCTTTCTGTGAATGGCATTCGCAACGTTCTTGATGCGTTGTGGTTTATGCAAAGTACGTATAATTACGCCGGTAGTTGTAGGTCAAACTGTGTGTGAACAGATCGGGCATAAAGGTGTGTATTAGTGATGTCAAAGTTGGCATCTTGAAGAGCAATCCCCGCAGTTTTATTGTTTTCTTCCGATATCCCAATTTCACAGGATCTTTGGACCGTTCTCGAAAGAAGTTAACATCAACGTTCTACTTGGCAAACCTTGGGCAAAGACCACCTTTAAACATCGAGGTAGTGGTATGTCACCGCCGGTTCAATTACCCCCAACCAGGAACGCGTATGACTCACGTTCCCATGGCTGTCAAGTTTCGTTCGGTAACCAAGTTTTAAGTAAGATTTCAATTTGCAATATTCTCTAAATCATTGGCTTTACGATAAAAGTACTTAAAAATTGTTCACAAAGAGTTTACTCGTCCTATTTGCAGTAATCAGACATTTCTTCCGGCCCGTTGCATTCATATAATATTTGACTGCATGAAGCTGATAACCAAGATTTGATACAAACATTTTTTTTTCCGGCTTGGTGTTCATTGTATTGAATAGAATCACATGCTAACGAACGAGGCAATAGTTAACTTCCAACGTATCATTCATTCATTAATTCGCTGTTTATCCTCATCTTATGTAGGACTTACACCCCCCAGGACTTACAGGCGGGTGCCTGGGGTCAGAGGCCCGTCGAGGAGCAGACACTCATGGAGCAGACAGAAGAACCAGGATGGGTGATCAGCCCGATGCCTGGTATGGAAGTAGATGAAACGAAATGGATGAAAGGAAAGGTGATGATGGAGCAGTTGGTGGAATGAATGGCGGGAGAAACCGGAGAACCCGGAGAAAACTCGCCCAGACGCCGCTTCGTCCACCACAAATCCCACATGCGGGTCCCTGGGATTGAACCCGGTCCGCCTCGGTGAGAGGCGAGCGGTCTAACCACTGGGTCACGTATCAATTTGTATTAATGGTGATTACAAGGTGGGTCTAAAACTTAATGAATTTCATTTCATTGTTTTTAACTTATTAAAGGTATGTTGGAAAGTAGGTTGGCAGTTTTCTCTCCCAGTGTTTCTTGTCCCCTGCTGGTGGTATTGGCGTTTGTTTATCGACCTTGTGGCTTTCTCACTCTAGCCAAATCCGTTTCGTAACGTAATGAATAGGTTTATGCATCTGACGTCATGGTTTAAATATTAATGTTGGTGTGCTAACCCTATACATAGCAGCCCTGCTTCCCCATCTGCTAAGGTTAACAACGTGCGGAATTCTCACAATATAACGGAACATCCTTCAAACACGGTTGTGTCCCTCTACTTCCGAATACCTTTATGGCTTTTGGAGTTCCTGAATACCTCAGTTGGCATGCGCTGCCGAGGAACAATAGTTAAAGAGATTAGTGCTTATAAACGGCCAGTGGCTGTCTGCGATTAATATAACCCAAAATGCCTGAGAAATAACAAACATAATTCCGGAGTCTTTCAAGGATGAAAAGCGAAGATCTTCATGAAATGCTCTCAACTTCAAACCCTTTTAATTTGGGAAAAAACACCTTCTCCCTCTTCAGATTACCCTCCTCTTTGGAGGATTTACAAGCCAACGCCTTGGGTTATTGCTTGTCGAGGAGCAAGCAAACTCTGGATCATAGCATGTCCAGGAGGGTGATCAGCCTTAAGCCTAGCGTTTCAAAGTATAGATGCTCCACTTTTAACATACAAAAAACAAACTTGAAATACCTGACTGTCGTTCCCATATCTTGTATGTAACTATGGAGGAATAAATTCGTTTGACTGCCACTGTGGTCTGGCATGCTAACCTCTAAATCCAAAGGTCCCGGTGGGAATTTTTCTTTGGCCAGGATTATTCCCTATCCTCTCTAGAGTCTGGAAGTATGAATGAGAGTGTGAAAGTGTGTAATGCAATAACCAAAAGCAATACCAACCAAAAAATTAACACTACTTTAAGCAAGTGAACATCATTGCTAAATGAGCAATTGTTCCAAAGGTAAAAAGCTGCCACATGACCTTACATGTTAAAAGCGGCATATAAATAGAACATTAAAAAAAATAAGCTCGGTAGGTATAGACTGATTTGAAATAACTTCTGAGAAAACAACTTTTATCGTGAATATGGTAGAGTGTATAGAATAACTTTTTATATGAATAGATGTTAAAGGCGGCATATAAATACAACATTACAAAAATCAACACGGTAAGTATAGACTGAGAAAGCAATCTTTATCGTCTATATGATATAAGAAATATCTGGAAACAGTAAGGAGTTACGAAAGTCTATTGGTGAGCTACATCAGAACTTTTTGTTTTATTTCCTTCAGAGCCCAATACTTATGAAAATAGAATATCTATTTTCTTACAGTAATGGGGTGCTAGAAGTAAATGCACTTATTTGAACTCTAAGTAATACTCTGATTAAGAATCACCAAAATATTTATTAGTAAAAATTGGCGAAAAAGTATTTAAAATGAACTAGGCAAGTAAAAGTGACCCTAAGAGATTATTTACAGATTTCGTCTTCACTTGTTAAAATACAAAAGCACAATTGATTTACTATGTTCCCGCCCTCTATTAATTACCGATACTAAACTTAAAGTTAATTCAAAAGTTCCCTCCGATACGGCATGAAAAGTGGTATTCCAAAATCTGAATTTTTTCAGCAATGCAAGTTTATGGATGAACAAGCTTACACAAGAAATTAAACAGGACTTAACTTAACTATTGCATAGGCATTCTTTCTTTCTTTCTTTTTCGTTCTTACTTTCATTATTTATTTCCCTTCCTTCCTAATAACGTTGGAATTACGTTAATGGCCAAATGAATTAAGGAGATATTAAAATCCCTATCCAGCCAGTGTAAATTCTGCATTATTCATGACTCATTTCGAAATCCATTCAAGATAACAGACTGAAATTTTGTGGAGGTAGATATATGCCTTCAAAATTCTCTGATCTACCGCTATCCAGTAAGTTTAATTGTTAAGGAAGGTAGGATTATAATTTGAAACAGATCATTTATACAAAAAATGGCATTCACAAAAAATAGTGGTCAAATAAACTCAAATCCATTTGAGAAAAAAAAAGGTTTGATCGCACACAGACTGCCATACTTAACATTAGATATTTATAAGGCAGAACTTCTAAAAGAAGTTTGCTTCTGTACTCCAAATTGTGTGAGAGTCAAGAGCTGTTTACTATGAAGAGCTGCATAATTCAGAATACAGGTAGTATTTTTAAAAATATACTAAAAATGTAACTGTTGTGTCTGCTGTGATACAATATGTCAAATTAAAGAGGAAAATCCAATCAATATGAGCTTGAAAAGAACCAAAACTGTGATTTTTTTTAATTTTTCACCAATTAGTATCCTTTAACTAAGCTACGAGATAAAGTAACGAATATATCTTACTAATCGAAAGATATTCCATAAGTACTGCCTGTCAAATTAGACATTTCATGTGCTATAATCCGGTGGATATATGAACGTATCACATTAATGACGCATTTGTTTTAAGAGTCAATGTGACCGTTAGGTCCTAGTTGTATTAAAATGTTGAGGACTAGCTTGTGCCAAAACTGATACTTTGGTGATCATCAAGGCCGTTCATGTAAGAGGGCGCTCTGCCAAATTACGCGACAGCTGGTTGACGGCTCTCCCGCTGGTATGATCGCAGAGACATTAACAAATTGTAGTCACTGCCTGTTTTCAAACCTCTTTTACAGAGATAGGCTGAACAAGGATTTTGAAATGAGTGAATGCATAAAAACATATTACGTATTGTATTCATATGACTTCCTCTATCCAATATAGTTTATTTTTGCATAGCTTCTACGAACTATACTTGCAAAAGCTTATTTGCTTTCTCTAATACGTACATAGAATTCCATTAAAAAATTCGATACTGAGATTTCACTGGAAATTCATATTTTGAGCTCCCTCAATAAAAAAAATTAAAAAAAAGATCCTCGCGCGCATGTGAATATGTGTGTGTGTGAACCCATAACTAAACACCAAAAAGTAGGATAAATAGCAAACGACATATAAGTTCAATATCTTCCAAAGATGCGATACGAAGTTTTTCAAGAAAATTCTTCCACCACCAACTATGCTTTACATGGAATATTTTTTCGAAAGTTTGTATGTTCTAAAGAAAATGGAAAAACGATTTGGTTTAAAACATCATATATTAAATATATTTAAATACATATAAAATGTATACCTTGAATTTTCTGTGCCGCGTGAAGTCCTCTCCATTCGGAAGGAATTTTGTATAATCTTGTATAACTGGTAAACTTTGAATAATAGACAAAGACGTACTACACAAAAAATGTAGATCTCTTTAAAACACGCAGTTAGTTCCAATAACCTTTTTGTGGCATCACCCATTTCCATTAATGGTTTGAATTGTCCAATTCTTTGTCATTCTTTCAAAGTCCTGGCGACATTCTGTGTTTCTCGCGATTGTATGAAAAAATTGCATAGAAATTGTGATATTAAAGTAGTTATTAGTGATATAAAGCTCGTATTATATTATCTACGAAAGCTCCCCGATTTTCAAAGCATGAAATACCCTTAACCTAAAGGACAACAGTTGAAATATAATGAGCTGCTTTGAATACAATTATTTGCTATATGGAACATCTCGTTTTGTATTTACTTTCTTAAAGTTAGCAACCTTGCAGATTTACCTTGTACATATCTGAAGGAAAATGAGTAACCACGGCTATCTTAATGCATTTGAAAACCGTAGGCACTCATTTAACGGTTCCTTAGAACTATGATACTGAGTAAACCACTGAGAGCATTCTTAACTGAAATAGCAGTATCCTAAAGCAATGTTTGAATTTCCAGGAGAAAATGGGAACCAAAGACCACTGGATTGCAAGAGTAAAATGGTGGAGAAAAGTGCCAAAAATACTGTGATAGAGGAAATAGCAGTAAAATTTTTTGTTTCATCCAAAGAAACGTTAATAAGTCATAAAATCACACCATTTAAGGTATAATGTTATTTGCGTAATTAGGTAAACCTGTGAATAATATAATATGAAAATATCTACAAAGAAAACAAAAAGTAATGGTATTTCGAGGCAAGAAACCACTAAGAACAAAAGTAACAAATAATAAAATCCTAGAATAAGTGAGCCATTTCAGCTATGTAGGAAACTATTTTAACTATGATAAAGAGCGCGACATTGATATTAAAGTAAGCAAATTTCAAAGTATTTGTGGCACTATTAATCGTACTCGGAGGAAATAAAGTAAAAAGAGATATAAAGTTGAAATTTTATAATGGCTGTACCTGTTTTATCCTACGGATGTGAACTATGGACAAAAACAAAAAATCTGATGTTACACTCACATGACTTTCCCTACTCTTGTACATACTATTTTTACAAACGCTTATTCTCCATATGCTTCATGTTAATCGAGATATCGAGATGTTAATCTTTGCTAGGCTTGAAGCGATAGTCAAATATTTTAAGAGCTGGTTGCTATGTGGAGTATTCCATTACCTTTGCATTACCAGGAAAAAAATGAATAACGAATTTGAGAAAAAGTGTTAAGTATTGGAAAATTTAAGGGAATAACAAGCAATATCTCGAAAATGGTTCACTCAACAAAAAAAGTATATGACATAAATGTGTATTTTAACGCGATCTACATTTCTTGTGTAGCAAAATTTTGCCTATCTCTTATGGTTTACCAGTTATACAAAAGTCGCTCAGAATGAAGAATACTTTTGGAGCCATTCCCAGAAAATTCGAGATATACATTTCATTTGTCATGAAGATATCTTAAACATATAATATTTTAATCAAAATCGTTAGAGCCATTTTGAGATAATTAAAATTTTCGAAAAATGTTCCATGTAAAGGGTAATCTGGGGTGGGGGGGTGTTCTTGAAAACCGTGTCGCATCTCTGGAAGATACTGAACCTAAATACCAAGTTTGGTGTTCGTTTCTGGGTTATGCTCTTCACAGACACAGACACACACACGAACATGTTTCCAAAATGTTTTTTTTGGATTCAGGGGGTCTCAAAACAAGTATTTCCGGTGAAATCTCGGTACCGAATTTTTGGGTGGAATACAATACTTCCCCTACTAACTATACATAGTAGAGAAAGTAAAAAATTGTTTTGTAGGAGAGTTAGGCATTAATATTATTATTATTATTTTTATTATTATTATTATTATTATTATTATTATTATTATTATTATTATTATTATTATTATTATTATTATTATTATGCAGTTAGGAGCGACTGCAGCTGTAACAATTTGTTCATAATCATAACTACTTACAGCAGATTATATTTGATGCAGTAATTTGTATCACTTAATTGTACAATTACTTAAATGTAAATAATGATTGTAGTATGAATATGCATTATTATGTGACATTGATTTGAGATGTTTATTGACTGTAATTATTGTTGAGAAGTAAGTTTATACTGCCTTACTGAAACTGACAATAATAGCGTGCAATAATGCAGCGAGGGGGTGAGCTGTTTATCATTATTGGAAACGAGGAAGTTACGTAATATTGGCGCGTTTTTCTTTTAGAATCTTCTGGATCGTTTCCCTAGAGCATATGTATTCATAATTTTCATTGGATATAAAAATAGACGCTAATGTTGGCGCGTTTTATTAGCCAATAGCAGCTCAGTTATAATCTTTAGGCATGTCGGAGTGTATGAGTATAAAAAGGTAGGTTAGAGGTAAAGACCCCGTCAGTTCATCGAAAATATTTGTAAAGTACACGTCGCCTTCAGTCAGTCAGTTCGTCGAAAGTATTTGTACGGCACACGTCGGATATCAATTTGCAGGTTACGCGTAGCAGAATTATGAAAAATCTAAAGTGTTATAAAGTTAATTATACAAAAAGTTGAAGTACGCGAATTAAGAAATATCAGTAATGAAGTTATTATAACAGTTTCAGTTTGGCGAGTGTCAAGATCAATGTGTAAATGTGATAGTAAATGTGTTCGACAATAAAAGTGTAAAACAAATTTCTTCATCAGTGTTATTGTTTGGATAAAAGATTCCTTTCCGTTTACACAACCTGTATAAAGAGAAGTGCTTGACCAAAAGGATAATAGCTAGCCGGAGGACAGAGAACCAAAATTAAATAAAATAACAGTAGCATTTGTTTCAAACAAAAACTAATACTGCCGCAAATTGCTAACACCAGATGGAGCTAACAAACCTAACAAATGAATCACGTCACAAGATGGCTTCAACACGTTGAGTAAACACACATACACAATAATGTTAAATAAATAACATTAAATCGCTCTCATATTTCACATTTTTATGGCTGTCTGACTAAAATTTTGTAAACGCTCAAAATGTACCTATACTCATGAGCCAGCCTTCCTTCCCCTCTTGTGATTAGGAACGCTAATACAGGCTGATTTATGAAGAACTGACACATTTCTTTCTTTAATTTTTTCAAAACGAGTTATGCTAGCGACAACTTCTTATAGCTGAAATGCAGTGAATTTTGGGAGATTATTTACCTTTATAGCAAATGTTGAAAATGTCCTCCATCCTGCATAAGGCACAACTCAACACGTCGTTCCATGTTACTGGCCACTCGTTGGAAGACTCTGTTGTCAATAGTTTGAATCTCCTGTGTGATGTTCAGCTTCAGATCGTCCAATATCTGGGGACGTGTGGCATAAACCCTGTCTTTTAAGTAACCCCATAGAAAGAAGTCCGGCGATGTCAAATCCGGAGATCTCGGTGGCCACAGGTTCTTGGAAATTATCAGGTCATCAATGAAAATTGCAATTAGTGCCATGGATTCATTTGATGTATGGAATATGGCGCCGTCCTGCTGAAAATATCCTTGACTCAGCTCTACATCGTCTAGTTGCTCAATAAACTCCATGAAAATCCGTCGGTGCTGTGCAATGTTCACATTGTTAAAAAAGAAAAAAAATTGGCCCCACTATTCTCTTTGCGGATATTGCGCATAAACTCCGATTTTAACCGGGTACATAGATGCTTCATGAATAACATATGGATTTTCGCCAACCCAATAGTGGAGTTATTTAAGTTCACATAGCCGGATAAACAGAACCATGCTTCATCTGTGAACCATGTGATGGACAATATGGCAGAATTTTGCACAATAAACGCTTGAAACCAACGACAATAATTCAGTCGTCTATCCTTATCTGGTTCCTGTAACTGATGCACAACCGTAATCCTATACTGCTTTAGGCCTGCACTTTTCACAGCTCTCTGACACATTGAGTAGCTGTACCCTGTCCCCTGCGACAAACGTCTTAATTATTTTTTGGGTGACTGATCCAGTCGTGCTCTTACGTCAACAACAAGCGTGGGAAGCCTAGATGAACGAGTTTTACCTTTTTCACTCACCAGAGATCCAGTTGTTTCCAATTTGTTTACCAGTCCAGAATTGTTTCTTTGGGTGAGAATTCCAAACACCAAAATCTCTTTGGTATACCCTCTGAGTAGCTGTAATTGAATTCGTAATCCAGTATTGCTTTACAAGGAAGAGTCGTTCATTTAATTTGTACTTCATTTTCACGTTGACCAGAACAAAATCTCAAAAACAATAAAACTAACAATTACGAATAAAACGTGAACATCTGCGCATCTAGTGACAGGCAATTGAAACTCCAGAAAATTCTGCTTAATTTGGTGCTAAAATTGGGGCAGTGGGTGAATTTGGAATAGAACAAGTAAAGAAATAAATGTGGCAGTTCTTCATAAATCAGCCTGTAGAATGGTTCCAAATCGTCAGGTTATTTTGTCAGTCCCTGTTTGACCACGCATAAATGTCTCAATATTTATTTTAATATAACTCGACAGAATTACAGAAAGAAATCAGAAGTACAGACATTTGAGAACCTTAGCTTGTCTTCATTCACCGTCACGGTGTGTTCGGCTTCGGTCACTTTTGAAACGAACTTCGTTTCTGTGAAGAATACTATTGGGAAAAAGACACCAAGATTCGCGGAAACGCGGAATCGTGGAAGTAGAACACAGAGGCTGTAGGGTAGCATCGCCTTTAAGTGGGTCATGGTTTTGAGTAATGTTCTCTCATTTAGAATGACAGGGCATTGCGTTCAGTAGTGCAATGATGAAGGGATGCAAAAACACCTGACCGGAGTTCCAAGTTGAAGCTGGTGTCGACCTTGCTTCATTAATCACACGGCACATTGAACCACAGACATGTGCAAACTGTTGTATCTGCTGTAGTAAGCAGCGCCCATTGCAGCGCTAATAAGTGTTGCCAAACAAAAACAGCAAATTCCACTTCGTCTCTCACAAAATTCCGTTCTCTTATGACGAAAACATTTGATGCTTATGTTGAGTACGTGAATACTTCCGAGTCCTATGAAGACATACGGAAGTCACTCATTATACATTTAATTTCTCCTTGGGAACTTTAAATTCCCTTCTCCTGCTAGTTGTCATCATAACCATCTAGGTCCGGAAATATTATCCAAAAATTAAGGAAGTTAGTGATAAACATAGCAGAAAACTACTCAGGAAGTTTCAGGTGGTATATGCGACAAATCGGTTTGGAAGTCCATTCGTAGCCTATCATTGGAATAATGTTGTATAAAACTTTCAGAAACGGGCATCAGATAAATATACGGATGCAATATTTACGTTGCTTTTGGAAAATATTGAAGAATGAATAAATGTTACAACTTTGGTACCTAAATCTTTTGTCTTACTTCTACCAAAAACATTTGAAAATACTTCCGTGTATACCTAAGAGTTTATTTTGCAGATCGTATATTACAAAGGAACTAAGATAAAAATGTACATATTACACTTATGTCAGCTTCAGTTTGTGATTTTAGTGCTTACCTGAGCAATTTTACATTTATTTACGAGAGTGATTTGCAGGCAGCTATACGAACATAGGAATCATTTCCTCGGTGTTGCGGCGGTATTACTTATAATGTTTGTGTATGTGTATTTACTCCACGTGGTGAAGCCATTTTGTGACGTGATTCTTTGTTAGGTGTGTTAGCTCCATCTGGTGTTAGCAATTTGCGGCAGTATTAATGTTTGTTTTAAAGAATGCTACTGTTATTTTATTTAATTTTGGTTCTCTGTCCTCCGGCTAGCTATGATCTTTTTGGTCGAGCACTTCTCTTTATACAGGTTGTGTAAACGGAAAGGAATCTTTTATCCAAAGATAACACTGATGAGTGAATTTGTTTTACACTTTTTATTGTCGAACACATTCACTATCAAATTTACACATTGATCTTGACACTCACCAAACTGAAACTGTTATAATAACTTCATTACTGATCATTCCTAATTCGCGTACTTCAACTTTTTGTATAATTAACTTTACAACACTTTAGATTTTTCATAACTCTGCTACGCGTAACTTGTGAATCGATAGCCGACGTGTACTTTACAAATATTTTCGGTGAACTGACGGGGTCTATCTCTAACCTAGCCCTTTTTATACTCCTACACCCGATATGCCTAAAGATTATAACTGAGTTGCTATTGGCTAATAAAACGCGCCAACATTAGCGTCTATTTTTATATCCAATGAAAATTATGAATACATATGCTTTAGGAAAAGATGTTCCAGCAAATTCTAAGAAAAACGCGCCAACATTACGTAACTTCCTCGTCTCTAATAATGATAAACAGCTCACCCCCTCGCTGCATTATTGCACGCTATTATTGTCAGTTTCAGTAAGGCAGTATAAACCCACTTCTCAACAATAATTACAATCAACAAACATCTCAAATCAATGTCACATAAAAATGCATATTCATACTATAATCACTCTTTACATTTAAATAATTTATGATACAAATTACTGCATCAGTGTTTAGAGAAGAGTTTATTGTTCTGCAAGGAATATTTCTTCTTTTTTGAGGGGGCTACACCATCGTCCTTTACAATATGAGTATATAAACCCAATGGCTTGCTAGGAGGTAATTCATCTCTTGCTCCCTACGTTCATTTTTATTTTCTCTAGAACTATTTATAATACTGCATTCCACTAAAAAATTTGAAATAGAAATTTCACGGAAATACTAGTTTTGAGGTCCCCTGAATAAGAAACCAATTTAGGTAAAGCTCAATATACTTGTGTATGCGTGTGCATGTGTGTTTTTTTAGCGCTGGAATTTATATTCCTTTTTATTCCTTTCTGTTCCCCTTACCTGCCGTAGTAAATAAAGCATGTATTACACCCATCTAATGATTCGATATTCACGGAAAATATGTTTTGACATCTTGTGAATCCCACAAAAAAAGTAAAAAGCATTTTTAGAAAGTGACGTGTGTAGTGTGTGTGTGTGTGTGTGTGTGTGTGTGTGAGAGAGAGAGAGAGAGAGAGAGAGAGAGAGAGAGAGAGAGAGAGAGTTAGTCCAGCATCATCCAAGAATGCGACACAAAGATTTTCACGAATTTTTTCCAAAGCCCCAAACTAAGCATTACTTAGATAAAATTTCATTATTTATGATTTTCTTGAAAATGGCTCTAACGATTTTAATGAAAATACAATGTTTTAAGACATTTGAGTATTCTGTTAAGTCCTTTTTACTTTGAACTATTTTTTATAACCGGTAAACCATAAGAAGTACGATAGACAAAAACGTATTACAGGAGAGAGATAAATCTCACTTAAATATTCAGTATATGTGAAAAGAATTTTTGCAGCATTATCGACTTTTCAAAACAGTTGTAATTGCACCCAACGGCTTTTTATTTTGAACTGTCATGCGTGTCTATACAACGTATTTGAAAATGTGATTTTTCTTTCTCTCCCAGAAGTGTTCAGTAACAAACATTTCTGTTTACCGTATCGTGCATTTTACCAAGTCCACACTGCTTAAGTTATACTATTCCTGGAAAAAATGTGTCATATCCTAGATAAAGGAATCCCTTTTTGTATGAATACTATAATATATAAGATATCTGAAGGTGTGGACAGAGATTGTGAGATATGAGATGCTTTATCAAACACTAAAGCAACATTTTCAAATTTTTATCCACAGAGAATGCTAAAATCTTTAAATTTTAGAAAAAAAGTAAAATAGATACATAAAAGAGAATTAAATCCTTAAGGCTTATGCCGAGCTGGATGGCTCAGGCGGTAACGTCTGTGGCCCGTATTCAGGAGTTCCCGAGCCGACAAATCTTACCGAAAAGTTTTTTGAAGTTTTCCTCGGTCGCTAGAGGAATACTGGGTTAGATAATTTGATCCGCGAATTTTCCTATCACCCCTTTCATCACACATTTCATTTCCCTCTTCACCGCCATACCAGGTATTGAGTTGATCATTCATCCTTGATAACCTATGATCCAGAGTTTGCTTGCTCCTCGACAGGCTGCTGACCCAAATCATTGGCTTTAATTCCTCGAGAGTGTAAGTTCTCAAACAGGAGAGTTCCCCAGTTAAAGAGAGAAAGAAGAGTTCAAGGTTTATTGGTGGAAAGTAACTTAGGTAGGTAATGAGAGTGACAGGCTCACATATCCGACCAAGCGCTCAGATGGGTCGTGAGAATAATGCTAATAGGTTTGCAGTTGTGAAATGATGTATAAATTTGAAAAGCATAAACGTTAGTTCTTATCGTAACCACATGCCTGAGTGCTTGGTCAACCAGTAAAAATAACGACAGAAGGTCAATATAAAAATAACAACACAAGGCTAAAACACGTAATTAATTGGGACAGACCTCTGGATGACTAGTTGTCCATTAGTAGGATGTCCTCCTTGTCGGCGCAGAAGTGGTTGTAGATCATTACACGTGGAGCACAGCAATGACGCCCAGAATTCCACAGCCTTGTGTCAGACTTCGTGACGCTGCAGTTTGCTGTAACAAGCGGCAAATCTGTTGTTAGCTGTTGTAATGTATAAGTCAAGGGACCCCCAGGTTGGCGGTTGTATTCAAAGAGATTCAGCCAAATGGCAATAAAATGAGTTTAAAATACTGCTCCTACAACGATGACGCTTGAGGTATTTCAGACGCAGTAAAATGTGATTTTATAGAGGGAATTCTCAGCAAAGGTGAATTTCAGGTTTAATAAAATTGGAAAGGCAGAATCACATTGAAAAATTCGATGCCATAGCCGGGATTCGAACAACGGATCTACCGGATTCCGTCCGGTTGCTCTAACCAACTGAACTACCATGGTACTTTTTTAAACCACTTAGTGTAAGTTAACATTGGAGCATGTCATCTCAAAATAATTTCAGAGCTCTTGGTGATTCACCGGGGAAAATGCGGCTCAGCTGGGGAATTTAATGTCGTGCCGACATGTTGCCGTGGTAGCTTAGCTGGTTAGAGCTGCCGGAGAGAAACCAGTAGATTCTTGGTTCAAACTCCGGCTATGGCATTGAAGTTTTCAGTCTTCCGATCTTGTCCTTTGGTGGAAGAACAATTAATTACCAATAACAAAGTTGTAAAATTTCCTGTGTGAGATCTAGGAGGTGATGACGGTGATAAATGTTCTTCCCTTATACTAAGTAGTAAGTAACAATCATCATTGACCCATGGGCATACTAAGCAAAGAAACGCTGAAGTTTCCAATAAAGTATTTTGACCACTTGACTATCTGGTGTACTAGTAGAAATTCATCCAAAAATAGCAAATTTGCCTGAAAACGTTAGTTTCTTGCTGAACTCCTTTTATAGCTTAATAGGGAAGGATTTATCCCTGGTAGGGAAGAAAATTTGCCATTACAAGTCCGGGATACCGCTTAACTAGAGGAAGGGAGTTTCTTCATTCCCATGTTGATTTGAACCCTGGTGATAAAGGGGTGGTCTATCACTGCCTTCGGCATAATGGAAATGAAGTGATCATATGCGTACACTCAATCTTCAAACCCAGAATGGAAGTTTCCCAACTTTGAAAAGCCCTCTGCTAAGAATGTCTGATCACTATGCCACACAGAAAAACGCATAAGGTAACTGGAGTTGCAATGTATTTCTGATAAAAGTTGCATAATATTTACTACGAATATTTGAGGCATAGTATTTTTCAAAATGATGGTGTGCATATAATTTACTTTCCAAGCTGTGGACCTAAAGTTCCATCCATTTTTGTAAGGATGAGTTTCTGCCTGGATGAAAATACAGTTCAGAAAATCTCTGAGTATTGCAGTCTAAAATGATATCGCCGGTTGAATATAATAGAAATTCAGAAATTATTCTACGAAAAGTTTCTTTTAAAACATCATTCAAATTATGTTTGGAAAATTAAAAACCTATTCTCTTTCACTATAACCAATATCTTCATTCAAAAATTAAAATGCAGGTTTCTACGTGTGTGTCGAAGAGAACAGTTTCGAGCAATAATCTTGCGGATCGGAAGTGTCTTTTCTTTCGTAAAGTTGTAATGGTTCATCCTGTCCAGCAAGTCATCCTCCAAGAACTAGTGGTACCGTGCTAGCCTCTAGTTCCCAAGGTCGCGGGCGATGGATTTTTTCGGGCGTAAAAATCCTTAGCATGGCTTCCTTCGGAAGGGAAGTAAAGCCGGCACGTAAAAGAACCTCAAGCCTGATAAAGAGGCCTCTGAGCAAAATTACCGGTCTTTCACGCCCAATATAGAACGGGACGCTAAGGACCATAGTAGTTAAAGAGCGTCCAGTAATCCTGTTTCTAAAGGTTCAAAATTTCATCTCGGGGGAATAAAAATTAACCACTGAACAAAATATATCGCAAGAGAAAAAGTAAACTCGTTAAGTTTATTAGAATTGGATGTAAATGAGGTTTCTTAGAAATTTGAAGCTTTCTCGGCGTCAGCTATGCTTTCAGAGGATTGCATCCTACTAAGCCAGTCCAACCTTTGGTGCTGGGAAGTACAGGGGACTGTGGATTGGAATCTTGGGCATGGATGCTTTAAAAGACAGGACGGAAACAAAAAAGCAAAGGAAGAAAGAACTGAATAGTGATCTTTAAGCTCGGAAATGAATACAAGCGTCACTCGGGTGTAATCCTTGAAGCAATAATCAAGGTAGGTTTGGTTCGGTCCATTTTCGAAGGTCATTGTCATGAACTTGTAGGAGTGGAGTGAAAAATATATTATTTGGCTAAAACGTGTTACTGCCTGCTTCCATAATCTAAAAGCCGAAGTGGGAGGCATTTGCATTTCAACACCAACCGCAGCCGTCTGTTTGCTAACTTAGAAAGTTCTTTTTTTATTTTGTTTGTTTGTTTGTTTGTTTGGGGGGGCTTCTCTACATAGATAACTACCAAACATGCTACCTGGTTTATATATCAGGGAGAGACAAAATGTCCATATTCATGTTTACCTTTTTTATTTTCATCACAATTTGAATTCTTAGTTACACGTTTAAAGAGTAGATTTTTTAAAATGTTTTAAAAATAATATCAGACCCTTTTAACACAAATGCACCATTGTGCTTGAAATTAACAACTTGAAATACTAATCCATTATTTCTAACTATGCAGCAATTGTTTTAAAATGTAAGCTAAGCTTCCATGGTCGTGTATTAAAAACACCAACATTTGAAGGACATTACAGTCCTTCTCTTCTGCATGCTGGCCGTAGTTTTGACATTTTAAAATGTGAGCTTTCATGGCCATTAGTCAAGAAATGATCAGCAATGTCCTTAAAAGCGTTGACCCTTTTAAGACAACTTGCTCGGCTAATTCCGAAAATGAACTTTAACATGTGTAGCAATTTATTTAACAATAAAGTAAGAGATTATAGGTTTTTAATATTATAAATCCTGTGTGTATCATTACATCTAAACAGTTATAATTATACCACTATTTAATACATCTTTTTTGTTTTACGTGAATTATATGGAAAATTGTCCTTAATACAGCAAGCAAAAATGAAATACATTCTGTATTTTCTAAGACAATGGTCAGAGATTGCTAAGTGAGTGTATTTTGTCTCCCCTTAAAAGAATGTTCATTCATGTGAAGCCTAAACTGGAGAGTAAAACGAAAATGCATTAATATAATAACGTTGTACAAGAAACAGAAACAAATAAACAAACAAAATCTGCACAATCAGCCTTAAAACTGACTTTTGAAATATTTTAACATGTTGGCGCGCAAGCTTAAGATTTTACCGAACACTCGAGCACCGTCAACAATCTTGAAAGAGTAACAAACGAATTCCATTCAGTTGATGAATATCTACCAATTAAATAAAACACAAACCAAAAAATAAATCAGAGAAGGGGAGAGGGAAGTATTATAGTATGAATTTAAATAGTATAAATTATATTACTTAAAATTGAATTTTGCAATTTTGTAGTTAAAACTTTTGGTATCAAATAGTGATATAAATATTATAGACTAAAAATAGATAGTTAATTAAAATGTATATTAAACGTAAACGAGAAAATATGTAAATAGGGAAATAAAGATTTTAGTTTATATAATTGTAAATATTTATGTTTGTTATTTAATTATTGAAAAACGATTAGTGCAATTTTGTAGTTAAAAAAATAACACATTTTTGGTATTATGATTTTAAAGGAGAAATTTAAAATAAATAGGGAAGTTAAATATAGTTACTAGTGTGAAGAATGAAATTAGAATGGTTGGTAAGTGAAATTGAATGTAATAATTACCAATTATAATTATATATGTATTTGTTTTTATTTTATAGTGTAATTAAAAAAAATTAATTTCATTTGTTTAATTTGTGTAAGTGCGATGGCTGTGGATGAGTAATGTTTGGTTTTGTAATATTTATTGATATTAAGGATAATAATGGTTACCTAATGGAAGAGAATTATATGGTTTTATATTTTAAGTGTGAGTGTTATATGAATGAGTGAGTATATTTATAAGGGCTTCTTTTGTAGGTTTGTTAATTGAATTTGATTGAAAATGTATATATTTTAATTGCGTTTATAATTGAAGTTATTTTGATAGAATATTTAAAAACTTGTTTTAAGTAATTTTGAAATTAATATGTTAATATTGCTAATTCATTTTTATTTATTAACTTTGATTTTGGAATTAATATTTATTGTTTGTTATTTTATTTTCGTCTGTTACTTATTTACTGGATATTATTTTTAAATTCATTACTACTTTATTTTATTTTTCTTGTTATCTTTTATTAGTTTAGTTTTAAATTTAATTATCTTAAAATCTGTAAAATGTTTTTGTATTGAAATAGAAAATGTTTTAAATAAATGTAAAGAAATTAGGTACCAGGGTGATGTATAACATTATTTATTTATTTAATATCTACCAGTTGCTTGACATATGAATTCTTATGTAGGTACTATTCTCTTTTTCACCAAGCTGCCGAGCCTACACAATGTAATTATTTCCGCAGGATCGGGAGCACATACATACCTTATTCCTAGCAGTTGACATTTGACAGCTTCTGAATGTATGACCCCTACGTGGGCAATCAGGTAACCCGTCTTGCAAGTAGGTGACGCTTCAAGCAATGCGGAAATGCTTTGTTTCTCGTATCTGCAACACATGGTTATTTAATGAGCACAAAGAGAGATTGCATTTCATTATTTATTGTTACTTCATGTCGAAGCAATCAGATAAAAGCAGTAAGCGTCAAGTCGACGCCATTAATATTGTTAACAAGAGTCATTTGTTTATGTATATGCGATTGTTTAAATGCTGACAAATAAGCAGAATGACAAACCGTACATTGTATAATGTGGTTGTGGCAATCATCTAATTCTTTCGCGGCAATATAAACCTCTAGAAATCAAGAGCTGTCCGGTTTACTAACGTCGGCAAACTGGGAAAAAAGTAATAAAAATTAAAACATTGCTGTCATTTATGAGTTGTTATATAGTCAATTTTCATATTTTGTAAATGAGAACCCGTTTACAATACCCAACATCTACAGCTTTTCAAAACTGAGTTATCGATGACACACAGCATTCGCGAATCGCCTTCCTTTGTTCGAAGAGGCAACCCAAATGCTGACAGGGATGGTAAAGTATCCCTATTTATTTATTATTACATTACATAGGACTACTTGCTTCAGTTTCAGATGTTCTATTTAAAAGCCTTCTGGTATAGCTAACACTGTCTAACACTGTCATCGCGTATGAGGAAAGTATATTTGATGTATTAACATTTACCTTTATTTGTTACATCCAAATAATCGACATACTGTTTGTGTATCATTAATTGTACACTTTGTATAGTTTTAAAGGGAGGTATTCATAGTCCGGACCAACTTGCTACTTCCGTGAATTTACACCGGACCATCGATTTTCTTATTCATAGACCGGGACTTGCGTTGGTCCGGGGATCAAACGCCTTGGTCCGGACCAAATTTTGGTCTACCTCAGAAGGGTAGATTAAAGGCATATCATCTTTACAAAATGGATGAATATGGAGTGATGCTGTGCGTAGAATTTGCGATATGAGACTATGGAGTAGAGATAGGACATAATTGGAAAGTATGACGATCTAAACTTCAAAACAAATACAGGTTTAGTAAAGCAAAGGTTAGAAGGCTGATAAAGTTGGTGCATCCTAACCTATATGACAGAGAGGATAACCGAGGCTTAAGTATCAAGTGATACGCAAATGCTAATAGCAATTCCATGTTATGCAAGAGGAGGGTATCAAGAAACCACTACAGATTTTAATAAGGCATCAGTAAGGCATATTATAACTAATGATTCATGCGCCAATGGTAGACTTCCCTTCGTTAAGCCGGGATTACATTGAACTTTACTTAACATGACGGGACGTAACGCCAAGTTAAGAAATGCTGCTAAAGTAAACGGCTAATTAGTATGCACTTAACGTAACGGGAATGAATCTTGATTGATTGTTCTTTTATTACTTCATACTACTGCTTCACGCCGATTGGTTGTAATTACCATGCGACATTAAACGACGTAACGGGAAGGAAAAGTTTGACATTGCCAAATTCTTAAGTTGCGTCGCGTTAAATTAAGTCACGTTAAGACAACCGTAAATAGCTCAATTTAATACAGTATGTAAGACCTTCACCTTGCGTCGCGTTGAGTTAAGTCCCTTAGGTTAAGTACAAAGTAATTCAGGCTTTACTTACGTTTTCCCGGTGAGGAGAGGAGGATCAAAATTCCCGGAAGGTTTATGATATATCAAGATTTCCCCAGGTATGTAATTATTTAATTATTTGGTTAAGATCCAGGGTAAGACACATTTTAATAACTGCAAATATTGTTTGATATTTAAATTCGATTTTATTCTGCAATTTTAACGTTAAAAGTTAATATTCTAGCAAGTTAAATTCTTATTGAAATGATTAACAACGCCATTAAAATGTTTATCTGGTGGATAAACGTTTTCAAAAAGGGAGGGTGCAATGAGTTAGAATCATGCACAAAACTGCCTATATATTATCTCCCTCCATGTCTCCTCCTTTTTTGCGTTTGTATTTGTAGAAGCCGATTTCTTTTTAATAATATCCAACAATATTTACATTCAGGAAAACAGGCATTTTCCTCTTCCGACCATTTTAATGCACGCTTCTTGGCTATTACCACTTTTGCTGAGGGTGAGGAGTGAGCACTGAACTCGTGAAAAAAGAGCTGTGAAAACGACTATAGAACGTTAAAAAGTAGGGAGTAAGAGTGTTAGTTTACTACTCTATGGAATTTGCGCATGCGCAGAAATACCTTTCTTCGTCGTGTAATATTTTCTTGTTGCTGATCCACGGTCTTTATTGGTCCAAGGCTTTTTATTGTCTATGAATATCAAAAGCCTGGTCTGCCTTTGGTCCGAACCAAATGAGTCTGTCTTACAGGAGTAATTTTAGCCAATTCAGCTATTGATATTATTCTTCATGATACTTACTATGTAGTAGCTCATTTTCACTATGTACTTTCCAGACCAACATGAAATCTATGAATACGGTCGTAATGTTTATAATATGATTAGAATTAAGGGTAAACAATGTAGAGGGATTCCTTGCCCCCTGCGACCTACGGGAGATCTATGTGGCTTCCACTCCCGGGAGGAAGGGATGAAATGAAGGAACCGCAAGCAGAGACACACGGAGTCCCTTATAGTTTCTGGCCCAAAGATCCATTCCACTATAGGAATAGTTTAAGCGACGGGAAGAAGGAAACTGACTAGATTATCTCGGCCAGTTGACTGGAATAAAGGAAAGAGTAATGGTTTGGTTTCTAGAAAGTGCTGACAGGATGTTCACAATCGCCATATGCATCTCGGCTGAGCTATTATTGGATGAATTAAACCATTCAACTAAACGGATGTCTCCAAAGAACAAAAGTAGCTTTGGCAATGGCTACGTTTGGCATGATAGAATGCTACTTTATTGGCAGGGCTGCTGTTTCACGTTCGCATAATTTGATTAAAGCTACATGAAGTAACCGAACAAATCAAGTGCTTTCGCTCTTTATCTCTCGCGATGTCTGGAAAGAGTGTGGAATTTCTAAGCCAGCACATAGCGACCCGATTTTAAACATCTGCTGTCGATGGTAATTAATTGTTCTTTCACACAAGCTGTGTGTAGGACAAGGTTGTAAAGGTAAAATCTGACAGAAAAAAAATCATTACCATAACTGGTATTTGAACCACGGGTCTTAACACGTAGTCACGACACTAAATTCCCCAATCGACACGCATTTTTCCCGGTAAACCACAAGGAGATCTCGGTCGTGATAGTGGGATAATCTCGGTCTCCGTCCGACCTAATAGTAGTCGAAACTATGAAGCCCGAGACTTAAAAGTACTTGCAGTATTGTAAGCCGCCATTGGGGTATGCCAGCTCAATACAATTTGAGATCTCCTTGTGGTTTACCGGGAAAAATGCGAATCGATTGAGGAATTTAATGTCGTAGCGGCGTGTTGCCATGGTAGCTCAGTGGTTAGAGCAGCCGGACGGAGACCGGGAGATCGGTGGTTCAAATCCCAGCTATGGTATTGAATTTTTCAGTCGTCTGATTCTACCTTTCCAACCCAGTCCAACACAGGGCTTGTGTGGAAGAACAGTTAATGTCCTACTTTGAAATTAATAACATAGACTTATCAAACTTGGATTGTATTAATAACTATAGCAAGTTTTAGTTGGCATATATTTGGGAAACTACTTCAAAAGTTACACTCTGAAAACTTAAACATTGCATCGTTAGAAACATTTTAAATGCTCAAAAATGTATAAAATGCTACCTACAACGGAGAAAAGCGTAACTTACAAAAACAGGTATAAAATTCTGCATATTAGTTTTTATGGAAAGTGGGCATTTTTACTTAAAACACACATTTGGAAACTGATTAACATATATGCAGCTAATTTTACAAAAAGGCCTCTGGAAAGATTGGAAAAATAATGAAAATATCTGAAAAAACCCTCCAATGCCCTCAGCAACCAAACTCTCTCATTTTTACGAAAACATTTACACGAAAATCTTGCTAGAGAGTTGTACGAATAATAAGTTAAAAAGTTTAAATTTAATCTCTGATCATTTTTGACAAATTTTCATCGATCGGTCCCCTTGAAATAATTAACTCTTTTTTTAGAGTGCTTATAAAATTTCAAGATCCGTTGTCAATGTGGTATCTTTGTTTATAGTTGTATATTATGTAACAACAATTAAGATCGAATATGTTTATGAAACGAGCGGTAGCGAGTTTCGCAATTTTCATACGATCGTCTTAACTGCCATTATAGTCTTGTTGCAGAAGACTACAGAAAGATCTTATGTTAATTGTGTGTAATTAAATGGTCGCAGGACCTGACCATGTGCTGTACTATTGAGTCCATACCGTATTTATTGATTTTTTGTAGGTAACGTGGAAAGCAAGATATTAAAGGAAAGGAAATGAACTCGTTTATTAGAATATTAAAATTATAATGAACAGAATTTATTTTATTTTAAAGACCCCCAATTCATTATTTATCTGGGGAAATGGATCCCAGTGCACTGCTGCTTTTAAGGCGTTAAAAGGTATGAGAGAGGTGCGCGCGCAGCCCAGTAAGATCATATTGAGTAGCTGAAGCATAATGGATGTCATTCTAGTTCAGTTACGTCACATGTAATCGGATATTGTAGCGCGGTTGACCAAAAACCACTATTTCGCATATCATTATATTTCATTCATAACTAATATAAAGTTTACTCTTCAGAGTAGCAATAACTTTATGGAGCCTTGATTGCACGGAACAAAAATAGTTACATACTGCAAACTTTAACGTTAGATGTCACTTGTTTGAACGTTTTGCGCGTTCATAGACCAAGGTGCACAATTAAACGAAGGCGGTCGTGGAAGAACAGACAAAGGGAGGGATAAATAGAGAATGACGGTAGCGGCAGTTGCATGTCACGATGCAAGGACTTCCAATACAAACCAGATGAAAGCGATTTCCTTCAGTCACGACTCCGTCATGTTACAGCATTACTCATTATGGTGCTAAATTAAATATCAACCAACAATAAAAAGACTTCAACAGAGGTGACTTGTAGATTTATCACGATCCCTGGCGCCAGAAGGACGCTTTTATAGCAAAAGTAGAAAACAACTTTGCTGGTATTTATTTTCCTTGTCTAATAGTAAGTAAGCACATTTTTGACATGTGGTTAAGTTTATGAACGGTTTTGTTTAGTAAACTATGCACATAAAGAACTATACACAAAATGTTTTCTGGTAATTTTCGATTTAAAATACAATTTCTATTAATCCGAAGAAAAGAAAAAAGAATCGTTTATGTACAAGAGATAGCTTATAATGCGAATGTAATTAAACTGATTGCTATAAAATGGATAAACATACGATTGACTATGTTGCCATCTAAATTATTTACCTAAAGGAGAGTTATAATTCGGTACGAAGTAAAACGTTACAAATATTTTACTTATAAAGTTTTGGGAAAAATATTACACAAAAGTGCATAGAGACTGGAGCACCAACCCGCTGTGCGAAGGATCCCGGGCTCAATTCCCTATTGTGGGATGGGAGGTTTTCTCTAGTCAAAAATATTCCCTATCCTTCCCAGATTCTGAAAGTATGAATGAGTGTGTGAATGTGTGTGTGTGTGTGTGTGTGTGTGTGTGTGTGATCTACTGTATAAACCCGCTCAAAACAGAACTCCATTGCCGATAAGCAATATATTCCAAAGGCAGAAGGCCGCCGATATGAAAACTGCAGTTACAGGAGGGGTATAAAATAGAACAATAAAAAATGCATAGACAGTTTCTTATAAACTTTGCTATTAGGTTAAGTAGTTAAGGAATTAGAATAATTACTTTCTGACTGAGTTTTTGAAATGTAAGTAATGGATGTATTTAATAAATTAATAAGCCAAATTGGAATTACAATTCCAAGGAATGGACAATGATTCACACATATACCATTGCTATAAATACATTGTGTAATAACTATCAATTAATATTGTTACAAAATACAATATATAAAATAATATTTGCAAAGAATACTTATATATTGTGAAATATCAATTTAAATGTTATTAATTATAAAGGAGTAGGAAAAATAAAAATGAATAACGTCAAAAGGGAAGTACGTTATAAAGAAAGGACGAAAAAACATTGCATTCGCAATATTTTAAACACTGTATGACATAAAAGTGCCAACAAAAGAGAAAATCGTGATTGAAATATGGTAAAAATAAGTTTGGATTCTTAACATGTTATTTACATTAATATATGATTTATTTAACCTCTATAATTTGTAAATAAATTGTAATTTATTTCGATATGCCTGGTAACCAAGCTAGGATGAGTAAACAACATTCACTTTTTTTTTAACACTTAAAACAAACTTTTTCACAAAGATGACGATGCGTTGAGCAACACTCAATTCAAATATTTACTTGCGAGGCAAACTATATTACATTGTATGCAAGAGATGATCCATAATTAATGGCTAAATCAATATGAAGAGTCAACAAGCAGACTTATAAAATTGTAAGTATGTAAAACTGAATTAAAAAGGTAACCATTGCATTTTATCATTCACGTTGCTCGTGAGAAAATACATCACTTTTCAGTGAAAATTATTATTGCTATTCTTATTTAAATACCTTACCTTAATAACACGTAAAGAAAGCCTGGATAAAAGTAGATTACTGTTAATTGACTTATACATATTTTAAATAACTTAAAATACACCGGACAAACCAAGTGAATTAAAAGGAAGTTTACAACATTCTAAAACGCAACACACGCTGTAGAATTCCAACAGTAAGTGAAGTAAACTTTTCGCCAAGAATCATTTCTGCCAAACAGGCAGACAGGATACTACCAATTGATTTTATCAGCGTGGTAAATTAAAATCGGGCAATTTCAAGTTACAGCATCCGGAACTACCAGGGTACTATTTAATTATCAGGGTACTAAAAGTTCAACACACTACAGAAATTTTTTTTCTACCACTTGACGTACGGTAGGTAGAGGAAGTACTGTATTACATCAAAAAATTCAGTACGGAGAACACCCCTAACCCCAAAACGGAATATTGGTAAAAGATCGTGTGTGTGTGTGGGGGGGGGGGTTGCGAGCAACTGCAAGAGAATGTTTAGGTAACCCCAACTTCCTCCAAGGATTCGACACAAAGAATTTCAAGAAGTCCCTCCAATTCCAAACTGTATGTAAATATTTTCGATATTTTCTACTTTCGCAGAAACGGCTCTAACGATGTTGGTTAAAATGTTACACGTTTAACAGATCGACATGTGGAATAAAACGCGTATCTTGAAGTTACTGTGATTAACCTTACATTTTGATTGAATTTTGTTTAGACGAAAGCTTACCCCAGAAAAAATATAGAGTGCATACAAGTATATAATTGGTGTTAAATCAGTTTTACTTTCTCTACCACGTATCTAGTAGGTAAATAGATTTGCATTTCACCCAAAAAGTCGAAACTAAGGTTTAATTGGAAATGTTGTACTGGGACTGAATTTAAAAAAATATATATTTAAAGGGCAGATATATATATATATATATATATATATATATATATATAGTGTCTTGAACAGCATAATCAAAAACGAAAACTCAGATAAATGCCAAACTTGGTATTTAAGTTCAGTATATTCCAGAGATATGGTATGAAGATTTTCAAGAAAATCCTCTAACCCCAAACTACCACGACCTTTACATGTAGCATTTTTCATTTTCCCCCCTAAAATGACTTTAAATAATTTAAGAAAACTTTTAATACGTTACAAATGAATGGAATATCTTCACTTTTCTGGTCCTTATCATTCAAGGAATTTTGTATAACTGGTAAACGTGAAAAGGTAGAAACTGAGAGGGTTGTAGCCCCACTTATGGAAGCCAAAATTGAGAATGTTTTTGCCACACTGTTGGAGAGACAAACTTGAAGTTGTTTATTTGTTGTGGTTACACCACGTATTGCGTGAGATATGTTTCTTGGAGTGTTCGCCCCACGTACGATACAAAATTTCCGGTGGCCTTCGCTCCAAGGTTCACTTTACCAGTGGCCTTCGCCCCACGTTTACGAATCAATTTTTTATTTTAAATATTTATTTAAATATCATATATATGCCTCGGCTGCGGCAGTAGTAATTTGCAGAAACACGTATGTCTTAGCAGGGCTGGTGTGGCGAAACAATGAAGGCTTACACAAATTATAATTTGTATTCCACAACTTTTATTATTCCTCACACGATTAAATAACACTTTACTGATATATCCTAGTATAGAGCTGTGAGATTATTTTATTAATTGCACTTTTAACCACGTAAACTTTATTTTATTCTCGCCGTAATGAATTTTCATGTCTCACGCTCAATATGTATAAAATCGAACTGCTCGGGAACGCTGCCTTGTAGCGTCTGGCGTCTACGGCCTAAATTCGTACATTTACTCTATTTTAAGTCTCCGATTGGTTAATTCTACTCCAATAGAATACTTTTATTTAAGTTAAAGTTTTTTCTAGTTGTTGATTGGCTATTTATAAACTGTTTTAAATATTACATTATTGTTGTTCCAAGAATTATTAGTAGCCTTTATTAAATTTTCCAATTCATTATTGCCTCAAGATTACCTCATTGTTAGCCACTTTCGGCTTCTACATTGTAATTCTGTTTGCTACGAAAGGTATTTTGCTTCTATTCTCACAGCTCCTACATTGTTAAAACTGCGTAATACATTCACATAACATTATTATACATATACATAATATAAACATAATACAATGAATATTACATACATTTTATATATTATTACATACACGTATTGCTTTAATGCGGGCTGTTCTTATATTTTATATTATAAAATTAGACTGATATCATTTGAGTGTTAAAAATACTGCATCTAAACGGGCTACACAAAAATGAAGTTCTCTTTAAACTATAAATTTATTTAACATAAGTTTGTTGCAGCATCAGAAATTTCCGCTTGAAGTTTTTAATACTTATCGAGATTTTTTAAAGTCTCGAAGTGTTTTAAAGTCCCCTGAATCGGAGAAATGTAATTTTTATAAAACAATTTGTGTGTGTGTGTGTGTGTGTGTGTGTGTGTGTGAACAGTATAGCTCAAAAACTAAATATCGGAGAAATACTGTACTTGTATTTCAAGTTCAGCTTCTTTCAAGAATGCGACAGGAAGATGTTCATGAAAGTATCCAAAAACTAGAGTATAGTAGGTATGGAACATTTTTCGTCATTTTGTTTTCCCAAAAAATGGCTCTGAACTATTTGTTTAAAATACCCATTATAAAGATATTTACATGAAAAATAAAATGTACGTGTGCCTTCAATTGTCTGCGAATAGTCCTCATTCGGAACATATTTTGTATAATAAAATTTTGTGTAGCTGTTAAGTGTTAAACGCAGATCTCGCCAAAATGACAATTTGTGTAAAATAAATGCTTATAGCATCAACCATTTCCGAAATATTTGCTGTTTTTGGTTTCGTTTTCAAATACTTGATACTTTTGTTTAAAAATTTCAAAGCCAACGTCTGGTGACCCGCCTTTTAAGGTTTGACTGTTTATCTGTTGTACTTGTAACGAAATCCGTAATGAAACCATTTCTACAATCGTTTATCTCAATAAGCATGAAGTAGAAAGAGGAATAAGCTTTTGTAATAATAGTTTTTGTAAGGTATTCAAAAAGGTCATTTGAATTACTCTTTATTCATTACAACAATTATAAGATCATAATTTCTTCTGTCATTAAATTGCCACCTTACTTTCTTAATTACTCCCTGGAAATTAATTTAGCTAATTATTTGGGTCGCATTTATATTATTGTTTACAAATTAGCTTGACAAAATACCTATATATAAAATTTGGCTCTAATCTCCCGATTGTTTTTCCTTTAATGCCAGAGAATTAAGTTTCTACACAGATCCATCTTGTCTTCGTTCACTGAGCTCGAAAAAAGCGTTTAAATCACATGAAAAATAAGCTTTAACCACGTTGCCATTTTTATGAATTTAAAAATATAAAACAGACAATTAAATGTGAAATAAACAGAACAAAACTCTAAAATAGAAAGATTTCCTCAACGAACCACAATGTCATTTCTCAACTTCGAAATGCAAATAACGCAATAAGCGTTCACATGACATGAAATGTCACACACGAATATAATCGCTCAGCAGCACTCAAGTCCTATGAGTTAAGTTCTTTGATTTTGTAGCAGATAGGATAGTTTCACGATTGTTTTTTAATCTAGATAGCTGTTAACAACGCTAAATTCGTCTACGAATGTCCTTGAGCAACCCTGACCTCCGCAGATTTGTCTGTGGTCATGGCCAGCAGTTTTTTTAGTTCATGCTCTGTTACCGTGATAAACGCAACGTAATGGTTTACCGGGGAACAGACCCTACTATCTATTCTAGAAACATCAATCACTCCACTGTCGTGTGGGGAATGCTTAGTCACCAAAAGCTCGAACGATATGAT
Source organism: Deroplatys truncata (assembly GCA_030765065.1). Taxonomy (NCBI): domain Eukaryota; kingdom Metazoa; phylum Arthropoda; class Insecta; order Mantodea; family Mantidae; genus Deroplatys; species Deroplatys truncata. Next base: position 123,694,295 of record CM060984.1, on the reverse strand, counting down.
CATTAACCTGCCAGTTTGGATAGCGGTTCTTTTCTACGCAAAAACATTCTTTTTAATTGATGGTTTAATGTCCTTTAACAGGACAGGCCATTTCAGATGATGAGTTCAAATCAGATATATGTTTTTTTCAGGATAGGATTAAATTCTGAAAGGAAAACGTACATTATAACTTCGAAGCAATAGAAGATTCGTATTCGGTACCTCCACATTATGGGCCAGACATATTACCCACATCACGAGAGACACTAGGTTATGAAATGGTGTTTTCGTAACAATTGTGTGATACTTTAAAGCAGGGGCGACGAAAACGTGTTTCGCGATGGCTTTTAACTTCTGTGTGCTGCTAGGTACTGCCATACTGGTTGCCTATTTCTAGGACATGGAGAAGGAGTATATTTTCTTTATATTCTTTAAAGCAAGTGATATAAATGAATATTTGGCGTTTTAGCAACAGCGAATGCACCAATTTACACGAGTGTAAGATACACGAATAGTAGACAATATTCCATGCAATCCTAACATTATAAAAAGAATAAATTTGCCGACAGTATAATTTAGTCTTCGAATGGACATAGTCTGACGTCCCTGCCATGCAGTTGTTTAATGATTATCATTAATATAAAATATGAAAGTTCCGAAAGTATTAAACAATCTGAAATCTGTACCTATACTTCTAGCTTTTAGCAATTTCTATTAGAACTAAGTGATTGTACAAGAGAGAAATGTGAGAAATCTGTACTAACAACAGGATTAAATGTTAACGTTTACAATGCTGGATGAAATTTTCGGTTGTAACCTTATAATAGGCAAACTTTTAATTGTTAGGGCATGACCTCATCGTCTGCGTTCTCAAACCATATATATAAACAATACAGACACTTTACAGGAAATCAGAACAGAATCAATTATGAATGCATTCGTTTCAACTTATTCTGGCCCTTTTTAAGCATCCTTTATGACTCCCATAATATAAGGAGTAAATGTACGATATTTAGCATAAAATGATTTGCGTTATTTGTCATCTACATATAGCCATAAAGGAATGGGGAGATTTTTGTTGATATTGAAGTCTTAGCCCCGCCGTCTCAAGCGCCACATTTCTAACTCCCTTCTTGCATAATTCCAGAGTTGATTAGTAAATTGCATACGCCATCCGAAAAGATGGCCGGAGGTTATAACTGCCAATAAACTGTCTATGTTCTTGCTAGTTGAATTAAGACAGTATTAATGATAAAATTAATAAGGCTGACGATAATAGTCCATTTATTTAATAACGTTTTTTGACTAGTAAAGCCATGTCAGTGTCATTATAACACCACAACCACAACCGATAATATTATTAATAATAATAATATAATAATAATAATATAAGTTATTGTACTTGCATGTATATGTATTATTATATCCAAGTTCTTATGGACCAAAGTATTCATTAAGTTGACAAATTCCTTGATAAATTTCCGTAAAGAGGATTCGATTTTTTTAGGTATGTCACACAGTTCACCATTGCAAGCAGCGTCACATTTTTGTTCAATGAATTCAATAATTTGTTTTCCATGGCTACTTCAGAAGAAACGTTTGACATAAATATTGTGACTGTACATTTCAGCGCTGCAGTCGTCCTCCATAGTCTAGTGATAACGTGCTAGCCCCTTGTACCTGAGATCGCGGGTTCAGACCTTTCGAAGGTCGATGGATTTTTTCGAGGGTAAAAATACTTAGCATGGCTTCCTTCGGAAGGAAGGTAAAGCCGGTGGTTCTGTGTCATAAATTTACGGCACGTAAAAGAACCCCAAGCCTGATAAAGAGGCCTCTGAACAAAATTTCCGTTCTCTCACGCCCAATATAGAATGGAACACTAAGAACCATAGTAGTTAAAGAGCGTCCATAAATAAAACTAGATTTAATTTAATTTCAGTGCAGGTAACTCATTTCTCAACCACCTCTCCCTCCACAAGGTCGTGTCGCTAGTCTTTTTTGCATGGTCAGAGTAGAATTCATTATGAGAGTTTATTTCTGAACCCTTCTTTGTTTCACACCCAATATAACACTATTCATTAGTTCATGTTTGTTTTTTTGGAATTTATTTTAACCAGTCAAATACTATGCTGATAAGAGCTGAGTAGAGTCAAGTGTTAAGTAAATGTAGAAACCCTACAGAGACAAACACATATTCGATTTGGTGAATTGGGTACCTATAGGTTACATAGGTTATAAGTTACACAACGGAGGGGAACGCACACCTAGACCTGCATAGATCCATTGCGGCTACCACTCCCCAGGAGGAAGGGATGAAGTGAAGGAATCACAGGAAGCTACAGGCCGCAGGCAGACAGACCACAGACACACGAAAGTCCCTAACAGTTCCAGGCTTGAAGACCCGTTGCACTACTGGAGATTTTTAAAGAGGGCAGCTCTCTAGTGTCCACGGGAAGTATTTCTTTCCTTTAAGCAAGCATCTGTCGGGCACCGCCATTCGCCACGACACCTAGAAGCATATCTGAAAGATGAGCAGAAGGAATGAAAGGGAAATGATGAAAAGGAAATCGTGGTAGATGAGGAATCACCCCGCATTCGTCTACCGACCAGGGAAATCCACGAAGAACCCAAGGGTGGGTGGTGTCGGATTGGGAAACTTTATTAACCCAAGAGCATAAAAATAAATAATTCCCTGTAAGGAATTGATGCAATAATTAAGGAAATAAGTTACATTAGTTTGCTATCATGAGGCGAGGATTCTGTATGTTAACCACTATTATATTCCTATGCTTCCTCTGACTAGGTGTACTCATTCAGAAATCATTAATACACGTAACTTTATTTTCTAACAACTCGCTTGAATTCCCAGTAATCAACTAAAACAAAACACAAATTGGATCCTTCCAAATATTAAAGTCTTAAAGTAGTCATTCTAGTTGTTCTTATATGAAACGCTTCTGTATTTAGCCTTAGAATTTTGTTATTTTTCAGAAATAATTTAAAATCTAACAGGATTATTATCTTTTCCTATTTCTATTGATTCGTTACATTATTTGTCAGGATATCTACCGAGTACTTCCATTTATCTAAGTTGGATTTTAATTTATTTGAGTGAGAATTTTGAAATAAATAACATAATATTTATTATTTTTAATCTTATGGAATGTTTACGAGATCCATGATAGATTTCATTCTTATTTTGTCGATATTCTAAAAGTAAATGAAACGTCATATTTTTCTACCTACCATCATGAAAGAGTAGGTTTGTGTTAACATGTACATATATCCTTAATATTTAACTCTGTTGTTCGTACTACAGCGCATAGTCATTCCTATAAAATATGTTAATATATTTTCAGAGTTGTTTGCACGTGTAAGTATCTAACCGACCTTCCCTTCGTTATTTACTTTTCCTTGAAAAACTTTCCTATTGTTAAAACTCAAATTAAATGTAACGACCTCGTCTATTTGCATACTTGTAAAACGAGTCATTTAGACTCTCTAAATATGCGATCGTTTTAAGTTTTAGGTTTTTGCTATCTCTGTCGCTTAGTTAATTTTTCTTGTATTTGACTTTAATATTTGACATCAAAAACTTTACTAGAAATACGGTTTGGAGTTTCTCAAAGATAAGAAAGGTTATTTTAGAAAATTGTGAGAGACAGGTAGATAGAGAGGGGGAGAGAGAAATGCACAAATCACAAAAGAAAGTTTAGGTAATTTTTTAAGGATGCAAAGCGAAAATTTTCAGGAAACACATTCTACCCCAATGAGCCGTTGTATGGAAAATATTCGTTATATTTTGTGTTACCAAGTATGGCTCTCAACGATTGTAATTATTAAAATATCACAAGCCTGAGACACAGCTATGGATAAAATGTGCATTTTGATTTTTATGTAAATAGTTATTTAAGTCCTCTTTATTCAGAAATAGTTCGCTTAACTGGGAAACCGAAACATATAAACCAAAACCCTTAATAAGGAGAACTGTAAAATTCATCCAAATAAACAGTTTACGTTCAATAAATGTTTTCGTAGCATTAAGCATTTCCGATGTATCCTCTATTGCAGACTCACAATTTCCCCAAGTGCAAACATTAGAAAATAAGCGTTCTATTTGCCCCACAAGTTAGTCGTAATGAAATGGTAGTAGCTGTAAGAGATGAGCACTGTTCCACATCTTGCATTATAACAAAGCTCATATTGTGAATATGAAACCATTCCTAGGTAAATATGTATCGTGATTAACGTAAACGACTATAAGCGTTGTGTACTAGGCCTTCACAGGAATATTGTGACGCGGCGGCTATGGTCCAAGGTTATCGGGAGATGGGCGCCAGGCAGTCTGAGATAAACAAAGATAAGTCGCGTTCTCCCCAGCGTTAACACCAGAAGCGCTATCGACAGATAACCCGAATATTCTGGAAGTTTCCTTCCCCCTCTACCAGAAAATGTGTTCAGATCGTTCTAGAATGTTCTGTGGAAGATTTCATTGGCTATATAAGAGACGTTCTCGCGAGTGTCAGTCAGTCAGTCAGTCAGTTGAGTTGAGTCGAGTCAGTGAGCGAGTTAGCGATTGCTGTTCTCATAGCGAGTTTGTGACGACCGCTATGCGTAGTGATTGCTGCTTCTGCGAGATATTGCAGGAGTCTTCTGTTCGACTCCACAGCGAGTGAAAAGTCCGGAAGAAAACTACGTCGTTACGCCACTACGCCACGAAGAGAGTGAAGTGATAGTGAAAACTAAGTGAAGTGACACTGAAAAGTTGAACTAGGTCACATTAATAAGAACTTAACACTAAGAACTTAGTAAGACTTCAAAACTGGACAAATTCACAATATTGTATCTGTGAACTGCAATGTGTAGAGAAAGTCCTGTGATTGCTAAAGTTACATTTCATTTAATAATTGCTGGCACAAAAGGTTTATTTTAAAGCATTTCAGACGTCCTTTGCTTGCAAAGACAGTTTTGCTGAATGATTAAGATTCGAATTATTTGATATTAAAATATTATTCTAAGCAGCAACCTTTTTTAGCTGCAGATATGTAAACTCAGGTGTTTTTATGAAAAGTTTATAGCAGTAATATTGATTGTGTTCCTTTTTCCTTCTTTCTCTTGATAACTCAGAACGTTCACTTCATGGTCGATTCCAAATACGCTCTATTTTACCGGAGTGTATTTGTTGCTAGTGGTCTTCATAGTCACAGAGACCGTTCTAAAGCTTGAGATTCTCAGGGTACACTCAGTACATAAAGCTGCATTCACATACCTTTCTCTAACCTCTATCATATTGTTGGTATACAAACTATGCTTACTAAAGCTTATGTTTCTATCTCCAACATTTAATCGAAAAAAAAACCTTTGCAGAAATACCTACAAAATGCATTTCGTTATAAATACAAAGAGAACAGCGATAGTCAAATGTTTAGAAACTGGACGCTATACGCTGGCTTTAAAATTCCATACTGTTTCCATGAAATAGCGAGAAACAGCTGAAAGTCAATGGGACTTTAAAAGAAGACAAGCATTGAACAATTGAAACTCTTAATAACGGATATCTCAGAAACGGCTTATGACACAAAAAACCTATTTGTAGAAATTGTGTGTTTTAAAGATATCTACATTTTTTGTTTGGCACCATTTCGTCTATCGCTTAACGGTTACGAGTTATACAAGATTATAAAAACTCCTGAATGAAGAGGATTTCTTAGGCTATTACCAAAGAATTCAAGATATACATTTTATTTGCCAGTTATATCTTTCACATATGGTATTTTAATCAAAATCTTTAGAGACATTTTTCAGAAAATAAAAAATTCCAAAAAATTATCCATGTAAAGTGTAGTTGAGGGGGGGGGGTCACGAAACTCTTCGTGTCGCATCCTTGGAAAATACTAAATTTAAATACCAAGTTTGGTATTTATCCGACTTTTGCTGTTTGAGTTATGCTGTACACACACACACATACACACACACACATACACGGATATGTTTCCAAAAATGCTTTATCTGGATTGAGGACGCCTCAAAACACGTATTTCCGAAGAAAACTTGGTATCAAATTTGCGGATGGAATTCAAATTTTCTATACGTACTACACGTAGTAGAGAAAGCAAAAATTTACTATATTAAAATTAATACTGACATTATTTTTCAACTGTGTAAAAAGAACAAACGATAATAGCTAACGGTGATCTGACAATTTTCAATTTTTTTTTTCAGCTTGAGCTCTGCAATACTTCAGAGATTACGCTAATGTTTTCAAATTGTTTGTATGCAGTATTGTTTTTTAAGTTTAGCTAAATGCACTTTAGTAGAGTATTCTCTTGTGTAATATCTCAAAAATAATTACTAAATTTCTAAGTCGTAAGAATCAAGGAATAAAGAAGAAATTGAGCAAAAGTCTAGGTAAAGCATTACTTCAATTACTTACTATTTTACTACTACGTTAGTTTCTTTCTCCACCAAATCAATAGAGCATTTGACCAAACTTTCAAGTAGGTATAACAGAAAAATACGTTTTACCTATAGCTGAAGAAAAATGTAATAACATTTTGCTGAAAGCGTTGCTTCGGATAATCTTTTAAATATTTACTACACTATTCAGACTTAGTACCATATTTCTTTCTCGCTAAATAAATCTGTACTGATATTCGCAGTGCATAAAAAGCGGCCTATTTCTCTAAATCGCAATCGTGTTTTCTCTCCCTAAGATTTCCAGCTTCATGTAACCAACTTTGTCTTCACCCAGCCGTATCGGTTTTCTATGTGACTGGCCTGAGAAACTATTCAAGGACATAAAAATTAACTAGTGAATGATGTTATTGATGTGAAATGAACGGTGGCTCGGATGTCACCACTAAGAAACTGTTTCTTTAAGATTGGTACGCAAAGAAAGGCTAAATCAATATAACAAAATCAATTCGGCCTTCTAGAGAAAGGAGTGAAAAATTATTTGATGTGTTCTTAAGCTGGACAATTACGACATTTATATTAGAACTTTCATCAGTCTGAAGTAGGTTGTTGCTTCACGTATGGAAAGCCAATTTGAAGTAGGAGTTGTATTGTAGTTCAACTGTTGGGGAGCCGAATTTGAAGTAGTTGCAAACACAGGTATGGTAGAAAGTTTCCGGTAGCCTTCGCCCCAAGTTTACTTTCCGGTAGCCTTTGCCCTAATATTTAAGAATCCACTTTGTATTTTAATGTTTTTCTTTAAATATTATATATTTATGTTTGCCTCGCATGCGTCAGTATTAATTGTACAGACATGAATTTCTTAAGAAGGCGTGGTGCGGCTGAAGAATTTACTCTTACACAGATTATAATTTTTACTTCACTCCATTTATTAATCCTTGACACGATTTAAATAACACTTCACTGATATAGAGAACTGTGAGATTATTTATTAATTACTTGCACTTTTAACACGTAAATTATTTTTGTCTCGCATTGAATACGTATTAAACTTCTCGAGGACGCGTCTCGCGTCCGGTTAGGAACGCTGTCTACAAGCCACTGACTTCTGAATTTGTACAATTTTTCCTATTTCAGTTTCTGATTGGCTAATCTACTCCAATAGAATACTTTCATTTAAGCTAAGCTTTTTTCTGGTTGTTGAAAATACTGCCTCAAATTGCCCCCTTTTAGAAATATTTAAAAATTGCTCTTTTTGTTTTGTCTACTTAAATTTTTAAATATTCTCTGAAAGTCTCCTGAAAGAAGAAACGTAACCTTTTTATTATTTTAACACTCGCTATTTTTTTTCCACTGTCACTTTTATTTAACACTCAGTGGTGTTTCACTACACTCGTGTATAGCAGAATAAATTTATTTTGTTCTTCCAATTGTTCGACACTTTAAGGTCAACGCCCTGGTGTAAGGTCAATGATCCGGTGTTTAATGACCTGAGTAAAGTTTGTTTATTCACTAACACAGCCACTATTAAGTATTTTATGTGCTAGACATTTAATACTTAATTAGGCATATTAAGACTTGTTACCCTTTCTTTACAACTTTTTGCTTAAACATTTTTATATTTCTTACAATTTATAATAATTTATACCTTATACAATAGTAATTACTGTTGCTATTCAGATTTATTGTTTTTTTTTACTAACAATGGATTTTCTTCTATTACATCTTTTTATCTTAACTCGCTTTTGTTATATTGACAATTTGTTACATTTAGTTAAGATATTATTATACATTTTTTTAAATTACATTTGCCTTCCCCTTTTATGTTCCAGATACTTCAGTTTCTTTCTTCTTATTATTCTTGTGCCACAGACTGTTTCCATTTATACGGCTTTAACATATGTTTGCGGAATCTTCAAATTATTTTATTTGTTTTATTGTTCCTAAGTTCGATGTATCTGTTCCAAATATATTTATTATTTCATAAGGACCATGATAGCTCAGAAACAACCTCCAATATTCTTTACGAAGTTTATTTGACAACTTCTTGTTCTTCACTATCACTTGATCTCCTATTTTTACTTCCTAAACTCTTCTTTTTCTTTCTTCATGTCTTTGTTTTCTCTTCAGGGCTTTGGCTTGTAATTTTAAAAATGCTAATTTAAAAATGTCCTCTTTTTTCTGGCAATTTAGCTGATTGGTCTTCAATAACTTCTGGTACATTATGGCTCAAAGTATTTTGAATAATATTGATGTATGAGTACAACTGCTCTGTTTGTTATGACACATCACACGTAGATAACTTGAAATTTCTTTTATCTCTCTCTCTCTCTCTCTCTCTCTCTCTCTCTCTCTACTGGATTGCCATTAGGTCTGCATCTTAATGAGAAATACTGTTTGAGTCCCAAATCTTTAATTCCATTCATAAATTTAGAACTGGTAAACACTGATGCATTATCACAAAGTATGGCCTGAACTATTCCTTCCTCTGGGAAATATGATTTTGTTAATTTGTTTAAACATGTTGTGCTGGATGCATTCTTGAGTGTATATATTCGTAAATATTTGCTAAATATGTCATAGCATAGAAATAAAACTTTGTACCCAAATGTACTTACAGGCATTGGACCATACAAACCTAAACTTAATAAACATCTTGGTTTATCTGTAAGTATTGAGTTCGTTGTATATTCATAAGCTACATTAATTGGTTTTGATTTCTGACAAAGATCGCAACCTGATATGTATTTTCTTACTTTATGTCCTAGTTTAGAGATATATGAATTTTCTAAAATAGTTAGGGTTGTCTTTTCTGTACCTGCATGTATTAATCCTAAATGAAATTGTTCTATTACTTCTAATTCCATACTTGTTGGAATATATGTTTTCTACCTCTTTATCTCCTTCCCATGCTTCTTATATAAGATATCATTTTTAACAGCGATTGTACAATTCTTTGCCCCTTCTATCTTCGGAGCATTTTCTTTCAAACTTGCTGGTTTAATGCTTTTATCTTGCTCTTCTTTAAAATTTCTAAATTTATTCATTAATTCTTTCTTCATTGGAATGTCTATTGTAAGCACTTTAATTTCATATTGTTGTCTAGAATAGCTTTCAGGAAATTGTTTGTTGTGGTTGATTCTTAATATTAAATCACTGAATGTATTTTGTTTGCCTGGAATACGTATAATTTCTACATCAAATTCCATTATAGCGAGAATCATTCTAGCTAACTTGCCACTATATAACTTACATTTCTGAATGAAAGTCAAGCTAGTATGATCTGTATATATTTTCACTTTCTTCTGAAATATATGTGTCTTAAATTTAAGTAATGAAAAATATAGTGCTCCAATTTCTAACATTGTTACTGATGCATTTCTTTCAGTATTGGTTACGCCACGCGAAGCAGTACTTATTACATGAAATGTGTTGTCATGTTCTCTTTGCCCTAGTATTCCTGCACATCCCTGACAGATGCATCCCCATACAACTCATAATCTAATTCATCTCTTGGACGTTCCAGCAATATTGCATTTGCAAACAACTTTCTTGCATTTTCAAAACATTTTTGTAGCTCTGCTGTTCACTTCCATTTATTTGTTTTCGTTAGAAGTTGTCTTAAAGGTTCTACTTCTATAGCATATCTTGGTAAAAGTTTACTTGCATAATTTCAAATTCCAAATAAGCGTCATAGCTATCTAACATTTTAGGTGGTGTTATTTTTAATATGGCTTCTATTCTTTCTTCATCTGGTCGAATGCCTACTTCATTTATTACATATCTAAAGAATTTGATTACAGGTACACAGAATTTTTACTTTTTAATATTTACGGCCATGCCACGTTCATGTAATTTATGTAATACATAATTTACATTCTCTAAATGTTCCTCAAAGGTTTGGCTTATTATTAGAAAATCATCAGTGTATCTAATTAAGAAATCATCTGCTGTGTCACCAAAGATACTATGTATTGTTCTCAGGAATCCACCAGCACTATTCTTTAATCCATATGGGTTTACACAATATCTATATTGTAATCCAAAAACTTGAATGGCCGTATAATCACGTACTTTAGTATGTAGCTCGACTTGCCAAAATAAAGCTGTAAGATCTATAGAAGAAATAAATTTGCCACGTGATAACTTTCCAATTGTTTGTTCTATACTTTGATTTTGAAAGTGGTCTGGCAGCATGAATTTATTTAAATATCTCGCATCTATAGTGATTCTTAAACTATTATCTTTCTTTACCATCCAACAAACACTATTCATATATTGTGAATTACTAAGCTCAATGATGTTTTTTCTAGCATACTAGCTATTAATTCATTTCTTAGGTTTACTGGTAGGTTATTATATTTTCTTCTAAATTCTGGTACATTTTCTACTGTGAATGTGTGAATATATGATGTACACCGTCCTGGAATTTCATTGAATACATGCTTATTGTTTTCTAATACCTTTTCCATTATTATCTTTTCACGGTCAGTCAGTATTATATTTGTCATTAGTGTATCTGTGTGTATTTTCCAGTCATCTATCTCTGTTGCATAACTATTTTCTACCTGCTCTAACATAATATTTTCTGTCATCGGTTTCTTTGTATAAGGGTTCCCTTTGGTAAGGTCAGTTTTCTGTTCTTCGAAGTTAAGGGTCAATATCCTTTCATTGTTTTCCCTGCTTGCTTGGACATTTAATATTTGTATGAAGCATTCTTCTTCATATACTGCATTTTCTTGTTGCATTCTTTGTACTCTACATACTTTATCTTTTATAAAAGGACTATATATTATTTTCTTCTTTATTTAATACAAGTCTGTCCTTCTTAAAATCAACTATCGCAGAGAATTCTATTAATACATCACACCCAATTATAACTTCCCATATTAGATTTGGAACTATTAAAAACATTACCTCCAATGTGATATCTGCTATTTGTATAGGTATCAATGCTTGAGATTTAATAGTTGAGTCATTACACCTATGGCTACCCTACATACAATATTGCTAATTGGGGCTGACATGAGTTTTATCCCTTCATTTAACAGTTGTTCATAAAATTTCTTTGAGCAGATAGAGCTTGATGATCCTGAATCTATTGCAACATTTACTTCCCTTCCTGCCATAATAGTTTGTATATACGGTGATTCATATTTGTTTTCACAATTCCCTGTGTTTGTATTTAGACGGTAACAATCAAACTGTGTAGATATTTTATTCTTGCCACTTAGAGCAGAAGGTACTGCATTAACAGAATGTACGTCAGGCAATATATAATTTAGTTTTCCTGGTGAGTATTTTGAGTATTTACAGGATTGTCATTTTGTACCGCATTTAATATTATTTCATTATCATTAACATTTGTGTATGAGCCACGCCCCCTAGCTCTTGTTCTCCCACTATAATTGCTATGTCCTCTACGTGTATATATTTCTGTATTTGTATTGTCTGTATGGTTATAGTTGTGAAAGTTTCCCCTGTTTTGCATACTTTCTCTATGCTGAAATCGATTATTACCCCTAGGTGAAGTCGAACTCTGCTGATTCATCCTTTCCATTCTTACATATCTGATGTGTTCTTGTCCCCCTTGTTGTCTTGAATCTCTGATATTTTGTGTATTGTAATTGAATCTGTTTTGGCCCTGAAATTCAATATTTTTCCTATTTTCATGATGATAGCGTGTATTGTAAGGTATTTCATTACGCTTATCGCGCCTAATTTGTCTGTCTCGTCCTGTGGACTCCAAATTTCGTTACTATTACTATTTCCTTGCTGTTCTAATGATATTATCTCTGTCATCTCATAAGTAGTTTTAGGTCTTGCAATTAAGATGTAGTATTCCATGTGTAGAGGGTAGTGTCTGGTAATTAAACTAATAAAATCTTCCTCATGCATGGCTGGAGTTAAATATCTAACATATCCTGCATATTTATCAGATAATCTATCATTGATAAGTTGTCATCTCTACTGTACTGTGAATAACTTGGCTTGCGCTAATTTTATGTTGCACAGTGGTATTCCAACCCATAAAACTCTAAATGTTTCAAAATTCATTTCACTGTCTGCTAGCGTGTGTAACCATTCTAAGGTTTTATTATCCAAGCATTTTCTAACAAGTATCATTTTTAATGCTTCAGGCACAGTTTTCAATTTAAAATATTCTACTAAATCATGTATAAATTGTACTTGACTTGAGGAAGCATTAAAATAAGGTAATGGTAATTCATTATGCACAGAATAATAGTTTGACATCTGATTTGGTACATGCACATGTGTGTCATCATTATTGCTTTGTGTTTGAGAGGCTGATGCCATGAAAAAAGCAGTAGCGTCTCTTGTGTTATTAGTTAACAAAGGTGATACACTTCTTTCTGCATTTGGTTAGCATTTACAGAACTAGCTACATTTGTGTTTACCTTTAGTACATTTGTACTTAATATTTTAAACTATTTCTAAATTTATCTATTTCTTTTCTACTTTCTTGCACTTTATCTTTAATTTCATCTGTCATTGACTTTACCTGTCTTTGCCCTGTATTTGCTTCTTTTATTGCATTTGCATTTTTTTTGCCATTTCACGATTTTATTTATTTCCCCTATTAAACCTATTTGTACTTGTACAAGATCTGCATTTATATTTTCTACCATTGTTTTTAATTCTTCACCCTGTTTATCTAACTTATTACAAATGCCCTGTTTAATATTAGTAAGTTTCAACTACATTTCAGTTATACATTTATCAATATGACTTGACAATTTCTGTTCTAGCTGTTTACAATCTTTATTTACTTTTAAATCTACATCTTTTTTAAGTGCCTTTGAAGATTGTTCTATTTTTATTTCTAAACTCCTGCTTTCAGCTTAGCTTTCTTTCATACAATTTTCTATTTGCTTAGCTAGATCATTTTTGATATTAGATAGCTGTGTATTAGTTTCAGTTAACTTATTAGTTTCAGTTATGTTATTACTTAACTCTGCTCTCAGCTCTGTGCTAGTTTTTTATCTTATTATTAGTTTCCTTTAACTCTCCTTTCATTTCAGTTATTGCTTTTAGAAAGCACATAAAAGCTTGTTGTGATAAGTTTAGATCCTCTTTTGGCTAGATTTGTGAGGGTTTCTTTCTTTTGTTGTTCCCTGTTCTAATATATGTAAAGGTGATTGACCTTGCATACTACTGCTATCTCTTTGTATGTCTACCTGTGAATTAACAAATAACTGTTCTTCTGCATCTAACCTATTCGTTTCCTCTAGCTCTGATTGTAAAGTTACATTTTACTCTGTAATGGCTGACCTATCCTCTCCTACTTCCATATTTTCATTCTTTTCTGTTTCCATTTTATTTTGCATATTTTCTTTTGCTATATTTGGTTTGGAATCGCTCAACTTAATTTACCACTTCCTAACAGCATGAAATTATCTTAATCAATATATTTTATTAACTATTTTTAACAATTATATACGTATAAAGTATTGTATTTTGTGACCACGTAGATTGTAGTTGAATTGTTGACTACGTGCCCCGTACTCCTGAAAGAATTGTTGCTGTCCTTGGATGATGTTGAAGATTTTGAAGTTCTCTGAAGTAAAGTCTTGTAGTTTCGTCGATTCTGGTAGTTCTATGAGGTTCGTTGATCTCTTCTTTTCAGCTATTCTCGCCTGTTCTGGCCCCACGCAGCTGGCACCAATTTGAGGTAGGTTGTTGCTTCACGTACGGAAAGCCAATTTGAAGTAGGAGTTGTATTGTAGTTCAACTTTTGGGGAGCCGAACTTGAAGTAGTTGCAACCACACGTATGGTAAAAAGTTTCTGGTAGCCTTTGCCCCAATGTTTAAGAATCCACTTTGTATTTTAATGTTTTTCTTTAAATATTATATATTTATGTTTGCCTCAGCTGCGTTAATATTAATTTGTAGAGACATGAATTTCTTAACAAGGCGTGGTGCGGCTGAAGAATGTGGACTTACACGATTATAATTTTTACTTCACTCCATTTATTAATCCTTGACACGATTTAAATAACACTTCACTGACATAGAGCTGTGAGATTATTTATTAATTACTTGCACTTTTTTACACGTAAACTATTTTCGTCTCACACTGAATACGTATTAAACTTCTCGATGACGCGTCTCGCGTCCGGTTAGGAACGCTGTCTACAAGCAATTGAGTTCTGAATTTGTACAATTTGCCCTATTTCAGTTTCTGATTGGCTAATCCTACTCCAATAGAATACTTTCATTTAAGTTAAGCTTTTTTCTGGTTGTTTATTGGCTATTTTATAAACTGTCTCAAAATTACATTATTGTTTCCAAGAATTACCAGTAGCATTATTAAACTTTCTAATTCACTATTGCCTCAAGGCTACCTCATTGTTACCTCATTGTTAGCAACTTTTAACCTATTATTCTCACAACTCTTACATTATTATATTACGTAATACATTTACATAACATTATTAAACGTGTACATAATAATATAAACATTAATACAATGGCTGTTACATACATTTTATATATTATATTATGCACATATTGCTTTAAAGCGGGCTGTTATTGAATTTTATATTATATAATTAGACTGAAATCATTTAAGTGTTAAAAATACTGCCTCAAGTCACATGGAGCCGAAGCTTAAAGATACTGCCGCCATTAAACGGCAATAGGAAGACTGACATTAAGGTAGTGCAGTATGAAAATACAAGCTTAAGTGTAATGATAAAGCAAAAGCAAAAACTCCTTAACCGTTGTGCTTATTTTTACATTTTTATAAAATTGTTTAATTTTGCGCCAAAATTGAACGAACCATTGTCTTAAAAGTACTTCAATATTGAGAACATGAACAACTGTCTTGTAGTGTTACCGTTACTGAGCTAGCTCCGCAGTAACGTGTGAGGCTCGCATTCTGGTGGTCCTGGGATCAACTCCCGGTGGCCGCAATCTGACCATAGATTTTCCTAGGTTTTCTCTGGTTGACAAAGGCGAATGCTGAAGGTTTATTATACCACGGCTCTCCTTTCTCCCCATTTCCCTTTCAAGTTTCATGTTGATTCAGGACTGTGGTTCGGTCGGTGTCGGGCAATTGACGCAGAGGCTTGCGCTTTGGAAATGCTTCCCCGGTCCCACTGGAGAGGCGTCTCCGAGCGGCCCTCCCAGGGCCGGGGACTCAAGCCTGGAACTGTTAGGGAACTCTGCGCGTTTCTGTCCACTTGCGCCGGCTACGTTCTGCAACCCGTGTGTCTCTTGCAATTCCCTTACCTCATCTTTTCCTTCCGGAGGTGTACACACATCCCTTGAGAGTTGCAGTGCTAATTGTTCTCTCCTATCACTAGTACAGTCCAGTTACCCCTCCGCAGTTTGGCCATATTTTTGGGAGAGGTAAAGTACCCTGCCAAACCATTGGTTAGGATTGTACTTAGGAAAAAGAGGAGTCACGCTGGCAGAGGGTGGTGGTAGATATGTCAATACCAACATAAACAGCTGCGTTCCATTATGGACCACGTTTTATGCATAGAATACCTATACGCTATGTGTTTGTGGATATGACATGTAGTCGATTAGTGTTGCAAATTTTGGAAATTTCTCGAGCTCTGCGTCCCTGCTGTGTACCATATGTCACTTATATTCCATTCTAGAAAAAAAAAACAAGCCAAAATAGATCTGGAGTAATTACTACATCCCTTCATTACTATTCCCTTAAGTTCTCATCTACACAATCGTTCCGGTGCCGCTGCATTCCATTTGAAACGACAGCAGGGATGCCGACCTTTACGATAGTTAATGGGATATACGATAATAATTTTAGTGTCAATAAGACTACGCTGTTAACACAATGATTATAAAACCGTTCTAGTGTTACACCGAATTACACTGTAAAATATTTTTTGTCTATTAATATTTCTTAATAGTCAATCAACATCATTAATATTTCGTTGTTGCAGTACGTTTAAATAAGCACTTATTCCTAGGTGTGATGCTTATTTTTTATGGGATCTCCCCTTGTAGTGCAAAGTCAAACTTTATGAAAGAAGTGCGTTTCTGAGAAGTGGCTGATATAAATTTATTGTAGTAATGCATTTCGGTTGAGTCAGTTTTAGCACTGTGTTTTAATTTCAAAGATTATGAGGTGTGATCAAAAAGTTTCCGGAATGGCTTCACAACAATGCTGACGCTGAGATTTCTTTAATTCCTACACAGCCTGCACATGCAGCGTCCCTTCGGGATAAAAATGAGAGGTCACGTGACTTCCTGTGACCATGCAGTGACGAGGTAGAAGCTCTGAAGTGAACCCGTGTTTTGCATGTGCTGAGCTTTTTCCGCGTAGCAAAAATTTCAGATTACGAAGAACAAAGAAGGAACATCAAATTTAGCTTTAAATTCGGTAAAACTGCAACACAAGCCCATGAAATGTTAAGAACAGCTTATGGGGAGGAAGTTATGGGCAAAACTCAAGCATTTTAGTGGTTTTAAATTTAAAAGTGGTGTGACATCAGTTAAAGATGCAGATCGTTCAGGGCAAACTTGTTCCAGCAAAACTGATGAAAATATCAACCAGGTGAGGGAAATGGTCTTAAATGATAGGCGCATTACAATAAGAGAACTTAGGACTCTTCCTTTGGAAGTGTTCAAAGCATTTTGAAAGACAATTTGGACATGAGAAGAATTGCCGCCAAGTTCGTGCCCCGCCTGCTTTCAAATGACCAGAAGGAAAGCCGTGTGATTGCCTGCACAGATCTTAAAGAAAAGCTACAAAATGACTCACAGTTTATGGATAAAATTATTACTGGTGATGAAACATGGATTTATGGGTACGATCCAGAAACGAAGCAACAATCTTCACAATGTAAGAGTCCTTCATCTCCACTTCCGAAAAAGGCCGGACAAGTTTGATCTAAAGTAAAGTCAATGATGATTGTGTTTTTTGACATTAAAGGCATTGCACATAACGAATTTGTGCCACAGGGTCAGTGACTGAAGTGTTCTACAAACAAGTGCTGCAAAGATTAAGGGAGAATGTGCGACGCAAACGGCCGGAGAAATGGTTCCTGGATCATGACAATGCGCCTGCGCACAAAGCCCTTTCTGTTCGCCAATTTTTGGATAAAAATGGGATGAATACTGTTTTCCATTCCACCTATTCTCCAGATTTGGCACCCGCGGACTTTTTTCTTTTCCCGCAACTTAAAATGCGGCTCCTAGAACACCGTTTTGCGGACATTGATGTCATCCATCGCGAATCGCAGAAGGCTCTGAACATGTTGAAAGACGAGGACTTCCAGAGGTGCTCCAGCAGTGGTAGAAGCGCTGGGACAAGTGTATCACTCCCAAGGAGACTACTTCGAGGGTGACAATGCAGATTAGATAAAACAAACTGTTCTGTAGTATTTATGACGTCATTCTGGAAACTTTTTTGATCACACCTCGTATTTTACATACAGTAGGCAGTGGCGGTTGCTGTACAAGAGCTCGTGAACACCTTCACTTTTGACACCTTGCGGTATTTTTTCTTTGAATTGTATAAACATAATTTATATTCGGTGATTTAAAATATACGGCGTTTAAACCTACCGCGCTACTCCTCTAAACTCGATGAAATGTGGCAACAGGATCGATAGCACATCTTGTGCACGTTTTAAGGAGCTTTTGTGCATGCCCAACTGGTATGACGTAATTACATTATAGGCCAAATACATACGGGTCCTGCGCACTTGAGGGCATGCACGAAGCTTCCATACTATCACTACAATTTTAGGTTAATGCCACTAGATAACAGCACTACGGCAGTAGCAGGTATCGTGCACGAGTGCGGCAGTTTCTTCCGATTATTGCAGACCCGATACTCTCAACTACAATTTAATTTTCAGTTTACTTCGTTCTTGTCTTAAAACACTGTACTTAATTATGTACACTGCAACAAAGATCCTCAAAAAATGCTTTCTTTCGTGACAAGTTATGCATTATTATTATTTATTATTATTAACTAAAGCTGAAAAATGAACTAAAGCCGAAACAGAGTAGGAGTAACTATAGCTGCTGGTAATGCAGGATAATTTTTTTTATTTAGGTTGTATAATAAATGAGAATGGATTATATTTGTATTATTACTTATAATAATTATCATTATTATTGTTGCTGTTGGGAGCATTTATTACATTTTTTCTTAGTCATAACTATTATACAGCATATCGTATTTCAATTTCAGAGCAATTTACTCTAAAATGTTGTGGACATACAAAATGTATACTCACGAGCCGCTACTGATAGCAGGACTTTCTTATCAAATTGCGTGTGATTTTCATTGAAGAAATTAAATGTCCACGTAGCAATATCTGTAAAGTCTGTGTATCATAGTACTGTGAGTAATAAAATGATAATGTACGATAATTCAGGAAAAATTTAAAATTTTGAATTTGGTATTTTGCTATGTTATGGATAGCATCCACGAACAACAATGAATATTACCATAATGAAACAGAAGGAAAGGGAGAACGCTGATAGTGATAGTGCCCACTTCATATCGTACAACTGTGCACTGCTTACAAAGAAGTGGACGGAATAGCACACAACACAAGCCAATTGATTAGTCTGTGGTCGTACAGACGGGATGTCACGCCTAACCTACGTGACGTCATTATCGCGGCATGGTCAGAGAGTGTAAACTTTCAGGCAATGAACAGTCCTCTGTGCTTTAATGAACTCCAGTAACAATATGCGGAAAGTCTGCACAATCGTCGTACAAACATGCTAAAAGAGACGCGAACGGGAACTGGCGCTTGTAACAGTCCATAGGGGTCATACATTTTCTCTCTTTATAATATCAGTATATATTGTAAAGCAATATTTTATAATTAACAACTGAGAAGATTATTTTTCTCAATGGTCGCAGACTATGTTCCTTATCCAAAGCAGTTAACTTGGTGGTAGTACGGAATTTTATTTCGTTGTATAAATTAAATGTTTCTGTATTGTGTAGCATTTGTTATTAAATAACTATTGGATCAAAATGGCAGCCACTCCCATGCCTATCAATTGCGGTTTTATAACAAAAAATACTAAATCCAGTAAAAGATGCATTTGGAGTAATTTAGGATGTTAAAGAAGGAGTGAATTACTAAATATTGCTCTGATGTGGCCCATCCGTCACCATTTTAAGGGACTACACTAATATTACTAGCACCCATTTTGAGCTGAAGAGGGCTAAAACAATCGATAAAAATAGCTGGAATCATGCTGCCAACATTCGAAAACGCCGCGAAAGTCATGTTAACAATGAATATGTTAGAATTTGCAAGAGAAAGACGCTAACGTGGTTCATTGGGGCTACGCCCTGTTCATTGCGGATTACACTTCCTACTGCTACGCCCTGTTGTCGCTCCGCTCCTCTTATGAAAAGCATCCCTCAGCTACGCTTTGCGGCTTAGGGCCCTCAATCCTCGGCTACGCTTAAATGCTTTTTTTTCCTTCTCTCATTTCAGATGTTGGCTACACTCGCACTTCCGCTGGCTTTTATCCTGAATGTCGGAGCGGAAATGGACCCATCGGGTATGATCCGTTACCATTAATTGTTTACGATGAAGACTTTAAATTTTTTTTTTTAAAATATTACACAACGTTAAAAATCTTCATAATTTTTGTTGTAAAACGTTGTAGAATGCGTTACAAATGAAATAAAGAAAATAAATGTAATAAAATAGAATGAAATATCCGTTTGTTATATGAGTACAGTGATTCCGAGCCATTGATGGATACGCGCGTAAAACGGTTGACATTTAACCTAGATACTATAATTGTTTAATAAGTTACTCGAGCATTTCGACCGAGTATTCTATGTGTATAGTAATTATTGGATTCGGGGCATCTCAAAACATTTATTTCTGGTGAAATCTCGGTATCGAATTTTTGGGTGGAATGCAATACTTCCCCTACTTACTATACGTAGTAGAAAAAGTAAGAAAGTGACTAACATATCTCAGCTTGCTAAAGAGAAGTTTTATGATATATTACAGAGAGAATTAACTCAATTAAATAAAATTACAGAAGGACGAACTTCCCTCGCCCCAAAAATGGAGAGTTTATATTGATAAATAGACCTGTAATCTTGGGGACTGCAGTACGTTGCATAAACCCATTAACTCCTGCATACTGGAATACGTACAAAAACACTGAAGTGTTTGCACCTTTGCAGAGGTGCTCACAATCCATAGGATTCTGTGTGTATAGTGTGTGTATAGACTGTGCAGCGTTTCAGAATTTGGAAGACTTCGGGGAGGGGATGGTAATGAATTTAAAACGTTCCGCGATGTTTTACATCCTTTTTCGTGAACATCGGGGGATTTTTTTATCCGTTATTAGGAATATCCGGATATGTAGGAAATTAAATTTATAAGGAGTAAAGAGTAGGATTCCTTAAAAATGTTATAGATCATTGCACAATTTTATAAAGGGCGGGGAGAGGTAAATGAAATGAATTCGTCATTCGGTTTAAAAAGCTACCCGTGCAACGTAGGGTATAGTGATAATATAAAGTAAGCCCACGTAATCCCTGAGGGGCCTGCTAGTTTGATAACAGTGGATTTAGTGCTCCCATATGGCGAGTCAGGCCATAAGAGAGTTCCTGCCAGTTGTCTTTATGTTCTGGCGCTTTAGTCCCACGCTGCACTTTCCTAATTGGTTTGGCCTTTGTTCAAATTTGATCTGTTCTTAGTCACTTCACTGTCATTATTTGACTATAATCAGCATTTTTGTGTTCCTTGCATTGCTCTTCTCTGTAATCATTCACTGTATCCAAGACTGGTAGTTGATGACTGATCCTCACTGTCTTTCATTGATGGGGTGAAGCCATTCGCTGCTGATCCTTCTACAGGTTGGCCCACGTTCATTTTCAATTGGCTATTAAGAGTTTTAGCGTATATTTACATCAATATAACTTACAGATAATTGTTCTACAAACATTGCCATTACTAAAAACACAAACACAAGCTTACTTCTTAACACACAAACACAAGGCAGTGAAGGAGTTCTGGAGTGTGAAGAGCGTTGCGGCCGTCCAACGCGCAATGGGCTGTGGAAGAGACCGCCATTCTCGTGTTCCAGACAGAAGGACAATATCCAGGTGGGTAACAACAATGGCGTGAGACGGGTTCTGTAACCAATGTGAAGCATAAGGGACCTGAAATGACAGTTCGAACGCCAGAATATTCTTTCATCCCTGATTTTATTTTCCTTCCCTATGGGGTCATCTCAAGAATAAAGGTTTTTCGCGGCGAAAGCTGCAATCCGGGAAGAGATTGAAGCCATTTCTCAAGAAATGATTGAGAACGTAATGAGGGGCTTCCGCGAACGTCCTCAGCAATGCATCGCGTGATGTACCTTTTAAAAAATAAACTTTCGTTTTGTTTTTGATGGCAATGTTTGTAGAACAGTTATCTATAAATTGTATTGGTGTAAATATAAGCTAAACCTCTTAATAACCAAATGTTGAAAATGTGGTATTTCCCATGGGACACCTGTATTTCTTCCTGTCCCTTGCTGTCCTTCGTTGGCCACGCGTTCCCACACAAGGTCTTATACTTCGTCTTCATCTGCGTCGTCCTCTACTGTTCCACACATGTATACTAACTACCACATGAATATTCACACTTTTACTTTCTCTTCTTCTTACCCAAAGTAAGAGGAAGTATTGTATTTTTCAAAAAATTTGATACCGAGATTTCGTCGGAAATACTCCCTGAATCCACATAAAAAATGAGAAAAAAGTATGCACGCGCGCTTGTATGTGTATGTGTATGTTTGTCCGTGAACAGCCTAATTCAAGAACGAAAAGTCGGTTAAATACCAAACATGGCATTTAAGTTCGGTGTCTACCCTGGATGCGACACGAAAATGTTTAAGAAAATCTCTCCATCCTTTACAGGGAAAAAATGTTGCGTAATTGTTGAGTTTCTCAAAAACGACCTCATTAAAATCTCATATATTTAAGATATCTACATGAAAAATAAAATATAAGTACATCATAATTTTCTGGGAATAGCCTGTGAAATCCTCTTCATTCTGAATCAACTCTATATAAACTTGTAAGCCGAGAGAGAGAGAGAGAGTGAGAGGGAGAGGGAGGGAGGAGGGGGAACTTATTACACAAAGATGTAGTTCTCGTTATGACACACAGCTTATTTTAAATACATTTTTTTGGCGTTAACCGAGATATTTTTTGATGTTGGTTTAAATTTTCAAACATATACTTTTTTCAAATGATAAGTCGCTATTAATTTGTTTGTCGTGGTAATGCAGAGGGACGGAATTTCAAAGTCGTCACACAGCTTCCTGCAGTTTAAAAATCTTGACTTCGCTCAAGCCTACACTATTTCCCGATTACCTTTAACGAAAGTTGTAATAAAATCGTTTCTGCAAATGTTTATCTCAAATAATATGAAGGAAATAAAAGAATAAGCCTTTATAAGAATAGCTTATAGAAGAATGAGTGAGAAAGTCATGTGATAGCAGCACATTTGATTTTTTTTTTTTTTTTTGCTCTATGTATTTCTAATAAGATATGTAACTCTGACTTCTCAAAATGTAAAATATATTAATTCCTTTGATAATCTGATTATTGCACAATCTTAGATCCAACAGTCTCCTTTGTCATCATAAGGCTAGTATACTGGGTTGGATGGAGTGGAATGCAGTGCTTTTAGGCTACCTACCCACTTGGCAGTGTTTATATGCGTATATCAGTATGCAGGAGTTAATGGGTTTATGCACCGTACTGCAGTCCCCAAGGTTACAGGTCTATTTATCAATATAAACTCTCCTTTTTGGGACGAGGGAGGTTCGCTCCTTCTGCAATTTTATTTAATTTAGTTAATTCTCTCTGTAATATATCACCATCTGATAAAACTGGTTTTTAGCAAGCTGAGATATGTTAGTAATTCTTTTACTTTCTCTAATACGTACAGTAAGTGGTAAGTATTGCATTCCACCCAAAACTTCGATACAGATTTCGCCGGAAATACATGTTTTGAGATGGCCGGAGTCCAAATAAAGCATTTTTGGAAACATGTCCGTGTGTCTGTCTCTGTTTTTGTGTCCTGGGTGTGAATAGCATAACTAAGAAAACGAAAATTCGGATAAATACCAAACTTGATATTTGAGTTTAGTATCTTCCAAGGATGCGACAATAAGGTTTTAAAGAAAATTCCTCCACCGCAAACTACCTTCTACATGGAACATTTTTCGAAAATTTTGATTTTCTCAAAAATGGTTCTAACGATATGTTTTAAGATATTTTCATGGCAAATGACATGTATAACTTGAATTTTCTGGGAATGTCCCAAAAATTCCTCGTAATTGTGAATGACTTTCGCATAACTGGTAAGCCGTAAGAGCTAGACATAATTTTACTGCACAAAAAAATGTAGATCTCGTTAAAACACACAATTTGTGTCCCATACTTTTTTTTTTGGTCCAGTGCATTTACGAGACATTACTTGTTATTTGTTTGAGTTTTCCAATTCTTATACCTTTTTTCAAATGGGAATTCGTTATTCGTTGTTTTATGTCCTGAACATCCAAAGAGAATGGAATGTTTCACATAGAAACAGCTCTTAAAAGATTTGACTATCGCTTAAATCTTATTATATTTCCCTTGCGCCTACAAAGAAAATTAGCAATAAGATACTGCAAATGTTTACCTCGATTAACATGAAGCAGATGGAGAATAAGCGTTTGTAAAAATAGTTTGTAGAAGATTAGAGAAAGTTATGAGAGTGCAACACATCAGTTTTTTCCTTTAATATCTACTGGTCTTTAGTTTCTCTCTACTGCTTACCTGTGGCAAGTAGAGAAAGTACAAATATTGAATTCTACTCAAAAATCCGATATTGAGATTTAGAAATACATGTTTTGAGGCATTGCATTAAAAAATGTGTTTTCAGAAAAACGTCCGCGCGCGCAATTACGTGTGTGTGTGTGTGTGTGTGTGTGTGTGTGTGTGTGTGTGTGTGTGTGTGTGTGTGTGTGTATGTGAGAGAGAGAGAGAACATAACTCAAACGAAATCTTGATATTTAAGTTCAGGATGTAATACCAAGATTTTAAAAATAATACCCAAACCCAAATAACCCTTTACATTTACTGAAAATTAAAATGTACACCCTGAATTTTCTGGAAATAGCCTGTGAAGTCCTGTTCATTCTGAAAGACTTCCGTATAATTGGTAAGCCTTAAGAGATGGACATTTCACTACACAAACAGGTAAAATTGTAGATTGCATTAATCCTTTCTTAGATATTCTTTTTGAAATTTCAAATAGTTGTAGTTTCCTGAAGTAATAAGTCTCTATTCTTTTTTTTTTCTCGCATCATGCAAAGAAAATGAATTTACCGAGCGAGATGGCTCAGGCGGTAAAGTCTGTGGCCCGCATTCGGGAGGTCCCGGTTCAAATCCCTTCCTGGTTTTCCTGAGTCTCCAAGGTAAATACCGGATTGGATATTTAATACCACGACCCAAAGTTCCATCCTAAGTTTAAAACAATAGTAAAATGGAAAATAAGTGGTAATAGCGAATGCTATGCCATCTATCTACAGACAATGTAAGCAGTTAGACTGGACAGCATCCTAACGCCATCTGCACGGCAGGAAGCAGAAGATTCTGCTGCCATGCGCTGGGGTCTCTGCGGTTACGTGACGAAGCAAGATGGCATTTCCAGGGATGAGACTTAGAAGGCTAACCGCCTTTCTGTGTGGGGGCGGCGGTTGAACTGGACGGCACCCTAATGCCATCTTCACGGTATGAAGCAGGTGGTTACAGGGATGAGACCTAGAGGGCCAATGTCCGCCTTTGTATGGCTGGACTGAACGGCATCGTAATGCCGTCTGTACGACACGAGAGCAGAATTTTCGGTAGCTATGCGCTAGGGTCTCTGACAAGTGACGGAGCGGGTAGTTGCAGGGATGAGACCTAGAAGGCTAACTGTCCATCACATATCGTTCTAAGAGATATCCACCAGCACATCCGTCGCGATATGACCAGGGAGTTAAAGCGACGTAAAATAAAATAGAATAAAAAATAAAATAAAATAAATTTCAAAGCCATCACATACTGACACACCTTAAGAATGTGACTATCGGTTTGACCTAATGTATCTTTCCTATACCTAAAAGGAAAATATGTTTTAAAGAGTAATAAAGGTTTATCTCGATTGTCAAGAAGTATATAGGAGAATAACCCTTAGTAAGAATAGTTTTGTAGAAGAGAGTAGGGAAATTCATGTGAGTGAACACGTCAGATGCTTAATACCAACAGATATTTAAGTTTTCTAATGTATCATTCAAGTATAAACTAAACAAGGCAGGCAACAAATGCGACATCGCCTTAATTCTAAATTTGCTTCTCTCTCTCTAAAATTCAAAGAAAAACTCGTTATGTTATGCACAACTTGACTAAAATTAACTTCACAACGGGTGATACAGATTCCAAGATCCGTTTCAGATGCAATGGTTTAAGAGAAAATTTGGAACTTTCGTGCATCTTTCTTATGTTTATTAGGGTAATTTTCAGCTAGGTTTTAAGTGGTTGGGAATCGGTGGACAAATTTTGGCCCAGCTTGTGCTTCAGAAAGACATAATAAAATCTTATACGAAAAAGATATTTTATTTCAGTTTAAAGTTAAAATAACAGTTTGGAACAAGAACAGCGCCGGACAAAAACCACATAAAGTCAACTAATGTGTGACAAAAAAGGTATAGTTACATAGTATTCATATACCTACCATGAAATCTTTGTTTAATGATTTTCATAGCCGTATTTCACCTTCAGATGTGTGAAATCATACAGCAAACACATTTTTTTCCAATGAAAGTGTAAATTTCTTTAATTCACTTGTTTCTCTACCGCTTATCTATAGTCGGTAGAGGAAGTATCTCATTCTATCCAAAATTCAATATCAAGTTCAAATGGAAAGGCATGTTTTCAGATCCCCTGAATAAAAATTTAAAATACCTGATGTGTTACATTCACACGACTTTCTCTAATCTCTCTCGTTTATTGGTATGTATACAAACTATTTTTACTAAAGCATATTTTTCCATCTACTACATTTTAATCCAAATAAACCTTTGCAGAAATAGCTACATTACACATTTCGTTATAGATACAAAGATAACAGCGATAGCTAAATGTTTAACGGGTGCTACACACTGGTCTTAAAATTCCACATTGTTTCCATGCAATCGCGAGAAACAACTGAATGTTGACAGGATTTCAAAGGAATCGCCAGAAATGAAGAATTCAAATCTTTAATAAGGGATAAATCAGAAATGGTTTATATTACAAAAACCTTATTTAAAATAAATTGCGCGTTTTAAAGAGATCTACATTTTTTGTATAGGAGTTTTCGCCTATTGCTTAATGTTTACCAGTTAATATTGTACAAAATTCCTCCCCAATGAAGCGGACTTTACAAGTATTACCATAAAATTCAAGGTATACATTTTCTTTGCCATGTAAATTTCTTTAATATGTGATATTCTAATCAAATTTGTTATAGCCATTTTTTAAAAATAAAAAATTTCTAAAAATGTTCCATGTAAAAGTTAGTTTGGGGTGGAGGATTTTCTTGAACATCTTTGTGTCGTATCTTTGGAAGGTACTGAACCTAAATACCAAGTTGGTATTTATCCCAATTTTTGTTCTTGAGTTATGCTGTTCACAAACACACACAAACATTGGAACTTTTTCCATATTTTTTTATTCAGGAGTCCCCAAAAAATATGTTTCCGGTGAAATCTCGGTATCGAATTTTTGGGTGGAATGCAATACTTGCTCTATCTACTATGTACGTGGCAGGGAAAATAAAAAAGAGCATTCTCTTCTAGAAAACATACGCCAATGAGAGCGAGAGAGAGAGAGCATAACTCAAAAACCAAAAGTTGATTACATACAAAACTTGCTATTTAAGTTCACCTGCCAAGGATGTGACACAAAGATTCAAGAAAATTTTCACACCAGCTACCCTTACAAGAAAAGATGTTGATTGTTTTGTTTTTATAACATAACATATGTTTAAGACGACTGCATAAGATTAATTTTCCATGAATAGCCTGTAAAACGGTCTTCATTCTGAATTACTTTTTTATATAATTTTTAACACCAATAAATAGTAAGAGATACAGAAAAACTTAACAATATAAAAATGTTGATCTTATTAAAATACACAAATTATGCTACAAGTAAATGTTTTTGTAGTATTAGTTTATTTCCGAGATATTCTTTGTTATTACTTTGAATTTTCCGATGCTTTATGAAGTTCTAAGTCACCATTCGAATGTTTCTTGAGATGTATTGCAAATAGTATGAAATGTCATAGCCAGTTTGTAGCGATCCGCGTTTTAAAGGTTTTACTATCACTTCCCTCTTGTAACCACAAGAAATGTGTGATCAAACCATCAAAATAAACGCGTGTGTCAATATAGTACATCGTATATTTTTAACAGAAAGTGTATAAAAGTTTCTGTCAAACATCCTAATTTCATATATTTTGATCTGTCCATATACGATACTTCAAATGCTGGAATGTCGTCTTGCGGGATTTTAATTGATATTCTATTTTCAGTCCTGATAAAGAAGATATTTGCTGAAATTTCAAAAGATTCACAAGAACGTTCTCTCTCTCTCTCTCTCTCTCTCTCTCTCTTAACAAAGAAAAGAGGACATATGGTCACCCACCTTAATAATGTGCCTATACTCATTGCATATTTAGAGAAAAGTTTCTGGACAAATGTTCACTGGGTAGATACAACGGTATTTCACGCGCCCTGCTGCATTAGCGTGGGTCGAAAAATGTAAGGTTATGTTTGACACGCTAGTAAATTAGAGGGCAATGGAACGGCGGACTGACTTCCCCACTGGCCTGGCTCCAAGGTAAACTAACGGTTGTTTCTTCAACCCTGTCCTCTTTCCATCCCATTCCCCGCCTGCCCATCCTCATTCTATGGAAGGGATATAAAACACAATAAAGCTTTACTGCCATCCTTATGCGGCTGTTGCCGCCATCTTTAAGTGTGTTTTTCCATTACCTGCTGTATATTTGGGAACTTCGGGAGAGAAGACATCGACTATAGTTGCTGTTACATGTATCATTAGACATGTGTAATACTAGATAACTGTTAGCATAAAGAAGCTTAAGTGCAATGCAATCGAGTAATAAATCCAGCAATCAAGTAACACTTAATTTAAGAGAATCCTAAATGCATCAGCAAGCATTATAGTACTCGTAAAATCAACCACAGATCGTAGTTGGGAATGAAATCACCGCGTTGACCGTAAAACGCATGGTGTGAATAACGTCTCTTCCCTCATTGGTATTCAAGCAGTACGGCGTATTTTAACCTTTAAGGGTGCTTTATATGAATATCAAACTGTCATAAACAGTAGCGGCTTCTGAGTAGACATTTTGGGTGTTCACAAAATTTTAATTAGGCAGCCCTGAAAATATGAAATACCATCCGCTGCAAAATAGTTATAATTATAAACAAATTTATTGCAGCCCGCTAATAATAATAATAATAATAATAATAATAATAATTAATAATAATAATAATGCATATCTGACGAAGATAAGTTTTGGGGAGCAGCATTTATTGTTGTGTGTATAATTACGTACACCATGTTAGGGTAAGAATGAAGTAACGTGTAAATTAAATTGTAGTTGAGTTTATGGATGGTGTACAGAAACCGGGAGAAGTTTCCGCGCTTGTGCACGTTATCTGCTTCTGCTACAGTGGCTGTACCTTCTGTCGTAGTGTGCTATCACCTAGTGGCATTAATGTAATACTGTAGGGACAGTATGAAAACGAGAGTGCGGATAAAGTTTCGCTTTTTTTTTATCTTAGGAGATGGTAGGATGGGTCGAAAGGAAGTGGCGGGGTCCCGCTGATGCACCCCGTTAGTAAATTCGCAAGCCAGTGCGCTTTCTCATATGCGAGTTGCACGACCGGTCTGTATTTGGCGTCATAAGGTAATTACGTCATACCAGTTGCTCATGCGCGAAAGCTCCTTAAAATGTGCTAGCGACTGTGTTGCCAGTCTCATCGAGTTTAGAGGAGTAGCGCGGTAGATTTAAAGCCGTAGGTTTTAAATTACCGTATATGGGACACTCCATGTGAAATGGAATGGCAAAAATCCTTACATTTTTTTGTCTGCGTTGTAATATTACCTATTAATAAGGGGCGCTAAGGAAAGCATATTTATCAAATATTAGCATATAAGAACCAACGGTTGTCTATTATTGAATGATAAATGTATCATATTAATTCATTTTGTTGCATTTTAAGTGGGCATAGGTTCGGAACCCTTTGTTTCTGGATATTGTACCAAATCTCATTTTGCAGATAAAACCCCGTATTTCATTATAGCATATACTAATTATTTTTACAATATTCACAAACTCTATATACAGCTTTTACTTATTTTAAGCGACTTTGGATTTTATAAAACTAAAATATTAGTTTGAGAATAATCCATTATTCCATTAAGAGAGTTGTTGGTAAAGTGGTTATGTTGTGGGCTTCGCAGTTATAGCAAAACAAGTGAATAAACGCAGCGATTTACCTGGTTGTTGCACGATGATCATGAAGCACTCTGCAGCAGGACAACAGATTTGATGCAAGAAAGACACGTGGTTCAGAAACCTGGGACTATGCAAACTAATATTTCGTTTTATTTCCGTTTGCTTCAGTTTACCCGTGCTTCAGTCCAAAACTAACATGCGAGAGCGACCATGAGCGCGTAAAGTAATTTACTTGTTTAATTATTTTAGACCGAACCTTATCAGTAACTATTACAGTAATATATATGTTTGATTGCGTTAAAATTGCGGAATCTTACCATATATAATAAAACTATTTTTCTTAATACAAAGCCATCTACACATGAAATAGTCCAAATTTCTTCACTTAAATACAAATAAGAACAGGTTAACATGTCAGTATGAAATTTAAAGTTTAGGGAATCAGAATAAAGCTCGATTTAAATAATTAGATTTAAAGGTTTCAGTGTTATAACAGCTTGAAGTTGTGAAGTTTAGGAAGATACGATAAATTTGAACAATTTTAATTGCAAAACTATGACGTTCTCAATTTTAAGAGTATGCATAAAGCATTGCATCGGGCTTATCTCCAAATACAAAAAGCTTCGTTTCGTTTAAAAAATGCAGGGTACATCTATTTCGGACGATTTGAAATGGAGTGTCTCATTTACAGTGTCATTTAAACAACCTGAGACACTTAACATTTCACTCTAAGCGACGAAGTGGGAGAGCTGCATTGCCACGTTATATTAGAGCATGTGTCAGCTGTTAAGCAGCGCGCCGATAGCAAACAGCTCGATGGGAGGTAACGCTAGTGAGCAGTAGTAAACCACGCCAACATGGCAACGTGTTACTCCTCAAAGGCGAAGGGAAAAGAGGGTGGCGGCACCTTACTGGCTAGAGCAACAGCAAAGAGGACGTTGCCATGGAAACTACTCCTCAAAGAACTCTCAGAAGCTCATGTTATTTAAATTCTACCGTACGTTACATTTAATAGCATTCAAAGTAAAGATCAATAAATCTGCAAGAGTTAGTGTGTTCGCGACCTCATGGGTTCTAATGCAGCATCCGCCACTGGTTATAAAGTTCATAATTAAACACATCATTGTTGACAAATTAAAGTAATACTTTTTATCTTCTAAGCTACATATATGTACTTTTATATTTTGAAAGTTCTATCCTTAATGGCAGCTACAACGGATTTACGCATCAATATATGACCCAAATCACACAAATGAACAGAAACCCCAAAGTATTATTTAGAAAGAAAAAAATAGTAACAGAGTATTACCATGATTTGGTGGTTAGAAGCCTCGGGTTCGATTACCATTTGGAGGGAATGTTTCTTTGATTATACTCTTGCCAGTTCTGTTTGTGGAACATATGATATGAGAGTAAACGTAAGCGTGCTTCAAGGTTTTTAAGATAAAACCTAATGCTCGACAAAGAGATAGTGAGAAAACCACAAGAATGATTTCTAAAGTCAGGTCACCAATTTGATATTAGAGTTTAAAGACGACTGTATAAAACAATGAAAGAGGGGGAAGAAAAAGAAAAAATTGTGTGGAAAAATGACCTTTGGGAGCAAATTCAAAGAACTAGTCCCAAAGAGAGAAAGCAATTATTCAGTAATTGGAAAGAATACAAACAACTTCACGAGCCAAACATGACATGAGAAGGAATTTAGGGGAAAGAAGGCGTCATGAAACATTCGTTTTCTTTTTTCCCTTCCCTCTGAACGTTCCAAAGAGAGTTTTGATACGTTCTGCAAGTGCACAAAAATTGGATGGTACATTCTTTTGTGTAGTGCGCTTTATAGTCTATCGCTTAACGTTTATCAGTTATACACCATTAAACAAACTTCCTTCCGAAGGAAGAGGATTTAATAGGCTATTCCCCGAAAATTCAACATATATATATTTAATTTGTCATGTAAATATTTTTCATATATAGTATTTTAATCAAAATCGTAGAGGCATTTTTTTTAGAAAATCAAAATTATGAGAACTCTTCGATTTAAACGCCAGTTAGGGATGGGGGAATTTGTTTGTTAACCTTCGATTCGTATCTTGTGGCAGTAATTTGTATCACAATAATGTAAATGCCAGAGTGATTGTAGTGTAAATAAGCATTATTGTATGACATTGATTTGAGATATTTGTTAATTATAAGCATTGTTAGGGAATAAGTTTACACGGCCTCGCTGAAACTAACAATAAGAGCGGGTAACAATGAGCGAGGGGGTGAGTTGTTTATCAATTATTAGACAGGCAAATAACGACAGATTGGCGCGCTTTTCTTAGAAATGGCGGGAATTTCTTCCCTAGAGCATATGTGTTCGTAATTTTGATTGGATATAAAAATAGACGCTAATGTTGGCGCGTTTTATTAACCAATAGCAGCTCGGTTATAATCTTTAGGCCTATCGGGGTGTGGGAGTATAAAAAGCTAAAGCCAGAGGCAAGTATTGTCCAGTTCAATCATTCAGAAGTTAAACGTCGCTGAGTTCATCAGAATCGTTCGCGGGTTACACGTCGCGTAGTTCAACGGAACCATACTTAAAGTACACGTTACGCAATTCTACAGAATCTCTCGCGTCGTAAAGTTTGTTATAAATGTGAAATACGCGAATTAATAATGTGCAGCAAATAAGTGATTATAGTGTTATTAGAAAATATAACAGTTTCAGTCTGGCTTGTATCAAAAGATAATGTGAAATGAATAAAGTGTGACGGTAATAAAAGTGTAAAAACAAATTCTCTTATCAGTGTTATCTTTTAGTAAAAACTCCTTTCCGTTTACACACCCTGATTAAGAGATATGCTCGACCGAGAAATAATAGCTAGCCGGAGGACAATGAACCCAACATTCAAAGTAGTAAAACAATAACAGGCGCTCAGAAATAAGATAACACGAAGTGACCGCGACAAATTGGCTCCCATACGTGGTGCAAATAAACATGAAGCATCTTCCAACTAGCTAACAAATATTCCAATTCAATCTTTGAAAGTTCTTAAACCTAAATACCAAGTTTAACATTTATTCCGAATTTTCGTTTTTGAGTTATGGTGTTCAGTCACACACACACGGACATGTTTCAAAAAATGCTTTATTTTGTTTCAGGGTGCCTCAAAACATGTATTTCCGATGAAATCTCGGTATCGAATTTTTGGGTGGTGTGCAATACTTCCCCCACTTACTATATGTAGTAGAGAAACTTAACATAGATAAAAGGGACTTATTTATATCCGCTCTTTGATACGATTAAAATCTAAAGAAGCTATTACCAAGTTAAGGTATGTCCTAAGATAGAACTGTAATATGTATAATACTGCTTAGTAAGCGTTCTCATTGGTTAACCTTAGGCACAGCAGGTTCCTTGACCTTCAGTACAAAACCAATATGCGAGAGCGATCCTGAGCGCGTAAAGTGATTTGCTTATTTAACTATTTTCTTTTTTTTATGAATATTATTAGCTGCAAATTATTGGTTTTTGGTACGCTACATACAGATTTAAGGGTAAGTGACGAGGAGATAAAAGTGTATGTGTGAATTATTCTGTATGAGAGAATAAGAAACTTAGTTATAACATGCACTGATATGCAATACTGTATTAGTTTCGTTAAGGTCAAATCTTCTTAGACTTTTAGAAAAAAAAGGTTTACAGATACACTACGTGATGAAAA
Organism: Deroplatys truncata; assembly: GCA_030765065.1. Classification (NCBI taxonomy): domain Eukaryota; kingdom Metazoa; phylum Arthropoda; class Insecta; order Mantodea; family Mantidae; genus Deroplatys; species Deroplatys truncata. The sequence continues at coordinate 123,660,640 of CM060984.1, read as the reverse complement.
GTATCCGGACACCTGGCTGAAAATAACGTACAAGTTCGTGGCACCCTCCATCGGTAATACTGGAAATCAATGTGGTGTTGGCCCACCCTTAGCCTTGATGACAGCGTTCACTCTCGCAGGCATACTTTCAATCAGGTGCTGGAAGGTTTCTTGGGGAATGGTAGCCCATTCTTCACGGAGTGCGGAGCTGAGGAGAGGTATCGATGTAGGTCGGTGAGGCCTGGCACGAAGTCGGCATTCCAAAACATCCCAAAGGTGTTCTATAGGATTCAAGTCGGGACTCTGTGCAGGCCAGTCGATTACAGGGATGTTATTGTCGTGTAAACACTCCGCCACAGCCCGTGCAGTATGAACAGGTGCTCGATCGTGTTGAAAAATGCAATAGCCACCCGGAATTGCTCTTCAACAGTGGAAAGCAAGAAGGTGCTTAAAATATCAATGTAGGTCTGCGCTGTGATCGTGCCACGCAGAATAACAAGGGATGCAAGCCCCCTCCAGAAAGAACTCGACCACACCATTACACCACCACCTCCAAATTTCACTGTTGGCACTACACACGCTGGCAGATGACGTTCTCCGGGCATTCGCCATACCCACACCCTGCCATCGGATCGCTACATTGTGTTCCGTGATTCGTCACTCCACACAACGTTTTGCCACTGTTCAATCGTGTAATGTTGACGCTCCTTACACTAAGCGAGGCGTCGTTTGGCATTTTCCTGCGTAATGTGTGGCTTATGAGCAGCCGCTCGACCATGGAATCCAAGGTTTCTCACCTCACGTCTAACTGCCATAGTACTTGGAGTGGATCCTTATGCAGTTTGGAATTCATGTGTGATGGTCTGGATAGATGTCTGCCTATTACTCTTTACGACCCTATTCAAACGTCTGCGGTCTCTGTGAGTCAACAGACGAGGTCGGCCTGTACGCTTTTGTGCTGTACATGTGCCTTCACGTTTGCACTTCTCTATCACATCGGAAACAGTGGACCTAGGGATGTTTAGGAGTGTGAAAATCTCGCGTACAGACTTCTGACACAAGTGACACCCAATCACCTGACCATGTTCGAAGTCCGTGAGTTCCACGGAGCGTCCCATTCTGCTGTTTCACGATGTCTAATGACTACTGAGGTCGCGGATAATGAGTACCAGTCAGTAGGTAGCAGCACAATGCACCTAAGATGAAAAACGTATGTTTGTGGGGTGTCCGGATACTTTTGATCACATAGTGTATATTTTGAACGTCATCTTTAACATAAATTAACAAGAACATGTAATGTGAAATAATATTTCCTGTTGTAACTTTTTAATCAATTTTTTTATTTTTCAGAACCTCAAAATAGCTGCTAGGATCTATGATTTTACAACTAAACCTAAGTCTGATTTCCCCCCAGCATACACAATAAACAGCTAACAGATCATGTTGGCGTGTTGCTCAAAGTTTTGCTAATGGCGCGTTCATTTATGACTACTTTCTCTACTGCATATAGTAAATAAGGGAAGTATTGCATTGCACCCAAAAATTCGATGTTCAGATTTCACCGGAAATACTTGTTTTGAGGCACCCTGAATCCAAATAAAGCATCCGTGTGTGTGTCTGTCTGTCTGTCTGTTTGTGAACAGCATAACTCAAAAACGAAAAGTCGGATAAATACCAAACTTAGTATTGCGACACGAAGATTTTCGAGAAAATCTCCCCATTCCAACTACCCTTTACATGGAAAACTTTACGAAAATATTGATTTTCTAAAAAAAATGGCAATAACGATTTTTATTAAAGTAAACATATATAAAATATATTTACATGAAAAATAAAATTTTTATCCCGAATTTTCTGGAAATAGCCTAAGAGGTCCTCTTACTCAGAAGGAATTTTGTATCATCTTGTATAAGTGATAAACGTTAGGCAATAGACGAAAACGCACCACACAAAAATGTAGATCTCTTTAAATCACACAATTTACTTAAAACACTTTTTTTGTGTCATATGCCGTTTCTGAGATATCCGTTATTAAAGGTTTGAATTGTTCAACACTTGTCATTCTTTTAAAGTTCCCATCGATTTTCAGTCATTTCTTGCAATTGCATGGAAACAGTATAGAACTTTTAAGGACAGCATACAGCGTCCAGTTCTTAAAAATTTGACTATCGCTGTTTTCTTTGTATTTATAACGAAATGTGTAAGTCCGTTAGTTACCGTGAAATGTAACTATTTTTGCAAAGGTTTATTTGGATTTTAATGTAATAAATATAAAAATAAGCTTTAACTCATACTAATTAAGAGGATATTGTAGGGTTTAAAATTTGGCTATTCATTGAGTCGTCAAGGGGGGAAAATGCTTAACGTGTAGAATATTAACAACTACACTGCTCTAATTTTCCAGACTTCAGTTAAATTTTATTTGTTATTAAGAATAATAAAATAAGCGCGATAAGCATTCTTTACCTAAACGGTTGAATATAAGAAAATGTTTTAAATGTGTACATATATTCTTGCTTAAGAGCAAGCATTTCTAGACTGTGTACTGAGTAGGTTAAATTTATTTGATCTGAAAAACTATTTCCTAATTTGTCTGGACTTTTATGTCTCCAATCAGACAAGCATATAAAACGATTCGTTACTCCAATAAAACGCACCTTAATACTGCAGTTTCTCTAAAATATTAGGAAAGCACCTTTATAATCAGCTTTATGTTAAGGACAGTGCATGAAAAGTCTAGAAACGGCTAAGGAGTTTTTAGTTGATTTTTCTTCAAGGTTAAAGGATATTTAATATTGTGAAATATTTCCATTTAATATGTGCTTGTGGTTTATACTGTCACAACATAAATACAAGAATAATTAAATTTTTGAGAATAATTAATGATTATAGAGGATGACTTGCGTTTTTTCTTAAGTTTTACGTAGGTATTCAGAATTTATAAAAATGTAATATAATGTTTTAGCAAACAATATGCCAAAAAGACAGAAGAAATTTAAATTTCAGTCCAATAAATACAAATTTTAACAGTTTTATTTTAATGTTTATTAGAACCTGTGTGTTTAAGTAGTGCAGTATTCAATAACAATAGGGATTCTGGTCTGGGAAATTGTAAAATTTAACAGTACACGTTAAAAGATTATAAAGTAATACATACTCTAACTAAACCACGTTTGTGTAGTCATTTAAATTGACCTTATCGCTGTATTTTCATATTCTATTATTATAAATAGGCATTACTTTTGTTCACAAATTAATAAAATTAATATGTATTTCTCGTTTGAAATAAAGCGGTATGTGTGTGTGGTTTTTTTAAGGCTCTTTTTTTTTTTTTTTAGAATTCCTTTTCTAATGTGCTGTCATTTAGGAATGCTATTAGAAATTACATAAACAATACTGCTGTGTTCCAGAAGAAACGGTGAAGCTACTAACAGAATACTTAAGCTAACAATTTGCAAAGCTAACGTGAATACTGTTTATTGTGAATAGGTATATAATCTTGACCATTTATCCTTTACGTTAGTTAAATATATCATATCACACACCACAACCTGGAATAGTGCAAGATAGAGTTTTACGACAAAATCTGAAAAGTTAGTACGTCCTAATAATGTACAATAATCTCAATAGTTGATTAGGAATAAATATTTAAAGCCTTTGTTTTTATAAAATCTATTATCCACAGAAAAGAGAAATTGACTCCACAGATGGGGTAATGGACCTACTAGTTTAAACTTAGCTTACTCACTCAGTATTAATATAAACACATTAACACTGAATTTAACTTAAAAGCAATAGCTGTCATTAAAACTGGTGGGAAAAGCTATTGAAAATGGATAACTCGTAGCACATTGAGGTAAGAAACACGTTTAGCTTCTGTAGTTTTTTATGCAATGAGGACTACAAAAATGAAGTTAGACAGTCACCAAGAATACAGTTCCGGCATTAATTGTAACATTAGCACCGTGTTAATAGATCCATATTCAGCTATTACACCTTTAAAAATACTTACTTTTTTGATCCAGGGAGCCTCAAACTGTATGAATGTGTGTTTCCGGTGAAATCTTGGTATCGAGTTTTTACATAGAATGCGGTATTCTCCATACCTATATAAATGGTATAGAAAGAAAAATCTGATGTGATACATTCACATTACTTTTTCTACCCTCTATCGTTTATTAGTGGGTATACAAACTCTTCTTCCTAAGGTTTATTTAGTATTTGCATTTACATTTCTATCCAAATAAACGTTTGCAAAAATAACTACATTACACATTTAGTTAGGATACAAAAAGAACAACGATAGTCAAATTGGACGCTATATGCTGCCTTAAAATTCCATACTGTTTCTATGCAATCGCGAGAAACAACTTAATGTTGACAGGCCTTCAAGTAACGGATATCTCAGAAATGGCTTATCCCGCAAAACACCTTATTTGAAATACATTATGTTTTAAAGAGATCTACAGTTTTTGTGTATTGCTTAACTTTTATCAGTTATACAAGATTATACAAAATTTCTTCCGAATGAAGAGAACTTCAAAGGCTATTACCAAGAAATTAAAGATATGTATTTTATTTGTCATTTGAATATCTTTAATATATGGTAGTTTATAAAACTCCTTGCAGCCTTTTTATAGAGAATCAAAAATTTCGAAAATGTTCCATGCAAAGGGTAGTTGGTGTGGGGGATTTTCTTGAAAATCTTCGTGCGGCATCCTTGGAAATACTGAACTTAAATACCAAGTTTGGTACTTATTCGACTTTTCGTTTTTGAATTATGCTGTTGACAAATTCACACATATGGACCATTTTCTAAAAATGCTTTTTTTTTTTTTTTTTTTTTTTTTTTTTTTGGAACCTCTGTGTCGAATGCTATATCTTCTCTACATACTATGTACGTGGAAGAGAAAGTAAAAATTGCTTTCTAAATGTTTAATAAGTGCATAATATACAAAATGTGCTGCAGTGTTAACTGTCAAATTCGTTGAAGCAATAAGTAAACTTTTTTCCAGTGTTTGACTTGTAAACAACGCGCAGTCTATGTTTTTAGAACAGACAGTTGAAGCCGAAAGGAAACGTATTGATTTTTGCACGCGCAGCGTACAAATGCAGCGTGGTGGGTTTGTCACCGAAAGACACTTTATGCTTCTCATAAACATCCAGCGTGTCACATAAACCTACATCTGCCTGTGAATGCTTGCCTTTTAAAGTTATTGCCGCGACATTTTAGTTTGATTTACACTCCAGATGTGCTCCTTATTTAGGTGGCACACAAAAGCAAACAAACAAGAGTTTCCTCTGTCCGCCATTTTGGAAGCCGCTCAGTTACCCTCACGTCTTTTGTCATCGGAAGTGTGAAGTGACAGGGATCGTGACTGCTACTGCTTCTCCTGGAAGCAACACCCGTGACGTAACCAGTTATTGCCGATGGGTACAAAAAAAGAAACGACTGTACTGAATACAAGCAACGTTTTCAAAATTAGTGTACTGGATGTTTAGTAGAACAGTGCTTGCTTTACTTACCAGATTTTAAAATCTAAAAGTTCTGTAATTCCCGTAATAATAATTAATAATGCTTAATTGAATAAATTGTAACTTGTTTTTAGTTCAGAGAAATTAGTATTTTACTATATATCTCCCACAATGTATGATGTTTAAAATGTGTAGACACCTTTAAAATTCACGTCAAATTTAAAGAATAGGGAATATATTAGTATTTATTAAAACATGTTTTAATTAGTATTGAAACAGGAATTTATAATTTACAAATTACGATTTTAATTAGGTGTATGTTAGCATACATCTGGCCCAATACTAAATAAAGCAAAAGGAACTTGCACATTTTCTCAAACATATAGTAATATTTAATGCTTTATAAGAACTGATAAATGATTAGCAATCATTTTAACAGTATTATTCCTTGATAATCATAACTCTCTCGACATTTAGCTTTCGGTTGATTGGTTACGTAAAAGAATGAATGACGACTCAACCAACCGTCTTACAAATACTTTCCAAAACAAGCAACTGTGAAAATTAAAGTCTCTTGTTGAAAATTACTGTGTTTTGCACCACAGAATTTTGTCTCTAACCAGTTGTATGTTATATCTGAATTTCCATTTCATACCGAAAATATTTTCTCCTGTGTGATGCATTTGTTCATTCATTCATTCATTATCTGTTTACCCTCCTCTTATGTAGGACTTACACCCCCCAGGACTTACAAGCGGGTGCCTGGGGTCAGAGGCCCGTCGAGGAGCAGACACTCATGGATCAGACAGAGCATCCAGGATGGGTGATCAGCCCGATGCCTGGTATGGGATGAAGGAAGTAGATGAAACGAAATGTTGGTGAAATGGATGAAAGGAAAGGTGATGATGGAGCAGTTGGTGGAATGAATGGCGGGGGAAACCGGAGATCCCGGAGAAAACCCGCCCAGACGCCGCTTCGTCCACCACAAATCCCACATGCAGGTCCCTGGGATTGAACCCGGGCCGCCTAGATGGGAGGCGAGCGGTCTAACCACTCGGCCACGGCGCCGCCTGTGTGATGCATTTGAATAATCTAATATTCAGAGAAGAGAACATTCAACCAATTTGCCTGCATCTAAGGAATGTCTTTTGGCCTATTACATTTTTATTGCATTGCAAGTTTAGAAACGTGACCAAAACTGCCCTTCTATACCTTTGAATTGAACTAGCTAGTTGCACAAAGCAACTCCATATTTATTGAAAGGCTGAGTATATGTGCTTATTTGTCAAATGAGCCGTACAAAATATCCAGAAACTCATTTAATAATGCTAGTGTCTTAGATAATTATAATAATTATGGATTCACTAACCTATGATAACTCTATTTCGAAAATAATTTTCATTGCACCTAGCAAAGAGTAACCAAAATGAAGCTAATAATTTTGTGGTAAAATATAACATCAAACATCAATAATTTTCAAACTTGTACTTAAACTCTTAAGAATAACGTTTTCAGTACATGTATTTGTAAATAAATCCTGCTATAGTATCACCATATTCCCATTAAAATAATGCTGAAAATGCAAAAATACCAGGTAATATTCTGTTTATATATTTTAAATGTAAATTCTGGATACTTAGCACCCCTTTCCCTAGACTGTATTTCTCATAGCTCTTCTTGCCAACCTAGGTACTATAAAATGTTTTTACATTCGGTGTATTATGTTTACATTTACAAAATTGTTCCTTATTGAAACTATATCTCAGGGTGTCTCGCTGGTATTCCTTGAAAGACGGCAGCTATCCCCTTGGTATAGATTCTCAAGGCTTTAAATACCAGTGTATGATTTTCAAACATTATTTTTGTATTAAATTCAAAACATTAAGTTTATAACCTACGAAGGAACAGAAAAATTACAACTGAAATACTCTTACAGGAAACTTGGATACACATTATTCTTCAGCATTCTTCTTGTTTGCATAAAGCACGTTGATGGAACATTTTAAATTGTCTTAATTAGAAAGGAAATTGCTGAGTTCTGTGACATCCTCATTAAAACCGTGCATACATCTTTTTCCACATCCTACCACACCAGTCGTACTACTCAGTATGAAAACATTAGCTATCAGTTTATATGTAGAAAATAAAATTCCACTTTTCAAATCACAGAATTTCAGTTTACTTACGTTTGGAAAAGAGGATGTGCAGAAAGAAAGCACACACTTGTAAGGAAATGTCGGTTCACTTGTTTGCAGCACCACTTACACAAACACAACTGCGCCATGACACATAAACCCCCACACCCTTGTAATAAAAAAAAGTGATGACGCAGTCACTGCCAAAATACTAGCAATTCTATTGATATGGATGCTGGTTGTTGATTATTTGGTAACTGATGTTTCCCATGATGAGGAACAGCTAGGAGGGGGGAGGGGAGGTAAAGGGTTGCGGGACACGCGGTTGAAGGGAGGGAAGGGGGCAACATGGAGATAGGTATGTGAGGAAAAATAAATAAATAGGGAGGAAAGGGTAGGGAGTGAAAAGAAACAAAAAAAGGAGTGGCAATAGAAATGAGGACATGCAACCAAAGCACCGAGACAAGAGTGGGGTTGAGTGTAGCGCCGTCAGCCAGCCACCAGGGTTGCAGGGGGGCGCGGGGGCAGGCGAACACCCTGCATCGATCCAATGCATGCACGCAGCTTTTTGGTCCACACAGAGAGTTCGCCATAGCGACTGGCTTCTTGTACTCTTCGTCGCTACACCATGGCACCCCATTTCTCAAATTCCTAATTCGCATGAGGCCCATTTGATATACATCAGAGTGCCAAGCACTGCTTTAACACCCGTTGTCACTGCAGATTATGTCGTAAATTGTGATACATAACATCTGTTACAATGCAGCATAAGGTAATATGTGCCGACATCACCTGAGACCGAAATTTCGAAACCAATTAGTGAAGCTATTTCATTGCAGGCAATATCATCATAATTGCCCGGCTATTTTCACTCCATAGTATATTGAATTTTATTTCTTATTAAGCATTAAAACAATTTTGAAGCTGCAGATATAAAATGGAGAGTACCTAATGTACGACGATGAGAAGAATGCTCTCAGTGAGAAAATGGTCTACGTAATCCTTTCTTGTTCTGTTTATCAGAGGAACTTTGACTCATGCTAACGCCATTAACACCCACAGATGTGAAAAATTCAGGTTGATGTGATAACAGTGGTATATTATAAACTTAGTCTTCAACTGTACATCTTTTAGTTCTAAAATAATTATTTATGCCTTTAAATTTTACGATAAAAGTGGCGAAACAGGGCTATTGGCTGGGCATTTACCTCCCACATCTCCCTAAATAAATCTGCAGCTTGAGCTGGTCTGGAATTTTGTTTCGTAGGATGCATGCCCAGCGGTAGAGGTTAATTCTTCAGTTACTTCGATAAGCTATGTTAGCAGTAAAAAGAGAGTACAGGTAATACAACTTTAAATACTTCCGAAAATGTTTCTAGATAAAAACGAAAAGCTCTTCTAATTTTCAAATCAAATATCTACTTAACACGCGCTTACAATTTATTCCTTATATTAAATCCTTCGCGGCATTTGTTCTAGTTTGTATTATTAAATCACCGTAACTAAATCTGCCCATTGCAAAATCCTTTGAACAAACATTCATCTAAAAGAAACACTTAGGTAAACTACGTATTTTCCAACGAATAATATTTTTTTACATTTGTAAGTATAATTAAATGAAAAATCAACTTAATAATGCCCATTCTTTATATATGAACAGTTTAACAAAAGAAAAAGAAAGAAAGAAAATGTGTTATAGAAATAACGCACAAAACGTTTTTGTATAACGGTCTCCTAATGGCATACGAGTTTATGTAAATATCTTAACTTAAGTTTTCCTCAATATTTGTACATTTCAAAGTATGATAAAACTGTAATTGTGTTATTAAACATAAAAAAAGGTTTAAAATCTTAATTCACCCAAAGGAATTTATTTTACATGGGAATATTAGAAACTAGTATAAGAACCACACTGTCGTTTGCTAAGGAAAAGCAATATATCTGTGAAGGAAAACTAGACATTCACATTATTAGGGTACAAGCTTGAACGAATCTTCCGAGTATAAGGGGTCATTCACAATCAAAATTGAGCATTAACGTAAGGGAGTAAATCTTAAGCATAAACTTAATGCTATATGTTGTAATTCACAGCGACAAATGGAAACAAATACCAGCGAATTGCATGGCAGCGTGCAACAAGAGTTAATATGGGGGTCTGCGAGGCGACCACCGACAGTACAAAGGACAAAAGAGGTTATGCACAAGTATCAAAATGAACATGAGCTAGTCTCCCCGGTTAAAGGATGTTTAAACTTGTAAAGAAACACCATCTACCATCACAATTCAATTTTGCTGCAATTCTTACACGGAAAGGCAGCTAGCGATTCGACACATGACGTAAATTCTAATGTAAATTGGCAGAATGACCACGTGATCTCTGACTTTCTAGTTTCTTATGTATGACGCACTTATATGGAAACTTAGATCTTAGAAGCTTCTAAGTTCAGGTACATTTAATTCAATGTTTATTTTCATGTTTACGTGATTCATTGTAAACGGTTTAATTACAATACATATCATTGTTACATTCTCTCCCATGTACTATCGTGCATAACAAGTGGCCCATTTCCTTAGATCGACAGTGTTTTTCCGTACGTAAGGTTTTCCACCTTCAGGTAACCAAACTCAACTCGAACCAGCCAATATCAGCTATCCATATGACGGCCTGAAAAACAATGCTGGGACATACAAGCCAAACAATGAACGATGCTTATAATATATGTGGAATGGAGGGGTAGTTAGAATACGTCCCTATGAAACAGTCTCGCCACGGTACACAAAGGATAAACCAATTGCAAATATTTCGGCCTTCTAGAGGAAGAGATTCAGAATTATTTGCATGTGTCGTTAAACTGAACGACAGCTACGGTATTTACATATATAAGAGCTTTCATCAGCGACATAGAGACAAAGGTTAAGTTGTCGCTACTAAACAGCAATAAGAAAACCGGCATAAGAAAGCGGTAGTGTAGCATGAAAATATAAGGTTTAAGTGTAATGTTATCCTTCGGCAGTTAGGCTATATTTAGGGGGAGGTAAAGTACTCTGCCAATCAAGTGGCTACAGTTATACTATAAAAACAGAGCTGGTCACGCTGATAGGAGGTGTGATTACATATTGTAGTACCAACATAAACAGCTCCGTTCTATTATGGACCATATTTTATGCACGCCAGTATACGTAGTAGGTAGATAAGGTATTGGATTCCACCCAAAACTTCTATATCGAGATTTCAACGAAAATGCACGTTTTGAGGCCCCCTAAATAAAAACAGAATTTTAAGAAAAAGGTCCGTGTGTGTGCGCGCCTGTGAACAGCATAATTCAAAAACGAAAAGTTGAATAAATACCAAACTTAGATTACAAAGATGCGACACGAAGATATTCAAGAAAATCTCCTACCCAAACTACACTTTACATGGAAATTTGTTCGATTTTTTTTATTTTATAACAATGGCTCTATGATTTTTATTAAAATACCATATTTTAAAGATATTTTCATGGCAAATAAAACGTATATCTTGGATTTCCTGGAAATAACTGTGAACTCATTCGGATTGAGTTTTATATAATTTTTCCATTTCCGAGATATTAGTTATTAATGGGTCGAATTGTTCAATATTTAGCCGTTCTTTTAAAGTTCTGTCAATTTTCAGTTGTTTCTCGGGATGCCATAGAAAGATTATGGAATTTTAAGGCCAGCGTATAGTGTACAGTTCTAAACATTTGACTATCGCTATTTCCTTTGTATCTGTAACGAAATTTGTAATGCCGCTATTTCCGGAAAGGTTTATTTGGATTAAAGTAAAGTGTAAGCAAATAAAATTCGTAAGAACAATTTGCATACCCAGCAATAAGCGATAGAGGATAGAGACATGTAAGTGTAATGCATCAGATTCTTTTAAGTTTATATTTGCTTACCGCTTGATTTTCATTGTGAACGGGGCCTATATCCTGTTGTTCCGAATGGGTTTCCTGGATATACTGTGGCCTGAGGGCTGAAACGGCTCGTGAAATCATGTGCATTCGTGATTCTCTACATATTCGGAAAAGGAAAAGTTGATATTGAGTTACTGGTTGAGTTGGCAAAGAAAACCTCGATACTGCTGATTAGTGATGGAAAAGGTCCGTATAGCAATTCTTAAGCCGTTGGCTTCAAGTTATCTCCACTCAAACAATTGTGTTAAACAAAGAATGTAAACAGTTGCTATGAATCACTGACAAACAGGTAAAAACGATCTGGTGAGTGTTGTCTCCGAACGCCAACAGACTGTACGAGGTATGGCGGTGGTTTGTATCCTGACCTCACCACGTAAAATCCAGTAACAGTTCAATCATAATCCTTTCATTCCGGATTTAATGCATAGAAATTCCTATGTCTGATAAAATATAATCTACACTACATAATTATAAACGAAGGCTAAGGCAGTTTATACAATTGCTGTATTCATTAAACTGGATTTTATTGCTATTTATAAAGCCTTTGTCTCATAGAAAGTTTGCTTGTGAATTATTGTTGAACCTAGATAAAACAAATTTTAATTCCACTAAATTTCTTCCTTGGTTTTTTGTAAGGTTGGGTTGATAGATTAAGACTAAAGCTTAACCTATATGGATGTTAAGACTAAATCTTAACCTCTAGCTATCTATATTTACCTTCCTATTTCTAACAGATCTGACATCCATTATTTTTTTACTATTGAAATTAATCGATCCATTCTCCACCTGACATTAATTGAGAATTAACTTCTTGGCCTGTTAGAAATATTGGTGAAAACAGTAAATGAAAAAGAGCAGCATAAAGCACATAACTTAAGCACTGAATTGTTATAAATAAGTGGCCGGAGGCAAAACTTTGCCAAACCCTAAAAATAAAATTTGATTTTCCAAAAGATTTTAGGCGTAATAGTATTAAGGTTTACCTTTAGAAGTCGAAACGGTGACTCTGGGTTACTTTGTGTCTATCCATGCCATTCCGTCTCTGTCCGGCACTGCGACTGATTTCCATGTGACGTTATATTTCCGGGACTCGGGGAAGGATTGCATTTACGCCACATTTGCACCTATCCTGTGAAGCATCAAAAGAAACTGTGTTAAAACTGATGCTACTCCAGGACGGTTAACTTAAATCATTAGATTAACAATATTCCTTTACGAAATAGAATACAGCACCAAATTTCGTATTGTATAGAGCGACAACCATATGAAGGTTGCAACGCTATGTACTCGTAACAGAATAACATTTTTAGATTCTTAAGAATAACCAGTAGTTAAGTCTAAATGAATTCGAGAAAAATAAATATGGCACTTATGTTCAAATGCCCATTTCAGTCCTTATAATGTCTCAGTACCACATAACCTTTTGAGGTCTAGCAGTTTCATATAATAGCATGTATTGGGTATGAAATACTAAGCGAGGTGACTCCGCGGTAACGTGTAAGGCTCGCATTCGGGAGTTCCCGGGATCGATTCCCGTCGATCATCGACCCTGACCTTGGGTTTTTCGTGGTTTTCTCTGGTCGATAGGCGAATGCTAAGATAGTTTCCTCGTCTATTTCCCCTTTCATTCTCATCTTTCAAGTGTGTTTCTAGGTTTCGTAACGTATGGCAGTGCCGGGCAGATGGCCTAGATGCTTGCTCACTAGAGTGCTGTCTTTTGGGGGGGGGATGATCTTCAAGCCTCGAATTCTTAGGGATGTGTGTGTCTGTGGCCATCTGCCTGTAGCCTTCTGCACTTCCTCCACCTCATCCCTTCCTCCTGTGGGATGGTAGCCGCAATAGATCTCCAGTAGGTCACAGTACACATGTTGCCCCCCCCCATACCCAATGGTATGAAATGCAGCATATCGAAACTTTAAATATAATTATCTCCGAAAGAAAAAGGTTAAAACCCAAAAAAATGTAGGCGTTAGTTTGCATTTCCCTGATGTACAGTGCCTATGCCTATGCATCAAATGAGTAAACGCCGCTTGATTTTTCCAAAAAATATGCAATCTGTTAAGTCATAAACAGCAAAATATAATCGATATACCTCCGCTTACTTTTAACGCGTACTTTCATGCTATGTCACACAATTGTTTTTAATATCAACAATTTTACAACCACAAATGGCTATTTAACTGCTTCTGTACCATTTAGGTAAAGAAAATCGTACTTTTAAACACCATTTTATCAGTTCTCTTTTTTCAGTATTTTTCACTATTCAAAACGCTCCTTGGGCCAAACTTTATAACTTATTACCTATAAATTTGCAGGACAACTTCAGGAATAATGTGTTTAAAAGTTGTTGTACACCATTTAGAAATATTAAATAGTTCAGTTCAAATTAATTATCTTTCATTACTCAGAGTGAAAGTTGAGAAATTGAATAACATGTATGCAAAAATTTCTCTTGAGCTAATTACTTAAGAAATGCTTGCACGACAATTTCTTTATGTTAGTGGACTAAGCTGAAAATAAAAAATTGGGAGCGATGCGATAAACATAGGATCCAGGGAGCATTTCATATTATATAAAAAAAGTGATGAATTATAAATAAAAAATTAATATCTTAACAACCGTTTGGCATAGCTCGTTACAATTTTTGTGCAGTATTTTTTATATAAATATTTGGTAAAAAGGTCAAAGCAACTAGAATAAAACTGGATTTTTGGGCTTTCACAGATGCATTGCCCTTCGAAAACATCTGTTAATCAGTTTCATTGTCCCGGATTTGCTTAAATGTGTTTAAATTCGTTTACACATAGAACTTTTTACCACGCTGGCTGCGCATAACATTAACACGCAAAGTGTTCACTTTGGTTTACCTGTAACCAGACTGCATGTGAATGACTCAAGCAGGTAAACTACTTCCTGGCGGGAGAGAGTTCATGCACCCCTCCCAACAAACTTAGATGAAAGCAAATTCACCTACAGCCAGTTTTGCCAAGTATTCTGAATTTTAAAAATATTCCAGAAAATAATAACGTTTAGTAGAGATATTTATAAATGTTCTGTAGATTCTGTTTGTGAAATACGAACAAATATCTAATGTGTTGCATTTACATGGCTTTCCCTACTCGCTCCTCTACAAACTATTATTACAAAAGTTCATTTTTCTACCTATTTTCTGTTAATAAAGATAAACGTTCAATTTCGTTGTAGAATACAGTGGGTAAATAAACAGTCAGATTTTTAAAACGCGTGTCACTATGTGATGATTTTGAAATGACATGCTCTTAGCGAGACCACGAGAGAATGAATAGTGACTTGCCGCTTGAAAACGGTATTTGAAAATTCAAACAACAAGGAGTATCTCGGAAATAGTTAAAGCCACAAAAAATATTTCTTTAATGAGATCTACATTTTCTGTGTAGTAAGATTTTTTTCCATCTCTTAGGGTTTACCAGTTATACCAAAGTCAGAAAACTGCCACAAAATACAAGATATACATTTCGTTTGTCATGAAAATACATGTTTGAGGGGATTTTCTTTAAAATCTTCGTATCGCGAAAGATTCAAATAGAAAGTTTGGTATTTAACCGACTTTTCACTTTTTATGCATGCTGTTCAAAGACACACACATACATAACGTTTTCTAATTTGTTTTAAATATTCAAAGAGCCTCAAATTGTATATTTCTAGTGCAATCTCGCACTCTCTCGCAATTTTAGATGTCATGCAATACTCCCGCCTACTTATTATATGTAATCGAGCAGGATACCTCAGGGGCAACGCCTGCAGGTCACGAGCTCGATTCCCGCGGCTGACCTTCCTGACCCATGGGTTCTTTCGAGGGTTTTCCTGGGTCGCTAGCTGAATGCTAGGAAGGTTCACTACATCCCTCGAATTTCCTGTCCCTCCATTCTAATTTCACTTCACCTTTTATCAGCTTGATCTGTTTCAAAGTTGAAAGTGTCGGCGGGAGTCTTGGCGTTGCATAACAGGGAAAAGAATGCTCTATGTAACCCTTCGTCCGCCGGATTGGGAGCGGTCTTAGAGTCCCGGGTCCCCCAATGGGGTGTACAAGCCTGCAGGGTAAATGGTAGGGACCCTACCCTCTTCTATGGCGTGCCTCCTGGTCCGGCCACCCTCTTACCTCACCCCTCCCTCGCGGGGGTACCCCGTCATGTGCTCAGGCACAAAAGATCTTGGAGGTCGAGGTGTTAAGTTCCCCTTCACTCCTAGTCCTACTATAGAGGGAGAATCATTTAAATTGAGACTGTACAATATCTACAAAACTAAGCGTTGTAGAAAGAAATGTCTTAAATAAAAGTTGCTTGACATCATGGGGGGAAAGTAAATGCAATTAGTCGTGTTTTATTTGCATGATGCTGTGATGGACATTTTAGGGTCAATTGAATTTGACCCTAATTGTAGGTTCCCATTTAAAAAAGAATTAAATCCGATAAGCTTTGTAACTCCTTACTTTAAGCCTGGTACTTTCATGTCTAGCAAACACTTTTTAATACTGTTTACTACCTCTATATTTGTTATTTCTATTTATAGTCTCCAACCTACGCCAAGAAGTGTTTTCGTGTTCTCCCAATAAGACGATAAGATGAATCTTTTCGTAGATGGAAGTAATTTCCTTTATGCATTTCACAAAATGCAACGAGTACATTATATTGTATGAAAAACGTAAGCTTTCTTGGAGTTGATAATGGTTTCAGGGACGATCTAGGAGACCACCAGATTTTCGGTCACAACCTCTATTGGCCTATTACCGGGCGGTCATTTTGTGTCCCGGCCACGATCGCGGGTATATGGTGATTCGATTACAATGCAGTGACCTCGCTATTCTCACGAGCAGTGAATGACCCGCTCAACACTAGGTTTTATTGTCTGCCTTCTGTTCGTACTATAAAGACTCGAATTTGTTCATTGTGCATCTAGAAAGTGAAAGCTTATTCAAACATCTTGAATGCGTTATATACGAATTACTTTAAAGTATTCTAATTATTGTTGCTATTTATTGAAATTGATACCGAAAAAAATCGTGTTTGAACAAAGAATTTTTATGTACGATACATATGTGCATAGAAACCGAATCATGTAAACAGGTATGTAGACAATTTTAGGAGCCATTTTCTTGTATCTTAGTTCCAAGTAGGGATATTGTTAAATGTCTGGATAATAAGTTAAGGTAAACGGGATCCTAAACGCTAAACCAAAGAAACCAAAGACATGTTCTAATTTAGTCAATCTAATGATTGACGAAATCGGTGCATCATTCGAACGCTCTCAAAAGAAGTCTCTAACACACGTTGCACAGCAAGTGGGTGTTTCAGAAACCTCCGTTCACACAGCTGCAAAAGTTTTAAAGTTGAAACCCTATATTGACTATGGTTCATGAATTACAACCTCATGGCAACGAGGAACGTAAGGAATATCTCATTGCTGATGGACACAAGTTTAGTAGTCATTATGGTGCATTTTACTATTACTCATGAGTAACGCGGGAGTTTTAGAATGGGAAAACCCCTGGTGTAATAGGCAGCACGCATAGACACACTCCGGTTCGGGCCATAAAACAACCGTCTCTGTATGCTAAGGTTCATGAGTAAGATAGCAGTAAAACACTAAAATTCTAATTTGTGTTTAGTTCGCTTAAAACAGAAATCACATGTGAAGCCGGACTAACATGCCATCAGAAACGTTATTGGTTTATTTCTGCCAATTCTGTCATCTGGGCGATGCACTGTTTTCTCTGAAGTCTTTTATAGTCAGTGTATACCATTCTATGAAACAATAACAACTTTTGGTTCTGAAATGTGTAAAACAGCTTACTATAATGAAGTATTTGAGATGTAGGCGTAGCAAATGAAAAGCTTTTGGTTTTTAAAGATATTAATCTGCTGATCGCCCAGGAAATCAGAAATAAAATCAATATACCTACGTTACTTCGCTTGGCAATGCTCTTTAGTTATCGTTTTATGGTTTTTATTTTCTAATCCAAATCCTCAAGCACTATAATTAGTATATCGGCATTAGGTCTGACATATCTGCATATGGTTTAATTATTTTACTGTTGCTAAAGAAATAAACCAAAGACGAGATTACCAAGAGGTACAAAAAACCGAAGGAATGACAGTTTCCACTCTTTTAGTCTTAAAAAAAATAATTTCCTTCCTTGCTCTAACTTTTAGTAATCATTTTAGTAATGGCACTTGGAATACACTTCGGTGTAGACAATCTAGTTTATTTAATAAATTATGCGGAAAACGTTTCTATAACACCCGTTCTGTCATTGCTTTTTTGGAGATTAAGCTTTGGAATATCGATAATATATAACCATCTGTATTGCCTTTAAAAGAAAATAAGACTTACGAATTCGGTTTTTGTGACCTGCTTTATTGTGTATTTCAGTACATTATTTCTTGAGATGTTTTTAGGGACAAATAGCTGCGAAACTTCGCAACATTTCGAAAGATTGCGCTCGTTACCCCTTTATGATTCGGATTGGTTATGCCTCTGCGCATGTGCAATATGCTTTACCACTATTTGTAAGCCATCATAGACTGTTTAATTCAAGTGGGTCACCCAAATCAACATACTGTCCGGAACAGAACTTCAGAAGTGAAACGTAGCTAAATTATGGAAACGGCATCCACTGTTCGCTCCGTGTTGGTAGCTTGTTATATATTAGTATCGTGCTTTTGTTTTCTTTACCTATGTTTCTCACAAGCCCAGTTTGTTCAGCTGTTTTGCATAGGTAGCTATAGCTTATACAGCCCTCGCGCATTGCGACCTAATGAACCTATTGTGGCTACCACCACTAAGAGGAAGGGATGAAGTGAAGGAATCAGGAGGTCGCAGGCCACAAAGAGCGCGGAAGTCCCATCCCAGTACTGGAGCTACCTAGAGAGGTCTACCAAGCAGCCCTCGAGTCTTCACTCTTTCCTTTGAGTAATATCTGCGCTATCTTTCCGGCACCGCCATACGCCACGAAAACCCAGAAGCACATCTGAAAGATGAGAAGGAAACGGAATGAAAGGGAAATAATTGAAAGGAAACCGTGGTAGATGAAAAACCTATTCCAACATTCGCCTACCAAGCAGGGAAAACCACAACAAAATCCAAGGTCAGAGTGGGTGGTCGACGAAACGTAATTTAACCTCGGACTTCCCGATTGCGCCTCACACGTTACCGCGGAGCCATCTCGCTCAGTTTTTTGAAACTCATATTACACGGCTGTGTTAGTTAAAATACACGCGAAGTTCTAAATCTCAATAATATGTATTTACTAACTTCAAGGAGGTAATTATTTGTGTGGTATGCAAACAGGAATTCTTAAATCCTCTTCGTAGAAGTTTGGTGCAGTTTTAAGATTAAACCTATTTTCTGCTTTCGGAAGGATGTCAAAATTGCATTTCATTAAAAATTGAATGCAGATATTTAACTTTTTACCTTTACATTGTTTTTTTTCAATTTTATAAATTTTCATTACTTCCAAAACCAGTACTTTTGCATAAATCCCCCAACCACAAACTAAACTTTACATGGAAAAACCTTGTTTTTTATGTTTCTCAAAAATGGCTCAAACGGGTTTTATTAAAACAATATGTTTATAACATTTTCATGATAAAATGTATATTTGGAATTTTCTGGGAACAGGCTCTGAAATCCTCTTTATTCGGAAGGAATTTTGTATAACTAGGAAACCATAAGAGACAGACAAAAAGGTGCTACAGAAAAAAATGAATTTTTCTTTAAAGCATACAATTTATTTTTAATAACCTTTACTTGTGACAACTTTTCCCAGATATGCGTTATTATTGGTGATTGTTCTTCCCCACAATCCGTGTGTAGGACACGGTTGGAAAGGTAGAATCAGACTAAAAACTGCAATGCCATAGCCGGGATTTGAATCACGGATCTTTGGGTTTCCGTACAGTTGCTCTTATCGACTAAGCCACCGGGTGAACTACAAGTCAGTCGGGGAATTTAAAGCCGTATTGACATACGGCCATGGTAGCTGGTAGCTCAGTTGGTAAGAGCGCCGGGCGCAAACCGGAAGATCCGTGGTGCAAATCCCGGCTGTTGCACTGCATTATTCAGTCTGATTCTACCTTTCTTTGCGTTATTATTGCTTTGAAGTTTTCAATACTTCGTGATTGGTTATAAAGTCTTGCTAATCGTAGTTTATCGCAATGTTCTGAAAATGGGTATGGGATTTCAAAGTCAGCATATATCTACCGCTTTTAACATTCTAACCATCGATTCCGTTTCCCCTATCCCCTCTCTTTAAACAATATGTGGAATGAAAATTATTTATGCAAAGGTTTGTCTCAAAGTAGGTATAAGTATATGCTTTCGTAAGAATGGTTAATAGAGAAACTACAAAGGATTTAGAAAGTCATGTGAGTGTAGAAGGTCAGACTTTTATTTATGTATTTCTGAACGCCTAAACCAAAATGTGATTTCCAGTCTCACTGCTTCAGATGTGTTGTATGTATACTACAGAAATGGCACACACCTGACATTCATTGATCGTCCTCAAAAGCTCTCTGTGAGCGGAAATTCGCAGCATTCAACTGCTTAACTATTCGTGCTGTTACATCGTATATCTTTGGACGTCACTTCGGCTCCTCTCTTACCTACCTGTTGTTAACACAATACAGGTTGCAGTTCTTTTACACTTCGTTTATATGGTATTAAGAATGATGTATTGGTGTACCAACTTCCAGAGTTTACTTTTCGAGCTACGAAGTTTAGACCCGTCGACGCACTATGGTACCTCAAATCTTGTAATATATGACCTTAAGTTAAGAGTCATCATATAATATCTATATGATGTAGAAAAAAATGCCGCTTTCATAGTTTATTTATGGACCATATGAACAGTTGGAAGTTAGACAAACTTGCTTTAAATGAGATTTTATTTTGTGAAATAACGACTTCCCATTTAAGAAATTCACACTTTGAAAATTCCTTGTTATTTGTTTTTTTCCCGTGATCACATAAAGAGCATAGAATTTCAAACCATTACATAGAAATTCTGACCATCGCTTTAGTTACTGTAACGTACTAAATATGTAAATATGAATTGAACGTTTATCTGGTTTACAAGAAATAGTTAGAATAATAAGTTTTTTTAAGAATAATTTGTGTAAGAGTGAGTAGAGACAGTCGTAAAATGCAACACATTTTTAACGCAAGCTCCACCACAAACTATACTTTGCATTAAAAATTTTTTCTTATTTCTTATTCTCTCAAAAATGGCTCTAAAATGTTTGATTAAAATGTATATTTAAGACATTTGAATGCTTAATAAAATGAATGTTTCTTGAACTTTAAAGAAATAGCCTGTGAATTTTTCATAACCTAATCCATAAGAGCTATATTACAGCTAAACGAATAATTATGACTTAAGGATATCAGTGAGGAAAATAAAGATTATGGCTTTTAAAGGCAAAAATCCAGTGCGATCTGAAATAGCTATAGTGGATCTAAGTCTAAAAGAAGTATCTAATTTCAAATATTTAGGATGTTATATCACTTTTAATTGGAAAGGGATATTAGTGCTAAGACAAATATATTTCGGACAGTACCAATGTGGAAGTGTGCACAGAACTTTTAAAACCATAGTAAGGAAAGAAACAAAACTAAGCTCTAAAGAGTTATGGCAACTCCCACAGTATTGTACGACTGTGAAACTCGGGCTCCAACGAAAAATCAAACAAACAAAAACTAGAAAGCTGGAATAGTTTTTTAGTCAAGTAAAGAGTTGCATTAAACTCGATAGGATCAAAACTAAAGAAATGATAGATGAACTAAAAGTAGAATCTTTATATGATGAAGTAATGAACCATGGGCAGAAAATGGATTGAGTATATGAACAGAATAAGTGAGCAGAGGTACCCACCACTAGCAAGGAACTACCAAGTAAGAGGACGACGAGGTGTTGGACGAAAGCGTTGGGCTGATGCTTTGTGAAGCCGAAGCGGCCTAATCCTTGCAGTGATGCTAGTGATCTACACGAAAAATGTAGGGCTCATTGAAACATACGATTTATATAGAATATTTTCTTCTGTAGCAGTAACTGTTTTGTAAATATTCACTGCTAAATTCTTGTTTTCCCAGGTTGAACTGTCATGGGGCATCCAAGAGGAACTTAAGAAAATTTTATCTCTTCCCATATAGTTTGATTAGTGACAAAACCTGGCTTACTATAGGCGAACAGTTTTGGTTTTGGTATTGTTCAAGACCACATTGGTTTATTTGAATTTTTTTATAATTAAAAATTCATTATGAGTAATGTAACGTGAGTAAAAGCATAATTGATTACATGAATACTGTAGCACATAATGGATTATGTAAAACTGCAATGTGTAGAGAAAGTAGTACGAGTGTGACGCATCAAGTTTTTTTCTAGATCTAAATCCGAATTATCCTATTCAAACACCACCTCTACTATAGTCCTATTGCATATGTACTTGAAAAATACTTTGGCTAGGGTTTCAATATAAATTCAAGCATTCATAATGCTCGTATTTATACACAGCTAACCGAGCGGGATGTCTCAGGCGGCATCTGTGGCCCAAATTGAGGAGGTATCGGGTTCGATTCCTGGTGACCGCCCACTCTGGTGATAGGGTTTTCTGTGGTTTTCCCTGATTGACAAGGCGAATGCTGAGTGGTTACTTCTACCACATTTCTCCTCTCTCTCCCCAATTTCCTCTCATTTCTTCTCCCTCTTTCATGTTACAGGGGTACTTCGGGGTTGTGTGTCGGTCGGCGGTGGACAGATGGCGCAGGGGCCTGCGATTTGGAACTCTATCTCGGTCCAGTCAATGACATCCGTTTGAGCCTACACTGCTGGGCCGAGCTTTCCTTGGTCTCCGCTGGAGGGGCGCTTGTGAGCTGCCCTCCAGTGGCTTGGAAGGGTCGCCGCCGAGCGCTCTCCGGTCGGGTGGTCAAGACAGTAGATAACTATTAGGGAACTCCGCGCGTCTCTGTCATCTGCCCCGGTCGGTCCTGCGGCCCTGTCTCTTGCAGTTCATTTCATCCGAACCTCCCGGGATGTGTGCACATAAGATCCCTTGCGGGTCGAGGTGCTAGCGCTGCTCCTCCGTCGAACTAATCCTAATCCTATACACAGTTAGAATATTCGAGTATAATTTTGTGCATCTCTTGCAGACCCATATCTTGGGATTTACACTTTTAGATTAAGGTCTATTAAATTCTTGTTATTTTATCTCTATTATTATTAATAAGCAACTGATTACGAAATCATCGTGGCCAATGACTCGGGAAACACCATAAAGTAATTTCAAAAGCTCCCAAATGTCGTACGGAAAGATAGATAACTGATATTATTTAAGATATATGTAGCAACATAATCTTCTCAACTCAAAAACTGACAAAGCAAAAGCAAACTATAAGCTTATAGAGTTCTGCATACATCATACAATTGCTGTAGGCATTGAATACACACATGTCGAGCCCTTTCTAATGCACTTTTACTATGGCCAATGATCTGAAAATACACAAAGTATCTAATGACATCAGTGTGTCTGTAGGGTTGAATTAGTGTGAGTGACAGGACATTGTGATATATGGGGTAATGACCCAAGACGATGAACTGCTGAAGACGATTCCGAGATACCCTTATTGGGACCTGAGCAAACAGTTGGCTCAGTAAGGCAGGCAAAGAATGGACATCCTACAAGAAACACGTGGAATGTAGTAGATCTTTTGAGGGATGTATACATTCTAGTCTTTTACAGGGGCTTAGCAAATACAGAGCTAAGACTACTGTCTACCACGTATGCAAAATAGAAGCAGCTCTCATAAACAGCCGGCTTAGGGCAGTCATTTGCAAGAACCCTCCACATTGCAGGAGGGACTATTACTAATCTGCGCTGTTAAGAGATACAATAAAGCAGAAGAAATTATCATCCACGTTTTATATGTTTGCGAAAGAGACGCAAAACGTAGATGGTTCTCGTTGGGAAATTACTTTACGCCATTTATGGAAGTCGCTGAAAGTCCTCAGAATGTTTCTGCAAGGAATAGGGTCAAAGCATGGTTAAATTTGGGGGAGCAAAAATGTGTTGGGATTTTCCGATATACCAATACCAATTTGCGACTCCATGCAGGTACATACATATTTGTGATATAGTACCTTATACACCCTGTGAAAATATTAAAGGAGGTTTTAGCATCAAGTTCTTGAAATTATTTACGAGAAAAATGGGTGCAGAGGCACACCTCTCAAAATATTCAAAAGATGAAAAACTGCTGTGAATTTACATTCATTATCGTAGGATGCTGAAGACAAATTAATTAGTATTAAACCTAATTCTTAATATTGTTTCTTATGTCGTAATCCTTTATTTAAATAGGTCCAATAGTTTCTGAGAGGTTTCTACTAAATAGTGTAGGCAGATCACTCACTTATTTAAATAAATGCTGCTTGGTTTTGTTAGAGCACCTCCCATATTCGTAAATGGTAAATATATATATATATATATATATATATATATTTGTATATAGTATTCAAGTTGGTTGAAAATGCTGAATATAGGACCAATAAATCGAAAATAAAACTTCTAAGCCTTCATAGGCAATCTTCCGTTAATAGTCTAACCGATGAAAGAATTATTTCCATAAAACTGAAGGAAAGAACTGAGGCAGCTTCCTCTCCTGGTGAACTTTATAATATAATATACCTCTGCCAGTGTGCGA
This sequence comes from Deroplatys truncata, assembly GCA_030765065.1. Lineage (NCBI taxonomy): Eukaryota > Metazoa > Arthropoda > Insecta > Mantodea > Mantidae > Deroplatys > Deroplatys truncata. The sequence goes on along the minus strand of CM060984.1, from coordinate 123,636,381 downwards.
CAACCGGACTGCGTCACCAGTAAAGAGTGGATAATAGCCCACCAAATGATTGACTAACAAAACACGTTTTGTTTCATAAGGATCCACAGACGGAAATTTAAGCTCTTGGCCACGTTTCGAGACACTCGGAACACTAGACATATACATATTGCGGAGCAACTAGTTCGAGATTCGTTAAATTAGCTAGTGCGGCTTCGTTCGGGAGCGGGTGGAGTGAAAGCTACCGCGCATAGAGACAGAGATAATACACTGTCTCTTTTTTCATTCTCGCTCGCTCTGCTCCTCGACTCCTCTCTCAACGGGCTCAATGCCAAGGAATACCACTAACAAGCACCGACTTGCACTAGGGAAGGGGCAATGACTGACTGATGTTCATTGGTTGGCAGGTCACGTTACTCAAATCAGTGCTACTGCGCAACCCACACTCACCCGCCTTCGTTCATGCCCCCGCCTCTAATAGATCTCGCTAACAGTTCAGGGCTTCTAGTGTCACATGGTAATGTGAAGCCACTAATTTTGCGATGATCAAAAGACACCTTCTAAGGGTCACCTTAGAGTTAGAGATCATGCATTATTAATCAATAACGTACTACTGTGAATTCTTTGAAAACTGCTTCACCACAGTTTTCTCTGTCACAGATATTAAGTTACCATATAGTTCCTCTTATTCAGTTCAGTGCTCTCAAATAGTGGGTATAATTATCGGAGTGGAGATAAATTAAAATTGAATTAAAATATAAATTTATCTTCAATTAAAATAAATTAAAACTTAAATTTACCTTGAAAACAAATAGTAAGAGTTGTTCTGTTATTGGCTGATTATGACTGCTTCAGATTTGTCTAAAACGTACTGTAATCTAGCAAGTTTAGAGCAGGCATTGTCCTGTCATCTATTGAGCATTTCGTAGTGTTACTTGTGCTGAAAAAAGGACCACAAAGGCAAATGACAAGTATGTATTATGTATCTATGTTTACGATGAGGTAAACAAATACTTAGTTTTAACCGAACGAAATATCCAGCACATTAGAATGATTAAGCTCATGTGTGTGAACAAATGAAATAGTTCATAACAATGAACTACTTTGCACATCGCTGCTGCGCATATGGCGTGCACTAGGAAATTGGAATTTCCCAAGATAAATCCTGTCGACGAAGTGGTGCTTGCCATACGGCCTGGTACCTTGTCTACCTACGTTGTTTATTGACTCAGTGGTGAGATTTGAATCACATGAATAGCAGTCAATAAAGGTGCCATAAAGTATTTAAGAGCCCATAGTACTTGTAAAAATTATGATCTCACTTCTTTCGAATTTAGAGGCCTGCTGACTGGAGGCACAACTCCCACCTCCTTTGTGAGCTTCTGTAAAATGTTCGGTCCAGGCAGTCAGAAAGTAAAGGACATTTCCTTTGTGACCATCAGAATATTGTGTCTATATTGTCCTAAAGGAGCCGAGCTTCAAAGTTATAAATTCAGAATGTTAGTGGCTGAAAGTCCTTGCTATATGCAGACAAGTCGCCAGCAATCTCGTAAAGATGGGGCTTATGTTGAGAGCTAGTAGATGTACGGAAATTTGAAATGGCCGGAAATGAAGGCTGTAGTCGCCCCTCCAAGCATATCCTGGAGAGAGGACAGCTGCTCAGCATGGTTCTTAGACTGTTGCAGGAGTGTCCGCCCACCAACTTGGTGGATCCATGTGCAATTGCTTCTCGAGATTAATAGACCTTTGGTTTCGTTTAAAAGCCTATTGCATTTTATAAACATACCTACCAGATACCTACTCAACATGAAAGTGTACTTGACCTCAAACAGTCGCACCGTTTTAAACATTCTCTCTTCTCTCTTTCTCTCTCTCTCTCTCTCTCTCTCTCTCGCTCTCGCTCTCGCTTTTAATATTTCTTGCCTAACTACTGCGTTTAATATTTTCCCCAAAATTATTCAGATTTTGCTTATGTGTCACTACTTACTAAGAAAGCAGAGCATTCGGTCCCAAAATTGCTTACTAGGATTTCATTGGAAATGCGCATTTTACATAAATTCAAATAAATACAGAATGGCATATTTAAATACGCAAAGGAAAGACTTTAAAGGAATTCCCTTTATCCCAAAAAGTTTTTACTCGAAATGAATGTAACCTTTTAGTTAAAATATAATTGGTTTGAATTATTGACAAGAAGAGTGAAATATACATCTTGAATTTTCACTAACTAAACACAGCAAAACTGGTAAATGATATAAACTTACAATAGGAACAATGTAGATTTTATTAAAACATAACAACTTATCTGTCTTTGAAACCTGTGTAAATTCATTTGCTTCACATGAGCTCTAAAGCTGATTGCTTCTTAATTATCGCTCTCTTACCAATTGAAGCCATTTCTATAGAAATATTTATCGTGGTTAACAGAAATCAATAGACAAATAATGTCTATTCGTCTGAGTCGTTTCCTATTTATGCCATCTTTAAATCCAAAAGCCTTCCTCGATTACCTTGAAGCTTAAATTGATTGGTGAGAAATTCGCAGAAGAGGAAAATGAGTGGGATGATATCGGTAAGGAAAAATACACTCGTTAATAGAAGTCGGCGACTGGAAGTTCAGAGATCGCTTAACGTTTACGATAGAATGAAGTTAAGCGATAGACGAAAATCTAGTACACAAAAAATATAGATCTCTTTAAAACGCACAATTAATTTCAAATAAGTTTTTTGTAGCATAAAGCGTTTCTGAGAGATCCGTTATTAAAAGTTGGAATTGTTATTTCTTGGTCATAAGTCGTTTCGACATTCAGTTGTTTATCGCGATTGCATGAAAACAGCACGGCATTTTAAGGCCAGCATATAGCGCCCTGTTTTTAAACATTTGACTATCGCTGTTCCCTTTGTATTTATAACGAAATGGGTAATGTAGCTATTTCTGCAAAGGTTTATTTGGGTTAAAAATGAGTAGGTAGGAAAATAAGGTTGAGTAAGAATAATTTGTATATCCACTAATAAACGATAAAGGTTAGAGAAAGTCATGTGAATGTTGTATTGCATCTGATTTTTTTCTGTGTTAAACATTTCTAAGGTATCCCTTGTTATTAACGCAAATGTTCAAATACTTGCGCATTTCTCAAATGAGAAGTCGTTATTCGTTTTCTTTTTTCTTTTTTTCTCGTGAAAATGAAGAGAGTATCTAATTTCAAAGTCGTCGTATAGCGACAGGCTCTTTAAGAATGACTATCGCTTTACCTACTGTACCGTACAACGAAATGTGTAAATGTGAATTGAAAGTTCATCTGGATTAACAGGAAGTAGACAGAATATTGTACAGGTTTTTGTAAGAATAGTTTGTAGAAGAGTGAGTAGAAAAGGTCATGTGAGTGCAACACTCAGACTTTTACAAACTCTTATATGGATTAATATGAAGTAGATAAAAAATAAGCTTTTGTAAGAATAGGTTTTTGAAGAATAGGTAGAGAGTGCCATGTGAATGTAACACAGGCTTTTTTTCCTTCTTTGCTATATTTTAAATTTAATTTTGGATCGCTTTAACAAATTACGCCGAATTATAAGAAAATAGGTGAAAATTGTTTTAATTAAATATGTACCATATTATTCTCATTCATTAATTACTCCATATCGTGAGGATTTTTTTGTATTTCAGGAATGACAAACGAACAGTTGTAGTATTACACGCAATACCCGCTTTTACTTTCACTACCCTTGTTTATATGTGCTAATGAAAATAGTATTATATAACCCGTTTCAGTAAATATTTTATAATAGTTGAAGAATAGAGAAAAACTTTTTTGGAGGTTAGCGAGTCCAATGGAGCTTATTTATCCAAGATGAAATTAGATGAAAACTTAGCCTTTATTAGTTTAGATTGGTCACTTTAAACGTTTGGTATATGAACACGATAATCTGTGAAGTATTAAAGTATGTTATGTAATTTATTACATTATTACAAAACGCACGAGTATAGTTCCAGTTTTCTTATTTATCAAGTCCTATTTTTAATGTTTGCCATTAAAGGTAGCTCAGAAGCGTGCTCTGTAACGCTTATATTTATGAAGAAAATTTCCATGTATTCTTAGTGAGGCAAGATCGTTACTGAGTCGGAACGCGGCCTCATTCTTATAAAGCCATAAATTTCGACTATTAACACCGGTGACGCTAGCAATACCTGCACGTGCATCAAAGAGTCAGACCTTGAGCAAGAAAAATGAGCAAAGCTAGAAACATTTACAAGAGATGCTAAACAACCGTTAGCCTTAAAGTTCGATGAATAACATATTGTAACGTCGTTTTTACAGAACTGCAAATGCCAAACACTTTCACTTAGATAACAGCTACACCTACTGTATTCAAAAGGTTCTCAGAAAAACAGAAGAGTAAAAAGTAAAAAAATCTGATGTGTTACACTCACATGACTTTCTCTACTCTTGTACAAACTATTTTTACAAACGCTTATTCTCCAAGTGCTTCATGTTAATCGAGATATCGAGATGTTAATGTTATTGCTAATTTTCTTGTAGATGCGAGGGGAATTGGTAGGCTTTAAGCGATAGTCAAATATATTAAGAGCTGGTTGCTATGTGGAGTATTCCATTCTCTTTGCGTTACCAGTACAAAAAAAACGAATTCCCACTTGAGGAAAAGAATTATTGGAAAATTTAAGGGAATAACAATCAATATCTCGAAAATGATTCACTCAACAAAAAAAGTATATGACATAAATTGTGTATTTTAACGCGATCTACATCTTTTGTGAAGTAAAATCTTGTCTATCTCTTATGGTTTATCAGTTATGCAAAAGTCGTTCACAACGAAGAATACTTTTGGAGGCATTCCCAGAAAATTCCAGATATACAATTCATTTGCCATAAAAATATCTTAAACTTATGGTATTTTATTCAAAATCGCTAGAGCCAGTTTTGAGAAAATTAAAACTTTGAAAAATGTTCCCATGTAAGGGGTAATCTGGGGCGGGGTGGATTTTGTTTAAAACCTTCGTGTCCATCTCTGGAAGATACTGAACCTAAATACCAAGTTTGGTGTTTATCCGACTGTTCGTTTCTGAGTTATGCTGTTCATAGACAGACACACACACACACACACGGACATGTTTCCAAAAATGCTTTATCTTCATTCATTGCACCTCAAAACATGTATTTCCTGTGAAATCATTCGATACCAACACTTCCCCTACTTACTATACGTAGTAGAGAAAGTAAAAATTACTATTTTTGTGACTCAGAATATAGCAATTCAGATTCGCTCTCTGGTGCCGCAACCGAGCGAGATGGCTCAGACGGTAGCGTATGTAGCCCGGAATTGGGAGATCCTAGGTTCGATCCCCGGTGACCGCCCACACTGACCTATGGGTCTTTTGGTGGCTTTTTCCGGGTCGTCAGACGAATGCAGGATGGTTTCCTGCGTCCCCCGAATTTCCTCTCCCTCCATTTCGTTCCATTAAACATTTCATTTATGCTTCACCCGTTTGATCTGTCTCAGGATTGGAAGTGTTGGCGATGGTGCTTCGGTGCAGTGTGGCAGGGGAAAAGGATGCTCTCTGTAAACTTTCTCCATCCCTCGGCCTTCGCACGGTTGCCAGGGTATAAGGAAAGTCCCTTGGGGGGCGTTGGACCCTGTGTGGGGCGACCTGCCTGTCCGACTGCCGGGGCGTCTCAATCTGGAAACCATAGGGATCCTGTCATTGCTATGTCGTCGCTTCCGATACGAGCCAAACTGAACATTTTAGTCAACATTATTAGCTAACTAAACTGTTGTTATCCTTTCAAAATACGCTCACGCACACTCTGAGACAAAGAGCTCGTAGCTATACCACTAAGGCAGCTGGCACACGAGACAACGCAGAGCAAGCTACGGGATGAAAACAACATAAAACTCAGTAGAGCAGATAACATAAAATTATATATATTATTTGAAGCAGGGAGTGGCATCAAAGCTGATAGCCTCAAGAACAGCTTCAAAACTATGAAACATACCAACAGAAAAATGTTACGCAGGATTAAGTATCTTATAAAGTATATTATACTACAACTTCATGACATTTGCATCCACCAATAACTTTTTGAGAGAATAAATATTAGAAGAATTTAGTAGAAACTTGAACTCATTTCGGTAATATTATGGATGAGTACACCAAAAACTTGGATTTAAGGATCGAAGTAGTCGTCAGGCAGATAGTAGGATGATGGGAAATACTGGAGTACAGCATACTACTTAAGTTAACTTTTCTGCGCTTCCTTATGCCGGTATCATTCTTTTTACTTTTATTTCAAATATTTTAATTATTTTTGGGCTTTCAACAGTAACTTGACAACACAATATCGTTTGATCCTGAAGTAATTTCACAATATAGTATGTAAAATATTTTGATTACCTCATACTCTGCACAACCTGTAGACGGATTTTTTTTTCAAAATCTCCACAATTTTTATTCTGCATATTTCATAAATTTTACTCGAGCATTTCCTTTACAATTTCCAAACGTGAGAAATCGTGTCTTATTAGTACGTACTGCTTTTTAGTGTATAGAACTACAGTAATGCTTACTAAGCTTTAATGATACGATTTCGAAATACAGAGCAGAGCATAATGTCATAAGTCGACTTTATAAAGGAAAGTTAATATCGCAGTTCAAGGATCTTAAAATTTAAATTTATATAGTATATATTTTTATTATATTTTCTGCTTAAGGTAGAATTTTTACAACCATATATCAATTCTATCGCATATATTATTCACAGAATTTTAGTTGCTTCTGTCCCAAATATTCTTCCAAATTTACTCATTTTTATCTTTATACCCTCATTTTTACCATAGACAACCTCTTAATCCTAGATAAATGTAGCACCATATAGTTTAAAGTTTAATGGGGAGGTAGAGATCATTAAAAACCATATATTCTCCTTTCAATGTCTTCTTTCTTCTGTTTACCCTCCCCGTTAGGACTTACACCCCCAGGACCTACAAGCGGGTGGCTGGAGTCAGGCGCCTGTTGGACTGACTAATTGAGCCGAATAGATAAACTAAGATGGGCAATCAGCCCGAAGCCTAGTAAGAGTGAGGAAGATGATGATATGAAATGACGTGAAATGAATAAGTAGAAATATGAGATGCCGCAGTTAGTGGAATAAATGGCGGGGGAAACCGGAGAACCCGAAAAAAAACACCCAGACGCCGCTTTGCCCACCACAAGTCCCACATGCGGTTCCTGGGATCGAACCCGTGCCGCCTTCGTGAGAGGCGAGCAATCTAACCACTCGGAACGTCTACCCGTGCAAAATGCGTTTCTTTCTCAGGAAAGCAAACGAGTGGGGAATTACGAACTCCATGAATGATGCACTCTTCCATAATTTTCAGGGAGGAAGGAACGCACGAGGGTTTCTGATATTACACCCTAGTTTTGTATGTCTGTCTTGAATGTTTCCATTGCATTGCTTAGCAGGTGAAATCATAAAATACACCATGTCGTAATGTGATACCTAACAAACAAACAAACAAACAAACAAACAAACAAACAAACAAACAAACAAACAAACAGAGAGAGAGAGAGAGAGAGAGAGAGGGAGAGGGAGAGACGTGCGTATTCGCTGATTTTCAGGAAACAGGACTTTGCTTAGTATTTGTATTAATTTGAATAATATCACTTTCAAGCCATCGTCAATATACTCTAACGTCGTCATCAATATCAGCGTTAGGGGTTAGGCCTTTTGACCTGTTCCGTCCTCTCAAGGAAATTTGTCCATCCATCTCTTCACGGGTTTTCCTTCCTCTCTCCTTCGTTTAAGTTTGTATTCCAGGAATACGGGATTCTAGCATCCGTTATCATGAGCATAATATTTCACTTGATATTCTTTTACTCGTATTTAGATTAAATATGGTCAATTCTTTCCTTAGTTCACTACTCCATTTCATGTCTGACCTCCTATACCCAGCGATGCTCACAGGAATCTCATTTTTGATGCCTCTATTTTTTGCTTTTGGTTTTTTGTGTTAGACCAGCATTCTGAGCCATAAATAAGAGATGGCACTACTAAAAATTCTATATATAATACGTCTGCAACCAAACCATTGGTGAGCATTTTCTATTTTAAGTAAATAAATGTTGGTAAAAAATGGGGTGTCAAAAATTGCCTCCTAAATTGTGTGTGTGTGTGTGTGTGTGCGCGCGCGCGCGCGCGCATGTGTATGGCCTTTTCATACAATAGCAGCTGGGCCTATTAGTATGAAAAACCGTCCGAGTTAAAGGATAGGCTTTACGGAAATTGAATTACTTCTTCCAAAATAAAGTGGGCTATTACGTCGTATCAGGTCAAAACCTCTAAATATATGCCTTATTATTCAATTTTAGGAAATCAAATTCATACCAGAAGTAAATTCGCATTATGTTTTTAAACATTTTGATATAAATATATAAGGAGTTCAATTTTTTCATTGTTGGTGTACACAAAATATTTGTTTATAAATTATATTTTTTCCTCAGAGAGGGAGGCAAAGAGGGAAGGAAAGGGAGAGAATTTTCGCAGTAAACGCAATGACCTCCACCATCAGCACAACTTGTAGGTACTTAAGACCGTTGATTTATTTGATGTATTCATCTCATCATCAGTTTACCTTTCGTCTATGTTGAGTATCAATTTTCTGTTCTTGTTCCCACCAGTTAAACTGATCTGAAGGGAGAAAACTTAAAGTGCAGAAATGGAAGAGGAAGAAATTGGAAATGGATAAGCTTGCAGCTCTAAGCTAGTCGTTGATATAAAACAACCACTACCAAACCACAAAGGTAACGATAGTACATCCGAGTGTAGCAGGAAGCTATCGAGGGCATGAATCTGGCAAATCAGTTGGTTAAGCGATTTGCAACATTACGACAACATTCGCGGTCCCGTACCGTCGGATTGATTGGAAGTGTTCAATTATGCAAATGTGTCTAATGCACACAGCCCAGAGCGTTCCCAACCCAATCGGTCCCTTTGCGCGTGCGATTATGTGTATGTGTTTGGACGTTAGAGGAAAGCAAGCCCACATTACAAACATGCAGGACTTTCATTCTAATCTATGAGAACATCACCTTATCTTTTCTATTTTGTGCGAATATTCAGCAATCTAGAGCAGGCATCTAAATTTGTAGCACAACTATGCGTTACGCCAGAAGCCAGCCTTAAACAACCCTTCTCTGAGCCATGGTGAGGGACATTTATTTAATCCTCAGACTTTGTAAAAAGCGTATGCAATAACTTTAATGTTCGCAGATGACCAGATTATTGTATCTAATTCAGAAGAAAATCTTGAAAAGTCAACTTATGCGTTAAATAAAACAGCAAAAGAAAATAACTTGGAAATCTCCCATATAAAACAAAACTAATGGCGTTCAGAGGGAAACAAAGTATAAGATCAAAAACTGTTGTACAAGATACGACTGTGGAACAAAGCAAGAAAAGAAAATATTAAAATTTTATGAAGTAATATCAATGCCGAAATTACTGTATGGCAGTGAAGCATGGAGTATGATAGAGAAAAACAAAGGAGACTGGAAGTAAATGAAACGAAGTTTTTAAGAGTAGTAGCAGGATATAAGAAAACACTTCATAAAAGAAATGAAGATATAAGAAATGAATTAGATCTGAATGAAAAAATTAAAGAATATAAAACTAAGTGGATAAGACGTCATCTTCAAAGAACGATGTGTCGTCCTCCGAGGTCTAGGAGTACCATACTACCCCCTAGTTCCCGAGGTGGTGGGTTCAAACACGGCGGAAGGCGACGGATTTTTTTCGAAGTAAAAAACCTTTTTAAGGGAAGTAAAGCCGGTAGTCCCGTGTCGTAGATTTACGGCATGCGAAAGAACCTCAAGCCGTAAAAGTGGCCTCTGGGCAAAATTTTCGGTCTTTCACGTCCAGTATGGGACGATAAGAACCATACTAATTAAAAAAGAGCGTCTATAAATAAAAAAAAAGCTTCATTTTCAAAGAATAAATAGAAACTACGGTTTAAGAAATACTGGAAGACCAAATAAAAGGTGACACGAACAAGTATATGTGGATTACTACAGACAGAAATGTCTAATGCATGAAGGAAGAAGACGACTTTGTAAATCGCTATTCACTTTTAATCTTTGTAGCAACCGCCCTCAGCGGACCACGTCGATCGCACGTCCGTTGGACCTTCTTCCTTCCCCCACATAGAACATTAGGAGTGAAGTGCTGCGTATGTAGAGTTCAGACATGGGAGTCCTACTTTCCATCAAATACCTCCTCATTTGGTCTCCAGGAATCTCAAGAAGCTTTTGAGAAGCCCCAGGAGAGGTCTCTAGATGCTTCAAGTACCTCTTACCAGGCTTCTTAGCAGTGGAAAAATATTCCCATTCCAACAAAGCATCAAATTCAAGTTTTTTCCAGCCACAGACAGTAACGCTATCCCTGCACCAAACCCTGATCCATATAACTTTATCTCGTGTCTCTTAATTGTCACGTGCACTAGTCGCCTCTTATTGGCTGCTGTCGTGAATTAGCTTGTTACGCGATGCAAATTATTTCCTTATTTAACACCATTTATTTTAATATACCTATTCCAGGAAAATTGCGAGGTTTACACGTTCATAACAGTATGAATCCAATATATTACGCAACAGAGTAAACGCATGTAAGTGCAGTTCTTTTCAGCAAATGGGTAGCAGGATCCTTCGGTTTAAACCTGCCTCTCAGGGTGATGAGATCACCTGAATCTGTTATGATAGTGTATTTTTATCGCTTTTATCGACGGACCTTGCATTTTCTTTTGTCATACATCGACATTCAAAGGTATATACATTAACGATCAGGGGAAGGAAAGGGAGTATTGAAGAATACAGCATGTTAACTGGGCAGGGTTTAAGGGACCAGGGTTTAAGGAGATGGCCCACTCGTTCGTTTACATAAGAAGAAGTAGTAGTAGCTGCGAGCGGAGTGTTAAGGTGGAGCTAAGCCCTCCCCTCCCATCCACCCTTTTTTTTTCCAGTTTTCTGTTTCCCTACAACTAAGATGTGTCTCTTTTGTTATTTAGTCACTTACTTAGTTTAGAAAGAATTTAATATCTCAGGTGTTATATGGTCGCGATGAATAAAGTGATGATTAGCGAGAGAGCTCAAACGAGCAGTTTCCAACAAATAACAGATAACCCTACCACATATTAGTGGGTGTATATGCTATCTATTACACCAGTAAAGTGAATATTATTCCAATCGGATAATATACAATTAATATTAAAGAATAATCGATGCAAACTTTGTTTCTGCTGCCGTCTGTCACTGATAGCAGAAAGCAATAAATGTGTGAATGTTACTAACTTCAGAAAACCTGTCGATTTGTTAAATATCAAGCTTAGAGTTCAAGTTTAGCATCACGGAAATGTACCACAAGAAGATCTTTAAAAAAATCCCCCTACCTCAAACTACCCTTTACATGGATAAATTTTCGTTATTTCTGGTTTTCTACAAAAAGGTGGTTCAAAGGATTTTGCTTAAAATACTGTACGATTAAGGTATTTGCGAGACATATAAAATGTAAATCTTGAATTTCCTGGGAATAGCCTGTGAAATCGTCTTCATTATGCATGGCTTTTGTATAATTGATGAACTGTAACAGATAAAGTTTTACTGCACAGGTGCAGATGTTGTTATAGCCCATAACTTAAGTCAAATGATTTTTTTTGCGTAAAACATATTCGAGATATTTTTTGTTATTATTTTTAATTTTCAAATGGTACCTATACCGTTGCAAGTCAGTATTCTCGTGATCATGCAAGGAGCGTTGAATTTCAAATCCATTATTTAGCGATTCGATTTTTAAGAACCTGACTACCACTTTAGCCTGTTAATTCTTTTTACTTTCTCTACTACGTATAGTAAGTAGGGGAAGTATTGTATTCCACCCAAAAATTCGATACCGAGATTTCACCGGAAATATGTTTTGAGACCTCCTGAATCCAAAAAAAAAGCATTTTTGGAAACATGTTCGTGTGTGTGTGTGTGTGTGTGTGTGTGTGTGTGTGTGTGTGTGTGTGTCTGTGAACAGCGTAACTCAGAAACGAACAGTCGGATAAGCACCAAACTTGGTATTTAGGTTCAGTATCTTCCAGAGATGCGACACGAAGGCTTTCAAGAAAATTCCCCCACCCCAGATTACCCTTTACATGGAACATTTTTCGAACATTTTAATTTTCTCAAAAATGGCTCTAACGATTTTGATTAAAATATCATATGTTTAAGATATTTTCATGGCAAATGAAATGTATGTCTCGAATTTTCTGGGGATGTCTACAAAAGTGTTCATTGTGAATGACTTTTGCATAGCTGGTAAACCATAAGAGACAGACAAAATTTTACTACACGAAAAATGTAGATCGCTTTAAAATACACAATTTATGTCATATACCTTTTTTATTGTTGGGTGAACCATTTTCGAGATATTGTTTGTTATTCCCTTAAATTTTCCAATACTTATACTTTTTCTCAAATACGTTATTCATTTTTTTTTGTTCTGGTAATGCAAAGAGAATGGAATACTCCACATAACCACCTCTTAAAATATTTCACTATCACTTAAAGCCTAGCAATTCCCCTTGCATCTACAAGAAAATTAGCAAAAAGATTAATATCGCGATAACTCGATTAACATAAAGCATATGGAGAATAAGCGTTTGTAAAAATAGTTTGTACAAGAGTAGAGAAAGCTCTGTGAGTGTAACATACCAGATATTTTTTTAGTCCCATTTATACCTCGGCTTTTACTACATTGGTCTTATCGGCGGCCTTTTCTTTGGAACTTATTGCCTATTGACAATAGTAGGTATTAACTGGTATTCTCTTGCCGTTTAGTTTCTTGCACTTTGGGTTTTAAGAATTAGATCACGCACACATTTACGTTTCATTCATATTTCCAGACTACCAGGAGGAATGGGAATTATCTTGGCTAAAGAAAAATTTCCACTCTCAGCCGGGAACCCTCGCACAGCAGGCAGATGCTCTACCGATTGAGCTATGGGACCAGCCTTCTTAAACCTACAACGAAATGTGTAATGAAGGTTTAACTTGATTAACAAGCCGTAGATAGAAGAATAAGCATTTTTATAAGAGTAGAGAAGAGAGTAAGTAGAGAAAGTCATGATAATACAGCACTCGGATATAAGAAAGATTTGATGTTCCTTATAGCATAGCGTACCATAGTGTACCTTATAGCGTTACATAGATATAAGTATTGACGATTAACAAGCGCTCGATTGAGCGGATATCAGGAGCTAAATTATCCGATATTTGCAAATCTAATGAAAATCCCCGGAGAAGCATTAATCATCCAGGCAACAGAGTCTAATCGAGATATGAATCTTGCCCACTTCGTCTCCCATGTAACTGGGCAGACATTCTGTCCAGTACACCACACGTAAAATTGTTGTAATCATTTATTTCGCGAAATCTTCATACTTAGCAAACGTTAAACGTTTTCGATTTTAATAATATAATTGTTTTTAATATTTTGCATGATCTTAGCAATGAATCAGGTTTACCAGATATTATAGCGAGATTATTTTCAGACAAAAGTACATACAACACTCCAAGCTGTAAGAGCTTCCAGAGAAGACGATTGCCAGAAGCTCCAAAAAGATTTGGAAACACGGTTTCTACGAAATTTGATTTACTGCTGGAAAAGAATCCAACCTACTGTATTTACTCTCTGTCAAGTCAATAAGGTGCTTCAAGAAGCAGCAGTGAAATATCAACAAATATAAAGCTACCACTGCATCGCGATACAAATATACTCCCATTATTTCATGTCAGTGAAGCTATATTTTTCATAGCACAAAACAATATCAAACTGGCAGAGGATGTAACATCTCAAGTCCAGCCAAAGCAACCAGAGATGTATTTTATTTTCTCGCTAGAGTTTCATGAAGCTGAAAAAGACTTTACAGCTATTGTTCATTTCACTTTATTTCATTATTTCTCATTACTAGTTTAGGTTATGCAACTAAGGGGGACACCTCGCGCACTGCAACCTTCATTTAGATTAGATCTATTGTGGCTATCATCCCAAGGAGGAAGGGATGAAGTGAAGGAACCACAGGATACCACAGGCTGCAGAGACGCGCGGAAGTCCCTAACAGTTCCATGCTCAAAGACCCGTACCACTGTTGGAGCTTCCTAAAGAGGACGTCAACCGAACACCCATCAGTGTCCACGGGGAGTATTACTTCCTTTGAGCAAACATCCGCGCCATCTGTCCGGCACTACCATAGGCGCGAAAGGAAAGGAAATCATGGTAAATGAGAAACCACCCCAGTATTCACCTACCGATCAAGGGTAAACCACGAAAAACCTAAGGTAAGAGAGCGAGCGGTTGACGGGAATCGATCCCGGCCCTCCCGAATTGAGCCTCTCACGTTACAACGGAGCCATCTCGCTCGGTTTCCCATTGATAAGGTAATACACCTGTAAAATATGACTAAATGTTGTGAAAAATTGTATGAATTATATGAATAAACTTTAAGAAATCATAGTTTATTCCACTTGGCGCATTTAAGCTACCAATTAACTGAAGCTATAAATGGACCGGCGCATACTTATTACGATTTTGATTAAAATATATTTGAGTTAGGTATTAATGTAACAAGTTAAATATAGATTTTCTGTAAATTACTTCTGAAATCCTCTTCATTCTGATTGTTTTACACAATTCTGTGTAACTGTGAAAGCATAAGAACCTTCCACATGAAGCTTTTCTTACTTGACACAACATGTGTCTTCTTTTAGAGTAAGACTTTTCGAAATAGTTCTTGTTGCAAGTGTAACCTTTTTCAGTACATCCTACAGACATGCTTTAACACTTGCGATTCTTCTTGCTTCTTTAGATCGCATAAGTTCGTTACTGTAGCTCTAAACTTGAATGCCGTTTTCACAAGTTGCAATACGAGTCGTGTTTTAAAGTAGGTACTGATTTTTTTAAAAATAACGGGACATTATTTTTCAAATATTTTATCATTCATTACCTTACATTATTCTCCATTATTCAGGCACTTGTCGTAACGGGAAACCAGTTTTGTATGCCTTCGTCAAAGAATGATGCCACCTGTGATGAAAGCCAAATCTGCGCTTATTGTTTCACATCATCGTCATTGAAATGTCTTCCAATGGAGTTCCTTCAGATGAAAAAACAGATGAAAATTGATTGGTACCAAATCCGGACTGTAGGGAGGATGGTCGAATTTACCTAACCAAATGATGCGATCATATCTTTATTTTATTTGGCGTGTGTGGCCAAGCATTGTCAATCATTATTGTTTCCCCATAAACTTCACACAAACACAAATTGGCGATGAATGTTCAATGATGATTGAACGATGATTCAAAAAACGAATCATTGATCTGACTTCAAAGTAAGCGGGTCGTTCGATTATTTTGAGCATTTAGAAACACACTAACAACAGGAAAACACAAAGTGTCAATCGCTTACAGCTGCGTCTGGCTTCCTAATGAATGGAGGAAGTGGTCACTCATGCTCAAAATCGCGACTGCAGCGCTGACAACGGCAAAGTATTAAAACTGTACTTACTTTAAAAACAGGCCTCGTAAGTAAGCGTGAAATCCTTCCTAGGTGAAAATAGATCTTGAAATAGCATAATGTTGTAGGATTCGCTTTCTCTATTGCTTACCTATAGAAACGTATAGGAAGTATTGTATTCCTCCCAAAAATTCGATACCGAGATTTCACTGGAAATAGATGTTTTGAGACACACTGGATCAAAAAAAAAGAGCATTTATAGAAACAGATCTGTGTATGTCTGTATGTCTGTCTCTGTTTCCTTGTCTGTCTGTAAATAGCATAACTCAAAATGGAAAAGTAGGTTAAACATCAAACTTGGTAGTTTCCATCTCCCAAGGATGCGACACGATGATTTTTAAGAAAATTTCCCATCCCACATTATTCTTTACATGGAAGGAGTTTCGTTAATTTTTATTTTTACTTTCTCTACTACGTATAGTAAGTAGGGGAAGTATTGTATTCCACCCAAAAATTCGATACCGAGATTTCACCGGAAATACACGTTTTGAGATCCCTGAATCCAAAAAAAGCATTTTTGGAAACATGTGCGTGTGTGTGTCTGTCTGTGTGTCTGTCTGTGAACAGCATAACTCAGAAACGAACAGTCGGATAAACACCAAGCTTGGTATTTAGGTTCAGTATCTTCCAAGGATGCGACACGAAGGTTTTCAAGAAAATCCCCCACCCCAAATTACCCTTTACATGGAAGATTTTTCAAAAATTTTAATTTTCTCAAAAACGGCTCTAACGATTTTGATTAAAATATGATATGTTTAAGATATTTTTATGACAAATAAAATGTATATCTTGAATTTTCTGGGAATGTCTCCAAAAGTATTCTTCATAGTGAACGTCGTTTGCATAACTGGTAAACCATAAGAGATAGACAAAATTTTACTACACAAGAAATGTAGATCGCGTTAAAATACACAATTTATGCCATATACATTTTTTTGTTGAGTGAACCATTTTCGAGATATTGCTTGTTTTTCCCTTAAATTTTTCGATACTTATTTTCTCAAATGGGAATTCGTTATTAATTTTTTTTGTTTTGGATATGCAAAGAGTATTAATCTGTGGGAAAGGAAATGGTGCTGCACCTAGCAACCAACTATTAAGAGATATGTATGTGCTTAAAGGCTAATGTATTTCTATATTGCCCTTGTAAATATATATTCCCCTTACATCTACAAGAAAATTAGCAATAAGATAGACTCTGCAAATGTTTATCTCGATTAAGATGAAGTAGATGGAGAATAAGCGTTTGTAAAAATAGTTTTTACTAGAGTAGAGAAAGTCATGTGAATGTAATACATCAGATTTTATTAAATATATCTAAAATTCGCTAATTATTTTAATTAAAATACAATATGTTTAAGATATATCATGATAAATAAAATGCGAATGTTGAATTTTCTGGAAATAGCCTATGAAGTCCTGTTCATTCTGGATGATTTATTGGCAAACCATAAGAGATGGGCAAAATCTACACAAAAAAAAATGTACCTGTCGTTAAGGTACACAATTTTTATCAAATAAATTTGTTTATAGAGTTAGGCATTTCGAGAATTCCTTGCTATTGATTTGAATTTTCAAATATTTACTTTGGTAGGTAGCTATTTCTTTTCTCGTGGTCATACTAAGAGCATGCAATTTCAAACCCATCACTTGCGACAAGCTCTTTAAAAATCTAACGCTTTACTTACGGTATCCTTTTGACAAATATAATTTGAACAAGTCTATGCTGTCGAATGGTATCCCCATGCATTCGTAGTATGAATGCGGAAGTAAATGTATGTTCATTGTAAAAGTTAATGAAAAAACGTTTTAAAAACCTAAAGAGAAAAATTAAATTGAGTTTTATTTATGAACGCTCTTTAACTACTTATGGTTCTTAGCGTCCCATTCTATAGGGTGATCCGTAAAACGTTATATATAAGAGGACAATGCGCATATCTCTGAGCGGTTTGCTGTAATATAAATAGAAAGGATAGAGATTAACAATGTGTGTTGTTTCAGAATCCATCCGCATGGCTTGGCAGCGCTATTGTGCATAGGAGACAAAATAGTGGTCAATGACACAACAGCGCGCTCATCGTCTTGTATGGTATGTGAAATGTATCGTATGAGACGTGTGGGTTCTCGGTTTCCCAAATAATGCAGTTAGCTTGTTGACTCGGCCACTCACATGAATTGTGTCTTTGTTCACGAATATCCATCGATTTACCATTTGATTGTGTCCTTCCTGTTATCACACGCCATGACATCAAACCAGAGATGTGCTTCGTAATATGCTGTGTCAGAGCATGCTTTCGCTGAATATAGGGAAACATCTTAGGGTACTGTCTAACAATTCTCTTAACAATCCTCGTTGATAAGTGGTGTGGTGAAGAGACTTCCACCATTTTGTCTCTTATGCATGATAGTGCTGCCATGCCACGCGGTCGAAGTCTGAAACATCACTCATTGTTAACCTCCGTCCTTTCTGCTTATTTTACAACAAACTGATCAGATGTGTGGATTAACCTCTTATATATAACCTTTTACTTTTCTGACATCTCAAACGGATCACCGTATATATTGGGCGTGAAAGACCGGAAATTTTGTTCAGAGACCTCTTGATGAGGCTTGAGGTTCCTTTACGTGTCATAAATCTACGACATGGGACCATGGTTTTACATTCCTAGCTATGAATTGTTATGCTCGAAAAAATCCATCGCCCTCTGCTGGGTTTCAACCCGCGACCTCGGGAACTAGAGGATAGCATGGTATCCCTAGACCACGGAGGACGATCCTAGAGTAGAGATGGAAAAAACACCACCAGTAAGTTGTTTTTCAAATCAAAGCTCCCGTTATGACCATAGAAATAAAAGCAAATAAGTGAAATAATTATGCAGGAGAGGAAGAGGTAGATAGAATAGCAAACTGTAAGATGAGTAAGTAGAGAAAACCATGTAAGATTTTATGAGTTTTCTACTACAGAACAAATATTTGTGAACTTGTCATAGGTAGAGCAACTCACTTAAGTGTTCATATGACATTTATAATTCTAAACTCTAAATAGGAGGATTTTATGTGATTTGATTATACGCGTTAATACAGTAAGCAGACCTTTCTTGAGTGGTTATTTCCTTCTAGCTATTTCTTAGTCTTAGCAGCCGTTTATGTGATGTAAGCAATGCCTTGTAAACGCTCGTTATACTGTTTTAAAATAATGTGTATTGTGAGCAATATTGAAACGGTCAAGGATGAAGTTCAGAAGTTCATTTAGGTCACCATCGACATAAAACACTTCTTTATAGTCTAGACATTCGGTACATATATCTTTACTTCCTTGACATGACTCATCACTCTCAAATCGCATAAGGAAAATTTTAGGCGAGGAGAACATCAAAAGACTCGGAAAAGAGTTCTGATATATTACATTCACACGACTTTTTCTACCCCTATCGTTCATTAGTGAATATACAAACTATTCTTACGAAAGCTTATTTTTATGTACCTCATTTTAATCGAAATCGTTGCAGATTTCGTTATAGATACAAAGCGATAGTCAAGTGTTTAAGAACTAGACGCTATATGCTGGCCTTAAAAGTCCATACGCTTTCCCTACAACAGCGAGAAGCAACTGAAAATCGGCAGGACTTTCAAAAAAAGGACCTTTTAAAGTACTGAGCAATTCGAACCATTGATAGCAGATATCTCGGAAATGGGTGCCGCAACAAAAAAGTTATTCTGAATAAATTTCATGCTTCAAGGTGGTATACATTTTTTATGCAGTACGTTTTCGTATATCGATTAATGTTTACCATTTATACAAGATTATATAAAATTCCTCCCGAGTAAGCAGGACTTCACAACCTATTTCCAACAAATTAAAGATAGAAGTTCTATATCTTTAATATATTATATTTTAATCAAAATCGTTACAGAAATTTTCCAGAAAATAAAAAATGTCGAAAACTTTCCATGTAATGGGTAGTTTGAAGCGGAGGGATTTTCTTCAAAATCTTCGTATCATATTTTTGGAAGGTACTGAACCTAAATACTAAGTTTGGTATTTATTCTACCTTTCGTTTTTGGGTGATGCTGTTTACAGACCTGGACACACAAGACAGATAAACACACATGAAGCTTTTACTAAAAATAAGCTTTTTATTGGATTCAGGGGGCCATAAAATATGAATTTCCGGTGAAATCTCGGTATCGAAATTTTGGGTGTACGTGGTGGAGAATGCAAATAGCACCACAGATGTGTCGTCGACTGTTCTCTAGTAATAACACTACACAGAATGTTGGGAATGGTTTCTATAGAAAATTATGGAATTGTTGTAAAATATTTATTTTTACGTCAGATGAATATTTTGAGTTTCGTCATTAATCGTCTGTATAATCATCAACCGTTTTTATTAATAAAAATGCTTTTGATGCTTTCATTATTTTGTTGCATGCTTTTCATGTAGTTTTCTAGTGTAAAAACCGTATATACATCTCGGAAAGTATTTAATGTAGGAGATTGAAGTTTAATTTAAATTTAGAAGAAACTTTATTTCATATATTGGTAAGCACTATCTGTAAGATATTAGTTTTTGTTTCCCTTATTATGTCAGTTTTTAAATTATAGTTATCGAGCGGGATGGCTCAGGTGGTAACGTTGTGGCCCGCATTCGGGAGGTAGTGGGTTCGATTCCCATGAGTTTTTTAAGGGGTTTCCCCGGGTCGCTAGGCGAATGCTGGGAAGGTTCATTACATCCCCCGAATGTCCTCTCCCTCATTTCATCTCTTTTCACTTCAGCTTCTGTCTAGTACTGAGTCTGTTTCAGGGTTGAAAGTGCCAATGGGAGTTTAAGCGTTGCATGGCAGGGGAAAAGGATGCTCTTTGTAATCCTTCGTCTCCGGAATGGGGGCGGTCTCCGAGTCCCGACTCCCCAGGCGCGTAGGGGAACCGGTTGCTCCAGCCGCCATACTGGGAGTTTCAATTTGTAAAAGGTAGAGGTATCCTGCGTTCTGCCCTGTCGTGTCTACTGGTCCGAGCGCCTTCCTTCTCCTCTCACCCTTCCCTGCCGTTGACACCCCATCAGGGCCTACGGGCTCAAAAGATCTTGTAGGTCGAAGTGCTCCCCCTCCGCAGTTAGTCCTAGACCTAAATTGTAGTTTCTAAAATACATTATTTTAAAGCAATGACACATTGTTGATTTATCTACCACGTGCATAGTAAGTAGAGAAGGTATTGCATTTCACCCATCAATACGGAGATTTCACCGGAAATACATGCCTTTAGGCTGCCCCTTCAATCCAAAATAGAAACATTTTTAGAAAAAAGTCCGTGCGTGCATGCGTGTGTGTGTGTGTGTGTGTGTGTGTGTGTGTGTGTGTGTGTGTGTGTGTGTCTGTAAACGCATAACTGAAATCCGAAAAGTCAAATAAACACAACTTGATATTTAGGTTCAGTACCTTCTGAAGATGCGAAGCCATGATTTTCAAGAAAATCTCCCCACCACAAATTACCCTTTACATGGAACTTTTTCGAAATTTTTTGTTTTAAAAATGGCTCTAACGATTTTGATTAAAATATCGTATAGTAAATGTATTTACATGAAAAGTAAAATATATATCTGAATTTTCTGGAAATAGCCTTTAAAGTTCTCCTAATTCGGAAGGAATATTGTATATTCTTCTATAACTACCTACCGTAAACGTTAAGCGATTGAGGAAAACGTACTTCACAAGAAATGCACAATTTATTGCAACTAACTTTTTGTGTGGCATAAGCCATTTCAAAAATAAATAACCCGAATTACTAGGTAATTCTTTAAAGTCATTTCAACATTCAGTTGTTTCACGCAATCGCATGGAAACAGTATGAAAGGCAGCGTAAAGCGTCCAGTTAAACATTTGACTATCGCTGTTTCCTTTGCATCTATAACGAAACGTGTAATGTAATATTTCTACAAAGGTTTATTTTGATTAAAATTAAGTAGATATAAAAATAAGCTTTAGTAAGGAGGGTTTGTATACCCACTAATAAAGATAGAGGGCAGAGAAATTTATGTGAGTGTATTCCATCGGGTTTTTCTTAGTAGTCGTTTTAGAATCTCTTATATTGATTCTATTTCGAAGTACACCAATCTACTCATTATCTCAGCAGACACAAATATGTGTATATACAGTACAGAGAAAATTTCACTATCATGTGTAAATTACTTCACAAATAAAATGGATCGTTAGCTTGATAAATGTAACATTGGTGAGAAAAGGCTATTTACTCTACTTCTAATCAAATTATTTGAACTAAAGGTTTCCCAGTGTTCCAGCAAACAAACAAAAATAAGTAAAATAAAAAGTAATGAGGGTCTTCCATAGTATTAATTCTTTAAACCGCTTAAAACTGAATTGATTATACTCTAGATTTCTAAGTAAATAACGTTAAAAGATATCCTATTTCAGTTTCTGGAAGCGTAATACTTATATCTACTTAAAATGCTTTCCTGCGCATGCCTAATGGTGCAAACAAATGACAGTCGTCAATAGACAATCTGTCCATAAACCGCTACTCATGCGCATGGAAACTTTTGGAGAATAACATGGCGGCTTTTAGCAGCTATCGAGTTTGTGTATTCTAGTATTTGCAAAAGATTTCCGAGAAAATATTCATCGAGCGGTCATTAGCAAAAAAATATTGTGTTAATGAGTTCTTGTTTCAGATGATGTAATAGACTGTAGTGCTGATTCTAGTTTGGCTTTGATTTCCTAGACCTGATGTTCAACCAACCTCTTTGTCTTTCTTTATTCTTCTTAGCTGCAAGGGAGCTCCGTAAATCGCTAGCCTGGGTTTGGATTCATGACTTTGGAAAGACAAATCATCATTTTTTTACGTTATTTATGTGTTCTGCTGAACACACAAATCACTACGAATAAGACTCCTTTGTTGTGTGTATTTAAATGCCACAAATAAGAGGTGCAAAGGTAGTTGCAGCATATATGAGAGATTAGCAGCATTAATACTAAATTAATCACGACAGACAAAGCTGTCAATAAATGTGTTCCTCCTAACTTATAATACTTGGTTTAAAAGCTATGAAGTGGAAGATTTCGATCTCCTTTTGTGGTAGTTGCACATATATTAGAGGAATTAAGTTGAAAAGCTTAAGCACTAACTCAAGTAAACACAATGATGAAGTTATAAAATTGTAGTAAAAAGCATTGGGTTTGTGAATACTTCAATACTTACTAACATTTATTTGTAAGGATTGATGTTTCTGGTGGGAAAATTTGGTTTTATAAGCCCGAAAGTTTTAGGATTTTCGTGTATATTGGCTATAGTTGAATTTTGCAATCTATAACACAGGCTTAGGAAATATATTTCAGCAAAGTTGGTTGTAGCGTGTACCTTATCTAACTGAACTAAATGTGAAAATATTAGCAAGGAATATTAATATATTATTTCAACACTGATTTGTACTCAAATATCACATCTGTAATAATGAAATGACCTATAAATAAATTAATGGCGTTTATAGGTAAAATGGAGGAGAACTGGACCATGAGTCACATGTGATTCAGTTTATCAAGCTGAAACAGTAAAATTCCAAAAGCAGCTTCTCGTAAACTTCATTGGAACAAAGCGTGTTTATACCACTTTTATGAGGCAAGCAAGCTTTAAATTGTGTATCGTTTTACACAATTCCGTTAAGAGTTCTTTTATAGACACAATAAAGTACTGTTTAAACTTGTGGGTGATTTGAACAATAACAAATAAAACATAAATAAGGTTTTATTTCTTACCACGCAATCCTTACGCTCCGCCGCCATGTTTGTTGTTATCCGCTGCTCGACTGCTGCCGGTAATATCTGCGTTCACCAAATAGCTTACCACAATAGTCTTTAAGTCACATAAATACACCACTATTGATATTTGCTTCTCAACACATGATTTTATGGAGAACAACAAACAGGTCTGTTCGCGTAGATAGTGGTGATCGACGACCATTGCGGTCTTGTACTGAAGTTAAGTATACAGTTTACACATAACTACGTTTTAAAAGCACCAACATAACAGATCATTTTCCACGGAATCGTAGCCTCTCCTTACCTAACCGTTTTTGAACGCTTTCAAATCCGTCCTGTTGGAACATCGACGAAAAGGAGTGCGGGAGCGGATGGAGGGGTTCTGCCATGGAAGTTGGGGGGGAGTGCTTGGAGAAGGGGAAATGAGTAATGCTGATGGTGGAGAGAGGGGCCGAGGAAAAACAGAGAAAGACGGCCGGAATGTCGCAAGAGCAAAAGAGATGGCGAATGTCTGTGTGTGCCGGCATAGGAACCTCGACCTCAAACTTAAAAAGAGCCTCCATCGGTCGGTGCCGTACAAACATTTTTATGGAGGTTTATTTTCTACCAAGGTTTGTGTCACTTTGGCGTGCATCGGATGTACTGCTTGGCGTTTTTCTCTTTGCACGCCAAGACTATAATCTGCGGTCAGGACGTCGATTAAGCTTTCCACGCGACTCTACAGTCCCTGCTCTTAAAACAACTGAATAAAGTGCTTGGCAAAAGCCTACATATTGGTTAAACATGACTGAAAAAACATGAAAAAAAAGAAAGAAATATTCACATGACCTTCTCTACCCTCTATCGTTTATTAGTGAGTATACAAATGATTCTTATTCAAGCTTATTTGTCTACCTTCTATATTTTAATCCAAATTAACCTTTGCAGCAATAGCTGCATTACATATTTCATTATAGATACAGAGGGAACTGGACGCATTACGTTGCCTCAAAATTCTATACTGTTTCGTTGCAATCGCGAGAAACAACTGAGAATGACCAAAAATGAATAATTCGAACCTTTAACGCGTATCTCAGAAACTGCTTATACAACAAAAAAACATATTTTAAATAAATTGTGTATTTTAAAGATATCTACGTTTTGTTGTGTAGTACGTTTTCGTCTGACACTTAACGTTTACCAGTTAAACAAGATTATACAATATTTCCTCCAAGTGAAGAAAGAAAATTCAAGATATAAATTTCATTTGTCACGTAAATATCTTTAATATATGGTATAAAATCGTTAATAATTTTTTTAGAATTTCAAAATTTTCCAAACATTTTCCATGTAAAGGTTAGTGTAATGTGCGGGGATTTTCTTGTCACGTCTTTGTAAGGTACTGAACTTAAATACAAAGTTTGGCGTTGATCCGTTTTTGAGTTTTTGAGTTATGGTGTTCGTAGATACGCAGACTTTTTCCAAAAATGGTTTTTTACTTTTGAATTTTTGGATTCAGGGAGCCTCAAAACATGTATTTCCGGTGAAATCTCGATACCAAATTTTTTGATGGAATACAATACTTCCCCTTTTACTATACATAGTAAAGAAGTAAAAAATGATAAGACATGCAGCTCAGGTTACCAAAATCATGTTTCAGGTTTTGTTTCCTCAAATGCGTAACTCAATTTTTACAATCAGAAAACATTGTTGAAAAATTACATGTTTTCTATTGCTAATTATTTCTAGAAAATTACAATACATTTCAAAAAGAAAGACAGAAAAAGTATGTATAGGTAATTTTTCTATTTCATCTTAATGCAAGCATTTTAAAGGGCCTATTTTTGCTGGGAAAGTGAATTTTTATAACCCAAATGACTTTATTGATTTGTTTTATACACTTAAGACGTTGGAATATGCGCATAGTGATCTAGAAGGTTATTTGAATGTTTAATTATGTTTTGCCCTTAGAACTGAAATAAAGCTGTCATTTTTAAAGCCCCTGATATTAAAACACAAGCAGATATTGTATTCCTGGTCTACTCAAACATATTCCCCTTTCTTGAAAAGTCTTATAGCCTATATGGATTTTTTTAGTGGGAGAAGAATTATCCAAACCGTTCAGCATAAATTGTAAGGGGTGATAGATGAAGGTTTTAAACTTAGAACTTTTTAGCCTCCATTTAGTTCTGCATTTATTTCATGACATAAAAGTCCCAGAATGTTCATATATTGATTTCTTAATATCGGTCAGTTTTATAGTTCATATGGCCACTTAAATAATCCCAATCTATTTATGTAAAGCACAATGGAAAACTTCAAGTTCTTTTCTGAGCTCCCCTCTCCCCTCACCCAAAAATGCTCCACGCTCTACAGTTTCTTATTCATATGTTTGAAATATCAATTAATAACTGCTCATGGTTTATGCTTTTCTTCACTGTTTTACCTGGCTAATACTGGTTGTGAAACATTATTGTTTGATAAGGATTCATTAGGGTTAATAGCAAGCATAACAGTGTGAGCAATTTTACTTTCATCCTGTACAACTAGTTATCTAGCCACATTGCTGTACACCCTCAGATAATAACGATTTTAAAATTATGGTGCAATTAAAACAAAATATTAAGTGTTTCGTTTGCAATTAAATATTTTCCATAACTCATATTGGTAAAATTGAAAATTTCAGTAACACTTTGTTAAAAGAAAAGAAAAAAGAAATTATCTTGCACACCAATTAAAATTAACAATGGCAGCAAAACGATTTCTTGTTACTGGATTTTTAAGTAAAGTAAAATTTTTGTATTAGCATTCAAAAGCGACTTAACTATTAAACAAAATTATTTGTCATAATTCATGTTTTGCATATGTGGTAAAATTTCAAGTTAAAAAAATTGCGGATTTTTAGATTTTTATAGATGTATTGCCATAAGGGGCAGCAATATGCAACGAAATATTAACAAAATTGGTGGATAAACAGGAACGTAATTAAAGTCGGCTACATAACAGGAGCATTAAAGCGAACGTTGAAAAAGAAATCAGGAACTATATTGCCAACCCAATAGTAATTTATTACTCAGAAACATGAACATTGTTAATTCCTTAAAAATATAGAACACCCACAACAGTTTTCTGAAGTAAATAACTGGGTGTGCTACTTTGGATCAAAAATGCTCAACGAATAAAACAGCTAAACATGGAGACATTGGACACAGTATAACAAAATACGAGCAAATTGAAGATAGTACTTGAGTAGAATCTCAAAGAACATAATACCAAAAGCAAGGAAGATGAAATCCACGAAGACCCAAGAAACGGTGGACATAACAAGACTGGAAACGAAACAGGATTAGCTGCACCGTAATTAAGTGAACTTAATTATATGTCTTGGAGAAGCAAATAATGATAGTTTTTACGGGAAAAGATGGGACAATGCTCCGATGTTTCACTTAGGAAAGCATACTCTTTTAAGACCATTAGTAAATATTGCATTAATACAGGTCAGTACAAGGTTGTGGACTAGGTTGTTGTGTATTCCCGTTATTATTTAATATATATTTAAGAGAATATTTAACAAAAATGTTGAGGAATGGGTCTGTTATTGAAGGAAAACTATATACAGTGTGTCCGGAAGAAAGGTTCCAATATTTACAGAGGAGGTAGTATGTAACAAAAGAAGAAAAACGGTTCCCTTAAATACTGGTCGTAAAATTAATATCTGCTGAGTTATGGACTACTATACTCCCATCATGATTACCATGTATTTGCTCTAACTTCGTTTGTGCTCGATGTGACCGCCATCAATTACAATGCAGCATTCCACCCTGTGTCTCATGGAATCATGCGTTCTTTGGAAAACCTCTGTTTGTTCCCGGATTTGAATACACTTTCTCGTAGTTGTCTACACATCATTTATGGGGCTGCATACACATGGTCTGAAAGATTAAGGATAAGAGAACGGGAAGGCCAAGGCATTGGCCCTCCCCAACCGAACCATCGTTCATGAAAGACTCGCCTAACCTTATGATGAAAATGGACCGGTGCCCTAGTCCAGAAAAGGACAAGAAAACAAATTACACTACTGAGCTGTCACAACAAAGCATGCGCCATTTGAGCACTACTCTACACTAGACGTAAACAGCAATTAAAAACTAAATTAAGTTTTATTTATGGACGCTCTTTAATTGCTGTGGTCCTTAGCGTCGCATTCTATAGAATGTGAAAGATCCGAAATTTTGCTCAGGAGCCTCTTTATCAGGCTTGAGGTTCTTTTACGTGTGATAAATCTACCACCGGCCTTACTTCCTTTCTGAAGGAAGTCATGGTAAGGATTATTACGCCCGAAAAAATTCATTGTCCTCCGCCGGGTTTGAACCCGCGATCTCGGGAACTACAAGCTAGCATGGTAACCACTACACCACGGAGGAGGACAAATAGAATGCCTGACTGACAGAGCAATACGTATGTAGACCGCAGTGGAATACTGTAGGTTGACTAGTCTTGTGTTCTGTTCTTGCTTGATACACCGTATGCAAACACGATGTGCTGCATAGTAACAAATCTCTGCGTACAACGTGTTCTCATTCGTTTCGTGGCAAAGCGCTCGGAGTGCAAGGTATGCTCCTCGTACAAAATAGGACCATAACTCAGAATATATTAGGTTTACGACCAATGTTTGTAGGAACTGTTTTTCTTCTTTAGTTTTATACCACCACCTCTGTAAATATTGCAACATTTATTCCGCACACCTGGTATATTTACTTTATTCATTGCAGATAACCAAATAGTTGGAATAGATTTGGAATATGTGACACGTAAACTGAGAAAAGAATATAAGAAGTGGGAACTAGAAATAAAATGAGCAAGACAAAATATGTGTTTAGGAGAAGATAATACAGAATTATTAGTAGAATAAGAGTAATAGTAGCAGTCCCAGAATTTAAATACTTAGACGTAAAACTGAGCTCAACACGTGAACTGAATAACGAAATAAAGGAAGGAATAATTCAAGAGAAAAACATAATATCCAAACTAAATTCAATTTTATGGTTTAGCAATATTAGAAAGGGTACTAAGTTATAAATATATAATATCTTAATTAAAGGTGTTATACTTTAGCCAGCAGAAGTATATGTAGGTATCATAATCAGGAGAGAAGAGGCGCTTGTTCGCATTAGAAATGAATTACCTAAGTCATTCTGTTAGGATTTCTCGTTTAGACGAATAAAGAGTGAAAGAATTAGAGAAATCACTAATATACGTGGAACCATATTAGATATACAAAAAAAGCAATTGGAATGGTATGGACACTAAAAGGAGTGGAAAGACAAATATTAGAATGGAGTGAACCAGAGAGAAGAAAAAGAGATCATCCCATAATTACCTGGAGGAGTGAAATACAGCAGATAATGGAAACCAGATGGATGGAGGAGGAAGAACGGAGAGATAAAGAACAATAGGTCAGCAACTATAAGACGGTGAATACCGTTGTGAAACCGGTACTACTTTTACATTTATTACCATATGCAGGAGCCAAACTCCTACTGTTGGAAGGGTGAAGACCATTTAGTTTATTTCGGACTCTAGATTTCGTACTGTTCATTACACAAAATGCTGATTCGAATATATACGT
The DNA here is from genome assembly GCA_030765065.1 of Deroplatys truncata. NCBI lineage: Eukaryota > Metazoa > Arthropoda > Insecta > Mantodea > Mantidae > Deroplatys > Deroplatys truncata. Next base: position 123,607,398 of record CM060984.1, on the reverse strand, counting down.
AGAATAGATACAAAATGCAGATAAAAGCCACTTTCATAGTGTTACAGTAGCTTTCTGCACTTACTAAGTTCCAAAAGTTAGCCTCTTTGCACACTAATTTAAAAAAAAGGTATCTTTTTATAATCCAACTACTCTGTTCTCAGTTCTGAATAACTGTGCTGAAAAATTGAGTGATTATTTCAAGGGGGTGTAATCGGTTGGCATGAGCTAATATTAACATGATGGAGTTTTTATTTTAAAAACTTGCATATATTCAAAGTAAGGGATGCACTGACTGATAAAAATGTGTTTTTGTAAAAATATGATTATATACATTAGAAAATAAAGCTAGAAAAGAAGTTTATAATAATTTTTGGGGTGCAGCTCCCTGGGATACTGCAGGATTGTAAGCTCTATCTTTATATCACAGCATTGTGAACTTTTGCTGAAGTATGAGAAATGGAATGGCTATTCCACAATTTGTAAAATTACATTTATTTTGTAATATCACATATAAATTCTTGGTTTAGCCAGCTAATTCACTAACATTTTTCTAGTATAAAATATTTAAGCATCCTAATTCCCAAACAGAAGCAAGGTATTCAGTACAATACCTATAATCTGAACATACCAGCTTAAATTGATCCTAAGAAAGGAGCACTTAATATGAAAAATGAAAGTTTCAAAAAAACAGCACTGAAATATGACTTTTCTCTTGGGACTATATGCCACCTGACATAACAATAGAAGGTATGTCGAATTATATTTTGATTAAAATGCATAATATTTCTATACGGAACATAACAATTATGCGCAACTCTCCATATAGAAGTTAATATTTGGAATAACATAAATAAAAAACATCGTGACAATTTACGATTCTTACAAGTAGACCTAGCAATTTAATGAACTTACATCAATTTCCGAAGAGATATACACATAAAGCACAAAGCAGTTGAAAGAGTGCATTATCTCAAAAGCCAAACAACTCTCTTATGAAAATATACTTAGTGGATGCTCTCAAAGTGACAACAGATTCCATTGCTTTGAAATATGAGAATAGATTTTGAAACTATCACCTTCAGTGCTGTTATGCTTGGCCCATACTTAAAAAAATGTGTGTTCTAGCAATCTCAGTCATCCAGTCACTTTAAACTAATCTAAAATCCAGTTGAGAGGCTATGGCAACCGACCAGTTAATTGGCAATCGACTGTTCATAGTATTAGTTATTGATACCGTAATTATTGATGGGAAGATATAAATAATTAAATAAAGAAATTATAGTAAAATAAAAAAAATAATTGCAATAATAATTTCCTTGTATTAAATCAATATATAATGTAATAAGCGTCGAGTTGAAAGATTTCTGCGGAGAAAATCGTCATTAACGAGTCATATTATGCAAAGTCATTAGTAACAACCGGCTAACGAACGCGTTAGTATGAAATTTCCCGGAATGCAGTTACAGACTGGGTTGAGTACATTTGCTAAGTCACGAGGCAATAAAAAGAGGAATCAAATTTTGAGATTCGAGGAGGTTCCGCATAGAAACAATGTAAGATACACATACTTTGAGTTTTAAGATTGGACCGCAAGAGAAGACGTTGGTAGGTGTAGCGATAGGAAGGTGCAGCTTAAATAGCTTGCACAAAGAATGTTATTTGAAATAAATTGTATGTTTTAAGTACATCTAAGATTTTTGTATAGCAAGTTTTTGTCTACCTCTTATGCCTTACCAGTTATACAAAATTATGCAAAATTCTTTCCAAATGAAGAACATTTAAGATATACATTTTATTTGTAGTAAAAATATTTTAAACATGTGATATTTTAATCAAAATCGTTAGAACTATTTTTGAGAAAATAAAACATTTCGAAAACGTTTTATGTAAAGGGGGAGAGGTGGGAGAGTTTTCTGGAAAATGTTCGTGTCGTATCCTTGGAAGATGGTAAATCTAAATACCAAGTTTGATATTTATCGGATGTTTCGTCACGCACACGCACGCACACACACACACACACACACACACACACACACACACACACACACACACACACACACACGCACACGCTCACTCTTTCTAAAAATGCCTTTTATTTTGCATTCAGGGGCCTCAATACACATTTCCAGTAAAATGTCGTTAAGGTGAAATATGACACCTCCAAGTACTAGGTACTGGTGGGAAAAAGTAAAAATCATTTATTAATTTGTTTTAAAGAAATGAACCATTTAAAGGCAAATCTATTTTATATAAACAACGGTGTTACATCACAGAAATATCTTAAAGGAAAATACACCGTACTGTTTGTCGTTACGTACACACCCAGTTCCATGAAAAAGAATTATATTGTATTCATTCTTGTCACAGTTTAACAACAAGGAAGGAATGATATTTTTTTTCTCAGTCGTTTCTCCTTTGTAACTTTTTCCTTATAGGAGCTGATGCACTGGGAAACACGCAATCCTGTATGCAGTTCCCTGAAATGTATTGATTTAATCCAGCTATGCTATCATGAACTGGTTACCCGTCATGGAATAATGAATACATAAACATGCAAAAAAAGAGAATGGTGAAGTCTCTAAGTATATGCATTCAGACAAAGAAAAACAATATATTAGTCTGTGAAGCTCTTTTTTACATTGTCTCTCCCTACTACATTAGCTGAGTGCAAGTGTTGAATTCCACCCAAAAATTTGAAGTCGAGATTTCACTGAAAATATGTATTTTGCAGGTTCTGTATAAAAAAAATAGTAAAAGGCCTCGTGTCTCTGAACAGCAAAACTAAAATCGAAAAGTTGGATAATTGCCAAACCTGGTATTTAAGCTCAGCACCTTCCAAGGATGCTACATAAATGTCCAAGAAAATTGCACCAACCCAAACTTACCTTTACATAGAGACATTTTTGATATTTTTATTTTGTCAAAAATGGCTTTAACGATTTTAATTAAAATACCGTATATTAAAGGTATTACCTGACAAATAAAATGTATGTCCTGAATTTTCTGGGAAGAGCCCTGAAGTCCTCTTATTGTGTTATTACACAACAAATGTAGATGTTAAATCTTGAATTCATGTCAAATAAAATTTGTTGTAGCGTTTGGTGGATTCCTACCACATTTCTCGTGGAATGAACCATCTAATTTGGTAAAAAAAAACTTTTTTAAAATCAGAATTATAAAATTCTTGTTCTTCTTCTTCCCCTTTCAAGGGTTAGGTGTCACAGTCACCTGTTCCGGTGTGTATCATCCATCCATCTCTTACGAGGTCTACACAGATCTCTCTTTCCAATCAGCCCATAATTCATTATTTTTCTTCTTTCTTTGTAATTATTTTCTATCATTCTGTCAACATGATCGTTCCATTTCACCCTATTTTCTTCTATTTTATCATTAACTGAAAGATTTTAAAATCTCATCTTATTGTTTCGTTGTTCCTATCACCTACTTGCACGTGGTGCAGCTGCTTAAGGTGAAGGTGTGTGTGGCGGGTTTTCGGCGCCATAAAACCAATTAAGCTCAGGGGAGGTAGGTCTCTTAAGCCTTGGTCCTCAATTTATTTAGGAAGGTACTCCGATTTAAAACCCGGTCCCCCGGAGTGGGGGTTGTGCGATGGGCTGGTTATCCATGCATATAAAAAAATTTACAACTCATAATTCTCTAAAGAATTGAAATTGGTCGTCAATATTGTAAATCTATAGGATTTAATATCAATGTACTGATACCAATCTCTTATAAGAATTTAAAGACTACTTCGTAACCTAGATGGTAAATTATCTTGAAATTTATAAGCCATGTATAAAATATTATTTTTAGTACATGCTGTCTAAAACAACTGCTTGTTGGACTTTTAGCACACTGAAAAATAGTACTTTAGCGGTCTAGATGGTAGGATCAGTCATACCAACTTTAACATGGTTTTAAACAAAAGGATCAATAAACAAGAAATATAAATCAACATTGTTCTTTATGTTATGTGCCAACTTTTTCACAACAAAATTCATCATTCAAAAACAAATATAATTTAACATTGTTCTATTGTTTATCAGAAACCCAAAGTAGTTCTAAGCATTGAGTATATGGACCATAGCTTTCAGTATCTTCAACGTTTTATGTAAATAAGTTAATATCACGTTACGAGTGGGATGGCTGAGGCGGCAACGTCTGTGGCCCGCATTCGGGAAGTCCCAGGGTCGATCTCCGGCGACCGCCCACTTTGACTCATGGGATTTTTTCGGGGTTTTCCCGGATCGTCAGGCGAAAGCTGGAGTGGCTTCTTTCATCCCCTGAATTTCCTGCCCCTTCATTTCGTTTCATTCTTCACTTCCTTCATCTTTCAAACCGTTGGTCTCTTTTAGGGCGATGTGTTTCGGTGCAGCGTGGCAGGGGAAAAGGGTGCTCACTCCGTACCTGAATTTTCGGCTGCCAGGTGGGGTATCCGAAAGCCTTTGAGGAGCGTTAGACCCCTCGATGCGGGGTGGGGTCGATCTGCCTGTCTGTCTGGAAGCTTAGGAACCCTGTCAATGCTGTGCCGCCCAGTGTCTCCTCTCGCCTATTCCTTCCTCCCGGGGACGCCACTTCATAGGGCATAGGTACAATATCCACTCTGGATCGCTGCCGAGTCCCCTCCATAGTCACTCCTGTCCTAACCTAATATCACATCTTCATTCACAAGAGAAACGCTGCCTACCTTGCACCAGTCTTTGAATGCAATATATTTCTTCTCATAATGCCTCGATTGAAATTTTCTCGGGATTTTCATCCATATTCAGTCACAAGCTTGTTGTTTAGAAACGAGCGCTCAGAATAAACATTGCCATCTACATCCTCATCTCGTATTGTTACGGTCATTACTTCCTTAGGATTCAGGCGGCAATGAGAATATGTTAACAAATGACTGGCTATACCTTTTATATTTATAAAATACTTATATTACATTTAATTTAATATAATTTAGAGAGCTTTTGCGAAACACTATTGTATGCACGAAGTACGCAAAAGCTTTAGAGGAACCAGTTAAGTATTTCTAACGAAGCCTACGCAGTTAATGCATATATCGTCTTATATTTAAATTTACGTATATGAAATTTTTTTCTGTATCGCGTGTCATATAACTACTATATGGTGAGCACTACATATTGCCCTTTAAATTAGTCCGAGCAGTACATTGATGGTTTACAGCAGGGCCGTATTTAGAGGGAGGGTTTCTAGGGTTCAAACCCCGTCCCGAAACTTCTCACTATCTTAATTATTTAAATTCATAGCAAATCAATATGGGAAAATGTCGTTAGATAACAGTAGGTCTATTGCTAGTAGCACATTTACAAGAAAAAGGGAAACTTAATAGCGTCGCCTTACATAGGTAAGGTGACCATACATTCCGGTTTTCAAGGCAGTCTCTATATTTTGTACTGTAAGGTAGAATATCCTCATTCTGGTGAGTTTTTCTTGGCTATATGTCTCCAAGAAATTTTCTTATCCAGGTAATATCTATATACTACGAAGTAGGTACATGGTTACGGACATGGTTTACAGCACTTATGCCCAGAACAATAAAGAGTGACTTGAAGTGTGCTCTCGGATGTACCCCGCACATAATTCTAAGTGCTCTCTTCAGCAGAATAAGTCATTTATTGAATTTATTAGATGAGTGATGGTTGTCCCACAAGATAGTATCATATTATATATACCATATATATACAAACTTTAGTAATATTGTTTGCAATTTAGTCAATATTAGTACTCCAAACTAAGCCAGCTACAAAATGAATGCCAAGAAACTCAATAAAAGAACAACTGTCATAAATAGACTATCAAAAGTAAATTATATATCAACAATTTTATTGGCATTGATGCTGAGTTTATTGGCACTACACCATTCGTTTATCTTAGGTGATTTATTCATTACATAGATATCTAATATATACAAGTAACTTCAACTTCTCGTTTTTCCGGATAATATTATAAATTATTCCATACATATCCTTGCATATTTATGCTTTAAATGTTTTAAGGTATGTCCTCTTCCTCTTAGAAGCTGCAATGGCATTAGATCTAACACCGTGTTTCAGAGTATGAAGAGAGTACTAGTATAGTGATTCTGAGCGTAAATTATTAGGGCATAAGGAATAACAAATTGAAGTCTTTTTCTACCATTAAGAGTTTAGACTCACACCCTCCAAAAATGAATTTGAACTTCATTTATGGGCTAAACTTTGAGTACTTTTGAGATTTCAATAATAGAATCTTATGCACAATATCACAAAGAGTAAAACACATCTTTGTCACTTTTTCATAAAACTCGCCGGTGTAATATACATGCTGTTCCTATTTAGGATCACTAACATTAAAATAGGGTTTAAACCTAAAAAATTATAATTTTTTCGTACATGAGTTTGTCTTAATCCTTAATCAGAGAGGAATGCTAATTAACGTTTTTGTTACCAATATTCCAAAACCAACCTTTCCTTAAAATTAAAGTAGTGAATATCCTTCTTTCTTCCTTCAACATCTAGGTCAAATGATCACGATTACCTTTGGCTCTTTGATACACATAATTCTGTATGTGCTGGACAGATAGCCTTTATTGCGTAGTCGCCTTAATGTTCCATTTCCTTGAGTAACTTCCGATCGATGACCTCGGTTGTGTAATCGTTTGCTCGTGTCATTTAATTTATTGTTAGTGATTTTATCGGAAGGTGAACTTCCCGAGGTCGTGTGATTGTGTTTGTGTGCGCGTGCGAGAGAAATCGGCAGTGCATAATATGTGATGCCGAACAGATGGCCTTAGTTGCGTAATTGCATTCCTGTACCATCCATATTATATTCATTTGCCTTGCCGTGCTATTCAATATATATCCAATTCCGGCATTTGCCTGCCGACAGAGAAAAATCAAGAAAAACTCTCAGTCGGAATGCCCGATGTGCGGAATTCGAACCGGCAACCCATAGCTTGAGCCATCTTGCTCGCATGTATACCATGTTTTTTTTGTTTTTTTTTTTGTTTTTTTTTCATTTACAACTTTCTATTTGAACTCGATCCCAATATTTCATCTTTGTATTTTCGAATGGCATACCGAATAAAAGTTCAAAGCCATACTAAAATAAGAATGTTTGCTGCGTACTTTTCTATAAATTGTAAATACATTTTAGCAGAATTTAAGTTTTTCATCTAATTGATACTGCACAAGAACCAAAAGAAGTTTCTTAGCAACCACTATCAGTAAACAACAAACCATTTGCACCTCAGCAAAGTGAGAAATGTATGTCGTAACTTGCCTCATTTTCATACCATATCTGCAACAGAAAGATAACATAAACGTCTCATTTTCAACAAGATGTTGCACCATCTCATCGAGCAAAAGGCGTTCGTGATTGAAGTTTACAATTATGTGGGCTCCAAATATCTCACAACAAAAGAATTCTTCCTTTGGGCTTAGTAAAGGGCGTTGTGTGTACAAAATGGCCTTTTGGATGTCCGAGGTATTAGATTCAGACAAAAATTGTGCTACACGTAATGATAGTACGTTGTGATCTAATCTGAAGCAAATTTCCATCCTTATAGAATATATTACAATCACATAAAAATAAATGGAAGAGATTTTCGTGTTAAATGGTTATTTTGTCTTTCCAAATGGATCGTCCTGTATTTTTAAACATTTATCTTAGGTATACAACAAAACGATGTGGAAATTCTTGAAGGTGGTTGTACTATAGATACATATTTTCTGGAATGATTTTAAAACCTGCCTGAATTCAAACGAAATGGAGAAGTTCGAGCTGGCTAAATTTCCATTTACCTGCACCCAGGAGACAAGTGTGTCACACAGTTGTAAACAACTGTTTAGAAAGTTAGAAACGCTTTCACCATTATTCTCTGCTTGTACAACGTTTGCCCATTCTCACAGCCCACCATAAATACTACCCCTGTCAAGTTTTCCTACCGCTGTCTCTCAGGTACTGAAGTGGCGAGTATAGGTTCGGCTCCTTGTACAGAAGCTTCATTACGTATCTTTTAATTAATCTCACGTGGTCTTAAGGACAGACACTATCAGATTCTTTGTGTTCAGTTCATTCATACGGTCACCGATGTTAAACGATTACAAACAAAAAGAAAGGATAAAGAATGTACTGCGACGTCACCTAGTTAGCCCAAGGAAAGGCTGGCTTAGATATTATAATGGTACTGGTTCACGGGTGTGACCATAGCTTCTTGATCACCAACCTATTTACATTCTCTCTTTCACCCTTATGCCCTCAGGTTATATGAAGCTGTTCTTGAGAAGATATAAGCTGGTAAACTTCAACTGTATTTCGAGATTACATTAGGTATTTCTACTTTCTCTACTACGTATAACTAAGGGAAGCACCTACTGTATTCCACCCAAAAATTCGATACCGATTTCACAGAAAATACATGTTTTGAGGCCCCTGAATAAAGATTATAAATAAATATATAAATTATTATTATTAAATAAAATTATAAATAAATATCAAACTTGGTATTTAAGTTCAGTATCTTCCAAAGATGTGACAAAAGGGACTTTCAAAAACATCTCTCCGCCCCAACTACTCGTTACGTGGAATATTTTTTCGAAATTTTCGATTTTCTCAAAAATGGCTCTAGTCATTTTGATGAAAATACCACATATTAGAGATATTTACATGACAAATAAAATGTATCTTAAATTTTCTGGGAATAGACTATGAAGTCCTCTTCATTCGGAAGGAATCTTGTATAGATAACCGGTAAACGAAATCAAATCGATAGACGAAAATTCACTGCGCAAAAAATGTGGGTGTTCAAAATACACAATCTATTTCAAATATGTTTTTATGGCTTAAGGAATTTCCGAGATATCTGTTATTATTGGTTCGAATTGTCCAATACTTTGTCATTTTTAAAGATCTGTCGACATTCAGTTGTTTCTCGCTATTTCGTGGAAGGAGTATGGAATTTTAAGGCCAGCATATAGCGTCCAGTTCTTAAACATTTGTCGGTCACTCTTCCCTCTGTATTTATAACGAAATGTGTAATATAGTTATTTCTGCAAAAATTTACCTGCATTAAAATGAAGTAGAAAAATAAGCTTTCGAAAGATAAGTTGTACGAATTGATAAATGGTAGAGGGCACAGAAAGTCGTATGAATGTAACACATCAGATTTTTCCAGGTGTGTTCGCTCTGCAGAGCACCTATTGACGTCACTTTCTCTGCCTGTACCAATGAAACCCTCACGAATCATTTTATGCCATAAAATATGAAGCTAAAACCTGATGAATAAGAGTTCCAAGAAAATACACCACTATATTTAAGATATTTTGTTTTACGGGTCATTTCTATGGCGAATGAGCAATTGTTTTTAACAAATCGCCGCCGTAGGGAGTTGAACTTTGCTAAAAGGTTCTAAGAAAATTGGTTCACATGTTTCGAATTTTATTGTAAACTTATAAAATTAAGATCATTTTATGTTAAAATCTCTAACATATACGCACCTGAAAGTCTGAAAAACGTGCAAGTTCCAAATTTCATTGAAATGGGTACGAAAACAATGATAATTTATACTGAAAAGCTTCTAATATTTAATGCCGCGCATATAGAGACGATCTTTCACAGATAACTTTGTAAAAAAAAAGTCTTTCTTAAATGTAATTAAAATTAGTGTAAAATAAGGGTAGTTTATACGGAGGGTGATATGCAATTTTCGGTTATTTCTCAAATACCCATCCTTGTTATATGCTTTAGCAATAATATCGCGTTTTTATTTATTTTTTAAAATTTCTTTCAATAAGGAAAAAATAAAATAAAACAAGTCAAAAGAACAACGCGCTGGAAATTTAATGTTGCAATACCTTTGCATTCTTGTTTTTAAGCGCGTTTACTACCGCAGAAACTTAATCAGCATCGCTATATCCTTATACAAGAATGAAACTACTTACGGATTGCTGAATGGAGTCGATTTGAAGAAGTTGTCAACGCATCGGTAAAAAAGAATGAGTTATACGGAAGGTTCCTAAAATTATTATTCATAACCATATACTATCACATTGTCTCCGACTGCATCTAAAGTTTTAACTCTATGTTTACAGCTGCGATTTTCTTGAGTATTTCTAAAACAATGAAATGCGTTTCAGAGAAACTAAGAATTCATCAACCTTCTATTAAATCCACAATAAAGGAAAATAATGGCACGACTTATTATAGGTACTAGTACAACTGTTTTAAGGTACTACTAGGTCATGATAGCAAAGGTTTTCATTCTGTAGTCTTAAGTCTCAATACTAGGAAAAATTACGATTCAATAAAAAAAAATAATATGGTGAAACAAGGCAGTTAGGGAATTCAAGGAAGAAATATGCAGATCAGGTGCTGCTCTATCGTATACCTCAGTAACTCCTCCGTTTGTGCCCAAAACTTCCAGCAATCCAGCAATCGAGAACAGGTCGCCCAGGTTCACCTGGGCGGAATGTAATCGCCACAGTACCTAGCCGCGTATGCGGCTTTACCTGTGCGATATAGAAGGATGAAAGAATGTACACAAGCTTTTGATTTATGTGTCTTGGGCGGAGTTTAGCTTGCTGCGCTACCTTTGGCTGGGTCTCGGTGTCCCCTCGTGGGCGGACTAGCGACCACGTGGTGACCAAGCCCAATGCTGCTTAACTTGGGCGACCGCTTGTGTGGTCGTCAAGTTAAGCAGGCCGGCATGGCAGCAAAGCATGATGGGAATGTAGGTAATGGGATGGGGGTACTCAAGTTGGCGGCAGGGCGGGTCGTTGCTAAATGGTCACTCATCCAGCTAGCGACCGGGCCCAATGCTGCTTAACTTGGGGAAGTTTGTGAAGTGAGGGATTGGCAGACCTCAGCCTCGGGGGCCCAAGCCGTCTTTCGGCAACCGGTAGCTCTTCCTCCGCCGCGGCGCCTTATGGTCATAGCGGCCCAAAGAGTTAACCAGCTGGTTGGTATGGTAGGCGAGTTTCGTGTACATGGTGCGGGTTCTCTCCCGCACCACGTCCACGATGTATGGGAGACCGGATTGGGTATGTAGGATATGTGATGGGAACCTACGCCCAGTATCATAGATCATCCGAAGCGCCCTGTTCTGGACGGTTTGCAGTCTGCGGATGGTGGTCGCTGCCGCCGATCCCCAGACCTCGCAGCCGTAAAGAATCAGGGGCGGGATAATCGCCTGATATAGGCGTAGTTTGAGGCGTATGGGCATTGTGGAGCGGAATACAGGGTACAGCTGCCTCAGCGCGGAGTGGCCGAGGCCGACCTTTGCCCTGACATGTGGCGCGAAAGTGAGGCCGCGGTCGAGCGTGACTCCGAGGTATTTGGCTGAGGTAACCCAAGGGATTCTCCTCCGCCGCAACCTCAGAGGCCGCTCGGGCCGCCACCGACGGACCTTCGCCAGGAGAAGCGCAGAGCTCTTCCCCGGGCTGATGGCCATCCTCCACTTTTCGCTCCACCTGCCAATGGCTCGGAGCTGTCGCTGTAGTGGAGGGAAACAGAATCGGGCATTCTTGTTCTGTGCCATTATGAGGACATCGTCGGCATATTGGCACGTAACAGTCCTGGGTTCCGTGGGGAAGTCCGACATGTAGGCCGCGAAGAGAAGCGGGGACAGTACACTGCCTTCCGGGACTCCAGCGGCTATGGGTCGGACTGAGGAAACCTTCCCCTCCACTCTCACCCTGAATGTGCGATCCCGAAGGAAACTGCTTATCAGGGCAAGATAGGCGGGAGGGACGTCTAACTCCTTGAGTTTGTATAAAAGGCCTTGGTGCCACGTCGTGGCAAAGGCCTTCTCTACGTCCAGCAGCACTGCTATGGTCTTGAAGTTCTCCTGGAAGCCCAGGGAGGCCTTCTCGGCCAGTCGCAGCAGCTGCAGGGTGGTGGAGTGCCCATGGCGAAAACCAAACTGATGGTCCGGTAGGAGTTGCCTTTCCTCAAATAGAGGTGTGAGGCGGGCTAGGAGCAACCGCTCAAAGACTTTTGAGACGGTTGGGAGCAAGCTGATGGAGCGGTAACTGCATGGAAAGACCGGATCCTTGCCGGGCTTTAAAATGCATACCACCCGCGCCTCCTTCCAACTAGTTGGAAAGTGACGGAGGTGAAGGCATGCATTGAAAATCCGCGTCAAATGGATGACGGCCTTCTTGGGTAGGTGCTGGAGCATGGGCGCCGTGACGCCGTCATGTCCAGGGGATTTATTCGGATTGAGTTTTTGGATTTCGGAAGCCACCTGTTTAGGGGTGACTATGGGAAGATGGACCTCCTCGTGGCGCGGTTGTGGTTCCTCATAGAGGTAGTCCACAGTCGCTTCCACGAGCTCAGTAAAGTCTTCGTCCTGGGGGTCCTCCCGCGGTTCGAATTGGAGTTCTAAATGGTCTGCAAACACTGTGGCTTTCATATTTTTCCTGCCGAAATAAGTTCTGGAACTGTGCTCTAAACATTACAGTTGTAGAGGCTAACCAATGAAAGGGCTAGAGTTTTCATCCGGTTTAGTGCGACTTGCCAACCAGATAACAAAAGCCGTGCGGGCTGGTCCGGCTACCTGACTGCCTGGCTGCGCTGCAATTAATTGAGAATAATGTGGAATTGTGAGAAACAGCGCTTGACCTATAGCCAGGTAGCCAAGCCAACATGCAGGGGGTTAGCAGCAGGCTGACAAGTGCTTGGCGCTAAGTTGTCAGATGATACCGTAGCCTTGATTCGTTAACCTTTTATGGCAATACCTTGAGAAGAGAACGTATTTCTCTAAATATTTTGTCGGAGTTGATCTGTAGAATATAAACCTGGAGAGTTAGTTAATGGACATTCTATTTATAAAGCAGAGCAAACCTTACAAATTTACTAGATATTATTAAAAAAAACACAATTGAAAGGTAAATAAACGTACTTTGAGCTTCTCACCACGAGTTTCTTATGGTAAATAATATAAGCACATGAATGGATTTCAAGCGTTTAGTCATGCCCTTCTATCATCATCATCTTAACAGAATTCCCTCCAGGGATTCTTAATGACTCATCCGAAATTGCATTTCCACATTCATATAAAAAGAGAGAAAATTTGTTTGTGTGTATCTATATAGGGTTGGCCATTTAAGCTGAGATAGTACAATGTCTCCAAAATCAAGCGTTGTAGAAAGAAATGCCTTTAATAGAAGTTGTTTGACGTTATAGGGGAAAGTAAACACCATTAGTCGTGTTTTATTTGGAGGATGTAGATGATCACGATTTTGCAACGAAGGCACAGTAAAACAAAAGATAATCGAATCGAATTTTCTTATAATGTGATAATACGCATACGATATCAATGTCAACATATTTTAATAACCCTCAAGTAACAGAGGTTTTGCTTGATTTCTTTGTATGTTATAGTCAAATTTGGTAGCCGGGTATGTTACATTCGTATAAAAACAAAAAAAATTGGTCCAGTTATTACTAGAAATCAATCGACCTATACTTTATACACAAGAACTTACAATATTGTTTTTCTCGATAGTCATAGCCTGATGACCTGGTAGTTGTTTGTTTCACCAGCTTCATCTCTGTCTCGTTGTATATGTTAAGAATTTTTGGATTACATGAAAACTATATAGTCTTTATGTTAACTGGGACCAAAGACATGTTATAAAGGTTCAAAATTATACCTTCTGCGATTATCAAAATTACTCGACCATTTCAACCGATGATTGTTCCACTGCAGTCCGGTGCAAAAAAGTGCTGATGCTTTTGGCTTCCTACAGTACTTTTCTTTACTTTAATGTTGCCAGAATCTCCTCAGTTGTGCTCCATGCCCACCCGGATGTACTAATTCTCTTATTGGCTTGAACAATGTGAGCAGAGAAAATGACTGCAATGACTCGCCAGACACTCGTGCACCTGTTATTGGTCTGATGTCAAAAGTCTGCAACTCAAACCCTACAATGAACAATGGTCGATTTCCGGCTCAGGAGCGAAGGAAGCCCGGGGGAGGGTGTAAGACAAACATTATGTGATAGATATTTATTTTTACTTGTAGAGCTTACAAGCCATAATATAAGTTATATAAAATTACGACTTAAAATGAAGTGCATACAAATCATAAGGATACACTTTAATTACAAGTAATTAATAAAGTGGAGTGGATGAATGAAACTGGCTTGTTAACAAACAATGTCCTGTTTATTATATGCCATTTGAAAGGAACAAACGATATGGATAACAAACCGAAAATTATTGCTTATACTGAGCAAGGTTATAGCGCAGCGAGGGCTGCGAACTATGGAGTACTCCAAGAACAGCATCAAACTGGTGGAAGAAATACCAGGAATGTGTTTACTGGACACGCCAACCAGGTGGTGTATCTAATTATAAATGCCTAATGCATTCGCTAGAAGATTCAAAACATATCACAATGGGATACAAAGAAAAATTAAAGGACATCTGCAGAAAACCGTTTAATAAGTAAAGTTTTCAGAAGAGAGAAAAGGGTATTTTACTTTGAATAACTCATTAAATAGGTTAGAGCATTATGGGGTTATTATTATTTCACTTCTACTAATAATAATTGCTTGCAAAGCAATATCAAGAGCAACAGATATATTGATTTTAAATGAAAAAATATCACAAACAAGATTGGTAAGGAACTGAGCTATACGAAATGAGCCGCGTAAACCAAAAAAGCTTTACAAAAAAGTCTAAAACATAGCATCTTCGGCAACATTTCTTATCTTCCTTTTCTTGCAAAACTCCGATATTAAAATTTATTTAAGATAAAAGTAATTCTGAATTAACCATGGAAAGATAAAATCAGAATAAAAATTCGGTGCCATAGTCGGGATACGAACCACCGATCTTTAGTGTCCCGTACCGCTGCTCCACTGACTGAGCTACAGTGTCGATATGATTACACATCTTAACTTCTCCGTGTGACTTCCATTTTGCCGATATAACACAAAACATCCTTGATTTTTTTTGAGACAACATACCTCTTTGTCGACTTACACACTTCATTCTGATTCTGCCTTTCCAGCCTGCGAAAGAACAATTAATAAAACTACATTTTCTCAACGAATTTAAAACTGCCTCTGGTGCACATCCGCCATCGCGAAAGAAACGTTATGCAAAAGTCGCCAATCCACTTGGGTTGCTAGAATTAGATTAGGGGTGGATGGAGCCATAAATGTGAAGGAATTCTTACTGACCTAACACGCAATTCATTATGTCGGCATTTTTTTTTTCTTTTTTGCACCCAAGTGTACGTATAGACTATTCAGCATTTCCAGAAATTGGAAGACAGTCGGGGGGAGATTAGCGAAATCGGGCGTTCCACCGATGTTTCACATCGTTTTGAATGTTATGGAGTTTTACATCCATTATTAGGAATATCCGCGGTTGTAGAAAATTGCAATTATTGTAAGCGGAAAACGGAAGGATTCGCCATAAAAAAAACCCTATTAGATCATTACTTTCATTAGAACGGGGGGAGGTAAATGAAATTAAGTTGTCATTCGAGCTTAAAAAATTATACAACTTTGGATAAACCAGCTAGTATAATACCTATATAAAACTGATAAAACAATTGCCACTTTGGTATTCAAGTTTATACAAATTTTATTGTGACTGTAGTTGAGTTAGTCAAAAATTAATGTTGAGTTAATCTACATTAGTAGATGAACTTCCCTTTTTTCCTTTTATACGACGTTACAGCACACAATTTAGCTGTGTGAATGTAACGCAACAGATTTATTATGTAGAAGACCAAACTGATGGATGCCTTTCATCAGAAATAACTGCAGCTCGTCATTAGGTTGTTCTAAATCTTGGAGGCCAAGTATACCTGTAATTGAAACAAGAAGGTTAATGAAAGGACCAGCGAGGTTGCAACAGTGCCAGTTTAGCTCTAATAGCACTGTACTCTTCACCACACAATGGCCTGGCGCAACTGACCTATCTCACGAATAGCTACATTGAGGAAAGGAAAAGAAGATTAATGATATTTCGGCCTGCAGAGTAATGGGCTTCCATACGTCATTGTCGCTGGGACTAACACTTCAGGATACGAGCTCAACGGATGAAGCTACCTGGGCATAGATTATGCATGCCACTCTACCAGACGAGAGTGAAGATGTTAAAAGACATGATAAACTAGTCATCTATACCCGTTTTCATCTAATGTGTACAGTGTACACTATTACTTTAACGGCGGTAATTAATAATGGATCCTTAATGCAAGAGGGTTATGATTCAGAAAAATCTGATGTTTTAGACATATAATCAAACGACATTCTCTCTCTCTGTCTCTCTCTGATTTAAGTTCATCGCTATTTTACAAATTACTCATTAAATGGTTGAAGGACACAATACCCAGGATGCCTTAAAAGGCATGTTTTTTGTAACTATACAGGAGTACATAGGAGTATAGGACAATAGTAAAATCAATATGGTGGTCCTGATGTTGCATGTTCTCTGCATGACCTCACGAGAAACAAAAGATTGGGCATATTTGAGAAGTAAATTGGTAAATGTAGGAAAACTCAAACGAAACACAGGAAAACTTTCTTGTAAACGTCCAAAGCTACAATAAATAACATTTATTTAAGGTAAGTTGTATATTATAACGATTTTTACACTTTTTTCTATAGTAGCTTTCTGTCTATTCCTTATAGTTTCACATTTAGTTCGGGATTTGGAAATAAGTTCTACGGAGAGAAGCCAAAAGCTAACATGTATTTTCAGTTACTCCTATTCATTTATTTGGCCTTTCAACTTGGTTTAATGTCCAAACTAATACACATTACGTACAATTTCAGTTCATCTTGACCTCTGTAGACTTTCTTAAAAGTAGACCCCGTATGTCCTACATGTTTTGATTTTTAAATTAACTGATATTACATACCCTGTATGTGGTTAAGAAAATGAACTCCTACTGTTCTTCCTAAACAAATGGCTCTTGAGTCACCATCGAAGAAAGAAAAAAAAATAGCAGTTTGCAACTTGTTGTTATTGCAGACTAATTACCTTCAAATGATACCTAGGTAAAAATCATTATTCACCATGAAGTGTAATTTTCATATGCGCTTTCACATGCCTACCTAGATGAAAAGGCGGATTCCCTTTGAGCTCCTTTGTTTTCATCCTTTAACAGCCATACGACCTTTTCTCCCAGGACGCTACGCAATAAAACTCTCCCAGACTTAATCAAGGCTTTCAGGAGGCGAACTTCAAATGACCATAACAAATTTTATGGACGTTACCGTCTGCTGCTTTCTTATATGAGTTATGCCATTTTTCAATAGCCACCGCTGACTAGTTTTTGCGACTTATCGTGTTTAATGGAGAAATATGATTCGGACATTAGTCGAACCTCCTGATTTTGATGATATTTGAATTTTACGACGGCTGCTTCTTCGGAATGAAAATGAATACAATGCCATGTTCCTTTGTACCTGGCAGATGGTCGCTGTCTGACGTGCTGGAGAAGACGGATCGTAATGTATTCCAGAGCTTGACCGACTATCCGAACCTTTTTAAATAGAAAAATCTCATATTTTGCACTCGCATAAATTTCTCTACCTACTATCGTTTATTTTTATAAAACTTCCACAAATTGTTCTTATGAAAGCTTATTTTTGTATCTACTTCGTGTTAATTGAGGCAAACCTTTGCAGAAATAATTTCATTACACATTTTGTTGAAGGTACAGGGGGCATACAGGAAACCGAGTCAAAAGTCAGATGTCGCCATATGCTGGGCGCTTCCCTGACATCAGAGAAGCTATTGAATAACGACGACATTTTTAAAAAGTATTGAAAAATAGAAACCAATAAACGATATTTCGGAAATGACAGATGTTACAAAAACTTACTCTAAATAAATTGTGATTTTAGAGAGATCAATAGTTTTTGTGCAGTTCGTTTTTGTCTTATGTCTTAAGATTTATCAGTTATATAAAATTACCTATATAAAAATTATACAAAACTCCTTCTGAATTAAGAGGACTTCACAGGCTGTTCCCACATAATTTAAGATACACATTTTATTTGTTATGTAAATATCTTAAACATACGGTATTTTAATCAAAATCGTTAGAGCCGTTTTTGAGAAAATCGAAAATTTTGAAAAGTCTTCCATGGAAAGAGCAGCTTGGGATGGGGAAATTTTCTTGAAAATCTTCATGACACATATTTTACACCTAAGTACCAAGTTTGATATTTATCCAACATTTCGTTTCTGATTTATGCTGTTCTCTCTCTCTCTCTCTCTCTCTCTCTCTCTCTCTCTCTCTCTCTCTCTCACACACACACACATAAAGACCGTATTTTTTTTCAAAAAAGTATTTTTGGGGCCTCAAAGTCTGTATTTCGAGATAAATCAAAGTATCAAATTTTTGGGTGAACACACTACTTGCCCTACTTACTATAGGTAAGTACTGAGATTGCATAAAGAGAAAATGTACATTAATACAAAGATAATTGATATGGTATTCAAACACAGAAGTAGTGATGCGTAACCGAATAACATGTGATTTAGCTGGCACGGTAGCTCAGTTGCTAGAGCACCTGCCCGTTCGAAGGATCCCGGGTTGGGGTGGGAATTTCTTTCTAGCCAAGATTATTCCCTATCCTCCCCAGAGTCTGGAAGTATAAATGTGTGTGTGTTTGTGTGTGATCTAATGTACAAAACCCAAATAAAAAATAGAAAACCAATGACAACGGTATACCAGTTAACCACACCCATTGGTACACTCTTCAAGGTTCCGTAGTCTAAACCACGGTAAACGGAACAGCGATAAAATTAAAAATGATTTATCAGAAAAGGAAAACAATTTTTACACCATTTCATAGTACGTCTGTATCATTATTCAACAGCTATAGAGAAAACTACAAATAAGACCAGTTTTCTTAGTGAAGAATTTGAGGCTTTTCTCTTACAAAAATTAATTTCTGCTTTGGAAATTTGCTCTATCACAAACGTATACAACACAAAATTTAAAGAATACGCAGTTTTATAAATCTATCGGAAAGCTGGCTTTTTAATGTTCAGCTTCTTTCATTTAAACAAACGTCGTTAAGGCGTTAAGCAATAATATGTGTTATCATTATAATTGATCAGTCATGTCGTCTGCTTTGGACTTGGATGGTAGGCAGTCTTCTGTTCTAGGATATTAAAATTTGTCTTCTATGGATTTATCACAACAATGTATTTCTTTAACATGCGAGTTTTGTGATTTATGCTGAACTTTCACTCTTTTCTGACCCCACAAGAATAATGATTTTTCTCTACGCTCTATCGCTTCTTTGTGAGTATACAATTACTCTTACTGTAGCTTATTTTTATATCTACTTCATTTTAATCTAGATCCTTTGCAGAAATAGCTAAATTACACATTTCGTTATAGATACAAAGAGAACAGCGGTAATTAAATGTTTAAGAACAGGACGCTATACGCTGGCTTTAAAATTCCATACTGTTTCCATGCAATCTCGAATAACTGAATGTTGACAGGCGTTTAAAACAACGACAAAGTATTGAACAATGCGAACCATTAATAATAACGGATATTTGGAAATTGCTGATGCCACAAAAAAGTGTTTGAAATAAGTTGTGCGTTTTAACGAGACCTACATTTTTTTGTGTAGTTTCTTTTCGTTTATCAAGTTCGCCATATAAATATCATATAAAATCCCATCCGAATGAACAGGATTTCACAGGCTATTCTCAGAAAATCCATATACGTTTTATTTTTCATGTAAATATCTTTAATGTATGGTATTTTATTCAAATTCGCTAGAGGCGTGTTTAAAAAATCAAAAACTTCAAATAAATGTTCCATGTAAAGGGTAGTGTACACAGAAGTTTTTCTAAAAATGCTTCTTTTATATTCAAGGTCCTCAAAATATTTATTTCCAGTAAAATTCGATATGAAATTTTTGGGTGAAATGCAATACCTGTGTACCTACCTACCATGTACGTAGTAGAGAAAGTAAAAAGTCACAAGCAGGATTTGAAGCGCTATTAGAGGGTAAACTTATGAATTATGCATAAAATACACTATGTGATAAAAAGTATCCGGACACCCCACAAACATACGTTTTTCATCTTAGGTGCACTGTTCTGCCACTTACTCCCTGGTACTCTTTATCCTCGACCTCAGTAGTCATTATACATCGTGAAACAGCAGAATGAGACGCTCCGTGGAACTCACGGACTTCGAACGTGGTTAGGTGATTGGGTGTCACTTGTGTCAGAAGTCTGTACGTCAGATTTCCACACTCCTAAACATCCCTAGGTCCACTGTTTCTGATGTGATAGTGAAGTGGAAACGTGAAGGGTCATGCACATCACAAAAGTGTACAGCCCGACCTCGTCTGTTAACTGACAGAGACCACCGACATTTGAAGAGGGTCGTAAAGAGTAATAGGCAGACATCTATCCAGACCGGCAGACATCTATCCAGACCATCACACAGGAATTCCAAACTGCATCAGGATTCACTCCAAGTACTATGACAGTTAGGCGTGAGGTGAGAAACCTCCATGGTCGAGCGGCTGCTCATAAGCCACACATCACGCAGGAAAATGCCAAACGACGCCTCACTTGGTGTAAGGAGCGTCAACATTATTCGAATATACAGTGGCAAAACGTTGTGTGGAGTGACGAATCACGATACACAATGTGGCGATCCGATGGCAGGGTGTGGGTATGGCGAATGCCCGGTGAACGTCATCTGCCAGTGTGTGTAGTGCCAAGAGTGAAATTTGGAGGTGGTGGTGTTATGGTGTGGTCGTGTTTTTCCTGGAGTCGGTTTGTACCCCTTGTTATTTTGCGTGGCACGATCACAGCGCATACCTACATTGATATTTTAAGCACCTTCTTACTTCCCACAGTTGAAGAGCAATTCCGGGATGGCGATTGCATCTTTCAACACGATCGAGCACCTGTTCATACTGCACGAGCTGTGGCGGAGTGGTTACACGACAATAACATCCCTGTAATGGACTGGCCTGCACAGAGTCCTGACTTGAATCTTATAGAACACCTTTGGGATGTTTTGGAACGCCGACTTCGTGCAGGGCCTCACCGACCTACATCGATACCTCTCCTCAGTTCCGCACTCCGTGAAGAATGGAATGCCATTCCCCAAGAAACCTTCCAGCACCTGATTGAAAATATGTCTGCGAGAGTGAACGCTGTCTTCAAGGCTAAGGGTGGGCCAACACCATATTGACTTCCAGCATTACAGATAGAGGGCGCCACGAACTTGTACGTCATTTTCAGCCAGGTGTCCGGATACTTTTGATCACGTAGTGTATGCTGGTATTGTACAAATAAGGTTAGTTTTATTTGAGGAAGTGTGTTAAGGAGGTTTTACTGTATTCCTCGGGCTTACCTCCAATGAAAATCAGAGCAGGTTTGAGCTGATATCTTTATACCTGGTATTGTAATTATCACGTTTCTCGTCTATACGAAGTTGATGCGATTTGTCACACACCGGGATGTTCAAGAAGAACTACGAGGCAAGCCGAAAAATTAATTTCGCTATTTTACTCGTATTTGCCCAAAAAGATTACTGGATTACACCCATTATCCGAATGGGGAAGAGTTACTGAATTGTCATGTTGTCACCAGAAATGGGAGAGGAAAGTATAATATAGACAAACGAGACTGCAAAATACTGAAGAAATATAAAAACTACCTTCATAGAGTTTTCTGGTAGGATCTTTCTTTCTAAGGCAGCTTCATGGTCCTTTTCCGGTTTGCCACTTATTCGTCTGAGCGTTTCGCATCTTCCGTTCTTCTGTACGTCTATAACAAATGCTTCCCATGTATTTCCTTGCTTCCTCGTAACGTCGTAGTTTACGAACTCTCTGCTAAACTCCACACAAATCACTTCACGAATTTGTTCCTTAATTCTTTGCTCAGTGGTCCACAGAAAATGATTTTCTCTTAAAACGTCCTAAGCCACCTCCAGGAGATACGGGTTGCCTGGTTAAAGAAGGGAAGGCAAATATCCTGTAAGGCAAGTATGAATAACATTCATCTCCACGTTGTGGTGGGCCTGCCTCATATCAAGAGGTCCCGAATCTTGGTTGAGGTAAGTTATCCTCAGTAAATGAACATTAGAAATCTAAGCTCTATGGGCTCTGAGTTCATTTGAACACAATTTATCCCATATTCACCGTACGATATCATCTATACGATTAAATAAAATACGTTTGTATAACAAAATCGCTGTTTTTCCCTCCCCACCTCCTTGAAAGCAACCCATTTTACTATTTATAGTTATTCCTAAGCATCTTAAAGTTTCACAACTACTTTACTACCTAACTTATAAATGAACCTTATTTATTTTTCTGCCACACTCTTTGTCCTTTTTGCCGTTATTTTAACCTATTATCCCTCATCTCTGATCACCATCAGGTGTTCTTTAAAATAAAACTTTGAGACAGGATCCAAAAATACTATAACCATAACCTAATGTAACGTATTTTAAAGTGCGCGACTATTTTCTTTTCTTTGCCTGACCTCACTGCAAACAAAACTCTGTATGTGGCATAAACAATTGAGTTTTGTTTCCACATTCCTGCATGTAACCAATTCCAAATCCATAATTTAAAACCATTTTAGGCGAACCTTTTATCTAAGATAAATTAGATAGAAACCTACCCTACATGGCTGTGAAATAGTATATAGGGGAGACCTTTTAAGTTGAGACTGTATAGTATCTCTAAAGCTAGAAGTTGCAGAAAGAAATATTCTGAATAAAATTTGCTCGATATTGGGGGAAAATAAAAGCAGTTAGTCGTGTTTTATTTGGAAGACGTTGTGGTGGTCGTTTTAGGCTAAGGCCAACGAAAATTACCTTTAAGCTTGCAATACACGTTCAGTTTTAGCTATAATTACATTTCTTCAGGCCTGCTTGCAACTACCATGATTAGCATATTTTCTAGCATGATAATGTTAATTACTTATTTAGTTTATGAATTAAATAACTATTCTGTTTTGTTTTCCGTAAAGGTCTAGTAAAAACTTAGTTTTACTTGAAAAAATAAGGAAGAGCATTCAAAATTGTTGTTCATTGTGTATTTTTTTTATTATATTAATGTCCTTTTCCTAAATTACAGGAAGCTATTAAATAACAAACAATAACAAAGCAGTTTAGAATAGAAAGCTTATATCTAAACCGGTCCAAGCTACATTCTGACTTATTTGACCTTCAGCTGACTTAAAAAGAGACACAAGAAACCGGTCCCAGAGGCAAATGATGGATATTCACTAGGAGATCATAAAGTGCACACACCGCGATCTTTAAAAATAGATGTTCATTTTCAAGGATGCCTTCCTCATATAACATCGCGAATGTTATTTGTAGAATACCAAATGGTTTCTTGAAACTTCTTTTCTTTTCTGCAGTAGAAAAATGTACCGGAATCTTCTTGTTGTGGATAAGTCTTTAAATAACCTTAACTTGTAAAGACTAGCAAAAAGTGAAACAGGGGTAAAGAACTATGGGAAATGGCAGTGAATGGAAAGCAACAAAAGCAGGAAAATATAATTACAAAGAAGTAACAATTAGGATACCCTGTTACTTGAGAGCTCTGTACCGATAACAGGCAATGTAAGACCAAGTTGTACATATTTACATCGTTATAAGTTAATGCACAACCCACGTTCAGCCTACGACAGGTATCTTTGATTGTAGACCATTAATTTGTTAGTGTAAGGAGCAAAAGCAAAAGGGATAATGTGCATAAGCAAATTATTCTCATTGTTGCAAAGAAGCGTGGGTATCAACGAAAGAAACCTATTATACAACCTTTTTGAAAATGTACATGCACTTTATTGAAGGACTAACACAAACCGCAGCTCCGCTGGCATTTTAGTGTTAGCTGCGGATTTTGTTAAAAGTGTGAGAGTGGGAAATAGAAAATTCTCCCTCTCCCCCTCAATGCCCTTGTTTTTTCCCTCTACAGAAGCCCCTCTCCTCTTTTCACCTCCTCTGCTACTCTCTCCCTCTCCCCATCACGTCTTTATGTAGTGCAGATTATATTTTCCTAGTGGGTTAATAAAAATTAAAACATAACTAAAATGTTTAATAGTACCCACATAAACTTGTAATGCAATCGATACTTTACTGCTTACCGTGTTATTTGGTTTATATACATGTGTGTATGTATACACAATATACATAAACATATACATTATATTGATACCGAATTATTGACAGGAACATATAAATAATTAAATAAAGAAATAATAGTAAGATAAATAATCGCAATAAATAATTTCTGTATATTAAATCAATGTATAATATAAGTTTAAGTGAAAGATTTGTCCAGAGAAAAAGGTCATTAGCGTGTTATGTTCAGGAAAGCCATTAGTAACAGCCGAGTAGCGAACGCGTTAGCATACAGGCTCCTGGAATGCAGTTAGGGTTTAATTTAGTAAGTTTGCATAGCCCGTAATCAGAAATTCTGTAAATTGGAAAGGGAAATGAAATTCTTAGATTCGAGCAAGGTGCCGCATAGAAACAATGCAATGCTAATACGTAAAGTTTCAGGATTGGAATAGGAACGTTGGTAGAGATAATGAATGATAGGTAGGCGGAGCTCAAGTCAAGAAAAGAGCATGCATGCATTCTAAATTTTACTTCCTTAATCCTATGACCTAAATGTGTGATGAGTCTTGTAATTACTCGTGTGGTGTTTAGTTTTATTTTAAGTTGCTCCTCGCCCAATAACGCGCTTGAGTTAGAAAGATTTAGCGGATGTTGTGAGGGATCTTTTAGAGTAACATTTCTGCGACTTACGGCAAAATGACGCTTAGCATAATTCTTATTCTAAAAACAATTTAATTCTTTAATTTTATAGACGGCGACTGTTTTCAAACACAATATTTGAGTCAACATTAAATTGTATCAGCTAATTAAACTGGTGTTATCCTTTCACATTACACTCGTGCATACCCTGAGAAGACAAATAACTCATAGCTATACCACTAAGCAGTTGGCGGACTAGACAACGCAGAACGAGCGAGGAGATGGCGACATCGTAGAACTCAACAAGAAAGCAGGTAACATTAAACGTTATCTAAATTAATACAACTTCTAGATACCAGCATCAAGATTTAAAGCAAAGGGCACGGCTTCAAAATTGCCGCACCACGACGGCTTCAATATATAAGGAAAAATTGACATTACAAAATCGAAATTTGTAAATAATGAAACTTTAGCCTACATGATAAGTTTATAATCTTCGTTATGTAACATTTCCCAAAAAGTTCAGTATTAAGCAAAATTTTTCATTTTTTAAATTCATGTCTCGTGCGATATTGTCTAATCTCTTAAGTGAGAGCTCAGATATGTATGTAGCAGGTTTCATAATAATCAATTTGGCCATTCTTGAAGAAAAGGTCTCCCGGAAAAAAATGAAAATGCTATTCATTTAGTATAGAATATGTCCAGAAAAAATGTCAGTTTAATTTTTATTATATGTAGAGAATTACTTTGTGAGTTATACATGCAAAACGCCATTTTACAACGGTAGACAAATAAAAAAACAAATTTTAATTTTCGTGACTTGCATTTACAAAAACAATCCTTTTACAGGTGTTTTCAATAACGAAGTTCTGTCTCTTGGCATTCAGGAGTCCCTCCATGTTCCTGATCGACTTTTTATAGATTCAGGTCTCTAGTTATTGTAACAATCAATAGTTACTCCCTAGACTCCTATCAATATATCAAAAGAAACATCTGATGCAGTTACTGCTATATTTGATGTGAAAAATCAATGAGTGACATATCGTTACTTAACTTTGAGGCAATGCCTACCAAAACCTTAATAATTGCCGAAGTTACACTTGTTGCATACAAATAGATTTTTTTATTTTTTTCCATGCTGTTTTAAGCTTAAGCTGCATTCCAGATTTACAGCTTATTTTTCTTATTAAATACAACATATGCATATATGATGTTTGAAGGTTATAGTTTGGTATTTTCGTGAATTACGTGTTAACATAAAGTATTGGCTATAAGAGGTGGCTTCTATAAATGATACATAAAAAGTTTAGGAACTGAGTATAAAATTAATAAACAACCTGAAATAACAACTCGACACACTGTGATGCTTACCTTCTCGGCCAGTAATGGGCGCTTTGTCTCTATCGTAATTCATAGAGTTCATTGTGAAGGGCTGTAGAAGTATGAATGGCGAGCAAGATTTACCCGAGGTTAGGTTAAGGTTAGTGTGTGTGTGTGTGTGTGTGTGTGTGTGTGTGTGTGTGTGTGAACGACAGGTCAGTAATTCGGCGTTTGCCACCTCTAAAATCGCTACTCTCGAGGATTATACGAATACGGTTGCATTAAAACCACTGTTATATACATTTCTCCTCCCTAAGATATATTTTTACCAAATTAACCAGAAGGTGCGATAGTTTAACACAACAATTCGTGGCTCACTCTTCTTTATATCCTTTTCATAATTTTTCCAATTTTTATTTCGGCAATAACAAGATCTGACTCTCAGCCTTATCCCTCCTAATTTTCTTGCATTCATTGATCCAAAGTCCTTCTATTTAGCTGCGCGGAAGATATTTTTAGCTACTTCGTTACCATGATTCCAGAACAGTGAAGTGGGAATGACTCGAGCACTGGACTGTTAGCGTTTCCTTACTTTATAAGCAGAAATGAAAAGTTGTAAGCATTTAAGACAGGCCGGAAGGAAATAAGGTTGAACTGTCATTGGAATATAGGCAGGGATCGCATCCATGCTCCCACCTCTCGTACACTCTTTAGCATTTGCATACAGCATTCGAACCAGTTTTTTCTGCCTGTCAGTGTCTCTGTAGCTTGCATTCTTTGTAGGAATAAGTGTTTGATTCTAGGTAACTAGAAGCCAACTACTTAAGATTCCCTATGCCTTTTTATAAGCAAATCTGACACAAATCACTAAGTTGGTTGATCTTGCTCTAAAACTTACCTTCTCTCTGATATAAAATCATCTTTGTTATTGTGCTCGTTCTTCAGTTGTACTTCCTCCGTTTCAACAATTATTTTGGTAATAAGTAGATTTAATATTAAAAATCTGATGTGTTACACTCACATGACTTTCTCTACTCTTGTACAATCTATTTTTACAAACGCCTATTCTCCATATGCTTTATGTTAATCGAGATATCGAGATGTCAAACTTATTGGTAATTTTCTTGTAGATGCAAGGGGAATATAGTAGCTTTTAAGCGATGGTCAAATATTTTAACGCTGGTTGCTATGCGGCGCATTCCATTCTCTTTGCAAGTCCAGGACATAAAAAAATGAATAACGAATTTGAGAAAAAGTATAAGTATTGGAAAATTTAAGGGAATAACAAGCAATATCTCGAAAACGGTTCACTCAACAAAAGAAATGTATATGACATAAGTTGTGTATTTTAACGAGATCTACATTTTTTGTGTAGTAAAAATTTGTCTATCTCTTATGGTTTACCAGTTATGCAAAAGTCGTTCACAATGAAGAATACTTTTGGAGACATTCCCAGAAAATTCGAGATATACATTTCATTTCTGATGACATTATCTTAAACATATGATATTTTAATCAAAATCGTTAGAGCCATTTTTGAGAAAATTAAAATTTTCGAAAAATGTTCCATGTAAAGGGTAGTCTGGGGTGGGGGGATTTTCTTGAAAACCTTCGTGTCGCATCTCTGGAAGATACTGAACCTAAATACCAAGTTTGGTGTTTATCCGACTGTTCGTTTTTGAGTTATGCTGTTCACACACACACAGACACACACACACACACACACAGACACACAGACACACACACACGGACATGTTTCCAAAAATGCTTTTTTTGGATTCAGGAGGTCTCAAAACATGTATTTCCGGTGAAATCTCGGTATCGAATTTTTGGGTGGAATGCAATACTTCCCCTACTTACTATACGTAGTAGAGAAAGTAAAAAGTTATTACTTATAATAATATTACAACGAAAATAATGTTGGAAACAATTTTACACATAATCAAAGCACAGTAGCCGTAAACGGGGAGGAGAAGTTTGAGCTAGGTTGGCAGCCATCAATTATTGCGTTCTTTGTGACCATGAGAAGATTAAACTAATAACAGCTGGAGCCTCGCACTTCATAAATGTGGCAGCATTTCATTACTCTGCCCACGTCGCATTAAGTGAGCCCTCGAATAATAACAGAATCGTAAAACCTCAAGATAACCACGTTACGTCATGCACTTACACTGCAAGCAACTTCATTGTCTCTGTCTCTGGTTTTATTTTGTTTCTCCCAATGAATAAGAAAACACGCCTCAAATGTATAATTAGTGCCATAAAAACTGGTTTCGTCAATACTTGATTTATAAAAACTGAATAACATAATACGATACTTATGTTGTAGCTATATATTTTTCTTGTAATTTGCTGGTTTGTTTCGTTTTACTTTCTCTACCATCTACCCAGTATAGAGGATTATCATCCAAAAATACGATATCAAAATTTCACTGGAAATACAGCTTGAGATTCCAGGATGAGAGAGAGAGAGAGGGAGAGGGAGAGAGAGAACAATTTTTAAAAAAGGGCTGTACAGTGCGTGTTTGAGTAACATAACTAAAAAAATCTGATGTGTAACATTCACATGACTTTCTCTACCCTCTATCGCTTATTAGTGAGTATACAAATTATTCTTACGAAAGTTTATTTTCCTATCTACTACGTTTTAATCGAGATAAACCTTTTCGGAAATGGCTGTATTACACATTTCGTTATAAATACAAATGGAATAGCAGTAGTCAAATGTTTAAGAACTGGACGCTATGTACTGTCGTTAAAATTCCATGCTCTTTGCGTGCAATCACAATAAACAATTGAATGCCGAAACGACTTAAAAAGGACAAAGTATTGAGCAATTCGATCCATTAATAACGGGTATTTCGGAAATGGCTGATGCTACAAAAAAAGTTATTTGAAATAAATAGTTTGTTTTAAAGAGAACCACATCTTTTTTTTAGCATATTTTCGTCAATCGCTTAACGTTTACCAATTATACAAGTGTATACAAAATTCCTTCGGAATGAAGTGGACTTTACAGGCTATTCAGGAAAATTCAGAATATACATTTTATTTGTTATCTAAATATCTTTAATGCATGGTATTTTAATAAAAACGTTAGAGCCAGGTTTTAGAAAGTAGAACATTTCGAAAAATGTATCATATAAAGGGTAGTTTGGGGTGGGGGATTTTTTGAAAATCCTCGTGTTGTATTTTGGAAGGTACTGAGCCTAAATTGAAAATTTGGTATTTATCGACTTTCCATTTTTGAATTATGCTGTTCACGCACACACACACAGACCGTTTCTGAAAATGCTTTTTTTTAATCCATGGAGCCTGAAACCATGTGGTGAAACCTGGTATCGAATTTTTGGTTGAAATGCAATGTCTTCTTTACCTACTAGCTACGTGGCGGAGAAAATAAAAACGAAATGTTTGATACATTTTACTTGGTATTTAAGTTCATCTTCCAAGGAGGTGTACAAATGTTTCAAGAAAATCCTCCACTGCAAATTACCCTTTGTGTTATTTTTTATTTTATCAAAAATGGCTCTAGCGATTTTGATTAAAATACCGTATGTTTAATGTATGTATGACTAATAAAAAAGTATATCTTGAATTTTCTGCAAATACTTTTTATGTCCTCCTCATAAGTGAATTTTGTATAAATTTGTATAACTGGTAAACTATAACATGGATAAAAATTCACTACCGAAAAATGTAGATCTCATTTCATCTCTTCTCACACTTTAAACCTACCAATTATATCTTTTGTGTGGCATTAACCATTTTTTAAAAATATTCCTTACTATTAGTTTGAATTTTCTAATACTTCATCATATATAAGTGCTAAAACACCATTCCGTTTTTTCTTTCTTTGATCTAAGAGCATGTTATTTCTAAGCTGGTATACAGTTTTTAAACATCTGACTTTCGCTTCAGCCTACTTATCAATAATGAATGAATCATCTAAAGAATCAAATTCGCAACTTTAGTTCTTCACTCCTCTCTTGCAGTTCGTGGCGCTCATTGTGGCATTCACAGACGATATGCTGAGTTATTCCGGGAGCATATACGTGTGGTGATCAGTAGTCATATTATTTTGATGTTTGTGACATTCCGAGGTTCCTATTATGGTGTCAGCGGTTCACAAGAAAATAATTGACGTTTTTACGAGTTAAATTTCTTGAAAAGAGAATATGCTTTCTTGGGGAATCCACTGATACAAGCTCTACATGTACATAAGTCTGATCCCCTTACTATGCAGAATAGGAACGTTAGCTTTCTCATGCCCAGGATCTTTGACTAAATTACCTATTTGAGTAAAAGAAAACTTACTTGCTCTTCAATCCCTCATCTCAACTTGAACTCCAAAAGAAAATTCGTCGCAATAGAACCAAAGTGTTTAACGTCTTCTTGAACACCCGGTATAAGTCAACACTGCCTTTTTCATTACTGAAAAGTCAAAGATATCCAAATAAGTATGCAGTTTAATAGTTTTATGATATGTTTAAAAGTGGAATTTTATTTTGCGAGGAAGATATTTGCGGAATGAGGCTAAAAGCCAAGCAAAATAAAATCATTTTAACGTGAATTGTCATGTTAAATTATAAGTTATCGCGCTGAAATTTGCATAGAAGTAGCATTGTACATTTGGACTTGCACAATGGTGATCTCTAGTCTGTTGTTTGAACTGCATAGCACCAGTGCTGACAACATGATCGCTTACACTCATAATAACACTATAATATACAGAGGGCTGTGACAAGAATTGTGTAACAATTTTATTAATATACATGTTTTAACATTATTTTTATTATTTAATTGTGATGTTGATTACGCAATTATAATTGATATTTTTTGGATTGGAAATTTGGATTGGTCGAATTCATTGGAAGAATGCATTTTCGAGACATTCAAATAATCTGTCATTACATTAATCCTACAAGACCTCAGCTTACTGTACCTATAATTTCCACCACAAGGTACAAGAGTGGTAACAATTGAGTGTTATAAGAATGTTATTACATTCGGTGTTATAATCTTCAATTTCTATGAGCGAGTTGCGTTAAAAATCTAGTTTTAGTGCCAGTCGTCTAAAAACATTATATAGATACACAATATCTCTTCATTCTGAAGCGATAAACGATGAAAGAAGAAAGGAAAGTTTTGCAAACTCGTGCGAACAACGGCCTCCCAGAAATGAATAGCTTAACTTAAGATGTCTCAATTTCATTTTATACGATTTAAAATACAAATCTGAAATAAAATGAAATGACGAATGCAATGGGTATAGACGCAGCAAATTTGCTATTCAAAAGCAGAACCATCACTAAACGTGACAAAGAAGAAGCTGGAGATGTTATTGGAAAACGTGGAAGGGGAGAGGCTGACGAAAGTACAGGGGAGGAGTAACGCTCGATAAGGTAAAATTTGACGGACGGGCGTCCATGCACGTCACCACGGTAGCCATAGGAGGGGTGAAAGGATGAAAAGAATGCAGCCTCCCTATGAAGCTTTCTAAACTCGGGGCCCGGCTCGGAGTTTACGTCTCCCTCGTGGTAGGTAATATCCACCCCTCTGGCGGCAGTGATGGCGGTGGTGAAACCCCACCTTCCCACCCTTAAGGCTAACGCAATAATAGCCGGTTCATGCCGACAAGAGGGGCAAGCTCTCCCTAGAAGTCACTGAACTCTACTCACGGAAAGTGAGAGCATTAATGCCTTTGAAGAACCACGAATAATCCTGCGAAGTAAAGGTCACCACACAAAAATATTGTATTTTAGATTCTCGGAGTATTGGTATTTATAATTTTAACATGGTAATATAAAATACATGTTTTTCGTTTATTCAGAAGTGTTACATGTGCGTTAAAGTTTTTCATCGTGTATACACGAGGCCTGTTTTTAAAGTAAGTACCGTTTATAAATTTTGCCACTGCAACGCTGCAGTCGCGATTTTAATTATGCACGATCACTTCGACTATTCATTAGGAAGGCAGATGCGGCTATGAGCGATCGTCACTTTGTGTTTTCCTGTTAGAGCGTTTCGAAATGTTCAAATCAATCGAAAAACCCGCCGATTGTGAAGTCAGCTCAGTGATTCATTTTTTGAATGCGAGAAATGTTACGCCAGCAAACTACCATCGCCAAATGTGTGAGGTTTATGGGGAAATAATGAGTGACTATGCCCGGCCACACACAGGCAAACAAACTCTAGATCCGATTGCACCATTTGATTGGGAAAAATTCCACCGCCCTCCCTACAGATCGGATTTGGCACCAAGCGATTTTCATCTGTTTCTTCATCTGAGGCAATTCCTTGGTGGAAAATATTTTAAGGACGATGATGATGTGAAACAAGAAGTGTAGATTTGGCTTTCAACACAGGCGGCATCATTCTTAGACGAAATAACGCGGTGACTATGTGGAGAAGTAGTGTCAGGTGTAAGGTGATGAATGATGATAAAGCATTTGGAAAATAATGTTATTTTTTTTAAATTATCGGTACTTACTTTAAAAATACGCCTCGTATGTATATATGTATAAAACAGGTGATATCATAGATGCTAAAAGAGGCGTATAAATATAACAGCCACTGCAATACTTATGCCTTACAAAACAAATATATTATCTTACTAATGTGCACAGTTTAAGAACATTATTTTCACAATTATTCAGTAAATGCATATATATATATATATATATATATATATATATATATATATATATATTTTAAAATGCTGTGTAACCTTAAGGTAGGTAACTCTAGAGGAATGTTTTATCCGCTACTGCTATCAATTTAAAATGAGGAATAAAGGATTCTTTAACAAAAGAAGCTGCCAAGTACAATAAAGCTGGATGTTTATATCTGATCTAACGCAAACATTCAGATATTCAGCGTCATTTTAGAGGCTTTACTCCAGAAGACAGATTCATTGATTAAACTTAAAGATGGCCCATTTAATACGGATAATAAATCAGCTGCAAGTTGTGCTGTTATATTTGCGATATTCCGTGTCGTAGTTAACGCTGCTTTTAATCGATGGCGTTTCGCAGATTTATTCACAAAACATTTTGTATATAGTTGCAAGGCTTTGACTTTTACATGAACAACAAACAATAGCTTTGTTAACTATTTACATAACCTAGGACATGAAAGCTCAAACTTATAAACAGCAACAGCTATGTCTAGTGGGAGATACTGTTGCTTCATCAACGATAGAATGTTAATCTCGTCATCCATCACAAGCAGCAGCTGTTTTTTTACTTTCTCTACTACGTATACTAAGTAGCGGAAGTATTGTACTCTACCCAAAAATTCGATACCAAGATTTCACTGCAAATATATGTTTTGAGACCCCCTGAATCCAAAAAAAAGCATTTTTGGAAACATGTTCGTATGTGTGTCTGTATGTCTGTGAACAGCATAACTCAGAAACGAACAGTCGGATAAACACCAAACTTGGTATTTAGGTTAAGTATCTTCCAGAGATGCGACACGAAGGTTTTCAAGAAAATCCCCCAACCCAGATTACCTTTACATGGAACATTTTTCGAAAATTTTAATTTTCTCAAAAATGGCTCAAACGATTTTGATTAAAATATCACATGTTTAATATACTTGATGACAAATGAAATGTATATCTCGAATTTTCTGGGAATGTCTCCAAAAGTATTCTTCATTGTGAACGACTTTTGTATAACTGGTAAATCATAAGAGATGGACAAAATTTTACTACACAAAAAATGTAGATCGCGTTAAAATACATAATTTATGTCAAACATGTTTTTTGTTGAGTGAACCATTTTCGAGATATTGCTTGTTATTCCCTTAAATTTTCCAATACTTATACTTTTGTCCTAGTAATACAAAGAGAATGGAATACTCCACATAGCAACCAGCTCTTAAAATATTTAACTATCGCTTAAAGGCTACCAAATCCCCTTGCATCTACAAGAAAATTAGCAATAAGATTAAGATCTCGATATCTCGATTAACATGAAGCATATGGAGAATAAGCGTTTGTAAAAATATTTTGTACAAGAGTAGAAAAAGTCATGTGAGTGTAATACATCAATTTTTTTAATTGTTGTGGAACGTATTCATTAAGAATGAACGTTCATTCTTACTGAATACGTTCTACAGGCGGTAGACACACTAATGAAGAAAATGAAATAATAATTTGGTAAAACAAATTTGGAAGCAAGTGCTCCAGGCCTACCTTCTCGACATTTGCCAATTATGAGAACTGAGGAGAACCTAGGAAACATCTTCGTTAGGAAGGAAGTTTTTCACAACAAAATACATAATCACACCTAAAGTTCATCAGCTCAGGAAACTAATCATAAGTGTCGTGTGACCATAGAGCTATAAAGCATATGTATATTCTTTGTCTCGGTTACACTCAGTATGTTGCTGTGTGCCTACTGCAATAGTTACAAGATTTTAAATGACTAAGTGCAGAATATAGTAGAAGTTTCTGATTCATCTACAATCAAAATGACTCCAATCACGAATAGTTAGCAGCAGCCTCTTTTGTCTTGTAGTTTGTATGCTTGACTTCAATTCCTGACGCCTCAGGTTCGATTCAAGGCTGAAAGATGGGCATTTTTCTTTAGCCAAGGTGGTTCCCTATCCTCCCTAGAGTCTGGAAGTACGAATGAGAGTGTGAATGTGTGTGCGATGTAAACCTTTAAGTACAAAAAGTACTATAAAGAGACCTAAAGATTAAAAAAAGAAAAAGAAAGAAAATACGGCTAACTGCGGGCGTTACCAGCCATACGTTAGTTTTCACACAGCGCAAAGGGTCTTGAGATTAAATTTTATACAAATATAGCATTAATTTTTTCAAATATTTGACTCAGTTTTTCAGCAATAGGTACTTTATATGCAGGGATGCTAATAAACAAAAATCTATACATAATCAGGCAGATATTTCTTACCTATATTTTAAATCATAATTAATTAGCAATTAAATAGCTATTTGGAGTTCAATTTTTAAATATTACAAGTACATTTATCTGTTCCCATTATTGGCAGCTCTTAATAGTTTTGATTTAATTAACTGCGGAGATCAATATACCTTACAAGTTCTGAAACTTATGTGAAACTATGAATTTTACAGAAATGGGTGGGACATCATAAACACTCTAGTTATTTTCACATTTCCATGTTTTTCCCATATTTGCTAGTATTTGAAAGCCAATTGATTCCTACCTTCTCCCTTAATTATCCCATTCATTAACAAGGAATGTGTGGGGAGATATTGGTTATGCGCTCAAAGGATAACGCAATTATACTATGAACAAAAACTACGCTTTAGAGAGAGGATTTTTATAAAACAAAGTAAATGCAATAACAGTATTTTTCTACTCCTATACCTAAATGTGTTCATTTGCTGTTAGAAATCTGTAACTAAAGTCCATTTTGATTCAGATTTTCATTTCCATACAGTTCTAATCCTACAGCTTGCGCGCTGTCCTAATCAGAGCTACTGAAAAACAGTTTATTTAATCATGTGAATTTATTTTAACCTTATTTCACTGTTTTCATTCTTTACAATGAAATTCTAATAAATCTCTGCCCAAATTTTACAAACGTTTAGTAACAAAGACTTTAAAAACCAAATCTGTTATGTACCTTATTAATATACACATTTTGTATAATGTAATTTGCAAAGGTAATTTCTGGTAATTATCCCTTATGAAACTTAGTTGAAGTAGATGGTGAATCTATATTTATTTCAGTGCTTTTTTGGGGGGGATTTAGTATTGTATTTGAGATCTTTGCTTTATTTTCAAGAGATTTATCTATATAACCTTCAGCTACTGTTGTGGATTTCCAACCACCATAGCGTTTTAAAGCTGTAATGTGACCACCTTGATCAACTACCATAGTTGCAGAACTCCTACAGAAGCAGTGGTCAGTGAATGACTGTGGGTCAGGGAGGTTCAAATAGGTAGCTGTTTGTTTCCCATATTCCCAAATTTATTAATGCCAACCTCTTGCACCGTGCATTTTCCACTGTAATAATCAATAAAGAAGATTGAGATTTACAGGCTTCAGGGTGCAAATTCGTGTACTTTTTACAGATTTCGTAATACTTTCCTGTTACT
Organism: Deroplatys truncata; assembly: GCA_030765065.1. Taxonomy (NCBI): domain Eukaryota; kingdom Metazoa; phylum Arthropoda; class Insecta; order Mantodea; family Mantidae; genus Deroplatys; species Deroplatys truncata. The sequence continues at coordinate 123,571,257 of CM060984.1, read as the reverse complement.
TTGAACTCTCGTGATGTATTTGTTTTTATGTTGGGGATAATAACTAGTAATAGCAAGCAGTAAACATTTCTGTCTTCATCTTTTAAAATCAATACCTGCGAAGTTGAGTCGATATTCACTTGTTATAAAGCGCATCTGAAATATGCATCGAGAAATTTATTCATATTTTCATTTTCTTTCGTGTGCATCTAAATATCAAATATTTGTTGTATATCTAAATGTCGTATAAAAACTATTCTATGCTACTCTCAAATAATGGTTATTAAGACGTTCGTGAAGTTACTCGTCACTCGCGTCTTAATAACTCCCATTATAGGATACTTGCAAAATTAACTATTAAAAGCAACAGTTTTAAAAGTAAACATTACAATGATAAATCCCAAGGGCAAGTGAGACTTGCATTAATCGATCTGAATGTAAATTACAGTGCGACGAAAAGTGTACAAACATGTTTATCTTCTGAAATAGACTAAAGCATTTTACTATTTCCCATTCATCTTTGTAAGTAGTATCACCTCCTAACGCCGTGATACAGCGTGTATAGAAAACGCACAGACAACGCTTAGTATGTTGGGCGGGACATTAGAGTAAACATTTTTCAAGCGGGAACCCACTACGGAATATTCGCACATGGTTTGGACGCTGTGGTGCGTCAAAATTTGCACAACATTCATGTTTGGGCAGATGAAAATCGGCGTGCGCAAATGGTTAGAAATAACCAATACAGGTTCAATGTGAATGCATGGGCTGCGATAATTGATTACCAGATCATTGGGCCGTATTCTCTGCCAACCAGACTAACAGGTTGAACATACCTCACTTTTGTCAGAGATGTTCTTCCTACTCTACTTGATGTGGTACCACTATAGGTTCGTCAGGCAATGTGGCTGCAACACGACGTAAAATAGCTCCAACTCAGTTTGATGCAATGCATGGCATTACATGGACGCCATACTCCAATCGATGGATTGGTAGAAGGGAACCTGTACCATGACCATCACAGTCACCAGATGTTGCAGCTCTTGACTGTTTTCTGTGGGATACCGTGAAGACTATGGTGTCCCTGTAACACCAGATGAGAACCTTGTCCAACGAATCCCGCTGCGACTGAAATATTCAGCACACAGACGCACCTATTTATCCATGTGCGTCTGTCTCTCACCGCCGATGTACACTCTGCATTCAAGTAGGAGGCCAGTTTGAACTCCTGTTGTAATTTACTGCATGATGTCATGTTATTATTGAGCTTCTTAATGAAATGTGTAACGTACACCCATCAAATATCCGAACCGTTCGCAAACTTCGACGCCCCACAGCTCAAACCATGTATATCTGGACAGCGTTCCCTTTTGAAAAATGTTCTCTTTAATGTCCCGGACAACATACTAATTGTCGATATTTTTTCTTTACAACTGTATATACCACTTTCAATTGATGTACTATACCAGCTTCAGAATAACCGCCACCGACGTTAAGAGAATGAACGAATGAATGAAACGCCACTATTAAACATTACAGAAACTACAGTGCGCCAGAGAACTTCCTCCGCAGCGGCTACGTGCTGGAGAGAGTACTAGCACAAACAGTTATATTGACAGCACGTAAATTGTGTATCTACTCATCGCAATCTTAGCATATGCCGGAATTTTTGTCCTTGATGTTGAAGGCAGACTTCAACTCTTTTACACATATTGTCAAAGACATCTCCTGTTTGGTTTATCTGAAGACATAATTAGTGCATTTTGAGAAATTACATAACCGGATAATTGAAACCATACTCCATGAGCAAAGAAAGTTTTTAATAAAACCTCAAGTCAATGTAGATTTATGAATATCGCAACCATTTACAAAGCTGCAATGTCTTCTCGTAATTACTTTGTTTTAATTCATGAACCACGGTAATTTTATAAGGGTATAACTGAAGGACTTTTACAGCTTATATGCTGTCCACTTACAGATCCAGGTCTCTTTGACCTAATTTTCTTGTTGATTTTGTAGCACTCCACATCATTTCGAAAGTTTGATAGAGTTTTTCATCTGATAAAATCGTAAGCCTGCCTGATCTTGGCGCAACTGATCCGGTCACACGGAATTTATAAAATCTCTACAGTATCCCAATTAGAACACTTGAATTAGGAAAACGCGCAAGAAAGTTTAGTTTTACGTTTTCCGTGAAACGATTGCCTTCGCGAAAAAGTGTTCTACCACAAAACTTCTCTTCAGTACCAAAAATGATTCGTATTACATTCTGTTTCGACTGTTTCGAATACTGCAATATATACTAACTACCTCAAGACAACACCGAGCGGGATGGCTCAGGTGATAATGCCTGTGGCCCGCATTCGGGAAGTCCTGGGTTCGGTTCGCGGCGATCGCCCACTCTGACCTATGAATTTTTTCTGTTTTTTTTTCCCGGGTCATCAAGTGAATGCTAGAGTGGTTTCTTTCGTCCCCCAAATTTCCTGTCCCTCCATTTCCCTCCATTAATTATTTCATTCATCCTTCGCTCCGTTTGGTCTGTTTCAGGGTTGGAAGCGTTGGCGAAGGTGTTTCCGTGCAGCGTGACAAGGACAAAGGATGCTCTTTGTGAACTTTCTCGTTCCCTCGGCCTTCGGCTGATTACTAGGGTATAAGGACCGCCCTTGAGGATGCGTTAAATTCCGGTCCGGGCCAGGTGTTAAAGGTGTAACCTGTTCTTGGACTCGTTCAGACCGGGTGGGGCCGGGCCTAAGGATTTCGTCCCGTGCAGATCTCTACTGCACACTACCCTTCAGTTACCTTACCTTTACCCATTTAAGAATGTGAATATATGATTTTTAGTAGCAGGCAAGAGCTCGGCTCGGTGCGGAGAGATTTAACTGGAACTCTGTGTATGATTGTAAAGAAGAAATCTGATGTTTTACATTCACATGACTTGCGCCATCATTTCTTCCTTCATTAGAAAGCCAGACTCAGTTGTGGAGATCCAACTTTGTGCTTTCCTGTTGTTAGAACGTTTAGAAATGTTCAAAACAATCGATTGACTTACTGACTGTGAAGGCATAGCAGTGATTCGTTTTCTGAATGCGAGAAATATTGCGCCTGCCAAACAAACTCAAGATCTGATCACATTATTTAGTTGGAAACAATTCGACCATCCTTCCTACAGTCCGAATTTGGCACCAAGCGATTTTCCTTGCTGACGCTGTTGTGAAACAAGAAGTGCAGACTTTGCTTTCATCACAGGTGTCATCATTCTTTGACGAAGGCATACAAAACTGGTTCCGTTACGACAAGTGCCTGAATAACGGTGGTGACCTTGTAGAGAACTAGTATAAAATGTAAGTGTAATGGTAATAAAGTATGGGGAAAATAATGCTCTGTTATTTAAAAAAAAATGTCGGTACTAACTTTAAAATCTCGCCTCGTATTCAATAGCTACGGGACCAAAAAGAAGTCACAAAGGTCTAAACTATCAACATTAATTTTTCTAGTAATCTAAAATTCTTCGACCATCCCAACAACTCTTTCACCGCTAAATGATACTTATTTGGAAGACTCTTGGTCGTAAGTTAAAGGCATAAGAAATGCAACATCCGCCGATGGACCATATCCATTTTCATAAATATTAAGGGATTTTTCATCAGTTGTTAGCTTGGGTACTTCATAAAGGTACATTTATAAGGAGCAAAGGGGCATTTCATTATAGAAATCTTCTCGATTATTGTAACATAATTTTGTAAAGAATACGGCAGGAGGTAAATAATAATTATTTATGATAAAAATGTTAAAATAGTTTTAATAACTGTTATCATGTACTATTTTTAGACTGCCCTGATTATTAAATTATAAACTATCCAGCTGAAATGTGTGTGTGTGAAAATAGCAGCATGTATTCGAACATGCGCAATGATGAGTTCTAGTCTGTTGTTGTTTGGCCTTCACATCAGCAATGCGGACAATATGATCACTTATACAATCATAACCTTCTATAATACATAGAAATCTGTGGCAAAAACAAATCAACAGAATAAGTGGAAAATTTTATTAATGAATATATTTGTATTTTATTTTTATTATTCCTTTTATGCAATCGTGATTGATTGTACAATTTTTACAATTTGTAATATTTATTTTGTGCAGAGGAAGTAGCAGTGGTGTTTGATATCATCTTTGGGTACATTGGATTGGAAACGGTAGAATCTGTGAAGCAATGTTCCTTTCCTTTTCTAAATAGTTTTCAATGTAGTCCAAAGCAACTGTAGATGATTTCAAATAAGACACCATTACATTAATCGTTACAAGGCGTATATCTTGTATGTAATTCCATTGTAAAAACAAGCGTGGTAACAACGGAGTGTAAGGTATAATCTTCAGTTTCTGGTGTGGGTGACTCATGTTAAAAGCTCTACTTTTGCTGCCAGGTGTCTATAAATTAATTTAAAATGCAATTCCATATTTAAAGATCTGAAGTGATAGATTCACATGACTTTCTCTACCCTCAATGTTTATTAGTGTATGTACAAGCTCTTACTGCATTACACATTTCGTTATATATACAAAGATAACAGCGACAGTCAAATGTTTAAGAACTGGACGTTATATCTGCCCTTAAAATTCCATACTGTTTCCATGCAATCGCGAGAACAACTGAATTTTGAAAGGACGTACCTCAGAACTGGCTTATGTGACAAAAAAACTCATTTGAAATAAATTGTGTATTTTAAAGAGATCTACATTTTTTCTTTCATTGTTCGCCTATCGCTTAACGTTTATCAGTTATACAAAATTCCTTCCGAATGAAGAGGACTTCGCAGGCTATTCCCAGAACATTCAAGATATATAATTTATTTGTCATGTAAAGATCTTTAATATATGATACTTTAATCAAAATTGTTAGCCATTTATTAGGAAATAAAATTTTCGAAAAGTGTTCCAGTTAAAGGGTAATTTGGAATAGGGAATTTTCTTGAAAATCTTCGTGTCGCATCTTTGGAAGATGCTGAATCTAGATACCAAGTTTGATATTTATCTGATTTTAATTTTTGATTTATGCTGTTCAGACCCGCACACAGACGCACACAATTGCTTTTTTAATTCAGTGGGCCTCAAAACATGTATTTCCAGTGAAATCTCGGTGTCTAATTTTTGGGTGGAATGCAATACCTACTCTACCTATCTATTGATGTGGTATAGAAAGTAAAAGGACAACGGTGCAACGAAGGGTGAGTCAACAGCTATAGTATTTAGTATTGTATATTTTGTAACACACATCGACCATATACTCGTCACTGGGTACATCGAAACTGCATAGCATAGTAGAGCACACGTTCTACTGTGGTTGGAGTAGTAAATCATCATCAAAGGAAGCTCAGACTCCCGAAGTAGCTTGTGTCTACTGTAAATCAAACCCCGATCCACAGATTTAAAGGCAAATTTGTTGTATCACTATCAGAATAACCCGGTAATTAATTACTAATGTAAAATATTTATCTAAAACGATAAAAAAATGTTTTAAGATTAAGCTAAGGACCATATCTATGAATATATATTAAGTTTTATTACCGGGACGCAGATGTGTTGGGATTGTGATCTACAAGGCAATTGCCGAGTTATGCAAATTTGAAGACTAAAAAATGCTCAGCACCATTACGCGGCTAATGGCTTTGATCTACATCTGTCAACATGGCGCTCTGATGATTAGTGTGCTTGCAGCTGACTCTGAGATCGCTCGATCGATATCAGTTCACTCAGAAAGGGAAACACATCAAGATTAAGGCAACTAAAGCAACTGTATCTAGGTCAGTTTAAATTTACATTGCATATGCACCGATTATGATTCACTCCGTAATATCCATGCAGCTGTACAGGGTGTCCAACTCTTGACGTTCAAACTGTCTTAGACACTACATTTGTCAATGTGTAAAGTAATGGTATGATTTCCGTCCACGGATAACATCGAATCTGAAAGGGGCTTCCTTATAACCTTTAAGCCTAGAGTGCTCAGTTTTGTTTTATCTACTTAGGTACAGGATGAAAATGAAGTTGAGTTTTATGTATGGACGCTCTTTAATTGCTACGGTTCTTAGCGTTTCATCCTATATTGGGCGTGAAAGAGCGGAAATTGTGCCCACCGGCTTTACTACCCTTCCAAAGGGAGCCATGCTAAGGGTTTTTACTCCGGAAAAATATCCACCGCCCTCCGCCGGATTTGAACCCGCGATTTCGACAACTAGAAGCTAACATGGAACCCCTACTACGGAGGACGACAAGGTACAGGGTGATATCAGTATTCAAAATTAGCCAGTCTTAAAAATTATCACATTATTTCTTTATTGAGCTCTTTGGAGAGTTTTGTTGAAAGCTGATACGAGCCCTGGTCATACATTACAAGTGATAAACAGATTTTGGCATTTAGAGACAGATACCCTTCTGAATGTATATTCCTAATAAACTCTCTAAATATGGCATAAAGACTGTGATGGCTTGTGACGTATTCACATACTCTTTTGTTTGATATAGCTCCGTTTACAAGAAAAATAACAGAAACGTGATTTGCCTCTAGATGAATACTACATAAAAGAAAAGACCATGAGTACCCACGGAAGCAACAGAAATGCAACTGTAGACAACTGGTTTATACGTGTGAAATTAACAGTCGGTCTCAAAGAAAACGCCATTCAACCTAACTCTCGTTGGCACAATAACGTCCAACAAGAAAGAAATCCCACTAGAAATGCTGTGCCTAAAATCCAGAAAAACTGGTAGATCGAAGTTTTGCTTTGGTGGAAATAAGACACTTGTTCCTCACAAGCCTAAGTCAAATAGGAGCGTAACCCTAATTTCAGTAACACACACTCAACTTGATATCAACGAATCCACAAATGAGGTGATGTGGAATTCTGTAACTCCACCAAAGGAGCCGTCGATATTCTTGACCAGATGTGTCACAACTACTGCACCAGTGGGAAGACGAGGTGCTGGCCACTTTGTGTATTTTATGCAATCTAAACATCTGCAATGTAAATTCTTGGGTTATCCACACTTATAACTTGGGAAAGAGAAATAATAAACCCATGACTACAATATATTACTCCATTGCTTTAGCGTCGACTAACAATGAAAAACCTTCCTAAATACTGTTTCTTATGACCTTGCCCCTTCTTCCGCGTAACATTTTCTTCCGCTTTCTCCTGGATGGTTAATATACATCTTCGAATGATGACAAACAAACTTTGTACAGTGTAAGAATTGGCGACAAAGACGATATTAACACATAGTCATGAACAGATACACGCGCTTTCGTCATCCTGAGAGGCAGCTTTAAACAGAAGAATCCTCCCATCCTATTTGTTGATAGAAATCTACATGCATTTCAGATGCATTAACTCTGTTACACAATGTATTTAATTCATACGTTATGAAAATGAAAATGTTACAGTTCTTTTCGAATATATTAAGGTAAGTGATCATGTTAAATAAGGAAGTATTTTGTATCGCATAACGATCTATTCCATGATAGCATGCAATGATAGGTGATTAGTGCACGTGACCATTAAAAGATACGGTGCAAAGTTATATGGAACAGACCATAGATCATTGCGACAATCAATTGCCGACATCGTGAGGAAAGAAATTCTTGCAGATCTCCTCAAGGATCCAGCAAGAAACGCGCAGTCTGCAGAATCTGCCCCCGTCCGAACATAAGGAGAATGACAATGAACTAAGCGTTTGAGATGCACCAAGCCATTCTGCTCCAAACACTAAAGCCCTTCAGTGTACATCATGTACTGATTGATGAATGAGTTATTCTTCAACTGAACATTTATATTTAATCCTACTCGTTAACAGAAGAAAGGTATTTTATGCAATTCCAAATTATTTGTAACGTAATTGTATTATTATTAAAGCTTATTTTGTTCAAAATGACGCTGGATTCAAATAGCACACGCTTTAGCCCTTAACTGGTGACTTGGTGTCTGAAAGACTTCTCTAAACATAAAAATGTACATTTCTGAACAGGCTTTCTTCACCGAGTCCTTAGGTCAACACTCTTTCGAGCGTGGACTTCATTTGTGTAGACACAACGTCGCCAGTTATGTAAATTTTTATAGTTGTCAAAAAAATATACAATGAGAAAAAAAATAATTTTATTTTCTTTGAACTAGAATAGTGGCTGGCCGTGGTCCATCTCGATCCGCCATACCAGATGTTTCTAACTTCGATCTTCCTTTCTTTCTAGTGATAAGGAATAACAACTGAAGAGAGGCAAAAAACTGAAGAGTGGTTAGCGAGGTAAATATTTTCCTGTTATGTGTTGAAGAGGGTTAAGAAATTTATAAGGAGATAAATTAATTTGAAAATTTATCCAGTGTTTAGACGGATCATATTATTTATTTGCATTCAGAGATACATGTATTGTGTGATTTTAATGCAGGGTAATTTAAAAAAAATGAATGGGCAGTGCAATTTTGCAGATACTTACAAAGTTTCAGGTTCTTGTTCTTGAAATCATTCATCTTAAAGACCGAATCTAGGAAATCCAATAAAATGATCTTCACGCATCTAATGAATGATACAGCGATTTTCCTAGAAGTGGTTCTTTTTTTTCGTCTATAAATTTGCGTATACTGAATATGTTATTTGTAATGAACAATTAGTCGTTGTGCGAGTTACAATAAAATATATTAAAATATTCCTTGAAACAGCCCTTTTAATATAAGCATATCAATAAAGCATCCTGACATAACAATTATTCGTTATAAGCATTAAAACAATTGGTGTCTGTCAGACACCAATGTCAACAGTGATGTTTTAATGTTCGCGGGCACCACTTAAGAGTTAAAAAATTCCACAATTTGTCTAATTGACTATAAAAAAAAATCACTGCTAAAGCTATAATAATAACAAAAGTCGTGGTGTTCTAGGGTTAAAAGGCATTGATCACGCTTGGAAGACTTCTTCCAGCAAGAAAGCGGTTCCATCCTGCTATGCAACATCAGTGGTTGCTGCTAGGCAACGCCATTCCCTGCTCGCCCCTCCCAACCCGTCCCTCCTTTCCGGGATGCTGCTGCTGCAAGAAGTGGCCCTGTCGAGAGCGAATGCGAGGGCGGAGATCTGAAAATCTCTGACATCCTTCCACCCGCTATTACCCTTCCTCATAACATTGACCACAGTCATCCTAGACACGTTAGAATACGCTATGTCTAACGGAATGAGAAATACACCGCAAGTTATGCAGGAGACAAGATACTTGGGTCTAAATTTTCATTAAGTTCTAAAGGATCACTTTTGTCTGTATCTGCATCTACTTTTTGGTGGAGTCTGACGATTAATGTGCTCAAAGGGAACTAGGAGTGTAATGAGGTGGTATACTAATAGGCTAAAATGTATGTAGGAAAGTAGGCTAGCAATGTACGAAGCAGTAGGCTATTAAAAAGAAAAGAAAAGTACATATTTTGGAGACGATGAACATGTTATCTTATGTAAACTAAAGACTAAATCACTTATGTAGCTCACGACAGCTAAGTGCAAGTGCTCCTTTCACTAATACCACACGTTTTGCCACACACTGTTTGCACATAGTTCCAATGTTTCCAATACCATGTAAGGTACTAAAATGTACTAAACACTTTCTATAAATACCCATATAACTAAAGGCCAGGCAGTAATTGGACTATCATGTAGTGAAACTCTTGAATTAACTTTAATTACAAATCAATTTCCATAAAATTTAATCAATGTGAGACACACTGTTATTATTCTTCTATTTGACAGGGAATAATCTCTATTATACTTAATAATGATAGAGATGGAGATTAATAATTCTGTAATTATTAATTTTTCTTTAATCCCTGTAGGGGGGAACTTAATTCTTTTCCGAAACGTCTATAATCCAATTGCCAAAAACTTCAAAATTAATGCTTGCCTATGCCAAAACTTTTAATTCTCATTCATTACAAGAGGTGTGTGGTTCACCAACAGTATTTCATTCTATAGCTTATAAATCAATCAGACTGTTATTTGAACACACAAAATTTTAGTGAATTATGTCAAACTGTTTTTGAGATATTAACTTTGTTATGTACAATTAATATCTTGATATGCTAATACATAATGCTATTTGTATCGTAAATTTACTATGCCTATTTTAGATTTGTATTTTGAACTTAATCCATATAAATAAATTGCCATGAATGAACTGATTAATTTTAATTACTGTAGTAGAACATTTGTTACTAAAATTTTTAAGTTTAGCCACTTGAGATATGGAATGTGCTGTAAATGAACCACTGATATTTTTTAACATTTGCGTTATAGTTTAACAATGTTAAATAAAGATCTTCTTTTCCAACGGATTACTCTCCTCTTTGTAGGACTTAAACCCCCAAGGGCATACAAGCCAATTCCTTGGGTCAGTAGACTATTGAGGAGCAAGCAAATTCCGGATCATAGCATATCTGGGATTGGTGATCTGGGCTGATGCTGGTGCAGCGGTGAAGAAGAAATGTAGTTACGAAAGGGATGATAGGAATATGCGCATATCAGGTTATCCAACCCAGCATTCGCCTAGCGATAGAGGAAAACCTCGGTAAAAGCTTTCGGTCAGATTGAACAGCTCCGGGGGTTTGAACCTGGGACCTCCCGAATACGGAGACATTACAGTCTGAGTCACCCCGCTCGGTTTCTGAAACTTTTAAGCATGTATATTAAAAAATAATGCTATGCAGAGCATTTTGAATAGTAAAAATTCTGAAGGAGATCAGAGAAAATAGGCTTAAATGTTAATATTGTCTAAATGTCAAAGAAGCAGGAGCTCTAAATATGGCTGAAATTAAGAAAACAAAGCACAACTTGAAAATACAAGAGACAACCATAAAACAAGCACACACACACTTCTCCGATGCACTGCCTTAAACCAATCATGTTGTATTAATGAAAATACCATGTATTTAATTTGATAGGTGATAATATTTTCGCGTTCACATCTCTTACTGAATTGAAATATAGGTGGATCACGCTCATTTTATAGACTTTTGTGATAAATGACGTTATTTAGAATCCCTTTATGGCTCTTAATTTACATAAATATTGTATAAATATACAAATACTGTAAAAATATAGTTTCCATAAGTGATGTAAAGTATAGGGATATATTGCAGGTTTTAATAGTATAAAGCGTGTTGTTGTTATTATTATTGTTATTATTATTATTTATTGAAATTCTTATAGAGACTGCAAGGGATTCTGAAATTTTAGATTGCCCATGTTTTCAGTATAAGTTGGTTACCTAAGACTATTTTATTCGAAAAGGACGTAGCCAGCAGAAAAGGTTATTCAGGATTGACCAAGTAGTGTCAATATCTGCTATAACCACCATGTGACGTAGTTATCAGATTTGTTTAACTGAGAAGAGTTGCCTTTCTTCCCTGCAAATGGATGTTAACCGAAAGATTATTTCAAAATATTCTCACATAAATTGCATTTATTTACCTAAGTGTGCCTATTGTTTACACAAGAAAATACAAAAACAAGCGAGAAAATTACACAGAAAGCAAGCATAGTCCACTGTTGCCAGTGACTGTCACCGGTCACGCTAGTCTCTGTACACTGCTGCTCTCTGCACTAGAGTCAGCATTTAGCAGGTAGTCATGCGAGCGTTAACGGCAACGTCTTACCTGTCCAACTGGAGAGTAACAGGCTTTATATTTGCGAGCGCTTTCCAGATTGACTCTCCATTCTACGGCGAGTGATAAAACGCAGTCCTGTGTGTTTTAAGCTTTATGAGTGGGAAAGTGGGAATAATATCTATAATTTGTGTTACTTTTATACTGTTATTGCAGATAACGCGGATAATCTGTATATCATGCCCCCTGACTCTGCTGTGTGTTTATATTATATTACGTTACTCTTGTATCAATTATGATAACGTCCAACCGAATCATAACACTGTTTGCACTACCCTTGAAACAAAGTAATATGGCATTTTGGGGGTTTCATTTCAAGGAGTACATTATATGTTTTACTATGGCTTCTGTTTGTTTTCATTACTGAAACTACAAATGCTTGAAAAAGCTTGATACCCGTGTGTTTCCTACCTTGAACTTGTGCGGCAGCTCTCTGGGCCATAGAGACTGCTAAAACGAGGAAGTGCTCCGAAAAGAGAGCTTTGCAACAAAGAGAAGCAACATAGAAGCAGAGTTGTATTTCGATAAATGTTCGTTCAATATTTCCTAATAAGGTGATACTCTTGTGACGTTTCTCTTCTGTCATCTGTAGATACTCGTATTATAAAGAGAGGAACATTTGTGTGATGTTTGTGTATGACGGATAATCTGAAAAACTACTCAACCGATTTTGATAATTATTGCACCACTGAAAAGCCCAATTCTTCCAGATGGACACTGACTATATATTAATGTTTTAAAAAATTGAGTACTGTAGAGTTATGGATACCTTTTTCATATTCATGTTACCAAATTTCAATCCGGTTTCGTTGAAAATGATATCAGAGACTACTTATGGCAGATTTTGGTAACTTCTAGTCCAGAAGGGTAATTGGGGACGCTTAGAATGTTTTAAAATTGAGTTATTTTAGAGAGGTTTGACAAAACCGGATACATTTGGATTATTCTAGAACCTGACAAAAATGATAAGCTAACCTTACGTTCAATCCCTGTGTACAACTAGCATATATATCAACATTCCAGATGAAACTTGGTATAATTATACTGTAGGACCAAAGAAAATTATAGGCTACCTTACAACTCTAAGAAAGCTACCCCTACCATATTTTCAACCCTTTATGTAAAACTCTGCACTGATTAAACCACTAAGCTGGAAGTATTGCTTAAGATTTATCCAGTCTTTACTGCCAATCGGTTTAAATATGAAACATTATTAGTTCAGCAAGCCCCTTGTCTCAAAGGGAAGGTTCGGATCGAACCTCAGACTGCATGCGTTTCCGACTTCATAAACCGGTTGATGTACTGCGGTGGTGCAGAACTGATTTTCACTAGGACATTTTGTGCGTTCTTTGCACGCGAGATGAAAGTGACCACGATTAACAGAATTTGCATGGTTGAGTGCTAAGCCGAGACACACTACGCCACAAAAATCGTTCAGTTATTTGAGTTACCTATCAGATACATACTGAGATTGCGAGTTTACGAGACGCAAGCGCAAGACATTCCAAATGTAAATACTGGAATGGTACTATACAAGTCCCATTTCAGTAAGGTGAGCTCGAAACTGTCGACAGCCTTTCCACTTATTTTTCGCTAGTGCTCTGCGAGAGGTACTGGTAAAAACCTCGCTTCAAAGCAATGACATCATGCGCAGACAACCGACTGGCGGCAACGGCCGAATAAATCTGAAGACCCCGCACAGTAGTACTTGCCAAAAATCATAGCTTACGTTACAACTTTCAAAATCCATTAATTATTGTTTTGAATTATATAGTTCTCCAAAGTTTTAAAAGCTACCCTTCTTTTATTTTAAACCCCTTATAGGTAAAGCTATTATGCTTGTTCAATTAAGGCACACATTTGGACTATAGGGCTTGGCGAAAATTATAGGTTACTGCACAACTTCAAAATACTACCAATACCCATGATTCTCAACCCCTTATATACAATTTGTCTGGACCAATCTGGACATAGATTAATGATGCGGAACTTTCACTTGCGGTCAAGGGCATCGCTGTATAACGATACGTGAACTACTCTGCGGCACTGATACCGTGATTTTGTATGGGTAAATAGATAATCGATAAGACTGTTAATACCCAATCTTCGGAACTTATGATCTCGATGTCATTCCATATTCCTTAATTATTCGCCACAATACCAACCAGTAAGCTTGTATTTGTGATACTACAGTGAGAAATATTATCACTTTTCTTTAAGTATAATTTTCGAAATGCATTCAAGTGTAGAATTTTAGGAAGGGCTCGGAAAGAAGAAAGCAGAGAAAACAGACACTGATGAATCTCTGCAAATGTAATTAAATCGTTGTTGAAAATAAATTACTCTAAAAATATAAGAAGGGGAGATATGCGAAAACAGCATGCAATACCATAATTGCTAAGACAGGTAATATTCCCTAACCCCTTGAAAAATGCAAAGATGTTAATGGTAGCCGATTTTAACTTGTACCATACACTCCTGACCGGCAAGTAGATACCCACCCGTCTGAAGAAGATGAGTGGCATACAGGCAAGAGAAATATTTTAAATGGAAAGCTATAGAATGAAGAGGAAAGAAAAACATTTAAAGTACACTTTCAATAAAAAGCTTCTAAACCAAAAGCAAATATTAATGAACACTGGAATCAATTGAGAAGCCGCATCCAGGCAACAACAGAAGAAACAATAGAATGCAGAGAAAGTAAAAGTAACAAGAAATCTTGAGTTAGAAGGCGTACATATATTGGAGGGTATGGAGGAAAGGAGAAGATAGAAAACCATGCCTACAGAAGAGGTGCAAGAGACGCAACAACGAACGAAGAAGAGATGACAATGATTGAAGCACAAATATTAGTGTACTACCAGAGGATGCAGCTGGTGCGCAGTGCGATCAGCTGATTTCCGTCTTAAGAGATGTTTAAGCAGCACGAACCGGTAAACTTATTCCGGAAGACGATTGGAATTTTGCCGGCAGCTGCAACAGTCCCCACCGTATAACATGGCCGCGCTACCCCACTGCGCATGACACGCCTAATGGCCATTCCTACTCAGCGACCCCGACCCGGTCGATTTTCCATTTCGCCACCGGCTATCCATCGCTTCATTGCATCGTCTTCCTCGCCTTTGAGAGCTCCGTCCTTCTGTGACCTAACTACACTCTTATTTTGATTTCTAAGGTATTCCGGTATAGTTCCTTAAAAACAGAGTTTATCAAGAACATACATTTTACACTTACCAATATACTTTTGTTTCACTTTTACTAATGGGCCTTTAATTATTGTGTACTCTTGAGGAAACACTTGAAAGACATCAAGAATTGCAGAACTGCGTGTATTGGTCAGTGCAGCAGGGAAGTCGATTGTACTTGCGGTCCGGAAGACCATTAAAATATACGATTACGGTCATTTCATAGCAATCTCGGCCTGCAATTTTCGGGGATAGTACCGTAATGCTTTCCTGTCGCGCGTCTTTTATGGGAATATAAGAGGAGTGTTTTTAAAAAGCTTTAACGTCCTTTAATTTGGTAGGTCATATTGGGTGATGGATGAAATGCGTGAAATTATGCTCAAACGAGCCCGGGATCCACAAGACTTAAGTTGGCCGGCGTAAGATATTTCGATGGAGGCAGTAGCCCTAAATTGGTCACTAAAGTAAAGTTACTCATAACAATTCGTTAAAGGTAAAATTATAGTACGTTTGTTATGAATTTATAGGTACCAACATTATTGTTTTCCTAGTTACTAGAAACTACATAGGCTTTCTATTATTATTATTATTATTATTATTATTATTATTATTATTATTATTATTATTATTATTATTATTATTATTTTATTATTATTATTGCTCGGATGTCGAACTTGTGTGCCTATTCAACCGGTAATTAATGTCAACAAACACCTCCCACTACCACAGAGATAATATCACTGAGTACACATTGGCTTTGTTTATGTTATACATGTACCGCAGGGCACACTGGGCCCTAAGTTTCGAACCTTAATTATTTTACATTTCTTAAGTAGAAATTCTTTCATCAAAACTAGTTTTTCCTCTCCAATGTTTGACAGAATTAATCACTTAATTATTTAAAATGTTGTTTAAACAAATATTACATACTTGAATATACCAACAAAGAAAACAGTCAGGACTGTTGATCAGCCCGATGCCTGGTATGAGAGGAGGAAGTTGATGATATGAAATGACGGTGAAATGGATGATAGGAAAGGTGATGTTGGAGCAGTTGGTGGAATGAATGGCGGGGCAAACTAGAACTCTGAGAAAACCCGCTCACACTCCTCTTTGACCACAAATCCCACATACTAGGACCAAACCGGGCCGCCTTGGTGAGAGGCGAGTGGTATAACCACTCGGCCACTGCGCCAAGATGATGTTCAACAGCTAAAAAGCTGAGTGTAACCGAATATACAAAAACTGAGGGTGCGTACTGTATTGCGTTTGAGACGCTTATTTTTTTAATTGTTTAATTGTGTTGTAGAAAGATGCAAAAGTGTTGGAGAATGCATAACTAAGAGAATAAATATTCTATTTTTGAGGTTTTTCACAATAACATCAATCTTATGATTTAGCAACTTGGTTTTAATCAAGTGTGTTTTACACGATTGTTTTAGCCTGGTTTATACATCGTCGGAGTTCTCATGTTGTAAAGTAAAACAATTTGATAAATCGTTTTCAAATATTCATTCAGGGCCATACCCTTTATATAGTTAACTGCTTAGCAGAGTTGAGCGAAGAAGCATTCTTATGTAAATGTTCGTGAAATTTGCAAATCTGAGGAGTTCATCACATGAGTTGATAAGATGGTTGTTATTGACTTCGCATTTTTTTGCAAATAACTAAATTGTCTGTTTGTTTGTGCAAACACAAGATAACCTTGTGTCAAAGGCCAGTCGATAACGTGCTACTGAGACACGCAAGCCTTTGATAATGAAATAGGGTACAGCCGTGCCGTGAAAGACTCCAGAAAATGACATCTAATGTAGACTAAAATAAAACAAACTTACTGACATTGAAAGAAAAGTCATTGCTTCACAGTATGCGCATCGATTACCAGCTTTATTGTTGAGTTTCAGACTCATTCGAAGAATTAGCATACTACACAAGTGTCAAAGAGGAGATTAGGAGTGAAACATGAAAATCTCTTCCCTATTGGTAATTCTCTTTATGAACTTCTTCCCAAAACTGCATAAGGCCTTCGGAATCTGTCCATGATTTTCAAAATTAATCTCGGGTAGTTTTATCAGCAGGCACAGGAATTCTTAAACAGTTGGCTTCAAATTATCAAAGATTGCAAGACAACATACGCCAAGGTTCACTAAACAGCAGGTAAAAACCTCTCCGAGTGTTGTCTGCAAAAGTTAAGTACTGTAGGCGCAATGGGGTATGGTCTGTTATCTGCTGCCTTCCTGCCTATAGTCCAGAGACAGTTCAATCTTATTTCCTTCCGTCCTGCTTTAATACTTAGAAATTCCTATGCCTCTTTATCACCAATTCCTGTCAAATGTATTAACCATTTAATTAGTCTGCTATTGTTTTCAGTAACTAACAAACAGCCTATTCTCTTTTCTGCTGAAACCAAATTTATTGATGTCCCATTGTTCTTGATTAGCCCTCTAATCAGTCAACGTAACTGATCAACTGATTTGTAATTTACCAATTTTCATAGTTTAATATTCGAAGTGTTTTATTATCGCAGATGCAAATACCTAAACCCTTTGATTGGGATTGTTGCAAATGACCCTGATATTTCATTATGTTTCAAACACAAACCTTGAAGATATATAAATATTAAAATTTTGCTTTAAGATGATGTGAAATTTTTGGTCGTTTGCTTTGGTGAGAGAGTTATCAAAAGAAAAATTGTTGCTTTGCAGGCTAGCTCCGGCAAGGCAGGTAACTTTTAGGAAAGGGATGCTCTTCTCTCAGGGGGAGGAGATAAATAATTTGCTTATAGCTTACTCCTTCACTGCCCCTTTTTATGTTGATCCACACTAAAACAATTTTCCCTCGCTCCCTTCAAACAAGATTTTAAGTTCGCCAAGTCCCACGATCAAACGAAAGTTATTGAAATTATTTTTATATCCTATGCTTAAAACTCTTTCAACTTTGATCCCCTTATCCTAAGCATTTCCCCTATACTCAGCTTAATCGTCGGTCAAATTCGCCACTTGCATTCCTCAAAGTAATGCCAACTTTTGTCATCCGACAAAGCTAAGACACGAAATTATGACCATCATGTCGACGCTATAACACGAAATATCGATGTTACCATCGTTCGAAACTGAGCTTCTACCCTAGATAAATTTTTATTTCATGCTAATTATCTAGTTTCTCGAGTTTCTTTTCTACTCGTGTGATTTTTGATTGATTTTATTGCTCCCCGTGATAGTTTCTAACTCACGTTTATTGTTCTCCTAATTTAGAAAGTCCTATCACTTTATTCTCGCCTAATTACATTTTTTCTACGCTTGGCTGATTTTTGAACGCCTGGATTTCCCCGTATTGTTTTATGCTTCCGGCCTGCACTGTTATCCTCATTTGCAATCTTGTTTCACTGAGTACCTACAAGGCATTCAATGTTTGGATACCTCCGTCCCCAACTGAATATTGCTTCAAATGTAATAAATTTACTTTTCTTACTCACAATATTTGCTGCGTATATGTAAAGTTTAATATTTATTCTTATTTTAATAAGTTCCCTTCTTATTTCAGTTGCTTAGCGTGCTTTGTTTATTGTCTTTTTGTTAGTTTTAAGAATATATATATATATATATATATATATATATATATATATATCGTTTTATATTTAATCAATTTAATTTGAGGGAAGGAGTACCTCAACCCGTCTTGAGTCTATAATATGGCGGATACACGGTTTTGGTATTGTGAGCAAATACCAAAATATGTGAAACTATTCCGTTTTCTAGCATTTCCTAGATGTAACATTTTTAGAAAAACCCAGCAGCTTGCAATGACTCGGATACGGCCGATAGTTTGAAATCGTAATGTAATTATAAACCAAGATGAAGTGAGATCAATGATGGTGATGAGCAAGACTCGGATTGTTTGTGCATAAAGCAAAATTTAGGGTTGTAAATACCGACTTGCGGAGAGAGATACGAGCAGCCTTATTATTGCAATAGGAGCTTAGTAAGTATACTCAAGAGAGAATGTTCAAAAGCGAAATTAGTAAATCTTGGGATTTAATACTTTTGATGGTGCAATAAAAGATTAAAACGTTAAATAATAGTATAGATAAGTGATTGAAATAAACCATGCATCTCAATACATATACAGAGTCTTCAGATTTATTCGACCTTTACTGCCAGTCGGTTGTCTGCACAAGACGTCCATACTTTGAAGCAATTTATCACCAGTGCCTCCAGAAGAGGACCAGCGAAAAATTACTGGAAGGAGTGGATGTCAACTATCACCAGATCCCCTTAGTGAAATGAGACTTGTATCCTACTGTTGCAGTATTTACATTTGGAACTTCTTGCCCTTGCGTCTCATAAATTCCAATCACAGCACATATGCTGACAGGTAACTTACACAATTGTAGGTTTTTGCAACGTAGTATCTCGGCTTTAATGGCATAACTTTAACTTCATTAATAAAAATCTGACGTGTTCCACTCACATGACTTTCTCTACTCTTGTACAAACTACTTTTACAAACTTTTTTATCATAAACCAGAAGTATTTCTTATTGTGATGTTGTATGATACATAAAATTTCAGTTGGAAAATATTAATTCACATCACATAAATGCGCTAGTTGTTATAGTAGGAGCGCTTTCGAGAGATTTGTTTCTTTCATCTTCAGCTGAGACAAACAAATCTCTCGAAAGCGCTCCTACGGTAACAACTAGCGCATTTATGTGATGTGAATTAATATTTTCCAACTCAAATTTTTTAACTACTTTTACAAACGTTTATTCTCCATATGCTTCATGTTAATCGAGATATCGAGATGTCAATCTTATTGCTAATTTTCTTGTAGATGCAAGGGGAATATGGTAGGTTTTAAGCGATAGTCAAATATTTTAAGCGCTGGTTGCTATATGGCGCATTCCATTCTCTTTGCATGTCTAGGACATAAAGAAATCTGATGTGTTACACTCATATGATTTTCTCTACTCTTGTACAAACTATTTTTACAAACGCTTATTCTCCATCTACTTCATGTTAATCGAGATAAACATTAGCAGAGTCTATCTTATTGCTAATTTTCTTATAGATGTAAGGGGATAATATATTTACAATGGCAATTTGGAAATACAGTAGCCTTTAGCACATACATATTTCTTAACAGCTGGTTGCTAGTTGCAGCACCATTCCCTTTCCCACAGATTAATACTCTTTGCATATCCAAGACAGAAAAATCTGATGTGTTACACTCACATGACTTTCTCTACTCTTGTACAAACTAATTTTACAAACGCTTCTCCTCCAGATGCTTCATGTTAATCGAGATATCGATATGTCAATCTTATTGCTAATTTTCTTGTAGATGCAAGGGGAATATGGCAGGTTTTAAGCGATAGTCAAATCCTTTAAGCGCTGGTTGCTATGTGGCGCATTCCATTCTCTTTGCATGTCCAGAACATAAAAATAATCCGATGTGTTACACTCACATGACTTTCTCTACTCTTGTAAAACTATTTTTACAAACGCTTATTCTCCATATGCTTCATGTTATTCGAGATATCGAAATGTCAATCTTATTGCTAATTTTCTTGTAGATGCAAGGGGAATATGGTAGGTTTTAAGGGATAGTCAAATATTTTAACGCTGGTTGCTATGTGTCGCATTTCATTCTCTTTGCATGTCCAGGACAAAAAAAATGAATAACGAATTTGAGAAAAAGTACAAGTATTGGAAAATTTAAGGGGAAACAAGCAATATCTCGCTCGAAAACGGTTCACTCAACAAAAGAAATCTATGACATAAATTGTGTATTTTAACGCGATCTACAGTTTTTGTGTAGTAAAATTTTGTCTATCTCTTATGGTTTACCAGTTATACAAAAGTCGTTCACAATGAAGAATACTTTTGGAGACATTCCCTAAAATTCGAGATATACATTTCATTTGTCATGAAAATATCTTAAACATATGATATTTTAATCAAAATCGTTAGAGCCATTTTTGAGAAAATTATAATTTTCGAAAACCTTTCCATGTAAAGGGTAGTCTGGGGTGGGGGGATTTTCTGAAAACCTTCGTGTCGCATCTCTGGAAGATATTGAACCTAAATACCAAGTTTGGTGTTTATCCGACTGTTCGTTACTGAGTTATGCTGTTCACAGACACACACACACGGACATGTTTCCAAAAATGCTTTTTTTGGATTCAGAGGGGTCCCATAACATGTATTTCCGGTGGAATCTCGGTATCGAATTTTTGGGTGGAATAAAATACTTCCCCTACTTACTATACGTAGTAGAGAACGGGAATAACAAGCTATATCTCGAAAACGGTTAACTCAACAAAAAAATGTATATTACATAAATTGTGTATTTTAACGCGATCTACATTTTTTGTGTAGTAAAATTCTGTCTTATCTCTTATGGTTTACCAGTTACGCAAAACTCGTTCACAATGAAGAACACTTTTGGAGACATTTCCAGAAAATTCGAGATATACGTTTCATTTGTCATGAAAATATCTTGAACATATGATATTTTAATAAAAATCGTTAGAGCCATTTTTGAGAAAATTAAAATTTTCGAAAAATGTTCCATGTAAAGGGTACTCTGGGGTGGGGGGATTTCTTGAAAACCTTCGTGTCGCATCTCTGGAAGATATTGAACCTAAATACCAAGTTTGGTGTTTATCCAACTGTTCGTTTCTGAGTTATTCTGTTCACAGACACACAGACACACACATACACACACGGACATGTTTCCAAAAATGCTTTTTTTTGGATTCAGGGGGTCTCAAAACATGTATTTCCGGTGAAACCTCGGTATCGAATTTTTGGGTGGAATACAATAGTTCCCCTACTTACTATACGTAGTAGAGAAAATAAAAAATGAATAACGAATTTGAGAAAAAGTATAAGTATTGGTAAATTTAAGGGAATAACAAGCAATATCTCGAAAACGGTTCACTCAACAAAAAAATGTATACGCCATAAATTGTGTATTTTAACGCGATCTACATTTTGTGTGTAGTAACATTTTGTCTATCTCTTATGGTTTACCAGTTATCAAAAGTCGTTCACAATGAAGAATACTTTTAGAGACATGCCTAGAAAACTCGAGATATACCTTTCATTTCTCATGACAATATCTTAAACATATGATATTTTAATCAAAATCGTTAGAGCCATTTTTCAGAAAATTAAAATTTTCGAAAAATGTTCCATGTAAAGGGTAGTCTGGAGTGGGGGGATTTTCTTAAAAACCTTCCTGCCGCATCTCTGGAAGATACTGAACCTAAATACCAAGTTTGGTGTTTATCCGACTGTTCTTTTCTGAGTTATGCTGTCCACAGACACACATACAGACACACACACACACACACACACACGGACATGTTTCCAAAAATGCTTTTTACTTTCTCTACTACGTATAGTAAGTAGGGGAAGTATTGTATTCCACCCAAAATTTCGATACCGAGATTTCACCGGAAATACATGTTTTGAGACTCACTGAATCCAAAAAAAGCATTTTTGGAAACATGTGCGTGTGTGTGTCTGTCTGTGTGTCTGTGAACAGCATAACTCAAAAACGAAGAGTCGGATAAACACCAAACTTGGTATTTAGGTTCAGTATCTTTCAGAGATGCGATACGAAGGTTTTCAAGAAAATCCCCCCACACCAGACTACCCTTTACATTGAACATTTTTCGAAAATTTTAATTTTCTCAAAAACGGCTCTAACGATTTTGATTAAAATATCATATGTTTAAGATATTGTCATGACAAATAAACTGTATATCTCGAATTTTCTGGGAATGTCTCCAAAAGTATTCTTCATTATGAACGACTTTTTCATAACTGGTAAACCATAAGAGATAGACAAACTTTTACTACACGAAAAATGTAGATCGCATTAAAATACACAATTTATGTCATATACATTTCTTTTGTTGAGTGAACCGTTTTCGAGATATTGCTTGTTATTCCCTTAAATTTTCCAATACTTGTACTTTTTCTCAAATTCGTTATTCATTTTTTTATGTCCTGGACATGCAAAGAGAATGGAATGCGCCACATAGCAACCAGCGTTAAAATATTTGACTATCGCTTAAAAGCTACCATATTCCCCTTGCATCTACAAGAAAATTATCAATAAGATTGACATCTTGATATCTCCATTAACATGAAGCATGTGGAGAATAAGCGTTTGTAAAAATAGTTTGTACAAGAGTAGAGAAAGTCATGTGAGTGTAACACATCAGATTTTTTACTTTCTCTACTACGTATAGTAAGTAGGGGAAGTATTGCATTCCACCCAAAAATTCGATACCGAGATTTCACCGGAAATACATGTTTTGAGACTCCCTGATTCCAAAAAAAGCATTTTTGGAAACATGTCCGTGTGTGTGTGTGTGTGTGTGTGTGTGTGTGTGTGTCTGTCTGTCTGTGAACAGCATAACTCAGAAACGAACAGTCGGATAAACACCAAACTTGGTATTTAGGTTCAGTATCTTCCAGAGATGCGACACGAAGGTTTTCAAGAAAATCCCCCCACCCCAGACTACATTTTACATGGAACATTTTTCGAAAATTTTAATTTTCTCAAAAATGGCTCTAACGATTTTGATTAAAATATCATATGTTTAAGGTATTTTCATGACAAATGAAATGTATATCTCGAATTTTATGGGAATGTCCCTAAAAGTGTTCTTCATTGTGAACGACTTTTGCATAACTGGTAAACCATAAGAGATAGACAAAATTTTACTACACAAATAATGTAGATCGCGTTAAAATACACAACTTATATCATATACATTTCTTTTGTTGAGTGAACCGTTTTCGAGATATTGCTTGTTATTTCCTTAAATTTTCCAGTACTTACACTTTTTCTCAAATTCGTTACTCATTTTTTTTATGTCCTGGACTTGCAATGAGAATGGAATGCGCCACATAGCAACCAGCGCTTAAATATTTGACTATCGCTTAAAACCTACCATATTCCTCTTGCATCTACAAGAAAAGATTGCAATAAGATTGGCATCTCGATATCTCGATTAACATGAAGCATGTGGAGAATAAGCGTTTGTAATAATAGTTTGTACAAGAGTAGAGAAAGTCATGTGAGTGTAATACATCAGATTTTTTCTATTCAGGCGGTCTCAAAACATGTATTTCCAGTGAAATCGCGTTATCGAATTTTTGGGTGGAATACAGTACTTCCCCTACTTACTATACGTAGTGCAGAAAGTAAAAAACAAAAACAGTAGCTTTTATAAACATTTTTAAATATTTTAAAATATTTTAAATCTTTCTCCTTTTCTTTTATTTGTTTGTTAATTGAAAACCACTTTTTTGTTTATTTTTATCCTGTTTTGTCTCATGACTCGATGAGATTCTGAGCAAGAACGGAAAAAATCGTTCACACAGCGGCCAATATCGTAGCGATAGACTCTCTCTCTCTCTATCCTTCCAGTTCCAGAATAACACTCAGTCATGCAAATTCTGTGATCGGTGGTCACTTCCATCTCACGTGCAAAGAACGTACAAGGTGTCCTAGTGAAAAACATTTATGCACCGCCGCTTTACTTCAACCTGTTTAGGAAGTTGGAAACACACACAGTCGGAGATTCAATTCCGCACCTCGCTTTTGAAACAAAGGGTCCGCTGAACTAATAATGACGTCAGTCATTTAAAGTGACTGGCGGGAAAGGCAGAATAAATCTAAATGCATATTTATGTTATATGAATCTCCATACACTAAATACTTTATAGTTCTATCTCTAGCGATATATCACGGCTAGTATGTAGTGTCACTGTCCCCTGGTGTCGCAACATAACGAAATATGTAATGTAGCTATTTCTACAAAGGTTTATTTGGATTAAAGTGTGATGTATATAAAAATAAGCTTTAGTAAGAACAGTTCGTATACCACTAATAAACGGTAGGGGATAGATAATGTCATGTGAATGTAAGACATCAGGTTTTTTTATGAGATCTTTTCGTTTTGTATAAACATTACTGTGGCGAGAATGTTCCCAAAACTATGATTTCCATCCTTGAATTTTGCTTCTTCTGATGTTATCTGTTCAACACAGCACTGAAAGCTGTTATTTATTTACCATATATAATATATTAAATATGTAAAACCAATCAAGGAAATAGCCATTTCAGTGTGGTCACTGTTTTAAGATGTGAACTATAAGTTTTGACTACAAATTTTCTGAAGCTTTCTGGGAAATAAATGCATCCGCATTTGGCCTCACATGAGATGTTTTAAAGTGTTGTCTCTCATTACCCAACAGCTTTATGCCTTTCACATGTGCTACAGAGCTGACAGATTGCAACAAGTGCAGTAGTTGTCAAATAAATACAACTATTATCGTAACCTTGCCGACATCAGCAGCTGTTTGCCATGACTCACATACTTGCAACATGTTTGTATTCCTTATTGGCGAAGGAGCATCCGTATGTCGTGTTGCTTGCATACAGACCAGGCTGCAGACCTTCTACATACATACACACGCACGATGCCAAGGTTTTGTGGCGTCAGGAAAATCCACACCGTTATTATGAGACAGGAAGTTCATTCACCCGAAGGCCCACCTGAAGGTTCGAGACGTCATACAACATCGAAAATATACAACAGCGTTAAAGTTTAGTTGTGTTCATTTTTCATCAAAATAATAAATCACTGATAAATTTCTCATTGGGGATATTTTCGAACGTAATCCTAAAAATCTATATCTTTTAGGAGACTCTAGATATAAACTACCCTTAATTTTGCATTTTTACATTCTCTACTACATATAGTGTAAGCACGGGAAATATTGCATTCCGCACAGAAATTCATACATTCCACCAGAAATACATGTTTTGAGGTGGCCTGAATCCAAATAAAACATTTTTGAAAACAAGTCTTTGTGTGTGTCTGCTGTGAACAGCATAACTCAACAACCAAAAGCCGTATAAATACCAAATTTGCTTTTCAGGTTCAATATTTTCCAAATATACCACACTAAGCTTTTCAACGAAATTTCCCTGTCACAAACTAACCTTTACATAGAATACTTTTAGAAAATTTTGATTTTCTAAAAAATGGCTCTAACGTCTTTAATTAAAATACCATATTGTATGAAAGATATTTACATGACAAAATGCATATCCTGAGTTTTCCTGGAATAGTCTATGAAGTCCTCTTCATTTGGAAAGAATTTCGTATAATCTTGTAGAACTGGTTAATATTAAGCGCTGGAGAAAACGTAACACACAAAAATGTAGATCTCCTTAAAATACAAAACTTACTATAAATAAGTCCGTTTTGTAGCATAAGTCGTTTTTGATATATCAGCTATTAAAGGTTCGAAATGTTCAATACTTATTCTTTTAAAGTCCATCGATTTTCAGTTGTTTCTCGTGATTGCATGGAAACAGTATGGAATTTCAAGACTAGCATATAGCGTCCAGTTTTTAGACATTTGACTATCGCTGTTCTCTTTGTATTTATAATGAAATGTTTAATGTAGCTATTCTTTCAAAGGTTTATTTGGATTAAATGTAGTAGATAAGCTTTAGTAAGAGTAGTTTGTGTACCCACTAATAAAGATAGAGGATAGAGAAATTCATGTGTTTGTATCACATCAGACTTTTTCAGCCAACTTTCGAATATTCGATATACGGCCTTCATTTTATGCGAAATTTCAATTCTCCACGTAGAGCCGTAGTCTAAAAATCATTCATATTTCGAGGGGTGTTCTTATAAGCTGTACTTAATTTTGTACTATTTTAACCAAATCTTAGAAGAAGTGTTCTTTAAACCTTTATATTTAATATAAAGATAAAATTATAATATAAATAAATACAAACACAGTTTCAGCAGGCACTTAATATAAACTACGTAATTTCTTACCAATATCAAGTATGAAATGTGCAGATAAATTTTATTCGAATGCATATGTGGTCTGGTGTTTAGAATGTAACTTCTAAGTTCAGGGCCCCGGATTCGGTTTCTGGTTGGAGCTGAATTTTTCTTTAACCAAAATTATTCCTTATCCTCCTTAGAGTCTTCAAACAATGTTACCTTTAACAATGTGTTAAACTCGGTTTAAGTTAACATTGCCATAACCCGGTGTTAAGGCATTTAACAAATGTTGGAAGTTGGAAAATGGCTGCCGCAAACCAAGCTGTTGATGAGAGTTTGCTTCATTTGCCATTTTTGAATGCCATTCCTAACTGAAGAGCAGTCGTGCATAATAATACATTTGAAAACCTGCAAAAGGAGGAATATTTAAGCAATAGATATCTTCCAAAGGGGTTCATGAGCATGGTCTTACGGGAAATACGAGAGGTTAGAATACTACAAACAGAAGCACATCGTTTTCTTACAATTGTTAATTGCTTTGAGATTTTATACTACTGTCAGTATTCATTTAATGGTAGGTGTTTATGTTGGCATTTCCAAAGTTACCGTTTCTGAGTTCACCCGGGAAGTTTGTCCCGTAAGAGACAGTATAGCGATAATAGTAAATGGGATATCACTGTCTCTATGTAACGCACATATTGCCATTAGCTTTGTTCCTTTTATACTCTTGCGCTGTTGCCAAGTTGCTAATAAGTAATAAGTGCTGTAAATATTCAATTGTTATAAATTCTAGCTTTTAACAGATTATTCTTCACAGAATATTTTTCTCTATCAGAATATTCTTTTTGGAGCATTTATAAATTTTTGCGGCAAAAATTTCTAAAAAAAAAAAAAGCTTTTCAATATAAGTCTGATATTTGCTGTTTCTATGCTTATCAAGCAGTAACTAATAATCTAAAGGGTAGAATGCAATGATATATTTTCTTAGCTAGAGTAAACTAGTGTGATACCTGCCAGTTTGAATTCTCTATCTTTAATAAGATGGGGGTTATAATTTTTAAATTAAATATTTTC
This sequence comes from Deroplatys truncata, assembly GCA_030765065.1. NCBI lineage: Eukaryota > Metazoa > Arthropoda > Insecta > Mantodea > Mantidae > Deroplatys > Deroplatys truncata. The sequence continues at coordinate 123,543,494 of CM060984.1, read as the reverse complement.
GGAAAATTCTGTACCTATACAGCAGAAAAGTCAACCAGCGAGAAACTTACCTTGTTATAGTTTACAACGGGGACCAATCGAGGGAAAATGTTGAAGAGGATTGGAGGTAGTTTTTAAAAGAAGCCTGAATCCTTCTCGCATTCATTGTGTATGACAAACAAAAGTCATCCATCTATTTAACTAATTGTAAGTAAGTGGGTACGTTTATAGTGTGAAGTGTTATGTATGTTATTTGTTTAACATTTTACGTGAATATTTATGGTTATGGAGGGAGAAGCTAGGACGAGACGAAATGTTGGTAAACTAATAGTAATAATAATAATAATAATAATAATAATGTGTTAGATTATTACTCAAGTAACATGTATGTTCGTAGTAAGGCAGTAATAGAAATAGCTAAAGCTACCCGGGTGTTCAGAAATAGTAATGTATAGGATAGAAAAGAAACGAATGAAAGGATCTCTAAGGACCCATAAAAAGAATGCAAAAGAGGACGGGGAAACAAAAACACACTACGTTAACGCAATATAATGGAATAGTTCAAAGCGGAGTGTGGCACATCGTCCATTATTTGCTGCTAGAAATCACATTGAATGTAATTTTGTCGAGGGTAAACAGTGATGATACCCTACCAAATTATAGGTTTTTTTCATGTTATATCTCCATATTTATTTGTTAAAGTATTTTTTATGCATGTAAAATCGTATTTAGAAGTACTAAATAAACGAAGTGGTGCAGGTGAAAATTAAATTTCTTACAATTGCCTTAAATGGCAGTGCACAAATTTCACTGTTTGGTTATGTATCATTCAGAAATGAAATTAAATTGGTAGATTGATCGCAGTTGGGCACCAGCGTACGTATAGTACATGTGGCAACAGTGCGCCCATTTAACCTGTACTGTCTTAAAAGGCGATATAAAAGTATATAGTAATTTTGCTCGGGTCTGCTTGAAGCTTAATCAGCGATAACGCACTTTCGTTCATTTAAGTTCAATGTAAAGTCCACTTTTAGTTTTAAATCGTTCTAAACGTTCTTCGCACCTGATATTTTTGGTGTTGCACTTTATGGGGATAAAATTGCCGCACTTTCTTACGGACCTTATATGTCCATTCCAATTAAATGACTCTGATTTTCTTCCAGTTTGCATCCATATCCTTAAATGTAAGACCGTAGGCTTTTTCGCACTTTATAACCCCGGTACACTTAATAACATTTCTATAATTAACGCTTTTCAAACGATGAAGCATATACTTCCTCTGCATCTGGATTTTTCAGTTGACATCGCGATTATAACCTCAAACAATCAGGAACATAATATGGCAATTATTGCCTATGAATCTAACTCGTTTTCTGCTTCTGACGCAGAGAGCGTTGCGATAGTTAGACAAAATTGCATCGGAGTCGTGTAGTTCGGTCACCGCCTTCTCCAAAGCAATCGTTCGTGTTGTCTTTGACATTAACAAGGCATTAGCCCACAATTTGCTGCAAAGTTTGATTAAATTAAATTGAGTTTTATTTACGGACGCTCTTTAACTACTATGGTTCTTAGCGTCCCATTCTATATTGGGCGTTAAAGACCAGAAATTTTGCCCAGAGGCATCTTTATCAGGTTTGAGATTCCCTTACCTGTCGTAAATCTCCGACACGGTACCACCTTCCTTTCCGAAGGAAGCCATGGTAAGGATTTTTACGTCCGAAAAAATCCATCGCCCTCCGCGGGTTTGAATCCGCGACCTCGGGAACTAGAGGCTAGCATGGTACCAGTAGACCATGGAGGAACGACGCAAAAGTTTAAATTTATGTTAAACTTTGAACATGATGTTAACAAACAAATATTAAGAGTATTTTTAACATGAGTTAAAATGTGCCTTAAACGTTTGTTTGTTTCAAGTTGCGACGGTATTCTTTGTTAAGCTTGTTAGCTCCACGTTGTGGTAGCCAATTTGCGATGGTATTAGTGTTTGTTTGAAAGAATGCTACTGTTTATCTGCCGCACGTATAAAATACAATTTGTCGCGGTCACTTCGTGTTATCTTTTACTGAGCGCCTGTTATTGTATTTAATTTTGGGTTCACTGTCCTCTGGCTAGCTATGATCTCTCGGTCAAGCACTTATCTTATACAGGTGTGTAAACGGAAAGGAGTTTTATCCAAAGATAACACTGATGAAAGAATTTGTTTTACACTTTTTATTGTCTTAACACATTATTCACTTTCACCTATTAATCGTGACACTCGCCAAACTGAAACTGTTATAATAACTTCTTTACTGCCCATTATTAATTCGCGAACTTCAACTTTTTGTGTAATTAACTTTACGACACTTGAGATTTTTCATAACTTTACTACGCGTAACCTGCGAATCGATAAACTATGCTATGTATTCACCATGACTGTTTCTGTTGAACTCAGCGACGTGTAATGCACAAATATTTCCGATGGACTGGAGCCGACGTGTAATGTACAAATGTTTCCGATGGACTGGAGACGACGTGTAATGTACAAATGTTTCCGATGGACTGGAGGGATCTACCTCTGACTTAGCCCGTTTTTTTTTTCCCACACCCCGATATACCTAAAGATTATAACCGAGCTGCTATTGGTTAATAAAACGCGCCAACATTAGCGTCTATTTTTATATCCAATGAAAATTACGAAAACATATGCTCTAGGGAAAATGTTCCCGCAAATTCCTAAGAAAAACGCGCCAATATTACGTCATTTGCTCGTCTTTAATAATGATAAACAGCTCACCCCCTCGCTACATTATTGCACGCTATTATTGTCAGTTTCAGTAAGGCCGTGTAAACCCACTTCTCAACAATGCTTACAATCATCAAACATCTCAAATCAATGTCACACAATAATGCATATTCACACTATAATCACTCTTTACATTTACATAATTTATGCTACAAATTACTGCGTCAAAGTGCTATTTTTAATTTTATTTTTTGAGATGCGTCAGTGTTGAAGCGCAATATACGCTAGTATTTTTACTTTCCATATAGGTTGGGTACCTAAAGCAGAGGAAGTACTGTAATGGACTCAAAACATTAGGTATCAAATTTTAGCGGAAATAGTTTTTGGGGTGCATTGAATAATAAGGAGGCATTAAAAATCAGTGTTTATTTCACTTTGTCAGCCTATCAATTAATACCTAAGTCAAAATCGGATAACTTTTATATTTCATACTTGAATCAGCTGGCGTTTTCAAATGTCAGGGGAATATTTTTCGAAAATTCGCCCCACCGCAAGTAAATCTTTACATGGTAAATGGATCATTATTTTCAAAATAGCTTTTAATGATTTTGATTAAAACTTTAGATAATTGTAACAACGTATAGAACACAGACTGGAAGGAATATAGAGGTTTTTCTTTAATTCAGAGATTATATAGATAGACTCCTATGTTTCATGAATTTTTAGAAAAGTAGTTTGAAAGGCAGGATGTTTGGCATCAGCAAGCTTTCGTTTTCAGCTGATTGGAAAGTCGCACTTGATGCGTAAGGGCAGGCAGAGTAGAATGTGCGCTGTCATCCAATGCCGCTGCGAGTGTGTTACTGTATTACTTTGTTAGTGTGTTTAGTTTAGCAAGACTTGTTTTAAAATTAAATTAAATTGAGTTTCATTTATGGACGCTTTTTAACTGCTAGGTCCTTAGCGCCCCATTCTATACTGGGCGTGAAAGACCGCTAATTTGTCTCTGAAGCCTCTTCATCAGGCTTGAGGCTCTTTTACGTGCCAAATCTACGACACGGGATCACCACTTCTCTTCCGAAGGAAGCTATGCTAAGACTTGTATTCTGTATATTTTCAGCGAATTCCTTAATGTTAAAGAAAATATCTAAAACAGAAACAGGTTTATTCAGTTTTGAACGACTAAATGTGAACTTGTTATATATTTAATGCGTAGAACAAAATGGACACAGTAATTTACAAATATGAGATACAAAAAGTTCAGGTTCTTAGATACGCACCTGATGTTTCAGGGAGAATAAATGAAAGTAAAATGGAGATTTTAAGGAAATGCAATAAAACACAGTAAATTATTTTATTTATACATTTCATAAGGGAGGGTAACAAATAAGCTTGTTTTATTTAGTTTAAATGTTTCAATAAAAGGAAATAAAAACGATGTACATGTTGGTAACGTGGTTTCTACGGAAGTTACAAATGCATGATAGCGAGCCAATTTGAGGTGTGTGTGTGTGTGTGTGTGTGTGTGTGTGTGTGTGTGTGTGTGCGTGCGTGCGTGCGTGCGTGTGTGTGTGAGATAAGCTATTCAGCCACTGCTGTTTTAACGTTGCAACTTCTTCGTAAAACTATTTGTACAAAAATGAACTAATTAAATTGCAGTGAAACGTGCATCAGGTGTTGTGTGTGTTAATAATAAAGTTTAAAGTTTAATTACTTATGGTTTTTTATTTAATTTATTTATTTATGCCTCGGCTGCGTCAGTGATATCTGGTAGAGCAAGTATCTCTAAATAGGGGTGGTACGGCTGCAGAATAATTTTACACGTATAACAACAATTGTAGTTGTAAATTCTAACTACATTATTAATTATCGGTAGTTGAATAATATATACATATCAGATAACAATTTACTGACGTATCTAAGTATGGAGCTGTGAGATGTTCCTGACTACTTTTTAAAGATCAAAATTTAGCTTTTTTCGCACTGCACTAAATTCTCACATCTGCCCACTGGACTGAACTGAACTGCTTGGACTCGCTTCTTAGCGTCCACAGCTTAAAATTTCAAATTTAATCTTCCTAATTTCTGGTTGGCTAAGCCTACTCTAGTAGAACACCCTTAGTGAGATTTTGACTGGCTTTCTGCAACCACGTGACAATTTACAAACTTTTTGGACGTTGCAACAGTATTTTTCTATCGCCTTATGGTACCTAACCTTCTTAGCTTTCTAAGTTACCGCTCTCTCTCAAGATTACATCTTATTGTTGGCTACTGTTAGGTTTCCATTTTATGACCCTGTTTGCTATTAAAGGCAGCTTGGTTTTACCCTCATAGCTCCTGCGTTACTAAACTAAGAAATACATTCATGTGCTAATTTATACATATATACACACAATAAATACACATAATAAAGTGGCTGAAATATATATTTATAGTAATTATTGATGTTTATAAGCAGGTTATTATTTTTATATTGCACAATAAAATTATATCAGTCATACAATAAAAAAAACGCGTAACCTTTGAAGTTTCTAATCCTTGTTAACTTGTTATATCGACACTTTGTGTCTGTTAATTTTATATTCCTTTCTTTGAATTTAATTCCAGTCAGGTTGGCTATTAAGTGTCCTTCAAACCTGGGATTTTCCAGGCTGTTTTACATTTCCTTGCTTTTTGTGAAATGCGGTAAGTATTAAGGTCTTGTTGCATTCACAGAGCGAGATGCCTCCAAGGTAACATGTGAGTCTCGCATTCGGGAGGTCCCGGGTTCGATTTCCGTCAACCGTCCACTCTAACCTTGTGTTTTTATGGTTTTCCTGCTCAGTAGGCGATGCTGGGGTGGTTTCTCATGTACAACGATTTCCTTTCTATAATTTCCTTTCATTCCCTTTCCTTCGCATATTTCAGGTGTGTTTCGTGACTTACGGCAGTGCCGAACAGATGGCGCGGATGTCTGCTCAAAGGAAAGAGTACTCACGTGTACACTAAAGGGCTCATTTTGTCGTTCATCGCCCTCTCTTAGGCAGCTCAAGTAGTGCGACGGGTGTGCGAGCCTGGAACTTTTAGGAACTTCCACTCCCACGCGTTTCTGTTGTCTTATCTGCCTGCGACCTGAAGCCTCCTGTAGTTCCTTCACTTCAACCGTTTCCCTTGGGCTGGGGTTTTAATCTGAGGTCAAGTGCGCGAGGTGTCTCCCTCCGCTGTATAACCCATACCTATATCTATCTCAGATACGCTTCCACGACCCAAAGAGTACTTTTAAAAGCAGCATATTCTGAATGATTTGCTAATAGGATTCAGATGGTTCCTTCTTGAAGCTCTTCTTTTATTACATATGCTGAGAGTGCTTGAATCCAAAACGTTTTTTTTGGTCATATCTACCAGCCCATCGACATTATCTGATCATTTTTTTACATCCATATCTATTGCAATCGACGAGTCCATTTCGAACAGTCAGTATGATTTGCGTTTAAATGCGAAATTAGTTATAAACAGAGATCGATTTTTTTACGTGCTGTGCGAGAGGTCCCGAGTTCGATTCTCGGTTTGGGGTGAGAATTGTTTCTAGCCAAGATTATTCCCTATCCTCCCCAGAGTCTGGAAGTATGAATGACAGTGTGAATGGGCGTGTGGCCTAATGATTGAAATACTCTTCTTCTTTATCTGTTTAACCTCCTCATATGTAGGACTTACACCCCTCAGGACTTACAGGCGGGTGCCCGGGGTCAGAGGCCCGTCGAGGAGCAGACACTCGTGGATCGAACAGAATATCCAGGATGGGTGATCAGCCCGATGCCTGGTATGGAAGGAAGAAAGTAGATGAAACGAAATGATGGTGAAATGGATGAAAGGAAAGGTAATGATGGAGCAGTTGGTGGAATGAATGGCGGGGGAAACCGGAGAACCCGGAGAAAACCCGCCCAGACGCCGCTTTGTCCACCACAAATCCCACATGCGGGTCCCTGGGATTGAACCCGGGCTGCCTCGGTGAGAGGCGAGCAGTCTAACTACTCGTCCACGGCGCCGCCGATTGAAATACTCAAAGTGCAAAAAGCCCAGCGAAAAGCGAATACGAGTTAACACCATTGCCTTAGGCAATAAGTTCCAAAGGAAAGGCCGCCGATAAGACCAATTTAGTTTTAAGGGGGTATAAATGGAACTAAAAGAGAGAGAGAGAGAGAGAGAGAGAGAGGGAGAGAGAGAAAATGAGATCGATTTGGATTCCCCACTCTTTCACCAGAGTTTTACTGTAGTAGAAATAACTTATACAGAATGGGTGTCAAACTATTGTGATTTGAAATTCTGCTAAGTATCTATAGAGAGAAGGGAATTGCATTTATTTGTCGCATAGATCTTTATTTGCATGCAAATACCGGTATATATTCGACCTAATTTACCTCTCCAGCAGCTGCGGATTTGGTATTACATTCTAAGTGAATCTGAATCTATATAACTTTAGATGTCATAATGAGCAGAAAAATGGACTAACCAATTTGGTGCTGCGTGATTAAATTGTTTAGACTAAAATACATGCACATTTCTATGGCAAAGTCTGGGAATGGCTTCTGAAGGCCACGTCGCGGTTTTAAATGTCACATTTTCTTCTGAATAGTTGTGCATGTAGTGTATGGTCTGTAATCTTCAAACATCTTGGGAAGTTCCGTTTCGCTTGCTAAAGTTTAAACGGGAGCTTTCTTTCAAAAACGAAGTACTTAGAACATCTGAGTCAGGGGCATATGAGAGAGTGCATTTGAGGAGGGGGTTGTGTTGGAACCGGAATAACGGAAACGTACGAAGTCAGTCGTCTTCAATTCCTGGTCACTTTGAGATTTAGCCATGTGAAGGGGATTCCAACTGGATCACTGAACAGGATATATTGACTAAATAAAGGATTCGACAGGAGTTTGCCACAAAGGCAAACAGGAGTTGCCAGAGGCTATGCTCCCCAGCCAGAACTCCACCAATTCATGTGTGTTAAGCATTAGATTACGATCAGAAGTTTCACTTTCACTTCACTCCAACTACAGAGGTGCTCTGTAACCATCTACTATCTACTTGTGACTATAATAAAATGAGGTATTGAGCAGTTTAATCAGTGTTACCAACTGATTAAATTCCCTGTCTTCCGTCATATACTATTGTTTTAATGTATATGGTATTTTTATTTGCCTGTTTATTAAGGGTACAATGTGGTTTACTAAACCTACAAGTATAAAATAGCTACGGAAAACATAAATGACACTACAGTCAAGGCAGTATTTTATATCACAACATTCTCTGAATGCCAGAGTAATTCTAGAGTAAATTACAAAATAATTCTTTAACCAGCTTTTTGTGCGCAATGCGTATATACATACTTTTATATGCTTGTTAATTATAAGGACTTGTTAGCAAATAAGATTGTGCTGCCTAACTAAAACTGAAAATAGAAAGTTGGGTAACAATAAACCAAGGGGGTGGATTATTTGTCACCAAGAAGAGAAAGTCGGAATTGAGGTCACAGGGTAGCGTGTCGTTTTTAGTAATGGAGGGAATATCTTCCCTAGAGTATGTGTGTCACTAGTAATGATTGGCTGACCAAAAGAGACGCTAAAGTTGGCAATTTGGTAACCAATAAGAATTAATTTAAAATGTTTAGGCAGTTCGAGATGAAAGAGTATATATTCTCGAGCCATGAGGAAGTGTCACACAGTTTGAAGAATATCTCACGAGGTACACGTCGCAGGGTTAGAAGTATGCGAAGTAATTGATGCGAGGCAACTCAAAGGGGACTGTAGTTACGTTTAGAAATAAAACAGTTTCAGTCAGGCATGTAGAAAAATTAAATATGTCAATTATTACTTAAAACTAACGTGACGGCAATAAACATCCAGATTCAGATATTCTAAACCAGTGTAATTTTTTTAGCAACAACTCCTTTCCGTTTACACACCCTGCTTAGAGATACGTGCTCGACTGAATTACAATGCTAGCCGGAGGACAAAGAACCCAAATTTAAAAATAATTAAACAATAAGCGCCCTACAAATAAAGATAACAAGGGTCACCGAAATCCTGCGACAAAGTGTTTCATTGTTACGGTTTAGGGTATCTGGGGAGTTTATGCCCCATGCGTACTTCTCCAGATTGAACTAGAATATCAGTGAACAAACGCGTTTGATAATTGATGAAATGGTGGAGAACAACGTAGACATTGTAGAGTTTCAAAGAAATTAAGGAATTAGCAAAATAAATATGTACCACTCTTTGGAATTCCACATTTACAACCGCCCGTCACGAAAAACCCCCTATAGTTTAAGAGACATTAACGGTAAAATTAAGCTAAGACTGAAGTTTCTACGCTGAGATCCATGGAAGCACTTCTGGTGTATACTTGTTACTCATCGCATGAAAAGCGTCCTAGAATTTCTAGAACAGCGAAAGATCAAGACTCGTACAATGTCAACGATGAACCTTGATGTTCCATGGCTTATACTACAGCCACGACTTTGTGTTTGAGTTTACAGCAGAAAATGTATCACTGAAATGAACTTTGATTAGAATTAAACTGTAATGTTATAATTTTCACACAACCTTAAATGATTATTTGCATGTGTTAATAATTGCCTAAGTTTTACTTGAAAAAATGTAAGGAATGTTTGTTTAGACTACTTTCAATTACATGCAGTTTCAAAGTTATGTTTATTTTTCAAGCGAGGGGTCAAAAGGATCCATCAGAAACATAGAAGAGTTTAGATTGTCAGCGTTCTGGTTTCTCAACCTAGAGGTCTCGGGTTCGATTCACGGCTGGGTGAGGATATTTTTCTTTAATGTTTAGTCAGAATTTTTCCTTACCTTCCGCGGAGTCTGTAAGTATGCATCAGCAGTAAATGTGAGTGTGCTTCAAGTTAGAAATGATTAAAAACCCAACGTTAAAGGGACCTACAGTCTGTTCTTTCTTATGTTAATCCCCGATATGATCATAGAGCATAAGGGGGGCTATATGAAACAATTAGAAAACAAAACATTTGATGTGATATATTCACATGACTTTCTCTACCCTCTATCATTTATTAAGGGTATACAAACTATACTCTAAAGCTATTTTTCTACCCCATTTTAAACCTTTGCAGAAATGGCTACATTACACATTTCGTTAGGATACAAAGAGAGATACTGGAATAGTTAAGAACTGGTCGCTATATGCTGACTCTAAAATTCCGTAATGTTTCCATGCAATCGTGAGAGACAACTGAATGTTGATAGGACTTTAAAGAATGACAAAGTAGTAAAAAATGCGAAACTTTAATAAGAATATCTCAGATACGACTTAAGCCACAAAACTTATTTGAAATAAATTGTGTGTTTTAAACAGATCTACATTCTTTGTGTAGTACGTTTTCGTCTATCACTTAATGTTTACCAGTTATACAAGATTATACAAAATTCCTTCCAATAAAGAGGACTTAATAAGCTGTTCTCAGAAAATTCAAGATACATATATTATTTATTTCCATATACTTCTTTAATGTATGGCATTTTAATCAAAATTGTTAGAGCAATATTTTAGAAAATCAAAAATTTCTAAAAATTGTTCCATGTAAAGGATAGTTTGTGGTGGAGGGATTTTCTTAGAAATCTTCGTGTCGCATATGTGGAAGATACTGAACCTAAATACCAAGTTTGGTATTTTTGAGTTATACTGCTCACAGACACAGACTGACCTTTTTCTAAAAATGCTCTTTTGGATTCAGGGGGCATTGTATTTCTGGTGAAATCACGATATCTAATTTTTGGGTGAAATGCAATACCTTCTCTATCTACTATGTACCTGGTAAAGAAAATAAAAACTTGAGATAACTGTATGACGGTGCACGTAAAATGCAGTAAATAGAGCGCTAATGTAGACGACGACATGATGGCGGGCTGAGGACAACCCGAAGGTGTGATAGGCGTGTACCTGCTCTAATTAGGGGTTTAAAACGTAGTGGCGGGATGTGGGGTTTATAGGGTGTCTGGTAAATTTTATGTAGGGGAGTGAATGGACGTAGCAAGTTATGTTCCTCAACGGTTGCCGGTCATGGTGCAACGGCCCTTGTGCACCGCTGGTGTGAAGTGATTTCCCAAACTTTTGATGTAGGTGTTGTAATTTTAGAAAGTCCAAGCTACTCGTTGAAGGATTATATAGGAGCTCAGTCTTAGCTGCTATTGGAAGTGCTCCGTTGTTAGCGGATGTGCCTGCATGCCATGCGGGGAAGCCGGTGATGCCCCAAGCGGCGTGTTCTGGGGTTGTAATCCCCAAGAGGCCAAACGAGGGCGCTCCGATGGTGTGGGAACTGATCGTAGAATTTTGCGGCCCGGCGCCTAATTTCATCCTTTACGTAGGGAAAGAGATGAGGCTTCCTGAAGCAGTCTTACGGGAAATGAACGGTATACAGAATAGATAGCCCGAAGGTCCCTATTCTGCACCCGTCTGCGGCCATGCCCCAAATCTCGCAGGCGTAAAGCAGGACGGGGATTATAAGCGTTCGAAAAACGTGTAGCTTAAGCGGGACAGGCATCTGCATGGGGTACAATTAAGCCGTAGCTCCAGTGGCCCGATGCGCGTGGTCTTGGACGTGACCCTGAAAGTTAGGCCTCTATCTAGCTTAACTCCCAAGTACGTGATGGCATTTGTCCGTTCTGTCCTCCTGAGATAGGTGAATGTGGGGAAGTTTGCGGGAAAGCGGCGTTTGGTAAAGAGAATTGGCGTGGCTTTTTACCGGATTAATGGATAATCGTCAAATCCTGCACCACTCTTGGAGGAGGCCGAGGTGTGTCTGAATGAGGTTGAAGGATCTGTGTGGGTTTTTATCTGTACAATACAGGAGCACGTCGTCTGCGTATGTGCCATATTGACGTGCTGCTCTGTAGGAAGGTAGGCCACATACACTTAAAAAGCTTGGGGGATAACACAGAACCTTCGGGGACTCATCCTCATATTGGCCTTTGTGTTGATTTGTGTCCCGCAACTGAATCCGCAAAAGTGCGGCGTTTAAGATATGTATGTACAGTGAGCCAAAAGACTCCGAAACGCCTGCGCCCTCGGCGCTCGTTGCCGTCTGCTGCTATCATAGAAAGGCGCGGCTGAAACCATGCAACATCTACTTTTAAAGGCCTCACTTACCAACTTCATGAAAGGAAATGCTGAAACTGGCCTTCGTCGTTGTTCGTGCATTTTTGGCACCTCTTTAGGAAACTATCCACCATGGAATTTTTGGAGCAAATTTTCCAAACGATGGGCGATGTCTAATGTTTTTTCGGTAAGAACCGAACGCCGTCTTTTAGATTTCTTAGCCTGAACAGTTCCTGTAGCCTGAAATTTACTGTAAAGTTCATGGATTGTTGTACGCCCTGGAGCTTTTATACCTGGAAATCTTTCTACAAATCGTACTTTCACTTGGCGAGCTGACCTAGTTCACAAAGTCGATGATAATCTGATGGAACTTGTTGAATGCTTTGAACATGTAATACATAACTGCAGAATGGGAAGACGATAACTGAATTACAAGGTTTTTTGGGCTTTATATGCAACTCAGAACAATTTCTCGTGGGTTTAATTTTAGTGATTTTTGTTATAGTTGAGGTTCTTTTTTTACTTTATTAAAACGAAAAGCTTTGAATTGACACATACAAATCATAAATAAATACACACTGTGCAGTAGAAAACATATACTGAGTCATAATATACTTTGTGACTAATTACAGGACAATATAATAAATAACTCGTAATAACTGAACTACATCACATTACCGTCAACTCAAAGCTGCACTTTACACTGCAGAGCTAAATCACAACAGCGTGACTTTGTTTATAGCAGTAGCGCGTTATCATGTTTTTATCATATTTCCACACGCCCAGTGGAAAAACACCGCGCAGTCGGTAATATTATTCATAAAATACCCCTCCGAGGTAACTTTTGTGTACAAAACAAACCCGCACACTCTGGAGGAATTAAAACAAAATATCCGCCAGGAAATTTCTCAACGTAAACTACGGCGAGTGATGGATATTTTCCTAAAGAGGTGCCAAAAATATATGGACAACGACGGTGGCCAGTTTCAGCATTTCCTTTCGTAAAGTGGTAAGTAGTTTTAAAAATACTGTATGGTTTCATCCGCGCCTTTCTATGACAGCGGCAGAACGGCAACGAGCGCTGAGGACGCGGACAGGAAAACACCGCTCAGGCGGTTTGGAGTCTTTTGGCTCACTCTGTAGTGGTTGAATTATGTGTTTAGTGAGCTCTAGTGGATGAGCTTCAGGAGAAGACCCGCATGCCAGGTCGTCGAGAAGGCGGTGTAAGCCCTGTCCTGGTATCCCAGGCCAACAGCCTTCACCACACTCAGCAACTGACGGGGGGTCGAGTGTCCAGGACGGAAGCTGAACTGGTGTGCTGGGATGTCTTGAATGTCTCCCAAATTGGGAGACAAGCGGGCTAAAATCCTCCCAAAGACCTTCGAGAGGGCAGAGAGGAGGCTTATGTATCTGTAGTTGGCAGGATGAACGGATCTTTTCCCGGCTTCAAAATGCAGATCATCCGAGCCTCCCTCCACTCGCGTGGAAAGTGGCCCGCTAATGTAGATATAGCACGACTCCTTTAAATACTTTCCTGCTGAATACCTTGGCTATTGACAGTAAACGAGAACTGAAGTCTAGGTGATTCTTTTATGTCGGTCATATCACAACGCCTCTGTTAGGAGATACCTCGTGGCTGTGTGGCGGACAGTTAGTCTCCTAGGATTTTATAATTTTTTAGAAGCAAGGCCTAAAAGTATATGTTACACAGTGCACACGAGCACTAGTGCGATAATCCTTTGTATTTGCACAAGTTTAATAACTCGACTTGGTTTGTTAGCTTTTACTTTTCATTATTTCTGTTTACATGATTAATTTCTCATTGCGCTCGCATTACCTGTTCACAATACAAATCGCCATACTTCAATTTATCACAATTCTTTGTAGAGTTAATCTATACGTTATATTGGCAGCCTTTTGCTTTCTTTGGTATAGGAAGCTATTACTTTCTCTACTACGTATATTAAGTAGGGGAAGTATTGTATTCCACCCAAAAATTCGATACCGAGATTTCACCGGAAATAAATGTTTTGAGACCACCTGAATCCAAAAAAAAGCATTTTTGGAAACATGTACGTGTGTGTGTGTGTGTGTGTCTGTGAACAGCATAACTCAGAAACAGACAGTCGGATAAACACCAAACTTGGTATTTATGTTCAGTATCTTACAAAGATGCGACACGACGGTTTTCAATAAAATCCCCCCACGCCAGACTACCCTTTACATGGAAAATTTTAATCTAACGATTTTGATTAAAATATCATATGTTTAAGATATTTTCATGACAAATGAAACGTATATCTCGAATTTTCCAAAAGTATTCTTCATTGTGAACGACTTTTGCATAACTGTTAAACCATAAGAGATAGACAAAATTTTACTACACAAAAAATGTAGATCGCGTTAAAATACACAATTTATGTCATATACATTTTTTTATTGACTGAACCATTTTCGAGATATTGCTTGTTATTGCCTTAAATTTTTTCATTTTTTTTCTTCGTAATGCAAAGAGAATGAAATACTTCACATAGCAACCAGCTCTTAAAATATTTGACTATCGCTTAAAGCCTCCCAATTCCCCTTGCATCTACAAGAAAATTAGCTATAAGATTAACATCTCGATATCTCGATCAACATGAAACATATGGAGAAAAAGCGTTTGTAAGAATAGTTTGTACAAGAGTAGAGAAAGTCATGTGAGTGGAACACATCAGATTTTTTTTATCTACGATAACCTTAAAAAATATTAAATGGCGGAAATTATGAATTCAGAAGAAACTGAAATGCAAGAGGCAGGTGAATTTACAGAAGCAACAAAAAGTATAGCACTAGAAGCACTTGTCAAAAAAAATTCCGAAAGCAATATGATATAGCATTTAATCGCTTCATTAGCTGGTGTAAGGAAAACACAGTAATTTCACTGAAAAAGAACTGCTAGCAAATGAACAAAACAACAAAACATCAGACATTTCGCTTTTTTAACGCCATTTCTCTTGTTTCAAGAACCATTTTCTAAATGCGATTTCTCTTAGTTTCGGGAATCAATATAATATTATTGATATTTTACAAATTCGAGGGCTGTCTAAAAAATAGTATATGCCACACGTGTTAAAAAAAATTGGTTTTTATTTTACTCGTAGACCTTCGTTTAGCAAACATTCCTACTACCAAAATAAAACATTACTTTTATCCCTCGTATCATAAGCTACTATTATCTTCAAATAAAGTAGAAATATACTAGAGTATTCTGCACAAAAATAGTTTACCTTCATCAGGTCATTCCATAACTATCCATATTATTTCTACCAACATACAACATTTCTTTGGCAGTGCGTTTTGTTTTCTGTAAAGTTCGATTACACAAAAGCGTTGCACAGCTAGACTTTCTAAGGGGAAACATTATTTTTCAGAGACTATTTCCATGTAGTATACCATTTGAGCGTACAAAAGTCTGTTGTACTTACCGTTCTGCTCTGCGATTTTAGGTAATTCTGTAAAAAGAGAAATCGAAATGAGTGAGCACATAGATCACAAATTTTGGTTTGAGTCTGTTAACCAACTGCTATGCGGGGTCCAGATGGACCCGTATTAAAATTTTTAGTTTTTTTGAGTGAAATATCTGATTTAGAATTTTAAATTTTTGTATGTGTTACAAATTTAATCAGCTTTATTACCATAAAGTAGTTGTGTAAAATATTCAATAAATACAAATGTAAAAAAATAAAATACAACTTGAGGTTCACTTGGAACTTACATAGCAGTTCATGTCTCTTAAATTTTCTTGAGAGTTTTAAGTTGGCGGCCTTATGTATTTTAATTATTCTAGCATGCATTGTTGGTTTGAAATTGTGTTGAAACAGTTCAGTACTTTCTTAGTGTGCATTGTAAGGTGTAGTAATGTCAAAACAGAAGGATAAAGCTTTTGATTTAAATAATCCTAAGGATTTAGAGAAATTTATGCGAATAATAAATGATAGCAATGATGAAGATGAAATAGATGCTGAAAGTTCGGATTCAGAGAATGAGGATACTTTAGAACGAGAAGAGGAAACTCCAGACATACAAGAATGCGGAAATGACAATAAAAATAGAAGGACAAAGACAATGAGCACAACAATGTTGAGTGCATCATTGCTAAAAGTGGCATAGTATGGTCGGCTGACCCGCCAAAAACAACTCGACGACTGCGCACAATATAATTAATTACTGTGCCTCCCGGTTTGACCACCTCATCTCAAGGTATTCAGTCGGTGAGCGAAGCTTTCAAATTATTCATTGATGAACATGTGGTACAAAAAGGATGATGGATGGAATGCAAAATACCCGAATAAACAACAACAGTGACTGCTATAAATACTGATGGAATATATACCTTTTTAGGCATTCTCATCACAAGAGGCAGGCTGGGATCCCTGAAAGTTTAAAGGGAGTTTGTAGAATTTCTGTGGACTGCAGATCCACTCTACAAGAGAGACGTTTTCCTTGCCATAATGTCTAGAATTAGGTTTCAGTAGTTTCATTTATTAAATTTGGCGATATAAATACAAGGGCCGAACGAAACGGAACTGATAAATTAGCAGCAATTAGAGTTATTTTTGAATTTTTTGTTACCCGTTGCATATCCAACCATAACCCTGATTCGCGTGTAACTGTGGACGAACAACTTGTTTCCTTCAGAGGATGCTGTCCATTTAGAGTGTATATGAAATCGAAGCCGGAAAAATACTTCATAAAAATCTGGGCCATGGCTAATGTGAACTCAACATATTGTATAAACTCACAAGTTTATACCGAAACATTGGGAAATTCAAGTGAAAAGAACCACGGATAAGTTGCACTCGACCTAACGAACTGTCTTCAAGGAGGTCATGGTGTTACAACACAGAACTTCTTTACCTCTGTTCCTCTTGCACAAGAACTTTATAAGAAGAATCTCTGTGGTACCCACAGAAAGAGCTAAGCAGATATTCCTAAAGCTATGCTTCCTAATGCATACAGACAAGTGGAGTCCCCAACTTTTGCCTTCAAAGATGAACTTGGATGAATAATAGTATCCTATGCCTCCAAAAGAAAGCAGGCTGTAATTTTTAAGTACTGAGCACCACGACAAGAGAATTGAAAATGAAAAACAAAACCATAAACCATATATAATGCTCCATTATAATCTAACAAGAGGCGGTGTGGATACAATGGACAAAATGATCGGCGGGTATTCCACAAATCGCACAAGAATCGTATGTTCTGTTCATGAACTTGATTGACATACCATCCCCAAATACGTTCGTATTATGAAAGACAAAGACCCTACGTGGAAAGCAAATTCTTCAGACCGTAGAAGATGTTTTCTTCTACAACTAGGAAAGAAGCTGGTAATTCCATATGTGAAGAAGAGGATATAAGCTCCAGTCGGCCTGTACAAAGTTATTACAGATGCCATTATAAATCTGATCCCGAAAGAGAAGAATGCAGGAGAACCACTGAAACTAAAAGGCCTTTGTTAGTTATGTCCAAGAAAAAATTATAGAAAATCTAGAACACAGTGTGAGAGTTGCAAGAAATATCATTTGCGATACTCACTACACAAAATTGCAGAGAGTAGTGTATCTTGGATGTTACACTTAGTGAACATGAATTGTGAAACTCCATGTAAAAAGCTTAAACGGTACTGGTAGTACATTACAAAAAATGTTAAAATGTAGTTGTGAATCCCAGTGGAAAATAAAGCATAAAATAAAGTAATAAATAAAACAAGTTATTTCATCTAATGCGATAGTGCTGTGAAAAAATAAATTGTAATTTGTAATGGGGTTCTTTGAGAATACTAATTTTGAGGTAAATGTTGGTAAAAAATGTTGAGACATCAGAATTTCTGTTTTAAAATCATTTTATTTGATCTAAGTAGAACAAGCATAAGATAATTATATTGTGTTAATTCGAGTTTTCCGCCTGAGGTTCACTTGGACCCTCGCAGTGGTTTAAGGGGGTACAACAGCATAACAGTCTGAAGTTTAATATGAGTAAGTAATTTACGAACTGAAGGAGGCTCAACAATCAAAGCGTTGATGATAACGATAGCTGCGACGTTGTTGTTGATCATTATTTGTGTCGACATAATACTCAGACACATCCCTGAAACTACCATTACGAATATTTCTGAAACGATATTGCTTTTCATATTCTGTTCTCCTTCATTTTCTCAAAGAACTGAAGGTCAGACATCGGATCATAAATAGCTGCTACACAAATATTCCACAATTATTAGAAAATATATTAACTGCTCTATCAGGCTAGATATCTAGATATTCCTTCCTATCACAACAAATTATGCTTTTTGGTAATTTTGAAGCATAACGTTCACAAGGTATCATTAAAATTTAGTACCAGCTGCAGTTTTAAGTTCACACTAAGGATGAAAGTTAAAGTAATCTTCGATTAGGGAATTAAAAGATATTAATCTGCAAGCTAAAGATTTACGGTGAAAGTATTTGTCTCCAGTTTAAGAAATTCTAGCAGCAAAACTAAATCAAGAAAAAATCATTTTTAATATCCTAAAAGAACAAACGATATTGAATGCTCTGGTGTTTTTCCAGATTAAAAATTAAACTGAGTTTTATTTATGCACGCTCTTTAACTGCTGTGGTCCTTAGCGTCCCATTCTATATTGGGCTTGAAAGACCGGTAATTTTGCTCAGAGGTCTCTTTATCAGGCTTGAGGTTCTTTTACGTGCCGTAAACCTACGACACGGGACTACCGGCTTTACTTCCTTTCCGAAGGAAGCCATGCTAAGGATTTTTACGTCCGAAAAAAATCCATTGCCCTCCTCTGGGTTTGAACCCGCGACCTCGGGAACTGGAAGCTACCATGGTAATCACTACACCACGTAGGACGATGTGTTCCCAGATATTTATTTGGTAACTTTTATACTTTTTTAAAAATGTAACCGATTTTTCAGGGTTTTTTTTTGTGGTATTCACAAAATTATTTTATATGCATTGAGCAGCGCTTTTTTGTACGCTGCAGATAACCTAACGGCCTTGGTTTGGTTCTCTGATCGTCAGTCTATGCACCTAAAACAAATGGACATGGGAGAAGTTCCTTGGCTTCAATCCCGGCACTCTTCCCCGTCTACGCAAATGAACGATTTTTAACTCAACAGCAGAAGAACCCGCAGCTCTGGTCGCATTGTTCTTGGTTAGACTAGGAGTTCTAATCCATCACGAAAGACTTCCACCTCGCTAATAAGAAATTGGTTTTTAGCTTGATAAGCGATGAAAATATATCGCAAAGAAAACAAACATGAAAGGAAAGTTTTTCTGGATATATATGGAGATTGAAAGAATAACGCAAAGATTCTCGCAAGTTCCATCGTGTAGAGGAAGAGAGTATTTAGAATATATGAATATTAGAGTTAGATGGTTTAAAATTGACATACAAATAGTTACAATAAAAGAAATGCATTGTATATCCTGTATACAATTTACAGCTCCTTTAAACAAAAACACACACACACGCACCAAAAAAAAAGGGGGAATTTAAGAGTAAATAAGAATAAAAAGTGAGCACAAGAATTAGTAAGCGCTTTCAAATTTTTCTCAATAACGTCTGTAGACCTGGAAAGGTTCTCCTCAGCAAAATATTAACTTAAAGTTAGCATGCGTAGCGCATATTTTCGAAATTGTAGAGCATATCTTAAACTTTTGACAGCATAAATGCATGCATATTTTATATATGTAGCGCATGCAAATCCGATGTCTATTGATAACCTATGGCAAGCTTTGGCCTGTTCCGCTCTCAGAATTCATCTTCCCATCATCTCCTATGCCGTCCCATATCTCCCTCTGATCCTGTGGCTTGTATAGTAGTACTTGTTTTGTTTATCAAGAAGAGGTTATTCTTAAAATATGCTCATTTTATTTTTGCTTGTAAATGTATATCTTAAGATTCTGTAGATTTATTATTTGGGATATGACCTTTCATAGTACAACCTGCAACATAACTGAGGCATTTCATTTATGCTGTTTCTATTAATCCTGTATGTGATCTATTCATGGCCTAGTATTCTGCTGCATATATTCTCATTTCAAGTACTAGGGCAAAATGAATTGTGATGTTTATATTTATGAAAAATAAAGGTTTAGTGTTGATTCATAAACCACTGGCCAGCAATTAATAAACCCATGAGCAATGTTTGAGTAATGTCTGAATGAAATAAGCTAAGAAAACTTTGGAGGGAAAAATAGCCATAGATATAACTAGGGTTGCAACCTTTGTTAATCGAAATTCCTAACGGAAAGATAAGAAGTCATTCTCTTTACTAGATAATTTTGTCAATCTTTTAGACTGGAAAATATCTTCATGTTTTAGAAATGGATAAGAACAGTGATGTTCGAAACAATGGAACATAATTATGCTGTTACCTCCTAATTCTGCACAATAGGGTTAACTATTTTAGGAGTAGGTAATAATGTTTCAAACCTTCACTTGTGAAGCATATATCTGAACGACTTTTAGTGCATCGTATTTCACTTACTACACATTTCATACTTTCAGAATTGGCACCAGCTTTACACATCCGATATGAGCCAAAACACGAATTCAACCTCAATCTTATTATTTAGAGGCTCTGGCGCTGAATTTCAGTTTCTGCAATTATTTAGTTTAAGATGTGTGCACATGTTCTTATGATTAAGATAACTCATTCAAAAACTTCATATTAATATTATACTTCTTTCCCAAGATATTAAACGTTTTATAAAGCTTAAATAGTTTTTTTCTTAAAAGAATGAGACTAATTATTAATTTTAAATCGTCCATTTATGTAATGAGATAAAAATTGTTGTATTTTAATTTTTTTACCTTCTCTACTTTCTCATGGTAGGTAGAGAAGGTATGCAATCCATCCAACAGTTCTATACTAAGATTTCACCGGAAATACATGTTTTGGGGTCATCTGAATACAAAAAAAAAACCATTTTTAGAAGGTTCGTGTGCGTGTGTGTCTGTAAACATCATAACTCAAAAACAATAAGTCGGATTAACACCAAACTTGGTATTTCAGTTCAGTACCTTCCAAAAATGTGACAAAGATTTTCAAGAAAATCTCCTTACCACAAACTACTCTTTATATGGAACATTTTTCGAAATGTTTTGCTTTCTAAAAATGTTTCTTAACAATTTTGATTAAAATGTCATATATTAAACATATTTACATGACAAATAAGATGTGTATCTTTAATTTTCTGGGAATAACCGTTTAAGTCCTTTTCATTCGAAAGGAAATTTATACAATTTTGTTTAACTGGTCAACGTTATGTGACAGACGAAAGCGTATACATAAGAAATGTAGATCTCTTTAAAACGCACAATTTATTTCAAATACCTTTTTTGTGCCATCAGTAATTTCCGAGATATCCGTTATTAATGGTTCGAATTGTTCATTTCTTAGCCATTCGTAAGTCCTGTCAGCATTCATTTGTTTCTCGCAATACCGTTGAAACATTATGGAATTTTAAGGTCAGTGTGTAGCGTCCAGTTCTTAAACATTTCGCTGTTCCTTTTGTATCTATAGCGAAATGTGTAATATAGCTAAGTGTAATATATATATAGGTTTTTCTCGATTAAAACGAAGTAGATAGAAAAATAAGCTTTAGTAATGTATATTTAGTTTGTATACCCACTAATAAACAATAGAGGGTAGAAAAAGGTATGTAAATGTAACACATCAGATATTTAAAGTGTGTGTCGCTGTTTGTTGCATTGAAAGCATTACTACGAGAGAAAAAGAAAAGAAAAATGACTTCCCATTTAAGAAAAGTATAAGTATTTAAAATTTCAAAGCAATAGCAGGGAATATCTCGGAAAGACTATCTTAAAAAAAATTCTGATGTGTTACACTCACATGACTTTCTTGTACAACTATTTTTACAAACGTTTATTCTCTATATGCTTCATGTTAATCGAGATGTTAATTTTATTGCTAATTTTCTTGTAGAAGCAAGGGGAATATGGTAGGCTTTGAGCAATAGTCAAATCTTCTAAGAGCTGGTTGCTATGTGGCGCATTCCATTCTCTTTGCATGTCCAGGACATAAAAAAATGAATAACGAATTCCCATTTGAGAAATAGTATAAGTATTGGAAAATTTAAGGAAATAACAAGCAATATCTCACAAATGGTTCACTCAATAAAAAAAATGTATATGACATAAATTTTAACGCGATCTGCATTTTTTGTGTAGTAAACTTTTGTCTATCTTATGGTTTACCAGTTATGCAAAAGTCGTTCACAGTGAAGAATACTTTTGGAGACATTCCCAGAATATTCAAGATATACATTTTATTTGTTATAAAAGTATCTTAAATCTATGATTTTTAATCAAAATCGTTAGAGCCATTTTTGAGAAACTTAAACTTTTCGAAACATGTTCCATGTAAAAGGTAATCTGGGGTGGGGGGATTTGCTTGAAAACCTTCGTGTCGCATCTCTGGAAGATACTAAACCTAAATACCAAGTTTGGTGTTTATCTGACTGTTCGTTTCTGAGTTATGCTCTTCAGAAGACTGACACACACACACACACACACACACACACTCACACACACAAACCGACACACACAAGGACATGTTTCCAAAAATGCTTTTTTTGGACTCAGGGAGCCTCAAAACATATATTTCCGGTGAAATCTTGATATCGAATTTTTGGGGGGAATACAAAAAATGAAATAAATTGTATGCTTTACGAGCTCTTAATTTTGTATATCTTACTGTTTACCAATTACACAAAACAAATGCAAACAAATGATAGCCGAAAATCTGCGAACAGCGATTGTGTGGTTAAAGATATAAACAATTCCGTTATCTAGAAATATAGAATATTAATTAAATAAGTGTAAACAACTAAAGCTTATTAAATGTCCAGAGCTGCATTAGCCCCGACTTCTGATGGTTTCCTTTAAATGAGAGCTACCAGATTCAAACCGGACAATAGTAGGTTGCGAAGAGAACATAAGGACTCAAGAAATGCAAATTAGAAACACCAAGGACATGAAAAGGAGAAAGAAGTGGAGGCATCATAGTCTCTGGCGAAACTTTCCAAAGCTGACTTTTCACAGGTCTGGCCACCCACCGCTCAGTTTCCAAGGCCACGTTTTATTTCTGGTCGTAAAATATCGAGGGAGTCAGCGTGCAAGGTCAGTATTACAAAGAGCAGAGGGTGCAGCTGCTGAGAAACGGAACTTCTAACTGGAGAAAACAACTACAAGCATTGCCAGTCACATCTTGTTGCAATAAATGCAGTACTGTGAAACAAAGGCAGACATAACACGCCCCCACACAGCTGCGCGGTGTCGAGCGACTTTCAACGGAAATGGACATTTTTATGAAGTCACAGCGTACCACGTGGATTTCTCTGCATCTTATTGCAATTATGCACGGCTTTAAAGTTAGACGTAGCATGACTTTCTGTGCACCTGTGGTGTGCGAGGAAAATGAACGCCCGTGGGAAAGTTATATATTCATACATTTTTAGATTTGTGTGTGAACAAAATATGCATACATTTACCACAGCAACAAAAATACAGAAAAAAAGAGAATCTGATGTGATACATTCACATGACTTTCTCTATCTTTTTCAGTGGTACACAAACTATTTTTACTAAGGTATATTTTTCTGTCTACTGCATTTTAATCCAAATAAACCTTTGCAGAATTTTACTATACTATATTACAGATTTCGTTAGGATACAAAGAGAACAGGGATAATCAAGTGTTTAAGAACTGGACGCTCTATGCCGGCCGTCGAGAAACAACTGAAAATCGACGAGATTTTAAAAGAATGACAAGTATTGAACAATTGTGAAGCTGTTTCCAAAAGGTAGCAAATCCCAAATTTTTCAAGAGACACAAAAAACCTCTAATGTTCACAACTCTTTGAATACATACTGCCAACTTTCTGCATATGCTAATAGACATCTTGTGCCACTGTCTGTCAATTATTTCTGTGTAGATCTGAAACTCCTGGGTTTTATAAGCATAAATAAATGGATTTGGTAATTTTTAGGACAAAAATTGTTAAAACTAACCGTTAATGCTATAACATACGCACAAATATTTCATAAATTAAGTTTTATTACTAATGAATCATTGGAACCAGAATTAAAAAAATAGATTATATTAAAATACTTCCTGACTTATTAAAAACAATACTTTTACGCTAAAGTATGAAAGATTTCTATTTATAACATTCAATACTGACAATCTTACTGTTATGGTAATCTATGACAGAAAATTTCAAATTGAGCTGTATGTATTCCTAAATTATATTACATCCTCATTAGGTGTATCTGTATCACATCTCTTACAACATTAGGTGTATTCAGAAAGAGTGGCTGATCTTCCAGTCTGCCCCATAGATGAAAGTAGCTGAATCAGATCATGTCTTTTAACATCCTGAATGTAGCTGCGGCAAGGGATTTGGAACAGTCTGTTCACATTAGATTCATATTTCACCCCTTCCTTCAGTAACCTATGCTCACATAAGGGGTCACCAGCATAACACCTTAAGCTGTTTTAGCTGTTTTAAATTTCTTGCTTGAAACTAACTTTTGACAGATCATGCCAATTAATCCAATGAAAATCTTTATTTAGTGTTTAAAGAACACCAACTTACTGGTATTGAGAATCATAATCCCTGGATGCAGCACAGTAACCCTTTTTCTTATTTTTTTTCCCTACTAATCCAAAAGACCTATCGGCTGGCATATAAGAGTGGCTCCTCACAGAGAAAAACCATTCTGACTGCAAACCATACTCGTGTGCAATCATACAAAGCATGAAAAGAATACAGTAATTCTTATTTTGTGATGCACAACTGTTACAAATGGTTTCAATGTTATTTTCATGACAAAGTGGTTTCAGAACTTTCATGAAAAAGTGCCAAAAAGAAGGACTAACTTTGTTTGGTCATCTATCGCCATCACTTTCCAACCACTTATAAAGGTGCCTCATATCATGGGAACTACTTTTGTTTTTTTTAAACTAAGTATATAGAGTATACCTGTTTCTAACGTTACGTGCCGTGAAGCAGGTGCTCTGATTGGGTAATTGGATTCAATATGTTTTGCCATCAGAGGTTTGGAGAATTCTGTTCTTTTGCCGTGAAATTGAACATTCATTCACTGTTTTAAATGGAATGTAGTACTCTTTGGCAGCAACTATGTCACCCGACATGTAAACATAGGTTCTGAGAAGTGCTGCAGCCTATTATCTCAATATTTTTGGATTTGGTATCTTTTGGAAATGGGGTTCTCAATCCGAGCCTTTAATACCGGATACCTCAGAAACGGCTTATCCCACAGAAAAACTTATTGTATCTAAATTGTGTGTTTTAAAGGGATTAAGTGTTTTTGTATTGTACGTTTTCGCTTAACGTTTACCAGTTATACAAGATTATACAAGATTATACAAGATTATACAAAATTCCTTTCAAATGAAGAGGGCTTCACAGGCTATTCTTAGAAACTTCAAGATATAATTTTATATGCCATGTAAATATATTTAATATTTGACGTTTTAATCAAAATCGTAGGTCATTTTTAATCAAAATTTTTGGAAGGTACTGAACCTAAATGCCAAGTGTGGTTTCTATCCGGGTTTTCGTTTTTTAGTTGTGCTGTTCACAAACACACATGCACACGTACACACGCACACACACACGGACCTTTATCTAACATGCTTTTTGCTTGTTGGATTCAAAGGCCTCGCAACCGAATTTTTGGGTGGAATGCAATAACTTCTCTACTACTATGTACTTGATACAGAAAGTAATAAACAGTAAGGGTTTCAAAATATGGAACCTATATTTCTAAATGGTAGCATTCTAAAATATTATGCTCCAAATAATGCACAGGGCATCCAAAATTGCGAAGAGAAAAACTCTTGGTATAATTCTTGTGACCGAATGTGTGCGACTGGCATTCCAGAACTCCAGGTTTCGATCCCCGGCGACCGCCTACTCCATGGATTTTTCGTGGTTTTCCCGGAATCGGCAGGCAATACTGGGGTGGTTTCTTCTCTGCCACGATTTCCCTTCCATTATTTCCCTTTCATTCCGTTTCCGTATCATCTTTCACGTGTACTTCTAAGTAATAATAATAAAATGAAATGATTATTTTATTTTCATTTTATTTTATTATTTATTTTGCTTCTAGATTTCCTGTTGTATGGCGGTGACGGACAGTTGGCGCGGATGCATGTTCATTGAAAAGAGTATTCCCCGCGAACACCAGAGGGCTGGGTGGTTCGTCGCCCTCTCTAGGCGGCTCCAGCAGTGGATTCTGTGAGCCTTGGAAATGTTAGGGACTTCCGCGGCCTGTGTGCGTAGGACATGTAGCCTCCTGTGGTTCCTTCATCTCATCTCACGCTGTGTTTAGTAACCTATACCTGTACCTATAATTATTTTGGATGACGAACATTATAATGCTCTATTTTTAATTTTTCTAACAGGTACCTAGTAGGTAGAGAAGTTAAATTGTATTTCAGCCAAAATTATAAATCGAAATTTTATCAGAAATACATGTTTTGGGACACCCTGAATAAATGAATAAAAATTATTTTAGAGAAAGATCAGCGCGCGCGTGTGCGTGTACGTGGCTGTGAACAGCATAACTCAAAAATAACAACTTCGATAAACATCAAATCGGTTCAGCATCCTCCAAGAATTCGACATTAAGATTTGCAGTAAATTGCCACACCCCAAACTACCCTTTACATGGAATTTGTTTTTCTCAAAAATGCCTAACGATGTTGACTAAAATACCAATTGATTAAGTTATTTGCATGACAAAATCTTACCACACAAAAAATGTAGAGCTCCTTAAAGCAGCAGTTTAGGACAAACATAGTGTTTTGGCTTTAACCATTTCCGAGATATTCTTTGTTAATGATTTGAATTTTCAAATATTCAGGTTTTTCAAGTGGCAGTTCGCTATTTTATTTTTTTTTTCTCGTCTTGCAAAGAGCATGCCATTTCAAAGTTATCACATAGCGATCCAATAATGAAAGTTTATCTTGAAGTTTCTCTTCAAGAAGTAGATAGATAAATAAAATTTATAAGAAGAGAGAGTAGAGAAAGTTACGTTAGAGCAGCACATTAGATTTTTTTCTCTTTCAACCTGGGTTCTTTGGATTTATTCTCTAAAGGCTATATGTTAAGTTTTATTATTTTGACAGTTTTATTATTTCGCTTCCATATTTTGTAATGCTTAAATTCAGTATGTTTCTTTAGCCTGTTGTAGCATATATGAATTGGCTTTATTATAAAAAAACGGATACCACACTAGTTTCTACACAGCTGCGCTGCAGTCGTGAAGAAGAATGCATTGAATAGCTTCCGACGAACGGCGAAGATTTTATGATGTCGGAATGAACTGCAGAGATTTTCTTTTGCAACTGGATGTAATTATCCACTAAGAAAGCCAGACAGCGCGGCTGCAAACAGAAGTGTTGTGTCGGAAGGTTTTAGAAGTTTAGACGGAAAGGGAATTTTACGATATGATCTTCATGTTTTTCCGACAGAACATGAAAAATCTGGTGTTACATTTACATTACTTCCTCTACCTACTATAATTTATTTTTATGCATGTTCTACAAACTGTTCTTAAAAAGACTTATTTTTCCCTCTACTTCATGTTAGTCGAAATAAATCTTTATTGCACCGATAGTTAGATGTTTAAAAATCGGGTCGTTATGTGCTGGCTTAGAAATTGAATACTTTTTTCACTGCATCGTGAGAAA
Source organism: Deroplatys truncata (assembly GCA_030765065.1). Classification (NCBI taxonomy): domain Eukaryota; kingdom Metazoa; phylum Arthropoda; class Insecta; order Mantodea; family Mantidae; genus Deroplatys; species Deroplatys truncata. Next base: position 123,515,906 of record CM060984.1, on the reverse strand, counting down.
CATAAAATAAACTCAAATAATATCTGTATACGAGTCCTGGCATCTAATTCTCTATATCGGACGTATATTGCAAACTATAATTTGTTTAGCACATTTATTTTTTATCATTCATCACTACTTTACACATATAACTAACTATATACTAATAACTAAAATAAGTGAAAAAATAATAGAGAAAGAATAAAATAAGTGCAATAGGATAACATAAAAGCAAATAAATTATAATAAAAATATATAAACGTAAAATAATAATTCTCACTTGCACTAAATCAATTACTATTAGTTACTGGAATCCAGTAACATAAATACCTGGTAACCAGTTATTAACCTATATAACTATTTCTAAAATTGACAAAAACTAATAACCTAGACTGTTGGCTGCCAGCACAGATTTAATTTATGTGTGTTTTCTCAATGCTAAATATTCATTACAGTGAATTATAATTAAAATCGTGTGTCCCCAATTATTTACTCTAATATCCCCTCAGCCTTCTTCAAATATATAGTTAAAATCCATTATATAAATTAATTTCTTTAATTACTTTAAAAATATATCATTATTTCATTATATTAATTCCAATTATACACGGTGAATCACCTAAAACTTGCACCGCAAATAGTTCGAAAATGGAAAGTGCTATTGATGTGCAGTTTTCGCAGCATTGATTGGTAGTCAGGGGCTCGTACTTTTAGCCTATAAACAGATTTTAATAATGTTGAGAAAGTATATTTTTTGAGCCAACATACAATGTCTTAAATGCAACAATGCCGAGTTACATCAACAGAATAAAGGTAGGGTAAATTAGAATGACAATGGCGTTTGTTGCAAGATTCTAGTGCCAGTGGTTTACGAGAAATTTTATTGTGAACCTTTTACGCACCGACACTTGTACAATCTGTGGTAGCACAAACTAAAGGAAAACCAAAGGGAATCACAATGCTTCTGTGGATTCTTACAAGTAAAGAAAACATAGCCCTTTAAAAGTTGTGTTCAAAACAACCACCGGCAGCTTTAATACACGCTTTCAGTCTGATATGGAAAGACTGCTGCACACGTTCTAGCATTTCGGCGGAAATTTCAGAGCAGGCAGCAGTAATACGTCGTTTCATATTTTCTGGTGTACTTGGTACATCCTTGTAGACAGTGTCTTCAGCCTTCAGTCTAAAGGGGTCAGATCCAGTGAACGGACCGGCCAAGGTCCAGGTCCACTTCGTCCAATCCAACGATTTGGAAACAATCTGTTAAGACAAGCTGTAGTACTTCGTGCACTATGGGCTGGACAGTCATCATGTTGGTACCATAGGTTCCTCCTAGTCTGCAAAGGAACGTCTTCTAGCATCTGTGGCAGATGGCCCGTCAGAGGCTGCGATACTTGTGTGAGTTCATTGCTCCTTCTATGAACAAAGGGCCTATGAGCTGATAGTTCACTATCCCACACCAGACGTTTAAACGCCATGGACGCGGAAGTTCCACCTGACGAAGCCAACGGGCATTGTCAACAGACCAATAGTGCATGTTTCTGCGGTTTACCTGGCCGTGATTAGTAAATGTTGCCTCATCACTAAACAAGATACATGATGAATCTGGAGTATCATGTCTTAGTGCCCATGTACAAAAGTTAACACGATTCTCAAAATCGTTTCCATGAAGCTCTTGATGCAGAGATGTGATAGGGAAGGAATCTATGTCGATGGAGAATGCGCAGTACACTTGCCTGAATTATGCCTCTTCCAGTGCGATTGTGCGGTAACTAATTTGCGGATCTACTGCAACGGCAGCCAAAACATTCATTTCTGCCTCTTCCTCAGTCACTTGTTTGTTTCTGTTACGTTTTCTAGGTGTTACAGTACTACTTTCACGTAATTGGTTGAAGAGTTTGATAAATAATTGCCGAGTTGGTTGACGTCTATTGGGATACGTTTCCGCATACCCGTACAGGAACGAACTGTACTCATCCTACACTCTTCATACACCATGAGCACGTCGGCTTTTTCTGCATTAGTAAATCCCATCTTCCACCCACGACGTACTACTTGAACTGTCAGAAACTAACTGACCAGAAAGTCACAATGGAATTAATGAGCAAAAAACACGATGCAATCAAACATAACAACATCGTACCTAGCAACTAAGCAGGTTAAATGGGACAAGCAATTGTCGGGGTGGAAACTTTTCAAAATACGATTGTTCGTATTTTGAATCCTGCAACAAAGACCATTGACATTCTAATTTACCCTACCTTTATTCTGATGATGTAACTAGGCATAGTTCAATTTAAAAAATAGTATGTTTGATCAAAAGATACACTTTCTCAGTATTACTAAAATCTGTTTATAGGCTAAATGTACCAGCCCCTGACTACCAATTAATGCTGTGGAAACTGCACATAAATAGCACTTTCCATTTCCGAAATATTTGCGGTGCAAGTTTTAGGTGATTCACCCTATATATGGCTTCTAAGGGTGCACCGTTATGCACCGTCTTACACCAAAGCTATAAATACAAATTTTATTCCTCTTCCCAATTTCTAATTACTTCTGTTTTAATCTATAACACTCATTTTCTTAATTCTATATTTATACATTAAGGCTGCCATTACATAATTCACACGACACTTCTTTTCTTTTTAATCACTTCACTTAATTCATTAGTTATTAGATTCACTAATACATGTGATTTTTATTAATTAATGCACTTTCCTTTTCACTTATTACCATTAATTCATTATTCACTTTCTTCAACACATTTGTTTTAATAATTATTGCATTTTACATGCTTGTTGTACAATATACAACAATCACAAGTCCGTTTTCCTTTCATTAACACTTCGTCAATTTCCTTTCCACCTGGCTGATATTATACGCCACCAAATGCCCAAAATGCTCAATTTCCTGCATTTTACTCCTCCTTTAAAAACTCTCTCCGCGAGGAACAACTGAATAGCGACAGCACTTTAAAAATGACAAAATTATGAACTATTCAAACCAATAAAAATGAATATCTCGGAAATAGCTATCGCCACAGAAACCGTTATTTTAAGTAAATGGTGTGTTTTAAAAGATATACAGATATAACGTGTAGTACGTTATGGATTACCACTTATACAAAATTTACAAAATGCCTTCCGAATAAAGGGAACTGCGTAGGCTATTCCCAGAATATTCAAGATATGCATTTTATTTGCCATGCAAAAATCCTACACGTAGATACAGTATTTAAATTAAAATCATTAGAGCCATTTATGAGAAAATCGAAAAGTTTAATAAATGTTCTGTGTAAAGATAATTTTGGGATGGGGGAATTTTCTTGAAACCCTTCGCGTAACATATTCGTAAGATGCAGAATCAAAATATCAAGTTTGGTATTTGTAGGATTGCGATTATACTGTTCACACACACACACACACTTACACACACACACACACACACACACACACACACACACACATGCGGAGTATTTTCTAAAAATGCTCTTTTGGGGGTTCAGGAACTCTCAAAAATACGTGTAACCCGTGAAATTTCGACATCGAATTTTTGGGTGAAATGCAATAGAGAAAAGCGATAGTGAAATTCAAATGGAATAATTAATGCATTGAACATATTCGTGAAAACGAAAATTCATTTCTGTTTAGATCTCGTTCTCTATAGCTTGGTGCCCGTTCCAAAGGTGATTTAAGTTTGAATATTGACATGCATGAAAAATTATGAAATTAATTCGAATTGAGAAACGCCACATGTCTTATGTGCTCCAGAAAATCGCGTTATTACGGAAAAGAACAAAATGGATGTGTCCGGAGGGAATACATTCTTTTTAGCTTGGGATATCAGCTAGATGTTTGATTGAAATTAAGAAACGCTACTTATATTATTGTATTACTTTTTGTATTAAAGTTGTTAAGTGTTTTATATTACGTCCATACTGACACAAATCGTTCTTATAACATCCAGGATTTTTTTAGTTGAATTTGTAATTAGGAATTTTTTTTAACTTTTTCGTTGCTTACCTATTGTATAAATGTTATAGCCATCAACGATGTGGAATTATAATATTGATTATACTTAATAATTATTACTTTTATTATCATAATCTTCTTTGTTCTTCAAAGTATTAGGCTCTATGACTTATTATGATCGCACAGTTGACATTTTAATCCAACTGCAAACCCCAGAAACGTTTAAAAATATTAAAAAGTGAAGAATACCATCATAAAGTTATCAAATAAGCTGAAAATTGGCAGAAAAACTTAAAATACAAAAAATAAGTGAATAAACTGACGGAGAAAAAATAATTTACATAGCCATTTTATGTAAATAAACACAAATTATATTGTTAAAACGTCGAATGTGAATGTATACAGATTTTGCAACAGCATTGTCCTTATAGAGTAATTAAAAACGCTTCGTATCGTGATGCAAAGATGATTCACAATTTCCTCCTCAGCAGTGCTCACAGATATTACTTCATAGCGCAAAGTATGAACAGTAAATTTTCTCGCAGACATTTTGCCATTAATAATGCTTATATAATCAGCCAATTACGACTTATAAGGATAGCTGGGAGAGGTAAGATATTGCTGGGGGTCAAAACAAAAGATCACGAATCTTAGCTACTGTGTATCAAAATGTACGCAAAAATATCGAATAAAAATCTTTTCTGTTACCTTCTTTAATGACTCCTAAACTTTAGCATTGACAGAACCAAAAGGACATTTGGGAAAAATTGGTAAATAGTTTGGACAGCAATCGCGTGTTTTTTTAAGGTGTCGGTAATGATGTTGCCGATATTTGGTATCTAGGTGTTTCATTTGTTTCATGTGATAATTTTAATGTTTATGTGAATATGCATTTCAGTAGGTGTTAAATCGTCGAATTTGGTTTTTAGTAAAGAAGAAGTCTTTATATATATTTTTGTAGTATAACTGTTAGTAGAGTGCATACTTTACTATGGCTCAATAAAAGGTGCTGAGACAGTTTTTCATAGCATTATAGCTGAATATTTATTATTGTTATTATTATTATTACTCTACTACTACTACTACTACTACTACTACTACTACTACTACTACTACTACTACTACTACTACTACTACTACTACTTGTTTGTATACTTTGACTTCAGTATTGCCCACAATGATGATGAGATGATGGGTATTCTGCCTGAAGGCAATTTCAATCTCCTTACACTAGATATGACAACCACTGTGGTTTGCAATTGCCTTCTGTAGTGTGGGAATGAAGCCACGTCACATACATTGTCTTCAACCTGGAGGGAAGGTTTTCACCTCGAAAAGTTCCTCATTCTGTCTGCGAATGAATTCGTATCCTTTTGCTAATCACGATGTCTCAATGACAGAGCCATTTATTTATAAACAGAGAAAAAAAGTAATTTCCCATAAATGTTATGTTTTAGGAAAAACATAAAGCACATACTGCAGTTTCTACATTAAATCATTTTGACCCACGCATTAAAACTTGAGGCAGTATTTTTAACATTTAAATGATATCAGTCTAATTATATAATATAAAATATAATAACAGCCCGCCTTAAAGCAATATGTATATAAAAATATATAAAGTGTATGTAACAGTCATTGTATAATTTTTATATTATTATGTACATGTATAATAATGTTACGTGAATGTATTATGTAAATTAACAATGTAGAAGCTGTGAGAATAGAAGCCGAAGTTTGCTAACAATGAGGTAACCTTGAGACAACAATAAATTAGAAAGGTTAGTAATACTACTAATAATTCTTGGAACAATAATGTAATATTTAAAACAGTTTATAAATAGCCAATCAACAACTAGAAAAGGCTTAAGTAAATAAAAACATTCTATTGGAGTAGGATTAGCCAATCAGAAATTGAAATAGTGGAAATATACACATTTAAGTGGCAGAAGCAGACGCTACAAGACAGCGTTCCCAGGCAGACGCTATTAGATTGCGTACCCGATCGGTATGATACGTATTCAGTATGAGACATAAAACATTCATTACGGCGTGAATAATATAACGTTTACGTGTTAAAAAGCACAATTAACAATAATCTCAAAGCTCTACAGTATGATATATCAGTGAAGTGTTATTTAATCGTGTGAAAGTTTAATAAAAGGAGTAAAGTAAAAAAAAAATATGTGTGTAAGCCTTCATTCTTTAGCCGTACTACTGCTGCTAAGAGATACGTGTTTCTGCAAATTACCACTGACGCAGCCGAGGCGTACATATATAATATTTAAATAAACATTAAAATACAAAGTTGATTTTTTTAAACGTTGGGCCGAATACCACCGGAAAGTTTGTATCTTACCTGGGGCTGCAACTACCTCAAGTTTGGTGCCCAAAGCGTGATGCTAATAACGTAAAGATAATCTAATTCAAACGGTAATAAATAATATTAATCGTTCATCCGGTGGAGCACTTTGTACGAACGGAAAACTGCATTCCAAAATACTGAACAGCTATCTTTCCAATTTCCTTGCACCTAGAATCTATAGAATCTTCAAATCATGTGCACATATTTCCATGCATGTTGTGTCATTTTTACAAATTTTCATATCAGAGCTTTGAATTTGCGAATTTGAGATTATAAATTATGCTTCTCTTCACTTCAACTTGAAGCCGGTTCCAAAGCTTTTATCTAGCTGCACTTCAGAAACTTTGTGTATAATAAGCACAATTGTTTTCACGTAAAAATAATGTGAATTTCCAACTATATTCAGAAACCTACTGATTTCGTAAATTTGTGCTATCTGGTTATAGTTTAACATCCGTTTTGCTGCAAATAATGTTTCATTACCTCATTTTAATATTTCGGTGATCCATGTCGCCTGTGGTGCAATTGTGTACTTTACCTTAGACGATTATTCTGCTGCTCTTTCGGGTTCTCTGCCTTTTCTTTCTCTCTCTCTTTCTCTGCTTCTCTTTATAGTATCTGCGTCGTTCGTGGCGGAAGAATTCATAGATAAAGATGCTGAAATAATGGAATGATACCTCGGCTATCAGTTTAGGAAAGCAATGAGATGTAACGGAGATGCAGGGTCGTCGTAACGCAGGAGTTATTTTTTCCAAAATAATTGCACCATAAAATCACTTTTAAGAGACTGAAATGTATTGTCTCCATTGTAATACTCGCAATTAACGCGCTTGTAAATTAAGGAGTGAAGAATCGCATTTGTTGCAATTTAAGTCTCTATCGCGGAAACTTCCACAAGAATAAGGTTAATTAATTATTCCATTCTTCACCACAGCGTGATTGATTTATCGCTGGATCACTTAATCACTTTCTATTATTTTGCCGCATACTCACTCATCAAAATTCACAATTAATAAAGGATTTACATTTCGGCGTACATTTATTATAACTAATGCGGAGTTAGCTCTGAAGAAAGTGACGAAATGGCGAACTCACGTGACACTTAGTAGGATGCGGGGCTTATATAGTTTTACATCTTGGCGCACTCATTTGATTCTCAAATTTCTCATTGACTGTTGTCACCGCGCTTTATTAAGTTTTAAAGATTTTGAGCGCTAACTACTCAAATCTGATTCATCGAACCATAGATACATGTTTTCACATAATAGAAAAATGCCCTGCTACCTTATTTTTCGGTGAAAAACCTGGCGTCCTAGCTTAGGCCTTTTTTGCTTGTACACAATACAAAAATGTTTTGTGTAGAAGGTCTCTAGCATCTTCCCCCAAATGCTGCGTAGGAAATAAAGTTATCGTGGTGCAAGTATTGTGACGTATGCACAGATAATAGGATATACAACTCTCTGGGCACCGAGATCCGAGACGGCAGTTTGTCTGTGAGTAGGGGTAAGTCAGGGGGAACTAAGTGTTAGGGAGGGGATAGCGTCAGTAACGCTTTAGAGTTAGCGTTGGTTTGGGAGTCAGTAAGCAAGTCCCGAATAGGCAAGACGTAGAACTGCTTTCTTCGTGCTCCGGCACGATGGCCTCGTCAACAGACAATGGGAAAAGAATGTAAGTAATGTAATTAGTCTTTATCTCATTAAACCTTTAGCCATCTACTCTTGGAAGGTTTCATTTATGGTAGTATAGTGTCCTTCCTCTCCCGTAAGCCAGGTAGTGTTTTGGAATAATGAGTATTTTCGTATTTAATCTAGCTGCGTTCCCCCGTCGTAGCCTCGCCCTGTGAAGTTCTTGTTTAATTTGCCCGTACCTCTTGCAAGCGAGTGTTCTACCCTTCTGTTTCTGTGAAGTATTTAAAGAGAGGCTACGACAGTATTCCTTAACAATTTATCTGGTACAAACATATAGAATCTTCTGTTAGCAATAACAGATAATGCCATAAATAATAGATAAAACATAATAAATGGTATTAATAAATTTTAAGTAGTGAGTGGCAAATAATAACGTCTCGTGCACAAAAAGCTTTTCGGTTTTCCTTACGTATTTGTCCAGACGTGGTAAAATCTTGAACGATAGTGATTAGTTTGTTTATTTTATCTACCGTATACCTACATAAGGTAGAAGAAGCACTGCACTTCATTAAAACATTCCATATTGAGCTTTTGTTGGAAATACACAGCTTGGGGTATGCGAAATCCAAGAAAGCCATCTTTAGAATAAATCATGTTTACCCGTAGAAAACCTTGCACTACCTTACCTCATCCCGCTAACCACAGATAGGAATCTTTGGGGATGAACATTTCTGACTGTTGCTACTTCTAGCTGGTCTACACATAAACTGTTCTTCTCTTACTTCCTTCTGTCTTGCAGTTTCCCATAGAAATTGGTCATAAAAGCCTAAAACCGACAACTCTGATTATTCAAGGATCGACTTCGTCTTTCTTTTTTGGTCCCTTGCCTAAATGGTGTCACGTTGATGATATTTATGCCCTCTTCTTTAGCAGAATTTTCAGTTGAGAAACGGGAAATATCCCTCATTTTGTGTGTGTGTGTGTGTGTGTGTTTTTTTTTAGGGCGCTCTAACTGCTGTGGTCCTTAGCGTCCCATTCTATATTGTGCGTGAAAGATCAGTAATTTTGCTCAGAGCCTCTTTATCAGGCTTGAAGTACTTTTACGTGCCATAAATCTACTACACGGGACTACCGGCTTTACTTTCCTTCCGAAGGAAGCCATGCTAAGGATTTTTACGTCCGAAAAAATCCATCGCCCTTCGCCAAGTTTGAACCCGTGACCTCGGGAACTAGAGGCTAGCATGGTAAGTGTGTGAGTGAGAGAGAGGGGTGAGAGAGAGAGTAAGCGAACAGCGTAACCATTCTGTTTTCTTTCTTTCAAATATTAGCTCCTATGGCCCGTTACGATCTCACAGTTAAATTTTCAGCCCAACCTGCATATTCTTGGACGACCTAAAGATCTCTTGGTTTTGATGATAGTGAAGCCTGGCTTTTAGAATTCTATTTGCACGTATGCGCCTGCGGACGATTTATCCATTTGTTCTGGTAATCTTGTATGTGATGAATTACGGGCTCTAATTTTAATTCTTCCACAACTTCCTCATTATGTTTAAGATCCCATTGATATGTCCTGTTGAGTATCTCATAAATTTCATTCCATTAACAGTTATTCTGCTTTCATCTTTCTTTCTTAATGTCCACGCCTCTCTGCCATAACATACGATAATATAGGTCTCGCCATGGTTTTGTGTAAGTGAATTTTAGCATGTATCTGTACTAAGCATAGCTGAAAAATGAAAAGCCGTTTGGTATTTAATTTCAAAATCTTCCAAAGATGCAACACGAAGATTTTGAAGAAAATTTCCCCACCCTAATGGAAACGGAAAAAAATTATGTTTGGATTCCTCAAAACGGCTTTGACAATTTTGAATAAAATATTTTGGGTTTAAGACATTTGCATGATAAAATATACGTTTTCAGCTTTCTGCGAATAGTCTGTAAAGACCCGCCCATGCTGAATGAGTTTTATATAATTGCTAAACCATAAAGATAGAGAAAATCTTTCTGCACAAAAAATGCAGGCTCGCTAAAGTAGACAATTCCCAGAAAAATAAAATGGTTTGTGGCGTTAACCATTTCTGAGATATTTGATATTAGCTTGAATTTTCAAATACTTACAGTTTTTAAGTGGTAAGTGGTTATTCCTTTTTTGTTCTCGTGGTCTAGCAAAGAGCATAAGAATCCAAAGTCATAACATAGCGAAACGCATTTTAAAAACTTGATTATCGCTTTAGCCTAAATGCTTAATGAAAGTTTATCTGCAGAGTAGATAAAAGAATAAGCTTTTGGAAGAACAGTTTGTAAAAGAGTAGGAAAAGTCATGTGAATGCAACATATTAGACATTTTTAAAGTACTTTCGCTATTTAATTGTTTTTCCGATGTCATGGAAAGGGTATATAGAATTTCCATGCCAGAATATAGCGTCCCACTTTTAAACATGTGACTGACGAAGCGGTTCCCTGTAACCCCACTTTCCCTACAACGAAATGCGTAATGAAACTATTTCTGGAAAGGTTTATCTGGAATAAAATGAACTTTCGATAGAAATATAAGCTTTCTAAGATTTTAAAGTTCTATAAATATAAATATAGTGGATAGAAAAAGTCATGTGAATGTAACACATCAGGCTCTTTTTTTTTCCCTTACTTTTCAAAAGTGGCTCTAAAATATTTTACCTTCAAACAGTTTCTAGCGAAATAAATTTACATTTTGAACTTTTTGTAAATAGCTTGTAAAATTATCTTCGTTTTCATTGAATTTTACATAACCATGAGAGAGAGACAAACCCTTGTTGCAGAAAAACATGTAGAGCTCATTAAAAGGTAGAGTTTGTTTCAAATATTTGTTTCATTTGTAAAACATTTCACACATTTTGATTTTCGAAATATAAGTGATGTTTGAACGCTTTTTCTGCATGTTGCATGTGAATAATTAAATTTTTAGTTTGAACAATTTCTAGCCAAGGATGTATTAGAATAACGTAGCATGGATAAAATAATCACGTTTTATATGAACAGTATATCACGTAATGGATACAGAGTAGATATTGGAAATACAACTAAGGGGAACGCGCATTGCGACATCTATTGCGGTTACCATCTCCAGGAGGAATAGAGGAAGCGAAGAAACCATAGGAGGCTAAAGGCCACAGTCAGGCAGGCTACACAGACACGCCGAAGTCCCTAACCATTCCAGGCTCGAAGACCCGACCCACTATTGGAGCAGTTCAGAGAGGGTGTTGAACGACCCGTCAACCAAGCAAGCCTCTAGTGTTCACGGAGAACACAGTTTGCTTTAAGAAACATCCGCACACTGTCCGGCACCGCAGTACGCCACGAAACCTAGAAGCGCATCGGAAAGATGAGAAAGAGATGAAATGAAATGGAATGATGGAAAGGAAATCGTGGTAGATGGAGAAATACTCCATCTTGACGGCGACTGTTGGGAGTCGGAACTTCCGAGAGAACACTTCGACAACGCTACTGCCACTGAAGATGTATACCGCAGAAGTATACGAAACATCCGGGAAGGAGTCCAGTAGACCACCACGTACAACCCCGGGAATTTGTTTAACTGGTATCAACACCGGCCGTGAAAGCCTACGAACCTTGATGTAATTCATTACCATATAAAATATTTAGTAAAAGATTGCACTCGTGGATTTTAAATAACCCATTTTATTCTATCGATATTTAATTAATGGGTTTTTTATATTATTTTAATACCATTAAATTTTGTATAAAGCTCGGGTTACCATTGTATACAATTAATTGGTATTTTATTGTATTTACTGACTTTGTCTATCGCAGTTGTATAACTGTCTAAAGACAATAACATTGATTGGTTGATTAACTAATCATTTTACTATCCGTGAACAGCAGCGTGTGTAGCACTGAACATAAAGTTACGCTGGTCAATACCCAAGAATTCCCATTTGAAAACAGTCGTTACCAGGCATAGGAATTCTGTAGCAGTAATCTTCAAGTTATCTGCGTTCAAACCAAAGACAGCTGTAAACCGGTCGAAGTGCTGTCAACAAACGCCAAAAGACTGTAGGAGGGCTGGTGGTGGTTTATCCGTCAGTGACAGTTCAACCTTATTTCGTTCCTTCTTAGAAATGCTTAGAAATTCCTATCCCTGCTCATTACCCATTCATTTAATTGTGAAATGAGGGAATATGACTGTTGAAATGCTTAAATAGGTTTGTACTCGTAAGGAAATGATACCGACTTTACAAATGAAAGAAATGATCTAATGGCTTCCTTTGGAAAGGAAGTAAAGCACGTGGTCCCGTGTCGTAGTTTTACGGCACGTAAAAGAACCCAAAGTCTGATAAAGAGGCCTCTCAACAAAATTTCTGATGTTTCACGCTCAGTATAGAATGGGATGCTAAGAACCTTAGAAGTTAAGAGCGTCCATGAATAAAACTCAATTTTATTTAATACTGAGTATGTTCCAACAGATCTCACTTTGGTTATAGTGCTCTATGGAAACCTGAATACTGTATTCTCTTATTTCTTAACGTAGCTGTATTCAAGACTCATTTTGCAGGTGTGAATGTAATTGATGCAACAAGAGATGCCCGAGAAAAAGTGTATAAAAGGAGGAAAAACACAGAAAGACTCGAGGCTTCCATACCCCAAGTATACTTTAATTAGGAAGGTCGCTATTTCTTACACTGTCTTTCTGGAATAGTATTCTATAGATAAATGGGATAGAATCTCCCGTTGAGCATGTTTAGCCAATTAGGCGATGAAGGCCCAGCCTCAAGTGCCTGGACCACATGTGATGGCATTTGCACCTTGTAATTTGTTAACTTTTACCATCTATAATAGTGTCAGCCATGTGACAAATCACAATTGTGTGACGTAACAAGTTTCGGGACTTTGTAAAGAACGGGTGTGGAGGGAAGAGAAGGGCAGGCTTGTATCTCACAATCACATAATGTATAAAGCATAAACATAAATTTCCTATGCGCCACTCATCCATCTCTAATCGCAACTTCTCTTTCCCCTTATCTCACATAGGACCTAAATTTTTCACTTAATTCCTAGTTGAAAGCCGGAAGCAGAAGGGGTCGTTAACACCACGGAGCATTCCATTGACACTGACCTATAGCTTGGAAGAATCATTACTTATAAAGCACTTTATTTTAACATACCTGTCTCCAATTTACTTATAGGATGCTATCCCGGAGAGTTCTTTGGACGTAATCTATATAAGAAACTTAAAGAGTTTTGTCGCGGTATCGTTCGTGTTATCTTATTTGCTGTGCGCTTGTTATTGTATTACTAGTTTGAATTTTGGGTTCTTTGTCCTCCGGCTAGCTATTATTACTCAGTCGAGCAAATCTCTTGAACAGGGTGTGTAAACGGAAAGGAGTTGTTACTAAAAGATAACGCTGATAAAAGAATTTGTTTTTACACATTTATTGCCGTCACACTTCTTTAATTTCTCATATTTACTCTTGATACACGCCCGACTGAAACTGTTATATTTTCGAATGTAACAATAAACACTTATTTGCCGCAATTTGAGTATTTCACATTTTTGTAACTAGCTTTACGACGCGAGAGATTCTGTAGAATTGCGTGACGTGTAACCCGTGAATGATGCTATTAAACTGCGCGACGTGTAACCCGTGGATGATTCTGTTGAATTGTGCGTTACCTGCCCCCGGCTTTAGCATTTATACTCCCTCACCCCGATATGCCTAAACATTATAACAGAGCTGCTATTGGTTAATAAAGCGCGCCAACATTCGCGTCTATTTTTATATCCAATCAAAATTACGAACACATATGCTCTAGGGAAGATATTCCCTCCATTTCTAGAGAAAAGCGCGCTACTCTGACGTCATTTGTTTGTCTCTTCTAATTGATAAACAACTCACCCCCTCGCTCATTGTTACCCGCTCCTATTGTCAGTTTCAGTGAGGCCGTGTAAACTTATTTCCTAACAATGCTTATAATTCACAAACATCTCAAATCATTGTCGTACAATAATGTTAATTCACACTACAATCACTCTGGCATTCACAGTTTTGTGGTATAAAATACTGCCTCAGTTTGTATGTTTTGACGTTATATTTTTCTTTCTGGAATTAGCTGTTTTTCTGAATGAAGGTGAGCAGTTTTTGTATGTTTACTTATGTTTAGCATTGTTATTAGAATTACTAAATTTCTTAATTCATTATAGAATGCGCCTTAGTGTAAAACTTCACCTCATATGCACAAACAGTGCAATTTGTATGTGAAATTAAATTTTTAAAAATGTCCAACTGCATTATAAATTTGCTTGAATGTTTAATGCGTTTTGCGCTCGTAATAATTCACAGAGGGTTAAATCTTTATTTCAGTGTCATTATTTAAATATTAATGTCAGATAATTAAAATACAGAAACATCTCAAAACCTTACAAATTACATAGCCAGCCAAAGTAAACTTTGAACTGGAGATATCTTTTGAATTCGAAATATCTTTGAATGGTTTAACTCTAAAAAGTAATCTTTTGCGTAAATTCTGTAGTTAATGAGCGTTGCGTTCTCCCTACAGTAACTTTAGTCCATCCTTGATGGTATCCCAGGTACATAAAACTGAGAACGAAGAGTATTCACCAAGAAACTATTTACAGAAAATTTTATCTACATTACCTCAAACATAGGGAGTGTTTAACAAAATTACTAGAACAATTTCGAAAATACAAATAGTGACTCTCCCCCATTTAATCGGTTACCCAAAAGTCGTTTCTTTGGGTTCTTAAAAGATACAAGACTTGAATACAAATTTTGTTATTCTCCTGAATTATGCTGCTTTCTCTTCCCTCTCCCTCCCCCCTCTCTCTCTCTCTCTCTCTCTCTCTCTCACACACACACACACACAGACACACAGGCACATTGCGAACTGTTTCAAAATGCTCCTTCAGCTTCAGGGCCTTCATAATCTGTATTTACTGAGAACTGCCATTGTATAATTTTTTATTGATATGATACTCTTCCTTGGGTAAATAATAGAGACAGGACAAACAATAAAAAGACAAAAGAGAAATTAATTGAAACCACTTGAATTTAAATCCTGAATATACTTAAAGGCTATGTTTCCAAAGCGTTGTTTTGGATACACTTCAGAAGAAAACAATCAGAAATTATTTGCTTAAGTTCTGTGTACTATTTGTAAACAAATAAATTTGTTATAGTACAGTCGCACAACTTTTTTTACACATTAAAAATTCGCAGGCACACAGTTAAAAGCATTAATTAAAAAGTGATTCTTCTATCAGTCATAAGCGATACACTTTTATATAGGAAATTCTTTAAAACTAAGCAATAAGTACCTACTTGCTTGTATATAACGTGTGGAATTTAAGCCCATGCTTCATTTCTCCGAATTAAATTTGGAAGTCACAGCAACGAGCTCTCGCGTAGGAAAAGAAAAATGCAAATTGGAAACTTTCAAACATCTTCCGTCAAATGATGATTGATACATTCAGCCTTAACTGTTTCGAAAAAGACGTTACAGAAAAAATTGTGTGACACAAATGAACATATTGTAATGAGCTCTGTATTACCTGTGATGTTTTCCTGGTAATACAAAATTATATGCCGACACGGATGGCCGACCTCATTAAAACACGGTTTAGTGAGCTAAAGGTCTGCAGTTCAAATCTTGCCAGGACCGTCCTCCCTGACTGAGATTTTGTCCAAGTCTTCCTCAGCCCTTATAGCTGGCCAATGCCGGAGAGATATACAAAGACTTCAGCTTGGAACGTTTCCTTTCCAAATTTCCTTTCCCAATTATCATTCCATTTCATATACTCTCTTCGGCGTCATTTTAGCTAGGGGATGGGATAGTTTATCTCTCAAATAAAGCTTTAGTTAGTAGGAGGGATACACAGTATGCTGAACTCGTACCGCGCGTGACGCGTACAGTGGAAAACAGAAAACAGTCCTTCACTATCACGCGGCTTTACCCTTCAGTTTCCTCAGATCAAGTAAACACTACCTGTTTGGAAAAGCATCCCACCCCCTAGCCAAGACGTCGTTGAACAGACGTATCATCAGTGTTCACCGCCTATGGTGCGGTATGTGGAAAGAACGGGCGTTAAATACTACTAAACTACCACAATTATACAATATTCAACCAATTAAGAGGACATTACTGGCTACTCATAACAATTTCAAGATAATATACACTTTTTTTTTCCTGATGCTAATATGTGAAGTATATGAACTTTCAATTAACTGCGTCAGACCTTCCATTTTATTTATTTATTTATTCCTTTTTTATGCGCGGATGCATTGTGAAAAGACAACACCAGTTTAAAATGACTGAAAATTTTAATGTGATCTAATACTTAAACTATTGAAACGAGTTCCCGACCGTTTTAAGAATAAGCATGAAACTGATTATCGTAGCACTCGAAACTGCAACAACTGAATTAGTATACCTACTAAATGCTACAGTATCAATTTAATGATTTGGAAGAGATGTTTCCGCAATAAAAGAAACTAGTAGGCTAACTTGCCATGAGTCGCTAAAATGCTTATCGCCGAGCCCTCTAGCAACAGCCGTGAAATCTTACTCACACAAGCGCGTCACTAAGCGCTTAAAATATCACACGAGCAGTACGTACCGGTGACGGTACCAGAGAGAGAGAGAGAGAGAGAGAGAGAGAGAGAGAGAGAGAGCACAACTGTATGCACGAATGAATGTAAGTACCAGTGCCGGTACCAGAGTCTGATATAAAATAGTTCACCTTTATTACTTAAGGTCCGCCTGTATTAGAATTACTTCCACCAACATTATTTTACGTCCGTACCAATATTCAACTCTCTTCATGCACGTCTCTTTAACTGTTATCATGGGACCTAGTTAAATGTTTAGAATTTCTTTTGTCTCTCTAATTTATAGAATTCGCCTATGTGATTGCAAACGTACTGAAATCAACTCCTAACTGAATTCCCAGAATCTTTAAGCTAATGCGTTCGCTATTTCAGCTGTCGCTAATGACTTTGGTTAACATGACTCGCTAATGACCTGTTTCTCGGACAAATCTTTCAGCTAAAGCTTGTTACATTATACATTAATTTAATATAGAGAAATTATTTATTGCAATTATTTCTTTATCTTACTGTTATACTTTATTTAATTATTTATATCTTCCGTCAATAATTACGGTGTCAACACCTTTAGAGGATGCTACTAAGATGCCATATGTTAAGTAATCTCAGAGAAACGGTGAATTCTTTGTGAAAACATTTAATTTTCTAGGAAAGTGGAGAATGATTTAGTTTTGTTTAAAGTTTGGTAAGAGTGTAATACATTTTTGGGTTCACTTGTAATGTTTAAAACAAACTTTTAGTGGAATAAATAATAGTATTTCAATATAAACTATCACAGACAAAAACAAAGCTGGTACCTGTTTGAAAAAGGGGCACAGCTACACTGCTATGGTATTTAAATTTTAAAATGAACTAGAAGTGGGAAACAAACAAAATACTGGGAATATGTTCTAAATGTCTAATGTATCAAATCCAAGAGTCAGAAAATGACACAATTCACCTACATCTCCCTTTAAAACGGCGTGTCTCTCTAAGAACCGCATTTAGATGTTAATTCAGCTGAGTTCATTGCATTAAGGATAAGCGATTATGGATATTCTTGTGCTTTGCATGTTTGGTCTAACAGAATATATGAATAAAGTAGCAAACGGATTACTCGGTTTTAACGAAGTGATTTCTAAACACCTCCTACCAACGCTTTGTTCGAAATGCGCTTAAAGGAATAGTAAAAGTTATTACCACAGGTTGCATAGCAGGAAATCATTAATATGAGCAGCCAGTGCGTAAATCAAGATGCTAAGAGGCACGTTCCCCAACATACAGTATCAAAGCACGTAATTTATTTGGAAGATTAATGTGGTCCACTGTATATACATCTTCAGCTTTTAAATGGAGCTTAGAAGAAAGAATTCCAAAGCAACTGGAATCTGGATGACCTCCGCACCAACTACCTATTTTTTTAGTCTGAGAATTCCCTGTGCATTGAATCTCAAAATACTCCTATTGTCATAGTTCCTACATAATTCCCAGTTTTACCCTTTCCCTTCTTGCCCGCTCCATGCGCTGTTATTCTTTAATCGTCATTTCCAACTTCCCGCCATTGATATTGTCAGGCAATAGATTGATAGAGGAAAACGCATCAATTGTATACTCTGGTTGAGATGCTTTTCGCCATCAAGACAAGCATACCGAGAAATGAAATAATAGTTCTGTGACAATTGCCAAAACAGTGTCCCACACCATAATGCGGTATGCAATCTTATAGTGAAGTTTCGGAAAACTGACAAGTGTTCTCGATGTTGACCATTTTGAATGCCCATCTACGGCAGCAGAGATCGGGATTATGTCTAGGACAGGATTTGCCCAGTCCACTAAAATCTGTGAGGCGGCTGTCGTTCTATCCGTACAGAGCGTCTGTCGTGCACCAGGTGACCCATTTTGGGTACTGTTGGTGATTTCAGAGCTTTGCGTCTAAAGTCGAGGATGTTATGGACGTACTTTCTTTTCAGAAAGAGGGTGATTGATTGAATCAACGGGTATGTTAACAATCATAACACCTCGCATGTGTATTATTTGAAACCTCAGGAATTAAGGAACTCCCTCACCACAACCAAAAGGCTGGTGTTTGGTTTAGTATGACAAAGAACTTTATATACCCTATTTTCTTTAATGAACCATCACCGCAGAACATTACCATAATCAGATTGCTCGCTCATTCATATCATAGCTGAGGGAATGTGAAGGAGAATGTTTCTAGCAACGGTGCAACAGTTAAACACACAATAAAAACTCTATAAGGCTTCTTCGGAAATCTTATCACCTTGAGGGGACATTGGCCTGCCCAGATCACTGATAGACATAATCGGATTTGTTTCTCTGGGTTCACTGGAAGGAAAATATTTGAAGGTAATTCGTATACTTATGAACTACGGGATGCAATAACGGAAAAAAAAATGTCGCACCAGAAAAGCTGTTGAAGGTGTAAGGGCGTATGAAGCAAGTCTAGACCTCAATGGGCGGCATTCCCAGCATAATTTGTGGAATGTATAACTGTGTTTCACTGCAAAGTAACTTTATGGATATAATAATTAGCAAAAACTATAGCTACGCTTGCTTTATTCGATCTCTCTTTCTCACTCACTCACTCACTCACTCACTCACTCACTCACTCACTCACTCACTCACTTACTCACTCACTCACTCACTCACTCACTCACAGAGAGAAAGCGGGAGAGAGAGAGAGAGTGGACTGTAAGTCACGATCGGTTAGATTTTGTATTGAAATTACACATCTACCGGAAGTACAAACTAACTTATAACTTTTTCTAAACCGAGAAGAATATTTTGTACCTTCAAATACCATGGGTGGTATTAGTTCATCTTTTTCAAGATAGAGTTCACTGAATGCTAATGCAGTGTTTACACCCAGATCTTTCTCGACGACGCACGTTTCTTAGTTCATTATTGTTTGTTCTGCTACACCGTTTCGGTTTTTGTTCTGTAAGTAATGGAGGATACAAGCAGACACACCATCGAGTATCGTCTTATTGTGAGCCTATGGATTTATGAAAAATTCCAAACTGGAAAAAACCATGAACAAATCAAATAAATCTTCCTTCATCGCTTTATTAAAGCAGCGTGAAACTAATTTACGGAAACTGGAAAGCAAGACGTCCGCAAGTGGTTCTGTATTGAATACTAAATACAGGTAGGACTTCAGAACTATTACAATAATGGTGTCAGTGACTGTATGAATGAATGATTGATACGTTTGGCGAAGTGGAAGTCTCCTATGGCCTACAAAAAGACCCGACCTCACGACACGCTGGTTTGATCGCATCTAAAGGAACATTTTGCGGTTATTTGGATGGCGCATATTGGAGAATTAAAATAGCAAATAGCATCTTCACAGCAATAATTCACAAAAAGTTCAGTTGGACAAGGAGCGGTATATAGCAGCGGACTCACCTGTCCGCAGAAAATGGACAACATACCAAGAAGTTACACCAGTGAAACTAAACAGTGTCTCAAATTGATGTATACACTATTTGTAACACTTTCTCAGTAACAAAATGAGACAGAAATACAATTTTTGTTGTTTATGACTCAGAAGGCAATGAAAAGCAAAGAAATGCGTTTATCTGTTTGCAAAGAAATATGTCGATGCATTTATTTTTCGATAAACATAAGTGGATACTGAAATGCTATTGGAAAGTAGCGAATGTTGTTGAGGTTCAACGACGCTGGAGGGTTAAATTTGGTATACCATCGCCAAAAAGTTCAACGTTCACACAAATCCGAAACAAGTTTGAAATAGATGTACGCTACAAACACTGGAGGAACTGAGGACATATGATATTCCATTAGTAACAATCCAGATGATATGTAACTGTTCTTTGTCGTTGAGAGGTACTGTGGCGGAAGGATAACATTCTGGACATGTACGGTTTAAGAAATAAATCGCAACAAAAATTGTATTTCTGTTTCATTTCGTTGCTGCAAATGGCGTTTTGAGACACTCTATAGTGCTATATTAATTATGGTTACGTATGTCAGGCATTAATATTAATATACTGACGAGTTCAATAAAGAGTTTCAATATCTTGTAGCATGTTCAATACATTACTTCCCTAATGTCTTTCCCTCCTTTGTTAAAATCGTATTTGAAAAACTGATAGCAATGTGTGTCTTTCTGGCATTTTAACAGTAATAATTATTGATTAAAAGCTGAAGTAGCTATTTTTCTTTCTAATAGCAGAAATTTTTACTTTCATTTCATTACAAAACTGCAACAGAGACAGTGGTCATTTTTACTTTCTCTACTACGTATAGTAAGTAGGGGAAGTATTGTATTCCACTCAAAAATTCGATACCGATATTTCACCGGAAATGCATGTTTTGAGACTCCCTGAATAAAAAAAAAGCATTTTTGGAAACATGTCCGTGTGTGTGTCTGTGTGTGTTTCTGTGTGCCTCTGTATGTGTGCGTCTGTGAACAGCATAACTCAGAAACGAACAGTCGGATAAACACCAAACTTGGCATTTAGGTTCAGTATCTAGATGCGACACGAAGGTTTTCAAGAAAATCCCCCCACCCCAGATTACCCTTTACATGGAACATTTTTCGAAAAGTTTAATTTTCTCAAAAATGGCTCTAACGATTTTGATTAAAATATCATATGTTTATGACATTTTCATGACAAATGAAATGTATATCTCGAATTTTCTACGAATTTCTCCAAAAGTATTCTTTATTCTGAACGACTTTTGCATAACTGGTAAACCATAAGAGATAGACCAAATTTAAGTACACAACAAATGTAGATAGCGTTAAAATACACAATTTATGCCATATATATATTTTTTTTTGGGTTGAGTGAACCCTTGCTCGTTATTTCCTTAAATTTTTGCATTACTTACACTTTTTCTAGAATTCTTATTCATTTTTTTGTCCTGGTAATGCAAAGAGAATGGAATACTCCACATAGCAACCAGCACTTAAAATATTTGACTATCGCTTAAAGCCTACCAATTCCCCTTGCACCTACAAGAAAATTAGCAATAGGATTAACATCTCGATATCTCGGTTAACATGAAGCATATGGAGAATAAGCGTTTGTAAAAGTAGTTTGTACAAGAGTAGAGAAAGTCATGGGAGTGTAACATATCAGATTTTTTACTTACCTATTTCGTTTGTTTTTCATAAAGGAGGTAAACATCTACAACGGTCTGCCCTAAAATGAAGAATAACTGAACCTATTATAGTGAAACTTGCTGTCTGAAAAAAAAACACATCCTTTACATGGCTTCCTATGGAATGAAAGTAAAGCCGGTGGTCCCGTGCCGTAAATTTACGGCACATAAAAGAACCTCAAGCCTGATAGAGGTCTCTGAGCAGAATTCCGGTCTTTCACGCCCAAATAAATTGTGACATGAATTAAAAAAAATCAGATGTGTTACATTCACAAGAGTTTCTCTACCCTCTATTGCTTATAATGGGTATATAAATTATTCTTACGAAAGTTTATTTTCCTATCTACTTCATCTTAATCCAGATAAGTCTTTCGGGAAATAGCTCCATTACACATTTCGTTATACAGACACAGCCAAATGTTTTAAAACTGGACGAGGTACGCTGGTGCTAAAAGTCCATACTCTTTCCATGACATCACGAGAAACAACTGCTAATCCACAGGACTTTCAAAGTATGGTTAAGTAGTGAACAATTCGTACCATTAATAGCTGATATCACGGGAGCTGCTGATGCCATAAGAAACATTACTTGAAATAAATTGCGTGTTTTAAAAAAATCTACATTTTTTGTGTAGTATGTTTTCGTCTATCGCTTAAGTTTAATAGTAATACAAGGTTACACAAAATTCCTTCTGAATGAAGAGGACTTCACACGCAATTTACAAAAAATAAAAGATATACATTCTGTTTGCCATGTAAACGTATTTAAATATGTAGTATATTCATTAAAATCGTTGGAGACGTTTTTTAGAAAATAAAAATAATTCTAAAAATGTGGTATTTAGCCAACTTTTCATGTTTGAGTATGTTCACGCGCGCACTACATACACACACGAGCGCGCGCGGACCTTTTCCTAAAAACCTCATGTGTTACATTCACATGACTTTCTCTATCTTCTATCGTTTATTAGTGGGTATACATTATTCTTACGAAAGTTTATTTTCTTATCTACTAGATTTTAATCGAGATAAACCTTTCCGGAAATAGCTGCATTACACATTTCGTTAGGGATACAAATTGAATAGCATAGTCAATTCTTTAGAACTGGACGCTATTCACTGGCCATAAAGCTGCAAGCTCTTTCCACGACATCCCGAGAAACAACTTAAAATCCACAGGACTTTAAAAGAATGACTACGTGTTAGACAGTTCGACCATTAATAACGGATATATCGGAAACGGCTGATAAACCCCCCCCCAAAAAAGCGTTATTGGCCATAAATTGTGTGTTTTAAAGAGATCTACATTTCTTATATAGTACGTTTTCATCTATCGCTTAACGTTTACCAATTATATAACTTTACAAAGTACCTTTAGAATGAAGAGGGCTTCAAAGCTTACTCCAAGAAAATTTAAGATATGTGTTCTATTTCCCATGTAAATATCTTTAATATATGGTATTTTAATCAAAATCGTTAGCTATTTTGTAGAATATCAAGCATTTTAAAAATGTTCCATATGAAGGGTAGTTGGGCGAGGGGATTTTCTTGAGTATCCTCGTGTAGCATCTTTGGAAGTTATCGAACTCAAGTTTAGTGCTTTTCCAAATTTTCACACATACACACACACACACACACACACACACACACGGATATTTAACTAAACATGCTTTTTACTTTCTCTACTACGTATAGCAAGTAGGGGAAGTATTGTATTCCACCCAAAATTTCGATTACGAGATTTCACCGGAAATACATGTTTTGAGACTCACTGAATCCAAAAAAAGCATTTTTGGAAACATGTCCTTGTGTGCGTCTGTCTGTGTGTCTGTGTGTCTGTCTGTGTGTGTGTGTGTCTGTGAACAGCATAACTCAAAAACGAAGAGTCGGATAAACACCAAACTTGGTATTTAGGTTCAGTATCTTTCAGAGATGCGACACGAAGGTTTTCAAGAAAATCCCCCCACCCCAGACTACCCTTTACATGGAACATTTTTCGAAAATTTTAATTTTCTCAAAAACGGCTCTAACGATTTTGATTAAAATATCATATGTTTAAGATATTGTCATGACAAATAAAATGTATATCTCGAATTTTCTGGGAATGTCT
Source organism: Deroplatys truncata (assembly GCA_030765065.1). Classification (NCBI taxonomy): domain Eukaryota; kingdom Metazoa; phylum Arthropoda; class Insecta; order Mantodea; family Mantidae; genus Deroplatys; species Deroplatys truncata. The sequence goes on along the minus strand of CM060984.1, from coordinate 123,492,096 downwards.
CCAAAAGTATTCTTCGTTATGAACGACTTTTTCATAACTGGTAAACCATAAGAGATAGACAAAATTTTACTACACGAAAAATGTAGATCGCGTCAAAATACACAATTTATGTCATATACATTTCTTTTGTTGAGTGAACCGTTTGCGAGATATTGCTTGTTATTCCCTTAAATTTTCCAATACTTATACTTTTTCTCAAATTCGTTATTCATTTTTTACTTTCTCTACTACGTATAGTAAGTAGGGGAAGTATTGCATTCCACCCAAAAATTCGATACCGAGATTTCACTGGAAATACATGTTTTGAGACCCACTGAATCCAAAAAAAGCATTTTTGGAAGCATGTCCGTGTGTGTGTCTGTGTGTGTGTCTGTGTGTGTGTGTGTGTCTGTGTGTGTGTCTGTGTGTCTGTGAACAGCATAACTCAAAAACGAACAGTCGGATAAACACCAAACTTGGTATTTAGGTTCAGTATCTTCCAGAGATGCGACACGAAGGTTTTCAAGAAAATCCCCCCACCCCAGACTACCCTTTACATGGAACATTTTTCGAAAATTTTAATTTTCTCAAAAATGGCTCTAACGATTTTGATGAAAATATCATATGTTTAAGATACTGTCATGAGAAATGAAATGTATATCTCGAATTTTCTGGGAATGTCTCCAAAAGTATTCTTTATTGTGAACGACTTTTGCATAACTGGTAAACCGTAAGAGATAGACAGAATTTTACTTCACAAAAAATGTAGATCAGTTAAAATACACAACTTATGTCATATACATTTTTTTTGTTGAGTGAACCGTTTTCGAGATATTGCTTGTGATTTTCTTAAATTTTTCAATACTTATACTTTTTCTCAAATTCGTTATTCATTTTTTTTATGTCCTGGACATGCAAAGAGAATGAAATGCGCCACATAGCAACCAGCGTTAAAATATTTGACTATCGCTTAAAAGCTACCATATTCCCCTTGCATCTACAAGAAAATTACCAATAAGATTGACATCTCGATATCTCGATTAACATGAAGCATATGGAGAATAGGCGTTTGTAAAATTAGATTGTACAAGAGTAGAGAAAGTCATGTGAGTGTAACACATCAGATTTTTTTATGTCCTGGACATGCAAAGTGATACGGTAATTTGTATCACAAATTACTCAGATGTAATTAATGATAGTAATATGAATATGTATTTTTATGTGACATTGATTTCAGAGGTTTATTCATTGTAATTATTATTGGTAAATAATAATATACGGCTTTACTGAAACTGTCAACAATAACGCAATAATGCAGCGATAGGGTGAGTTGTTTATCATTACCGGGAACAAGGAAGTTACGTAATGTTTCGCGCGTTTTTTCCGTTGAGAAGCTTCTAGAACATTTCCTAAAGTAATATGTATTCGTGGTTTTCATTGGATATTAAAATAGACGCTAATGTTGGCGCGTTTTATTAGCCAATAGCAGTTCATTTATAATCTTTAGGCGTATCTTGAGGCAAGCGTATAAATAAGCCAGGCCCGAGGTAGCTTGCCACTCAGTTCATCAAAATTTCGTGTACACTACACATCGTCAGCCAGTCCTTCATTTCGTCAAGTTACGCGCAGCAGAATTACAAGAATTGTTATAAAGTATTATGCATTTAAAAAAATACACAAAGTTGAAGTACTCGAGTTAAAAGTGATAAGTAAGAAGTTATTACAAACAATTTCAGTTTGGCGAGTATCTATCTCAATATGTAAAAAGTGTTAGTGAACGTGTTCGGCAATAAAAGTTATAAAAACAATTTCTTCATCAGTATCATTTCTGAATAAAAGATTCCTTTCTGATTCACACCCTGCAAGAGATACAAGTTCTACCAAGATAAGATGATAGCTAGCCGGAGGACAATATACATAACCTTAAATTCTTTCAGAAACTAATTGATACAAATTGCTACGCCAGAGGGAGCTACGAACCAAACAAGGAGTGACGTCACAAGATGGCAACGCGTGAAGTAAAAACACATATTTGCTCTCGCAAATTGGCTTCCAAACGTGGTGCTATAATAATGTTAAACACATTGTAACATTAACACCGCATCAAAAGAGAATGGAATGCGCCACATAGCAACCAGCGTTAAAATATTTGACTATCGCTTAAAACCTACCATATTCCCCTTGCATCTACAAGAAAATTAGCAATAATATTGACATCTCGATATCTCCATTAACATGAAGCATATGGAGAATAAGCGTTTGTAAAAATAGTTTGTACAAGAGTAGAGAAAGTCATGTGAGTGTAACACATCAGATTTTTTTTTACACAAGGGGGGCTCAAAACCTATATATTTCGGTGAAATCTCGGTATCGAATGTTTGGGTGGAATGCAATACCTTCTCTATCAAATAAGAACTTGTAGAGAAAGTAATAATTAACTAATGAAGGTAAAAGAGGAGAAAGAGTATCGCATAGCAGGCTTAAGAAGCAGAAATGAACCTGAGTGTTATTAAACATTTTATCTACGAGGGCGGATTGATAAGTTAGTGACTTTTTAAAGAAAATAACAAATTTTTTCCAAAAAATCAATTTTATTTCTCAACATGTCTCCTTTCAATTCAATACACGTTGTCCAACGTTTCCGCAATTTCTTGATATAATAAATATGATTTTTCGAAGTGAGGTTGCTTCTGCCATGATGTGTTCACTGAACGGGAATTTCTTCCCATCGAGTCAATTTTTCAGGTTTGCGAAGAGGAAGAAGTCACTCGGATCCAAATCTGGAGAATATGGTGGGTGAGGTAGCAGTTCGTAGCCCAATTCTACAAATTTTGCGATGCCAATGACTGACTTGTGTGTGGGTGCATTATCCTCGTAAAAGAGAACCTTTTTCTTCACCAAATGAGGTCGTTTCTTTAACAACTGCTTGTGAAACTGATCCAGCATTGCGGCATAATATGAACCTGTGATCGTTTTACCCTTTTCTAGGTAGTGGATGTCTATCACCCCTTGTGAATTCCAAAAGACAGCTGCTATGATTTTGTCCTGGCGATGGAATGGTTTTCGCTTTCTTTGGAGCAGGTTCGCCGAAAGAAATCCACTTTTTGATTGTTGTTTGGTTTCAGGTTGATAGTAATGGATCCAGTTTCATCAACCTGATATAACGCCGCAAAAATTCATTTGGGTTACCTGGAAGATGTTGAAGCATCCCTGTGAAATGGTCACACGATTCCGCTTGTTCTCAACTGCGAGCAGTCGCGGCACTCATCTTGCTGACAATTTTTTTACACCCATAAATTCGTGCAGAATGTTATACACCCATTCACTCGAGATGTTTATGGTCTTGGCTATCTCACGGATTTTCCCCCGGCGGTCTTCCAGCACAATATCGTGAACTTTGTTCACCATTTCTTCTGTTGTGACCTCAATCGGCCGTCTTGTGCTCGAACGGCCACATCGAAATTCTATGAGCCACTTGTGAACCATGCCATGTGATGGAGCGGAGTCCCCATAATACTTATTCAGCTTTCCTTCCGTTTCCTTCACCGTTTTACCACGCAAAAAGTAATGCTTTATCAGAACACGAAATTCACCTTTCTCCATTTTCTACGAAGCAACACATATCTGCTTATTTTAGACATTCTCAACAATGTTCTAAGAAACAAATGACGACAAAGTTCTGCGATTATACCCAAAATAGATGTAAGACTTGGGTGCAAACAAGAAACCTTCGAACGCTATCTCTCGTCAAAGTCATGGACTTATCAATCCGCCCTCGTAGTTTTAATTATAATTAATGTTCCAGAAAAAAAAGTTTTATTACCCGTTTTAAAGCATCATAGTGCATGTACGTTACACACAGGGGGTGGGGAGAGAATGGGAGGATAGAGAGGAAGGTATATGGATGTAGGGAATAAGAGAAAGAGAGAGAGAGAGTGAGAGAGAGCTTCTACTCCCCCTTTCTCTTTCTCAGTCATTAGCTCAATAACTTGAGTGGAGACGTGGATTAGATTTGTACCATAATTCATTTCAACTAAAATTTCTTCGTGGTCACCACATAACTTTACAAGAAGGATATTACACTCGGAAATGCTATGGTAGAGAACGCTTTAGTACCTGCTTTACAGATTATTATGATGACAATCTGAATTATAATTTAGTGTAGTATTAGCCTGAAGGTATTTCCCTGGCGAAGTAACAGGAGGTCTAGTTCATTCATAAGAGAACTTCTTTCCATATATACCCGTTTACAGCCGACGTGTATTTAATTTAAACGCTAACCTAGCGAAATGGCTGCGCGGTAACGTGTGAGGCTCGCATTCGGGAGGTCCCGGGTTCCATTACCGCCGACCGCCCACTCTGACATTGGGTTTTCCGTGGTTTTCGCTGTCAGTAGGCGATTATGGTTTTTCATCTATCACAATTTCCTTTGCATTTCCCTTTCATTCGATTTCCTTCTTATCTTTCAGGTTGTTTTTAGGTTTCATGGCGTGTCAAAGAAAAGACGGCTTGGCCGACGGGTCGTTTATCGCCCTCACTAGACAGCTCCAACAGTGGGACTGGTCTTCGAGTCGAACTATTACTGTGTTTGACTCAGGAGTTTAGCTACAACCTTGCGTATGACGTAAAAGAACCCGAGCCAGCGCTCTGTTGTTATTTCTTGCTTTATTGTTTTATACCCTGGCCCAAAGGTAACTGGTCCGAGAACAATACATATTTCGCAAAATAGCATCAGTAATACGTTATATTACCGCATCCAACAAAACAATTATGATCATACTTTCATTAAGTAAACCTGTAAAACATGTGTGGGTGTGTGAGAGAGAGAGAGAGAGAGAGAGAGAGAGAGAGAGAGAGAGACTGAGAGAGAGAGAAACGTAACAGTTCGACTTCGACTGCACTTGGAGACAATGCTTTTCAACTGCTAATTGTGTAACCCAGCTATACTCTGTAATTATACCCCACAGATTTCAGTGTTGTTTTTAAAGATAGCTGCATTATTAATGGCATTGAAATTTGTATTTAAACTTGGAGGATTCGATGAAATTGCGCCCCTTGAATTATATTCAAAGTGTATTTATAGAAAGTAAAAACTGCCTTAATATAAACAAATTATATTTTAAATGCAGAAAAAATGACTAAGTGTCGAATTATTTCCTTATTTACAATACATTTTTATCAATTTGAAAATAGTAGAAAGTTGGCTGTCATATTTTCTTATTTATAATACATTTGTTTCAATTTGACAAATAGTAAAAAGTCAGCTGTCATATTTACCAACTGTTGAAAATCTTACGTCCTTATTTGGGACTCCGCTATCTTAAGTACTTTGTTATTTAATAAATTAATTAATTACTTTGATGGAGCCTTAAACATACCTAGACTAAATTTTCAAGAATTTTTATTAAAAACTCTCAAATTTTAATGCTGTAAATTACATTTAACTTTGATAAATTTAAAATATGCACATAAACTGGTGGATTTGATGTGAGATATGGATATAAACTTTTACGGTCTTTCTTCACAGAAGATTCTCTTGGAATAGAAGATTTATTTTAAATTAGTAAAATTTGATATATGACACAAATGTTCAGTGAATATGATTTGCTACGCATGTTCTTATAACGCGCGCATAAGTATCTTAGTTTCTAAAATGTCAGACATAGGCTTTACAAGTTTTATATGAAAAAAACTTAAATATACAAATTGTAATAGCTTAAAAATATGAGTGTATAATAAAACAGTGTAAATGTATAATGTATTTCAAAAGTCACTTCAAACATTAAACCGCTATAAATATTATAATATTTGAGTTAGGAAAAAAATCACGTATTGTACAAACAATGGGGTTTTAAAAACATTGGGAATATGTCCGCCGTTCTGTTGTTTACACCATTATTTCTGCGACATAATGCACAGCATTTTGCATACTGAAGTTATTTTGTTGTATTGAGGGAGTTGTATTATAGTTCAATTGTTGGGGAGCCGAACACTTGAAGTAGTTGCAACCGCACGTGTGGTAACCGGTAGCCTTTGCCCCAATCTTTTAAAAATATTAAGTCTGTATTTTTTTTACTGTTTCTTTAAATATTATATTTATGTTTGCCTCGGCAGCGTCAGTATTATTTTTAGAGACATGGATGTCTTAGCAGGGTTGTGGTGCGACTTAAGAATGTAGGCTTACACAGATTATAATTTTACTTCACTCCTTCTTATTAATGCTTGACACGATTTAAAATAACACTTCACTGATATAGAGCTGTGAGATTCTTTTATTAATTACTTGTATTTTTTTAACACGTAAACTTATTTTTCGTCTCACGTGAATACGTATTAACTCTCTCGAGGACGCGTTTCGCATCCGGTTACAAACACTGTTTGCAGGCAACTGAATAGATTTCAACCGCCTAAACTTGTAAATTTCTGTATTTCAAGTCTCTGATTGGCTATTCCTACTCCAATAGAATACCTTCATTTAACTAAAGCTTTTTCTGGTTGTTAATTGGCTATTTTTTATAAACTGTCACTAAAATTGCATTATTGCTTCCAAGAATCATAAGTAACATTTAAACTCTCAAACTCATTATTGCCTTAAGGTTACCTCATTGCTACCTCATTGGTAGCAACTTTTGACCTATTTTCACAGCTCCTACATTATTAAATTACGTAATATATTCACATAACATAATTACACATGAATACAATAATATATATGTATATATACATACAATGACTGTAATATACACTTTTTATATATTGTTACATACACACATTGCTTTAAGGCGGGCTGTTATTGAATTTATATATTATATAATTAGATTGAAATCATTTAAGCGTTAAAAATATTGCCTCAATACAATGTCTTGGAGTATTGGCATCTTTCACTTGCACTGGAGTTGTTGGATGTCAGGAAAATTCGCTCTTTAAAGTTACCCAACAATAAAAGTCTGCCAGATTGTGATCTGGAGATCGCGGAGGCCACATTATAGGAGAGTGCCTAGTGAGACAAGATCGTCAAAGATCACCCCTGTCTTTCAGGGGTGTAGATATAGGCGGAACGCCATCTTGCATAGAGATGATTCCTCAGTTCAGGAATGACGAAGTTCTGTAACATGCTGTAGCAGCGCTCCCCGTTTATTGTAACACTCTGATTTATTGCATTACTGTCTTCTTCAAACATGAAATCAAGTCACATACAGTAGCTTTAAAATGATTAAGACCTTGTCGTACTAAAGTCTGACCTCACTTTCTGACCAAACTCTGCAATTACCACGTGTTAATTTCACCATTAACAAAGAAGTGTGCATCGTCTGTCTAGAAAACGTTGTCCAAACAATCATTAATTTGAATCTCTACTAGCACAAATAAAGCAAAATCATATTTTCCCGCTTGTCACTTTCTTTGGTTTTAGTTTATGTGGATACAGACTAAGATGTTGAGCTATTTAGAATTGCCCAAGCTGTGCTATTACTCATCAGTTGCCTGAATATCTGAGTAACCTACTGATACCATAAGAATTATTTTACTTTATTATTTGCATGAAACTCCTCAGCAACAGTGACATCTATGATTACCTTTGGTCTTACAGTTTTCTTCTTATAAGCACAACAGAAACAGCTTCCTCAAGCTTTCTACTTAAACCCTATAATTACAATGAAACATGACCCTGTTCTAAAATTAATGAGTTCTAATTTTCTAGGACATTGAGAAAAATTTCCTATTGCTTTCACAATAGCATTGAACTTGCTGTATTCTAACATTCAGGAATCAAGGCTTGCAGCTTACGAATTCTTGTAACAGCATTAATAAAAACGTTTGCTTTATTTAACAGAACTATAGGAATCATGGAATGCAAAAGCAAATACACGAAAATAACAGCATTGTTTCGCAATATGTGATATAATTTTTTTATCTCAAATATTATTTTATAGCGATTTAATGTTTGAAGTTCCTTTGAAAAACTTGATATATCAGATAATAGCGAATGTATAAAATGCCTTAGAGTTAATTTCACTAACGAAATAGTTTTGCATGTCGAAATTCTCTTTCACTTTTGTCGACATCTGGCCAAAAGATATCAACAACAAATCAGTATATTTCATCAGCACATACATATCCTTTGCAGCCTATGCCTATTTGTCCAAAATTAAAACTTAATGTTTAGAAGATCTTAAAAAGGTGTAAGGGAGTAGGGCTGTCCTGAAGTTATGTTTTAAGCCCCGAAACAACATCGCGGACTAGCATTACTGAAAGCATTTTGGGTAGCTTATACACAGTACATTAACACTTGTAACGCCCTTCTTTGCCTTGGAGAAGAGCATCTACCTACAGTTAGAATCTTCTAAATGAAAAAGGTTTTATTTTGTCTAATTTAAATATCACAGAAATTCATGCAATTAACTGGCCAGACAGGAAAATCGAGCTTACTTGAGAAATGACGCTTTTTGGATCAACCACTCGGAGAAATAGGCGTGTCTCTGTGTGTCGATGTTACCAAGGTCATTCAAGGGTGAACAGCCTAGAGAACTCAACAGAGTGGACTAAAAGCATTGAAAATGTCCTGCGCACCAGCTAGGATCCTTCCTAAAGGCGAGCTGTTAACATACATATGCTTGGTATCACAAATTTATAAATGAGCGAGTATAGTTATTTAATAAATGAATAGACACATAGAACCCTATCAATCGCATGGGTCCAACGTACCGTACGTGCTTTTATAAAGTACGGAATACACACACAAAAAGCAAAAACAAAATCGTGTTGCGATGTCCCATTATCTTACGTATTCAAAGATCATAGAAAATGGAGTAAAAATTGTCAAATATTACAATTTCAGCTTTTCAATCTCTTATATAGTCGATTTTCTAGGAACGTTTTGGTGTAAATGTTTTTACTATCGGGGTGAAAATGAGGGAGTCAGTTGATTTAGATAACCCTGAGCGAAGGGTAGGTATGGTAGCCCATTTTGGACTTTTTCTTATATTTCTCACATTATTTCCAAATTTACTAGGAGTGGCTTTGCAAAATATGGTGCATATATTAACCAGTTTCTAAATTATGGTTTTTATATAAAGACAACAAACGTATATTAAAAAAATACATAGCAAGTTTCAGGCCGGATAATATAAGCAGATTTTTCAGAGCGTTTTTCTTGGTTGTTGGACACTTTTCATCATTTACAATCCTACTGAGATGCAACTTTTAAGTTATCAAAATCGAACTTCGGAAACAGTTTCCTTAAAATATAATAAAATAAAAACCTGTTATGTGGTTATTAGTATGAAGCAATGTATTACACCAACAAGCTCATCTTAGTTTATAATTATATATATTTTTTAAAAGCCAAAATCATATTTGAACGAAAGTTATTTTTAAAACAAATTTATTTAAAAGTATATTTCTTAGCAAACATGTCGTAAGTCAATAAGGAACATAAATAGTAAATTCAGTTTGAAAATTATGAAAATCGCGTCGTAAACACCACTATTTATAAAATTGACTAAAATAGGGTCTTAAAATACACAATCGAGGAACAACTCGGCACATGTATGTACCACACTTTGTATAAAGAAGTGCAGTTGCAAACTTAAGATGCGGTAAACGATTCATAGAGGATTTAGCTTTTGGAAAATTCCCCCATCGGTCACCTTAAAAAAGATTAGTAAACACAACCCACCCCTAACAATAATCTAAAAACGACATAAAACAGCATACAAATAAACCATGAATATCCAGTCGGTACGTTTAGCTCTGCTTTCACCCTCCTTCACTACCCCTGCCTACCAGTAGCTTCCAACATGCCCGTAACCCTCCATTTATGCAAAATGAGAAGTGCATTAGAATCATCTATCTTTAGGATGATGAGGAAACTGATGAAGAAATTCAACACGAATCCTCTGACGGATCTTTCAGAAAAGCAGGATCACTGGTATCAATAGGCGTACTATGAAGATTATCATTCTTGATCCTATAGCTCTCTCTGAGAGATTCAACAGTGGAAGTAAACAAACAAAAAAAAAAAAAAGGAAACAACTAAGAGCCATGCATACCATACTTTATCTAGAAATACAATATCCTTTCTCAACAGTAGTCTGTCATCGGCCTCTAATTCGGCCGATTTCATTGGTTCACCTCGGAGAACTGAAAATGCCTTTAAGACAATAATGGATGCTGTTAATATTTAAATGGCTATTTTGAGCATTTTACTCCATTACCTCATACTCCACGATGTTGTATTGCAACAACGTATTGTTTCTTTATTCTATATCTAAAGTTATTTTACAGGCATACACTAGCTGGTTTGTCCGGCGCTTCTTAGGTAAACTTTTTAAATCCCGAAAGACCGTCTAATTAATTTAATTAACCCTCCTCCCACACACTCTATGATATCATTTTACAGTGATTTAGAAGTTTTACTCGTTTTATACATATAATTTTGCAATGCTGTATGGCATTCGTAATAGTAAATAAAAAATACACGCATAATCAAGGAAATCGGAGTGAAATTATCGACAGATGTTTTTCTGAACTTCCTAGCCTACCCTAAGAATCCTCCAAATTCGGAAAAGGTAGAGCCTTATCATTTAGCAGTGAAATAATTACCCAAATGGTTGAACAATTAAATGAAACATGTTCCTGACTAGGATGCCATGGCCCAAAATTAAAAACATATTGAAAGGTATAATCGGAGTGAAAAATTCAATGCCATAGCCGGGATCTCCGGCTTTCCGGTACGACATTAACTTCTCTAACTATCTGCTGCTCCGAGGGATTCGGAATTGACTCCTGGCTGGGCTCGAGGAATGAATATTTGATAAAGAGGATTCTAGGTATATCCAGAATTTGGTGTATGGATGTGAGTGTTTTTGCATGGATTTTTAGATTATTTAATAACACTAGTCTGCATTTTCAAACTTTTTGTCAGATGATTTCTTAAAAGTAGATGTTCTTGAATCAAGTTATTATGCTGATTCCAGAAATAACTTCCCTTTTTTTCTATCACGTCAGGTTTTTACACAAAATAAGAAGTAATGTTTTGACAATTTTACTAATGAGAGTAGAAAAGTATTCGAATACCATTTCACACCAGGTAAGTTTTTATTCAAGAAAAATTTTAAGAATACTCTCAAGAACTTCCCTAATTTATTTCATGACTACATTTTAACAAAACAAGAAGCCGAAGTGTATCACTTAATTTTTTTTTTCAAACTTTCTCTTCTTTGACTTCCTTGCAGATCCTTGAAGACGACTGTCCCTCCTCAACATCCAACAGTAGTCGGCCATCATAGTTTCATTCTGTCTCCCCTGGTACCTCCTCTCCATTTCCTTATTATCTTGGTGAAAACGTTCACCCTGCTCTTCACTATAATGTCCCAGATTTTCTGGAAAGTAGTCGATATGTGAATGCAGAAAATGCACCTTTACACTCGTGTTACAACCCATTTTTTTGAAATTTTCCAACATTGTTTCGACAATGGCCTTGTAATTAGGATCTTTGTTATTGCCTAAGAAGTTTTCAGTAACTGATCGGAAGGCGGTCCATGCTTCTATTTCTCTCTCATCCATTGTCTTATCAAAATCTTCATATTTCATCAATTTCTTTATTTGAGGGCCAACAAAAATTCCAGCCTTTAATTTGTCTTGTGTAATGAAAGGAAATTTCTTGGAAAGGTACTTGAAGCAGGGTCCATCTTGTGGTGGAGCCCTTACAAATTGCTTCATCAAGCCCAATTTTTATGTTTAGTGACGGAAGCAATACCTTTTGTCTCTCCATAAGCGGTTCGTGCAGGGTGTTTTTAGTTCCAGGCAACATGTTTCTTCACTGTGGTCATACTTTCACATCCCAATGTCTTTGCTTTGTCCGACTGTCCCATTCGCACAGAAAACACGGCATTTTTGTGAACCCAGCTTGTTGTCCTAATAGTATTCCAATAACTTTGAAATCACCGCAGATACGCCATTTGTGTTCCTCGTATTGGATACTTACTAAACGTATCTTCAAGTTTTCAACTGTCTCTTTCATTTGAACTCGATGTGCGACAGAAATGGACCCATACACATTCCCATTATGCAGTAACACGCCTTTCAGGCTCCACTTTGATGAATCTATAAAACGGCTCCACTGAGTAGGATCATGTTCAATGTCATAAAAGTCCATTAACTCGTTTATGTTATTGCGGTAAACCAAGGACTCGATCTGTGAGAAAAAAGAAACTAGCTCTTTTTCTCTGTGTCTGTACCATGAGTAATGTGTTCCTGATTCCAGAAGATTCTTATTTTTAAGACGGGGGCCTAGTAACTCTGCAGATTCCTCAGACAAATTCAAATCACGTACTAGATCATTTAGTTCACTCTGAGAGAACAGTTGTAGAATCACGTCGTATTCAGGACGGTAGACATCATCAGAATCGTCTTCGGTGATTGCATGAGGTTCACCTTCAACACCATCTTCTTCCAAGTTCTGTAAAACAGCTGGAGGAAGAGGAGCAGGCCGAGCTACCTGATGGCTGAAGGAATACTTGGATACACAATGTGTTTCTTATTTTTTGAATTGCACCCCTGAACATTCACTAAACAGAAATAACAGTCTTTAAGGTGGTCTTTAGACTCCCATATTCCACACATAGGAATTGCAAATGGCATGCATGATTTCTTTCCTTTTATCCACAATCTTAACCTCTCAACACAATAGCGGCAAACTGTCTTTGGAGCCCAGGCCTTGTCTTGGTCACCAAGTTTCATTTTAAAATAAGCATGGTACACTTTTCTCACAAAGTCTGTTATATCAGTTCTCTGCTGAAGCACTGTATAATTTCCACAAATGTAGCAGAAAACATTTGGATTGTTCACACACTTGCGTGTAGACATAAATGTATTTATAACTTCAATCACGATATAACACTGCTAATGCAAGCCTCTGATATTAATAACAGTGCCTAAATTACAAATAGCAACCAGCATCTACAGGTGTAACAACCTAAAGACTTACAAGTCTGTATTGAGAAACTTCCCTCCAAGAAGTGATAAATTTCCCTTCAACAATACTCATCATCTACAGGCTCAACTCTATATTTTTGAAGTTAAATTGTGAAAAAACTGTACGTGATAGAAAAAACTAAAAACCGTTCTGAAATCAGCATAAGAACGAGAGTCAAAATCACTTATTAGTTTTCAGTCATCCGCTATCATGCAGACTAGCTATATATATATATATATATATATATATATGTAATCAGTCCGTATACATATCAGGACTTTTCTTTAGGCAGATGCCTGATACATTTGTTATAATAATGAGCACAACTATATGACACTAAGAGATACACTGCAAGGTTAAATGAAACCAAAAGCTTCTATTATGATTTCAACACGTTCGTATTTAAAAATCCAGACGGTGTAAATCTTATTTCAATATTTTAGTCATTTAGGACATTATAGCCAATGTCTGCCAGCAAGGACAGGGCGGGTGAGGGCCTAATTATGGCTTAACCACGTAGTGACGGGATATGGGATTTACAGGACGGCGGTTGAGATTCTTGTAGGGGAGAGAAAGGAGCATTCCCTCTCTCCCTTATACACACGTGCGCGCGCACGCACACAAACACACACACATGTATGTATATACCGGCTGAGTGTTCTCAGCTTGCGGATTGAGAAGTTATGCAGTCATGGCGTCGTGCAGGCTATGCCGTAAACCCTGTCCACTGCATCGCGTTGTATCAATTTCGGCTAAAAAGACTGCTCCGCACCGCTGTGTGTGCAGTGTCTCGTTACTCGTAGCGCAATAGTGTGCGCGTTGGCCTTCAATAGTTTAGGTCCCAGGTTCAAATACTGCCACTTGAAGGTAATTTTTATGTTTAGTAACTTTAACGAGAACTGATAGTTTGGCATGGAAGTGTCGTTTCACTTAATTAGTTTAATTATTTGAATTTCATTAAAACACATTGTTACTTGTTAGAATATGCTTTATTGAGCATCGTGAATAAATGCAAGAAATGAACAAAACCCCTATTTATTCGCAGACGTGATTTGAACTTCCGACCCTCACGATCACTTTCCAGCATGTTAACCATTGCGCTACTTGAGCACATTGTAATCAAGCACCACCGTAGTCGTAATCAGCGGGCTGGTGAATGCGGTGTCAGCACCTGCATTTCGCATCGTTGCCTAGTTACCAATCCGCAGGATGAGAAGACTCACGCGGTATATACATATATATGTGTGAGTACATATATATATATATATATATATTCTCTCTTTATAACTATAGCATAGACATTTACATATAAAGTTGTTAGTTCTACTACTTTAGATTGTTTTACCTTCAGGCATCCATTTTTCATTTTGTTACCTGTTAAAATGAGTACTGCTATTGCTTTGTAAACATTTATTCATATTCATATATTTTTATTTCAGGGCACCTGCGATCATTTAAAAATTTATAATAGTATGTCCCATCAGAGATAAAAGCGAGAATTATGGGGTGTTACCTACCTCCACTGTAATAAACTTCTGACTAAATTTAAAGAGGTGAACGCAGGAGTTCTATTTGTATACTAACTTTTATTCTAAATAAAAGTTGTAACCAAAGGTTCGTGTATTTAGGAAAGATACCGCAGAAGTGGTATTTTGATTGGTATTGCGGAGTCAAAGTTTGAGGCTCAAGCTGTGGGCACATATCTGCTATTGAAGATGCTCATAAAGGTTTTACAGGCTTAGAATGTTTCTCTTTATTACTTGACAAATTAACAGTCACATTCCAGCTGATTAAACCCGAGTCAAATTATCTGTGCTGCCAAATTGCCCATGTGCCCCACCCCTTTTTGCAAATTTTACGTCTATGCAGCTCCATTTCACAAAGTTCAGTGTTTTAATGGTCACAGTAGCGCCGACAAAGTTGAACGGCAAAAAGAACAGGGGGAGGAGACGAGAATATGGCGAGAGAGAGAGAGAGAGAGAGAGAGAACAAAAAATGCATGAACCCGTCTAGCTTTAAATTTGAGAAAATCCGCAGAGTACGTGTGTATACAAATGTTGAGTCCAAGATCGATAGAAGTGCAGCTAGTTTAGGGTGGGGCAAACGCATGCTATGATTCACTTTATTAAACCAATGTTTCCAATGTGCAGTGTGCATACTCGTGCGTTTTATTGGCATAAAAGGTAGGGGAATTCACATTTGAAACGGATTTGACACGTTGTATGTAAAATACAAGGTTCAGACTTACAAAATGTTATATAATCTCTCATTATTCGACATGTATTGTAAACTAAATCGTTGCCTTGTGCTTAATCTAATTGCTACGGTCTTAGGAATCCGCCAACATAAACCCACCTGAATATCATTATGCAATAGCAAGTTACCCTCTTCCTTGTACGGCTGACCATGTTTCCAGAATTCTTTTAGCATTAAATATTTTACATATTCAAAATACACAATAAAAATATTTTGCAGTAAGCCATGCTAACTATCTTACAGAATCTTGGATGGGGAAAAAATTTATACATGTGTTATATTCAGATGACTTTCTCGACTCACTTATCTACAAGATTTTCTGATATAAGTTTATTACTCTATTGCTTGTTAATCCAGATAAACTCCCTCTAACATTTACACATAGGATACAGTAGTAAAGGAATAGTAAGATTTTTAGAAGCGCATTGCTACATTATCTTTACATAACTGCAAGAAGACGGAAAGAAAGAAGAAAAAACAAACGAATAGTGGCTTCCCAGTTAAGAAAAGTGTAAGTATTCCATAGTTCAAACTAAATCAAGGAATACGAATAAGAAAATATATGAATTTGTATACCTGCAATGGTTTACTCCACAAGAAAATTGTATATAATTCAAAATATTACAGATAAATTGCCTGCTTAACGAGATCCACATTGTTTGTATAGTAAATTTTTTTTCTATCTCTTACGTTTACTGATTAATAAAAGTTTCCATGTAAAGGGTAGTTTCCAGTATCCTATTTGCATCCTTGGAATGTTCAACCTAAATATGTGTCAAGCTTGATTAGTTTGGTATTTTATTTGGATTCAGGGTGCCTCCAAAACACACATTTTCAGTGAAATCTCGGTATAGAATTTTTTTGGTGCAATGCAATACTTACTAGTAAAAAAAGTAAACAGTTTCTTCACCGTTGCTATTTTTAGTATTAAACTGTTCCTCCCTCTGTCTCTTCCTATTTTTGAAGTGATTCCATAAAATTGTTCGAAAACTCTACCTTTCTTTGTCTCATTTAATTGATTGAAGTCGCGTGCCAGGTAGATCTGTGATCTTTGCTTTGGTATGGTTTTTGGGAAACGCAATATATAATGCACTTACCATGCACCTCTTCAGGTATTTAGATATGCATTGGGAAAGGCAAGTTCAGTGTTTTTTGGAGTACCTGTCATTTATTATCAAATACCGTATTACTAAGTCGTCAGGAATATCTACATTTTGCATATTGGTCCCATTACGAATCAAACATAATGTTCCATCCTGTTGCTCTAGCTAAGCTTATAAAATTTCCAGAACCCACATCTTACTCGGAGAAATAAATAAACCTGTACTCTGATAATGAGAAGATAAAGTTGATATTTTAATAATAATAATAATAATTAATAATAATAACGATTTCATTTCTTAGAACTACGAAAACCTTAAAATATATTGAATAGAAAATTCTTGATATTGGCATCCTTTTAATCTGAAGTAAAGGCTACATAATTACAATTTTTAGGGACACTCTTATCCTTATATTCAATTAAAATACATTTTTATTACTGCTAAAATCCTGCAGTATTTTAAAATGAGTTTCCGCTCTACTTTTAAATGCTGTAATAGTCTCTTTGTTTTGCACTGTTCTCTGATTATTTTGAACAAAAAGAAAGAACATAATAAATGTAGGGATACGAGGATTGCAGAAGAGAGGAAAAGGATTTGGAACCACTGGTTTACTATCTTTAGTCAACGTTTGTCTCTATCTTTTATAGTACAGAATTTTGAGCAGTTTGTTTAGCCGATAGCGTGTTTCCATGATTAAAATGTTTAATGTTTGAAATAGACGTCCCTGAAATCCACAGTTGCCAATATGGGATTCTATAAAAGAATTGACAATGATAACCTAGCAAGGATGGAAATAACTGGAGTTTATTTAAAGGAAAGCTGTCATTACAGAACGTGCAATTCAATTTGAGTAATTTGCAGGCTTTGGAAAACACATCAACTCCTTGAAGCATGCAATACGTGGGTTACTTAGCGAGCGGGGCGTAAAACGGAAAACAAGACGAGTTTTCTGCGGAAAGGGGCAGGGAGGGGTTATGACGACGTCAGAAGGAATCGATACGCCACCCAACTTGTTACTGCTAACTTCATCGACGACAGACGTATGCGAGAGCATTCCACAGATTGAAATATCAGAAATATGGTCTGTGGAATAACAATGAACCGGTCAGTCCTTTCAAAGCTATGCAACAAACGTGGTATAACTTTGTTGTTATATAACACAGGCTTTTTGTCTTTGCTTTAAAACTTCTAGGAAACTAATTAGCGTTGGGAAAATTCTCATTTTAATATGCTTAAAGAACTAACGGTGTTAGTGTTCAGTTTCTTTATTTATATATGTTTGTGTGAGTGCGTTACACAACGGAGGGGGACATCTCGCGCACTGCGACCTGAAGAAATCTACTATTGCTACCACCTCCCAGAAGCAAGGGATGAGGTGAAGGAATCTTAGGATGCTACAGGCCGTAGGCAGACAGTCTACAGAGACGCGCGGAAGTCCCTAACATGCCCAAGCTCGCAGACCCGTACCTGCTGGACTCGCCAAGAGAGGGGAATGAACGACCCACCAATCAAGCAGATCTCTGGTGTCCACGGGGAGTACTCTTTCAAATTGGGCATGCATCCACGCCATCTGTCCAGCACCGCCATGCACCGTTCATTCTAGAAGCATACCTGAAAGATGAGAAGGAAGCGGATTGATAAGGAAATGATGGAAAGGAAATAGTGAAGGTGAGAAATCACCCAGTATTCGGCTGCCAACTTCGGGGAAACCACGAAAAACACAAGAGTCAGGGTGGGTTGTCACCGGGGATCGAACCGGGGACCTCCCGATTGTGAGTCGGACACGTTACTACAGCGCCACCTCGCTCGGTGATATATATTTATTTATTTCCTTTTTGAAAATTAAACGGATTTCTCATATTTTATTATGTGGTGTTAGCAAACCCTTGTATACATATTTAATAGAGAAACTACTAACTTTCTACAATTCTTGAGATTGTGAAGGAAATGCTTTTGCAGTTACGGAGGAAAAAATGTCAAAAGATTATCAAAGCTTTTCTGAACATCTTCACTAATGCTTCAGTTTTTATGGCTTTGCAAGTTTATTATTCCATCAATTACTATGTATATGTATATGTAAGCAGATTCCGATTTACTACATTTAATAGTTTTGTGTAGCCACTATCTTATTTATCTGTGAAGTATATAGTATGAAAGTAGCCACGAAGAAAACAAAAGTAATGACATTTCGAGGAAAGAATCCAATATTATTATTATTATTATTATTATTATTATTATTATTATTATTATTATTATTATTATTATTATTATTATTATTATTATTATTATTAACAAAATCCTAGAGAAAGTGAACCATTTCAGCATTTAGGAAATTATTTCAGCTGTAATAAAGAGCGCGACATTGATACGAGGCGTATTCTAAAACTAAGGTCCGGTGAACAATATTTAATGGATGCTAGACCTGAATGATATTTTACGCCTGCAGCGCTGTCTACCGGCTTCTGAGGAACCTACCGCAGTGTTGGTGCGACGCAGTAGGCGTTTGCCAGTCAGCGAGATCGCAATGGCCGCGATAACCGTAGAACCCGCCTGTTGTGAAATGCGCGGTGTGATTAGATTCTTGCTAACAAAAGGATCCTCAGCTGCGGATATCCATTGGGAGTTATGCCTCATGTATGGACCGGACATAATGAGTGACAAACAGGTTCAACACTGGTATCTAGAATTTCGATGTGGCCGCATAAAGCTGTACGATGAACAGGAGTGGTAGGCTCAGTATTCATACCGCCGACATCGTTGAGCTGGTGAACCAAAAGCTTCGAAGTGAGAGGCATTTGACGATTAGTCGTGTGGCTGATGAATTTCCAAATATTGCTCGAACCTCACTTTATGGGATTTGAAGTGGGTGCCAAAACTGCTCAAAGCTCAGCACAAAGAGCAACTAAACTTAGTGCAGGACAGTTTCTGGAGCGCTATAGACAAGATGGAGATGGTTGGTTCTTCCACATTGTTATGGGCGATGAGACATGGATAGCAAACACCAACGCAGAATCGCAACAGTCAATGAGGTTCACCCAAACCAAAAAAGTGTAAGCAATCGCCATATATGAATCGCAAAATGGTGGCTTCCGTGTTTTGGTACGAAAAGGGCGTCGGTAGTTTTTATTTGCGGGAACCAGACCAGAAATTATCGGTCCGATCCAGGACGAGGGCAAAATACTAGCATAGAATGCCCATAAATCAATCACTCTCCCCCGCTCCTGTCAAAGAGGCAATGGGAGTAATAAATTCTATATTGCTTAGTGGAAGAAAAGGCTGACATGTAACCTGCACCTGTGTTCCACCTCCTATCAATGGGAACAGAGGATGTAATACATTATGCTTTGTTGTTTCTTGATGGTATATACATTGGCGCCTGCTATTTTTTGTTATATTGGAGAAGGGGGTATTTTTTTTTGTTTAAAGGAGCCTTGAACGGTTGATATGCCATTTAAAATGTTAGCATGAGCGTTTTGGCCCACTTGGTTATGCTAATGAATACCTCATTCCACTCTTGCTATTGTTTATCCCAGACCACCCACACAACTGCATTCCCGAGACTGTCTGGGAGTCATAAATTCTCGTATTGTTTTGTGAGAACAAAGGGAATGACAGGTAACATGCATCTATATTATGCGGACCACCCTGATCGCCAATGTTATGGTTGTGACTTTTCTTTGTTATCCTCTCCGACAAAAGTCAGACGTGCTTCTATTTCCCCCTACCCCTTGCATTCCTCAGTGCAAGATGTTTAACCAAAGAAAGATCACGCACCCCTCACCTACATTCCAGAAACTACAGGAGTCGTAAATTTTTGTGTTGTTTTGTGGGACAAAAGCCTGATATATCTATGTTATACGAACCACCCTGATGGCAAATGTCATGGTTATAGTTTTTCATTGTTATCCTCTCCAACAAAAGGCAGACGCGGTTCTACCTCTTGCATTCCACAGTACCCGAGCACCTGTGCGATAGGAAACACACGCACACCTGCAATCCCTTGCCCCCCTCTGCATTCCATTCTCTCCTCTATACCTACTGTCTCCTCCAAACACGCACACCTACATCACCTCCCTCTCCCCTCTACATTCCATTCTCTTCTTTGCACTGAGTGAATCTTCCAAACGACGATAAATGTTACAAACATTCCGTGTATTTCTCTCTGTAATAGAAGTTAACATCCCCTGTACATTTCCCTCCCCCACTGCATCCCTCGCCACCAAGCTCTTTTCGATTTACTTGCATAGAGAAAAAACACGACCCCAACCTGCAGAGCGTTCCCTGCTGACCCCATCGCTGCAGGACATTATGTGAATCGTAAGAACCGGTTTTCTAGCCTGCATACATGAGAAGCCCATTCTCGCTCTGCCCTGAAAATTATTTGAGGTGTAAATTGAGACGATAATACGATGACTGATTTTTTGAGTGAGTGCGGAGAAGAGTCATACCATTATAAGTATTACCATAAGAGTCGTCCAATGGCGTCATGCATTTTATATTGTGTAATATAAAGAGATGTATAACTTGTCTTTCTATCTGAATAATACACTGAAAAATAATTCATGATCAATGTCTGTTACAGAGTGTTTAACAGATCGGATTAATAAGATTTCTGATGCGAGCAGTTCCCTACCGGCTCGGAGAGTTCAAGATCTTGAAATAGGTCTTAAATATAAGATAAAGCCTTAAAGAGAGCTCAAACCAGGTATAGTACAAGCATCGTATCTTCGCTGGAGAATTGCCAAGTGTTCTTGCCTCAACGATATAACTCGATCACCGACGAAGAGCTTGCAGAAATGCCAGAAAAATTATATTTGATATACAATGGCATGACTGAGATGGGGAAATTTAAGACCTGTAAATTGTTATTTGTACCCACTTCGAAGGTGTGTATAAAGGCCAAAACGTAAGTATTCAATGTTTTCCTATTTTTACAACGATAAAAATTCATAAATGAAACGGCTGTCTCATTGATTACATATAAAAGATGCAATCTATAGAACATCACATAAAATATAAAAATTATTCAGTCTACAGAACTTATAAAAAATTCATGAAAATCACAATTTCACATGTTTTGAATTCAGTTATATATATCATCTGATATCTGAATGTTTATAAAAAATCTTTTGTGTTTTATTTCCATGTGGCCTAGCAAAAAGAATGTTACCTACACATTCAAAAGCATGTTTTCAAAGACTTTCATTGTGCAATGATTCAGATGTAACAATAAGGGAAGAATAAGAGCAGATTTGCAGATCTGGAAAGCATGGTGACGCTCTTTGAAGATAGAATAACCATGCTCAGTGCCTCCCCGAAACAGGCAATAAGCGCGCTTCGAGACGTCTACATTTTGAGAAGTCGTAATGTTAAGATAGAATTCTTATGTGACGTTCCAATGACTATAGTGAAAAAACTGTAAATTTTGTATATATTCCATTCCATAGCCGAGAGTTAGTTCGAGCGATTCTCCCTATATTCAGCGAAAATAAGAATTGGGAGTACTTATTTAAATGATTGTCAAAATACTTTTTAAATAGTGATGAAATTTGCAATTAAAAATACTTGTATCTTTATACATTACCAGTGCAAAGACTATTTGCTGTGGGAAAAAAAATAACGATGAAGATAAAGAGACTTTCATTTCAATAATGGCAATGGGGTTTTTTATTTTTCCCCCTCTACCTTTCCTAAGATGATATAGATAGCGTAATGAAAAACTTAATTCATTAAAAAATCATTTAATTACATGAATCAATGCATCATATATATGCAGCAACTCCAGAAAAAAATCAACTAAAATGCTATGTTAAGCGCATGGATACAGCTGAAAGACAATTTGCAGGTCTCAGGATACTTAAGTACACAGCCAAAGCAAGAGATCCGAGTTTGAACCTTAGCGATGCGAAGGTTCAGGTTACAAAAATACCTGATACTGTTCCATCATACATGGAAGAAGAAATTAGCGGCTCTGGATACCTAAGAACACAGACACAATCAGAGACCAGAGCTTGAAACTTAGGGTTCTATACTAATATACTATGCTAAGATATACGCACAACTCAAAGAAATTGCTTGCTTCGGGATACCCAAGTACATGCTCACATCCAGACACCCGAGTTTGAGCCTTAGCAAGGTGATCTTGCAGGTTACAAAACTATAAAAAAATAAAGAGTCATTTCATTCCTGGAATAGCATGGTTTTGTTTTCTTTCCCTCCACCTCCCAAAGTATTCATGTCGTCTGTTAAGCCGATATGTTATACCACATCTCTGTTATTCTGTAAGAGCTGTATTGACAATGTAGCTAATATATTTTGTAAACAATGAATCGTGTGTCAAAAAAACAATCCAATGAGCAAAGAAATGCGACATTATTAACAAAAAAGAAATGCGATAATATTAACGAAAACAAATTTGAACCATATGTAGATTAAACTATACGTGTACACAGGTATCCTGAGAGGTGTGTTTGGAGTCTTTCCGTGAGTATTCACTTAAAATTGGCTATTTTCGTAATGTGGAGAGTCATTCGCTTTTTTGATAGAATTCATTCTTCACCAAATATATTAGCTACATTGTCAATACAGCTCTTACAGAATAACAGAGATGTGACATAACATATCGGCTTAACGGACGACATGAATGCTTTGGGAGGGTGTAGGGAAAGAAAACAAAACCATTCTTTTGCAGGAATGAAATAACTCTCTTTATTTTTTATAATTTTTTTACCCTGTAAGATCGCCTCGCTAAGTCTCTAACTCTGGTCGCTGGTTGTGAGCATGTACTTGGGTATCCTGAAACCAGCAATTTCTTTCAGCTATGCGCATGCGCTTAGCAAAGTATATTAGTATGGAGCACTAACCTTCAACCTATGTTCTCTTATTGTATCTGTGTGCTTAGGCATTCAGAGCCAGTAACTTCTTCTTCCATATGTGATGGGACAGTATCAGTCATTTTTTAACCTGCACACTCACATCGCTAAGGTTCAAACTCGGGTCTCTTGCTGTGACTGTGTACTTAACTATCCCTAGACCTCCAAATTCTCTTTCAGCTATATCCATGCACTTAGCATAGCGCTTTAGTTGATTTTTTCGGGAGTTTGTGCATATATAATGCATTGATTCATGTAATTAAATTATTTTTAATTAATTATTTTTTTCATTACGCCATCTATATTATCTTAGGAAATGTAGAGTGGAAAAATAAATAAACCTATTGCCATTATTGAAATGAAAGTCTCTTTATCTTCATCGTTATTTTTTCCCCACAGTCTTAACACTGGTAATGTATACAAGATTCAAGTCTTTTTGAAATTGCAAATTTCATCACTACTTAAAAAGTATTTTCACATAATTTATATTAGTGCTCCCAATTCTTATTTTCGCTTAATATAGGGAGACTCGCTCGAACTAACACTCAGCTAAGGATTGGAATGTATACAAAATTGACTGTTTTTTTCACTATAATTACTGGAATGTCATATAAGAATCCTATCTTAACATTGCGCCTTTTTGAGATGTAAACGTGTCTCGGAGCGCGCTTATTGCATGTTTCGGTGAAGCAGTGAAGATAGTTATTCTATCTTCAAGAGCATCCTTTCCAGATCTGCAAATCTGCTGCTGTTCTTCCTCCCTTATTGTTACCTCTGAAACATGGCACAACGAAAGTCTTAGAAAACGTGCTTTTGGAAGTGTAGGTAACCTGAAAAGAATTAATTTTTGGTAGACTACATGAAAATGAAGCAAAATATTTTTATAAACCCTCGGATATTAGATCTTATTTCAGTGCTATATATAACTGAATTCAAAACATTTGGCATTGTGATTTAATGAATTTTTTATAAATTCTATAGCCTGTATCTTTTGTATCTTTTATATATAATATCAATTAGACAGCTGTTATATTTATGAATTCTTTGTGCTTGTAAAATAGCAAAACATTGAATAGTTAAGTTTGGCTTTTCTACACACCTTCCCTGGGGATACAAAAGACAATTTGCATGTTTTAAATTTTCACATCTTTGGCATGCCATTGTATAACAAATTTAATGTTTCTGGCATTTCTGCAAGGTCTTCGTCGGTTATCGAATTATATCTTGAGGCAAGAACACTTGGCAATCCTCCAGCGAAGATACGATCCTGGTACGGTATGTTGTTTGAGCTCTCTTTAAGACCTTTATGTCATATTTAAGACCAATTTACAGATCTTGAGCCCTACGAGCCGGTAGGAAACTGATGGCTTCAAAAACTTTATTAATTCGACCTGCAAAACACTCTGTAACAGTCGTTGTTCATGAATTTTTTTCTATGTATTATTTAGATGTAAAAACAAGTTATGCATTTATTTACATTAGAACTAGGTGTGTGTGCGTGTGTGTGTGCGGGTATGTTGCTACATGTCGCGGGTTTGTAAGTATGTTTATGCATGTGTGTAAATGTATCTTTGTGTTCGGAGATGTTCGTTGGTCTTCGTTCAGGTTCGGTTGTATGGAAGAAGTGTTAGTTTGTGACGATCATGTATGTAGAGAAAACTGTGATGGTGAATGGAAGAAGAAGGTGTAGAAAAATCCACGTAAGTGTGAATGGAAGAAGGGCATGTAGAGAAAGTCGTATGATGTTGAAAACAGAGTAGGTAAAGGAAATAGTTTGAGTATGAATAAAAGAAAAGTGTGTAGAGAAATCCCGGTGATGTGGGGAAAAATGAGTAGGGAAAACCGTATGAATAGTAATGCAAGAAGAATGTATAGAAAATCCCTGTGTTGTGAAAAAGAGTATGCAGAGAATGTCGCGTGAATCAGAATAGAAGAACAACGTGTAGATAAATCTCTGTGAGCGGGAAAAGAGTGAGTAGGGGAAAAGTATGAATGTTAATAGAAGTGTGTGGAGAAATTGCTGTGATGTGGAAAAAAAGTGAGTAGGGAAAATCAAATGAATTTTAATGGAAGAAGTGTGTAGAAATCCCTATGAGGGTGAAAAAAATTGAGTAGGGAAAATAGTACGAATATTCATGGAAGAAGAGTGTGTAGAGAAATTTATGAGAACGGGAAAAAGAGTAAATAGGGAAAAATCATATAAATGTTAACGGGGAAGGGTGCGTGTAGAGAAATCCTTGTGATGTACAAAAGTGTGAATATGGAAAATCGTATTAATGTTAATGGAAGAATAGTGTGTGTAGAGAAATTCCTGCGAGGATTAAAAAAAACGAGTAGGGAAATACATATGAATGTTAATGGAAGAAGAGTGTCGAAATCACTGTGATGTGAAATAGATTGTGCAGAGAAAACCGTGTGAGTGTGAATGCAAGAAGAGAGAATAGAGAAAGCCGTGAGAATGTTAATCGAGGAAGAGCGTGTATAGAAATCCGTGTGAGTGTGAATGGAAGAAGTGGTTGTAGAGAAAGCCGTGTGAATGTTAATGGAAGAAGAGCATGTAGAGAAATCCCTGTAATGTGAAAAAGAGTAGGGAAAACCGTATGTACGTTAATGGAAGAAGGGTGTGAAGAGAAATCCCTGTGAGGGTTAATAAGAGCGAGCAAGGAAAAACGTATGAATGTTAATGAAAGAGTGCGTGTAGAAATCCCTGTGATAATGAAACATACAGTGAATAGGGAAAACCGTATGAATGTTAATGCAAAAAGAGTGTAGAGAAATTCCTGTGTGGGTGAAAAAAGAGTGAGTAGGGAAAACCATATGAATGCCAATGGAAGAAGAGCGTATGTAGAAATCCCGGTGATGTGAAAAAAAGTCAGTAGGCAAAACCATGTGATTGTGAATGCTTTTGGCACCTTAGGAACTATTGCACTATCGATGAAAGCTGTACATTTTTTAAAATTTAATTTGCAAGATAATTGCTAAAAATGAAGTTTAGATGAAAATGTGATTTTTTTGCACAGATTTGTCTTTCATACACTGTATCGTTGAAATAAAATTAAATGCATCGTAAAAAGTCAACACTTATTTGTAGTTACGTAAAGACTCACTCACCTTGCATTTTATTAATGATGATGAATGATGTGAAGAAATGCTCGCACTTCTTCAATTAAAAATGCAGCACACGATTTTTGTTTAATTTTAATGTAGAGTTAATGAACTCACAATGATTGTAACAAATCCCTGCGAGCTGTTTATATAGAACCCTTAAGATCTCCATGCGATACCGGCACATCGTTGTGGTGGGATGTTTACATGCCATATGATTATTGCATCCTATGGAATTATGACCTGCTGCACATGCGCAAAGACCCTTAGCATTTCTAACCCCACTAGCGGAGGGGGGTGATGCAGGTATGTGTTTTTGGATGAGACGGTAGGTATAAAGCAAAGAATGCCAAGGCAGAAAGGGGGAGGGGATTGATGCAGGTGTGCGTGTGTTTCCTATCACACAGGTGCTCCGGTACTGCGGAATGCAAGGGATAGGCGAAATAGAACCATGTCTACCTTTTGTCGGAGAGAATAACAAAGAAAAGACAGCCACAATAGCAATCAGGGTGGTCGGTATAACACACGGGCATGTTACCTGTTATTAGCTTTGTCCCACAAAACAATACAAAAATGTATGACTCCCAGATAGTCTCTGGAATGCAGGTATGGTGTGGGTGATCTTTCTTTGGGTAAACATCTTGCACTGAGGAACGCAAGGGGTAGAGGGACATAGAACCGCGTCTGCCTTTTTGATGGAGAGGATAACAAAGAAAGGTCACAACCATAGCAATAGCGATCAGGGTGGTCGATATGTCACAGACTGAGCAGCGGCCTTGAAGTGGACCACAGTTGCCGCAACTACACACAACTATTAGTCGGTCACAATATGAATGCGTATGGTGGGAAGAGGAGCTTAACGATTACGAAACAAGTTTCATTTACTAGCGAAGCTGAGGCCTGCAAATATAGCAGTGTTTTCATAACACTACTATATATCCTTATCAGTACTACAGAGTGTATCTTTATTGGTGTCATATATTTGGGGGACGTGTTCCTGATATCAAAACATTAAAAAAAGGTTCATATGAACATGGGTCTGAAAATCCTTTATTTCGGAGTTACAACACAAAATCGAAAGTTACAAACATTGCCCGAAGTGACTTCCTCTTGCTCCGAAGCATGCAGTAAGCCTGCGTTCCATAGTCTGGCGTACTTTGTTGAAAATTCCTGGTGTGTTTCGTATTTGGTCAAATCCAGTTTGGATACGTCCTCTCAAAATGTCAACATCAGGTACAGGAGTCGCAAGGACTTCAAATGTCCCCAGACGAAGAAATCCATTGAATTCAAATTAGGTGATCGAGCAGGCCATGCAATGGGTCCGCTTCGACCTATCGATCTTTGCGGAAATCGATCATTTAAGAACTTACGAACTATCACACTGAAATGATCTGGGGGCACCATCATGTAAAAGCCACATTCGTTGGATGATGTCCAGAGGCACATTGTCAGTTAAGTAATGTAACTTATTGTTGAGAAACTGTAGATAGGTTTGTCCATTCAGACGCGGAGGAAAGAAGTAGATACCAATAACGTGATCATGAATGATTCCACCCCAAACGCTGAGAGAGAACCTCTGTAATGGTTGTCTTGCCGTACTTCATTAGGATTTTCAAATGCCCAGTTGTGAGTGTTACGAAAATTGAAGATGTCGTCGCGAGAAAAACCAGCCTCATCCGTGAATAATATTCAGTGCACTGCTGTAATATGCGTTGACAGAAACGTCTTCTTGGCTCAAAGTCCACCTCATTTAATCCTTGCACACGTTGAAGGTGATACGGGTACAGAAGATTTTCATGCAGAATTCTCCATATAGTCATATGACTTTTTCCTCACAGCCATACGTCTTGTGCTTTGTGATGGGTCTGCATCCACAGCACGAAGAACTCGTTCTTCAAGCTCAATGCTTCGTACCGCTCTTGGTCTTCCAACATCCCTAGTACTCCTCTCAAATGCGCCATTCTCTCTCAAGCGTTGGTGAATTCGTGCGAATGTTCTTGCACACGGCAACTGCCTGTCAGGGTACCTTTATGCATAAAGACTCAATTAGTATATTATAAAATTAAAACCAAAGAGAGTTAAAAGCATATCTAAGAACACTCCAAAGCTTGGTATCATTAAGAAATTATTATTATTATTATTATTATTATTATTATTATTATTATTATTATTATTACTCGTTTTCTCAACGATAGTACAGAAGCACTTTCATACTGGCTTTTCCTAATTTTATGTTGGAACTGATAAATTTCTTCATTTAATTACAAGAAAACTATTTAATTTGTGTCACTCGACTCCATACGGGAATATCACGCGAATTTAGGCAGCAACGTCAAGGAAGCAAACTTACTGAGCGTTCCCCTTTTTTTTTAAAGGCACGAATGGTACAAATTAATGAACAAACCTCGTTCTATGGACGGCTCTAGTACATTCTCAAGCTCACGGCATACGGCGCGCTTGCTTTATCAGTTGAGTAATGCTAGTGTTAAGATTTGGAAGTTTACCGCTTATTTTGTGTTGTCTGTTGGTGATAAGTTATTCCTTGTGGTTGAGTTACCTACCTGAAACAGTGTATCTGTAGACATATTTGAAATACCGTTCTACAAGAAACTCTGCGAGAAAATTCTATCGTAAGCTGCCAGCTTATATTTGATTAATTAATAAACTTATTAATTATACCTTATTCATAGTTTCGTGAACAAAGGCAAACGTACAGGGTCTTCCTGAAATAAATAGATAAATAAATGAAAAGTTCAACCTGGCGGAAGACTGGACGGAATAGAGATGCAAAGAATATTCGCACTCAAAATTATTGTTGTCAAAACATGTAGGTAGTAATGCAAGTGATCGAAGCGCGTGTTTTACATGCATTTAAGTGGGTTTTAGTTTCCTTTTCCGTAACTTGGCGGCCTCTTATACACAATTTAGACGGCGAGTGGGGCAACTGTCGCTGCTTATTGAGTTTAGTCAAACATTAAACTCACTGTAGTACCGTATGAACAGTGATAGTTCCACCGTTTCTTGTAGATATTACAAGCATTACTAGTAAGCATACTATACGATATATACTTCAGAAATCTCCCATGCGGCGAACATAAAGTACTGGAGCTGAGCAATTATTAGAAAATGCTTGTCTATAATCAAACAGCCAAATGAGCGACAGGTCCCGAGTTCATTCCCGGCGACAACTCACTATGACCCATGGGTTTTTCAAAGTTTCCTCGGGGTCAGCAGGCGAATGCTGGGTAATTTCTTCTCTGCCACGATTTCCTGTCCGTTCATTTCCCATTCATTCCGTTTCCTCCTCATATTTCATGT